>OU612059.1:172213546-173576159 GCA_914767635.1 Melanostoma mellinum | reverse complement strand
CTAAGGGTTTCCTCATCCGGCCTTGACGGAGCAGCTTGAATTTTCCAGAGTCATTCTGCATATAGTCGAACGAGTTTTGCAAGGATGCCGAAACTAAACATGGCTCTGTACAGCTCGTCTCTGTAAATACTGTCATACGCAGCCTTGAAATCGATAAAAAGATGGTGTATATCGTTATTATATTCTCGGGTCTTCCCAAGATCTGCCGTAATGTAAAAATTTGGTCGATTGTGGACTTTACTGGTCTAAATCCACATTGATAAGGATATCAAGTTGTTGACGTAGGGTTTAATAGGTTCACATATTACAGCAGACAAGTTCTTATAAGCGCCGTTAAGTAGTCTTATCCTTCTATAATTGATACTATTGTGACTTTTTTTTGCATTTAGAACCTACAAAATAGACTACTATGCTATGTTTAATATTTCAGCTATTAAATTTGAACGTATAAATATTAAACATATAAAATGCATTTCTATTTTCAATTTGCAACCTCTCTCCTCATCAACATCAAGTATTCCCTTCAGTTGTATATTTCAAAAGAAGGCTCTTTTCGTACTTAGTTAGCTCGCAAGAACTGTCATACCTAAAGAAACACATTTTAAATGAAACACATGGTAAAATAGTTTACACCATTAAACGAGTATCGTTAAGGAACAATTAAGATTTTTTGTTGAATATATGCGATTCGCTCCATGTGAATGATCAACCCAAATTAATTTATTTTAAGAATCTTTAACTCCACTTCGCATTTCTTGTCCACATAAAGAAACCAACTTTGTTTTTTCTCCTGTTGGGGCCTTATTATGTGAGTATTCAAACAAGTAGGTATGTGTGTACAATTGCTATTCAATTTCAGAGAAGCAATATAATCGAGCCGAGTGTGCTGGTTGTCCAACCGACCTTTCGCAATCATAAATTTAGTGAAGCAATCACATGATTTCACACTCTACTTCGTGTCTTCTTCTACGTTTTCTACAATTGCTGTTTTTTTATTATAATTCTTTTTTTTATTTCGTACTTCATTCCAAATGGAGGAGGAAGGTAGTCAGGTTGTTGACCCCTCCCTGGCTTGTGTTAATATATAATATGTATGTATATCTGTTTGTTAGCTATTGTATTGTCGGGTTTATAAATAATGTAAATATAAATTCATGTAGGCCGTTTTATTAATGGAATCTCTGTACATTTTAATTATTGAGATCATGGCTTAAGCCACATTTGTACGTTATTGGTAGAAATGTTTTGGGATTAAAATGATACGACAGTAGCATGCGGTTTTGTGTGTGAGTTTCTAAATTAATAATGCGGTACCTACGGTAGACGTGTGAATGTGTATTTACATTTTACACATGTACGGTACGTGGAATGGATGGTGTTAGCTCTTAGGTAACTGTACTGGCCTTGATGGATTTCCCAAAATTCTTTCTTTCTTATTGTTAAGTCTTTTTTTGTATTTTTTTCTTATGCGTGGACGCTCAGTGGAACTTGATATCGTTCAAACAACATAAATAAATTCCTACGAATTTCCAAATGTGTCATCAGTAGACGCGAATATGTTCCTACTCATTTTACTGGGGTTTAAGCAGAACTTTGTTCAAAATTCTATGGAGCAACAAAAGACAACTAATGAATTACTCACTTGTAGTGTCAACAAAATATTTGAAGATTATGTATATGAAGGTACCTATCATCAAATAAAATCAAAATGAATGTTAATTTTGTAGATGCAGGTGCGCTTGTACGTACTTGAGGGGAAATGATCAGCGAAAACAGAAATTTTTCATATATTGATACCTTTGGGGTTAAGAGTGGACTTCTATTGAGGAAATAAGGAATTACGAAAAGGAAAACAAAATTCTTAATCAAGAATAATTATATACAAACTTTTGGCAAAGACATAATCTTCATTCAGAGAAGCGGGCTTCCTTATTAGAAAAATAAGACATTTACAATAAATAGGTTGCAACTATTCCTATGTTTTTATTCCGGATGAGTTTGACGACTAGAAGAAGAGTAGGTACTCCTTTTTAGTAGTATCTTTCCTATAACTTCCTTTGTTATGAGACTACTTTGTAAAAAGTACGTCGGTGTCGCCCTAAAAGAACTTTTGTGTTGGGCCAAAAGCTTGACACATAAGGTGTGAAACGGTGAGTTGTGTCAAATAGATCGAATACAAAACTTACAAACATAAACTACTCTTAATACTCAAACTGCGATGTGTTTCGTAGCAGATCACAACGTTGTTTTAAATTTAAATAAATTAACAACTTTTTTAAGGATGGTGATGCCTATGGCGTAATGGCTATACGCCCCCTGTTTACTTGGGAGTTAAAGGCTCAAATCCCTGAGACATTCTGTTGGTATGGTAGGGGCAAATAATCTAAATGTAATTAAATTGTTATGAAAAGCTCTTTTTCACTTAACAGTTCGGAGTCGGAAAAGGTGTGTGGGTCTCAGCCATTACCCAAGGTTTGGCTGAGAGAAAAACACTAGGCCACTGGCCTTTCCTAGCTCTGTTATTCACCTTGTTTTTTTTGCATAAATTAATTTAATAACATTATTATTACAATCAATAACAGGTGTGTTTTTTTTCTCAAGTCTATAAAAGCTTGATCAAAAAGAGAAAAAAAACACGGTTTAGCAATTTGGTAGCACTACGTATTTGGCATATGACTTTTGAGTGCAAACTTCAAAATAAATATAAAAAAATAAAATAAAAGTCGAAACGGCCATTGTTTGATGATGAAGAAATTCAAGTGAACAGTCGAACAATGCACATGGATTCTTTTTATTGTTTGTGAATTTGATAATTCTTAATAAAAAAATGTCTGGTCGTGATAAAGGTTTAGTTTCCCATAGGCCGTATCCGTCGTTTGCTCCATTAAGAAAACAAACGCGTCGGAACTGATGTTTCAGTGTATTTAAAGAATATGTAGCTGCTGTTATGGAATATTGTCGGGTGAAGTGAAATAATAAAAAGAAACGAGAACTTTTCGACTGTTGTTTTAATTACTTAAATAAACATGTATTTATTTTTTAAAGGAGATTGAAGTCAATCGTAAAATCAGATTCTGATTGCAGTGAGTTATGTCAAAGCATTTCAGCTGTCCCTGCGAGTTTTAATCGTTGCTTCGTGAACTGTGTTTCCAGGTCAGAGGATTGGAAAAATGAAAAGTTTCGACTGGACAGTAGCTACTGTTTTCGACGATTTGCTTTTCACTTGAGCGCTCTTAGCTCAGCAGCACAGAGTAGCTCTGTGTTAGTAGCAAGGCTTTCCTTAATGTATAATAAGTTTAAAGAAAGATTTCAGTTCAGCTCGAGGTGGAACACAGGATCGAGAGCGAACTTGTTGCTTAATGATGGCATTGATGGTTTCCATTGCCGTAGAAGCATCAGCTCAGTGTGATACATTTCCGATTCATTGTCCTAAGTCCTGATTGCGTAAAAGTTTTGTTTTTGCTTCGTTGGCGATACTTTGTTGTCCCATAAACTAGGCCAGAGCACTTTCAGATTGACACTTATCTTTTCACAGCAACATATTCAAACTAAACGGGAAGCAAAACTTTGTATCAACAATACCGTCTTCCCACAATTCTTTTATAAAAGAAAACATTTGCTGCCTACGTACGTACCAAATCGAATAACCATTGAGTGAGCGAGCTTTCCAAATGGCAAGTTTCCTTCAATAGTTTTCTTGCATTGCCATAGATAAGATATGTATATCCCAATAATAGCCAGCTCTAATTTTTTGCTTTTCATTTTTAAGTCTAACACGATACACGAAGAATTTGAATGAGAAATGTCATTTGGTACATTGGGTGTGTTCGGTGCGTTTACAAATTGTTCATTTTTGTTAACTAAAAAACACAAAATTGTTCACAATTGTTAGCATGTATATGAGTTTGTAGCTACACCAAACGCACCCAATGACAGCCTTCGCCATTTTCGATAACATTTCCAAAAAATAGTTTGGTAGCACATTTTTGTTATCGGGCTAAGGAAATAAGACTGAATAAATTATGAGGCTAAGGGAAGCCCAGATAGCTAAATTTTTGTTGTATTTAGCACGTGAATTTTTTTAAGCCGTATAGGCTTGAGAAAAAAAACGTACCTAACATTATACTTCCTTATTTACATACTTAAAAGAATGCTGCAATTTTGTGGCCTCAACCATCATACCATGGCAACGGGTTCGATTAAGGCAGAAGCGTAAAAACATGTTTTTTTTTTTGATTTTTTTTTAAAATGAATAAAAATAAAAAAATAAAAATATTACAGCTGTCCAGTATTCACAAAAATTTTTATTTTTGGGATGACTACCAAAATTGCGGCGTTATTGAAGCTCTCCGGACGCCTGTTTCCGGTAACATCAAAAACTGCTGCAGTTGCCACTCTTTTTCGGTTGATCTGAAAAAGATTTGTCAAAGTTAATTCTCTTACTGACATATTAAGGGGAAGGATATACTTGAAAAAGAATGAAAAAGACCAAAACTCTAAATTTGGGAGCCTTTTTACTTCAAAATTTGAATTTTCGGCAATTTTTTCGACATATTTGACCCCCCAAAAATTATTTATTTACACGCTAACTTTCAAACTTTAGCTTTATCCTTTCGATAATATTACTGAGAGTAAACTCCCAAAATTTCTTCTAAACTAGTCGCAAGCTTTTTGACCTACAACAAGAGCAGTTTTTGGAAAAGTAATTTCGAGATAATCGCATTTAATGTTTCACCACTAGAAAATTATTAATTGTAGTAACTTACGGATTGATTGGTGACTCTAGGCGCGTACAATAGACCTTCGACTTCCTTCCCCGAAACAGCTGCCTGACCATACAAGAGGTCAACAGCAGAGGGTATTGTGAAGCGAAGGTTGCTACTCCTATAACGGCCCAAGCTACCTGACTCGTCACCCCACCGCGTGTTGTTTGCGCGCTCTAAATGCGATAACTCTGCATCTATTCAAAATTTTCAGTTTTCCTTTGGTCATCTCATACTATTCTTTGGATATGATACTTTCAAAATATGTAAAAAAAAGATTTTTTGAAAATTTAAAATTGGTCTCCCTCTTTATTGGTTGGCTGTCTCCATAGTTTTGAACTTCAAATTGGTTGAAGTTTCTTTCCACGCATTGAGTGGCAAAGCGTCAAAACTTGAACCAAATTGAAAGCTGTACGGTGTCTTGCTGCCTCAATTTTGTTCTGATTTTTGCACTCTGCTGCTTTGCCGCTTATTGCGTGGCCGTGTTCTTAGGCCCATTTGCTGATACTCAACCCAAACACTTATGTTTCACTTTACCCTTAAGAGACAGTTAATGCCTTGCACCAATCGCAAACTCAAACATAAATATTCTTTTATTGAACATAACTTACATAGGTGGAAGAAGAGGTGGCACTTAGTATATTTATGTCAAACATTTAATTTATCGTAAAAAAATTTAGTTAAGTCGGATTTCGAGATGGACTTGGTCAAAGATGACTTGGAAGTTCTTGAACTTGTAAGAGTAGGAGCTCCCCGTCAGATTTATGAGAGAAATTAATATTTCTACTCTTTTGATGAGCTTTCTTTTACAAAAGATTTCGCTTAACAAAGAAAATAACAATGGTTATTTTGAAAAAAATAGAATGTTCTCTCAATTATCAAAACAGTTCAAGAGCAAATTCTTCAAATTTTAATACACTTAATTATTTTTATTTGACTTTCTTTTACACTTACTATTTAAAATATTCAACTGTCGTCCTCATATTCCGAGGAGCATAAGTGTCTTTGATTTCATATACCATAACGTCATCGTCGATGACCACCCAATCAGCAGCTTCATCTGCAACGAAGTTTTCTTTACAGTGATCTTCTGGCGACGCTTTGCGTATCTGGAAACATTTTCATCCTCTGGGTCCGTTTCGGGCGTTTTCTTACTGACGGTCGTTTTGAATGTATTCCAGAAAGCGAAGATGGTCTCTGTCGACTTGTTTTTCGCTTTGGCTAGGTGTGTTGGTTGTGCTAGTCAGCGAATACCCTTTCCCGGTTGTAATGATCCCTGAAATTAGGTCACAACTAAATAAATTGTAAATAAATTGAAACACGTTTACTTACTTACATATATAATTTTTGACATACAAATCGTTCTATGAATAACAAAAATAAGCAACGAAACACAATTTCACAATTTAAAATTTAAATTTGAATGTGAGTTTTTCAAATTTTGACATATTGCATAGTTCAAAGTGAACTTAGTTGTATTTATAATTTGTTACCTTGCTAGGTTCCACATAAATTTTCACGTGCAACACAACAGCGGAACCTAGCTGTTTACAGGATTTATGATTCGAATCAGCAAACGGGCCTTAGATTCCTTCTTCTCCTTCGCTCCCTTTTAACTTGTTTTTGAAAAATTGTCAAGCGTTGGCGTCTATCCGCTCTACATGCCCCAGTTATCATAATTCCACTTATTTTTTTTTTTTCTAGCTTTCCAGGTTCATTTCGTTGCTACCTTTCTTGTTGTTCTTCGTTTAGTATTCATTTCCACAAATCGTTCTCTCACACGGGCAGATCACTCTGAGTATTTGTCTTTTAGTTTGACCGTTTTAGCTCAGGTGAATGCTTCTGCGCCGTATAGTGGATAATCAGCCCTATTACAGATGCCATCGTAGAAAACTTCCACGCGTAAAGCTAAGTTACGAACTACGAAAATTTTTGTTCACAAAATCCAAATGTGCAAAATCATTCACATTTTTCTGCAAACACAGCTTCTTTCGTATATTAAAACGACGAATTTACTTTCGACTCGGATTTGGTGATACCAAATCTACGAATTTCGAAATTCGATTACGATGAAATCTGTGATAGGGCTGAATATTTAAGTGGTTTATAAAAAAAAAATAACCTCAGAGTCAAAATTTTGCTCGGGAAAAAAAATTTGAGCACCAATAAAACTGAAAATCTGGCAACCCTAAAACCATATGATTTACCAATTTAAAAACTGTTTTAAAGATTAGTATTTCTGCCAAAAATAATATCCAAAATTATGTCTTGGCAGAGAAATTGGTACGCAAAAGAGAGGCAACGCCAATAAGCTTTGTACAATCTTTCTGCTACGGGACAGCAAAAATGATGTAGAACGTTTAGAAGCATACTTCTGGTCTGCCTGTATCCAACGGAGGAATGCCATCGTTGTGCTCTAGACAGATCCAATCGTTGATTGAAGCCCTCACTGAGGATCCTGGGAAACCAAGAGCTAGTTGAGGTCCTGAAAAAACTGTCTGAGATCCTTGCCTCGCAAGTACATCGGCGATCTTATTTCCAGCTATGCCGTGATGACCTGGAAGGAACCCAAACGAGATTCAAAGAATTTAATCTTCCGACCGCGTTCAGAGAGCTCTTACATTCCTGGATCCTCACTTAAAAGATGTAATATCTCGATGTTGGACAGAACATTGCCGAAAAAGATTTTTCGATTCTTTAACATAATATAAAACATCTAGCTACCTTATGAGGAAATAGGTAAGCTTGAAATGTTTCGAAAAAGAAGAATATCTGTGGTCAAATTTGCAGCAGTTGCTAATGTTAAAACTAAAACGCTAATAATGTTTCGGTTCAAGTAGGTACGATTGTTCATGAAGCATAACTTCTGAAATCACGATGTTCCTTTTTCCTTACCTTTGAGATCATGCGGTCTTTCTAACCTACCTGTTGACCTCGGAAGAAAAGTTGTGGTTTTAAAAAAGGTGTGTGTGTTTTCTTATGTAGGTACATACCTACCACGTTAGAAGTAATATAAACGCGTTTGGTATAACACAACAAAAAGGTCTCAATATTACATCCCGTATGCCACAACTCTGTCTGTAGGAATGATAAATAAGATAAAAAAAATAATATAGGTAGCACTTTAAGAGTGAAATAATTTTTAAAATCGGTCCAGAAGCTTTTGGGTTCCCGTAATGATACGGGAATGAAGTACCTTCAGTCTATGTTACTCAGGGGTAGGATTCTAATTTTTGAATAGCTTCAGTTGTTTTTATTTAAAATCCCAGCCAATTTCTCACATCGCTTTTTGGGGGTCCAGTGTCCTTTTTTGAGGCCGTCACTAGGTACGTAAAATTTTTACTCCCATCACTTTCCAAGCCGTGCTAAAAGGAGTAAATCTTCAAAAAAGTCATTCAATTTGGTGAGTCCAAGTTAACATCTCCTTGTTCGCTTGAAATACTTGTTCGGAAATAGTTCGCAGAGGATTTTAAGAAAACCGCACCCACCGGTTCGTAATTATAAAGGAAAACGAACCTGTAGGCAGTGCAGATTTCCTTGATGTCTCTATTCTCAAGTCAAAGTAAAATTCAATATAAATTTACTTTCAAATTGCTTTAAGGGTCAAAACCAATTAGGTATTCGAGAAGGCTGTCTCCCTTTGTCTCTTAGTTGGTTGAACAACCGGCAACAGCGACGTAGGTACCTACAATTGCATTGAATTGAATTAAACCAACTAACGCCATACTCAATTCGAAGTAACAAAACAAAACTCTGCCAAAACTTACACCAACATCTCACATATTTTACTGTGATTAGTAAAACATTCAATCAACTTGGCAGGCACATCCAAAAGGTACATACCGACACATAGGTTCGAGCGTACATGTAGGTAGATTGAGCAATGTTTCTCTTCTCAAAACTCAAATGTTGGCGTTGGATAGCACCTTACCCTGAGGATTGCTTGACTTGGCTCATTTAAAGAAGAACACTATCCTGGGTACCTATGTGTGTGTATTGCTTTTAGCGTCTTCCCCACCGCACCGCAACAAATGAAATCCCGTCGGATGCTGTACCTATTCTGTGTTGCTGGTGCTGGTTGTTTGTTAGAGCTGACTGCTTCGAAAAAGATAGATACACATTTTGATTCCTTCTCCCAAGGAGATTCTTTCCGACTTTTGTGTCCTTTACCTCTGCAATCATAAATGACATCCCATTCTTCCTCGCAGTACATCGTGTGTTTCTCTCGGGTTTAACTTGGCTTGCCCCAATAACAACAACAACAACAGCAGCAGCAGCAGCACCACCACCAACAACACAACAGCACAGAGCACACCAGCCGCAGAAACAGAAGGAAGTGCCTCTCTGTTTTCGATTTTCCAATTTCACCAAGCTGCTACAAAACCAATAATCCGAATGATGAACAGAATAAAGTTTTTTTTTTCTTTTTGAATAATATTCAATCATTTAATTGCGGTTATGTGGGCAATGTCTCTTGAAGCATAATTTTCATATCAAATTAAGAATTTTTGGGGTAAAAATCTATATTTAAAGTGAGTTCATCGTACGTCCCGGCGCGGCGTAGGTAAGTTTGAATTGGAACCGACTAATAACACCCATTATGTCAGAATGACATTTCTTCCAATGAACTGTGTAGGGTAAGTTTCGACAATCGACATAAAATTCAAATTCCTACTTTCAAGTCCAAGTTAAACAGTCCCACGATTATTTCATTGAACTGTGGTAAGGTGACGAACGCCCTGTAGACAGCAATTAAAATAAATATAATGCGCGATGATAAAACAACAATTGAAGCAATAAAAAGAGAAACAAAAGAAAAATACAACACTTTAACAAGATTCCATTTAAAACAACAAAAAAAAACCACCACCTTCATGCACTCTCGCAATAAAAATATCAACAACAACAACAACTCCTCATTGAACAACGATACACATAACATAACCCAAGAAATTGAGTCGAGAAAAAAAAATCAAACAAAAAAAAAAAGAAACGAGAAACCGTCAGAGAGAAGAAAAATAAAACAATTCTGTGCGAAAACGAAAACTACAAATCCCCACTCTCGCGCTGCTGCTACTCGCCAGCCAGCAAGTTCGTGTCGTCGCCATCTTGAAAGACGGTCTACCAGCCAATATCGCGGTGTGAAAATTGTTAAATTATCAGCAAATATTAACAAAATCCACCGGAAAACATAAATAAATTGTTCACTAACTAATGCCGCCTCATTAAAGTGTAGTTTTTCAATCGTGGAATGCGGTTAAAGTGCATAAAATTGTGAATTAAAGTTTCTGTCGCCACAGGGCCACACCATATCCATCAGTAGTCGGAGTAGTCAGTGTCTCTGGATTTCAAAATCCATCCTCTTGTGTAGTTTTGTGTTTTTTTCAATCAAAAAGCCCGTTCAATATTAACTAACAATAAAAACAAAACAAAATAGAGTCGAAAATGCGTTCTCAATGGTAAAAAAAAGAAAGAATGAAATAAAAAGTGTTACAGCAAAAATCTATGAGGAAAAAAATCAGTGAAAAAAAGTGATTGAGAATTCGTGTTTGCATATGTGTGTATGTGATGGAGTTTGGTGTATAATATGCTGGTGAAAAAGAGCGTGAGTAAGCAAGGCGGCTGGCTGGTTTTCGTTGTATGTGTTTGTAAAGTGTCAGTTTTGTTTTCTTTTGTGTTTCGCTGAAACAAAACAAAAAAAAGTTACTCATCTCTCGTCTCTTCGGTCGCAAAGAGACAACAAAGAAGTTGGTTTGAGTTCGAGTTGGATTGGAATTGGAATTGGAATGATCCTCTCTTCGTCTCACACACATTTTTATTCGTTCTCTTAGTGTTGTTTTTTATTCCTTATTCCGTTGTCTCTTAGAGAAGAGCTATGTGCGAAGGAGATGAATAATAAAATCGTAAATCGGTATGATGTATGAATAAAGGAAAATAAACAAAAAAAAAGAAAGAAGAAGAGGAATACACACAAAAGAAAATGTCAAACATAAATTGATTTTTTGTTTGTTACCCCATTCTACTGATTCTCTTGAGAGTAGGGTAAGTTGGATGACACTTGGGTTGGTTTTGTTGTTGTTTTCGATTTCGAATGACCTTCTGTGGGGGTTTTCCATTATTGTTACAACCATAGTGAGTAATAATGGGAGAAAAGCGCGTTGTTGCTAATTTTAATTATTCTTTTGTTTGTTTATTTTTATAGTTAACTTGTTTTACATTATAAAAAAAAAGTAAAAAACTGAATACCTAGTTAGGGTGATTATCAAAGTGCCTGGGTTAAATAGTGAATAACGTGATTAGATAGTTAGGTATTTTAAGTCGGAATCAGATAGTGAAACAAGTGCACTGGAAAGTTTGATGATGATTATTTTTTCTTGAGAATCTAAGTGATTAATGCTAGATTAGCACGTGATCGAAATAGGCCAGGACTTTTTACGGATCAATGATTTTCTGATTTTCTGTTACGAACGTTCATGGTGAGATAGAACTTTTAATAGCAGTATAACTATCGCCGTGCCGTTTGTCTGATCACAAAAAACACAGCGTAAACACTTGCTGGCTGGAATTGTGGCTATTTCAAAGCTGCAAAGCCTATCATCAGATTCCTTTGTAAGGAGTTGTTAGTTTTTTAAAAGATATTGATGTCTCGAAAATGCCTATCGTCTTCTTCCTTTTTGGCGTTCTAAGCATCGTGATTGCAAAGTGATCACAATTTTCGTACTTTTCTGCTTCTCAATCCCGTGGGATATGCTGCGTCGGTTACCTTCCGGTTTTGGATTGTTCCATGTCTGAAGCCAATCAAATGCAGGTGTCGTTGCTTTTGTCTGTGTCAGGATTATGTTTGTCAGATGTCAACGTTTCTTTTTATTCCTTCACGACAGTGGCTGAACGTATTGCCTTTTCGACAAAGTTCTCTGAAGGTACCTATCTCTTTTTTCAAGTTCACTAACTTGTATGTAATCTTAATACGATGAAGCTTTGTCTGAATCCTGCTGTGATTTGAAGAACCTTTCATTTCAACTGCCAACAACTGGGTTCAGCACAAAGTTGTAGGTCCCACAATTGCTCATAAGGCGTAATTGAGAGAACTGCGTTAGGCCCTGGGGCTCTTCGGAAGTTTATTCATTCTGATAGAGATAATAATGTCGGGAATAGAACTGCCTGGCTGAGAAAACCATCAAAACAAAAGCTAAGTCTTTTTTTTTGACCAATATGACATCCATTTTCTTTTAAAATAACTACCCAATGGTCAAGTGCTTGTTGCAGGTATCTAGGATCTTCACAAATTGACATACATACATACTTTGGTGTTCTGTTCTTTGTCTTCGCGGAGGTAGTCAAGGACTGTAATAAAGAGCAGAGCACTCAACTTATGACTTGAAGTACATCTCATCTTTGTCACTGCTTTTCGTACTTTAACTCAATTATCCGCACATAACCCTCTAGAACTCCTTGTTGGCTGAGGGCAAACCATATCAGATCTCCTACTTGTCGATCGAATGCCTTTCGAAGTCATCCAACACATACCTTCACTTCTCTCACTCCACTATATCTATTTGCATACATTGCGGTTCTTGTAACACAAATTCTATCTGTGAAACTCTAAAGTTGAACTCAAAGTATTGTTGGTGAAATTTTGTGTTCAATAGAAATCCCAAAACTTGACTTGAGGTATTAAAATCGACAGAGGGATGCTGTTGTGTTCGTTTAGTTTAGTTTGTCCTCTTATTATAGCTACCCTTAAAGGCATCACAATGTTTTCCTCTACCCACCCGGTTTAGTATTTTTTTTTTAGACTTTTTTTCATGAATTAAAAAAAAAAAGGGCAATGACTTCCGGGGGATGTACGTATTGTACGTGGAATATATAAGATTTTAAAACAATCAACTTGCAATTGGAGAATTAGCAGAGGCAAACAGGAGCAATGGAATGGGGTGGGCATAAATAAAATAAAGAGAATCATTGTTAACTCGAGCGCGGTGTTGTATTTAGAGCTAGACTCAAGGATAAGGTTATAAGCCGAAATAGTAATTTCGCAAACGTTAGCATGATATGCGGCAACTTCCAAACAAAAGAGGAAGCCAATAATTCAAAAGACTTTTTCTACGGCTCTCGAAAAAACATATTAGCAGTGCCGGGCGTGACGTAGAGATCGTCCTTGGCGATTGTAACACAACTAGGGAAGGATTTAAAAGGAAACTAATGTTACATGTAGCTATTACAAGGAGACCGATAAGGCGAAAAAAATGGAAGACCTCCAAATTCGTTTGAGGAATTTGAGAGATGTCATGATAGGAATGGGATTCGAAAGCTTTCCCAAAAGGTAAAAATATCAAACCAGCGTTGCAAACCCCAAACTCAATCTTGTAAAGACCAGCAGGGAAACATAGTGATAGAATCGCAGTCGCTTACTGAGGATCTGGAAAGATCATTTCTGCAGACTGCTTAACGGCAATGAAGACACAAATTCCGCTGTAAATCAGAATGTCCACATTCATCTTGGAACATGATCAACTGATCTCCAGGCACCTGGAGATCAGTTGGGAAGGAGCATAAACCAGCGATCTGCATGATATGGTCAGAAGACAACACGACCGATGAATGAAACTTCAGTATGTTCGATCTAAAGAAAGGCAGGCCCTCACAATTGTTTCAAAGTAAAGAAACTCAGTGGCACCTTTGATTCTGAAAAAGGCTTTCGACAAGGCGACATACTGTCATGGGAGTTCTTTAATATAATACTTAAGAAAATTGTTGCAAACTTAAACTTAACTGCTTGATTGGGTGTTATAGGTGTCGCTTTTCGTGAGAAACTGGCAAATTCTCCGAAAGTAATTGCAACTGGGAAGTAATCCGAGAGTAATTGCACTGCCATTAAAAGGTCGTTGGGAAACTTGTTTCTTTCTTTACCAAGGCTAAGAGAAATCCAATTGGCATACTTTTATACAAGCTTTGATGCGACCAATTGACATAGGGATAATCTGTAAACAAAGAAATCGCCAGATTAGCAATATATTCCACTAGCAGCTAGCAGGACCCAATACACAGAGGCTAAGAGATTTTCTTCTTTAAAAAGTCGTCGTTGCAATTTAAACTGGGAGAAATTTATCGGAAGATTATCCAGAAATCTCAAGATTTTGGTTTTTACAAAAATAAGTGTGGTAGCTCGCTCAATTATACCTTGTGAAAAATAATGGTAGACGTCAAATTTGTCTTTTGATTGCGAAAGGCTAAGTGAAAAAACTCTTGGCAGTGTCATTTTCTCGGAGGACATGCCAAATTCTGGCACAAGGTGATTACTTGTGGAAACTTAATTTAATGCTTCTGTGAATCGTACTCTCATCAAACGATTGACATGCTAACAATTTTGCCACGGGCTTGAAGGGATATGATTATGACTAGCGTAAAAAGTTTCTGTAGCATATAGCTGCCGTTTACCTGCTCTTCTGCAAGGGTAATGGACATAATCCTACAAGTGGTTCTTGCCTTTTAGACTTGTAGCTTTGTGTAACAGCTCCCAGTAGTTTTTGTTGGCATTTTATTTTTACTGGCACCAGCTGACCTGTTGTTGTCTCTCGTCTGAAGCCTATCGAATCAACTTAAGAATTTCTAACAAATTTTTTTAATTTTATTTTTTTATCAATATTGTTTCACCAAACGTTGTTGTTTCCATTTTTCTAGTTGAGTTTTTAAAAGGAAAATTTGTGGGAAAAAAGTCCTTAAATGTTTCGCAGACAAAAACTTAAAGTTGTAACTTACTAGTAACAAGCTTGATAAAATGAAACAAATTTGTAAATTTCCATTTCATCAAAGAAAATAGATTGGGGGCATTCAAAGTAGGTATGTACAAGTTTTTCAAATAAAATAAATAAACAGGGTGGTGCAACAGAGCAAGGAGCCCCTGAGCTTAGGGCATTTCTCACAACCATGCCTTGTGGAAGAAACATTTTTGCCTCTGTTGGGGCGAAACACGAACCTCTGGGTTAACAAGCAGACATGCTAACCATCACGCCACGGGTACCACAATTTTTTCAAATAATCTGACTTTGTTCGGTTTTTGAATTTCGTTTTCGTTTGTATGTGAATTCTGACCGATAAGAGGCCGAAAAAGAGTTAGATTATATGAAAAACAGAATTTTCATCAGTGTTCCCATTTAAAAAAAGGCTTGTGCTAATCTCGAGCACTCAAACTAATTGCCAATCAATTTTACTACCAGAGTAGCAGGCTTTCCTTTTATTTGTGGAGCAGTAGACGGAAATATGGTTGGTTTTATTTCACACATAACCTCAAGGGCTTCTTCCAGATAAACTGGGAGTATGAAAGAAATGCACGAGCCCGATTTAAACCCGTGCGTCCGGCCTATCTACTTAACTCTTCACTACCGCTGCCCCATTAATGCGGCCATACAAATTTGTGCAGCTTGTAAGAAAATTTAACAGGAAAAGAAAAGTTTACGTAAATCTTCTTACAATTTTGTTTCTTCTTCAATTTTATAGCAAAAATGTTTTTGAAATAAAGGCAGCAGCGATGGCAGTCTAAGAAATGATATTTTAACGATGTTTTACTTGATGTTTTCAGCACAAAGTTCAACAAATATTGTGAAGAACAAATGTAAATTACAAGTTATTCCTGAACCCGGTGCAACAGGAATTTTGCTTGTAATATATTCTGTTATACACTACAATTTGTCACAATTTGTCGCCTTATTCAAAAGTCAATGAATTAAAATGTTGGTGAAACAAAAAAATTTACAAATTTGTGGTTGTAACTTTACTTTGGTGAGATACAGTACGGACTCGATTATCGCCACTAATAGAAATTCGGGCAGTTGCAGTAACCGAGGTTGTTGCTGGGTTACTGGGTCATATTTTCTTTGACACAAATTATGTTTGAAATATAATATTTTCTTATTTTTTTTGTAGACAGCGGAAATGTTATAAAAAGAACTTGTGCTTTGTACTTTGCTTTTGAAACCATTCATATAAAGCCTTTTTTGTGGATACTCAGAAGCCTTCATCGTAACTCGTTTCCCTGGTCCGGGCTCTGCTCTAGCCACAAATTGTCTAGGAGCAATTTTCTTTTTTTTTTAATGCGGCATATTGTTAATTTGATAATATTATATTTTTTACAAATTGTCTTAACTGAAGAAACCTTTTCTAGTTCTGTGGGAAGCTAAAAATAATGTGCATCGGCATGTCCTCTTCTTTCCTAACACATAGGTACACTGTGTTTTTTAATTTTATGATGACTATCACAACCCCTTGAAGTGCGCGTGAATTATAAAAAAAAAAAAACAAAATCGATACAAACTTCAAAAAACACTTTGAGTCAGTCTCCCACGCACTCTCCGACGACGCAGTCTTTAAAATCTTAATATGTAGGTAGTATGTATTTTAGGACTTATTATGATAAGTTTCGTGACCTTTTTATCTTAATTATTCTGTATGTGGGCTATAGGTCAAGTGTATTTTAGGACAGCAACTCGGATGAAGACATGGCTGTGTAAAAGCAATTTTATAAACGAATTAATCGCACTGCTTTGCCAGTTCTTAGCGAGAGGTATTGACCTCGAATTCGGAAGTAATAGTCTGAGGCTGATGTTTAAGTATATTTTTGTACATCGTCATGTGCTTAGAAGTTCCGAAAATTTTGTTGAAAAGCTTCTAGTTAGATAGGAAGGAGGGGTCCTAGAGAAGCGCCAGCTTCAGAACCCAATTGGTTTGTTTGACCTATAAAAAAGGATAGTTGTAGATCTAAAACGTTCTTATTATGGGTCAATTGATTTCTGGCTCACTGCTCACTGGGTTAACCTCATAACAAGATGAATCGTTGGGAAAGCTGTTTGTTTCACCAGAACATCCATCCCCTTGAAGACGTTTGAAAGTAGAGTGCGCTAATACGCATATTAAAATAAAGTCCTTTCTATCAGGTATCCCAAAATTATATTTGGGCCGATGTTGTCGTGAATCGGGGCACGAGTACGATAACTTTGGCGACAAAAAATAATAACGGTTTTTGGTGGAGGGGTTCAATACAAGCATTTTTTATTATGGGCCATGCGGAAAGCTGTTGCATACGGAAATTAATTGCTATTTTCATATTTAGCATGAGCAGCTTAACCCTGCGGAAAAAGGGTTAAAATAATGAGCCCCCGCGAAGCGGGCCATGCGGAAAGTTGTTGCATACGGAAATTAGTTGCACATAAGTACCTGTCTTATGAATTTTTATACTTTCACTAGTCTATTTCCTAACATTATTGTAAATTCGTACGTATTTCCATAATTTTTTGAAAACAATGCATACTTCAATAGTTTTACTATTTTTCAATTATCTCAAAAACTATAAGCCATAGAAAAAAGTAATTTATATCGTTTGATGAAAAATTTATTGAAGCAACTAACTACATCTAATTTTTTTTATTGGTATTTGTAATTACGAGAAACAGTACTCAAAGTGATTTTTTAAAATTTTTTTTTCGTAAATTTTGACTTTGAAGTCAGTTATTTCAAAAACTATAAATTGAAACCACTTCATTTAAAATTTGTTATAAAGTGCAAGTTTCTGGCTTTCATAAAAAGTATAAATTGTATCTGTAAGTTTTCCCGTTGTTCTACAATATTTTTTTTTAGATTTTAAGTCAATTTTTATAAAATTGCCCCTACCGCCTAAACGGGGGGAGATACACCCCCCCCCCTCCCATAGTAAAAAATGCTTGTATTGAAACCCTCTATCAGAAACCGTTATTATTTTTTGTCGCCAAAGTTA
The DNA here is from genome assembly GCA_914767635.1 of Melanostoma mellinum. Classification (NCBI taxonomy): domain Eukaryota; kingdom Metazoa; phylum Arthropoda; class Insecta; order Diptera; family Syrphidae; genus Melanostoma; species Melanostoma mellinum. The sequence continues at coordinate 173,558,630 of OU612059.1, read as the reverse complement.
TCGTACTCTCCCCTGAATCGGAAACAATCTGCCTATCTGAATCTTTTGTAGGTACCTACCTTGTTGCTTTCGCTTTTAAGTACATAGGTCCCTACGCTCCGACCGCTTTGTCAGTTCGCTTGAGGTCATTTCCTGCAGAAAATGATAGGTATAAAAACCTCCCTTCCAATTTATCTACCTTTTTACATTTAAATGTGAACTATAAATTACTATACAAGTTTATCTTTCTTTTTAACATTTTTCACGTCATGGCTATCGTACGTAAGGGATGCGTAAAACCAATCACTGTCATAATTCATTACTAAATGTTGGTTGCTCTACCCAGAAACATCCTACATAATGCCATAGTTAGGCATAGCTATAGTTAAAACTTGTTGATGTTTAAATTGACTAGTCTCGCCGCCACATTCCAGAAAATAAATATAATAATTAACAATTGTGGGGCCACCCCCACGCATAAAATGTTATAAAAACAAATATGTACAAATGCTTCAATAAAGAAAAAAAGTGTCAAAACCGCACACACTCATTGTCTTCTCTCATCTCATCTCACATTACCTACTCCGGTACTCCCTTTTACATAATACCATTTAATACCCTATTAAACGAGTGTATTGGTGAGGCAGCAAAAAAGTATGAATGAAAAATGTGTAGCGGAAGAATAAGGAAATCGTAAAATAAACTGTTGTATAGTAAAAGAGCGAACACATTGCACAAAAGAGAATCCATACTCTCACTTTCTGGAATGTTCTCTTTTTGTGCGCGGAAGAGCAAAAGGTTGCAAGTTGTAAGATATTTAGAAGAGAATCGTTCCAAACCCAAGTAGAATTTTGCAAGAGCTTCGAAATAGGCGCCAAGATTTATACTCTTTCTTAGATTCTCTTTTCTTTGTTGAAGAAAATATTGTGGTCTCACTCACTCTGTACACACAAACACAGGTACCTACTTAAACATTGATAGATGACAACTAGTGCATGCCGCTGAAAGAGATTCCATAAAAAGAATTAATTTTTATTTTGTGATTATTATCAAATTAATCACCACACGAATCAGTTTAATTGTTAAATGTTTACTCATTCCATTCAATAAAATGTCCCCTTTTTATCTTTTCAGATGATTAAATGACATTGCAGCGCTTTTGATCGAACAAAAGAATCTGTCACTATGTAACAACCATAATCTCAATATGGAGACTAACATTCGAAAAACTTAACTTGTAACAAATCACGCACATCTTTATTCGATAAAAATTAAGCAATCGAATCAAAAATAAACAAAAATCATTATCCATAATGAAAAACATGGATAAAAACGATGGAGGAGATGGGAAGTCGGGCGGTAACAAGTCCGGTTCCTCGAGTGGTGGAGGTGGTGGGACTAGCCATGATCAGTCACTTCTTGACGCAGCCTCATTATTCGGTAAGTAACTCTGAAATAATTATGTTTTTTAAACAAATTCCAAGTGATATGTGTTTTTTTTTTCCTTTAGCGTATTGGGGGCGAGATCCAGCCGCAGCTGCAGCAGCAGCAAACAATCCACTGTTTAGTTCCCAATTTAATGCGGCTGCTGCCGCTGGTCTTGGATTGCTGCCAAGTCCGAGTTCATCTAACGATCGGTATTCAATGGCAGCAGCAGCGGCCGCTGCTGGTCATCATCATCAAAATACAATGGCAGTTGCTGCATCACAAGCCGCAAGTTTAGCAGGTCTGCATCCAGCAAGTGAGTTTAACTCAATCGAGTTTGATTTGCATCGTTTTCTCTTAACATCAAACATACAAAAACAAAAACCAAATTAAATTTGCATGACCCAATTTTTATATGTATTTTTGAAATATTTTCCAGGTTGGTGGTCAGTGGCACAACTGGCAGCGCAAGATTACTTCAGTCGTTTACAAGCATCAGGATTGTCACCATTTCCTCATCCTGATCTAGCTTCTGCTTTTCCTTCAGCATTAGGATTGACTGGTGCTGGGGGTAGTGGGAACAGTGGTAATTCTTCTGGAGTGTCTGGCGGAGGCGGTGGTTCATCTTCGTCCAATAACAAATCGAGTTCGAGTAAAAGTCGCAAAGAAAAACGCCAGCAACAGCAACAGCAACAGCATCAGCAGAGTCTTTCAAATAGTCTGAATAGTGGTGGCGGTTCGTCAGCATCTGGTATGCATGGCCTTGGTGCAGGAACCACAATTACACCAACTACGGGGTCTGGTTCGGGTGGTGGTGGTTCATCATACAAAGTAAGTACATACTAGTTGATTTGGGAATTATTGAAAAGTTGAATTTTGAAAAGACTACTCTGCGGATGTGCGTTGATTTCTGAATACACAGCAGAGACTCTTGGATCTTTAAATTAAATTGAACCCTTATTGCACCTTTTGGGTACACCATTTTCGTAGCAATATGTTCAGCGAATTTCATAAAAAAAGAAAACACATAGAGTTGTTATGGTAAATCATAAACCTAGACTAGAGCGAAAATTATGTACTTGGGAGCAATACGACCGGAATGGGCCAGGGGCCAAATTATGTAGCTCTACTTTACCTTAAAATTATTCAAAAGTTATTTTGTATACAATTTTGAAATGCTAATATGAGTAAAGGCTAGGTTAGGTTAAAATGGCTGTCAGGAAAACAACTGACACACTTAGACCAATTTTAGGTCCATTGTGAATTGTGATACCATAAGAATTATGCGAGGGAGTATCTTAACAAAACCATTTAGAGCTTTTGATAAAGCGATCGCTTAGATCCTAGAAACAGTTTTCTTTTAAAGGAGAGTGCAGGACATGAGCAGAGGAGGTGTGGGATCGTCTCTTCCTCCTCCTCATCTAAGCAGCTTCTGCAGAAGTCAATAGAGGAAACGCCGAGTCTTATGGCGTGTCTTCCTATCAGACAATGTCCGGTGATGACATTGATTATGGAGCTAACATCCAATCTGGTTATGGATAGCAAATGTTTTGTGCTTTTTATATATATATCTAGTTATGAGTAAAAGTAGAATCGGATTTAAATCCTTGCAACTGCTTTCGACAAAAACTTCATTGTTGCATCACAATTTTCCGCTTACTCTTTGAAGGAATATTGGACATTTGAGCTTTTTGTTGTAGAAGCGATTTTTGCATTTCTCTAGACCATTCCTTTGAATGAATGGAGGGAACCTACAGTTTTCTGTAGGAGAAGACTTATTGCTTTGTTATTCTTTGAATACTTAGCAACTCCTCACGAGATGTGACCTCCCACTAAATAGTTCCAGGTTCTAACCATTAAACCATTGGTACCACCGCCGAAAGCAACAGTCTAATAAAATAACATTAGCCTAGTTAGCAACAGAGATGCCCAAGACTACGTTCCCATTGCTGTCAAATGGAACATAATGTAGCCTTATGGAGTGGTTGCATTTATCTAAACCATCTGCGGTACACACAAATAAGAATTCTTAAAAATGCTATTAAGTTTCTTAAAAGTTGAGGTTTTTTGCAAAGAGGATGCTTGCAATTCAATGTTTTTGATAAAAATCAAGACTTTCCAGTTTATTTTTTACATTTAAAATTAAAGATATGCTTTTTATTTAGGATGTTCCAAATCCTTTATTTATTTTTAAATCAACATTTTGGTTTTCTGGAATTTATTTCATCATACGATTGGTGTATTGATTGTTTCTTCGTATCTTTCTGGCTTGATCATAATATTCAATAACAAATTCATTTTGTTCATTAAAGGAATACAGTGATTTTAGAGGTTCACTTCTGAGAAGTTTTTTAAGCAGTGACTTGGTTTTTTTCAATAATTTAGAGTTGGACTAACTTCATAGTACAAATTGGGCTAAAAGTGCTTTTTAACGTTTTAGATAAATAATAAATAAATAGATACACGATAGAAGACTGTAGGCCATAGGACACCTTGAGCTTCAACATATCTCTCCCCCCTTAATAGTCTCTCGATTTTTATGTTTTGAAATTTTATTTTCAGACGTTTTTGAAACGAAACAAGAAACACACATACAAGATTTGTGTCGATTTCGTCCATTGGGACACAAAACCAATTTTTAAAATTGTTTTTTAATTGGAAACTGTTCGTTCAATTATTTGGTTTTGAATTGGAAACTGTTCGTTTCTGCCGCAGTCGCAACAATAATCGCTTTGATTTGGGAGAACCTTTATTTGAGTTTTTAAAATAATTTTTGTTTTACAAACCAACACCTTAAAACCGGCTGAAATACAGCAGAACACAGAGTCAGATAGACCCCTGCCGGACGATTTTTTCTTGTCTTGACTCCAAATTCTACATTAATTAACCTAGCGAAATTTCGAACTTGCCAAGTAAGAAGGTAAACATTATCAGTCGTATTTATAAAATTTTCTTAGAACATCCTTAGACAACTGTCCAGCTAGGCGGTGTCTAAAGAGTTGGACAAGCCTTAGCCAATTTCGTATTTATTAACACATTCCAACAACCAACAGTTGTCTAAATAACCCCTCAAACTGTCAACTTTGAACGAAAAACTAAAAGGGGGCGTTCATGATGTATCCGTGCAGCACCATTGTTTGTGTTTTGATATACAAGTACAACAACTAAAAGGCTCTGAAAGAGTGTGGGGTAGGACTTGAACTAGACCAAAAAAACAGCTGATTTGACTTTGTGTTACAGCTTTTCTCATAAAATGATGAAATTTGTGCAATAAATGAAATTGTTGAAAGTAGTATTTTTGCACCTCAAATTACTTCATTTCATCGATCTTAACATTCAACAGTGTGTTATAACATGTTCAACAAAATTTTTTTTTTGTTGTATCAAATGCCACTTTAACCACAGTTTAGACATCCAATTTCAGTGTCTAAAGTTAGACATTTCTTAGACAGCAATGAAAGTGTTTATAAATACGATTTGGAGTTGGACACTGTTCTAAGAGCTGTCCAAAGTTAGACATACTTTGGAATGGGATTATAAATACGACAGTATGTTTCTAAAAACCCAGGTTGTCGTACTTGCGGCTAGAAAATCAATGACCGTATGTATTTATGCTTCACTGACCATATCCCTTTTCACCTCCGTTACTGTGCCTGCTAATACGTCATGTGTAGAAAAATAATTTTTTTTTTTTTTTTTTTTCATCAGAAAAGACCTCTCGATTACTTTTGATGTTACTTGCTGCTATATGAAATAGCTTATTTTTACGTGTCGAATTCAGGGGCGAGTTTCTAACTTCATTCTTCGTTGCAAAAATTGTTGGTCCTTCTTTAAAACAACGAGATGAACAGTCGGTCTACTAGCTTTCACACCGATTTCTGTCGTAATTTTGCTTACGTAAAGCTTACAATTCAAACAGCTTTCTGTCCCGTTCTTAAGATAGCTGTGTACAGCAGTCGCGCCTCTTCCATTTCTGCTCACTTTGAAACGGATGGATTTTCCTTGTTTCCGATAAGAATACCTTCTTAGTTTAACCTTTTTCCTGTACCCATAGGGTAGGTTGAATGGAGGATGTAGCCACAAGTGGCAGCACCTCACTCGGTTCTCAAGGATCCATTCTGCTCCCCGGGAAACAGAGGATGAGGAGATGGGAGGATTGGAGAAGTAGAAGGCGGTTGGTTTATTGGGGTAGGGAACCCCCACTGAACCATTTCGAGCCTGAGTAAATTTCAGGACATTGCTCAATGAAAGGTTAGAGATGTAGCCCAGTTCGTCGAAGAAGTATTCTCCGAGGGCTTTTTTCCTAGTGTGAACCAAGCAAGGAAGTGGAATGATCCTTCCTCTGCCTCTTCGTCTTGGCATCCTCTACATAAGTCGGATGTGCAAATGCCCATTCTCATCATGTGGGTACCCAACGAGTTGTGGCCCGTGAAAATGCAAAACAACAGAGAGAGCTGAGGTCTGCCAAGCTGGAGTAAAAATCCTGTTTTTTTCTTGGAAAAATCTGGCCAAAGGTTTCTGAAGACTCAGCATGTTTCTACAGATGACCACCTGTCATTGGCGGTTTTTAGAAATTTATGTTTGATTCTGTTTTTTTTTTTTTTTTTTTTGTTCTAGTGGCGTTTACCCATAGTCGAGAATTATATCAAATTACATATTTCTTAAACTAAGCTCATAAATACTTAAAAGCAACCTTTTAATTACTATTGGATACCTTACCAATTGCTCGCGATATCCGAGGGAGAACAATTAGATTTATGTTTTTCTGGGATTCAACCCTCGAACTCTAGGTACTTTTTTTTCAAGTTTTTGCGATATTAACGTTTAAGCCTCATTAGATCTTAAAAAATGCTGTGGCCAATTTCATAAATCATACATTAGATACAAAGCCATACTCGTGGATAAAACAATTAATTTTTTTTTGGAAAAAGTTTTAGTTTGTGTTCTAAAACTCAATGGCAAAAGGAAACATTTGAAACTTTTTATATACAAATCAAAAAAGAGATCTTGAAAGTGAGTTGGGAAGTAGAATCAAGTAGATCTATTTTAGTTGAGGAATCGATTTGTGAATTTATTTCAAACGGTAAAATTGTTTTTCTCTTTAATTGTTTAATGCTTTAATATTTATGTCGACTACGAAATGGATTTCATGTTGTTTCTTCCAAACAAAAACAAATATTGCTTGTGATAAATTGGCAACTTGGGATTGATTTGTTTGAAATCATCAAGTCCTACCTTCTGCACTAAAAAAAAGAAAACAAATAATAATCGAAAAAAAAACAACTAAATATATGCATATGTACACAATATTCTATGCCCATCGATTGCAAGACTTTTTTTCAGTTGGGGTTACACCCCATTTGTATGTAGGTACGGTTTGTGCAATTTCAAATGGATAAAGCTCATTGTAACCACATAGACTGACAATGCGCTTGAGTTTTTCCCTGACAATGAACCAAACACACATATAAAGTCCATCGGCATAAATGCACACACGAATGATACAAACGGCAAACGATGATTTTGGTAGCGATTGTATATTTGTATGTATAGATTTATAACCTTTTGGAACAACCTGGATAGTTATGCTTTCCCGCATAAACATTAAATAATCACAAAAATTAATTACGGATTCCGACTGATTCGCTTGCTCTGTAACCACCGAGCCATACAAAAAAAAAGAAGTATATTTTACAGGTGCAACGGCATCCCTCCCAGCACTACATGATTAATTTGAAATTTTCTATTAATTTGCTAGGGCACACATCTTGAATAATGCAAATTAGGCAGCAGCATAAATACCTACAATGTTTGTACTAACTCCAAATCTAGTGTGGTTTAGTTGCTATATACGAGTACATATACGTTTCTATAGAGTTCCTGTTCCTCCACAATACAATTATTTTGACACACGTTTCCAAAGCTCAATGTTACGTCGCATTTTCGAATATCCAATCATGAAATTATTTGCGGCATGATATTTCGTTTGTATTTAGAATATAGAAGGGATATCGTGTTTTTAACCAAATCAGTTGTCGATAGGTTTTTGCGCTTTTTGGTCAGATGTGTTCGTTATTTAATTACTGGATTATATGTAATTTGTATTGATTTTTATGTACATATTGTACATGAGATCAAACCTTTATAATACCAAACAAATAAACGCATCATCCACATCACGCTTTGCAGTTTTGAATAAAATTAGGAATTTGACTTGGAGGCCTGTATGAATGTTTATGTTATAAAAGTACTCATCCTTCATCTATTTTTTATTTTTCTATAGAAAATAAAAACGTCAGGACGCTTAGTTTACAACACTTGTTTTGAATTGAGCGTGTCAAGTTGATTGCGTTCAGTGGGCTCAGTATCTTGCTTAGTTTTTCCGTAGAACAATAAAATACAATTAAAAAAATGTATATACTCTTACATTTTTGATGAGTGAGTGCAAAGGGGTCTCAGCTCTGCCAATTTACTTATCTGCCGGTGGGGTAGTCTTCGTTGACCTCAAAACAAGTCGACTAACCTATCGATCTTTTACTGCTTTTTAAATTACTCTCACCCTTTGTGTACATTGTCCAACATTGTGTACCGTATGTGAGTGCTGGACGCACAACCGCGTTGTAGAGACTTCCCTCCAGCTTCGGGCATTTTTAGCCACTTCATTAACCCAACGCTAATTCGATGGCTAATGCCGTCATCACAAGCTGCTTCACTATCATGGATCACGGATCCATGATTTTAAACTTTTCACTCTTGGGAAGCACAATTCCATTCAAATAAACAGCTGGATCAGGACTAATGCGATACTGACTTCCTATTCTTCGAATTCCTATCCTATAGGATCCTCAACGACGCAATACCTCCATTGTCAGTTTGGTGTGCGGTATTTTACCTTCGAGAAGTAGTCATGGATTGGTATATAAAGCTGATGATTCAGGATAGTTCCTTGGTGTATAATTACTTTTCATAAGCATTCATTCATTACTTTAAGCATAAGCCCATAAGCCTTCCACTTCTCATCGCCATGGTTGCACTTGCTAAAATGAAAATAGCCAAACATAGCCTAAAATGACCAAAATAATCGTTGATTCCGATGAAAAAGAGAAAGAAAAGTAAGAACACCAAATTCTCACGCAGCACAAAAAGCGTTTGTTTGATAAAATATAGAAATGTCATGATAGGTGTGAGCTTCAGAGCTTGTACCAAAAGCCCAGAACCATGCCCTTAAAGGCCAACAAGCAAACATATGTGGTAGAACCGCTGTGCCTTCTGAAAATCTTGAAACTTAACTTTTGCAAACTCAACTAAGACAATGATAAAGAATGCAATACTCTGTCTACACCTAAAAGAATTTAGGGTTGCCAAACTGGCTAGCTGGCCTCGACGCCGAATTTATTTTAAATCAGCTAGAGATAAGCTTAAAAGGAGAAAGTATGCTGTATTTTTTTATCAGCAAAAGCGTAAACATGCCTAGAATCGGAATTTTTTATTCATTGTTTGTACCCTAAAGTCCTTTTACTTATTCCAAAATTCAAAAATTCTATGACACCTGAATTGCGTTTGAAGGGGTTAAAAGGTATTGAATCACAAAGTGAAGACATATGCCGGTCATTCGAAGAAAAACACGTTCATTTGACATCACTGTTTACCTGTACACTCCCCAGCAAAAAGTTAATTCTACTTCACTGCTAGTTAATGGCAAGCCCAGAACTTAAAAAAAACCCAGCTTGATATTTGGGTTAAGTTGAAGTTATTCAAAAGAACGTATTATGGCTACCTCGTTTGAGTTCCAGGCCGTCACTGTATAATTTGAAATGAGATCGCCGGTGAACTTACGGGTACGAGGCAATGTTCTCAGGCAGGCTTTTTAGGACCTGAACCGTCGCGTCGCTTGGTCTGCCTGGATCCTCGGTGAGGGGTTCAATCAACGATTGGATCTGTCAAGAGCACAAATCTAGACGTTAATAAGAAGACTGCAACATTTTTGCTATCTCGTAGCAGAAAAAAATCTTATTGGCGTTGTCACGGGGCACTTCTCTTTTGCCGAGCATTAAAACGAAGATGATGACACCGCAGAGCACTTCCTCTGTGAATGTTCCGCATTTTCACGTATGAGGTTACAGATACTCGGCGCAGACATCTCTGTCTTCAATAGATGTGCACTCACTACAATCTTTTCCTCTTCGAAGCATTTGAAGTTCACTGCCGCTCATATACTTTTCAATTAGAGTGTTTCGTATACGTTAAGGTTTTTCGTAGGCAAAGAGCGAAAAACTGCTATTTTTTCCTGTGGTGCAATAGCTAGCTCAAATACCAGACACATCAGAAAAAAAAAAGTTTTCCACTTAGCCGTTCGAAATCGGCATTAAGTTGTGTGTTCTTGAAATGTGTTCGATCCGAGGTTTCCATTGCTTTGTTCCGAAGAGAAACATTCAACCCCCCTAAAATTGTTATCGTGCCTATATTGATGGGGACTTTTGGCGGTTTATTGATAACACCAAAGAGACGATACACTGAAATTTTGCGTTAAAATTTCTCTGGTTTTATGTACATGGTGGGTCAAATACAAGTTTCTTCCAAAAATTGCATTAAAATTAACAAAATTTTTAACATTCATTATGGTTTTGTTTGTAAGATCGAAGATTCCCATCAATTATGAAAACGTCGTTGAAGTACCTGCTTCGGCTGGTTTCGTAATATTGCATTCTATCACTCAAATTTTCAAAGACCTTGTTGGTTTCGGGCTGTAGCTCACGGATTGGATGATACTGCCTCACGTGATTGAACCGTTTCCGGATTGTGTGCATATTATCAACACTTCGCGGTTTCCCATAAAAAGTCTACAAGTCGTAAGTCAAAGGCAATTGACATTTGATGCGGTCAAAAATTCAGCAACTATGAACAGCGAACGACCGTTATTATATTAGTTTTATAAATTAAGTGCTAGGTCTTTCTCACCTAGATGAGAGCAATAAGTTTTAAGACATTTTTCAAAATAATCGCTTATAAGTTGTTAATTATATTTTTTTGTTTTACTTTTTTATTTCAATTCATTTTAGTCTTCTGGTTATGGAAAATCATCAATGTCATCAAATATGACAGCAGCCTCTTCATCAGCGTACGACCCAGTAGTATTGCACAAAGAACTATTGGCTATGCAAGCGGCAGCTGCCTCAGCAGCAGCCTCTTCACAAGGTTCATCATCCTCGAAAAAATCTTCATCCCATCACTCGTCCCAGTCGCATCAAGGCATGTCAGGCAACAAATCATCAGCATCTAGTGGATCCTTATCCCATCATCATATGGGAAGTGGGTCAGCGAATCAAGGTTCCGCCGTTGGTCATCACAGCTCAATGATGTCATCACACTCTGGTAGCGGTGCCAGTGGTCTTGGTAGTGGTAGCTCATCCAAAGAACGAGACAAAAACAACTCGCTCAACGCGCTTAACTCACTCTCTCAACTAGGTAATTTGGGTCTTAATCCCCAACAGAGTGTACAAGCCGCAATGAATGCTTGCCTCGCAGCCAATACCGGTAAAGTGAAGGACTACATGCCATCCGGGATCTTGAGGTGAGTAAAAAATAAGAAAACAATGTTATCCCCTCCAAAAGGATATCCACAGCGCCAAGTATGATTCACACTTAACATTTGTTCCAATCATTGTTCATTATGTGATATTTTTTTTATTGTATACTTTTCTTTGCCATTGTTGAAATAAACAAAGTGCTGCACTGGAAGGAAAGTAAGCTTCCTTGATGTTCACATTGATGTTCTGTTTTTATATTGTATAAAAAAAACTTTTGTTTAGTATAGTCTATCTCTGTCTTTTTGTCTGAATAACTTTCCTTTTTTATTTGTTTGTGTAAAAAAAAAGAAAAGCTAATTCTTGATGCGTGTGTTATTAGATCTTTGGTGGAACTAAATCCCAAAAATTGTTGTTTCTCTTTCCCGCATTTCGTTTCCAGTGAACATCCATCCTTGCTGGGAGTCCGATTGCCACCCGATACCGAAATCATCAAGTACACCTCATCTATAGTTGGCCCCAAAATTCCTGGTACAACAAATCGCGGTCGCAAAAAGACTATATCTCTCGATCCATCAAATCCTCTGCTTGCATTTCCAGGCTTAAGTCCAGCAAAACGGGCACGTCTCGAGATGGAGTATGCAGCCATGGCAGCAGCTGCCAATGCCGCTCAGCAACAGCAACAGCAACAACAGCAGCAGCAGCAACAACAGCAGCAACAGCAACAGCAGCAGCAACAGCAGCAACAACAACAGCAACAACAACACCAGCAGCAACAACAGCAGCAGTCATCATCTGTTGGAGGAAGCAGTGTTGTCGTGGGAGGGATGCTTGGTCTGGCTGGTTCAACACAGTCCTCAACGAATTCTGGTTCATCTGGTCATCATAGTGTTCCATCAGCAACAGCGAACTCTGGTGTTGGTTCATCATCAACTTTGTCCTCAAATCGTGGAAACAGTGGCATGCCTACAGATCTATCTGGCAATTCCGACCGCGTCGAAGTAATCAAACTTCCCCCGACTATCACTTCCAATGGGGCTTACAATCTTTCGAGCAAATCCAAGGACTCGCACGATGATCACTTGGGTATGGCTGGTTCTGGTGTTAATCTCAGTATGAAAACAAGCTCTTCGATCTCGGCTGCTGACGACTTTGATGCACCACTCAATCTTTCCATGAAGCCAGACAATAAATCATCAAGTAATGACTATGGTAGCTCTAGTATTGGAGGAGCAGGTGCCGGCAGTAGTATAAATTTGAGCACCGGAGGTGGTGCATCATCAGCAGGTGGTGCATCGAATAGTTTACAAAGTCTCAGCTCGATAACTGCTGCTTTGGGATCTGGTAGCTCCAGTGGTAGTGGTGGGAGTGACCGTTCTCAGCCTCAATATAAAGAGGGCCGTCCTAGGAACTTAGGTCGTGGCGTCTCGAAACCGAAGAAAAATACAGTTGCTTCACTGCTAGCCCAAAGTAGAGCTGTTGGCTTAAAACCCATGTTATCCACCCAACAGCTGATGCAGCAGGGTGCTGATTTTGTAAGTTTTTCTCCATTGTTATTGATTGCGTATAAGACTAAAATTTCGTTTCTAATTATAGGAAAAAATCCGACAGGCGTTAACTGAAGCCAGTGCTCAACTCGATGTATCAACTGATTCTGAAAGTGTGGCCGCCGAAAGTGGGCTCTCTGAATCTGAAGGAGAGGACTCACAAATCATTAACATCACCGAATTGCGAGCACCGCTCGAGCTGGGTTGGAAACGTGAGACTGTTATCAAAGGTCTAACCAAAGCTGGACAAATTCGTGGTGATGTGTGCTATTATTCCCCCGGAAGCTCTACAAAATTAAAGACAATTGGTCAAATCTTTGCCGTGAGTCTTCTCGCTACCAACAACGAAACAAATCGAGAACTAAACTTTTTGCTTTTTTTTCTGTTCTTATAGTATATGGAAAAAAATCCGTCGAAGTTAAACCGTGACAACTTTAGCTTCTCTTCGCGAGCCATAGTGGGATCATTCCTGCAGCCTGCTCCCCCGCCATACGCCAACGATGGAGAGTACATTCGTATGACGGATGCTGACGTGGCCAAACGCTTGGAAGACTTGAAAATGTTCACTCGTCAAACTCTCAACGTTGAACAGAGAATTGAAATTGCAAAACAACAACAAGCAATGCGTGAGGCAAAAAAGTTAGCAAAAGAAGAGCTAGCAAGAAATAAGGAAAAGGCTCGACAGGAAAAAAATGAGAAACTAGAACAGCAAAGAAAAGAGAAAGAGCTGAAGAATCAGCAGGCGATTGAGGTGAGCGGTGTGGCTCTTTTTCTAACTACAAGTGTTCAATTAAAATACAATTCAATTTGTCATAGTTTCATATCGAATTACAAAATACTTTCCCCACTTCTCTTAACAGGCTCGCAAAAAACGCCAAGAAGAACTCGAACGTATCAAACAAGAAGAAATTCTAAAAAAGCAACAGGTGAGTGTTTTGTTGTTCCATTGAATTTAATTTCATTTATTGCTTTGATTTCTCCAATTTTTGTTTTGTTTTAATTTAATTTTACAAAAAGCAAAAAAAAAAGAATTCTAATTCTGTTTGTTATTGTTTTATAGGAAAAAGAAAAGAAAAGACAAGAAGCAATTTTAGCTAAAGAACAGGTATTGCATTACTTTAAGTCATCATACTCTAGTAATCATTTCTTTAGTCGTAGACAATATCTGTAAATAAGTTTGATTTTGGCCAGCTGTGATTGACTTTATCATTTGTTTTGAATTATTTGTTTTCGTTCAAAATTACTTGACCATCACATCTGACCATACACAAATGTGTCTAATCAGAATTCAATTAAATATTTCCATACTGTCCATTGTTAATCATTGGTTTTAAAATGTTTAATTTTTTTTCCCTAAGAGAGTGAGCCAATTACCAATAACCAAAGAAAATTGTATTTCGTTAACTGCTGAGGAGTTGTTTCGGAATTTGGTTGTTGGTATGGACGAGTGTTGTAGAGCAGAATCGTTTTGTTGTGAATTTATTTGAGTGCCTCGCTATGAGGCTCTTAAGCTATGTCCTCTTGAGTGTGCTGTTTTATTAGTAATTTTCATGTTTTGTTTTTTTGTTTTATTATTTTTATTCCTTTAAACTGAAGTAAATGAACAGAGAAAGAAGTGAAAGTTAAATTGGAAGACTATTCGATTTTATTGAGGTTTTATTTCGGAACAAAAAAACTTCAGTATTCAAATAAGAAATTCAGTTTTGGTTAGTTGTAAAATTACCAAGTTGCTGAAAACAATGTTGCTAGTGATTATTGAAACTCAGTGTTGAGCATGATCAAAGCTCTTTTCTTTATGAAAAGATTTTGGGTATTGTGGTTAGTTCAATCTGCTTGTTGCTCTTCAGCTTTGTCTAGTTCTAGAGCCTCTCTGTTAATTACTGATCATTTCCTAAATACATTGAAGTAATTGGCCCTATCGAGGTAACTATGGGAGCGGAATTCTCTCCGATTTTCTACGATTCGAAGACAATATGCTTCGTGGTAGTTTTGCGATCGATCAATAGTGAAGCATCTTGTGATGACGACATCAATCATCGAGTAAGCGTAGGGTGGATGAAGTGGCGAGAAAACTCCGCTATCTTCTGTGATCGAAAAATGCCCCCTAAGCTGAAGGGAAGACTCTACACAGCAGTTGTCCGTCCAGCTCTGACATACGGTTCACAATGTTGGACAATGTACAAAAAGTATGAGAGCAAATTGACGGCAGCCGAAATGAAGATGCTTCGGATGACAGCAGGAGTAACAAAGCTTGATCGAACTAGAAGTACTAAGATCCGTGGAAGCCTTCATGTCAAAAGTACCATCTTGGACAAAATTCAGCACGACCGGCTCAGTTGGTATTGTCATGTTCAAAGGAGAGATCCGCAGAACCCCGTCAAAAAGGCAATATCGTACAACGTTTCAACAAATTCGCGACGAAAAAGAAAAGGCAGGCCAAAACACTCCTGGTACAAGCAAATGCAAAAACAGCAGCATTTGGTTGGCCTCAGACATGGAACAATCCAAAACCGGGAGGCTTGCCGACGATTTCTGAGGTCAACGCGGCGTACCCCACAGGCGGATCACTAGTGTGAAGCAGAAAAGTGGGAGAGTTGTGATCGCTTCAAGATCACTACTCGTAACGCCGAAAATGAAAAAGAAGAAGAAGAAGGTAGTTTTGCGATCGGCCGACTCGACGCGACGACCCCGATAAGTTTTTGCTGCGGAAAGTTATAGTTTTGGGAATGCAATGCGTTGTCGCATTTGTGAAAAATGTCTTACGATGACAACTACTTCGAAGCAAAATCTCCGGAAAAGGATGCGTTACAGAGAAAACTCCGCTCCAAGGGTTACCTTGATAAGGGCCTAATATATGTCTGTTTATTGGGAAATTTTTTGTATATTTCCTTACAAACGCAGCTGTCGTTATGACGTAGTACATTCTTGTCAATATTGTCTGCAAGCAAAGAGAAGAAACGAGATCGCCGATGAACTTGTAAGGCATGAATCTCAGACAACTTTCTCAGAACCTGGTCTAGGTTGCTTGGTTTGCAAGGGTCCTCAGTGGAGCTTCCATGAGCGATTGGATCTGTCAAAAGCACAAACGTAAAGTGACATGGTAACGGTTGGTTATCTAGGTTCCTTATCGTGGAAGCCTCTTCTAACTTTTCTATAACTGCAATGCTATAACAAAAGATGGTTTAGTAGTACAATGGACGGACTTTTAAATCTGAGTGCTTCGGTTAGTATTTAAAAAACCCTCTGACACGAAATCTTTCTTGTCCTTGCACAGTTAATTTCCATCGTTTGGCAGGCTTTCCGAAAGTGTATTGATTTTAAAATCGATAAAAATAAAAATTTTCATTTGTTGAACTGTTCTCGAACTCCAGTTCTTTTCCATGATCTTTGTCATTGCCAAAAATCAATCAATAGACTTTGCTGTCTTGAAATTACATAAAAAGGAGTCTATTGGGTTGTTGACGTAAGGTATTCTTTTTGTTGATGTGTCGTGGATTGATTTGTGGTCTCTAACATTAAATATCCAACTCCTTGGAATAGGGCGGTAGCTTAGTTGAATATTTACGCTTCTCACCTGTACAGCAAATAGCTCCAATGGTTTCACGTGTCATGTAAAATATGTCAAATTTACAAAACATTTTATCTCGCGCCAGGTCCTTTGTTAGTTACAAGTTGAATCTCTGGTTAGGCCACAGTTGCATATATTATTGTGTTGATTTCACGTTTTCCCATTTAAGAGCATGACCTTTTTACAAAAAGTTCAATTGTAGAAGCAGAGTATTGAAATTCCAAGAAAATATTCAGCTATAGAACTATAGGTTGCCTACGTCAGATTTTGATAGCGGAAGACTTGGAAGAGTTTAACGTAAATGTTTTACAAATTCTTCTACCAAGCATTTGAAGCATTTTGGATCTCTATGACTATGACACAATTCAGAAAAGATTGGCACGAAAACCAATGTTCTTTAAGGTCCCTATCATGAGTAGCGAATCGAACGTTCGATTGAAAGCGAATGTTTTTGCGAGCTTCTTTTACAGCGGTATTATAGGTTATAGAAACAAGAAAACTTTTTTTTTCGACGTAAGGTATGTCAGATAAGAGAATGGACGAAGTTTGATGATAATAATCCAATAAATGAGTTTCTCTAAAACATTCGCTTCCAGTCGAACGTTCGATTCGCTACTCATAATAGGGACCTAAAACGTGATTGCGTTTGTTCACTCAAATTTTCAAATTTCTTCTTTCGAAGTTGTAATAGCTCAGCTGCCCAACCCTGCAATTATTCTACTTTCGTATCATTCGAAAGTTATTTTTGATTCTACTTCTAAATGCCAATCCCGTTTACTCTAACATTCTTGAGAATTACGGAGGAGGAAATTCAAACAATTGAGTGGTGGCCATGGCGTCATGGTTAACATGTCTGCCTGTTACGTTGGAATTGGTAGTTCGAATACCAACAATAACTTATCATTCTTCTACGGCCGGTATAACGTTTCGGGATGGAATTGGCAAGTCATCCGAGATCAATTTCACTGCTATGAAAAAAGAACTTTATCACTAACTTTCTCGCTATTGGCAAACATTTTTAGGTTTCCTCCAAAACTCGCTAGACATGACTAGGAGAAATGCGCTACGCTCCGGGGATCCCTGAGCTCTTTTGTTCTTTTAAAGTAACATTGTCGTTTGAAAAAGCATTGTTTAGCGTTAGGAAACTGATCAATGAATGCCATTATCAGATTTTTCTTTCAGTATTTTTATATGAATACGATGTGAGTTCGAGAACCACTGTTATTTTTGTTGATGTTTTCGTCTAAGAAACAAACCCCTTTTATGTCTTTGTCATTAAGTATTTGTTAAGAACATTTGTAATCAATTTAAATTGAGGCAAACAAAACATTATCTATGCTTTACACTTAGTTTTCTTTTCTGTCTATAAATAATGTATACTTTTTAATTGAAATAAAATATATGTAAAACTGACACGCAGATTTATCTGTAGGAACTCAACAAGCAGAAGGAGTTACTCTACGCCGTCGAACTGGTATGCAAAATTTATAAACAAAAAGTTTAAATAAAGAAAATTCCCACTAACCGCTTTCAACTTTCACGATTTTAAACATGACCAAACATACTTTAAACATACAAGTCATTCAAAACTAATTCATCAATACAGACCTCTTACATTTATGTTTTGATTTATCAAACATCTTTTTAGTTTACACTAGTGCATGAGTTAATTGTTACTATTTTGTTGTTTTCCTTTTGTACACTTAACACTTTTAAAAACTGTTGCTAAACACCTGATTGTAATGACTGTGTTCTTTTCTACATAATTACATAAATTTTTATGAATAAAAATAACTAACGAATTGAAATTTAGGAGCGTGAACGACGCCGGCAGCATATGACACTTATTCGGCAGCTAGAAACAAGAAGAAAATATGAAGATCGTGAAAGGAAGAAACACCAATTGGTATTGGATCGACTTATTTTACGTGAAAAAAGAGTTGCGGCAAGAAAACGCGATGCTGAGATACTCAACCAGATCAGGTAAGACACTTTCTATTTTAGTTCAATCCAATGGTTCAAAAACCAGGGAAGGTGTAGGAAGTGGAATTTACTCAGAAAAACTGAGTCTCAGTCTTTTCTTCCGCTTATCCGATCACTGTAGTGTGTTCCAAGCGGACATTCTGGCGCTTAAGGAAGGGCTGTCTTGTCTCAAAAAAAAAAAAAAAAAACGTCATATCCTCCACGGATATTCGAATCTTCTCTTCTCGGAAAGCCAAGCTGTCCTTAAATCTCTTGCCTCTGTCTATACAAAATCCGTCAAAATCGGTCCTAAGCTGTCAAATGTCTCTGAGGGAGACGTCAAATCAGTTCAACATTCACCTTTCATGGGTGCCCAGGACACAGGGACATACCAGGCAACTACGGAACGATATAGTTATACCTATCGCTGCTTGTAAACGTCTACTTAGACAAGACGTTTTAAGGATAACAAACACTAGATAGAATGAGAGTAACAACTGCCCTGCAACCAAAAAAGTCTGGCCGTATGTAGACTCAAAACGATCGAAGAGTTTGTTAACCTTAAACCGCCTGATCTAGGTTCTACCATAGGTGTACTTACGGGACACTTACTAATAGGAAGACACGCCAAAAGACTTTATGTGCACTCAAATAATTTCTGCAGAAGCTGCATAGATGAAGAAGAGGAAGAAACACATCTTAATTCATGCCCTGCACTACTTTATAAGAGAAAAACTCATATTGGTGAATTCTACTTCGACGATACTAGCGACTAAGCTTACATAGACCTTAAAAGTCTTCCAAAATACATCAAAAGTTCCGCGTGGTTGGACTAGCAGGTGATTAACCACCTAGTCTTGAATTGACAAATTAATGGGTGATCTACTTATTAATCTCACATTAGGTTTTTTGGGATTAGTAGGTGATTCACTTGCTGATCTCTGTGGGATCACAATGGACCCTCGTGGTCTAAGTGTTTCAGGTAATGCATGTACGTACATACATATTAGCTGACAGCCACTTCCACCTTATTAACACAAATCAATGATGCGGTTGCTATCTTCAACTTAGTGCCTCAAAAGCGTAAATACTTTCACAAAATCATACAATGATCTCTTCGATTTTCTGATTTCCAATTCTATTGTCGTGTTTTTTGCGAAGTATACGTATAAATCATTTTACTGACTCCATTGCTTCACTTTTCAGAAAACCGCAAGAAGACTCTGAAATACCGGATCAAGTTGACTTGCCAGAATTGAAGAGAATCGCCGGCTGTCGACTGCCCGGTCAAGCCATGGCCGATCTCTTGATGGTTTTTGAGTTTCTACACAACTTTGGTGAAACTCTTGGTTTTGGTAAGTTAAACTGCATAAAAAAGAAAACATCGAATTAAAATTCTCGTAATTAAAATTTCAAATCAGATATGGAATCCCTGCCAACTCTGCAAAATCTTCACGATGCCCTTGTGCCGGATAGTAATGTTGAAGCGGAAGAGGAACTACTATCTGTGATGACACATTTGTTAGTTTGTGCCATTGAAGATCCAGGTATCCCCAATCCAGGTCGTCATACAACACTCTTAGGCCAATCCCTTCGCAATGCCGACATCACCAACTCGAATGTCTCTGAAATTCTACGAATATATTTGTATGCGACAGCAACTGCTGAGATACGTCAAATGTTCGGAATAACACTCGATCGTGAGAAAGAGAAACGTGTTCCAGACCACCATCAGGTGGAAAGTGATACCCTAAACATTACTTCTGGAAAGAATCAGCAATACTACGAGCTCTTGCACGAAAATGAGACTTGGAGGTTATCGGTGTGTTTAAAAGACCGACCATTTGTAGCCTTGAATCCAACGAAGAAAGCTCAAATTCTAGCCCATCTCTGCAATGACTTGCTAATGAATAAAGCTGTGCTCAAACAAATCGAAGGAAGTCTGGAGTCGTGCGCACAAATCAAGAAAGAAAAATACATGACTGATATGAAAATACGCAAGTATAAGTCGTTGCATATAAGAAAGACTCGTTTGGAGGCTTATGAAAAGGCTCAAATTGAAAGAGAAGCGGCCATGGCAGCCATAGCTGCTCAACAACAGCTGCAACAGCTTCAATTGCAACAGCAACTAGAAGAGCAGCAGCAACAAGATGAATTGGCGCGAAAAGAGGAAGAATCTGCTGCAGCAGCTTTAGATAGCATTGTCCCTGTAGATGGTGAAACAAACAACAATAGCAGTAGCAACAAGGACGAAACAGAAAAAATGGATCTAGACGATTGCCAAATTGTTGCCACAACTGAAATAAGTTTGAATAAGGAATCAGAATCAGAAGCAGCTGTAGAGGTATTAGAAGGAGTCAAATCGGATCTATTAGTGCCGCCGTCAACACCAGGAGAGAAAGTGGCATACGATAGTCCGTCAAAGAGTAGCGTCGATACACCAGTCAAATCTAAATTAGAAGAATGCATCACTTACCAGAATGGGGCAACAGTTTCATCTGATTTGAGTCAGTTAATCAATAAGAAGAACAACTCCCGTTGTGATGACGCATCAACAGATGTGGGAATGGATGATGATCTAAGTGACGTCGAAAGTGAAATGACAAATATTGAAGAGGATGAAGACAATCGAATGTCCGCGGATGAAGTGCAAAAGAAACTGGAAAAAATGATCAAGTCTTCCTTGAACTGCAAAGAGTCCTTGGAAAAGAGCACAAACCAACTCAGAGCATCTTGTTTTGGCCAAGATCGTTTCTGGAGAAGATATTGGAAGCTACCAAAGGCAGGTGGCATCTTCATCGAGGCTTTAGAGTCAGCTCAAAATGACATCTTTGAGTTCAATGAAATTCTCGAAAAAGAACTGAAATCGGAAGCTCCTTCCGAGGATGTAGGACAGGAAATCAACGAAAATACAGTCAAAGAAGAAGAAGAAGCAGAAGATCAAGATAAAATGCAAGACGATGACGACGTGATTGAGATTAAGCCGGATGCAATTGTGAAAGTGGATTTAGTTAACGAATCCATGCAAGTGGATGAAAGCAACAACGAGACGTCGCTGATGTCTGAAGATGGTTTCTCAACGAACCCACCAAATACAACGAATTGTTTGAAAAACGATTCTGAATTACTTCCACCGCCCCCACCACCGCCAGCGGCGGTTCTTCAACAGAACGTCAGCAGCGATTTAAACGAAATCGCCATGGACAAAATCGAATCATCATTATCAGTCAGAAACGAAGGGAACGAAGATAATGTCTGTGATACTAGTATTCGAGAAATCAAATCCGAGGTGGATGTAAGCATAAAGAAGGAAGACGAGGGCGTTCTGCCTGCCGTTATCAACCAAGGTAACGAAGATCAGGTATTGAAACCACTATCTATGCAAGCAGATCGTTGGTTCTCCATTGCGAACCGTGAGATGCCACTAACTTCGACGGAAATGCAATGTGAGACTCCATATTTTCAAAAAGTATATTCGAATATCCATTGCGGTAGTGCAATTCAAATCCAGGGCCATCGTTGGGACATCGCTAACAATGCGCAGTACTTTACAGTGCCTGTGGATAACGGCAAAGTAGACTTGCATTTTGACAGTGAGACCATTCTTTCACTGTCCGGCCTTGATGAGAAAATAATAGAACGCACCTTGAGAGCGAATGCTTTGAAGGAAGCAACTGGGGAAAATGTGGGCCCTTCTCATGATAACAGCTACGATTTGAAGGAGCAGAAGTTTTTTCCCTTTCTTGACACCTGCGGCGGCGGAGGAGGAGTAGTAACAACAAGCGGTAATGCAACCGGCGCAGGTGAATTAAAAGCTGGCCGCATTGAAATGAAGTTAGACGAAGCGACTGGGATATCGTTTCAAAATTTAGCGAACATGTCATTGGGTAACATAAGCGCTTACATCACTTGCGACATTCCAACCCCTCTCTCAATGACACCGGATGAACACCGACTGCTGGAGCAGATAAAAAACGAGGGGTTTCCGAAGAAGCTCGAGTCGAATTTTGTGCCAAGCAAATACCGCCACGGGTGGTGGAAGGTCGACACTCTGGAAATGATCCAGAACGTTATAGACAATCTTAATCAGAAAGGATTACGTGAGCGTGAGTTAAAGCAAAGTTTAAGTCGAATTCTTTCTGAAGAAATCGATTTGGCGACACCATATCCGTTGACAATTCATGGCGAGGATGAGAATGAGAAAGAAAAGATATTCCGGCCAGACGGGCCGAACGATTGGAATCCAAAAGTAGCAAAGCGCGTTGAAATGGCACTACTTGAGCAGCTAGAAGCGTTGGAAGATAAAATTGCGAGTGCATCTATGCAAATAAAACACTGGCAACTGCCACCTCGAATAGAAAACGAGCTTTCACTCGACCAGGAAGACATAACCGAGGAGGAGTTTGTGACAATAATCCCAATGATTCGTGATCGTATTGCCAGCTTGGAAGCTGCCATTGAAAGAAGATATCTTAAACCACCGCTAGGGAGTCAGACAGGAGATGCTCATTTGGCAGTGATCGCACAAAACCAACAAAATCAGAAATCTTCTTCGACGTCCTCTTCTTCGGATAACAATAGTGCATCCACTGGACAGCATCAGAACAGTAATGCTATTGCAAATGCTTCCGGAAATACCAGTGACAATGGCGGGCAACAGCAGTCGTGTTCTGTTAGTGCATCGGGAGACAATAACTCAGGTGCTGCGTCACCTGCCAGTGTGTGTGATAGCGAAAGGGATATGCCACAAGAGAACATCCCCAAAGGGCTGGTGTCGTGGCGTGAAGCGGTTTCACGTTCGCACACAACATCTCAGTTGGCAATGGCATTGTACGTACTGGAATCGTGTGTTGCCTGGGACAAGAGCATAATGAAAGCGGTAAGTTTTCATATATTTCTTATTTTCACATCAAATCCCGAATAAGTAGACATTAAGAGTATTTAACTTGCTTTTTAATTAAACAAAAAAAAAAAACAACTTTACTGCGCCGGGTGCTGCAATGCTTTTAACAAGAGAATTTGTTGCTTTTTTTGCTTTTTTCTGTAGAAGTTGTTTTATTTCTTGTAGTGGTATGGTTCTTAGAATATTTTTTAAAGAAATTCTCAGTCCCATAGAAACTTTTTTCTATTTGAAAACCTGTAGTAAACATATTTTCTGATTTCCTCCCTTCCGTGTTTTTAAAACTAATGTTTCCTTTAACCTCTTACACCATTCTTAATTATTCCGTTGCCATTGTCAGTAAGTGACTAACTAACGAAGTGAAAAACTACTTCCTACTTTCACCAAACAAATTTATTGTTTGATCATTATGGCACAAGATTGTTACTGTGTTGTGTATAACTGCATTTACATTGAACTAAAGTTTATATAAATTTCATTAGCAAACTACCACCCGATACAATGCTGCAATATTTGACTTCATGGTTACCCCTTCTCTTGATTGATGTTTTCAAGTATTCAGTTTAATTCCTTTGACTCATACCATCCCAGATATTTTATTAATGCTTTTTGTTCTTGAAGATAAACTCTACTTTCGAATTCTACTACTACTACTTTTTGAATTCTCATTTCAATTCGTCAATGATAAAGAATTTAAATTAACTCACTCATATGTGTTCAATATACACAGCCTTGCACAGCGATTAATAGCGTTAGTTGAAGGAAACTAAATCATGGTTGTGTATAAGCGTTGCTTTTTACATGATCTTTGCTTTAGACAAACCGATTCAATTTAATGCAATAAGATATCCGAAACCAAGTCTTTTCAATGTTAAGAAGCTCTAAATTATTGCTCATTCCCGTAAAAAATTACAGGCATGGTTTTTTGATGCAGTACAGAAAACAGGCGTAGGAATAAGATGTTAATAAAACTTTTTTTTCGTTTCTTTGCACAAGACCGGCTCTAATTGCAAAAGGAAAGGTCCGTTTATGGTCCGTTTACATGCCAGTCTTTGATTTTATTTGAACGCTATTAACTTGTCTTTCACGAATTATTTATTCATTTCATTGAATATTTGTGAACCTTATGTTTTGGGATTACGGGTAAGCTTGTTTACCGAGTAATTCAACGTTACATATATATTAAAGTTCCAGAGATATACAATGTGCTTTACATATGGTGCGACAAAAGCTCAGGAGTAGGTTGGGTCAAGACAAGAAAAATTTTGTATCTCACTCCGTTTAAACGGAAAAGTAATTTTATATAAAAAAATAGTTTTTTTTTGCTCATAGAATAAGTACAATCAACGAAAAGCTGGAGAAAAGTAGCTTTCATTTCATTTTATTTTCTCAAAAACTACGAAAGATTTTCTAGTTCGGATTTCTGTGCCTGATTACAGATTTTTTTTTTTTCAAAAACTTGACTTTGAGACTCGACTACTGAACAAATATTCACTAAATTACTAAATTTAAATTACAAAAAAAAAGTAATTGAAGAACAATGTGTTAAGCTTGAACTACATCTAAACACAAAGTGAAAAAAGTAAAAAATAAATAAAGTAAAAGCTTTTGAAATATACACATACTACTGCGTGACAACTGTTGTCAGCATTAGAAAAAATCTGAAAAGCTTTTTGACTGTTAAATATTTTAAAAGAAAACAATAATATTATTTGATTGTGTTTGTTTTCAAAAAATTGTTCAAAGAGAATGCTTCGACATGAGCTAACTTTTTGAAACACACTTTTTTAAAATTGAGAGGAAGAGATTCAAATTTTTTTTTTGATAGACGAGTTCGGAATGTGGTACCCTTGGTGTGATGGATAGCATGTCCGCCTGTTAATCCAGAGGTTCGAGTTCGAATCCCAACAGAGACAAAAATGTTTTTTCCACGGGTATCGCCTTTCGCGAGGAACTGGCAAGTCCTCCGTTAGTATTCATTGTTATGAAAAGCGCTTTCTCAATTAGCCGTTCGGAACCGGCAGAAAATTGTAGGTTCCTTCCATTCCCTCACAAGGCATGGTTGTGAGAAATGCGCTAGGCCCAGGGGCTCCTCGCTCTGTTGCGCCACCCTATTTATTTTTTTATTTCTATTTTAGACGAGTTCGGAATATCATTTAACTTTTTTAAGAAACTTTTTACTTTGTGTTTCGATGTAGTTCAGGCTTTAGCTTTCCAAAAAACTATAGAATGTGGTACTAAATGGCTTAGTTGAAGCCAATTTTAATTAAAATTACCGCAGTCTTGACGCAACTTTTCCGTATGTATATGTGCATCATTTCAGCTGGAATAACCCTACTTCTTAACATAACATGCCTCGATAAGCTCAGCAAACAAGTTTGCACACCATCATTTCATTAGATGAACAAATAAAAACTCTTTGCCTAGTGACCAATGAAAACCTTTCAGGCTGACATGTCACATGTCGCAGTTTTAAAAAAATTTACTGATATTTAAAAATCGAAATATCTTCGCGTTTACTTACAGAATCAATGAAATAGTATACATACATTCATATGTACATATATTTATTAGATTTCCTTGATTCCTTGATAAAGTTGATTTGAATGACCTGCTCTAGATCACTTTAGACTTACCTTTATGTCAGAGCAGATTTAAGCAAAGTATCGAATCTAACTTCGAATCAATTGAATCAACATCAGATGTAAATTTTGTTTTGATTCCAATGTTTCCAATATGTACAAATGTATATGTTTTTACTATAATAAGATACCAAATATATTTTTCAAACTAGGTCAAAATGTTTTTTTTTTTTTTTGTTCATCTGACTCTGCTCTAAGTTGCCTGACATTTTTCAAGTTTCTTGCTCTGTTCTGAACTGCTGTGCTTTGCTTTGGAAATGAAACGATTTTTGAACAACCCATGACTTTTTAACCAAGCCGTAGAAAAGGTGAACAAACACTCTTTGGTGATCAAAGATTCTTAATGATTGATGAAAAAGAAACGCCGACAATCAAACTGCCGATTTATCCCACTGTGAACAAACTGGCTTTAAATTGAAGTCATGACACGACTAGCCCGTTTATCTGCCATTTCATTTTTATTTATAGCACTGAAACCGATATAAGAAATGAGTGACGATATTCGTTGCGTTGAGTAGTCTAAATTTACTACTACAATATTCCATAATTTGACTCTTGTGTCTATTGACAACATGGTCTATACGGTCGCCTGGACGTCTATGGAAATGTCAATGTTTTTACTGAGTAATGCACGTAGCGAGAAGAGGCTGCAAAAATCTGAAAGTTGTATTGATCTATTTATGGAAGGGTTGTCTTGCAAATGACGACAGAGACGTAATGCTTTCCATTAAACCCTTGTCTTTTAGGGCGGCCACTGGGTTGAAATCAATTTATGTTGGGGTGTAATCCCTTTCAATTGTTATTTGTCCTAATATGATTTTTTTCCAATTATTGCATTTTTTGATTCGCAGCGTGTTGCCATCTGTTTCTTGAAAGGTAGAGGAGTTAGATAGCGACATAAAAGTTTCTACACTCTAGACCTGCAAAGTTGGTGTGGTTGCTTTTCTAATGATGGCCATAAGACCAAACAAGCGTATGTAAGGATCAGCCCCATTATGACTGCGTTCATCAAATGAATGGGTTTCGAAAAAAAACTGCTTTCACTATAATTATAACACTTATTCGATATACAATTCGATTAATAAATCACACTAATTCAAGTTTTACACCATCACTTTACAATAAAAACTAGCTTTCTGGTGGCATCAGCCGCCTCTTTATATAGGAAAGCTTATTACATAGTGAGCTTTACAGCAGTTTCGAACAGTATATAGAGCTTTTAGAGCAACTTGCTATAAAAACCATTCCGCCACCATTATATGGCTAGACACTGTCATCTCCCGGTATCACACACACACACACTCAAGCAACGCCTTCCATTAGATGTACATTATAGTGATGCAACTTAGTTGAATCGGATGAACGTTGGGGCTTCGTTTAGGGAATTTGTGTTGAATGTTGGGTCTACATTACAGTACATTACAGTATTACAAATAATGGTTCTTTGCGACTCAGATCCAGGGGCCGGGTTCCCATTGGTAATTCATGGTTCTTTGTAATAATAACAAAACTTAATGTGTACGAAAATAACACTACTGACCAAAGATCGAAAATATGTGTTCAAGACATACCCTTCGCATTTGTTCTCCCCAGTGTGAATAACAGATTTTCATTTTGAATTTGAAATCTAACCTATCTCCCAATGCACACCTCAAGTAGTATTAGACACAAGCTTATCGTTTGTTGAGTGTTGTTCACCTATCTGCACCTACCTATACGTAGCCTTAATTTGTTTTATACGTACGAGTATTTTACTTTAATTTTAATTAATACTGATTCCTATGTTTTGACTAATTACATTTTTCTTTTTATTTTCTTTCTTTTCCGCATTTAATGTAAATTTATTTGGAAAAACATAAACTTATAAATGTTAACGTGGCTATCAAAAAATATATACGATATATTATATAATTGCCTGCCTGCTGATATCCTAATAATAAAAAAACCAATCGAAATACGTATCAAATGAAACATGATAAAAAAAAAAACATTTATGTATTTCCTGCACGCTAATTACAAACAAAACAAAACTTAAAACACACACAAAAACAAAACACACTCCATAATTCGATAAAAAAAAACAACAAAATTTCTAAATTATACTTACATAAATGGTGTTTTAATTTTTTTTCTTATCTTTGGTGTATGTGGTACTTCTTTTCTGTTTCTGTTAACGCTTCTTGTGGCTTTGAATAACAATTTGAACAAAAAATTAAAAACAAAACTTTTGTCTTATGAAACTAAAAACATAAAACAAAACATTAAAATAAAAATGTTAGCTTAACAAAAGTAAAAAGAAAAAGTCCAAATCCAAATCGAAATCGAGTAAAAATGGTGACAGTTGTAAGCCCAATACCACTAGCACCCCAAAAAATAAGGAGAGTAGTACGACAACAACACCAAAAGCTGAAAAAAAGTCCTCGTCGTCGTCTTCGAAGAAATCGAAAAAATCTTCGAAGAGCAAATCGAAGCCAAAGTCACCACCAACATCATCGTCGAAGGCGGCGAAAAAAAATAATGTCAACTGTGATGACCCAAATAAGAAGATGACACCGAAAAATGCCGAAGAAGCAGTGGTGCCCTTTGGAATGATGTTGTGTTCTACTACTACTCCTTCGTCTGCTACTAACCACAATAATACGAAGATGTTATTCACTGAAACTAGTACACCAACTACTACCACATCTACAACAACAACCACACCCACCACCAAACGTACTACAATTTCCCAAAACAATTACTTACAGAATTGCCAGTTCTGCACGTCTGGCGAGAATGAGGATAAGCTGCTGTTATGTGATGGTTGCGATAAGGGCTATCATACATATTGTTTTAAGCCGAAAATGGATAATATCCCTGAGGGAGATTGGTGAGCTTTTTGTTAAATTTTGTTTTGTCACAAAATACGAATTTCTTAATGTTAATTGTTTGGTCTTTGCTTAAAGGTACTGCTATGAATGCGTTAACAAAGCGACAAATGAGCGCAAGTGTATCGTTTGTGGCGGTCATCGATCTCCTCCAGTGGGTAAAATGATTTTCTGTGAATTGTGTCCACGTGCATATCATCACGATTGCTATATACCGCCTTTGTTGAAGGTGCCACGCGGTAAATGGTATTGTCACGGGTGTATATCGAAGGCACCGCCACCGAAAAAACGTCCTAGTAAAAAACCTTCCAGCAAAGACCCCAAACAGCACAATTCATCACAGTCGTTGAACTCGTCGCACGATGAGTCAATGAATTCTGTTGTGGCGCCCTTGAGGTAATTTCATAACAAATTAATTGTCTTTGATCAGAGAGTTAATCACACATTTACTTGTTCTAGTCCTGCACACTCTGTTGCATCAACGTCCTTCGATGAACATCACAACAACTCGGTTGATGCTCCTCGTTTTCAGACCCAAATGACACGTCCGTCAACGCCGATGGCTATAAACAACGATTATATAGATATAAGCATGGACTCGACGCAACTAGGTGTCGGTATGTGTCCTCAGGCGAATGCCGTTCCAAATATGTCACCTATGCAGCAACAAATGGTACATGCATTATCTCCGCAACATATTGGCAATCAGAGCAATCAATTGTCTATGATTATTCCACAACAACCAGTGATGTTGCAACAGCAACAGCAGCAGCAACAGCATCAACAACAACAGCTCCAGCTTCAACAACAGCTTCAACTGCAGCCCATACAACCACCACAACTACAGCCACAGTTACAGCCACAATTACAGCCACAGCTACAGTCACAGCTGCAGCCACAACTACAGCCCCAACAACAACAGCTTCAACATCTTCAACATCTTCAACAGCCGCCACAGATGCAGCAAATACAACAGCAACAACAACAGCAACAACAACAACAACAACAACAACATCTACAACAGCAACCAATAGCACAGCCACCACCACCACCACAACCCCAACCCCAACCCCAAATGATATCTTCGCCACCCCAACAATCACAAACAACTCCATTGATTCCCCAACAACAAATTCAACAAACCCAACAACAGACAAATCAACAACAAGTCATTAATGAGGCTAAAGAGAAATTAAAGCAAGAGAAAAAAGAAAAGCATGCCACCAAGAAGCTAATGAAGGATTTAGCCGTTTGCAAAACCGTTTTGGGGGAGATGGAGGTTTGTGTTTCTTTGCTATAAATTTCATTTTGTATCAAAAAATTTGATGATTGGATCAATTTATTTTTCTTTCTTCTATTGCAGTTACATGAAGACTCTTGGCCATTTTTATTACCTGTGAATACAAAGCAATTCCCAACGTATCGTAAAATAATTAAGATTCCCATGGATCTGTCTACAATCAAAAAACGTCTTCAAGATTTAAGGTAAGTTTTCATTTTTAATATTTGTTATTCCAATGTGAAGGGTTTTTTTAAATGAACTTCTCCGATTCTTTGACTCTACAAATGAGAAGACCCTTGAAGAAATTACACGAAATATACAAAAGTTCGAGGGCAATGTGCATATTAATCAACAAGAGTATACTCCTTTGAAATGATCAGTAATTGTATATTTTGGGAGCACTACTGTTCATACAAAGCTCTGAACAGAGTAGAGCAATCGCTTTAAAATTTTGTACCTTCCCCATCTGAAACTAGTTCATAGTTGTTGTTGATCCGGAGCTAGTTTAGTGTGGTATTTTATAGAAAAGACAATCACTGGTGGATGTGCCAGGAAGCGCATACAAAAAAAAAAAAAAAGGAAATTAAAAGAACAACACTTATTCGTCCGTTAACACATTGGATTGCCCCACATCCTACGTTTTTGTACGAAGCCTAAAAGTTTTTTGGAGCCGCATTGCAAAGCAACATAGTAGTTTAGCTGAGGCCGTGTTATACGTTTCCGATGATACAAAGGATTTCATATTAGGTTCGCATTTTGTGGGCTGTACTTGGCGCAGCTTATGTGCAGCATTAGTTTTTTCCCGCTCAAATTTCAACTGAAGTTTGCTTACGATAGGGCCGTGTCAAGCGAAAAACATTTTACACCTGAACTTTACCCAATGTTGACCCAGGTTTCCCTGACAACCCTATGAGTTGTCAAAAAAGCTGGTTTTTCCATTCCTCAAAAGCGCTAAACCAAAACACAATACATACCCATCATTTTAACAAAAATACAAGCCATTTGAAAGCCCTGTTCATTGCCCAGGGCTTCAACGAACGAACTTATTTAAATGGCAGTCAATGTGTTAGGAATTAATTCTTTAGAATTAGAAGAACAGCTAGACATGCTAGCCATTAGAAGCCATATCATCACAAAGCAGACTTTTTTTTGCTTTAGTGATATGCAATAGAATATATAAAAAAGCCTAAACTAAATAATTCTGTGGGTTCTAAATGTTCTAAAAAATATCTTACCGTTTGACATTATTGAAAACTGGAAACCAATAATACAAGTTTAAAAACACTGGCTTAATGAATTCGCTGTGGATCCACAAGTTTCCTAAGAACGGCTCCAACTTCAGGCCTAAAAGTATACAGTACTAGATTTGATACCTCTGAAATATTGCCACATACAACCAACTCAAATATCCCAAGAAAATAAATTTTACTAGTGAAAACCTTTGCAGATGCTGCCAATGCAAGAATCAGGCTATACATTTGCTCTGCCACTGCCCAAAATTCTTGCCACATTATATGGAAAACTTTGTGAAAGTCCAACAAAGATTGGTATCCGCGAAGAACAAAATAATAATTAACGTCAAAAAGTTATTTATGTACATCGCAATCGTTGTATAGACAAATGCCTAACCTAAAACGTAAATTAAAGAA
Organism: Melanostoma mellinum; assembly: GCA_914767635.1. Lineage (NCBI taxonomy): Eukaryota > Metazoa > Arthropoda > Insecta > Diptera > Syrphidae > Melanostoma > Melanostoma mellinum. The sequence goes on along the minus strand of OU612059.1, from coordinate 173,527,285 downwards.
AGGGGTTAATTAAGACAACAAAGATAGAAAAAATTTTAATTCGAAGTCCATCGCTCTGTCGCCCAGCTGCTCTTTTGTTGTGCCAGAAAGAGGCGTATAAATATTTCAGAAATTGAGACTGCGTAAAAAGTTTCGCAGTGTGGGAACATTTTTTACCCTCTCGTAATACTCCATTTTGTGCACAGCTACGAAAAATAGATGGGGTGAAACAGGGTTTAACTGATGGGTGAATTTCTGTCGTGATTATTAAGAGTTTTTACTCACACTTCAAAAAAAAAAAGGTTTTGCAAAAAAGGTAACACTGTTCGACATTTTGGAAATCAATGGTTAATCTTGCCAGGACATTAATGTGATGTTAAGAAAATTTGAGTTTCAACTTGTTTAGTTAAGAAAGTGAGTTTCTCTTTTTATACCAATGTTGTCCCATTGTGAAGACAATGGCATGGGTGACTGTCAACTTGGCTGACACACTCAAATACGTTAGGCGCATTGTTATACCACAGTTATTTTATTTTATTCTCATACTCGATGAATCATTTTGATCTTTTAATATATCTTATCGGTATTTCTCCCTGTAAGACAATGCCCTGTAATAGAGCCTATCGCAGCACCGAGGTGCTTTCTGTTGATTAAAATCAAAATTTTAGACCTTCTTATGCGTTACTTAATCAAGAGCTTATATGAATCAGGCTGCTCCCCAAGTTGATGCGGTCGGGCAATAATGCTACATTTTTGATGGATCGAAACGCAGCAGGGGTAAATGATGAACTGCTGTAACAACTGCCTAACAAAAATTTAATCAGTTACCCCCCTATTAATAAACGCGGAATAGCCTTATTCCATGGATTAAGTTTCCATTATACCATTTTCCATTTAATTAAAGCTACCATTATACCATTTTTCACTTAATCCATGGAACGCAGCTATTCCGCGTTTTATTAATACGGGGGTTAAAGAATAAAAGTTTAGTGAAAAGAATTTGAAGAATTCAATGGCAGATTGACTGTCATAGAAGGTCAACATATCTTTAGATATCACCTCTTCTCTCAGTGAAGTCAAAGTTTCACTTTCTCTTGAAACTAACTACAATGATCTGGAACCACTACATGGAGATTTGTATGGTTTGAAGTTGTTAATTGAAGGTTCTAGTTTTCCTCTAAGATTAAAATTAGTAAAGTGGATTGTGTTCAAGAGTGTAATTCAAATAAATAACAGTTTATCTCCCTGGGAAATGTGTACCAGAAGCTGATTGAGTTTTCCATCTGATTTCAATTTGTCCAATCAGATCCATTTGTCCAATGCTTTCATCTTGTTTTTTCAACTAAAAAGATTTTAAGAAAACAGTTTTATTCACCTGTGTGTGGAATTTCTGTGGTTTTTACACACACGCAAAAGCAAACTACACACACACCCTCAACCTCGAATGTTTAAAATAATCTATTTCCTCAAGTCAAACGCGGAAGGTGCGTTTGGGTAACCTTGATGGGTTGACCTTGTGAGATGAGAATCAGACAGAAGTTAAGTGTCGTTAAAATACAATGTTAACAATAATAAAATAAATTTATCATTTCAGTTACAAAACCCGAGAAGATTTCTGCGTGGATGTACGACAAATTTTCGACAACTGTGAAATGTTTAACGAAGATGACTCGCCTGTCGGCAAAGCAGGACACGGCATGAGAAAATTCTTCGAAGTCCGATGGGCTGAACTGACTGATAACAAACATTCATGATATCAAATGCATCACCTAAAGTATTCGAATGATTAGAAAGCTTAAATAGTATTTATATAAAAAAAAAACAACACAATTATATAAAAAAAATATTAGAAATAACATTAAAACAAAAATCTTAGTTATAAATTAAAGAAAAAAGGCAAGAAAAAAAAAGAAAATACAATTTTAAATGTAAAGCAAGGCAGGCAAACAAATTAAAATAAAAAAACAAAATAAAACAAACGTATTCCAAGTCGTATGGAAATTTAGTCTAACATACAATTCAATGATATCTTTGTTTGAATCCATTTTTCGTTTTGTAAATAGCTTACTACTTATACTTAAGTTAAGGACTTAATTTTTTTTTATTGTGCTGGATGCTACGCTACACAAAATGAATATTTTCCTAATAATTTTAGTTCACACTCAACCCAGCAGTTAACAAATGGAACGCGTTAAAACAAATTTTTTGTACAAACTTTTTTAAAGAGATTTTACTTGACAGTATTTTTTGTGTTTTGCTTTTGTTAACAGTTTTTTTTTTTAATTTTATTTTTTTAAATACAAGAACAATAATCTACAAGCATACGAGCAAATAGAATACTTTTTCTAGTTGAAATTAAAAGTCATCAGGAAACGCTTCTCTGATGCGCGGAACCAACCACTCACTTTAATGATATTTTCGCTGTTTGTTTCGTGGTTTCTCTACATGACATCATATTTATCATCATTGTGCGAATTTTATTTCCTTAAAAAACAAAAAAAAAAAAACTAAAAAAAATAAACAAACAGACAAAAATTAGTACTTATAGTTAAGAGTTTTGCTTAGCATAGCAGGTGTTTTTTGTTTTAATCAAATTTTTTGTAATCGAGATAATATCTGCACTTTCCTTTTCCTTTTTTTACTTCGTACTACTTATGTGTATTAAATATTTATAAATATATTTTATATGTAATTGGTATTATAAGAAATAAAACAAAAGAAAATATGTCTAAAGTAGAATATGTATAATTTTCGTCATGTGTTAATCAAGATAATTTTTTCTTCTTAAAATATTTTTTTTCTTAATTTATTTCCCATGCATTGTTTTAGTTTAAGTTTTAAATTTTCTGAAATAAAAAAGAATATATATATACAAATATTATATACACTTAAAAAAAACTCATAAGCTAAGAAAACAAACGATGTTCGATATGCAAGAAATATATTCGTAAATACAATACTGAAACTATGAAAAATCAAAGACTTTTTATTTGGAAGTGGTGGTGCTGTATGTTTTGTGATGTTATCTTACGTACCACCATTCCATTTTTTTTTTGTAGTTTTCAACAGTTTAAATGCCGTAACATCCGTATAAGTGCTGCACTCTTTAAAAACCCTTTTTTGATTCACAATCATTCGAGCGGTTTATCCGGCTCTCCACTTTGGAGTTATACAAGGATCTGGTCCTCCAGGTTGGGGGTCGTGCTGTTGGGGTGACCCGGCCAAATAAAGCTATTTAGTTGCGAAGCACCAACAAGCCTCGTATTTACTGATGACGAACCAAGCAAACGAAAAACGGACAACGAACTTTGGATCTGTACGTGGAATGTTAGGTCCCTTAATAGACCACGTGCAACCGAACAATTACCGGAAGCCCCAAACTGCTAAAAAGCAGATATTACCGATATACAAGAAATGCGATGGGATGGACCAGGTAGACGCAAACTAAAAGACGGTGATATCTACTACGGCGATTGCTACCCAGAACAAAAGCAGCGACTGTTTGGATGTGGATTTGTTGTTGGAACTAGAAAAAGCCTTGAGTTTCAACTATGTAAACGAGCGCATAGCATATAGCAACAATCCTCATCAAAGCTAAGGTCCCTATTATGAGTAGCGAATCGAACGTTCGACTGGAAGTGAATATTAGAGAAACTAATTTATTGGATTATTATCATTAAACTTCGTTCATTCTCTTATCTGACATACCTTAAACGTCGAAAAAAAAAGTTTTCTACAAAGTTTTTGTTTCTACAACCTATAATACCGCTATAAAAGAAGCTCTCAAAAACATTCGCTTCCAATCGAACGTTCGATTCGCTACTCATCATAGGGAACTAAATTCGTAAACATAAGCCTCATTTGCGCACGCGCCCCCAGAGAGGCCCATAGAAGAAAAGGATGAAGACACCAAAGACGTATTCTATGAGCTCCTGGACAAAGCATATGAGCAGTGCTCTAGCTATGACATTAAGATTGTTCTAGGAGATTTTAATGCCAATATAGAAAGAGAGGATATCGCTGGTGGAATAATCACAAGATACAGCCTGTACTATAACACTTCCGATAAGGGATTCAGGCTGATCGATTTCGCTGCGGAGAGAGACGTTCTGGTAGCTAGTACACGGTTCCAGCACTTCAATATCAACAAAGGGGCATGAAAATCTCCTGATCAATCTGATCTCTTCGAGAGAGATTGGCGTAACGCCGAAAAAAGGAAGAAAAAACGCGTTCACGTTGGAGCGCCATACCCATATTGCAACTTGGCTACTAAGCCATTAGCGTTGCCAACTCAATTGGTGTTATTACTAGTGAGGGGCGTGCACCGTATTCTGTAGAACTCCTGCGTAACAGGCAGATATGCTAACCATTATGTCACGAACAGCTCTGTCCAACAAATAGAAGCAAGGCCAAACAATAAAGTTGATTGAGGTACAAAATCGGAACTGACAATTTCGCTAAGCGAAGACATTTAAGGGACCTAAAATTTCGCAAACCTCTCTTTATTTCCGATTCTACTACAAGCGCAGAAAATAAAAACGGAGTTTTGCGCAAATGGTACTCTACTCCAATTGTACTTTTCCTTTTGTTACAACGTACACTCCATTTAAAAAAATCCATAACAATAACTGAATAACATAACTGAATACGTTCACTGAATCGGTTATTTGTTCCAATTGGTCTAATGTTGGCTATCACTTATCCGATACATTCACCTCTGTTAACCGATTCAATCGTTTTTTCCAACAGATTTATAAAATGTTGATTAGTGGTTTGTGTCTACAATTTATTGAGACATCCAATAAAGAACATAGACTGTAAAATCGAAAAGGAACAAAATTGAAAGTCTGTCTGTACACTGTACAGTTAACGTTTCTGTTAAAAGATTCTAATTTGTATTTTTAAATAAACAGGGTGATTTACTTTGTTAAAGTAAACTAGCGCTAAAATCTATTTGAATTTGTTTTTGTTTTGATTATGCGAGTTTCTTTTCATATCGAGTTGTAAAGGGAGGGTCAACTAAACGGTGCTTTTATGTCTATTAAATACCTAGCCATACAATTTTTTTTGTAGGTATCTATTTATTTTCTTTAAAAAAAATCTTACCAGAAGTTGATTGAAATGCTCCTCTTGGATTGAGAAAGATTTGTTCATAGGCATAGCAGCAACATATAAATGGCTGCAGTGGGTGCTGTGGGATTTTCATCAAAAGCTTCAATCCCCATTGCCCTTCGGTAACAAAACAACTATTTTTTAAGCTGCTGTATTCTGTCTTTAGATATATGTATGACTTTTTTGTTTGGATTGTCTAATAGACTTGGGAGTTCGGATAACATAGCTATGCAGCCCTGCGTCCTTCAATGTCTAGTTGAAACCTATTGTGCCAACCCAGCGGAGGTTCAGAAAAGATCCTTCCCTTCTGGGCCCGTATTACGAATTACGAAACGTGAGGAAAAAAAAAACGAAACCAGGGTTATCCTCATAACATACATATATAATAAATCGGTCTATGTTGTGGCTATCATTCTTTTGGGTTTCATTTTTCTTGCCTCCCTTTTCGTGTAATTCGCAATACGGACTTTGAATTGGACCTGAAGTTAATGATCCTCTGTAGCGTTATCTCTTTATCAAGTATTCGCTTTGTAAGGATGAGAAGTAATGGACATTCTGTTATGGTGCGCAAAGATGTTTCTTCATTTTCAAGGCAGATGGGGTCTGCTGTCAGCCTTTAAGAGAAAAGTGGCCGGTTAGCAGTCCGGTCAAAGCTTTGAGGGAGTTCGTTTTGAGGCTTAAGACACATGACTGTGTTTACATTCAATTCTGCTTTTATTCTTACTTGGAAATATATAAATGTCGTCTTTCTTTCTTAGTTGCATGGAACTTGGTATTTCTGCTACAATCAATCAGTATTTGTTACTCCTGCTGTCATCTCAGCTGCCGCCTCATACTTTTGTATATTGTTCGACATGGTGGACCGTGTTTCTGAGCTTTGAGCTTAAATTTGAGCTTAGTGGGCATTTTTCTATCATATAAGCTATCAGAGTTTTCCCGCAACTTTGAACTGGGTAGCTCAATGCCTACTTACCTTTCATCATGGCGTCGGCGTCGGCTTCGTTGAACCATAGTTCCAACTTGATGAACTGTAACTGCGTCACAATCCGCAAGCCTCCCTTACATTAATTTGTACGTTTGGAGAAGGGGGCTTCACTCCATTGATTAAGCATCCTGTCTTTTCCTATAAATTTGGAGATGAAGATCATGGCTCACGATTAACACTATCCAATCTGTTCTAAAAAATCCTGCTTTGCCGATTGATGGTTACCACAATACCAAACACCAATACTATCAGGCCTATTACGGTAACAGATCGGAGAAACATACGATCGTAGAGAGGTTCCGTAACATTTGTTTTGTTTATGGTACCCATTCGTAAAGGAAACACTGACGCGTAACGACGCGACGTTTGTCTCCTCAGGCGGGCGGTTTGTGAAATTTCTGGCAATATCGGTTTTGGTTTGCATTAACTCGACTCGACCAACCTTTGATATTGCACTCAGTTTGTTTTTGTTTTTTTTTTCTGAAAGAAATAATAATAGAAAAAAATGAATGAAAATGTTTACTTACAATTGTTGTGTCCCCTCCTCAGAATTCATGTTTTTTTCGTTTTTTTAATTTTGTTTACGCACAACCCTTCCGGTACTACTTTGTTGTCGGAGACATCAGATAGAACAGAAAACCCAGAAATCGGAATGCATCGCATGAATCCCAAATGCGTTCCAACCATTTTCATATTCAGCCTTATTATGAGTTTCACGTGAACAGCTTTTCGCCCGGAACATTTTTGTTCGCCCGGAATTTTAAAAGCTATTATGAGTTTCACCTGAACAAAAGTCCAAACTTGCAACTTTTCCGCTTTTGTTGTTTACTTGTTCGCCTCACAAAAGTAAGTGAAATAAATTGCTCTCAACGTTTTCACATTTCACGGGGGGAAAAAACTCATAATAAGGGAAATTTTTCGAACATGGAAAATTTTTCCCCCGAAACTCATAATAAGGGAAAAGTGAAATGAGATGTTTTTCGGGGGGAATGATTTCACGTGAAACTCATAATAAGGCTGATTTAGTCGCCATGCATCGCATGAATTCTAAACGCGTTGCTGTAAGTTTGACATTTTCATCGCATTGTTTTGTTCTTTGCGGATGTATGTCCGATTAAGCAATCGGAAACGTTACCATAATACAAATATCTTACGTTTCGTAGAAATCGGAAAGAATTTCGTTCGGAAATATTTAAATGAACTCCCAGATTCACAATGTTTCTTTACTATCAAACGTCAAGACCTATAGCGATTCAGAAAAGATTTGAGCAGTTTGACACGTTTAAGCATGATCCAGCAAAAATCACTTTATTTCTCAGTGCTGCAACTTTCCGAGTAAAAAGTGGAGCAGCAAAGTTACGACTGTCTACTTTGACGTGCTTTGAGCGATTAGTTTCGCTTTGTTTTGAGCTGCCCTCGTTAAACCTTTTCTTAAAAATTCAACAATTTACCTGCCTTCACTTAACTGAACAAAATAACTTCTTCCACATCAAAAGGATGAAATTTTTTTGGCATTATCTCTAATTGAGACAAGTCTGAATAAAGAAAACGTAAGCTAATGTCATCATCGCCGTCAAACAGTCTTCCAAAAGTCCTAATTTTCTAATTCTCAGAGCGTCATGTCAGAAGCAACTGTGGTACGTTTCTCTGATGCTTCCCTGTTCTTCGTTCCAGAATTGACTACACGATTTGTAACCTTGGCATGATATTCTTGCTATTTGATACAGGAATCAACCTAGACATGATTGTTCCAATTAATTGCTTTTTCCATGAAAGACATGCAACATAACCTTGATCATTGATTATGCATGCAAGCAAAAGCAATACAAAAAAAAGTTTAACATAATTATGGGCACGAAGTCAAATATTAGTTTAATACAACAGTTAACCGCCCCCGATCAAGAACCGCATGCACTTACAACTAACATAGCTTGTAACATTGTAACCAACATCTCGACCAAGTGATCATCAAAATCACGAAACTGATCGCAACACTGCATTTGCAAATTACCCACAGAATGTTAAGCCCACCCACCGCACCCTGCAGCAACCGCAATCCGCGCCGCTCACTAAACATTGTCTTGATTGCAATTTTCAAATTGCTGGCCACGCCACAAATGAATACGTTTCGATTACGGTCTCAATCGGGCTCTCCATATCATTAAGGTCGATCGGAATCGCGTACAACTGTGATCGTGTGCCCATTTGTGGTGAGTTTTCGATGCGCTTTCATGCTGAATTCCATGATATTTGCAAAACGAAACAAAAAACCATTCCTCCAAGTGTGTCGGTTTTGTCTGTCTGTCTGTCTGTCTGTCTTGGGGGCAGACCAATGAAGATCATAAAGGTCAATTTGCGCGATGCACTGCATAGCACAAGACTAAGGACACACAACAAGCCATGCGGCATAACTTCTGGCCAATCATCATTACATCATCAATCAGCAATTATCGATTGCAAATTGATGTTGATTGGCAAGATTATAATGATCGTGTTTGTTATTGTATACCTAACCTGTGATAATCAACGCGATCGATTGATCGGCTCTGATGGGTGCGATACGTCGTCGTCGGCCGGTGACCACAGAGATTTCTCAGGCTCTTGACAGATAGACGCGTGTGTGTGTGTTGGCCTTTGGGGGATTAGTTATCTCGTCTGATATGGATCGTTTTTGACTTGTGCAATTAACGACGAGACATGTGGACTTGATTGAAAAAAGGAAAGGGAATCATCTGACAATGAGATGAAAAGAAAGTCAAGTTGCGTGCGGTCGAAGGTGAACATGCGGTGGCCAGTGTTTTGGGAAGAATGACGTTTGTTCAAAAGTATGCAAAATTGGTAAACAACCTTCTCAAACCAAACTAAACCACCTCCACCACCATTTACCTTCAAACAGAATTCACACAACAAAGGCAACTGTGAACATTCAAGTGAAATCAATTGGCGCGCTCCTTCACAAAGAACCCACGAGATTTATGGCCCATCAGTCAAAGAAAGAAATGTGTTGTATTCTTGTTTTGACAGTTCTTTCACAACATGCCTGTCGGAGTCGTTGATGTGGATGCGAAAGCTGTTCAGGCCACAGCCACAGCACCCGTTAATCATCTGACAGCGTGAGCATGATTGAAGGTGGTAAAATTAGCAGCAAATGCTTACAATATTCATAAAAGACGAATCGGCGCGGCGTTAATGTGTGAGAGCTTTAAATGGGTTCCTTTCCTAGGAATAGGGAACTTAAAACCTTTTCTTTTGTTGGTGGCCATTTGATGGTTTTTTATGAACTCAATTAATGTTTGAATTGATATCACGCAGCGCTTGTTGTTTAAGCCAACAAAAGAACTTTATTGTCTATTCGGACAAATTGAAGGTGTAAAAGTCGTATTGTCTTGAGTTGGTTTATGTTCACAACTTCTAATGCTGGCGGAAAAGATCAAAGACTTTTTGCTTCCCACAGAGAACATGTTGAGCAGAGTTTTTGGCAACCGTTAAGTGAGATTACGTTAACCAAGGTCCAAAAAAGGTTGCTGCTATGGATTATACTTCACGATGTTTTTTTAAACAATTTTTAATAATGACAACGGTGCTACGTACCCCACCAGTGGATCACTAGTGTGAAACAGATGAGTGGGGGAGGTGTGATTCCTCCAAGATCTCGTGTGACCGTAAAAGAAAAAGAAGTTGACCATGATATTCTTGATAGAAAAACCAAAGTTCCTCCACAATAGGCTTGGGAAAGGAATTTCTCTCCAGTGCAATGAGAAGACTAAAATCAACAAAGCTTGTCAATTTAATTCTTACGAGAGCCAAAAGCCTTTCTCAACATCAGAAGAAAAGAGAGTCTGGTAGTACGTGAAAGCCAAATTGGAAGACCCGAATAGTTCCTTTAAGAAATTGAACTGAACAAATGCTATGAAATCTGCATTTGGCTGGCCTCACACATAGAACAATCCAAAACCGGGAGGTTTGTTAACGCATTCTGAGGCTAACACGGGGTACAAAACGAGGGTATCACTATAGTGTGATTAGTCAGAGAGCTGTGATGCCTAAGAGATCGCGATGATCGTAACGTTTGAAAGTGGGAAGAAGAAGGAACTTACTTACTTATATTTAGGTGGGCAATGGGTATTACAGTTCGGGGTGAACGTGACCCTCAACCATTCGAGATCGGGCGAGCTCTCTCCAGTTTTGAACTCAAAGTCGGTTGAGGTCTTCTTCCACTTGATTGCGCCACCAAAGACGAGGTATTCCCCTTCTGCGATTTCCCTGCAATATGCTTTCGAAAACCCGACGAGCCGGAGCGTTTGGGTCCATCCGCTCTACATGGCCCAACCATCGTAGGCTCGCGATGCGTACTCTTCTGGCTATGCCCATTTCGCGGTACAGCTCATACTGCTCGTTGTTGTATTTTCTTTTCCACACATTATCTTCGCATATGGGACCAAACGAACGAAACGACCTAGGTTTTCCTCATCCGCTTTCGATAAGGTCCTTCGCCGTAAAGCCGGACTGGGATGATCAAGGTTTTATACAAGGTTACCTTGGTTTTTCTGGAGAGGTTTCTCAATTGCCTTCTTAACCCAAGAAAGCCACGGTTGGCAAGAGTTTTTCTCCGTTTGATCTCCACACTGATGTTGTTGTCCGTGTCTACAGCGGATCCTAGGTAGACGAAGTCCTGGGGTCTATGAAATAACTCCCACGAAATAAGTCCCACTTTTAAAAACGAAATAAGTCCCACCAAAAATTGCTTCAAAAAATGAAATAACTCCCACGAAATAAGTCCCACTTTTGAAAACGAAATAAGTCCCACCAAAATGAAATGATTTAAAAATTTACTTGAAATGAAATAACTCCCACTCAAAATGAAATAACTCCCCCTTGAATAATATATTTCTTAAATGAATTAAGTCCCACTTTCATAAACGAAATAAGTCCCACTTTTTCATTGTTTAATGCGATTTCAAATAAGAAATATTTGGCTCTTCGAAAAAAACACACGTCGAATAATATGAATAATCAAAGCAGAGGAATAGTAAAGAAAAATCGTATACAAGCAAGAAGAGCCATGAGAGATAAGGACAAAAAATTATGGTTGTCCCTTTTACGAAATATTGGACATTTCGTAAAAGGGATAACCATAACTTTTTGCATAAGAAAAAATATAAATTTAGGGGTATGAAATAACTCCCACTTTACAAAACGAATTTATTCTCACTCAAAACGAAATAAGTCCCACTTAAAATAAAAACGCGTAACGAAATAAGTCCCACCAATAGACGAAATAAGTCCCACTTTTAAAAACGAAATAGCTCCCACTTACAAAATAGCAATTTTTGGTGGGACTTATTTCGTTTTTAAAAGTGGGACTTATTTCGTGGGAGTTATTTCATAGACCCGAAGTCCTGTACTACCTCGAAGTTATGTCTGTCTATTGTGACGTTTTGTCCAATTCGTCGATGTTCTGTGTTCTTGTTTGATGACACATATACATAATTTAATAAAGATTGTTCTTCTGGTGTTGACGTTTGAGTTTCTTACAATCTTTTCAAGTATGATGATGAAGAAATCGCATCACAGTTTGTCGCCTTGCCTAAAGCCTTTTTCAACATCAAAGGTCTCGGTGAGTTCTTTACCGACCTTGACGGAGCAGCGTGAATTCTCCAAAGTCATCCTTGATAACCGTACGAGTTTTGCAGGGATACCGAAATTAGACACAGCTCGTCATCTGTAAATACTGTCATAGGGCGGCCTTGATATTGATAAAGAGTTGGTGCATATCGATATTTTGTTCTTGGGTTTTTCCAAGATCTGCCAAATTGGGAAAATTTGGTCCATTGTGGACTTCTTTGGTCTTAGACCACATTGATGAGGACCTATCAAGTTGTTGGCGTGGGGTTTCGGACGTTTACATATTGTGGCAAACAAGATCTTATAAGCGACGTTAAGGAGGCTTATCCCTCTATAATTGGCGCAATTGTGAGGGTCTCCCATTTTTTGGGTCCATACTGAGGTTCCATTCATCGGGCATACTTTCTTCCAACCATATATGTAAAGCAAATCAGCTGGTGCATGCTCCTTTCCAACTGGTCTCCAGCTGCCTTGAAAAGTTCGGCATCATGGCCATCTGCACCTGCAATCATATTTGATTTAAGTTTCCATTTGGCAAGCTTAACTTCTTCTTGGTCGGGAGGACTTCCTACTTGATCACCGTTCAAGTTGAATGGGGCATTCTTCCTGACAGCGAAATTAGTGTCTTCATCGCCGTTAATTAGTCCAGTCAGATCCTGAAAGTGCTATGAGAATTTGCATGATTACCTAAATGTAGAGTCCGACATTGTAACAATAGTTGAAACAATCGCATGTAAACAAAGCAATGCACTGTCGTTTCGTCTAAATTATCTCGAGAACCAACAACAATATCGTCATGGGACTTAGCTCATTCAACGCATAATTACGTAACTTTAAGCTGATTAGGTCTTTGGCAAGTGTTACTTTCCTATGTATACCCTCGTAAGAAGAATTGTTTCTGCTAATGACGGCAAGCAATCACCTAGTCTTTAACCAAAACATCAGCATCAGCTCTTTTGTTTTGATGAAGTTAAATTTTGTCTTGAGGTAAAACCGACCAAAGAAGATTTCATTGAACTATTCAATTAGCTCTTTCCTGCTTCGTATATTTTCTTGAACAAACCCCCCCCCCCCCACAGCTTGACTATCATAACTGCCACTTTTGCTTATCAATCGAGCGAGGACAAAAAGTTGTTTCTATTTTTGAGCTGCTTATTGTCTGGTATGTATGTGCATAGTGCAATTCCTGGTGAGTTGGTAAGAAATCCAATCTACTTGTCAGTTCATGATATCCGCAATTAAGTTACATCTCCAATTAAAAAAACCAAACTCTCTGACAGAACATAAATCAACCATATCTGGCTGGGTACACCGTTGACAAATGTCGCTTATATGTAGTTACCCATATTATGTGTCTGCTATAATAAATCAGTGACTAAAAATGAAATCGCAAAGAAAAAAAAAACAAAGGTTTAAAAATAATAAATAATAAAACCTTATAAATCCCCAACGTTCAATCGATAAGATATTTATTTTGTATGTTTGTGTTTTTTCGTTTCTCTTTCTCTGCCTCTCTCCCTCAGCCAATGACAACTAGACTGAGTGTAGCTAGCCTGGGGACAGACTCAATCAAGATAATTAAAAACACATCGATAGTCCGCAATTCGCAATCCACATCATTGACTTTATAATGAAACCACTATCGATCACACATGCGACTTTTGCTAAACGGCTACCATATTTGGTTGGACTATGGCATGAATGAAGTTGTTCCTAATTAGAGGTAAGATCTTTCATCGTAAATGTAATTTTTTTAGAGTTAATAATTGAAAAAAAATTAATTCATATAAATTTATTTATGTACTCAAAGTAGTCGTCTGCCATATAATGTCACTGACGTGTAGATTTCCTCATAAGGCCATTTTGTATATACATGATGGTTGCCATAAGATTACTAAAGTATAATCACTGTCTTTGGAAAAGTGAAGAGTTGAAAACGTTCTTCTTCTCTTGGAAGTGGTTGCATGTTAAGTAACAAATTTTATTTTTGGTATTTGTGGTCGATGTACAAGGTTGTATGTTGAAATTTTTGAAATTAATTGTTTTTGTTCTACGAAGCAGAAGAGTCCTTTGTATGACTTTTCCTGAGTAGCTCAGAACTAAAATGTGAGTAAATCCAAATAGATTCAATCCTTTGTGTTTCTGAATTGTTTTCCCATGTTGGCTAAAAATGTTTGCCAAGTGTTTGGGCAAATAGAGTTTAACGAGACCATAGCTGATCTGCCGTTGGCAACGTCTTTAAGATTAAGGAATCCAATTGAGTAGTTAATATATTCAGAGCTTTTTAATGAGTTGAATAAAAGGGGAGCAGATTAGTTATGCATTGGTTGAAACCAAAGAGAGCTGTTTCCACAGATGGTAACATTCTTTTGCAAGGGCGCAGTAATGATAAAGTGCATAAAAGGATTAAAATGGAATATTGAATGATTCTTGAGAATGAAACCATTTAAATGCTGTAGAATTTGAGATACATAATATTTATAAAGTCTCAAAAAGTCTACAATCAGGGAATGGGAAATGGTTTCAATTCAGTTGATAAACATATACCCTGCTTCACCCGCGAACTGAGCTACAAACAAGATTGTGATAGAGCGACAAAATGCTCAGCGGAAAAGTTGGAAAATTGAAGTTGAATAATTGCGGGCATGTCCTGAGTGGCACATCAACGCTACTCAGCCTTCAATATTTTTGTTTAATTCGATAAAATAGACTATCATAGTGTGAAATATAGAAAATTATCTGCCCATGTGCAGCATTTAACAATGTCAACAATACAGCAATCACTAGTGCTCTTGATGGACTGCACATAGAAGAATACATCAAGAACATGATAACAACAATGCTCAGCAGCAGAATCACTAGTTCCAAGATGGGGAACTACAAAACAAGCAGAAATGCCAATAGAGGAACCCCGCAGTGAGGAGTTCTTCCTCCTCTACTGTGGAACCTAGTCGTTAACAAATTGCTAATCGACCTAGAGGATGAAGGTTTCAAGACTATAGTCTATGACGATGATGTAGCAATTGCTGTTTCAGGCAAGCACCCACAAATCCTAGCTGAGCTATCATTTTGAAAAAAAAAACTGACCGGGAAAACCAATATTGAGGAAAGAGTAAATAAAGCTAACGTGGCACTCTTCTCTTGTAAAAAAGTCATTGGTGTTAAATAGGGCTTCTCCCCCAAAATCACCCATTTGCTGTTTACTTGGGTAGTGAGACCGATACTCTTATTCGGGGTGACTGTCTGGTGGACCGCACTAGATCAACTACAACAAGCTGGCCAAAGTTCAAAGAACGGCTAGTCTGTGTACTAGTGGCGCACAGGACGTCCTCAATATACTACTAGATCTCACACCCCTAGATATCTTCAGCTAACAAGTCGTAGCTAGCTCAGCTACTCGACTCAAGCTTTATCACAGTGAACCAATAAATCAAGTGTGACCACTACCATTCTAGATAACTTTAGATTACTACCGAATCGATCCGACTACACCACCCCCAAGTTGGTGTTTGATAATAATTTCCAAATAACCATACCTTTAAGAGAAGCTTGGGATAATGGCACTCTCTTTTAAAAGGAAGCAATATACTTCTACACCGATGGTCGAAAAAGTGGAATTTACTCAGAAAAACTGAGTCTCAGTCTTTTCTTTCGCTTATCCGATCACTGAGTGTGTTCCAAGCCCAAATTCTGGCCCTCAAGGAAGTGCTGTCTTGGCTCAAAGAAAACGTCATATCCTCCACGGATATTCGAATCTTCTCGGACAGCCGAGCTGCCCTTAAATCTCTTGTCTCTTTCTCTAAAAAGTCCATCACAATCCAAAATTGTAAAATGTCTCTGAGGGAGATGTCAAATCAGTTCAACATTCACCTTTGAAGGGACACAGGGACATACCAGGCAATTGTATGGCGGACGAACAGGCCAAAAAAGGCACGACCACTTCCCTACGCTCAGAATGGAACAACATAGGTATACCTATCGCTACATGTAAACTCCTATACTTGGACAACACGCTTCAAGAATAACAAACACTATATGGACTGCGAGTAACAACTGCCTGGCAACCAAAAAAGTTCGTGTGTAGACTCAAAACGCTCAAGGAGTTTGTTAGCCCTGAACCGCCTGTATCTAGGTTCTACCATAGGTGTTCTTACGGGACACTGTCTAATAGGAAGACACGGTGTGTTTTCCAATGATTTCTGAAGTAGCTGCATGGACGAAGAAGTAAAAGAAATCGTTCAACACCTTCTTTGCTCATGCCCTGCACTTCATAGAAGGAAAACTCATCTCGGTGAATTCTTCTTCGACGATACTAGCGACTTAGCTTACATAGATCCTAAAAGTCTTTCAAAATACATTAAAAGTTCCGGGTGGTTCGACTAGGAGGCGATTAACCGGCTAGTCCCGAAAAGAAATAGATCGGGTTTTTGAGATTAGGAAGAGATTAACTTGCTGATCTCTTTGGTATCACAATGGAACCTTGCGGTCTAAGTGTGTCAGGCAATGCATCACGTACGTAAATACTCATTGGCTGACAGCAACTTCCACTTTACCTAACCTAATCTAGTCTTTTGTTCAGCAGCCAGGTTATATGATTCACTAGCTTGAAAACTTCAAACAAGAAGTAAGAAAAGTCGTGCCTGAGTTAATTTTTATGAAAAATCGAAAGCACATACTTTGGCAGACATCAAGTTTTGAAATCCTTAACATCTTGATGTCAGTCTGAAGATTTCCAAGATTTCAAGTTCAAGGATGTGTAAGCTTAAGGAAGATTTCTAGCCTCAACAGTACGTTGTGGTTTCTGGAAGTATACCTGAAGTACTTAATCCAGTCCTTTTCTCTATGTGCACCAATTCCTCTTCAACTATTTTATGCCATGTATTTAGTTGTAGTTTGTTCCACTCTTTTCTGTTTGAATTTAGTGGACTTTATTGGGTCGCAGTCCCTCCATTAAATCATTTCTCTTTTGATTCTTATGCTCAATTATCTGGCAGTTTGGAATAATCCTGCCAGTGGATTCTATTAAATCCGTCCGATTCATATTAACGCAAGTATGCGGCTTTCTCCTCAAAGCCAATTTGGACCTTCGAACTTCAATATTCAAGTGCTGTTTTCAGTCGCACGTATTTGACATTGAAACAGAAGAGTCTTAGGTTCGGTACGAAAGCTGGAAGCGTTGTTAGCTTTGGAACCCAACCTTTTCTTTTCCGATTCAACTGCTGACGAAAAGATCTGTTCTCTCTTCAGTAGAGACTGCATAAAGACTATTTTTTTTAAGCATGTGGCATCACTTTTTTCGGATTTGGTCTTGTTGACAGCTGTCACATGATTTATGCTCAACTTGGTTTGCCATTTAATCGCGGAAGAATTGAAGTCGCACGCCCACTGAGCACAGCGAACTTTCAGTTTATTGTCTCGAAACGACGCTGTTGACGCCGATTTTTACATAATTAAGACTTTTAAAACTATATGAACTACCTCCAAGATCGGGCGATTTAACACCGGCTGACTATTTTTTGTATGGGGTTATGTGAAGTTGCTTGTCTAGGTAGAAAAGCTCAAGTCGATTTACTGTTTAAAAGAGAATATTCGGGGACATACATCCCCAAATGCTTCAAAAAATGGTCGAACTTGGCCTCTCGGCTGGAATTTCTTCGAACAACAGCTGTGGTACCCGTGGCGTGATGGTTAGCATGTCTTCCTGTTAACCCCGAACGGAGGTTCGTGGTTCGAATCCCAACAGAGCCAAAAATATTTTTTCCACGGGTATCGCCTTTCGCGAGGAGTTTGCAATTCCTCCGTTAGTTAATTCATTGCCATGAAAAGCGCTTTAGCCGTTTGGAACCGGCAAAAAATTGTATGTCCTCTCCATTCCCTCACATGGCATGGTTGTGAGAAATGGGCTGGGTCCTGAGGCTCCTCGCTCTGTTGCGTCACCCTATTTATTTATTTATTTAGTTGCAGCCGAAATAATTTTGCAGAGAATCCAAATCTGAACTCAGTGAGTTGAGCTTGAGTTTTCGAGATATTAATTTTTTAAAATTGAAAAAGATCATCATTTAGAAAAAAAGTTACGTTTTTCGATGCCTTTGATCCAAATCTGTCTTGAGATTGGCTCTATTTCGTAAAAATATTGGGATATTTGATTAGTATGCATGTAACGATGTTAGATTTGACTCGGGCGCGCTTTCTGAAGGGTTTTAATGTGCTGAACTCAAATCTATCAGAGCAATTCTCTTTAAAAAGTATGTTTACCAAAGAATACAACATTGTTTTCTTTACTTCCAATTGTCAATCTCAGGAATACCTGAAGTGACAGAGCAATTCTGTCACTTGATTTAAGTCCCAGGCTCCCAGGTGTTGCATACTAAAGCTATTTTTCAAACTCCATTCGATTTAATCAAACAAACATGAATATATGTACATGAAAGCTATAGTCTGTTACTTATTTGCTTAATGTAAATAGGAAGCTCATTTCACATATCAACAAATTTGATCAAACTTTTCCAATTTAAATATTGCCACTCTCATGTTTGCAAACAGATGTTTGTATTGAATTCAATTCACAAGGATATTTGCTCTACCGAAGTCCTGTGGTGACAGAACATGCCACCAAATGTTAGTTTTTTCCTGCTTTTGGTTTGTAAATTAAAGTCTGAAAGTTGATGTCTTTGACACCTCTGTCAATGCTGTCAATCAAATTTCTTAGCTATTCCAGTATCATGGAAATACGAATAAAAAAACGTAAACGACTTGCTGGTTTCCAATCCCAGTTCCTTATTCATTTTGTCATTTACTTTTGGCAGCACACTTTTTTGTTTGCTTTGTTAATAATGTCACCTGTCACTACCCAGATTTTGCAACCGCCTAAGATTGGCTCACTAAATAAACTTTAATTCATCGGCATCCAGAACTGGGTTGAGTAATCTTATTCAACTCACTCACCCTAAAAACGTGAGTTATTAGTCAGTGATACAATCGGAAAATGACTTTCAAATCGTAATTTCAGACATGGTTCTGAAGTGCTGTTACTCTACTCAAATTCTTCTCATTTTAGGGTAGCTGATTCCTTTGTTTCACCTTTGTCCTCCTTATTTTCTATCTAAGTAGGCACATCACATTTTCAGACAAAAAAAAACTCATTTCAGCCTTTGTTCTCTAGACTTTCAAAACCAAACTTTTATGAATATATTCACACAGTTCCAACTCCCATGTCAATTATTAAACAATTCCAGCATATAATTAATGGCATCCCAATCGTATGCTAATAAAGATTTTTATATCTTCTCCCCTATACTCTGGTATAAGATTTTTCAATCAAAACCACAGACTCTTAATCAAAGCCTCCCATCAGTATATTCAAATGACATTTCGCTTAATCAAAAGACCCCGACAATGACATCTGGAATATGATCTGCGTCCTCATATACACAGTGCTTCATTAAAAAGTCCAAGCCAACAAGTGATTATCAGTGTGCTGATGAGGCGGCCTCAGGGCTAGGGAGGGTATACTCGTATGTATATACGGAAACAATATTTACGACTTAATGTTTACGAGACGAAAGTAAATGACAACGACGACGGACGGACAGACAACAAAACCAAGTCGACAATCACATCTCTGGCACAGGATCTTAATAGCATTTTAAATGCTGGCCTCGCTTGGATGTGACCAGAGTCCCAATCGACCCTATGCTGGGCAAAATTTGATGTTTCTCAACTCTCAAGCAAGTTACGAGCAATAATAAGCTTATGTTGATTCCCTATTCGTTGCTCTTTTTATTTTTTATTTTTGGGATACATAGGTGCATTCCGAAAATGGAACATCGTTTTTGTGTTTGTATATGTGTGGGTTTTCAAGAGTGTCCCCATCTTGCATCCCATCAGGTCCCATTGGATAATGATATACATATTCAATTTCTAAGACACGGTAGATTTAGAGTGTTGTTCCTTTTGGGATATAAATGTAAAAAGATATATCTACATAACCGGCGACTGAGACTGACCGGTTCAGGGCTCTTCTCTTAGATTGGTTTCAGGTTTCTCAGAATCTTTGGAATGTCTACAAATAATTTTATTAGAAATGTGATTTAATTTTTTTTTTTTGTGGGAGAACCAAAGGGATCCCAAAATACCAGCCTCTTTTCAAGATGATTGGATTTTTTTTTTTTAATTTGTGATGGGACCTTATAGAGATGAGAAGAATGTTGGTAATTATGTACGACATCAGAAACTATATACCTGGAGAGAATTGTAAGAAGCAATTTAGATGTTGAGGTAATTTAAATGATTCGGTTTGGAAAAATGGAGTCTTCTCTAAATTGCCTTATGCCTACATTTGGAAAAGGGATAATTTATTCAGGAAATCAAG
This sequence comes from Melanostoma mellinum, assembly GCA_914767635.1. Classification (NCBI taxonomy): domain Eukaryota; kingdom Metazoa; phylum Arthropoda; class Insecta; order Diptera; family Syrphidae; genus Melanostoma; species Melanostoma mellinum. The sequence goes on along the minus strand of OU612059.1, from coordinate 173,507,213 downwards.
ATGATCATTCTATATGCGTGAGAAGTTATACCTGCAACCCTGCAAGCTGACTGTACGCTTATAAAATGGAGAACTACTTTGTGTGATGCGTATATGGACTGGAAAATGTTTGAATATATAAATGTTTTCCAATGTTAAAAGTAAAACGATTTGCTATTGGGAAAGCATGGGTGCAAGGAAGAAACGAGGAGTTGCCATGAAACTATTATTTGCTCATCACAATGAAGCAAAGAGTGAATTTTGTAATTCCAGCTTTTCTATACTCAAAGTTTCTGATTCATTTTTAATTAAAAAAAAGTAAAAGAACGTGGTATCTACGTGTACGTCTAATAACCGCATGTTCTCGAAAATTCAGGCAACCCATAAAACACTCTGGAACATTTCCTACCCTTTAAACGCCCGCGACTGTCGATGGCTTTTCAGGGTGCCGGGGCACAGGTAAATTCATAGCTTATCGCCAGAAGTGAAACTATCATACCATGTATTTTTTACAAAAAAGTCGACGTCCAAATCATGCTTAAGCAAATAAATGAAGTAAATATAGGGTGGTTATAGAAAACCTCTAGGCCTAACGCATTTTAAGGACCAACAACTTCATTCATAGTCCAAACGGCTTAAAAGTGTTTTTCATAGCGGTGTGTAATAGCTCTCGGAGGACTTCGCGAAAGTTGATATCTGCGAAAAACTTCTTTTTTCTGGAGCTTGTAAAATTGAACCCACGCAACAGGCTGGTATGCTAACCTTTTCACTAAGGACTGAAGCAAAATGCCTGGAGGAGAGAAAATAATAGGTGGGGTTGGTGGACAAAACCAACTGACTGGCTAACAATAGGATCTTGCCGAGTGTAGATCATGGGCGTTGCCAGGAATTTTTAAGGTCTTTTTTCGAGAACAATTTCTCAAAAATCAATGAAAAAACAAGGGTATTTTTTGAAAACAAGTAGGACATATTTATTGACAAGAATATTGAGAGATACTTTAGAAGTATCATTTTTTGGTTTCTCAAAATAGAGAAACACCGTAAGTATAGTATAAGAAGTATAGTATGAAATGAATCACAAAAATTATAAATTTTTACCATTACCGCGTTTTATAAAACCAATTTTCTGGGATTTTCAGCAAATTTCCTGAGGACTTCATCTTCTATTTTGGATTTTCTTTCCTTTTTCATTTTCCGATGCACACTGAGCATGCATAGATCAGTCGCGACTTATCGTTGTTGCCGCAATGCCGCATTCAGATGATTTAGAATTTCTGGAGTTTTTTTGAATCGAAGAATTATAAATATAAATGCCCAAATATGCTCGCGTAATATTTCTAGATGTTAGAGAAATCTCATTTAAAAGTGCCCGTTTTTCATTTTTTATAAAAATTTTTAATGATACTCCTTTTTTCCGCTTTTTTCCCAAATTGTCCTCGTTTCTTACGAGAATACTTTTTGAAAAGTCCTCGTTGTTTCAGCATTTCTCCTGGCTACAGGCTACGCCCATGCTGTAGATCAAAAGAAGTTGGGGTTGCAAACTCGTATGTTAGCTTCAATCAAATAAAACTGGATTTCCAGACGGTCTCGACGCCGAAATTTTCGAGGAAGCTAGTGATTAGCTTGAAAGGAGAGTGCACCAGCTGCATGATTTAGTCGGGAGAAAGCATGTTCAATGGAAAATCTTACAATTGCACCAATTATAGAGGAATACTCCTCCTTAACGTCTGATGATGTCTTGTCTTTGTGAAAGTTTGAAAACCCCCACGTCAACAAATTAGTACAGCACACGGGAGATCTTGGAAAAAACATGTATTGACAGAAACAAGCGTTGCAAAATCATGTCTAGTTGCCAAAAAATCTAGGTTTTCAGTTCGTAAGAGATTTAATCACGAAGTCGTGTAGTCATTTGAAGAAAAGCACGTGTCATTTGATATCAGTGCTTGCTACCTGAATTCTCTTCAGGGCAAGCGCCTAACTAAAAAAACACCTAGCTTAGTATTAAGGGTAAACTGAGATTTTTCAAGAGAACTCATTGCGGCTACCTCAGAGCAATCGTTGGGCTTGAACCAACGAACTTATTGATGCATTTTTTACATAATTTGATAAGAAAACTGCCTAAGCATACATTTCAATTTTAATTACCTATAAACTGAAGGGTTTCTCTTATTTCATTTCGTTGAAAAAATGACCAACTGGAATAAAAAGTGACAATGTTGTGACCAAGTGATAAAATAATGAACAGATTTGGATATAAATGACCAAACTGGCAATCGTGGCTGTAAGTCGTGAGGAAGCTGTTGTTAAGAAAATTTAAAGCAGTCAAATCATTTCACGCAGTACAAAAGGATTGAAGGAATTAAAAGACTTCGAGCAGTTAAAAACCTTCATGCAGTCAAAAGACATCAAGCAGTAAAAACGAATTCAAGCAGTCGAAAGACTCAAAAGCAGCCAAATGATTGCATATTTTCAATGCAATCAAAAACTGATGATTGCAAAGAATGTAAAAGACTTTTAAAAAGCTTCCTAGATTGCAACCAGTTACAAAGTATTACATTCTTTTGATTTCAAGTCTATTCACCGCTCTAGACGATTGGTTTACAGTGCTCCCCGGTTAATTGCGTCACCTTAAATGCACAACTTTAGACGCATTTAACAGGGGAACGCAATTAAAAGAATCCCGCTTAATTGATCTGCTGTCCCATTTAGAAAAACCCCGCTTAATTGAAATGAAAACGCAATAAAGCGATTTTTTTACGACTTTGGCAAGAAAGTCAAGAAGAATCTTTTTAATGAAAATCAAAATTTTAATGAACGGAAAATTAACATATAATGGTAAGACATAAAAAAAGAACAAAACAATTTCAGGCTAGGAATGATTGAAAAGGAACAATTTTTCATAATGTACACAACACATAAATTATGAATTGGTACATAATCCGTGCGTATATCTTTAGCAAGCGTACAAGAGGGAATTAGTCAGATTTGCTTTTTATTTGGCTAGATCATTATATCATGGTAAGAATCTGTAATTTTCACCTGCATTGTTTTCTTACACATTTTCAAGATTTTAATTTGCAGTCGCTAAGCTCTGATGTTTCAGCAAACAATAGGCTCGTTCGTTGATCTTTACCCAGGGTTGACCCAAGTTTTCTTGACAATCTTATGAGTTGTCAAAAAAACCTGGGTTTTTCAATTCTCAAAAAACGCAAAGCCACAAAATCACCACACATCCCTGTCATTTGAATAAAAATACATGCCATTTGACAGCCCTCAACTCGCCACAGCAAAAACCTAGGGTGAGTTGAGGGAAAACCCAGGTCAACCCAGGGCTAAAAAACACTCAATTTGACCTTCCAGGGCGACCTTAGGTTTCTCAAAAAAACGCTTTGTGGCGACCCCAGGGTCTAAACGAACAAACCTAATAATAAATAGGTGTGTTTCTTTACTGAAAATTCGCACGAAATGCACCGAAATTCGGTGAAAGTCAGTCTAATCCTGTTCCAGCACAGCGATTTTTCGTAGCAGTGCGCAAAAAAGAGTGCTCACGAGAGAGTAAAAAATCTCACAACGATTTAAGTCATGTCAATTTGACTATTAACTTGTAGGCGCGCAACAATGCGACCAATTCATCATCAATCATTAAAGGTGTAAGCAAAAAGTGACTTCAATGATTTGGTTTTTTTCGTTCAATTAACCGGGCAATTTTGCTTCAAATTGAAAAAAGAGTTTTGATTTTTGGACCATTTAACCGGGAAACGCAATTAAGCGGAATGCATTTAAACGGGAAATTTTATGTATATTTCTTATGTGATCTTTTTTTTTAAACGGGTAACGCAACTAAGCGGGGGGTATTTATCCGGGGATTACTGTACTAAAGACTTTGAAATTAACTTGGAATTTTTGATTAAAGTTAAGTACTAACATGAAGTCAAAATATTTAAAAGATAAGTCTTTTTGATCATTTGACTGCAATACCAAAAAGAGTGCATTCTTTTACAGCTCTGTTTGCTCTCAACCATATTATCATCATGGTGAGGCATAGAGGGAAACTTCAAATTTTCTCCGCTTCTGAGCCGCTGAGTGGGAAAACGCTTTTCATAATCTTACACCGGTCGACTTGCCAATTCTTTACGAAAGGCGAAACTTGTGGAAAAACGATTGGATATATCTGGAATTCGAGCCTTGAACTCCCACGTAACAAGCAGACATTCTTCTCACTTCTGACAGCGCTGAAAGTATTGTGGACAGGGAAAAAAATCAGCTTCGGAAGTTCATTGTGGAGAGCCTTTTAATGATTTCAAGTAAGGTTTTTCATTATTTGTTAGGCTGATGCAGCTCTCTTCAACTGGAACTTAATTTATGGTTTGAGGAGTCTGTGTCTGTTAAGATTTAAGAATTCGATGGTGAAAAAAGAGTAAGAGCGTTCAACTTGTGTGGTAGAATATTTCCGGAATAAGCAATGTTTTAATATTTAATAAGCCTTACTATTTGAAGGGAATTCGCGTGATGGGAACATTAATTCATGAGCGACAATAATTCAAGAACCAAATAATTCATTGATCCACCATTTTTTCCGACTTGAAAAAATTCCGTCAGCAGCGTTTTACAATATTTTGCAACAAGAGAAAATATTGTTAGCGCCAGAACTGAAAATTGATCACTTTTCACTTCATTAACGAAAAGCTCTCTTCAACAATCTTCTCTTTTCTTTAACTGCATGAAATCAAAATGGCCGTTCGTTGCTTATTCAGTCGAATTGAATACTTTGAAGTGACAGTTCGTAATCTGAAAAAAAGTTTTCCCAATGTTATGAGGTAGTTTTGCGAGTGGTTTTTAAAGTGTTTTAAATATGAGGAAATGTTTCAGAAATAATTTAAGTGTTTCTAAAGTCAACCAAGTGCACTTTGTTTCTAAGTCCAGATTCTTTGTTAGAAGTAATCTCAGTGAGTGTTTTGATAAATGGCCGACCTAAGCTAGTACATTTTTAGTTTAGAAAATCCTTACCCAGTGAATGAAAAAGAGAAGTCTTCCAGTCGCGCAAAGTTTGCTGTGCATTGCTTTTAAATTTTCTAGTTCCTTCTTTCTTAAAGTTTAAATACAACAAAAAGAACAAATAGAGCAAACTCTCCTGCTTCCGCTCTTTATCTCGCTGAATGGCCACTCAGCAAATCGCTCACTGCGGACTTTGGATTAAGAAATGGAAATGTCATATGTCAGTCTAAATGCGCGATTCGTTATGCTGTGTCGTTGCTCGTTCGTTTCTCCGTAAAATTATGCAAAAATTCTATTCAATTTTAGTTTTTAGTTGTAAAGTATTTTTCTTTTTTATTTCTTTGCATTATTAGTGTTCGTTTTGTGTTAGTAATTTTACTTGTGAAGTGTGAAGTGCTTTTGTGTTTGATCGGTTCGCGTTCGCCTTGTTATCGATTGAAATAATTTTGAGACGTGTTCAGTCATGTTTAAACACGTTCAAACAAGTCTATACATGTTCCTACAGCTAAAATCTCTTTCGGTGAGTTATGTTTTTTATTTATATAATCTTATTTGAATTATCTCATATAGGACTTCAAAATCATGTTTCAGAATATTTTTTTGGAAATTAAAAACTTTAATTTTGAACTTTGCTGTATAACGCATTGCTCTTAGTAACCAGGTATTTGTTTTAAGTCTCATTGAAAGTTATTAAATGTTTAGCAAAGATTATATTTTAGTGTTGTTGTTCACAGAAAGATGCTTCATTAGCCATTAGGTACATACATACCTCAACAATTTGTAAGTAGGTAATTGTTTTTTGATTTGTTTCTTGTTGTGATGAATACTTATTACCGGTGACCGTGGCGTAATAGGCATTACATGGGATTTTGAGATTCGGATCTCTGAAAACAATGAACCCATATCTCGCGCTAGTAATTCAGATTTCTGTCAAGGCACATTTTCGCACTTCAAGTCAGTTGAGTTTCACTTCCAATTGATAACGCCATCTAGGACGAGGTTCGTACTTTCCCTAAACTAACTATAATTACCTAAAGTAACTTGCTTGACTGAGAAAATTCTTCGAGCCGGTGCTCTAAATGTTTCAATCACCGCAGTCTTTCGACGTGTACTCTGCTAGCTATGCTCATGGCGTGCTAAAACTCATACAGTTCTCGTTCCTTATGACGAATTACGATACTCGTAAAAGGTCCGTCCTTATCGTCACATTGTAATTACGGTGCGGTGCTTTTGACTTCATTCTGATATTTTCATTGGTTCAATTTACTAATTCATAATCGGTCTATATCGTAACTGTTTTGGTTTCTTCTTTTGACTCGCGTACCTTAGTTCCAAAGAGTATTCTCTTTTGAAACGACCAAGGATTTCCTCATTCACTCTGTTTTTGTTTGGTGGCACAGGATGCTTCTGTTACAACGTACGCAAACTAACCTTTGCCATGTCTATTGCTTCTTCCGATTGTGTCGATACTTCTCGCGTAAGTAATTGTCCTAATTTTGAAAGACTTTGCCTCTAGCTTTGAAGGTTGGGCTCTCCTAAACCTATACCAAGTTTGATGTCAAAAGAGTCACGTTTTCAAAAGCGTTCGTAAGTTCTGGGCAATTATTTTCCAAGTTTATAGTTAAAAGAGCGAACGTCTGATGGGTTAGCAGAAGACGTCCTTACCATTACGTAACGGGTACCACATTAACAGCAAGTAAGTTGTCTTAAAAACTACCAAAGTTGTAGGTTAGATTAGTTTTTGTCGTCTGGAGCTAGTTGTTCTTCAATCCAATTTTTACTGAGCTATGCAATGTAATTTACCATAGAAAGTAGTAAAGCAAAATTATGACTGTTTAATATACAGGGTGTCCGTACTTCGTGTATTATCCTTCGGGGTGTGATTCATGGTCATATTCTAAGAAAAAAGTTGTTATACAGTAAAGCTCGATTCGCAACTTTGACATCACTTTTTGACAATTTAAAAAAGGCTAACTTTAGTTTACCTTGACCTGTGTTAAACTCGATATCTCTGTCAATACTGGTGATAGAGACTTAATCATAGACTTAATTTTTTGTAGAAATAACAACCTTTAAGACTGTGTTTAAGTTGAGCTACCATAAGGTTAGGGTTACCAGATTTTAAATTTTAAGTGGTGTTCAAATTTTTTTCCCGAAACAAAGTTTTGACTTTGAGGTCATTTTTTTTGCAGAAAATACCTGATAAACATAGAGTTTCTTTATTTTTTACAGATGAACAAAACAATAATAAAAGAACTCATAAATAAGTGCACTCAAAAACCTATAGATTTGATATGATACTTGAAAAAAACTAAAACAGGCAAAAAATCTAATTGTGACTTTTTACGGATTTTTATTGCAACAACTCGCAAAAGAGCAGGCCAAATACAAGTTTGCTTTATAAAAATGCAATAAAATGAACAAATCTAAACTTTTTCCGTACAAACAATCTGATTGTTTATGGAAGACAACTTCGTTGAGAGGTGGCTACAACTACTGGCTTCGCAGTAGCGTGCTCTGTTACTTCAATTTCCCAAGACTTTGTTGGCCTTAGGCTGTAGCTCTCGGATTGTTTGGATGATATTGGCCTTAAATGCTTCAGGAGCTTCCAGATTGTTAAAATAATATCTTCCTTTCATGCTTCCCCACAGAAGTCAAACGGGTTCAAACCGCAGCTACTTGGCTACAAGTGGCCAACTTGCGGTGTGTGTTTCATTTAGGGCAAAATGTCGTTTACAAAAAATAAATATGGGGGCTGAGCCTGAGCAGCAGTATTTTAAGAAGTAAAGTTTCAATATTTCCGTATTTTAAGCCAAAGCGACTGGTTTCGTTTGGCGAAGGTGTGAACCTCACTTTCTGATTTAAAAAAAGCCACTAGATGGCCTTCTTTGTACATTCGACTTTTTGATTTGCTTTCGGATGAATTAAGCAGCGTTGGTATTGAAAAAAAACAACAACAAAAAATCAACTTTTGCCAATACTGACGAAGTAGAGAAAAGTAGGTACTCCTCAAAAAATTGGATGCTTCTGCCAGACGAGGTTTACCAAAAAACCAAAAAGTCCTGCGGAATCAAAGAACCAAGACGTGGGAAACCGTCTTTCAAAAATCTTTCTTCGACTTATCAACAGCTTTTTCGTACGATTTGAGAATGTTTCTTAAAACCAGTTTTCTCACTGTGTAAACCCAGCAAATTGTTCTCTTAAAAACGACCCAAAACGTCTTTGGTAGGTATACTCTAAAACAAAGTCTGAAGACTATCCAGCCAACTTTACTTATAAAAACAGTTATTTTTCTTTTTTATAGTAAAAAAAAAATAAAGATTGTTACGTAACAAAGCTCGGGACACCTCGGCGCCTAATACATTAAAGTGATCTACAGTCTTATGACGTTTCCGAACGGCTAAATCGGAATCTTCTGACAGTGCAATTACTCTATTCCTCGCGAAAGGCAATCCTTTTCACTCGAATATCTGTTCAAGCTTACGATTAGTTCTGAGCAATTTTCCAGTCTTTGCAAAAAGTTGTTAGTTGTGATCAAAACTACAGGCCGATTTCAAACCATTTGTTTCTTCTTTGCTGCTTGAACAAGTAGTCTGCGAAACTCTATCCTTGTTTGCAAAAATTTATAATCTATTGGTGACTGCCAAGTTCTTATCTTCATCATAAATATTCCAATGGGTATGAATTTCGTTCACACTTCACACTGACTTCTTTCTCTAAGGCCTTTGCACAACTTTCTCAAAGTATTATTACTTTATAATCTTAGAGCATATCTCTTTACTCCGGTATCCATTGTTTGAAAAAATTCCTACCAAAAGAATAGGTCTTATCAAGTCCTATTTCGTAGTGTCTGGTTCCACAAGGAACTCACCTGGGTCCGTTGCTATTTAATAAATGATTTTCTTGGATCTCATACAATGATATTTTAATAAAAGACCCCTAGACAATACTTTCTTTATACAACAGTTATGTTCGTCAACATCTCGAGTAGGTATGCTTCTCTGGCATGGTCAACATTTTGTCAAATTCATAAATCCTGAATTTGGGGCAGAGCAATGAAGGTTCAAACTTTTTGCTCTCAATGTTCTTCTTTGAGAAACTTAATTTCACATTTTTTTTCGGATACCTTGGCAGCTAGCATACGATAGGAGCATACTTTTGGCTGGTTACAGCTATAACTTCATTTTCATTGTTTTGAATTAAAAAACATTATTTGTGAAGGAATCTGCCTTCTAATCTTGGTTTTCTAGTGAATTTTTGTCTTCATTTTTAAAAGCGTCTTCCCCTCCAACAAAGTGTTTGAGGTGAAAACCTAATGTGTGTTTCTTAGCTAAAAGAATAAACTGTTCCTCTGATATAATTTTAAATATCCCACGTAAAATTTCTTCTATTGCAACCATTTTAAAAACGACCAGCTTAATTCATTTTTGGATATCTCATTACGCATCAAATCAACCGAAACGCGGCGCACACCTATTAAAACTGTATACACACACCACACACGCACTCGAATCGCCTGAACAACTTAAGTAAAGACACAATTCCCTTGGTGATAATTAAATGGAAATGAGTTTAATGACGCGATCCAAATTAGTTTAATTCCCAAATAAAAGAAAAAACCTAAAAAGAGTTTACTTGCATATAAAGAGGCGGTCTGAACGCGTATTTTCCTTTTGAAAAGCGCCGAATTGAATACCTTTATAATTTTTTGGTGGTAAGGGCCGAGCGCATCTCATTGTTTTTTTTTTTTCTTCTGTTCTTTGATCAAGATGAACGGACAAAATTGAAAAACCCATTAATGGAGTCAATGGCAGCCATTTCCTTCGAACGTTAGTCTCATTAAAACATAATTTTCTAGTGCTTCCAGCTTGGAGGAATGATGGTGGACCTGGCTGGGCTGATGAAATTATTTTTTTCATTTTCTTTCTTCTGCCTGTTCTGACCATATGGGGATAGTTAAACCATTATTCGGTGAATTTTTTTTTATAATTAACTTCTGAGGCGGTTACCACCTTGTGTCTTGTTGCTAAACAGTAGCAGAAGAGTTGTTAGAGAATTTCCAAAAAATGGCTTCTTTATTAGCTTACAAACCGCATCGAGCATGGGGCACCCAGCACCCTTCTTCCTCCACATGCTGTAAAAATGATTTTAATTTTATATCTTTTTTTTGTGAGAAATGTTCCAGTCAAGGAAGACAGATATCACGACGCGATTCAGAAGCGAGCGCATCTCATAAAGCAATTAAAAATAATTGTATTTTTAGTGGGTGAGCAGTAAAATGTTAATAAACCGTAAATGGTTAGTGGTAAGAAGATTTGAAAGCCTGCGGAAACTTGGAAGTGTTTTTTTTGTTTTTTTAAGAAGGTTGTAAGACTTGTTAAACGGGGTAATGGCAATTTAAATGGATTGCAGAGATCTGGAATTCAATTAAATTTAATGTTTAATCGTGCAAAGGGTTGGCCAGTTAAAATATAAAACAATAATAAACCTCTTTCTTGCAGAGAGTAATGGAAATGGGCAAAACATAAATCAGAGTGGATGTTTTGATTACCACACAGTGGTTTTTACAAGATTCTAAAAATGTTTCGAAAGAGGGCAACCTTTTTCCTAATTTTTAACTGGGTTTAGCGGAGCCAGCACTTTGACCCCTTACCACTAAGACCACTTACAAGCTGACCGCAGTTATTGAGTTACTGGAAGAGTGAGGTCAATTTTGCAATTTGAAAAAAACTTTAAAACTCGTTGAGACCTTATCATGGCTACCTTTTTTTGTACTTAATTGTTTGCCTTCAAGACAAAGTTGACTTCTGTTAGTTTGGCTTTGACTAACAAAGGAGTAGCTGAGTCTCAAAAATCTACGGTTCTCTTAAATTTTATTTAAGTAAACTTAGAATGAAAATTTCAGCGAGTGATCGTAACAAATGATGGCAAATCTTTTTTCTTACTTCTATATGTCTTATTTCGAGTTCGATATCTGCCTTGCTCATCAAACTAAACCGACGCCTTGTAGCTTACACCAATGGTAGAAATTGAACCCAGATTGACTGCTATTATAAATAAATAGATACAATGGCGCAACAGAGCGAGGAGCTCCGGGTTCTAACGCATTTCTCACAACCATGCTTTGTGAAAGAATGGAGAAAACCTACAATTTTCTACCGGTTCCGAACGGCTAATCAAGAAAGCTCTTTTCATGGCAATGAATTTACCAATAGTGGATTTGTCAAATCCTCGAGAAAGGCGATACCCGTGAAAAATATTTTTGTATTTTGTATTTCTTCACAGATGGCTCTAAAACCGACGACGATTCTGGCACTGGTGCCTTTGTGGAGAGCGACGCCATACGACTGCACACCTCTTTAGGATCAAACGCATCCGTTTTTCAAGCGGAGGCGTATGCTATCCTAATGGCCTTGAGCCACTTTACGAACAATGGATGGACGGAGAGAAGAATCTTTGTTTGCAGCGACAGCCAAGCTGTGCTTATGGCCCTACTCAACCCTCTAACCACTTCGAAAGCGATCCAAGAATGCAAGAGCTCTCTAAATGAGAAAGCTCTCTAATCGAAATACTAAATTCCGTGAGTCTCATTTGGGTTCCGGGCCATCACGACATAACTGGAAATGAGATCGCCGATGAACTTGCTAGGCAAGGATCTCAGACAGCTCTCTCAGGACCTGACCCGTCGCTAGATCTGCCAGCGTCCTCAGTGAGGGCTTCAATCAACGATTGGATCTGTGAAGAGCACAACCGTAGATGGCATGCCTCCATTGGATGCAATCAGACCAAACGTATGCTCCGGCTCCCCAACGATAGTAAGACAACTGCAACATTTTTGCTATCCCGTAGCAGAAAAGACTGTTGAAAGCTTATTGGCGTTGCCAGCGGGCACTTCTCTTTTGCCAAGCATTTAAACGTGTTAGAATTAAGGGATACCACACTCTGTGAATTTTGTGGAGAATATGAAGTAGCAATAGCTGTTTAGGCTTTAAATCAAATAAAGCTTGATATTGTGTCAACTACAATTATTTGAATCAGTAAAAACCACACTTTCCATTTAAGAGCCTTAGACAAATTGATTACAAGATCCTTGGCTCTATTTCGTGTGAATTCTATAAAATACAAAACTCGTAGGAAATATAGTTGCTTACGGCTGGCTGTACATTCGGCAATACTATACCTAGCTTCACTTTTTCATTTGGCTTGATTCCATTTTCTCCCGCTGTTCTAATCATTCTCTAAGCTTTGTTTTTCTCAATGCAATTCAGTTTTTCGGTATCCGTCTTTAGCCAAATCGGACGATCCGATCACCATCAGTTTTCTTCACTTCAAAGTGTTCGTGGAACTTGGTTTCGCTTACTTCGTCTTATTAGTATTTCTTCTTCTGTTTGTACTTCTACAGAAGAAGAAGTTACTGTTGTTTCTCTGGTTCCAAATTTGAATGAAGGAGAGAGAGTCTCATAATCATTCACTGGATGTATACACATTCATAAGAATATGTGGTCATCGCATCAAAATGGCAAAAAATAGTAAGTAAATTTTAACAGGGTTATAATGCCTATAAGAATTATAGGTATATGAATATTAGGTCTTTAGAACTATAATGTATCATACTGTTGATGACTGAATCAGGTGTAAGCATGCCAGTACACCGGTACCTAATGATGAGATCCACAACTGAAACGTGACAGAATAAATTTTATGTAAACAAGAACATAGAAAACAAAATACAACTAAGGTCGTTAGTGCATATGTGACTAATCCGGCTCGGAGGGCCACTTGACTCATAACGCATCTGACTGGATATTGAGCTTGGGTCATATAAATCAACTTTTGAATGAGCGGTGCGGGTACTCGTATTTAAGTTTAAGTTTGGCATACCTACCTAACAATTGACATTTTCTCACAGGTCTCACGTTGGTAGATCAGAATCTATACACGTCCCTGGGGCAATAGACAAACTTTTGGGAAGCACTGAATATACTGAAAGACTCCTTCCAGATGCTAGATGAGCTTCAGACAGAGTTGTGCCAACCACTCAGGAGACGCAGTTAGGGTGGATTGTAAGGAGAGGTTCTAGTAGAACATCCCCGGAAATGACGCGGTTTTCTGCAGATTGCTGGTTTGGGCTCTTATCTGAAATGAAGTGTAGATGCCGTTCAAGAGTGGTCCAAAGATTCCTCCAGGCAAACCCGGCTCTTTGGACACATTATGAAGAAATTTTCGTCTGCGACACGGTATTGGCAAGTGGCAACTACACACTGAAACATTCAAACATATTACACTTCACAGTAAAAATTCTAATACCTTTACCCTTTTAAAACACTTACTGCCTTTATAATCTCAGCTAAACAATCAAAAGTATACCTTTTCAATGGTTTTATACTGAAGGGGTCCATTCTCGAGTAGCCATCCTCCTTTCAAGTCTCCTCAGGTGAGCAGCCTTAACTCCTTGCTTATTGATTGCAATAAACTAACAGCTTTTATTCACAATCTTCAATCTTTTGCATTTAATCATTAACACCATGTGTCAGAGCCAACTCTGGCATTCTCAACACCATGTCCTTCGACTACATTGTTGATGCTGTTTAGAGAGCACATAGAACCAAGTCAGACTAAAGGACCAGCATTTCATTTTATATACATTCACACTCGTATACAAACCTAATTGACCTCCAATTATTTTTTGTCTGTCATAATATTTATGTTTGATTCGCAATCTTGTTGACAACACACAGCTTGTCAAACATAATTTACCGCTGTTACCCCTGGGATAAGGAATGTGCCTATGCTAAGGCCACAATCGCAGTGAGTTTACCTATACCGATACATGTGTATGTTTGTAGGTACACTGCCCCCATGCAGTCCCGATTCCCAATTAAATGCCATCGAGACATTTGTTCATGCTACTTTCTCGCACGTGGACATAAATCAAAAAGATTAATCGAACATAGCTCAATTGGAAATGGCATAGCGCATGGATACAGGAATAAACCATTTCGTTTGGAACACCACTTCCATGGAACTCGGTGCTGCGACATGAAATACACGATTCATGGCCCGAAAATTTGCTTCATAGATACCCGCGAGACTATAGCTGTATAGCTATACTCTCCGCTCACCGTGCACCCCGCCCGCACCTCCGACATGATGCGGCAAGCACCCCGATGGCAAAAATGTCTGTTTAATTCCCATGTAATAATGTAAATTGTGCTCATTTGTCACTGCCTCTTGCGCGATAGATGGAGCTGGGGGTCTGCATTTGTGTAACGGCAAAATAGCAATGGCGAAAGCCGACTGCCTATCTTCCCTCTAGTTTTTTTTTCACTCTGTAATACAACATATCGATGTGAAAATCGTGTCAAGAGGCAATCAGCATTATATTTGTTGCGATGATATATAGCGACAGCCTTGGGGGCGCACACGTATTCAAATATTTAGATCATGAAACGAACTGATTTTCTTTTTTTCGGTAGAAAATGTAACACTGTAATGGGACCACAAGTTGTATCCGCAATCAGTATCGATCTTCGGAAGTGAAGGGGCCTGAGAAATTGCTTAATTAAATGGCAGAGTTTATGAGCCAAGAAGGATACTCTATCAAATGGAGGGAGTTTCTTTCCATTCCAAGCGAAATGGTTGGAACACAGGAGCTGCTCTTCAAGCTATGTGAGGCTAAGGTGCATGAATATTATCGGAATATGATAACAGAGAGACTTGTTGTACGTTGCTGTGGTTGGTAGATCTTAATAATGGGGTCAGATATGAAGTTTGGTGTTTAAGATCAAAGGGAGTCCATTAACACACATAATTAGGAGTGGTGTGTTTTTGAGCCACAGTTTTCTTTTTCTTACAATCACCCATAAATTTGAAACTTACCGCCATCTACACATTGGCCAACACTTCATCATCCATGAATATTCTCAATCCGCTTCAAATTGAGTTTCCGTTAGATCCGACCCTTGCTCACCTTACTATTTTTTTTTTTGCACTAGCATTTTCACACTACCATTAGAGTTTAAAATATCGTTTCCACTAGCGTTTTCGCCAGGGTTTCCACTGGTGCTTTCATTAAAGTTTTCACTAATATTTCCACTAGCTTTTCCACTAGCGTTTCCCACAACGATGCCAAAAGCTCATTTGTGTGTTCAAAAACATTTCTACTAGCGTTTCCACTAGTGCTTCCGTTGGGGTATCCACTAACGTTTCCACTAGCGTTTCCATTTGCGTTTTTGTTACCATTTGCACTAGCATTTGCACTAGCATTTCAAGTGGCTTTTCCTTTAGCATTTCAATAGCGTTTCCATTGACGTTTCCACTAGCGTTTCCAACAACGTTGCCGAAAGCTTACTTGCGTTTTCAATAGCGTTTCGGTAAGTGCTTCAACTAGCGTTTCTACAAGCGTTTCGATTGGCGCTTTCATTTGTGTTTCCACTAATACTTCTACAAGTGTTTCCACTATCGTTTCGTTTAACATTAAATTAGCTTTTCCACTAGCGTTTCTAACAAGGTTTGCCCAAAGCTCACTTGCGCTTATAAAAGCGTTTCTACTAGCGCTTAAACTACTGTTTCCATTGGGGTCTCCACCAGCGTTTACCCTTGCGTTTTTACTACCGTTTCCACTAGCATTTCAAGTAGCGATTCCATTAGCGGAGTTCACAATGTACAATAAGTTGGACAGACTTTGGTTTGAACGACCAATGTTGGATAATGCTAACCCTCAGACGACCGCTTGTTCCGTACTCTAAGAAACTAAAGAACAAATTGTGGACAATCTTCCTTCGTACTCGATCTCTTACTGACTATTCAGCTTACCTAAGTTCTCAACGCTAATGATATCTAACATTATTAATGACCCTAAGTCTTTTTATAAATTTGTCAACCACAAAAGAAAATCTGACGGGTACCCTTCCTCCCTTTCCTTTAGTAACGAAACCTCATCCGACGCCCTCACCGTAGCAAACTATTTCGCAAGTTACTTCGGGTGATTCTTTTGTTCCTGACTCAGCTTCTTTTTTTTTTATAATTAACGCGCACATCAAGGGGTTATGAATACCCTTATAATGTTGTTAAACACAGTGCGAGCATTTAGGAAAATAGGATAGGATTTGAAAGGAGACACCGATGCACGTTGCTTTTGAATCTTTGTGAATCGTAATGAAGGGGAAATACAGAGCCAGGTAAAGCATTCCACATTCGGGTGGTGTGACTGAAATACGAATCTCTATACTTGACTGTACGTCCGAAGTTGGGCTCAAGGTAAAACTGATGAGCATTCCTAGCGAGGCGGGTGTTGCGGCTAAATTGTTTCAGGGGAGGAATGCAACTGGCTACTTCACTAGAGCACTGCTTGTAAAAAAAGCGATAAAAGAGAGTGAGACAGGCAACGTTTCGACGATGTTCAAGAGAATCAATTGATTCTACGATTGAACTATCACCTATCAATTTTAACGCTCTATTTTGTACCCTATCAAGGAGGTGCAAAGATGATTGAGAAGCACCTGACCAGATATGGGAGTTATACTCCAGTTTTGGGCGGATGAAGGCCTTATAAATTGTAGCCAGATCAGAAGGGGTGAAGAATTTCCTGCATCGTCTCAAGAAGCCTAAGCATTTAGCAGCGTTTTTGGCGACTTCAAATATGTGGTCATTCCAACGAAGATCATCGGTTACACACATACCAAGTACTGACAGCTTTATGGTTTCTTCGATGCAGGTACCATTCATGGATAATGACAATGGGGGAATATTAAGCTTCAACGACAAAAGGCCAGCATTGAGTTTTCGAAGCATTGAATTCTACTCGGTTCATAAGACCCCATGCAACAATGCTGTCAAGGTCTGAATTCAATGAGCTTATCATACGCAACCGTTCCAGTTCCACATCCGAAGAGCAGGGACGTGAATTTGGAAACGAATATGAAAAGCTGAGAGTCGAGTCGTCATCAAAACAGTTAAGTGGATTAGAAGTTTCAGACAAGAGATCATTAATGAAAATGAGGAAGAGAGTCGTTATTTCTTGTTTTTACCGAATTTTTCTTTTGTTCCATTCCTTCCACGTTTCTTTGACTCCTATCTAATTGAAGAAAAGTTAAATCATCTAAATGATGAGTATTTTCCTGGCTCCACTCCACTCTTTCCCTTCCCCTCTCAAAAATATTTAACTTGTCCATTTCCCTAGGAGTTTTCCCCTAAGTTTGGAAAACGGCGTTTATAACCCCTTTATACAAAAAAGGTCCTAAGTGCGACGTGAAAAATTATCGTCCCATCGCTAAACTATCACATACCCAAAATTTTCGAAAGAATATTGTATGAAACCTTGAGTTTTCGTTGCAAATCTCTCATTTCCCTTAGACAACACGGTTTCCTCAAAGGCAGGTCAACAACAACAAACCTCGTTGACTTTGTCTCATTTTCCCTGCCAGCCTTGTAGAATGGAAAAGAAGTTGATGTAATTTCAACTTGTTCTTATTCTTATTAAACTTTCTTTTTAAACTTTCCACCCTCGGCTTTGAACCCATTCTGGATGGATTTCTTCTTATTTAGAAAATCTTTTTTACAGCTTTCGGTTCACATCCGCCTTACCCAGCCGCTTTTTAGCTACATGCGGAGTTCCCCAAGGCAGCCATTTAGGCCCTCTCCTCTTCATTCTTAGTATTAACGACATAGAAATGATCATCAAACACTCCTCTATCTCTCTCTATGCGGACGACACTAAGTTTTACCGCGTCATTTCTTCTTCTGAAGACTCTTCCCACCTCCAACAGGATCTCGACAATTTTTAAATATGGTGCTACAAAAACAGCTTAGAGCTAAATGTTTTTAAGTGCCAATCAATTACCTTCCCACGTAAACGCATTAAATCTCCTCCCCGTCTCTATCTACTAAACAGTCAAATTATTTCCCCCGTTCAGGTGATCCGTGACCTTGGGATTATTTGCGACCGTGAGCTGAATTTCCTCAAGCATATTGACGATATAATTCTTAAGGCAAATTCAGCACTTGGCTTCGTGAAACGATGGTCCTAGGTAACCCGATCCCTTTACATTTCGTTTGTTCGTCCGCTTCTTGAATACGCTTGTCAAGTTTGGTCGCCTTTCCAACAAGTGCACATTGCCATCTCCCGAATGCTGAGGAATGTCAATTCTCACTCTTCTAGTTTTGACTTCAATATGAGTACTCCCTGCCTAAAACTTCGTCTCTTTAGCCCTCTAACTAGTTAACTTAAGTCTTAAGCTTCTTAGTTTGTAAGTTAGATTAAGAAATAGCTTGTATTAAGCCTAATGAATGGGGGTTTTGCCCCCACCAAAATTAAATTGTTCAATTTGTTGGATAGTTTTCGAATATACTTGAAAATTTTGAAGTTGCGGACGGAGCGGAGGAATATATGTCACTGTTATGTTGTAATAAAAGACGAGCGCTTACTTCAGAGGTTTATTAAAGACTGACTGCAGTAGCTTACAAGTGGTGACACAATATGTGCGTATAGTATTTAGTATACAGTATAACATTGTGTTACAGTATAAGAGAATATACAACATCTCTCTTTTCTAATATATTTCAAAATAAGGATAGAGTTCAATGTTCATGTTATTTACTTTCAGTAATTTTTACTCTAGTTCAGTTTAAAGCTTGCTATAATATATGTTTAGTAGTATGTTTAATTTATAATTTAATTTATTTAGTTCGTACAAAATTCATGATATAATTCAAGTTAAGTTTTATAAGTTTGAAGTATTGCTAGCTATATTCATAGGATAATTCAAGTTTAATTAGTTAGAAAGATTGTTAGCTATCGGGAATCGGAATGAGTAAATTTATCAGGAGGTCTTATTTGCCTTCTATAGCGAGTTACAACAAATTTATTGTTTTCGGATGATTCTGATGGTCTTGTATAGTTTTATTTTGAATGCCCGATGCTTCCTCAAGTGATTGATTTTTGTGCTCGAGATTGTTAGTTTCTTCTGTGTTAATAGGAGATTCAAAGATATGATGACTAGATCGCCTGTAATGAGAACCACTATCATCACTAACGACATAAGATCGAGGCTCGCGATTCATTTGGATGTAACTGTTCCAGGGAACCATTCCGAACTTGGAGTTTTCTTAAAAAAAACTCGTTTACCTATATCCAATGGATTTCGTGCTTTTGTGCCTTGATTATAATAGAATTCAACTTTCTTTTGTTTTTCTAATGCCAATTTTTCCTGTTGCTTTTGGTTTACCAATTGAGCTTTAAATGTATTTTGAACGGCTGGAAGCTTTGTTCGTAATTTGCGAGACATTAGCAACTCAGAGGGTGAACTCATATTCCCTTTTTGGGTAGTCCTGTAATGCAAAAGTGCCATATATGGATCGGAGCCGTTCTCATCACATTTCAAAAATAATTTTTTAATTGTTTGAATAGACCTTTCAGCCAATCCATTGGAACGAGCCAAATATGGACTTGATGTTAGGTGGTCGATGTTCCACTCCAGAGTAAATTTTCTAAATTCCTCGGAATTGAATGGTGGTCCATTGTCACTTATTATAATTTCTGGAATACCATGGCGAGCGAAAATTGATTTGAGTTGTTGTATAACTAAAGGACTGGTATAGCCAGAAGACAGTAGAGCAATTTCAATGTATTTTGAAAAATAGTCTACTACTAAGAGGTAGATTTTCTTTTTGAATTCAAATAAATCAATGCCAACTTTAGACCATGGTATTGCAATGACTTCGTGAGGTAGTAACGGTTCTTTTGGTATTGCGTTTCTATGACGGAGACAAGTTTCACAGCTGCTGACTACGTTGTCAATGTCTTGATTAATATTTGGCCAGAATATATAATCTTTGGCGAGGCTTTTAGTACGTTCTATACCCATGTGACTTTCGTGCAGGAGTATGAGCATTTCATGGCGGAGAGATTTTGGTACAACCAGACGATTGCATTTAAAAATTAGTTCGACGATGACGTCAAGATCACTTCTTATATTAAAATAAGGCATAGCTAATGGGTCAACTGATTTTTTACAGACGGGCCAGCCGTTTTTATGATACTCTTTGACTAAGCACAGAACTTTGTCGTTCAACGTTGCACACCGGATTTCATTTATTTTTGATTCGGATGCTGACAATGTTTTAGTGAGAAGGTTACAATGAAGACGTAATTCCTGATCAAAATTAGTTGATTAACATCTGACACCATGTTATGTTGTAATAAAAGACGAGCGCTTACTTCAGAGGTTTATTAAAGACTGACTGCAGTAGCTTACAAGTGGTGACACGTGACACAATATGTGCGTATAGTATTTAGTATACAGTTGTGATGCTTCTTTGGTTTCCCAGCTGGGGTAGGACTCAGCGGGCCAGGGTATTTCCCAAGGAAGCCAGAAGACTTGGGATGCGACGTTCCAACTTCTTGCGTAATAAAGGAGAACTCCGACACGGCAAATGTTTCTTAGAGATTTTCTTTATTATCCTAATTCAAAACGAGAAGCTTACAATATTGTTTACAATGGTATTCTTTTTACGTTAATGTAATCTTGAAATTTCAAAACGGAGAGCTTACAATATTATTTACAAGGATATTCTTTTTACGTTAATGTAATCTTGCATCTACGTTAATTGCTCGAAAAATAGAAAGTGAATTATTATTCTACATTAGCTACGTTAATAACAAAAAAAGAAAATGAATACGTATAAATGAAGAGCCGGCTGATCTTGTTTATTTTTCACCTTTTTAGGACTTTGCGGACGACGGTATTGCTGCGAGGTCGGTGATTGCCTTTATGCTAGCTGTACTAGGTGCAACCTTTGCTGCAGCACCTGGCGGTCGGTCGTTTGGTCGCGATGTGCTAAAGTTTGGGATAAACAAAGATTAGTTATTATTAATAGACCTTTCAACATAGTGCCCACTGGGTCCTGACGTTGTGAGGCCGAATAACCTAGTTTACTTATTGTCACGGGAGCTAAGGTTGACTATTAAAGTCAAATGAACGGCGGTTTTGGTATTTTTAAATGGACTTTAGAGTTGAGGTGTGCCTCCTGGGTCCATCCTCAATATAAAGCCAAATAAAACCAAATTATTTCGGGAGCGGAACGGGGTAGACTACGAGAGTCGATATGGCGGCAGATTTTGGTATATTCAATGGACCTTAGAACTGAGATGTGCCTCCTGGGTCCATCCGCAATGTAAGGCCAATTAAACCAAAATACAATGTGCTGCTAGGGGATTATTAGTCGCTACTATTTAATGGACCTTATGAATGTGATGTTCCTCCTGGGTCCATACACACTAATAAGGCCAATTAATTCGTAAACAATGTTCAATATTCGGGGCGGAGACGGTGACTATAAAAAGTCAAATGGGGCGGTAGATTCGATATTTAATGGACCTTAGATTTGGGATGTGCCTCCTGGGTCCATCCTCACTATAATGCCAATTAAACAAACGAATCAAAAATTGACTGTGCAAGTCGGCAGAAAAGAAATCTTTCGCAAGTGATCGGAGTGGTATTCCCACAGCCAATGTTAGCTCGTGATTTCTCTTCCCTTTCTGGGGTCGATTTCACATCTACTTATCATTTCTGTGGTGACAAGTGGATGTGAACTGTAAGAAAAGGGAAAAATGCACACAGAATTTTTTTCTTCTATCGTACTCGTATCGATGGTTTGTAGCATAGCCGTTGTATGCGTGTTAATGGCTGAGCTCTGGGGCGGCGAAAGTACAAAGTGTGACGTTTCGTCACACAGTATAACATTGTGTTACATTATAAGAGAATATACAACAGTCACAATGTGGGATGAACAGTCTGATAAGTCTGAACGCAAGCTACATCAGACAATCTAACATCCATCAAACCAAGTCTCCTCAGAAAATTGTTCGGTGTGAACTCTGCTATTAGCATTTCACTATAGCGTTTTCGCAAGCATTTCCACTAGTGTTTCCAATAGCTTTTCCTCTTGCGTTTTCAAAAGCGTTTCTACTAAAGTTTCCACTAACGTTTCTACTAGCGTTTCCGCCAGCGTTTCACTTAGCACTTCATCTAGCGTTTCCAAAGCGTTTCAGTTATCGTTTTTCCACTGTTTCTATAGCTTTTCATCTATGGTTTCCCGTTGCGATTCCATAAGCGTTTTCCGCTTCCTTTTTCGATTACCCTTATGTTTTCACTTGTCCGTGAATTTTACAAATTTGGCCGTATGTGAATTCAAAGCGTTTAAAGAGCTTATTGATTTTAAGTCGTCTGCACACTAGTTCCACTAAAAGTGTCCTTACAGTACACTGTCTGATAGGTAGACATGCCAAAAGACTTGGTGTCTACTCAAATGACTTCTGTAATAGCTGCATGGACGAAGAGGAAGAGACTCGTTAGTTCAGGTTCGATTAGAGGGTGTTTCAACTCTTAAATAGGAAAGCAGAGGGTGATCAACCTTCTGGTCTCAGTGGGATCACAATTGACCCTCTGTGGTTCAAGTGTGTCGGTGTCCGCATACCGGCAGCCACATCTAACCTAATCTAACCTTACCTCTGTTTTCACTTCGGCTTTTGATCCCAATACAATTTTCGTTGAAATTAACTTTCTCTTACTTCTCCACTTCCCGCTCTCCATCTTTTTAAAAGCGAAAAAGCAATTTTCAGTAAAATCAGCGAAGATGTCCTCTGAATGATTCGCTACTGCTTTAAGAAGCAAATGAATGAAAAAGGGCAATAGGACCTGATAATAGGCTTTAAATCTATCTCTGACACTTTGCATGAACTGAAGCTTCGTTATAGAAATACTCAAGCTTACTATTTGACGGTTTTGTTGTGCTGCCAGATTATCTATGACCATCGCATCGGTTTATTTGGCAAACGCCTAATCATTTCCTTTATAATTTATCAAATTACAAAAAAAAAAAATATTTTACTACACCCACCATCATCCAGCGCCATCAGTTGGGTAAAAAACTTCACCCACAAAATGTATACGTTCTGTTTCGTTCCGCAGCTAAGCGTCCAAGGCCAAAGTTGAGCCCACACATACAATTTAATTTAATGAACAACACACACCGCACCTGCAAGAAGACATTAAACGTTTATCTTTCGAACACAAAATGGCTACGAGAACTGACCCATGTAATCGAGGTCTAAGCTCTCCACCTTGTGGAAGTTATGGTTGTTGAGCCTACCAAAGAGGCACCTAAGGCGATCGGCGCGGTGGAGTAGTGACGGTAGAGCGGTGCGGTGGTGGCCGACGAGCAGTTCTTCCAGAGCCTTTACAAAAATGAAGCGAGAAAATGGTTCATCTGTAGGAACCACCACCACACCACCATCATTGTGGTAATAACGTAATAACGTGAATATATTGATTTCATCGCAAACACATAAATTAGAAGCCAAAGTAAAAGCCCGAACGAGGAGGCGCAGCATACTCGCATAGACTTGACTTCAATCCTGGACGTGCCGGGCTAAATGGGCGTTTGTGAGTTGCACGTCTTTTGTGTTTTCGTTTGCTATTGCAGGATACATGCATCTCCTGCAGTTGCGCTGGCTGGCAGCCGCCGGGGGTGGTTTGTGGTGTTGCAGGGCTCACCATCACCACTCCGTATACCTACAACATAACCTTTACCTGCGTCGAGCCTTGGGCCGTGCGCATAAGTAAGTTATAAATAATAACTGGCGTGTTGTAAATCAAAATTATCAGTTTTGATGGTCGGCGGAGTAAAGTGTTTGCCTGTGCAGAGTTGAACTCTTAGCGAGTTGGCTCATTGGTTCGATGCTGGTTTGGTATTTTGATTGGACTTCTTTTGGTCTTCTTGGTGTTTTTTTCTTTATTTTTTGTGTTCGTTTTGAACTGCAGACTTTATTCGATAAACACATGCTAGTGTGTTGTACTCAGAGCCATGATGGCTGCCCCTTCTTGATGGCCGTTCCTTATAAGAACCCATGCAGGCGTATGCGTATGGCAGTATGGCAGGACGTGCGCAACGATTTTATATCCAACTCTGGAGTCAAACGAAGATAGGGTGTAATTAGATAGAATTGCAAGCCATGCGAGCGTTCGTGGAGTATTCCCACCTCGACGGGCTGTATAATTTATCAGTTATGTGCGCAGTGCATAATCAAGTGATTTTCTTAAATGGAAACGTTTATTTATGCGCACCAATCCTGATTCCTGCCTCAATGTAATAGAGATGCATGTGATGGAAAACGTAATGTGGTGTTACTTAATTTCTTTTCGATTGGATAGTACTTTCGAATCGGGGATCAAATGATTGCACCTCATGGGAATCTTCTCCCAGTAAAATATAAACAACACTTCTGGTGTTAGAATAAAGCGAAGAAAAACTCGTCTTTTGGAAGTCATTTCACAGTTTACAAACCAAGGCCTTTATTTAAAGGTGTTTCTTGTGATTTTAAGAAATCATTTTTATAGCTAGCATGTAAGTAAATAAATAGGGTGGCACAACAGAACGAAAAGTACCAGGGCTTAGCGTATTTTTCAAAACCATTGCCTTGTGAGGGAATGGAGTGCCGGTTCCGAACAGCTAAACGAGAAAGCGTTTTTCATGGCAAAAATTTATTAACGGAGAACTTGCCGATTCCTCGCGAAAGGCGATACTCGTGAAAAAACATTTTAGCCTCGATTGGGATTCTAACCACGAACCTCTGGCTTAACTGCAGACATGCTAACCATTACGCCACGGGTACCACTAGCATGTGTGCATGTTTATATGCTAAATCGAAAGTCACTAAAGTTTCAAAGGCTGTGAAGAAGAGAAGAAGTAGTAAGGGATGTGGAAAATGCTCAGCAAGGAAGCCAACACCAAGAAAGTTTTGCTGCTGATGGTAAAGCTGGATGAGACTCTTTTAATTCAGCCCGATATGGTAAAATATGATTGATGCACTTTAAAGAAAACTATACGTTTCAGAGTATTTGTTGGATACGAATGACAAAATGTTATGTCAAAAAACGAGAACTTGTCTAAAAGATTGAAACTAAAGGACATCACAGCCGGAGTAGCACAGGGATCCCTCATCGAACCAGATCGCTAGAATATCTCTCTATGAAGATGTCCGAAGGTTATATACAAATACATATGATGTTGTTGCAATGATAACCGCTAGAGACTTCGAAGAGATATCACAGAACCAACTGATGAATAGCGCAAATTCCTGGTGAACATAAGCTGTCGCTGGCTACTGAGAACACAAAACATTATCCAATGGCTATCAATTTCCACATCGAAACCTGGGAAAAACTGAGGTTTTGGAACGCCGAAAGAACGCGCATTCACAGCGTTCGGTTCAGATCCGCCTTATCCAGCCGCTTTTTAGCTACATCCGGTGTTCCCCAAGTCAGCCATTTAGGCCTTCTCCTCTTCATTCTCAGTATTAACGACATTGAAATGATCATCAAATACTCCTCTATCTCCCTCTATGCGGACGATACTAAGATTTATTGAGTCATTTCTTCTTCTGAAGACTCTTCCCACCTCCATCTCGACAATTTTTCAATATGGTGCTAAAAAACTGACTGGAGCTAAATGTTTCCACGTCCCATTCGATAACTTTCTCATGTAAGCGCATCAAATCTCCTCCCGTCTCTATCTTCTTAACTGTCAAATCATTTCCCCCGTTCAGGTGATCCGTGACCTTGGGATTATTTGCGACCGTGAGCTGAATTTCCTCAAGCATATCGACGATATAATCCTTAAGGCAAATTCGGCACTTGGATTCGTGAAACGTTGGTCCAAAGAATTTGCAGACCCCTACGTAACCCGGTCCTTTTACATTTCATTTGTTCGTCCACTTCTTGAATACGCTTGTCAAGTCTGGTTGCCTTTCCAACAAGTGCACATTGCCAGAATTGAGAGGAAAAGTAGGTGTACCATTTGCCAGAAAATGGACACTTCTGACAACAAAACACTTAATTCTACTGTGCGGAAGAGAGATTTAGGCGTAATCAATGAAACAAGAAAAGTAAAAGAAAGTTGGAAAGTAGAGAGCCGTGGACTGCTAGGATCATCGGAGACCTAACACCTAAGTAAACAGAGTAACCGAAAACCCGTTGAGGTGAACTACTACGTCACACAGTTGCTCACCGGTCACGAGTATTTCAACGCCTTCTTGCTGACAGAAGTATCGGAGAAATCAGCTAAAATAAGCTAAGAGACGATGAGCAGCGGATGGGAATCAGCCACGTATCTGAAACAGATCCTGTAAATAAAAAAAAAACAAGAAGAAGAGAGGAAGAGTGAGATCGGAGACCGTAATATAGAGAGGGACCAGCCCTCAAAGAAATGTGAATGAGCTGCCTTCCCTTGTAATCCTCATTTATAGTACCCTCGGACATAAGAAGTTGGTTATTTTGGTCCCAGTCAGTAACCTGCCGAGCGGTTTTAAAGCTGCCTTTGGATCATCAGGAACTCATTACAAACATCTCTTAGCATTAGATTCTTCGTTTATAGTGTTTTGTACCGTGTTGGGTAACTTTCGGGTTGATTTTGGCAATATTAGGTAAAGGTTTTGTTTGCTGTACACGCTCAAACTGCAAAACGCAGGGCATCTAATTTTGGCACTGATTAGCTCACTGGTGGATGTTTATTTTGAACCTTTAGAGTTTAACCTGCCTGGGAATAGCTTAGTGCTATATGATACCGCCATTTATATTGGGAATGATGTTGCTTATGAATTTCAACTTCCACAGTATGAGCCATGTTCGTGTGTGTACGAAGGATATCCATACGGAACTTTAAATACTTTTATTTGTTCTCTTCTATCTGACTGGTGAAATGGTAATAGGGATTGTTACTGATCTTTAGCAAAGTGCAAAACTTCACAGTGTCTCTACAGAAACGAATAGTTAGCTTAACAGCTTTGCTGAGAGTTCAAAAATATCGTGGTACAATGTATGTGGCAGTGCAGTTGCAGTAGTGTTTTCTGTTTCCGCAATGTTTTCTGTTTCGTTAAATAAAATCATTCGTTTCTCTATAGCCATCGTGTCAATTCAAAAAGAACCTCAGTAAACGTTGCTCAACATTTTATCTAAGTATGCTTTAGCGCTCAGCTCCCCGTTCTCATTTCATCATCCTCATTCATCCTGAGAAACAAGTATTTTTTAATTAAACAATCTCAGCGTTGCGTCGGCGTCCGTCGTGTCGCTTCCGTGAGCTATTCAAGTTAGTCGCTAGATTCTCAGATGAGACCGACTTGCGTTTAAAAGATCAATTTATCTATTGATTGCCATATTTTCTCATTAATTACCTGCTAACTTAAAAGCAATTTCTGCATAGACGAGGAGTGCATGTCATCACGAAAAGTGCCACTTTACTCTGCGATCGGATGACGATGATGACGAAGTCGATGATGATGGTGTCCGGTAATCATGTGTGTGACTATCGACATAGCCTCTGTGCAAATAAGTTATCTCCCGGCCGATTGACGGCCGATATCGACATCTTCTGCTGTGATGTGTTTTTGCGCTCGTCTCATTTTCAGCCAACCTTCGTTTGTCCGGTTCGATTGGGCCTGAGCATTGTGCCTGTGCCTGAGCTGTCTGTCTGTCTGCCAATAAAAAACCGGATAAAAATGGTTATCATCCAGGAGTTTAAGTGGCATAGTAATTACCACTGACCACAGCAGCTCTGGATCACATCGTCGTCGTCGTCATCGTCGTCATCTTCGTTTTCGTCTAACCGCAGAGAGTCACCGTCGAGTCAGGGCGAGGTATTTACCTCTCTACGCAGTCAATTAAGCCTTAAAGTGCTGGTCAGTCGCACTCTCATGTTCGGTTGCTATCTCGAGGTAGATATAAGTGAATTAAAAAATGAAAAAGAAAAACCTAAAACCAAACAAAAAACACATTGCGTGATAATTAAAATCGCCGACTGGACAGCTCCTCCTGGCCATATGCATATGTGTCTCTCAAACCGAATAACCAGACCAATAAGCAAACCGAACGTAGGTATGGACACAAGAAACCAGTCCGAAGATCGTTGCACAGACCAACGAAATAATTACGATCATCAGGTGAAGATGTGCTCCCGGCACATCCGATGCGATGCGATGGATGGACGGACATTCGGATGGCATCATGGGTGCACTCGGATCGTGACTCCTAATGATATAATGGTCTCTGGGGCTCATTATACTTTTTGGCCGGACCAATTACATTCTTTGGCCTGGTCGTGTGTGTGTATTGGTCTGGCACTGGTAGAGTCAAGCTGACTGACGTGCACCGAAATGATGATTCCATCATGCAAAACTTCTTGAGTCCTTTACTCAGCGAGAGTATGGTATGGTGCACCCGTCTGCATGAAGATCTCGTACATGTGATAAGAGCTTAACTACAATATGATGATGCCATCACGAGCGGACGATACTCGTTCGCCTATGCCTATACTAGGCTAAGCTCGTTGAAGGACAACTTAACTAATAACATCTCCTTGTTCTATCCCGTAGTCCATTACACTTGGAACATGTCGGGGCATTTTATTTCCATTTAATTTCGTCTTCGTTTTGGTTTTGTTTTGTTTTTTTACTGCTGCAAGGCCTTCATATAGGCGAATAGGAGGATCGAGCGAGTATCTAAAGTAAGTGGTTATAGACATTCGCTGGAATCATGTACGATGTGATGTTCGCGCGTCAACATGCCACGAAATGGCCGAAGCGGTCTCGGCCCGAAGAAGAAGTATAAGCGTTTCGTGCACATCTCTAATTTACAGCATCTCCCTCGTCTCAGTGTTAAATCTCGAAGCTCACCAGGAGATGGTATTGTCAGGTCCTTTGGCAAGGCAAAGCGATAAAACATGTACATATGTGAGACTGGGCACTGCCAGCTCTGGGATGGTATTTTTGTCGCTTTTCTCGTCATCCTGGAGGAGTGAATTTGTGCATTTCGAGCTGTTGCAGTGCTCCCAATTCGCTGTCTTTCGCAGGCTCCAAAACAGAATTCATTAAAATCACATTTGTATGGACGGGATGCGAATCGATGCGGAGAGCCACACGAATTAATGTGCGATCTGCTTCTGATTGCTGGTGTTGACCATTTCTGTTTTGGCGGATTTTATTTGTTGCTTTTGTTCCTCTGTCAATAATGGTGAACATGGCACATGAAAATAAGATTGTTCAATGTGATCATCCATTGTCCTCGCGTCGCGTCGCCAAAAGGAAGGTACCTACCTACAACAGAAAGAAGATTCTTTTTTTTTGTCTCATTTCTGTCCGCGCAGTATGTGGCTTGGCTTTGTTTTTTTTTGCGAGTCCATCTTTTGTCTGTTTTGCGATATACGAGTGCTTTGTACTTTGTACGGTTGTCGTCTCATGGAACAAGGCTCAAGGAAGAGCACTATATTAAGTGCGTTGTAAGTAAAAGGGGTTTTTCTGTATTAATGGCCTTTGGTTGTTGAGAGGTAGTCCTGATGTAAAATAAAATTGTTGTCACGAATAATGTCGTCAATAATTGAATTTTAAAATTTTGTCTGGCCATACGAATGCATCTTGCTGGGAGAAAGAATAACTTTGGAAGGCTCGCGAAGAGTGGACAATGTTGCAGTTGAACGAGGACAATGATGGTTGCATATTTTAGAACGGTCTAGGCTTGTAGAGTTTTGGGAAACTTCCTCTTAGCAACGACTGACTTTAGTGTATTCATAACGGGTTTTAAAGGACTTGTGGCAATTATACAATAGTCAATCTCTATAGACAGACACCTTTATTGGCACCTAAATATCATAATCAATAAGCTGCAATGTTTAACACATTTTCAGTGAAACTAACGAGGAATGTTGATGCTGTTAAGAGTGATTCGCAAAGATCTTTACCGGTGAAAACCCACTGAACGATGAGCTGCTAAAAGACTTCGATCGATTGGTTAAAGTATTCGCTACGCAGATGGGAGTCACTTTTGCTCCCGTTGAAGTTTTCTAAGCCAAACAATTTTGGGTGGAATTTTTCAATCGACGCGACGCGACGTCAAAGTGAACTGGATGATTTTTTCTCCACTTTTTACTTTATTTTTCACCTTTTATGAAGAGCGCTTTCTCAATTTGCCGTTCGGAACCGGCAGAAAATTGTAGGTCCTCTCCATTCCCTCACAAGGCATGTTTGTGAGATATGAGCTAGGGTCCAGGGGCTCTTCGCTCTGTTGCGCCACCCACTTTATTTATTTAATATAAGATGCTTTCATGAATTTACTTTTTTTTTTATAGATTTTGACTTTGAAATTCCTCCACCTTTACGGTAAATAAATATTTAGGTGGGTGCGACAAGAAGTTGGGGTAACCTCGGGGTCTTGAGCATTTCTGGCACCTAAAATTTGTCCCGATCCCGAACAGCTAAGGGAGGAGGCATATTCATGGCTGTGTTATAACCCTCGGAGACACGTGGAAAGACTTTTTTAAGTTTCTAGGGTTCGAACCTTACGTAAGAGGCTGACATGCTAACCACAACGTCACAGGCACCACCAAACTGATGGTGCTTCATCTAATATAAAACTCTTCGCTTTGCAAAGAGAGGCGACATTGTGTATTTTCAACAAAAATTTTATTCAAACGGTTTCTATTATCTCTTCTGCAAGACCACTTACGACACATTATTTTATTTGTTGGTATAGTACTGTATGCATTGAGATCAATCCAATTGGAATGCTATTAATGCCCACCAGTTTTACCTTGAGCCCAACTTCATGCGTACAGTCAAGAATAGATATTATTTTAGTCGAACCACCCGTGTGGGGAATGCTTTACCTGGCTCTTTACTTCCACTGCATTACGATTCACAAAGATTCAAAAGCAATGTGTATCGGTGTCTCCTATTAAATCCTCTCCTATTTTCCTAAATGCTCGCACTGTGTTCTATAACATTATAAGTCATAACCCCTTGATGTGTGCGCTAATTACATAAAAAAATGTGAGTAACTTTATGAAAATGTTATGTAACCAGTATTAAAATAACGTGCTTGTTCATAAACTTGCTGCTCAAAAATGACCGCAACATAGCCCATAAGCCTTTTCCGCACCCAAGAGTGGATTTCAAAAGTATGAAGCAGATAAATGGTTGTGTGGTTTTGTTTCAAATACTGTTTTCCAAGTCCTCAATAGTTTCTGGCTAATCGGTTTAAACTGACGACCTCAAACACCCTTACAGCGGTGTGTCAAATCGCACAATCTGGGTCACATGTTCAAAACGCGATATTATGTGAAAACCGACATCTCTAAAACGCGACACCTTTTACATTCATAT
This sequence comes from Melanostoma mellinum, assembly GCA_914767635.1. Classification (NCBI taxonomy): domain Eukaryota; kingdom Metazoa; phylum Arthropoda; class Insecta; order Diptera; family Syrphidae; genus Melanostoma; species Melanostoma mellinum. Next base: position 173,476,033 of record OU612059.1, on the reverse strand, counting down.
TTCCAACTTATGTCAGACCGATGATCATTTGACGACATTTGCAATGAAAATTTAATGTAAAAGTTCTTAGTCGTACGCGGGGCAAAGTCATTAGTAAGTCTGGTTTTAAGAGGATGTTTTTCTACGGATTTATTTTCGCGGTGTTTTGGTAATTTCTACGAGGGATTTGTTTTTGAATCTCTGCAATCTTATCTTATTTGGCCAACCTTATGTCTTTCCCTTTTAATTTCTGAAATTTCCAGCTCTGTGGCATTTTTATTTAGCTGCTATAGGTACGTGTTTCTGCCGTCTTCAAATAATTTGAGAAGTTTTAGGTTAAGTTTTTGTAAGTACTTCCTGCGCTTGCTACTGGCCATTTGATTTCACGAATTTATCCTTTCACAAGTATGTTTTTCAACTTGTAGATTTCGTGTCTTTACCTAGGGTGTGTCATTTTTTGCCAACTTTTTTTTTCAACGATAAAACATATCGAACGATAACACATAAATCGAAGCTTCTTAAAATTTAAACTCTTAATAATAACATTTAGAGGTGCCTGTTTTAAGATTTCAATTTTCTATACGAAAAAAAAAAAAAATTAAATTTTCTTAAGTAGAAAATTGAATGCTCAACAAAAAGCTCAAATTAATTTTTTTCAGAAAGTGAGCCGTTCTGTAGATATTCAAACTGAAATCATGACTTTTATTTTATTAAACTCATACTGGTGACTTTCTTATGACTTGAAAATTATTTTCAAAAGCAAATAACTATTTTTGTGTAGAAAGAAAACACTGATGTACATCTCAATTATTTTTATTTTTTAATTCTATTTTACTTACCAAAAAAAAATTATTTGTGTTCAATATATTTGTTCAATTAGAGAATAAATAAAATAATATATCAATATATTATTTTCAGTAAATCAATAAATTAGCACACAAAGACTAGTTTTCCGACTAAAAACAATTTTTAAGTCATAAAAAAAGTCATCAGTATGAGTTTAATAAAATAAAAGTAATAATTTCATACATTCCCAAATTTGAGTTTGAATATCTTCAGAACGGTTCTCAATTATTTCGAGCTTTTTTGTAGAGCATTCAATTTCATACTTAAATAGTTTGCCAGTTTATTTCTAAAATGCTCAAATGTCAGGCTATAAAAATAAGAAATTTTTTTCATGTTATTTGTATGGAAAATTGAAATTAAAAAACAGGCACCTCTAAATGTTAATATTAAGAGTTAAAATTTTAAGGGGCTTCGTTTTATAACTTCCTGAAAGTATTAAGCCTGTTTTTTCGTTGGAAAAAAAAGCTGCACAAAAATGACACACCCTAGCCTTTTCCATATAAGACCGGCAAAACCTTGAAGCTGACAGTAATAGTGCAGTTCATCTAACCTCGTGACTGGTAGATTTACAATTCTCAACCAAACGCCATCTACTGTTATTTTTTTGAAGAATCAGCACAGTTGGTACAACAGATCTTGTGAAAATTTATACTCACCTAGAAAGTAACCTATGTATATTTTGCTAGTCTTAGACAAATAAAAAGTTAGTTGTAGAATTTCTCAATACGCTAAGCTTCGATATGGCCAACTGGTAGTCCATATTTAGTATATATCAATGGTTTGAATCAACTCCCCTTGACATTCGGTTCACTTATGTATGTGGTTCATCAATCAGGCCTGCTTTAACAAACGTTGCTCTCTAATTGAATATTGCGTTGCTAATCACTGCTTCGTGGAAATAGACTTCGGAAACTGCCAGAAAAACTTCGAATTTATGACAGAATTTCTTAGATCTACATTTCTACATACATACATACATACATATGTATTGTATCTCAAAAAATTTCGTAAGGATATCTTAAAACTGAAGCTCAACTCTCAAGCTTATTAAGCAAGTTAAGAAAAACAATTCTGAACTCTACTATCATCTTCAAGTTTGATACCAACTTCGGAGTTGGCTTACTGAGAGGTTTGAGAAAAATTTATGAAAAGTGAAAAACCCACCTTAAAATCTTCTGTTCGTTGTTTGCAATTGAATGGTTCTGCTAGAACTTTTTGGTTAGTTTGGCTTGAGAAGGTAAGGGAAATCCTTACAGAACCTTGTTCTCCTATACAGTAAATTTCAAAAAAATATACATTTTTCTTATGAAGTATCTTTTGAAACTGAAGTGCAAGGAATTTCCAAAAAAAAATTTATTCCTCCGACAAATCGCTCCTGCTCAAACGATTGTTAAAAATTTGTATCCGAAAAACAAACTTTTTCGACTGAAAAACGCTTTTTTTATTTTAAACACTGACTCTTTTTTTGCAAAGTTCCAGTCTTTTTTGTAAAAAAGTTTGTGAAAATAAAAAAAAAAAGTAGAAAAGAAGCAGAACACATAAATCTTGACAAAAATTTAAACCTCGAAAACGAACCACACTTCAGGATGCACTGCTAGATGGCATTGTAGTGAAACCTATAGCTCACCCAACCATGGAACTCGATCGGCTATCGTGCCGTATTCCTCGATAGCGAATATAGGTACCATGAAAAACGAAACAATCACCGACGCATCGTAAATAACTTCTTGTGTGTTGTTTTAGCTGAAAAAGACTTTATGTGAGCTTTCAGAAAAAACTCAGGCAGAAGTCAAAAATAATGAAACCATACAAGTTAGAAAAGTTTATGTTATTTTTAATTAAAAAAAAAAACTTTATTTATCAAGTCAAACTGGCAGCGTTTCTGCCTATTACACAACTAAACAACGTTTTCTTAAAATCTATATCTTAAATACTAAAATTGTGCTTGCCTAAGCCATCCTAAGCCTCGTGCACTGGTGTCTATGGAATGCGGCAGGTGTTGAGTATTAGGTGTCACAGACGCAGACTCGCAGTAAAATGAGTTGAATCGTGGGATTCTGGTTCGAAGAATATTTCTCATTAATTGTGGCGTTAACTTACATACCGCAGTTACCTGGAAGGAAGTTTACCTTAGAGATAACCGATACCAGATCGAGTAAACCACAACTTTCAAATTGGTTTGACGCCTTTTCACGAGATTGAAAACCATGTTGCGAATCTATACAAACAATCAACGAAGGCTAATCCGGAGAGTTGTGATTGCTGTAATACTGGAGAAGTAGCAATTATACGACATCAGGGTGAAATTGCATTTTTATCATTTTCAAGCTTTAGCTATTTGAACTGGCACTTTAATTGAATAGCCTCTTATCTATATTTCAAAATGTTCAATCAAAATCTTCCTCAATTCAATATCCGGTCGGGATGTTTAACTCTGGACTTGACTAGTAACCGTCGAAGTCAATGATAAATGGAAAACCACAATCTTTCGCCAGACCCCTCAGCAAATGGAAGTTCTGTAAGGTTCTTCTCAAATTAACACGTTCCCAAAGTGGCAAAAACCAAATGCAAACATCTATCTTATCCCACATCGCATATATTACTGCCACATACGTTTCAACCAACGCAACGCACATTAAAACCTCGCATCACGATGAAGGAACTTGTGAAGTCCCCTGCCGAGCATCATCATCCATTTTGGAGAATTGGAATAAAAATCAAAATGTTTATACCTACAAGCCTCAAAGAGGAAAAATTAATACGTTTTAAGCTCCAAACTTCAGCGTCAGAAGCATAAAATAACAAGTCTTGGAATAAATTAGTGTTAACGCGTTTCTCGCATCCAATCAAGGGTGGATCTCAGTTCTTTTTTTCTCAACCATTTGAACGGACGACCATAACCTTCATCGGTAAGCCGCTGTCACGAAAAAGAAATATGTTCTATGTAAGAATAAAAATAAATTCAGAAACAGAAGAACCACCGAAAAAGGTACATCTCTACACACTACACCGACAAACCAACCAACCAAGCGACCGAAAAAAAAAACGCCGACAAACTAATCAAAATCCCCGAATGGACGAACATTCGATATAATGGAACGATCATTGGGAAAGAGATGCACATGGCCTGTTCGCTCCTTAGGTTGGCATAACAACCACAGGCATTTAGATATATGTGGACGCATCCCGTCCATCCCAGTCCAGGTATAAACTCATTAAAGAACATGATGAAGGGATATAACCAAACCATGCCCATTCGTATCCCCTCGCTGTCCCTATGCCTCTTCTATTGCGATTGGAGAGAGAGAGTGAAGGTATAACAGCAGGCGCATTAAGGACCGCCATGCTGAATTCCATTGCTGTTTCCTTTGTGAAGGGTTAGGTTCGTTTACGTTTGTATTCTCCATCTTCAACAACTCCTGGTTGGAAATGAGAATCCTGTTGGGTGATGGCTGTGCAGCGGCCGGCGGGCGGGGGCCCCTGATTGGATCTGGTATAGTGCTGGTTAATTCCATGGCTTTGTGTTGTAGGTATGACGACCCAACGTTAATTAAGATTATGAAGTCATAAGAACTTGGTTTCAGGTCTAATAGGCTCTTTGCGATTGCATGCGCGTTCCTCTGCAATCCTCCCGAGGGAACTTAATGGCTATAAAGTGCTTTCGGTCGACCAAAAGTAGGTATTCCTTTACTTTAAGCGAATGCCAGAGCCTGTTTGGAGTCGACAACTTGATTTTGCAGCATTAACAAGATTAAATTATATTCTCCCCGTCGTCGTCGCTGATGTTCGTACTCCTGTCTGCCTGCCTCCCTGCCGCTACAACTCCATGTGTGTATTTCTCAATTTAATATTATTTTGCGTCTTTCTTCTTCTGATGGAGTCTTAGATGCGGAATCACAATTACTATTGATGTTGAAACTAAGACTTCGAGAGATGTATTTATGGGTTTTTTCCATAAGCCCTATGCACTGGGGTTTGATTGCAGCACGATAGTTTAATATCGCAATAATTGCTCAGGGAGGAGATTGTGGAATGTTTTCAGTAATTAACTGATGACCTCAATCAAATCCATTTTCAGAAATTTGCCCAACAGGAGGTGGTTTTAGTTTACCGAATGTCGTGCTGGCTTGCATATGAAGCAAAGGACATTAAATTTTTTTATGTTTCATTCACGACGATGAGTACAAAAGAGAAACATAATATTCAATGGAAACAAGTCGTTAAATATTAATTTGAGTTTCTCATGAGAGACTTTGTAATTTCTTGAATAAAACTTGGATTTGTTTATGTAAAAAAATACCGAAATGCAAAAGCTGTGCTAACGGAGAACTACGATGCCCTGATTGATATTGCCACAAAATCTCATATGACTACAACTGAAACAGTTAATTAGTGAGAATTCGTAGTCAAACAACATATTTGTTTTATTTATTTTATTCTTTTTTTTTCTCTTTCTTTGTTTGAATTATTTTTATATTTTTCCTTTCCTTTCCTCGTCTTCTTCTAAACAAACCTAAATAAATAAATAAATAGGGTGGCGCAACAGAGCGAGGAGCCCCTGGCCCTGGTCCTAGCGCATTTCTCACAACCATGCTTTGTGAGGGAATGGAAGGGACCTACAATTTTCTGCCGGTTCCGACCGGCTAATCGAGAAAGCGCTTTTCATGGCAATGAATACTTACGGAGGACTTGCCAATTCCTCGCGAAAGGCGATACCCGTGGAAAAAACAAACCTAGTTTGTACTACTATTTCAATTAAACTACTCAATTTAAATATGAATTTATTGTCATGAATGCATATACTATTCCTTCATTTTTTCTCATCTCATATTATTGTTATCTTTGTAATATGAATATAACTTTTGAAGATAATCTGAAGCACTTCGTAGTTGTCATTGTTGTTATCATCATCATCATCATCATCATCATCGCAACACTGTTGAAATTTCTTTTGAGCCTGGTGGTACTGCTTATTATACGAGCATCCTTTTTTTGCTGGACCATTTATGGTCCTTGTCGTCTTTGTACTTACATTAATGACTGATTTTTATTTGAATTATCGTGACAGGGATTTTGTTTTCGAAGGTAGTAATACAGTTCGTTCCATGATTCGTGTACTTACCAAAAGGTGTGATAGGTGTGATCTGTCACTTGAATGCACAGAGTTTAACCCCAAAACTAGATGAATTTTGCTATTTGTTTGAACATTCAGGTCTTGATATTGTATGTGTATGTGAAACCTGGTTCACTCCTGATAGTGTATGTTTGGTTAATGGATTTAATGTGCTTCGTTGTGATAGGGTTGGTCGGAGAGGTGGAGGTGTTGCAATTTTCACTCGTAAGAGTCTAGATTGTAAAATTATTAGAAAATCTACATATGGCACTGAAATTGAATACTTATTTATTGAGATCAAATGTTATAATCACAAAGTTTTGCTTGGATTGGTATATTGCCCTAATCGAAACATCGAATTAACATCGTTATACTCTTTATTGGATGAGTTATCATATGTGTCGCCTTTTATGATTGTCGTTGGAGATTTCAATCATGATGAATTAAAATGCTCTGAGCTTATTGATAACATGGGGTCATTTAGTTTGTACCCTGTCAATACAACAACCCCAACTCACTTTACCAGCAACAGTAGTACTCTATTAGACATGTTTTTGTTTGCCATTCCTCAAAAGTTCTTCTCTATGATCAGCTTTCCTCTCCTTGTTTTTCACGACACGATTTACTATATCTAACATTTGAATGCTCACCTTTGATTTCGTCATCCAGTTACAGCTATAGAGATTTCCATAATCTAAACAGGGTTCGATTAGAGGCAGATCTAAATTTTATTGAATGGTACCAATTATATAACATACACGCTGTTGACGACATATAGGCGTTGGAAAAGTTGTAGAATTGAAGCCTTATATAATGAATATAAAGTGTTGCGAAATAGGGTTGTCACAATAATCCCCGAAGCCAAACGGAGGTTTTACGCCCCAAAACTAAACCCTTCCTTATCTAGAGGTAAACTGTGGAAAAATTTGAGAGATATTGGTATAGGCAATCAAATCAATAGTAGAGTTAATTCTATCGATCCTAATGAGCTAAATAAGAATTTTGTTGCCATTAATGCTAATGGCTTTGAGACGTGCTACTCTGATCATATGAACGAAATACATGATCAACAAAGTTTCGTTGGTTTTAATGTCTCATTTGTTAATGATGCGGATGTTTTGGAAAGTATTCTTGCCATCAAATCAAACTCTATTGGAACTGATGATATTCATCCGAAGTTTCTTAAAATAATTCTAATTTATAACCCATATTTTGAACAGCATTATTATGACATCTACCTTCTCATTGGAAACTAGCCAAAGTTATACCAGTCCCGAAAAGTAATAGTACTGATGATTTTCGTCCTATAGCCATTTTATCGTTCCTTTCAAAGGTTCTGGAAAGAATAATTAATCTTCAAATCAGGAACTTTTTAAGTTACAATAAGTTAATATGTGTCAATCAATCTGGCTTTAGGCCTAAGAACAGCTGTACTACTGCTTTGATTGATGTTGTGGAAAACATCAGAAAGCAATTAGATAACTCAAAAGCGTTTGACTCTGTAAATTATGAAATACTGTGCAATGAACTTAAAAGTCAGTTCAATTTCTCTCTAACATCAACAAAACTCATCCATTCCTACTAAACTGAAAGGTCCCAAGCTGTTTTTGTGAACAATTCTTTGTCTTCTTTTCTTCCTCTAAAGCGAGGTGTTCCCCAAGGGTCAATTTTAGGGCCTTTACTATTTTCACTTTACATTAATGATCTTCCATCATATCCGCAGAATAGTTCCTTGCATATGTACGCAGACGACGTTCAATTATGCTACAGATTTGCTTTAGGAATGCTTGAAAATAGTATTTGTGAAGTCAATGAGTATTTGGAACAAATCGTCATCTGGTCGCGCCTAAATGATCTTTACTTAAATCCAAACAAATCGAAATGCTTGGTCATATCCCGAACTTTAACTGATACCTCCTATTTTCCACCGATATATTTGAATAACACAGTTATTGAGTTCGTTGATTCTGCTAAAAACCTTGGGCTGACGTTTAATAAAACACTCAGTTGGAATAACCATATACGATCAATGCTTAGAAGAATTTATGGTGGACTTCGAATGCTTTGGACAACCTTCCATATTATTCCTTTAGCAACACGTCTAATATTGGCTAAAACATTATTGGTTCCTCTTATGCTCCTCTGTTGTGAAATCTTTAGTAATTGTGACTCAGAACACAAGAGAAAGCTTAATGTATAATGTTGCTTACAACAGTATTGCTCCATACATATATGGGTTAAAAAAATATGATCACATTTCAAATTTTTCAAAATCAATACATGGCATTTCTCTTGATAACTTATTTAAACTCAGAACATTAACCTTGCCTCACAATATAATGCAGTCTTATCAACCTGAATATTTGTTTAACAAGCTTACTTTTTCCCAATCAGAAAGATCTTGCAACCTTGTTCCAGTACGTTGTTCTTTTTTGGTGTCCGAACGTCAGTTTTATCCGTATTCTATTCGTTTATGGAATTCCCTACCACGATCTATAAAAATAATAAGTAGCCCGAGCTTATTTCAGAAAATACCAAAAGAATTTTTATCCTAAAAACACATTTTTGACGGTGAAGTTGTGGGTGGTGTTGATGATGATGATGATGAAAACGGTGATGTTGTTCTTAAAATCTGATTTTTAATTTTTATTTTTAATTTGTTTTGTATCAGCAGCCTTTCTCATTAATGATTTATTATATTATTGTATAGCACATTTTGTTTTTGTAAATATAGTACCTTGTACTGAAATTTACTCTAGTTTATAAGATATTGTATCTTACTGAGTTAAATTATAAAATTGGATAAATACAAATACAAATATACAACTTAGTCTTGAAGAAGACATTGTTGTCGCTTAGATATTCGATCCACCACTATTTTTCGTTTGTCAGATCTGTTAGTCATATGAAGAGATTGAACGACATTTATACCAAATGTTTCTGGGAGCATGTGGAGCAAAAGCTCTGGGATGGATGTGTAGAGGTAGTTGTCAAAAGCTTCGAATTTAAGAAACATCCAAGGATTCATGCTCGTGTACTTACCATCAAATTGCGAGAATGCAGTTTGGATTGATTTGGAAAATTTTGTGTACTATAAGAAAATGTTTGTGGAGTTCGTCTACCCTCTCCTTCACTAAGTAATAAAGTGAGGGATTCCAACAACACAGTTTTTTTTTTTTGTTGGAGGTTTTTAAAATACCAGCTGGAGCACTCAGACCTAAATACCGGTCCATTGTACTACCAGATAGCAACCTTCTATTTGTTATAGCTTTCCAGATGTTCGGAGAAAAGCCAAAGGACGCTGCCATGATAAGGAGCCTAAGTTACCAGCTCTCACCATGTCTGCGCCGAGTATCTGTAACCTCATGCGAGAAAAAGCAGGACATTCACAGAGGAAGTGCTCTGCGGCGTCCTCATCTTAGAGTGTGGTATCACTTAAGTCTAACATGTTTAAATGCTTGGCAAAAGAGAAGTGCCTGCTGGCAACGCCAATAAGCTTTCTACAGTCTTTTCTGCTACGAGCTAGCAAAAATGTTGCAGTCTTCTTACTAACGTTGGGGAGCATACGCTTGGTTTGTCTGCATCCAATGGAGGCATGCCATCTACGATTTTGCTCTTCACAGATCCAATCGTTGATTGAAGCTCTCACTGAGGACGCTGGCAAACCTAGCGACGGTTCAGGTCCTGAGAAAGCTGTCTGAGATCCCTGCCTAGCGAGTTCATCGGTGCCTGTGGCCAAATTCTTGCATGAGAAGTTCGTTGTTCAAAACCCAAAATCATTAGAAAAGAATGTTTACCACGGTTATCACTTTCGAGAAGTGGACACACGCTGCTAAGCCCTTTCTAACTAAGCTCTTCAGAGTCGTCATTAAATTGTAGGCCCTTGCAATCTGCTAGCTCCCAAAGTTTCCAAAGATACACCTTGAAAGATGATTCGCTAAAATTTACCCTGATTTCATTTTCTACCAATAATCTTTTACACTGACTAACTTTGTATATTTAATACGGTGGGCATAACAGTTCCGGGTTTATCTGAGCTCTAACCAAAATCTTTCGCCAACATTTTCGATTTTGGGCAATCTAAAGAACTATTGTTTCTTGAAGTTGCTTGAGTCTGACTCTTCCCAACAACAGAAATTCAAAAATTTCACTCCACAAGTCTTTGTGATCAACTCATCAAATTGAATAAAACTAAAGATCTTCTGTATTTTATGTATTTTCAACAACCAACTTACAAAGTATTTTCATTCATTTTTCAGTTATAAAAAAACAAGAAAACCGTTAATAAACCCCAAAAAACTTCTCTATTCCTTAAGAAATTTTATACATGCCATAAACCAACATCTCCCCATATAATCCCCATAAAGAATTCATGAGAGTCCCACAGTACATTCCACATAACAAATACAATCTATGAAGTGATTTTAATTAACTGGAGAGAAAATAAATAATTCCGACCACAACCATCAACCAACAACCAAACACAGAGGGTGGCTCCCTTTCGTTGGTATACATCTGTATTTATTTTTCAGCCAAAAGCGAACAATCGTTCGGCCCCTTCACCCTTGTTCGGCTGTACGTAGGGTGTTTCTGTTTAACACTTCTTTCACTCCTCTCCTACCCCAGCACATGGATTTGTTGAGATAATTCAGTTTGCTTAACTAAAACATGTTGAAAAACACAAAAGATAATAAATTTCATCCACCCATCTCCAAAAATAACAAAAGCACAATATTATCCGCTTACATCCCTTATCCAATTTTTCCACGCAGATTATGTTGAGCGGAGGCAAAAAGAAAATAAAACGGTTTCCGCAATTCATGATTCCACTTAAGGAAAAGTACATAAAATCCACCGAGCGAAATTATTATTCCATCAGATAACAAAAAAGGGATGAAGTACACTACACCATCAACACCAAGTGTCTGTTCAGTTTTTCGTATCTTAACAATCCACCACATACAGTAGAAGGAAGGTTCAGTTCGGTTCGGTACAGTGGCAACTGGCAAGAGCACAGCAATAGCAACGAAAAATGAAGAAGACAACCGCCACTCCCTTGTAAGTAGTCCTGCTATCGACAAATGGATAATTTCATGGAGAGTTCATCCCCAATCAGAGCACAATGGCTGCCACCGGAAGATAATATCATGGCAGAGCTAGTTCTAGTAGAGGGTTAAGAAAATACGAAACGGCACCATAAAAAGAATACAGGGAATGGCGTTGTTTGGTATGCATACACTCGTCCGGGAATAAGCGATAATTGAATGAGGGTTGTTTCCAGTTTCAGTAATTTTTTTCCCTACAGTCCTCTACTCCATCGCGATGGCATAGTAAATGTGGGTGAGTTCACAACAAGGATAATAAAAGTAACAAACACAAATTGAAAGTTTACTACAGACGTTTAAGGGTCGCCTTGTGGGTGGGAAAACAATTTCAACACGCTGTTGTCCTATAAAAACAAGAAAAAACAGCATGGGGGGAATAGCTGTGTTCTTTTTGTTTCGTAATTGGAGTGTATTATTTGGTGTTAAGCAAGAAATACTTGTGCGGGGGTTGTTATCCAAGTGGACAGCAGTGCCAGCGCTGGGGTTGTGAGTTAATAATTTAAAATTATTCCAGGACTTGGTAGGTAGGTAATAATGGTATGATGGGAGTACCCACTTATGTACCGTTGGTTTATTTGGTTGATGTTGTTGATTGAAATTCTATTAAACGGTATTCATGAGGTGAAATTTATTTAATGAGGCTTTGTATTTGCTTTAATTAGATAGATAGATAACTCGATAACTTTATTGTTGGTGGTGTGAGTGGGAGTATGAGAAACTGAGGGTGGATTGATGTACGTATTTCGGTTTGTTAGTGTAGTGTAGGTATCTACGACTGATAAACAATTTATCGTTATCCGAGGAAAACCAAGCAAACATGCGTGCAGGACTTTTTGTAGGTTCCTACACATATTTTCACTCAGTCACATTCCCTAAATTGACACTCAAAATCAATATGATTAATATATTGAACTTTAACGCGTTTTGAAAAGCATCTCGGCTTATTTGAAGAAAAAACTAACATTGATTACAAACGGCATCAACTTTTGATGATATTCGTAGATACATCTAGTTAAAGGTTCTTTAGACTGTCGTTTATAAGACGCGCTCGCGAAGAAAGAAAAACAAAGACAGACCAAAACCTTCTGGGTAGAGACAAATGAAATGACTCAAAGATATTCTGCATTTTGTGTACTTTTCAGTCACGCTTTGAAGAAATTATAATCGTAAATTTTTTTTTCAAATCGACACCTCACGACAGCTAAAAAGCAACATGATGAAGCTATCTGGGACATTGCAAACTACTGGTAACGTTAGCTCAAACACTCTAAATCCTTCAACTCCTTCAATATGGCAATTTTACACTTTTTACTAAGTCATAAATCCCTTTACAATCAAATTTTGGCATACGTAATGAAATCTTTAGTCCAATTTTGTTCTGCTAACTCAAAGACTGGCTGAATTTTTTTTATTGTTATCAAAAAATAAAATTTCGATTTCATATTCAAATTTTATTGATGAGGTGCGTTTTAATGACGAGACTAGCACTTTGAAACACTGTACTTTTTTAAATATGGTTACACTTAAACAATTCAGAAAGCTTGAAGTAAATAACAGGACATTTAATGCAACGAAGGATTGTAATTTCATCGTTAAACGCTGGTTACAAAGCATTAAAAAAAAAGTGGAAGGGGTCCCAAGTTGCTTCCTTGTGGTATTCCTAAAGCAACTCCAGAAAAAATTTCTAAAGTGTCGTTACCACAAGCAAAATGGTTTCACGTTTTCCTTTTATTAAAATAAAGTATTGAAGTTCATCGAAGGTCTTTGAAACGTTAGCGAATATGCAATTCATTGGGAACCCATTTAAAAGTTGTTTGCAAATCAGTCGTCAACACGTGAAATTTTTTACTTTGCTAAGATAAACTCATTAAACAAGAAATATTATTAAATACACATCCTCGAAATTAAAACATTCTCTAAACACGTTAAGAACGTTGCTGATCGTACTAAGCGCGGCTCTGGGGTGCAGTCCTAAATTTTAAGAAGCTGAAAATATTGTTAATATACTAATATGCTGATTTTTTTCAAGTGTACCTAAGTAACGCTATATTGCTATAATGAAAAGAAGCAACAGGAATGTCTAATGTGTTGTCGGGAGCATTCCAACAAAAGTGGAAAAAATGGGTTTATCAGTTAATGAGGGTAAAACGAAATATATGCTGTCTTCAAACAATGACAGCGAACATCAACGAATTGGACAGAACGTCAGAATAGACAGACATTACTTCGAGAAAGTACAGGACTTCGTGTACATAGCGTCCGATATAGACACTGAAAATAACATCGCAGCGTTTACTCTTCCCCATCCCCTTACGAAGCCAAGTGCTGAATTTTCTTTTAACATAATATCATCAATCGTAAGCTGGAATTGATTTTGTGGTCGCAAATGATTTCTAGGTCACGAATCGATTTCGATTTCCGATTTCGAGTGAGCTCTGTCCAGTTTTACACTTTAAGTAGATTGAGGTCTGCTTCTACTTGATTGCGCCACCTAAGACGAGGTCTTCCCTTTCCGCGATTTCTCTGCAAAGTGCTTTTGAATATCTGTTGAACCGGAGCGTTGATGTTCATGTCCATCCACTCTACATGGTCCAGTCATCATAGCTTCACAATGCGTACTCTTCTAGCTGCGGTTCAGCTCATACAGCTCGTTGTTATATCATTTTCTCCACACATTGTTTTCGCATACGAGACCAAAGACAGTACTTTTATTTCAAAATGACAATGGGTTTCCTCATCCGCTTTTGATAAGGTCCATGCTTCCGCACCGTAAAGCAGAACTAGCATGATTAATATCTTATAAAGGGTTACTTTGTGTTTTTAAAGACAGAGGTTTGTTTCTATATTGCCTTCTTAACCCAAAGAAGCAACGGTTGGCAAGACTTATTCTCCGTCTGATCTCCGCACTTATGTTGTTTTCAGTGTCTATAGCGGATCCTAGGTAGACGAAGTCCTGAATTACTCCGAAGTTATGTCTGTCTATTGTGGCGTTTTGTCCAATTCATCGATGTTCTGTGTTCTTGTTTGATGACAACAAATACTTCGTTTTGCCCTCATTAACCATCAAACCCATTTTGCCGCTTCTGTTTCAATACTTTCAAAAGTACCTATGACATCACGCTTTTTTCTTCCCATTACGCCAATATCAATATCTGAATAAGCGAGTAGGTGCACAGACCTTTGAAAGATTGTTCCTCTTATTTTGTCGTTTGAGTTTTGTGCAATTTTCTCAAGTATGATGTTGAAGAAATCACATGACATTTTGTCGCCTTGCCTAAGGCTGTTTTTCGACATAAAAGGTCTCGGTGAGTTCTTTACCGACCTTGACGGAGCAGCGTGAATTCTCCAAAGTCATCCTGCATAGTCGTACGAGTTTTGCAGGGATGCCGAAACTAGACATGGCTCTGTAGAACCCGTCTCTGTAAAAACCGATACAAGGTATCTTGAAATTGTATAATGATGATTTACATCGATTTCTTATCTCTGGTCTTTTTTTTTGTCTATTTAGGGTTTTTCAGGTCGTTAACCACATTTTAAAGCATCAACCGAATTGTTGCCGTCGTTTTAGACGTTTAAATTTCACTGTATACACAAAATCTTATACGCGACGTAAAGGAGGTTCATTCCTCTATAATGGGCGCAATTATGAGAGTCTCTTTTTTTTAAGATCGAGCATACGATACTGAGAATCTATTCGTCGGACATGGTCTCTTCCGACCATATCATCCAGATCAGCTGGAGCATATACTGTTTTTCAACTGATGTTCAGCTGCCTTGAAAAGTTCGGCATCAAGGCAATGCACCTGCAGTCTTATTTGATTAAAGTCTTGCATACGGCATATGCAGGTCGGTGCCTTACAGTGGAATTTCTGTTTACATCGCGGTTGAGCAGTCTGCAGATCCTCAGTAGCAGTGTGGGATTCTTTATAAGAATGTTTCCTTGATATAGTCTTTCCCGGTTTGAGGTCGGGGCTTACAATTTCATGTCGATTCCGATCTAAGCTTGAAAGCGCATTGCATGGCAGCTCTTTAACCTAAGAGGAATCGCCGATCCTTCGCAAAGAGAATACCCGTGAAAAACTTTTTTATGTTTCTAAGGATTCGAACTTTGAACATCCCGCTTAACCCTTTGAGTCACAGTGGTACTGCCAGAACACCACCTATTTAAACCGCTGTCAAAAATGTTCTGCTGCATATTTTGGACTGAATTTTTGTACTCTGAAGTTTTTGGGGTCGCTAAACATGAACTTGGTGTTATATTAACGGAATTCAAAAAGGCGGATCCAAGATTGTGGGCATAATAAGTGATAGTGAACTTATATTTTAGACTAACCAGACAAACATTATTTCACTGCATGCTTTGGTCTGAATATTTGTACACGAGGGTTTTCAGGTACGTATTTGCAAAGTAATAGGTTTTTTTTTTTTAAATCCTGTTGCTTATGAAAGCAAACTCTAACCGAAACGCAAATTTCGTGGATTTCCAGAATAAAGTTTGTTGATCAGCTCTTTTGTTTGAACCATGCCATGTAAGTATTTATGATAACCCCGGCGACTGAAGTAATCAAAAGAAGATCAAATGAGAAAGTTTCTGGAATGGAAATCGAAACGAATATTTTCTAAAATAAAAATTAAACAACAGTCTGTCATCCTTCGTTAGCCGCAAGAAAAGGAAATGCCTGTCTCTGAACTGTTATTTGGGTGGGTTATTTATATCTTCAGGGGTCTTTCAAACGTTCGATATATTGGAAGGATTTACAATTTCTCCGATAGCAATTCATCATATGAAAGCGTTTTCTCGAACAACTGTTTCAAAACGTCCGAAAATTGTGTGAAAAGTTCTAATGACCTTCACTTCTATGCGTTTTGCCCGGGGTACAACAATGCACTGTAAACTTTATATATTTGTCGACAAACATCGACCAAACATTGCGTCTTAGAAAGGGTACAACAACATCAAACTGATGAGCCCATTAGGAGTGAAAGTCATTAGAACTTTTCATTTTTGATTTAAAAATCATTACACTCCGCTGTAAATAATAAATTCTTTCATTATTTTTTACTTTTTTCATATTCACTTTTGGTATAGATTTTTTTCTGGTTAACTAATTTTTGTGCTAACTCTTCTTAATCCTCATCTCAATTTTTTTCGCAGACCTTCCTTGATAGCACTCCAATGATTGTTAAAACTTTTTCAGTTTCAGTTCAGTTGTATTGATTTGTTATTCAGCTTAAGTTGTAAACTCACACTTTTTATATCTCATATCTCCTCTAAGCTCTTCCAAACCACTTGAAAACTCTTATTAAATTTATATTATAGCTACCATGTTAAGGAATTGGTTTGTTGGAAATGAATGTTCAATAAATGAACAGGTCAAAGAGTGGTGAAGAAGGCTATCAATTGTAAATAACCACAATCGAAAATGTATGTAGAAGAAATTTTAAATGTCACAGGACTCACATACGAAAAGAAACTTAGTCACGCCAGGGGCTCTAGTAGCTCATTATCATTAAAGGCTTTTCCTTCATAAATCCTGCTACGTTTAAATAAATTATTTTCTATAGCAGGCAATAAAACACTTCCACTTCATGATATTTATTCCTCAACAACACATCACAAGATAGCACGCAGTTTTCTAAAATGTTGCAGCTTTTATGTCGGTACTTTGTGCAAGGCAATTTCTATACCCGGTGATGTGATAAAATGTATTATATTTCGATTTCAATTATACATTTCCCAACGTTTCACATGACTGTTCGAATTAATTGCAATTTACCCACCATAATTATCTCATAACCACTGATTGCAATCTAAGACTCACTCAGCTCATTTAAAACTGTGAGTGCGACCATTGGCGGCTTTATTCTTTTATCTTATGGCAAAACTGCAGCAAATTGAATTACTGAATTTAATTAACAATTTAAACAACAATCGCACTCGAAACCCCTCATGTGCAATTTTCACGCATTTATTCTTCAACGCCATTCGACGACGGACGAGCAATTGGACTCAACTCGTCATCGTCGTCCGTCTTGTCGAGTTGCTGCTTCAGATCGTATTGCATTGCCAATGCTCATTAAACGTTCATTGTGTGGAGTGTGGTGGTGAGATTTTCCAAAGAAAATTCCTCTTCATCATAAAAAAAAACTATCTACGGCTGCGCTGCTGTTGCAGTTGTGTTGAGTGGAGAATTTTCTATTTAACGCTTCTTGCAGACGCAACCGCTATGTCTTAACACTTGTTAACGAGCTTAAAGGTCTACGCGGGAATTGAACCTGTTAAGTAGGCTGTTTTATCATCTAATTGTTTGTTATTATGTGAACGCCATTTTAACGGACAATCATTTGATAGTAATTGTTCGCAATACCACACATGCGATATTTGATGTGAATAATGAGGGTTAATTAGTATTTCATGAATGCTTCAGTTCCGATTACCTTATTTTCTTGATTTTTACAATATACATATATGTAGATGAAAATTAGTTTGGTCTCTTTTGCGCGGCAGCGTTTTTTAGAAATCGGAACTGTTTAGCTTCCACTAAGAAGAGAAATCACAATCAGGTTTTTGGGCAAGTGGTACCCCTCGTCATAGTCGAACAGCATACCTAAACTTTGCAAAACATACTTAAATTTCTAACTGGCCATCAACGGGAAGTGGCTCTTAGCTACCAATTAAACCAATGCCTGCCGGCCTTAAAAGAACAAATGAACTAGAAAAAATAATTTGAACTAAGAAAATTATAATCTTCCTGCTAGTCTTCTTTGGTAAATTTCTTTCTTTTTCTTCATATTTTTTTTTCTTAGATTTTAGTTTTTAAATTTTCTGTTTTTTTTTTTCTATTTTCTTAAGTTTTTGTATCTCGGTGATGTGTCTTCGATAGAACAACTCTTATTTTAGCTATAGGCGCTCGACCAACCGACTTCGCAGAACTGGCATTGTAGCGAGATTCAGAAACGGTTTCTGCTGCTTCTTTTTCTAATCAATGGTTGGATTTAATCCGCAGAATGGGGTTATAATGTGGAAGTATAAAATTTTCAAAAATAGGTTGAACCATGGAAAGAGAATGAAAACAGACAGACAGGCTCACCCCAAATTTTTTTACAAATAAAATGAACAAATTCTTTCGGAAATTCTTACTTAATAATTTAATGTGAAAAGAAAGTATAAATTCTTTTATATCTTTTCAAAAATACAAACAATATCGTAAACAAATTATCCAAAATTAAATCTTAGCGTTAGAAAACGTAACCTTCTGAGCTTTATCTGTCGCAAAATTGTTGATAACTTCGCTAAAAAGCAGTTCCCGAAGTGAATTATTTTTGATGCTCATGAGAGTAAGCTTTGATAGATGGTTTTATTCCATCGTGGTTCGAAACCAATTTTTAAAAATTTTTCGTTTTTGAAATGGAGCGCTTTGTTCGATTTCATCATTACCAAATATCTATACTTCCGCAACTTCAAGGTTTGTGAATGTGTTTTTGATAATTTGTCAGTCAATTAGTTCCAGAGATTGATGTTTTTCACAGTTTTCTTTTTATAAGCTGATCGATGACAGAAATTGATCCAACTCATTACTAAGACTAGATTCTAAATCATCCTGATAATTTTCACCGATGCTTCTTCTGCAGTGTGCAAATTTTTACCATCCATCTTCTTGATGCGGCTGAGAAATCCAAGTTTAGAGCGCACAGCTTCATAGTCAATCTATTCGGTAACAGAGTCAAGTAGCTAGTCGACTACTATAGGAATGAGGCGGGTACTTTTTGTTTCTCCCTTCAGCGACAGCTTTGAGTCTTCTGCTTTCCTGTAAGTGAGCGGATTCAATATCTCAAGTTTCTGATTCTTATACTAGTACGTGATTGATTGTATTTGTTTTTTTTTTTTTTTTTTCAAATATATTTTGCTTCCTTGTGGTCATCAAAGTCGTTTCTTTTGGATTCCACGCAAGATTTCAATGATTCTAATGCAAGAACCATTTTTGAGTCTTTCAAGATATTGTTTATAGCGTTGAACCAAACTAAGATGTCGTTCTAACGTCTCTGTCGCACGTCTCTAAAGAAGATGTCAGAACCGTTCAACATTCAACTTTCATGGGTGCCGGCGCCGGGACACAGAGACATACATGGCAGATGAACTCGCCAAAAAAGCAATGACTTCTCGTATCCGACCTGAAACTAACAACGTAGGAATACCTATCGCTACATGTAAACTCTTGCTAAAACAGGACGCTTCTGTGAAGTTGAGATGAACATTAGATGCGGACGCAGAATAATACGTGCCTTTTGACTAAGCAAATTTGACCACGTTTAAACTCGAAATGTTCAATGACCTTTTCGAATCTAAATCGCCTAAATATAAGCTTCATTATAGGTGTCCTAATAGGATATTGCCTAATTGGTAGTGAAGCCAAAAGATTTGGTATGTACCTACTTTATGTAGAAGCTGCATGGAAGAGGAGAATAACGAAATAGTCTAACACCTCCTTTTTTCATGCCCTGTGCCTGCTAATAGACGGAGAACTCAGCTATAGGTGAATACCTACTTTTTTGACGACACCAGCAATTTAGCGAACAGAAACCCTAAAAATCTCTCCCTTTTCATACGAAGTTCTGCGTGATTTGACTTACAGGTGTTTAACTTGTTAGTCCGGGATCGATTAGACTCTCTAACCCCCTAGATGGTGACCATAGGGTGAACAACCTACTGATTTCAGTGGTATCACGGTGGATCATCTGTGGTCCAAGTGTATCCTACTCCGTATCGTAGCAGCCGCATCTTACCTGACCTAACCCTAGGTTGAGGTAAGTTCATCGCAGCCAAGGTCTACTAAAGAAATAGGAAAACTTTAGTTTTTTGAAGTTAATTTTATGTCGATGTTCTTAAAACTACTTGCTTAATTCGGTGGGCATTAAAGTTCGGGGTGAACCTGAGTCTCAACAAACATATTTTCGTAACAATTTTGATTTTTGTTTAGTTTAGTTTATTCATCAAACAGAGTAAATCTCTTACAGACTACTATAATTATAAATAAATGTATATAAATAAAATAAAATAACAAAAGATAAATAACAAAAAAATTTATGTGACAGGTCGCAATAGTAAAGCGGACAGTAAGTTCTTTTTGAAAACATCCCTTGAATTACTAGATAAAATATCTATGACTTCTATTACAGAATTTGTTTCTTTTATACAACGTGCAAACGGTTTGTTTCTACAATAATTACGTGTCGAAAAATTCTCATAAAAATGAAAATTAGCACGAAGTATTCTTTGCGGAGAGTAAAAATTGATTTGTTGTAATAAAAGAGAACAGTTTATTCTATTGCTAATTACATCTTTTATAAACATTATTGCAAAATACTTTCTTCTTAGCTCAAGCGTTTGAATATCTATTAGCAAGCATCTAGAAACGTATGATGGTACTTCGATATTCCAATTAAGTTTATGGAAAGCGAACCTTGTGAAACTCTTTTGAACCCTTTCTATTCTTAACGAGTCTACATTATAATAAGGATTCCAAACTGTACTACAATATTCCAGCACTGACCTTACAAGAGTTATATATAATGTTTTAAGGGTATATGGATCTGAAAAATCCTTAGAGTTCCTCCTTATAAACCCTAACATCCCATTGGCTTTATTTACTATATAATCTATATGCTTTGTAAACGTAAGTTTTTCATCCAGCATAACTCCTAAATCTTTTTTGGCAGTGACTCTTTCTAAAGTTATGTTATTGATACTATAATCAAAAATAATAGGAGATTTCGTCCTATAGCACGTGAAACTCTGACATTTAGCAACATTAAGAAACAATTGGTTATAATCACACCATTCAGCCAAATTTTGAATATCTTTTTGAAGAAGGAGACAGTCTGAGGAAGATCGTATGACTCGGAAGATTTTCACATCGTCGGCATACATCAGGTTACTCGAAAAGTTAAAACAATCTGGAATATCATTAATAAAAAGGATAAATAGCAAGGGACCAATATGACTTCCTTGGGGTACTCCAGAGGTCACATTTATCATTCTTGACCTGTGATTACTTAGTTTAACGTATTGAATTCTTTTATCTAAGTAGGAAGAAATCCATTTTATAAAGCTTGAATGAAAGCCTAGTTTAGAAAGTTTGAAAATTAATATACTGTGGTTGACTCTGTCGAATGCCTTAGCAAAATCCGTAAAAATAATATCAGTTTGGAAATTATTTTCAAACCCATTAATGACAGAATCGCATAAAATTGTCAGACACAATACCTTTAACAAAAAAGCTCAATTTTTTGCAGATTAGCATTTCAAACATTTTGGGAATGACTGATAACTTGCAGATAGGTCTATAGTTGGTCACATTTTGCTTCGATCCTGACTTGTGAATAGGAGTTATAAAAGAAATTTTCCAGCAATCCAAAAACTGGCCACTTTTAAGGGATTTGTTGAAAATCAAACAAAGCGGCAAGGCCAAAGAAATCGAACAATTTTTTAATGCGATAGGGGCGATATTATCAGGCCCAGCACTTTTGTTTATATCAAGGCCATTTAAGGCTTCCAAAACTTCGGAAACACTTAATTCGATGCTACCAACATCAATAACATTAGAAGGGAAGAAAGCAGGAGGTTCACAGGAAGAAGAGGGCAGATAGACAGAACTAAAATAATCGGCGAAAAAATTACATATGACATTTACATCACTAGACAAGTTATCAAAATATTTCATACAGCTTGGAAGTCCTATAGATTTACGTTTGGTGTTTATAAATTTCCAGAAATGTTTACAGTCTGTTTTAATTCTAGACTCTACGGAGACTATATAATCGTTAAACAGAAAGCTATTGAGGCAGTCAAATTCCAGGTGACACCGAGTATAATTATGTTTAAGAACATGATTATCTCTGCTATGCTTGTAAGCTTTGTAAGCTTTGTTTTTCCTGTTTTTAAGATTTAATAATCTTCTGTTGAACCAGGGTGGATTGGAATTTGATTTACGAATTTTTTTAGGAATATTCAATTCAAAAGTTTCATCAAGGCACATAACGAATTTTTCAAACGCGTGACTAAGACTTAAATTATTTAAAATTTGATCCCATGGAATAGCAGATAGATAGTTATTAATTGCTTCAAAGTTTGCACGTTTATAATCAAAATAAAATTCTGGTACATCAATGACATCACTAATATAAGTTAAGAATTTACACTCTACAGTAAGGCATATGTGATGAATTTTGTTTTCTATAACTGGGAAATCAGTCTTTTCTACTTGAGCTTCCAAATCTTTGTCCACAAAAATTAAGTCTAATATACGATTCAGGCTGTTATAAAAACTGTTTAACTGTATAAGACTAAACTGACTAAAGAAATCCACAACTAACGCTTCTATGTCAGAATTAACATTGAATGGTACTAAAATCTTATCGTCTTGATCTGTTTCCCATCTTATTTCACCAAGATTAAAATCTCCTAAGATCATTACATGGTCAGAAGTAGTTAGATTATTTAGAAATGATTGACAATTTAACAAATGCAAATTATACAAATCTAATGAGCTACCTGGTCGAATATAGCTACCGCTAATGTACAGATTTAGGTATCTATTCAGTTTTATTTTTATTATTAGCTGGTCAACATCGAAGGAAGATGGATTACTGTCAGAAATAAGTTCGATTTGACTACAAACGAAATTTTTTCTGACTGCAATTATAACACCTCCTCCTCGATCAAAACCAGTTGTAACTGAACATCGATCTTTTCGAAAAACTACAAATTGATTACAATTGAATATTTCAGAAGTAAGATGATTTTCATTAAGCCAAGTTTCAGTGAGCACTATTATATGATAATCTTGAGATGCGAAGTATACATACAGTTTACTCAATCTAGTTCGAATTCCTCCGACATTTTGGTAATAGATGGAGAGATTATTAGAGTTGAAAGCATTTGATCCTATTCCAGCAGGAACGATTATTGGTGAGTCAACAATTTCTGGTACGCCAACATCAATAGTTGCGGCAGGAGTTGGGTTTCCAACGGTGGATATGGCATTCCTTGGTGTGCCATCTAAATTTCGAAGAGCTTTAAAAAAACTTGACTGTATGAACTAAACATCTTACTTTTCGAGTAATTGCCCTTTATGAATGAATGAAAAGGTTGAGGTTTTACTTTGCACGTTGACCATGTAGATCTGTTTTGCCCCTGTTTAATTAAGAGGCAGTACTCAATTATAATACTTCATAGTAAGACTAACTATGATGACGCTTAGGGCTTAGGTTGCATTTAGGCACTTTGTTCCTTTCATCTTTGAAGATTGATCCAATGCGCTTTTGCCGTTGGTGGATGAGAGTATGGTGTCTCCGAGGACATGGTCGGGAGATTCTTTATATTACAAAATCTGCATTGATCATCGCTCTCTATACCTAATATTTTGATGTGTTTCCTTCGCCTGCAATTTCCAGTTAGGAAATCAGGTAGTGTTCTTACATTGTTTCTGTTTGGGTTTATAAAGTCTTTGTATCATCGTTTCGTGTTGAACGTACCAAGTGAAATCTTGGTCTTACACATTTTTGGGAGTTCATTCAGGTGTTTTTCCCGGTTGTCTTCCCTCGATTTTTTAATTTTGTTCTTAGTGTGGCTTTGTAACTCCACAAATAGAGACTTTGCCAGTTTTTTTCCTTTGTTTCCTACATCCCTTGGCACCCAGTAGATTATAGCCCTTTTATTACTGCCCAGTTTGTTCAATAAGTCAATGCATTCACTGACAAATTTTCAAGTGATTGTGTAGGACCCTCCGGCTTTATTTGCAGCCTGACTGTTCGTCATGACTGCAATGTGCTTGACTTTGTTATATCTGTCTAGGTTAACTTTCGCACATTTGTGTATTTCAAAGCTTCAGCCTGAAATATGCTTACAGCCTTCCCATTGTTACTGAAGTTTTTGTTCTTTGCCCAAAAATCCCTAGTCCTGTGTATGTAGGTGTTTTCCTTGTCATGACGTTTTGTTATTTAGTTCCTGATTGAAGAACTAAGCGGAATAAAATTTCTTGGTCATGCTATCTCGAAGGATATGAGTGACATTTGACATTTTAAAACCTTGACTCGGTTTAAGGACACAATCTGTTCTTTTGGATTCGTTGGCAAACATTGTCGTAGTTGCCCATAAACAAATAACAGACAAAACTCTAGCAACTTTCTTTTCAATGATTTATCTTTGATTTTCTTTAAAAATATTTTGTTCGAAAACTTGAAATTCGTTAGAGGCATCAGGAAAAACAGATTTTTCCAAATGATTTCACCAAACTACTTCGAAAGAGTTATTAAGGTACGGCTTTACAAGATTAGTGAATTCCACAGGTGATATCGAATATAGAGAAGTTAATTTGTACGAAGTGTCTGTTTTCAGCGAGATTTCAAGTTTTACAAGCACATCAAGTAGTTCTGATTTTTGTTTTCTCTGCAAGCAAAGACATTTCGAAAAACATCCAAGTATTGGATTTATATTTGAAAAAGTGTGATCACATGCCTGAGTATGAGTCCGCCTTCCGGACATCAAGGCTAAATATGTATAATGAAATATTTTTGTCTGTGGGACAAAGTAGGTATTTAAAGAGTTCATACTCTGCTTTCAATTTCCTCCCAAATATCTCCCAAACTCTATGAGAAAACGTCCCGTCAATCACTCTAATAGGAAACCCGACTCGTTCACCATATTTGAATTTTTCTTGCCGAAACAAAGTTCCCACAGCATTTGAATCTAAATAACCTCATCATTGCAGCCATAAACTAACCCAATTGCCTTGTGCCCATATGAAGTCAACCTCACCAACTAAACAACTTAACCCCAACAAAGGGACATAATTTGATATTCTCGCTCAACTTTGACATTTTCCGGCACAGCGCAGGCATTGGTTTCCCAAAAATCATTTCATCTCTCAAAGCTCAAATGTTAAAATCCAATTAACTGAGCGATTTCGTATAGATTTCCACAATAAATACCCCACTGCCTGTACAATTGCTATCTGAACAGTCGCATCTCATCAACTGTGCTAAATTACATTCCTTAATCGGAATTCAATAGACGAAGACTGCAACTTATACTCCCAACGAACTCTACACCGCTCTGCCACCAACTGTTTCGGCATTCGCATAGGCACTTCGCGGGTATAAAAAAGAAGACCATATCCAGGCCGCCGCGCCACCCCTTTTGAAGCCAATCGAGGAGGAAATATCCCCTCCCGATTAGAGTAGTGTATAGAGTAGATGGAACTCCGTGCCGCGAATAGCGAAAACATCTAAACATCTATTGTCGGAGTAATGGCTAATGTATTACCACCAACAATGGACATCTCTCGACCAGCTGGAGAGCATAATAATAAGGATGTGATAGAGTAATACATTTGCTGTCAAATTACATGCGAAGCGCATTTAATGCAACAAACAAAGCAACAACTGCAGCAACATGAGTTGAGAGGAGCAGGCGCACCACACGGGAAACGAGATCACAGCGCGCACATCTCGCGCAGCATCGCTGATTCCAGATCGCAGATAGCTTTGGCAAAGCGCGCCCGATGGAATCTATCTGCAGACAAGCTTTACCTGCAGCAGTGCCGGACTTACACTTTTGTGCAGGTAGCAGGCCGAGGGCTCCTTCTCCTAAGCTAAGAAAGGCTCTGAGCGTTGAGCATTGTGGCCTTGATGAAAAGTTTTAACTGATAAAATAGAGAGCAGAAAATGCGGGCTACTCAATTTGAGGCCTTGAATTGTTGCGAACTGTGAATAAAATGACTGCGCTCATGCACCTCCCCCTCCAATGTAATGCTCTATTGCGCAGTAATCTCGCTAGTTCTTTAAGTCGTTGCTGATGCACCTCCGAACATGGGCATCCTCTTTGGTTGTTTATTGCTTGTCAGACATTTATTGCCTCGACGGATGCAGTTTTCAGAGCAACACCACCAGCACAAGAAGTGGTCCAGAGAGGTCCATCGGATATCGCAGTGGTTTTGTGTGTGCGCGCGCGCTCTGCTTGCGGATTGTTGTTCTTGTAGTGGTTATGCTTGGATGCAACTTATCAAATGATATCGCGAATGCCTTAATGTGGCCTCTTAATCGATGGCTGCTGTTGCGGTTGCTGCTGCATCAGTCGCAAACAGTCTATAAATGGAACAACAACCAACAACTCGATGGGGAATCAAATGATGAGGTTCGAGTTTTTCGATTCGTTGGTTTCGGTTCTGGCTTCATTGGTTCGTTTATAGTGGATGATGGAGCTGCAGTGCTTCTTATTGCACCGACGACGAGTGACTGGTCATTTTTTTTTTCTGTTTGCTATGTTCGTATGTTCCTTTTTTGTTGTTGTATATTTATGTTATGGTTTTTGTGTGTAATAAGTTGTTGCCAAATGGGTGCGCAATTGGACTGCTTTGCTTTCCTTCTAAATAATTTGTAAAGGACTTTTATCGATGTTATTGCAGTTGGGGGTTAACAATGAGGAATGGAAATTGATGTTAGCTTGACAAGTTCTCAAAGCGTTATTTCCGAAATATGTATTGGGTTCATAGAGAGCTTGGCTTGCGACCCCTGGGGCTTTGGCTCATTATGTGGAATGATAGTTTTATTGTCTCTGTGAAACGAGTGTGGATTTTAAAAAGACAGGAGTTGGAGTTGATTTCGATAGTGGCAGGGAAAATAGGAACAGAGAAGTTACAGGGATAACGAAAGCGATAGTAAAAACGATAGAAAAAGGCGATAGTGATAGCTATAGACATCAAAAGCGACATCAATAGCTAAGACTTCTTGTTCTGGTATGTAGTTGGTGTTTAAGATATCTCGTCTGATATTACAAAGAATAGGCCATTTTCCTAAGAAGTGCAAAACATCCTCACGTTCGTTCAAATTACAAAGACTGCAATAAATTGGTAAATCCTCCCTATGAGCTCTGAAGTGAAGACGAATCAGCTCACCTCTCATTTTAAAGATGGTTGAAATTAAATTGAGATCGTTGTCGGGGCGGAAATAGTGTGCATCACAAAGATTATGGTTGAGCCGGCTGTATGTTTGCCTAAAGATAGAACTTCATCTTCTATATCTTCTTCGTTTATGAACTCAAACCTCAGCTGTTCATCTGTCATGGAAATCATTTCAAGAAGCTTTTTTCTATTTTGATTTTCGTTTCGATCAAATAATTTAAAACCTAAGCGGCACATGTTTGCGCGCTCCTCCCACTTCTTATACCAATGATTTCGTTTTTGAATTGTTTAAAGTGCCAATATTTTTGGATACCTTTCCTCTGGCATATTCAGAACCCTTAGGATTTATTCGGCATGCAAAGTTTATGTTTTTATGAAAAGTGGTGGCAATCCTGTTTCGATTGGAATCATGTAGTTCGGTGTTGTTTTTAATGATGCTCCAAAGTTCCAAAGACTTGATTGTGCCGATTCTAGTGGAAATATTCAGAGGTTGTCTAAACCTCACCTTTATTCCAACTAGTTGGAGGGAAGTTAAAGTCATATTTATTCCCGAAGCCGGTAAGCCCTCACACACTGAACCCAAAGATTTCAGACCAATAAGCCTATCCTCCTTTCTTCTTAAGACTCTAGAAAGACTTATAGAAACGCATATCCGAACAAAACTGAATAACAATGTGATCTCTACAGCCCAACATGCATATATAAAGGGCAAATCAGTGGAGACTGAACTTCATGAAGTTGTCGGAACCATTGAACAGTCAATCCAATAGAAAGAGTATACGTTGGCTGCATTCCTCGATATAGAAGGGGCCTTCAACAACGTTGAATACAGTGCCATTCGCATGGCATTAAGTTCCATAAATATCGAACCATCGCTATCAAACTGGATCGACTCCATGCTCCAAATTAGAATAGTAAAAGCAGAAATGGGTGCAAGTACCCTAAAAGTGAAAACTTGTAGAGGTACACCGCAAGGAGGAGTGTTATCCCCGCTACTCTGGCTCCTAGTAGTTAACCAAATCCTGGTTTAACTTGACAGGAGCGGAAAAAAAGCAGTAGCCTATGCCGATGACATCGTCATCATGACTTCGGGAAAATTCACAACCACCCTTTGTGAACTTCTTCAGACAGCTCTAAACAAGCTCACCGGCTGGGCAAAAAACTGTGGGCTAAACGTCAACCCTACAAAAACAGAACTTGTTCTGTTTACGAGAAAACGTATTAACATTTCATTCCATACTTCCTCCCTCCATTAATGGTATACCAATAAACTTATCTGGTACGGCAAAATATCTCGGAATTGTCCTTGATCGTAAACTTAACTGGAAAGAAAATTTAAAAGAAAGAGAAAGGAAAGCTCAAATCGCTTTCTATACTTGTAGTAGAATTTTTGGGAAAAAATGGGGACCTGGTCCCAAAACCATTCACTGGATGTATACATCCATAATAAGACCAATCCTCACATATGCCTGTCTAGTCTGGTGGCCATCATTAGAGAAGGCTTCAAACCTTAAGACCATGACCAAAATCCAAAGGCTTGCATGCATTGGTTCAACTAGTGCCATGAGAACAACACCAACTTCAGCTCTGGAAACCTTCCTGTCGCTAGCCCCTCTAGATCTCTTTACTAAGGAGATGGCGGCCAAAAGCGCACTGCGACTCAAACAATGCAACAATTGGAAAACAGGCATATCAGGCCATAGAACCATCATGAACCATAAAGATATAGACATCCAAACAGACTACCCCCCGCATATTGATTTCAATCCAGCGGCCCTAACAGTCTTTCCGACAAGAGAAAGCTGGGAGGAAAACAGGGTTATAAAAGGAAATCACATTTCCGTCTTCACAGATGGTTCCAAAACGGACGAAGGGGTAGGGTGAGGTATCTTCTCAGACTACCCTACCATGAATAGATCAATAAAGCTTCCCGACTTCTGCAGTGTCTTTCAAGCAGAAGTACTCGCAGTGTACGAAGCCGCGAAGCACCTTGCTTCGCAAAACTTGATCTACAAAAATATTGACTTTTTTGTAGACAGTCAGGCGGCCATTAAAGCTATCTCATCCATTATCACAAAATCCAGGCTAGTAGACAGCTGTCGCAGTAACCTTAGACTGCTCAGTGAGACAAACACAGTTAGTTTAACCTGGGTTCCAGGACATCGTGACATTATCGGTAATGAAATGGCGGATAAGAAGGCAAAAATCGGGTCAGCACTCGAATCCAGCGAAGCGAACACTTCAGTTCTAAAGCCACTAGAGCAAGAAAAAAGCAGAATCAAACACAATTTTCTAAAAATCGCCAATGACAGGTGGTCATCTTTAGAAACATGCCGAGTCTCTAGAAACCTTTGGCCAGATATTTCCAAGAAAAAAACAGAATTTCTACTCCAGCTAAGCAGACCTCGGCTCTCTCTGTTGATTGGCGTTCTCACGGGTCACAACTCGTTGAGTACCCACATGATGAGAATGGGCATTAGCACATCCGACTTATGTAGAGGATGCCAAGATGAGGAGGCAGAGGAGGCATCTTTCCACTTGCTCTGTGAGTGTCCTAGCTTGGCCCACACTCGGAAAAAAACCCTCGGAGAATACTTCTTCGACGAACTGGGCGACATCTCTAACCTCCCACTGAGCAACGTCCTGAAATTTACTCAGGGCTCCAAATGGTTCAGTGGGAGTTCCCTACCACAATAACCATCCACCTCTCCAATCCTCCCATTTCCTCATCCTCTGATTTCCCGGGGAGCACAATGGATCCTCGAGATCCGAGTGAGGTGTTTGCCACTTGTGGCTGCACCTCCCATTCAACCTAACCTAACCTAACCTATTACCCAGGGAAGAAATTCGATAAGGTCGGTAATATACAACGCAAAAAGACTCGAACTCAGTGTGTAGCCTTGTTTTACACCTTTTGTACATTCAAACGAGTCTGAAATTTCTGTCTCATTCAACACAGCTGACATATTCCAGCTATCGATATTTTCAAGGACCTTACCGAATTTGGCTGACATTCCGAATCTGTATAGTTTGAAAAACAGGGCTTCACGATCAATTGTGTCAAACGCAGCTTTGAAGTTAACAAAAAGAACGTATAACTTCTTTCTTTGATCGATAAAGTCGTTGGCTATACTCTGAAGGACAAAGATGCTGTCGATAGTCGTATAGCCACTGCGAAATCCTGCCTGAAATTCTCCAATCAAATTGTTGCTTCCTATCCACGTTGTTAAAAGTTCGTTCATTGACAAACGATATTCCACGATAGTTTGTCGGGTCAGCTATACTGTCCCGTACTTTATAAACTCAACAGGAATTCTATCTTCGCCTGCTGCCTTGCCATCTTTTAGTTTATGTAGCACTCTTTGTAATTCGTCGATGAATATAGAGGAGTCTAAGATATTATTTGTGTATGCTGGTTTCGCGTATGGTTATATGGGGCCCTTGCTTCAGGTGACAAAAGCTGTTTGAAATGGTCATGGAAAGTGGTGACGTTGATTTTTTTTTACTTATTTCAAGCTTTTTTCCGTTCAGTTGGTTTAATGATGTCCAAAGCTCTTTTGTATTCTTACACAAAGTCAGTTGGAGAGCTTCATTTTCAAAAAATCAGTTTTTTTCTTTACACAGCCTTCTGAACAAAGAAATTGCATTTATATACAATCTTTTGAAAAAATTGCAATTATATTTTCGAAACATATCCAGCCACCCGAACAAATCGCTGCGAGCTTTTTCACATTCAAGGCCGAACCATTTCTCTTTGCGCCTTAAAGATTTATAAGATGAACGGTTTTCATGTGGGTGAGCTCCTTTTATTGTTTTCTTCCACGTCTTTGAAAGAGGATAGACCCTGTAGAGGAAAGTTGGTTTGTAGGTTCTGTTTATATTATTCGATGTAACGTTCGTTCCATATAAGTTTGGGTTTGATCTTCATTATTAGTCTTAACTCCAAATACCGCTGATATTGGCATATGATTTCAATATGGTCCACTAAGAACCTTGAAATCCGAGAAAAGATTCAACCATTTACCTTTCATTAAGCAATAGTCAACTACGGAATGTCCTTGTTGACCCACAAAAGTAAACTCTCCACAACTATCAGACACGGATGTTCCGTTCATAATTCGAAAACCGGAAGAATTGCAGAGATCCATTAATCTGATACCTCTTCTGTTATACGTTGTGTCGTTAGAGCGTCGAATTTTTCCATCAAGTCGATTGTTGATAGCGACAGTGATAGTGACAGTGATATCGACAGTGATAGCGACAATGATAGCGACAGTGAAACCGATAGTGATAGCAATAGCGATAGCGATAATGATTGCGATAATGACAGCGATAATGACAGCGGTAGTGATAGCTACAAAGACAATAATAGAATCAACGAAAGTGTCAAAGAAAGCGACATTGGAAATGAGTACGAAAGTGAGTCAAAAGCGATAGAGGCAGTGATAGAGAAAGCGACATCCGCTGAGATTCAGGCGCAATAGCGATAGTGATAGCGGTAGCTATACTCATAGCGATAAAAATACCGATAGTGACAGCATTAGTGACAGTGAAAACGACTGGAACGACTGGAGCGTAGGGAAAGAGGTAAAAATAAACTCGAAAGAAGCACTTTTGTGTACAGAAGCGAAAGCATTATCCACAGCTTCGATGACAACTGTCGATAGAAAAAGAGACAGTGTTGCCAGGTAGA
Source organism: Melanostoma mellinum (assembly GCA_914767635.1). Lineage (NCBI taxonomy): Eukaryota > Metazoa > Arthropoda > Insecta > Diptera > Syrphidae > Melanostoma > Melanostoma mellinum. Next base: position 173,444,338 of record OU612059.1, on the reverse strand, counting down.
GATGGTGGCAGAAAAACAACACAGCTGCTAAAGCATTCATGCAAGCTTATGAGTCCGCAAAGCCCCTTTTGGCAAAACTTTCCCAAAGTCTTAGGCTATCAAAGTGTGCAGGGATTGCAATCTTCTCATCCAATAACTCCATCTATCATCTAAACAATTAATTCTCCCTTTATCGTCTTTGAAAATAGAGAAATCCCTACAAATCCCTCTTTCCTTTACATCGGCTTATACCGGTCGGCTTCCATCAAAGCCTCTCAACTCACAATCGCATAACAAAACAAAACGCTTAGCCTTTATCTATATCAACCTTCGAACAACCATAAGTCACTTGGCAATTGAAAAACAATCTCTGAAAAAGAAATAAAAATAAAACTGCAACTCAGAGCCTGATAAAACCACCTCCGAGACTGACCGTTCATTTCGTTCCTGTATTGTGGAAGCATCAAAGCCACACAATGTCAAATGCAATCTCGTATCAACAACACTGCCAGTGCCAGCCAAAAAGTCATTACACATCCAATAAAAAAAGGACATTTCGTTATGAACAAAAGCGCACCGACAACAATATTTTTATCCTGCAATGAATTGGTGCAACAATGAAGGCACCACAATTGGAAAAATAGGACAATCCACAGGTAAACATGGACGGAAATGTTGAAAGGATAAACTGTATGCAAGGCAAACCGATAAAGTTTGTCAACAATAAAATCAAGACTCATAAACAAGGCAGATATGCAACAACAAACAGCCGCACCCATATTGGGTGATTGTAACCAGCAACGAACAGTGATCTCTGAAATAAGTTGACACACACACAAAACAGAAGAAAAATGTCCTTGCTGTGGATTTTGGGTGACAATAGAAAATCCTTCAAAGCGACCGCTTGCATCAAATGGATGAGCACGCAGAGTATGTCTATAAATGAAAGCAGATATGGTTAGAGTTACACCTACCTGATGTGAGTGGACTGATGCTTTGTGTATAGTTTATATGAAGGTCGTGGGAAAGGATGTTTCCTGGTATTAATGGCGCTACTTGCTTGCGTGAGCATTGCCAACTAAAAAGGCTAATTTGAATTTTTATTGTTTATTGGCATTGAAGATGCGGACCACCCAAAAGTTGCTCGGGCACGATTTTATGATATCGTCGGGCGATGAATGGATGAATTGAATTTGGGAACGGAGTTTATAGAGAGCGGATTGCTGCGATTTTTATAATGGGTTTGTTTTTATGAGTGCGAGGTCAATTGTGATCCATTAGTGGCCGTGCTAATGCATGTTGATTAGAGATAATGAAACCAATGCGTGTGGTTTGTGTCTGTTTGAATAGTGGTGTCGTGACACAAAAGCAAGGCACGAAGTCACACATTTAATGGGCCAATTCACACGAATTGTCTTATCTTTTTGTAACCACATTTTTAAGTCGAGAATAAAAAGGCTTTAGAAATTCTGCAACAAAAGGAAAGGATCTTGTGGGTGTCTTGGGCAAATCTGGAGAATTTGGGGATTATTGCTGAGATTCACATGCAAGTGTTAAATGCTTTTGTGGAGTTTTATTCTTTCTCGTTGATTTCACAAAAACTGGAGCTTTAAAGTATAAAATAAAAGTTGTCTGAAATTTAAGGAAGGCGATGTGTCTATGGATGAAGATACAACAACAAACTGTATGAGCTGTACCCTGACATGAGTTGAGCATAGAGAACGCATTGCGAGACTGCGAAGGATGAATACCAATGATGCGGCTTCAGACGTCTTCGAAAGCAAACAGCAGGAAACTTGCGAGAGGGTAAACGTCCCATAATTTCTAAGGTATTGAGACCAAGTGGGAGAGGACTTTCACTGACTTAGAGTGCAATACTCCAAAATCTTTCAATTCCGGGCGAGCTCTTTCCAGTTTTTATAATACAAAATGTTGAAGTCAATTTCCATTTGATTGGATCGCCTAAAACGAAATGCGGAATGCTGCGACTTCAGTTTTGGCAACCGATCCAGCCTGAGCGGTAAGGCCCATCCGCTCTACATAGCTCAGCTATCGTAGCCTCGCGATGCGTACTCTTCTACCTATGTCGCGGTAGAGCTCATAGAGCTTGATGTTATGTCTTCGGTGCCGTGATGAAACTGGACTGGCATGATTAAGGCCTTATAAAGGACCTTCCTTGGTTTTTATATAGAGAGGGATTTGTGTCTCAATTGCCTTCTTAGCCCAAAGAAGCAACGCTTGGCAAAAGTTATTCTCCGTTTGATCTCCGCACTGATGTTGTCTACCGTGTCTATGGCGGATCCTTGGTAGACGAAGTCCTGTACTACCTCGAACTTATGTCTGTCTATTGTGACGTTTTGTCCAATTTGTCGATGTTCTCTGCCCTTGTTTGATGACAATATATACTTCGTTTTGCCCTCATTAACCCCCATTAACCACGCGCCCTTGAAATCGATAAAAAGATGGTGTATATCGATATTATATCCCCCTGTTTTTTTCCAAGATCTGCCGTAATGTAAGCATTTGGTCTTTTGTGGACTTCTTTGGTCTAAAACCACACTGAGAAGGACCTATCAAGTTGTTGACGTGGGGTCTCAGACGTTCAGATATTACAGCAGACAAGATTTTATAAGCGACGTTAAGGAGGCTTATCCCTCTATAATTGGCGCAGTTGTGAGGGTCTCCTTTCTTTAGGATCGGGCATACGATACTGAGGTTCCATTCATCGGGCATGCTTTCTTCCGACCATATCATGAAGATCAGTTGGTGCATGCTCCTTTCCAACTGATCTCCAGCTGCCTTGAAAAGTTCGGCATCAAGGCCATCTGCACCTGCAGTCTTATTTGATTTAAGTTTGCATTTAGCAAGCTTAACTTCTTCTAGGTCGGGAGGACGGCATTCTTGATCATCGTCCAAGCTGAATGGGGCAATCTGCCTGACAGCGGAATTTGTGTCCTCATCGCCGTTAAGCATAAATGATCATTCCAGATCCTCAGTAGCGACTGTGACTCTATAACTATGTTTCCCTGCTGGTCTTTACAGGCTTGAGTTCGGGGTTTGCCACCCTGACAGGATCTTTTTACCTTTTGGTAAAACTTCCGAATCTCGTTCCTGTCATGGCACCTCTCTATTTCCTCAAACGAGCGCTTCTCATGCTGCTTCTTTTTCTTTTTGAGAAGTCGGTGTTCTTCCCTTCTTTTCTCCTTGTAAATTTTGATACACTGGTCGAAAGCGGTCCTTGTTCTCTTTTGCGTCAGCATTTGTCGTGGTTTTTGTTTGGCTGCATTTGCCTGCCTACATTCTTCATCGAACCATGGGTTTCGTTTTGGTGGCCGAGTGAAACCCAGAACCTCAGAGGCAGCGGTTCTGATGGCTTCTTGGCATTGCTGCCACTGGTCTTCAATGTTTAATGCTGGCAGCATGGGATTCAAGGATAATTCAAGGGACACTCGATTGGAAAAGGCATTGGCAATCTCTTGCGATTGTAGCTTTCCGACGTCATATCTCTTCACAGCGTTAGTTCGTGCTGGTCGTGAACAAGATATCCTCATTCGTACCTTGGCTACAACAAGGTAGTGGTCCGAGTCAAAGTTGGCCCCTCGGAAAGTTCGGACATCTATCCCACTGGAAGAGTGCTTTGCGTCGATCGCAACATGGTCAATTTGGTTGACGGTTAATTGATCTGGGGAACGCCATGTGCCTTTATGAATTTTGAGATGCGGGAAGCGTGTACTACTTACAACAAGATTTAGCCCCGCAGCAAAATCGATCAGCTTCAGTCCGTTTTCGGAGGTTTTGTCATGGAGGCTATGCTTACCGATTGTATTTCCAAAGATGGCCTCCTTCCCTAGTTTTGCGTTAAAATCGCCAAGAACGATTTTCACGTCGTGTCTAGTGCACTGCTAATATGTTTCTTCGAGGAGCTCGTAGAAACATTCTTTGGAATTGTCGTCTTTCTCTTCTGAGTGTGGGTGCATATAAGGCTTATGTTGGCGAATTTAGCCCTGATGCGGATGGTCATTATACGCTCATTGACTGGATTTTGGCTAATCACCTTATCCCTGAGTCTTCCTTTAACGACAAATCCGCACTTAAATAAGTTCTGTTTCTGTTGTCTGTAGCAGTCGCCATAGTAGATGTCGCAGTTTTTCATCTTCTTTATGTACGGTCCACTCCATCGCACTTCTTGGATGGCGGTTATGTCTGCTTTGCAAAAGTCCAGGGCGTCCGCTAATTTCCAGCTGCACGTAGTCCGTTAAGAGATCTTACGTTCCACGTGCAGATCCGGAGGTCATTGTCCTTTTTTCGTTTGCTTGGGTCGTCAACTTTGAAATCATTATCGTTATCCGAGGCTTTTGGTTGTTTCAGAACCATATTTTTTTTTCGTGGTTGGGTATTTAACCCTACGCACAACCCCCAACCTGAAGGGCCAGGCCCTTTTGGATCCCTTTGGACATAAAGTCCTGGAATATCCAGAGTCAGTAGCCTGCTGCAGGGGTGTGAGTGCTACCGTTGGCTCACCAGGAGCTCATCAGCTACCATCTCTATTTCAATACCCTGTACTGGTACAGAAAGAGCTTGAAAGACCTTTAAACCAAATATGTTGGACTAACTATTCAGGCGTTTTTGCTTTTTGAATGCTGAAACTTACAGTAGATTCTGTAAGTCAACAAAATCTGCTGTTACATTCCATAAAGGTTTTGGGAAAACACTGAGATTCGGTCTTAGTTGTCAGCATGTGAACGTGAAAGTTCGAAGCTGAAATCATATCTGAAGTTCAAATGATTTTCCTCTGCATCGCCTATGGAGAGAAAATGGAATGTCTTCCAAGAGGAATTCTACAAGTCCACTGCCACGAACTGTTCTTTCTTATTTAGCCATTCGAAATGGGCAAATAGATCCCCTCCATTGCTCCCCAGCTATGGTTGTGATGAATCGACTATTCCTTTTGCAGCTGGGGTCAAGTTTCTATACCTATGAATAGTGAACCCAATCTCTCCTATATTACAAACAATACCAAATTAATAGTGCTACCGTTTTCTTACATCAACAACATGGCTTGACTAGCTAATTACATATTAAAAACGATTTAATAACAATTTTCCTCATTTGATGTTAGAGAACTAATTTTTCCTCAGCGATATGCGGTTGGCATACAAAGAAATAGGCTCAATTAAAAGTCGATTAACATCTTTCACTCTGCGGATAATTAAATGTCCGAAATGGTGCCTCATAATATACGCACACCCGAACACGGTTCTTGTGACATGTTTAATTACAGTTTTAATAGCTTGATTGATAATTAATTGCACCAATCCCACTTTTCTTCAGGGGAAATACCACATTGTTCACATCAAAGGTAAAGCTAACTACCTGCTACTTCAATCTTTTCAATCGACCCTGTTTATGATGAAATGTTCCAAAATCTCAATTATAGTCTTTTTCGACGAAAACTTTTGAAATCTGTTTGAAAGTTGTAGGCTCCCTTGGAACACACATTGTAAAATCCTTAAGCCCCACCACAAAATTCCCCAAAGCAGAAAGTTATTAAAGTAAATGTAACTTACCATCGTCGTGTCGCGTCGCGTCGCGTCGTCGATCCTATCGAAGTTGTTTCGACAGTGAAATGAAATTATAAAAGCCTAATGAATTATTCAAAGGTACTAATTTTCCAACCCCTCATAAGACAACATCAAGAAAAAAGTAAACCATTGAAAACCCACACACCAACACATTTAAATCATTCAATTTTCTCAGCTCGTGTGGTTTAATTGCGCCTCGAGGAGTTTGATTCCTCTGACTGTTTACTGAAAGAAAATGGCCAAGACACCGAAATGTTCATTTTTCAATATTTTCCTCGAGGAGGGTTGACGCGTACAAGCGCAAGTTACTTGGTCTAGCCCCCGCCCGCCGCCTCGCCGCCTCATCGTTGTTCAACATAATGAACTTATTTAATGGGCTAACTAGCAAAATGGGAAACAATGAATTTCCGTGCGTCACGCTAAGGTAATTCCGACAGAGCGTTTGAGGGTTGGGGTATACCTACTTAATAATGTTCATAAATTATGTTATAGAATAGAAAAAAACAATGTCTACATAGTGCGCTTACCACAATTTATTACGAGTTGCTGTTTTTATTTTAATTTTTTTTTTCTACTCAAACCGGAACCAAGTTAGCGACGTTGATTCATGGGAGTTGTTTGGAGGACTGCTTAGGAAATTTTGGGCAATTTTCTTGTTTTTACAGTTGGATATGAATACAATTTGGAGACATGCTGAATATTGTTGTGGGTGCGATGGAAGAGAGACATGCGGAGGGAGTGGTATAAGAACATAAATATGGCGCTCGAATGTTGAATGGTGATTTTTCGATGTCATAATAGTTGGAATTGAATTAATTATAATGACTTCAAGGGGGGTTCAAATTGAGAGATGTTAACATGACATGGACATTTAATTTGACTGAAGAAAGAAACTGCTTTTATTACGTCATGAGAGAGTTAAGTACTAAAGTATACTCATTTGAAGGAAAACCTTATGAAAATGAGGACGAGTGTCGAGTTGTTGTAGATTTTATTTGAGTAGCAACGACAGACTGAGGTCGAGTTGTAAAGTTTATGTTGTCGAAGTTGTTCTCATGCTACAAGTACCTACCTGCCTTCCAATTTTTTAGTGTTAAGAGCCCTGTACAGCGAAAGACTTCAACAAGCTACTTAAAACTTTGCTTTCTAATTCTTCGCATAACAAAAGTGGAAAAGTCATCAAGACTTGTTTGAAAACACAGCTTCACGTGTCTTCCTTTCTTTTCTACATCAGAAGAAGATTGCTTTCCTCATGGGAAGCCTTGCACTACCTATAAGCAGAAATATCAGTTAGCCATTTGAACCCAATGTCTCCCTATCATTGCGAAATCCTTTATGGTATCTTACGTTTTCCTGAATCTTTTTCTTTTTCAAAGTTCTAAACAGAGTAACTTACTTATTCTTTGACTGTGACATCGGGTATTTTCATAAAGTTAGGTGCAATTGTTTCAATGTTCCACTGTAGATATTCTTTTTTCAAAAGACCATTACAACACTGTCTGCACCTCTGTAGAATTTTGTCGTCATCTAGAGGAAGCTGTCCTTTTAGCATCGCTTATAAACTTGTGAGAAGATTCCGTTTTGAAATTGGTTTCATTCTTGTTCAAGTTTTTTTTGTAATATTTCTTGAATACCTTGGTCTGCAAAAGCGATAGGGTTAGGTAAGGTTAGGTTAAAAGCGACAGGGACAGGAACTTCTTTCAGCTCCCGATAAAAAGCCTCCAATTGGGTGCTGTGTGCTTATTGTTGGGAGCACTTTTTTTAAGAGCATGCTTATTCTTATTTTTAGCTTTCAGGCCAAATACCGACCGATTCCTTGCACTACGAGGGTAGCAATTTTCTCTACTTTTGTGGGGCTGTAGTCTTCCATTAGCCTGTTAAAACTCGCTTTTTTTGAAGCTTTTGTATTTCAATGTGAGGCGAACTATTCATAAGCCCTACTATTTGAAGCTCTTTTTGGCCATACTTTGAAAGTAGCTTTTATCTTACTTTTCAACTTAACTTCATCTTCCAACCACAAGGTTTCTTTGGGATGTTTGGTATAGTGTCTTTTTTAAGTCCTAGCAATGATTGATGATGAATAAATTTTGCTGTAGACAAACTCACATTCCTAAGCTTTATTCGTGTATACTGTGAATTATCGCGCTATGTGTTGAAACTAACCTAAAGTCAGCCAAATCCTGTTCTAGCAGAGCGATTTTTCGTAGTTGTTTACGGATGAGAGTAAAAAATTTCCCGACCTTTCGAGTTTCTGCCGCCAAAATTGTGTTAACAGAATTCGTGCACAGCCAAACAAAAACAACAAGACGCGCTTTTCTTTTTCAAGCGTTGTGGCCAGTTTCTTGAAAAAATTTTTAAGTGGTTTTCTTACTTTGTGTGAAGTTTGTCACTTTTTGAGACATTTTTACCCCTGAAACGAACCTTTCGTATTGTGCTCTCTGACTTTTGAACTATGAATGATGATGGTGTTACACTTCGTATATTCAAGTGAATAACTCGTCTTCTATTTTGTCCAATTTGGATACCTATACTTATTTATTCTTCTTTTTTTCACCTCTTTCACAAAAAGGATTCTGTCATGAGAAGAGGGTGTTGCTGAACGGCAAGCTCTCAAAGTTTCACTTTACAGTCTTTAGCCTGAGACTTGATAAATTTGTAAAACAAAATGACAAATATTTTACCACTCTGATGTTTTGTTGTTGTAATTGGTAAAGGTCTCGCCTGAGAATCTAAGGGTCTGTCTCTCAAGAAGTCAAAAAGAAAATATTGGCATTAAACAAAACTTTTCTGAGACAAAATATCAACTGAATCAAGTTTTTAAACTTACAATCGTTACTAATTACTACGACTTCATTTTATACATCTTAGTGAATTCAGCTGATTGTAATGTAGGTGACTTCATATAATCAAGCCATACAATTGTCAACACTAGGATTTGGCTTCTGTATGAGTTCTTTTTCATAAAGTACTTGGGTTGCCAAATGGTCAAGCCCTACAATTGGTTTTCATTCTTTTTTGTTGTTTGCTGGGCTTTAATCATAGTAGCGGCTCGCTTGATTGTTTTTTTTTTTTTTTCTAGGGAAAGAAGAACTATTATTATCAACTTCAGTGAGTTCTTTTGGCACGAGGTGCTACGTTGTCCAATGGGTTTCAGTCTGAGTTAAGAAACATCATACCACATATTAAAATTATGTTACTCGTATAATGAATGGAATTGATTGTAATGTGAGTGGTTTGGAATCTGCTTTATTTGATTCAAACGCTGGTGTTTACTCTCCTGGGTTCAATTAATAGTGGCGGCACATTTAATTTTATAGAGAAAGCAAAATTATTGTTAACCTCACTAAGTTCTTTCACACGAAGTGCGTAAGATGATTTAACGCTGCTCAATCACATTGCACGCTATAATGAGTTCGATTATCTTGTGAATTGTTTCAAATACTTAAGCCATACAATTTGTATCTATACCTACCTAAGTGCAGTGCATTCGATGACCCCTTCGATTTTGTGTGGAATTTGCTGTATTCCAATTGCCACACTTAACGTTTTATTGTTCGAATTAAACGCGTACGCCCAATTGTTTAAACTCTAACTCCAGCCCTTGTTGAGCTTGGAGATATAAAACCTTGTTCACTTTCCTGAGTTGAAAGATATTTTTTTGAAATGAGGTGAAAAGAGCGCCTTTTTGTGTACAACAACAATTTTATAGATCGCAGTGCGATCATTTAGAGAAATAGGAGATGCATATTGCTTTTGAACTTTTATTAGTCGTAATGAAGGTGAAAAACAGAGTTGAGTAAAGCACTCCACGTACAAATCTCTTTGCTTAAAAATACGGTATAAGTGGGGCTGGAGTTGAATTTGATGATAATTCCTAGCGAAACGGGTGTTACTGATGAATTGCTTAGGGGAGGAATGCAACTGGCTAATTCACTAGAACACTGTTGTGTGCATGTCCTTAGGAATCCCTGCCATTCAGCAAAGCCATTAAGTACTCATTTTGAAGCAGTTTTAAGTTTTCTTACAATGAATCCGGTTTCAACGTCTGTTCTTTCAGCACTTCCGAAAACGAGTCTGAAATCGTATGTAAACAGCTTTTTTCCCTATAAACAACCAAAATAAATATATATGAGTGTCGCATCAGAGCGGGAAGACCCGGGGCTTAGCGCATTTCTCACAACCATAGTTTGTGAGGAAATGGAGGAGACCTTCAATTTTCTGCCGGTTTTTAACGGCAAATCGAGAAAGCGCTTTACATGGCAATGAGTTTAATAACGGAGGACTTGCCAATTCCTCTCAAAAAGCGATAGGGACCCGTTTTTAAAAAGATTTCTGCCTCTATTGTGATTTGAACTACGATCCTCTCGGTTAACAGCAGACATGCCAACCACCACGACATAAGAGGACCATATTACTAAAACAAAGAGCATATAAATTGAATTGGCTACATTATCTTGCTCTTTAATTTTAATTTGCATTTTTCGTTTCTTTCTTTGCAGATTTCAAAATATGCAGCTTCCGATTTTTCAATGGCTGCACATCTAACTATTGCAGAAACTAAGGTAAGGCCATCCTTCCATTTTTCAAAAACCCAAATTTTAACATTGAAAGATAGAATTGTTTGATCTCCTTTATTGTGAAACTGCATAGGTACCTATATGCTTAATTTTTTAAATTTTTATGTAAATCTCTGCCGAGGACGCTCATCCAACAACAAAAATCACACTACGTTTCTCTGTTTAGGGAAATTAAACTCTTAGGTACCTACATAAATAACTACCGATTTTCCATGGCCTAGACCACACACAAAAGTGTAATAGATAAATCAGTGAGTGTAGTGAAATACTGGCAATAGTTCTGACTATTCGACATGTTTTATATTATACAAAGTTTTAATAGGTCGTATCTAGAGCGATGACAATATTTACCCACAATCACTTTCAATAGTGGGACTAACAACCCCCAATCCGCACAGCCAATCTGTTCTTAAAGCACTGCCATTCACACAGGCTGTCATAAGAAGAAAAACATTTCATTTTTTTAATGACAACCCAAAAAAGTGAATCCCTCGTCACGTATTTCATAACTTTATAGAAACGAAACGAAACAACGAACCTCCCATTTTCCCGCATCATACCGCGTTCATCACATGTGAAATAAAACATTTCATGCATCTGCCTCCAGGCAATTGGAAACCAAATCAGCAAAAATCAGGATAACAAGCTGATGAATGTAATCCTTCAAGACATTGAATCCAGAACACGCAAACAACAGTCCAGACCACATGATCCCACCATTGCATTATTGGCTCACCACATTTACTATAACAAGAAAATACACAACCACTCGTCTTCACATTTATTGAACTCATCCATCATCTTATTTTGATTCCTAATCCTCATTCGAAAAGAGCGAAGCAAAACTTTCTGCCATCATCGCATCGCAGAGATCTAATTCCAGGTGATTATGACCAAGTGTTGCAGCAAAACCAAGCGAAGGAGGCGGAAAAGTGCCACGACTTACCACACAATACATGCGATTATTGGTCGTCCACCGCTGCTGTTGTCATATAAAAATCCACGAGAGCAAAAAATAAAAAGAATTGAAAAAAAAAAAAAAACACCATAAACACCCATCACGAAGCAAGTCCTAGTCTCGGATGTGGTCGGGCGCTCTCCTCGTAGCCCATCCAAAACACAAAATGGCTGTCAACATGGAGTAACATATGCGATGTGTTGTTAATGGCCCTGTGAATTTTTCCAACAATCATCATTCCTCTATGTGTGTATCCTGTTAGGGGTGGGAATTGGGAAAGCGGCAATGATATATGATGAGTGCTGTAACCACCGCACCGCAGCAGTGGCTCATCCCCTACTACAGCCGCACATCAGGATCTCGTCCTTGTCCTCTGAAGTAAAATAACAACTGCGCCGGGCTATGTTTATATGAAATGGGAACTAGAGGCGGGGATATGCTTTGCTTTGGCCATGCCAAACGATGAACAGTAGGACAGATAATATGATGATGACGACGAGAACGATGATGAGTGTACTTTGTGGTTCCTCCATGAGATTATTAGCACTTGGGAACATCTGCCGCCAGCGATAAAAATGCTGCATCGTCATCTCCGTGTATAGTTGTGTCAGATTTATCAAATTTATTACAAGGTTTTGCGGTCACCACACAAATTTCCAAAAAAAAGGAAGGAAAAAAAAGAAAGCAATTTCGGTTCACCATTTTCGGGGGAAAAGATACATTTTCTTTTTTTTTTCTCTTTCAATTATTTTATCTCCGACCTCGTAAAAGTTATAACAGTTGGGGTTAAGTGCTCTAAAGCTGAAGAGTGGAAAACTATGGTGTAGGTACTTTTAGTATGTTGAAGTAGCTCACACACTTTTTCAATTGTCTAACGAGTTTTTTTTTTTAAACACGTAGTCACGATCATAGTCATAGTTTAAGTTTAAATTTGAATTTATTGTTTCTTAATTGAAAATCGAAGTCAATTGGTTTTCAATTTCTTAAAATTTAAAGTAACCTAAGTTCACATTGAATGCTGGTCGCAGTGTGAACTGTGAACTACTAATTTAAGTGGAAACCTAATAATCAGATAATTTATTTGAAGAAAAATGAGAGTACAATTGCACATCTTTGGTAGTTTAAAGTTCAAATAATTATGTTCCAATGACTGCATGCAATTGACGCTTAAATAGAAAAAAATAGATTTTTTTAAAGAATCTTAATATGTTGGTTTCCCACGTACGTTGGCGCGTCCCTAATTTTTGAAGTTTTTTTTTATCTGCTCCTTTGATTTTATGTCGTTTGTTAATGGCAGTGATCACTAAAAAAACTGAGATTGATATTATTTAAAGAAAACCTTAAACTTTCAAGACCGCACTGATTTTCCTCTTGAAATGTGCTAAGTACATGAATATTTGTCAAAACGATGTCAACACGGTTTGCCGTCATGCATCTTAGGAAAGTGAAATTTAGTATGCAATTCGTTATACTTTCTACAATTGATCAATCAAAATCCATACTCACTCGTTCTCTTAAAATATCCCTCGGGTTGACAATGCAGCAAAGGGCTCTAAGTCTAAGTGTTTGGTTCAGAAACACGGTAAGAGCGACCGACGTTTCGATTATTGGCTAACGGCTATGCGACCATCAACTTTCTTGTAATGAGCTCGTAGTTCTAGTTTTAGTTCTTAACAAATGCAAAATTTTATAATTAAAACAAAATTACATATTTGTACAAATCTGATAGACAGAAAAAGGTATATACAATTGAAAGAGATATTCTTTATAAAAAGTTATCAAGAGACATAGGAAAGCAGAACCTCGATTTGAGTGAGGTCAAATCCAAAAAGCCAGTTTTTAACTTTTTTTTTTAAATAAAGACAATGAGCGAACAGTACGAATAATTGAATCGGTGATTGTTAAAACAACATAAGTGACATTTTTATTTGTTTGTAGGAGAGACAAAAATTTTGTGTTTTCTACCCATAAGCAAAAATAATAATAAATATTATAATTATTAAAAGTAACAGATTATTGAAAATAGTTATTTTTGCGTATTTTCATTGCTTATGGGTAGAAAACACAAAATTTTTGTCTCTCCTACAAAAAAATAAAAATGTCACTTATGTTGTTTATAAATCACCGATTCAATTGCTGGAAAAGTATTAAAGAGCTTGCAGTACACAATGGAGTAGAAGTTTCTGAGATGAGTAGTACGAAAAGGGGGGACGATTACTTGACATTCAAAGTTGCTTCGCATAGTACGAACATTAGAAATTGGGCTTTGTAAATAGCCACCCCTCTTAGAAAATATTTTAGATGTTTTGTAATAATAAAGATGGCTGAGAGGTAAAATATTTAAGGACCTAATAGAGCCATAGAAGGAGTTAACCGATTAGCACCGTAGATCTTTCTCATTGCACATTTCTGCAAAACAAGGAGAGGATTGATATTAGTTTGGTATGCCCCACCCCAGCAGCTTATGCCATACTGGAGTTTTGAATGTTTTAAGTGTTGTGTTATTACAGAATTTTCTGAGATGATAAAAACTTCTAACTGACGATCTAAAATATAGCTTCAAAGCTGATATATTTTTGAATTTGAATTTGAAGTGTTTTTTATTCCATTACTAATAATAAATATACATATAATTTACAAAAAACGTTTGAGCATGGCTTTATGCCATATCAAAGCTGATATATAATTATACCAGCTCATAGTCTGGTCAAACACAATCCCAAGGTACTTGAAATCATTTACTGCTTCTATCTCAAAACAGTTTGGACTGCAGTTTGCCTCTAGGTCATAAAATAATGAATTGAGACCAACATTACATGAACAATAAAATAGTTTGTATTTTAAACAATTTTGGGCATGGAAAACAATTTTCAAATCAGGAGCATCACGCATTCTTAAGCTATAGTACATAACTTTGGTTTTGTTGCTCATGCAAAGTTTATGTTTGGCAAACCACATCCGCAATAGATGGACATCTTGATTCAAATCAGCTAAAAGATCCAATGCACTAGATGAATTATAAGCTAGACCAAGATCATCTGCGAAAGCTGTTATTTTACCAGAGAATGGTAGTTCGAACAGAGAGTTGACGTAGATAAGAAAAAGAATGGGACCAAGGACCGAACCTTGTGGAACACCAATTTTTGAGATCCTAGATTTGCTGAAGCTTTCCTCAACTTTAACTTTTTGAGTTCTGTTCTTGAGGTAAGACTCAAACCAATTATAAGCGAAACCTCGAAAACCAGCCGATTGAAGTTTGTAGAGGAGCGTGCTATGATCTACAGTATCGAATGCTTTGCTTATGTCTACAAACAAACCAGCGCAATACATTTTACTATCGAGACCCTTATTAATGACAGAACAAAAATCTAAAAGGGCGTCTTCAGTAGATATTCCTTCCCTAAAGCCGAACTGTGATGAACTGAAGAATTTATTTTTTTTTTCAGGTATCGTATAACATTCTATTTTTTTATATCTTTTTCAAAAATTTTAGATAACGAGGACAGCAATGATATAGGTCTATAATTGTTAGCCTCCTTCTTATTGTTTTATTATTTATTTATTGTTTTAAATTACAGTAAAAGCATTTGGGAAAATAGGAGAGGATTTAAAAAGAGAAACCAAATTTCGACTTCGGGCTAGCTCTAACCAGTTTTGCACTCTAAGTCGGTTGAGGTCCCCTTCCATTGCGCCACCTAAAACGAAGTCTTCTGCTTTTGCGTTTTCCCTGCAATATGCTTTTGAAAATCTTTCGTACCGTAGCGTTGATATCCATCCGCTGTACATGGCCCAGTTATTGTAGTCGAGCGATGCGTACTCTTCTAGCTATGCCCATGTCGCGGTACAGGTCATACAGCTCGTCGCTGTATCTTCTTCCCAAACATTGTCTTCGCATACGGGACCAAAGATTATTCGGAGAATTTTTCTTTCGAAACGACCAAGGGTTTCCTCATCCGGTTTCGATAAAGTCCACGCTTCCGCGCCGTTAATCATATGAAGTTATGAAATATCAAGTCTTTTGACACAATAAAAGAAACCTAAGCAAGCAAAGGAAGGAAGTGTGATATCATAGCTGCTTTTGCTAGTATGCAAACGGTAGCAAGGTCAATGAGGGTAAAACGAAATATATGTTGTCATCAATCGATCATCCAACATCGACAAATCGGACAAAACATCACAATTGACAAACATAACTTCGACATAAAACCAGGACTTCGTCTAACTAGGATCCGCTAAAGATACAGAAAACATCATCAATGCGGAGATCAAACGGAGAATAACTCTTGACAACCGTTGTTTCTTTGGGCTAAGAAGGCAATCGAGAAACAAAATCCTCTCCAGAAAAGCCAAGGTAACCCTGTACAAGAGCTTAATCATGCCAGTCCTGAATGACGTGTATACCAACTGCGTTGAGTGGATATATCACCTGATCTAAGGGGAATAGATTGTTGTGATCCTATTGATATACCTGGTTTCCTTATAAATTAGTTTCCAATATGAACCTGAGTGTTTCTGCTTTTGACTCGGTATAAGAAACGATTTATTTCCTGAGTTTTTCTAATCTGTTTGCCTTGTTCCTTTTAAGGGCTTTGACAAGTCAGCTAGTTTCATGGAGTATTTCGATGCTTTCACAGAATTCATTGTACGAGGCATTCTTTGATCTTCGAATTAACCTTAAAATCCTTCTGTTTTGATCGGTACAGGTTTCAAACGGCCTCTAATTTGGACTTGAGGGACGTGTTCAGAAGACTTCTGGTTTCCCTGCGAAGTTTCTGTAGCTAAGCGTTTCACCACCAAACCAAAGATCTTCTAGGCACTGGTCTAGCTGAACATGCGTGGACAGGCCAGCTCAAAGCTTGTAAGGTCAAAATTAACGCTTAGAACTGCATCTTCCACTTTTTGTGTTGTAAAGTTTTTACGAAATTACCAACCTCATCAACAGTTGTTTTTTTTGTAAGGGGTAGGTACAGACCACATTTGTTACATGGAATTGGATAAATCTTTGGTCCAATAGTAACACGTCCGGTAGAAGTTCCCAGTTGGTAGTTTCCTGAGCATATCTGTTAGATAATCTCAAATTTTTTACCATCTGTCGTTTATGGGGCTCAATTCCTTTTGAAGTTCTTTAAAGAATCTTAAGAATGTGTCAAGATTCAAGTCTTACAAGCCTATTCAAGACGCACACTTTTAAAAATAAAGGTAAAACCTATGTGTTTCCAAACTGTCGCTTAAAAGTCGGCTCATATTGAAAATTATATACTTCTCCCTTTTTCCAACAACAGCAACATTGTATAACAATGCGTCTTTTCACAACCAATGTAAGCCTGCCTTCCACCCCTCTCTTTGTTTCATTCAGAATCACTAAATTTTCAATTAAAAACTTGCAGCGATGCGTTAAGCAATTAGCTCCCTGGGTGGAATGAATTAAAAAATTGAAATTTCATATCTCTGCTTGGCGATGTATTCTCCTGCGGAAGCAAGATTGAGTGTAATAATTAAGCTCGTTGGCAGGACCTGTTAATCAAATATTCACCTCCATCACGTCAAACGTCATCGTCATATGCACACCATACGAGCAGGTGAGTCTTGTCCTATGCCATCACTAGACACTTTTGAAGGATTTATGGTTTTGTTGTTCCATTCCATCGTAACCGCATTTCACACCTCAAAGTCTGACTAATTAAAAGAACAGGTATAACCCTGTCTCTTTGAGGATGTCCACTACGTACTGTGAGACTAATTAAAATTTACCTCAAAACTTCAGGATGCAAAACCTCAACAATTATTTAAAAAACAATGACAACTCAACCAGACCGCAAAATTCATAATCCCTGTCCGAGGCGAATTGGAATCGGACCTCTATGATGCCCTATCCTTGTCCTTGCACCTGACAAAAAGACGACTGATGTACTGCAACTGTTTCTATTGCCAACATTTTCAGTTGTTTGGTGTAATTAACTCGCAAAATCCGATTCGACTCACGGTCGTTCAGTTTATTTTGGTACTTTTGACAGCAGGACGACCGACCGACCCTAAAGGGACGATATTATAGTGACAGGTCAGGACAGGTATTCTCACTATCTCTTGGACGCAGCATGACATCCTTGTGTCAGATTTCAGGTAGGCTCACATGGGAGCTAATAAAATAGGTAAACTGTGTTGTGTTGGCCCAACATCGATTTGTTTCGGGCCGCTGCTTGAGTCCATGTGTGTGGCCTGACCGATCAAAACACCGGACCATGGTGTTGACTTCAAATGCGGTCAGCTAGCTGTCAAAACACCACAATTTATATTGTTCTCGCCGGCCGGCCGGCGGGTTGACCAGGCTACATCACTTGGGCACTTGGTATCGGGCGGCATCCTTGTTATCGTTTCGTCCTCTCGCTTGAGCGGCCTACTATTCGTATATTTACGGGTATGGCGAAGGCAGCAATGGCGACCCAAAGCCGAAAACGAAACACACAATCGGGATCTGTCTCTGTGTGAGCGCGCGGGACAATTAATAGGATGTTGTACAGGGACGCGCATTAAATGGATACTTTGTCTGGAGCTTATAAGCAGCAGAAGACTACGGCTGTTGGTTGGTTAGCTAAACATGGACACAATGCGTGACACCATCTCGTAGAGTGCCAGTTTGTTATCGGTAACATTTAAACCATCATTCTGGGTATTTATGGCGACTGCCGCTAAGTAGTAGTTAAGATAGATAGATGGCTGGGTTAAAAGGCTGCGCGGTGATAACATCACACAGGTGATACCTAATTTATTGGGCTGTGTTCTGTGGTTTCCATAATGGTACTTCTTCAGTGTGATGTGTCCTCCTGGTTGGGGGCTAAGATTGAATTTTATTGTCACTTTTGCTTTGGATTGTGCGCTGTGGTGTGGTGTGGGCGAGCTATTAGAAGGTATAGGTATGTTGAGAAATTGGTGATTGATGCGGTTCCAAATCGCTTAATGGGCTTAGGGACTTAACACAAAGCATTATGGCTTCTTAGAGGTGTAATGTTAAAGTCGTTAGAAGAGGTGCAGTCTTATTACTTGACCATTTGGGATTACGTTTATGCCTTTGGAATTGAAATAAATTGCTCGGGAAATGTGACAAGATTTAAAAGAGAAAAGGTTTTCAATTCAATGGACTATTGGCTATTGTTTAGGCAACGTTCGTAAATGAATCACAAACTTAGTGACAAGATAAAAAAAAGTGTCATATAAAGAAGATGAATGCTTTTCGTATTGAAAATGTCTATAAACAACCTGGAGATTTACTTATAATTGATTTAGTGAAGATAGCTCATAAGTAAAGGATTTGTAAAGAGAAACTATCAAACTATGCAGCTAATGGGAAGGAAAAGAAAGCAGGTTTGGTTTGGTCAAAAAGCGGAATGGACTTGGCTACCAATTATTGTTCAAGGGTCAAAGCAGTGAATTCCTTAAAATTTGGTCCTTCACTTAGAAGTTCCCATGCATTTTTAAGCAAGGAAAGGACAATTTAAAATGAGATTTTCATACATGAAACCTCGCTCCAAATACTATACCACTGTCTCAGATGCAGCAAGCTTACCAATCCGGAAAATCTAATAGGATCACACTTTAAGATCATGTTAGCAGGATTGAATACGCGCTTGACAGGGAAGGCTTTGTAGTGGGCATCTTCATCGACATTCAAGGTGCTTTAGATAGTGCTAACTTTTATAACTGCTATACGCTGCCAGAGAATATGGTGTGGAAGAGTCGTTAGTCTTGTGGATTATAGAAATGCTATTGAATAGAACCGTAACCATTGAGCAAAGTGTGGAAAATATATTGCAACAGAAGGGAATAAAGGCTGGAAGTTAGCCTTCTAAATATGTCAATTTCTGTGGTACATGCTGATCTGTTCTCTACTTGTAATGTTCAATAGATCTAACGTCAACACCCATGCATATGCCGCCGTGCTTTCGGTTGGTAATACCCTTCAAGCTGTCTTTTCAAGAGCGCAGACAGTGCTAAATCTAATTTACTCCAGGTGTCTTAGAAACGATACGCAAAAAATCTATTGGTCTGACCCAACTAACACTTAAAGTCGTCGACATTTCCTTTTCAAAAATCTTGAAGTAATCCTAGATAACAAGTTTCAAGGAACAATTTGTCTTGGTGTTGCTGTTGCCTTCCCCAGCCCTCCGGGTGCTGCTTTCGACGCACTGTTGAATCTTCCTCCCCTTGATACCTACATCATGGGGTGTACTCTCAAGACCATTTATCGCTTAAAGAGATGTGGCCTCTATCACAATTAGCACCGTAGTTTTGAGGAACTTGCAAAGAGCAAGTCACGTCTCATAAATATGCCGTCCGACACAATGATCCCAAAGTTCAAACTGCGTTACAAATACACAGTCAACTTTCCTTCTGTTCAGGACTGATGTTGTAAATATTTAATTCACTCAAGCTTTATTCACCTAGTTTGTATTCTAAGTTTACATAGACTTATGTTTATAATAATTTAATTAATCTCAATTAAAACGTTCAAGATTTAAGATATATATATTGTTTTTCCTTCCACAACGTACATAACAATAGGTTATGGGCCCAGAACAACGCCAAGGAAAGTATAGATATTTTGAATAAAAGAAGAATTACTCCGGATATTTGTTGTGACCGCAAATAAGAACATCCGTAATAAGCTATGTCGAGTAATTTTCTGGCCACCATTGAAAAATTAAAAGGACGAGAAAATTATGCTACCTGGAAATTTGTCATACAAACTTATTTAGAGCATCTAGGGCTCTGGGAATCAGTTCAGGGTACCGAAACTGATACTTCAAAAATTTCAAAGGCTAGAACATCTTTAATTTTGTCAATTGATTCTGCTAATTTTGTTCACATTGAAGATGCTCAAAATGCAAAAGAAGTTTGGGAGAAATTAAAAACAATATTTGAAGATAAGGGTAGAGTTCGTCGTATAGGTTTAATTAAGCAATTAACCCAGACCAAATTGGAAGAATGCGAGTCAATGCAAGTTTATGTTCACACAATTGTTACCGCTGCACATCGTTTGAATAGTATTGGATTCAAGGTCGATGACGAGTGGATTGCGTGTTTCTTATTGGGTGGTTTATCTGAAAATTTTTCACCGATGGTTATGGCATTAGACAATGTCGAAGTTAAACTTACAAGTGACGCTGTTAAGACCAAGTTATTGCAAGAAATGCCTTCACAGAATAAAAATAGTGCTTTTTTAAACAGTTCCAAGCAAAAATCTAAAAAGGGTGGTATTCGTTGTTACACCTGTAACAAGAAAGGCCACAAATCACCTGATTGTCCAGACAAGAATAAAATGAACAAGCATTCCAAGGTAAAGTTTGATTCAACTTATAATGTAAGACCAGAGTTCAGCTCGGTTTTCTTGACTGGAAAGTTCAACAAAAGTGATTGGTACATAGATTCTGGAGCAACGCAGCATCTAACAATGAACCATAATTGGATTTTTAATGAAAAGAAATCTCCAATATCAGAAATTTTAGCTGCTAACGATACAAAGATGAACGTTAAATCCTGTGGAACTGTCAAGTTGTATACTGATGTCAATGGAATGCCGAATTCAATAGAAGTGCGAGATGTTTTATGTGTTCCAAATTTAACTGCCAATCTTTTGTCAGTAAGTCAACTGACGAAAAATCAAAAATATGTAAATTTTGATAGAAATGGTTGTAAAATAAAAGACAAAAATGGTAAGTTGCTCGCAAGTGCAAAATTAGTTGATGGTCTTTATCGATTGAATGGATCAAAATGTGCAAGTTATGTCGCAGTAGCAAGAACAGACAACATTGAGACATGGCATCGAAGATTGGGACATATCAATTTCAATGATATGTTAATAATGAAGAAAGGGAGTGTTGACGGTGTTAATTTCAATGAAGAAAAGTTTACTGAGGTATGTGTTACCTGTTTGCAAGGTAAACAAGCAAGATCTCCTTTTAAGCACACAGCGACAAGAGCAAATAATGTTTTGGAACTTATTCATGCAGACCTAGCAGGACCAACAATGAATCCTTCAATTGGTGGAAGTCGATACTATTTTGTTTTGGTTGATGATTTTTCAAGAATGACTTTTACTTATTTTTTGAAATCCAAAGATGAAGCTTTCGAAAGATTTTGTGATTTTAAGGCCTATGTCGAAAACCAAACAGGTTCTTGCCTGTGAAAAAGTTTCGTTCAGACAATGGAACGGAATTTTGCAATAAGAAATTTGACAAACTGTTCAGTGTTTGTGGTATCGAAAGGCAAACTTCAACACCTTATACTCCACAGCAAAACGGACTTGCAGAAAGAACAATTCGAACTTTAACGGAGAGAGCTTTATGTATGATAACTGATGCATCGTTGAGTAAAAAGTATTGGGCTGAAGCAATTGCAACTGCAACTTACATAAAAAATCATTCGTCTTCAAGGGTATTAGAAAACAAATCGCCGATTGAAGTTTGGTCAGGAATGAAACCAAATTTGTCTCACTTCAGAATATTTGGTTCATCTGCCATGGTACATGTTCCCTGTGAGAAGCGAAAGAAATTTGAGGTAAAATCTGTTGAACATATATTTGTTGGATATTGTTTAGGTAACAAAGGATATCGATTGATAAATCCTACAACAAATAAGGTGGTAGAGAGCCGAGATGTTATTTTCTTAGAATCTGAAAAAAAAACAATAACCCGGTTATGCCAGTTACAAACAAAGATGATGAAGATGATTTAGCTAATGAAAATTGTAGTGCTGAAGAAACATTGTCATTGGGAGAAGATCGTAGCTGTAAAGGAATGTATAAGCCAAAAGAAAATCTAAACTCAATTTCAATGGAGATTATTGAAGCACATGACACTGAAGCTACAGTTTTGAGAAGGTCAAATCGAGCAAAGAAACCAATCAACAGACTAAATTATGTTCAATATTTTACAAAAGACAGTATAAATGAACCAACGTCTTTAAGTGAAGCCGTTTCAAGTTTGAACAGTAAAGAAAGGAAGATAGCAATGGATGAAGAATTTCAATCATTAATAGATAACAAAACTTGGGAATTGGTAGATTTACCTGATGATAGTAAACCAGTAAACTCAAAATGGATATTCAAAATAATGACTGATAAAACTGGAAAAATTATTCGGTATTTTATAAAAGAAAAAGTAGCAGATAGTACAATTATAATCAAAGATGTCAACACTGAAAATATGGTTGCTGATAGTTTAACAAAAGGAGTTACTGATCAGAAACAAGTTTTATGTTTAAGAAACATGGGCTTGAAAAACTAATATTTTCTTTATATAAAATTATCTATTATTAGTATTTGATTGTGAATTAAGGTGGAGTGTTGTAAATATTTAATTCACTCAAGCTTTATTCACCTAGTTTGTATTCTAAGTTTACATAGACTTATGTTTATAATAATTTAATTAATCTCAATTAAAACGTTCAAGATTCAAGATATATAGGTATATTGTTTTTCCTTCCACAACGTTCATAACAATAACTGATCCACTCTAGAATCTGAGCCTGGGAAGATCATCACAATCATCACGCAGATGATTACAAAACCAATGATAGGTCTAGCACTGGTGCGATGGCAGTAGAAGTTAGGACGCCTCTATAGGCACGCATCTGTCTTTCCAACGGGGGGACATGTTATTTAAATGGCCTTAACCCTACAAGGCTCAATTATATGTGTGTGAAAAAAAATATACGTTGTATTTAGTGAACAGAAGTTAGGGAAAACTTATTAAAAATAAAGTAAAGCGTTACTTTTCGAAAAAATCCACTTTTTATTTCAGTTCCACATATGATACACTGAGCCCTTACTATACTTTTTGGTACTGAACCATTACAATCGAATTGTTTTGGAAATAGTTCCTATATACTTTTTTTTCAATTGTTACTTATTCAAAATGAAATGACTATTACTAATACTTTTATTTCACTTTTATATATATTGCAATGCAAAATCATACTTGCTGATCCGACGGGTGTTGCTCAAGTATGGAGTTTCAACGTTTCCATTTTCGTTCTATCGTTCCCGTGGGAATGCAACATCCTAAAGTTGAAAGAATTTCTGAAATCGGTTCCGTGGGACCATGGAGATCAAACCTTGATAAGAACCATACCTATGGAACTTAAAAAAAAAAATTAAAATCAGGCGATTTACGGTCAAAACTCGAACGAAATTCTAAGAATCTAGTGGCATTTAGCTCCCGTCTCCACCGTTCCTTAGTCTATGTTATCGATGTGATACTTATAGAACAGCGGGGTATAAAGCTCAACGTACGGTATGTGTAGCATCCATAAACATACGATTTACTTATACATTTACTATTGTAATATCAAAAACAATTTACTCTTGTAAAATATATACGGTTCACTTACAATTTTTTTTTGAATTTTTTGAGTTCACACAGACAACTAGTGTTTTACTTTTACTCAAATTTCACCCTTTATACACTATACTGTAATACGATTGATACCTGATGTGTGTAGTTTCTATCAAGATGTCAAAAGATGTCGCTACTTCTATTTTGCAGCTACAGGAACGATTAAAGTTAATGTTCCACGTATGGAACACGTTACGAAGAATGGCTGGATGGGGAGAAGTATTTGTGTCTGCAACGATAGCCAAGCTGTGCTGCAAGCCTTTCTGAATCCTTTTACTATTTTTGACTAAATTCTTTGAGTCTCACTCGGATTCCAGGCCATCATGATCACCGATGAACTTGCAAGGCAGGAATCTCAGAAAACTTACTTAAGACTTGAACCGGCGTGGCGTCTTCAGTGAGGGTTTCAATCAACGATTGGATCTGTCAAGCATGCTCCCCAATGTTCTGTAACATTTTTGCTATCTCATAGCAGAAAAGACTGTAGCAAGCTTATTGGTATTGCCAATTGTACACTTCTCTTTTGCCAATCTTTGAAATGTGAAAGGTCTAATGATACCACACTCTGTGAATCCTGTGGAGAGGATGACGACAGTACGGAGCACTTCCTCTGTAAATGTTCTGCAGTTTGTCCTATCAGGGGCCTGTAACACAAATATTTACTTGTAATACAAGTGGATCATGACAAGAGTAAGAAATTTCTTTCACAAATTTGGTTAAATCTTCTACAAGTGTAATGGACATAGTCCTTCAAAGTCAAAAACTTGTAGACTTGTAACTTTGAGTGACTGGCGCCAGGTTTCAAATACTCGCATAAGACAGATTACCTGAAATACATATTTCCGAATACCTTCGTTTTCAAAGTTCAATGTCTCCCGAATTAGTTAGAAGCAAGTTAAGGTCCTCAAAGGGTTTTAGTTTTTTCACAAAATGTGTAAATACGGAAATGATCGTTGACTTAATTAACGCTTACGCCCAGTGAAAGTATCAGTATGTCAAAGTTTATTGCAATTTCTTTTGTTTACTTTTGATTATGTAGAAGTCTGCTAATAAAATAGATGCATGACGTTTAAGAACCCAATGCGAGTTAACTCACCTAAGCTTCATGTCGCAAACTCCTCGTCTTCATAGGTAGGTATACCAAAGCGAACGTACCTTTAGAGCGAGAATTTCTTCGAATCCGCCTTCGCCTCTGCAACTCGAGACACAAGTTTGTCTGAATTTCAATTACAATTTTTATCTGCGATTTAGCACGAAACCTGTAACATTCATACGTCTCTCCCACAAAACCAATCCTGAATTGATGAATTCCATTAAACCCCAAAGCTAAAGCCTCCATCTCAAATACCAACACTAAATTGCTAAGTTAATTGGATTTCTTGCCCATACCTCCCCGAGCCCTCAAAAACACAAAAAAACAAAATTGTTTACATTTCACTGGACTTTATTGCGCCATTTACGAAGCACATAAAACGCGCATAAATGGCCACCACCCCATACCACTTCGTGACTAAATAATGGGCAATTTTCTCAAAAATCGACAAACGAACGCTCCCACAGGTGTCCCCCTCTCACTCTCTGCAAACGTTTGGTCTCTCATCACTGACTGATGGACGGACGATATCGCTTCATATCTCAGTTCAGGCCAAATAATGCAAATTGCATATTGCCACAGCCTTAGCGCTTGGAGCTCTGGGGTCCGAGAAAGCTGCGGTGCGGTGTTTGTTGTGTAGATATACAGCGAGTTTCTTGGAGCATGGTTTATTATCGCCTCCAGAGTATGGTGGACGGCTCTGGCCAACCCAAACAACGCCAGCGATGAAAAAATATCCGCATAAACGTTCCAATTGCAAATATTTTCAATCTGCAGTAGATTTAGTTAATAGGTCGCGGCGAATGTCTAAATCGACGTCAAGTCTGCATGAAATATTTGCGGTGTGCGGAGATATTCTATCCAAAAAAGTCTCTCACACACATGTTTGGCATAAAACTCATTCATCTTCTGTGTATGACTGTGCGGCGGCAAGCATCAGAAGCGATCACCAACTGTGAGTCTGGTCGCAGACCACCCAAAAAATCTGGCCGCAATCAAAGACACCAGTTCCATTATATCGTGCTAATTGTGCTCTGGACATACAATTTATTCGAACTCCTCAATGCCGCAATAGTGCAAAGGAATCTAAGGATATACTCTAGGGAGGTTCTGTGTGTGTGTTGGGTGCAGAGTGCAGACTAAAAAGAAAAGGAATCCTCATCTATTTTGGTTTTGATGTACGGTAGGTTCCTCCTCCTGTTGGAATGTTGTGATTGTTATGAACAATTTTTTGGTAAGGAGATGCTCTTTGTTGTCACAATATTGCTGCAATAATTTTCAATTTGGAAGGGCGCAATTGTTGTTTAGGGGATGATACAAACAAGGCGGCGGCGCAATAAAATCGGATCAAAGGATTTTTAAATTCGTATAAGGTCGGTTTACCTGCAAGGCCATGCGAGGATGCAAGATAAACCAGGACAGCAATTGATGTCTTTTAGGGAAATGATAAATGATTCTTCGAAGATAAATGGTTTGTTTAAAATTTCATTAAGCTGCGTGCACCTGTGGCAGTCTTTGGGGTATGATTCGGCGAGCGATTGCATTTCAGATGTTGTGGGAGTTTTTGAGAATAGTTATTTCAATTCAATTCAATTTTTCTTTATTTTTTCAAATCATAAATTGCAATATTATAGTAAAGAAATATAATTTATTAGAAAGCATGGCAATATGCAATCTGCCGTAAAGAAATTACACTTTTAAAATACAATGCGAAAGTTTTAAGAAACTTGTGCTAAGTTTATAAGTAAATTTGTTTAAAAAGAAAGAAAACTAGTAGAACAAACAAACAGTGACTTTTAGTTTAATCAAAACAAAAAAATAAATAAATTGATTTAGGCTGAAATCTATTGCTGTGTGTATAAGATACACGTTTAGAACATTCTTAATGTATATAAATATTATGTTTCTAATGTACATAACAATCTAATTTCTGATGGACTTTTAGTCAAAATAAAATACAAGTAGATCAAAGGGTGTAGCTAAAACGAAAATAACCTGCTTTTTCCCTGTATGTATAGTTCAAAAAGTGGTGTTGACATACTGTTTCAAAACATGTTCAAATAATCATCTCGATCGAGTCTACGTATTTCCTGTAAAATTGGACAAAATGCTATAAATTGTATAACGTTTTCGTTCTGACCGAGATTGCAGAGCGAACAGATAGGATTTAAGTCAGATCTATGAGGTCTACAATTCAGTTCCAGTATTTCAGTTCTGACTTTGAAAATTAAGCTCATTTGAGAAACTGAAAACTCATCTCTGAAATAGTTTTTCGCACCTAAAGAGAAAGTTAGTTGTCGATAAACACTTTTTTATGTCGAAGAAGTACCTCGGACTATGCATTGCTGAAATAGCGTCTCATCTATGCGAGCTATGCAGTCGTATATGGAATCTCTTAACGCAACAACATTGGCAGTTGGTAATGAAATTGCAAAATTATGCGTAACAGCCAGATCGTACCAGTATTTGATTGAGCTATAACCATTGTGAAAACAAATCATAAGGATCCGTTTTTGGATGTTTTGGTCTGATCGACTCATTACCTTGACAATGTAGTCCGCACTAGCCTTCAAGTTTTTTTTTAAAATATGTGCGGTAACCCAGATTCCACACGTATGGCATAGTTTGGGGTGTTTTTAGGCAGATTGAAAATTCGTTTGAAAAAGTACATAGTATATAGTATATAGTATATAGTACATAGTATATATACTTCATTTCCATAGCAAAGGCAACTATTTACTGTAGCGCTGAAAACTTTAAATTTTGATGCAGGATCAACCGAATGGTTCCAAAAAAAATGTTTCCACACGCTTTTCAAAGCTACTTTAGCAGCTTTAATTTTTTCTTTAATATGTGTATGTGGAATCAGGCTATATGTGAGAATATATCCAAGATACTTAAGTCTGCGCTCTTACAGTTTTGCTCCCAAATAATGTCTAATCTTGATGGTAAAAAGTGTCAACCCCGCTGTACATTGATATAACCAAGGCCTTAGACCTGGTGAACCATAAAATTTTATTGAAAATGTTAGAAAAAGCTGGTTTTCGTGGATTTTTTCTGAATTGGTTCGAAGCTTATCTTAAAGATAGGTCACTAAGGGCCAGTTGCTCAATCGAATTATAAATTTAAGTTCTACATAAAGTTTTCATTTTGTATGAGACGTTCCGGAATTCTTAAGTTCTACATAAAATCCCCATACTAAAGTAGAACTTTATGTAGAACTTAAATTTATGATTCGATTGAGCAACTGGCCCTAAGAGTTAAAATTGGTGAGATAAGGAACGACTTGAAATATTTCAACTTGGGAGTACCTCAGGGATCTGTCATTGGTCCAATCCTATTTCTTGTCTACATAAACTCTCTCTTGGAGCTCGAGATCAAAGGTTTGCCAACTGCTTTTGTGGATGACGTGCGTTTTTCTTATGGTGCGAATAGTCATCTTGATATGGCTGCTGATATTATATGGGATCTGAGTTTATTGAGGTTTTGGTTTGCTGGACACAAATTGGTCAGCAATAAAACTAAAATACTGTTTTTCAGCTTAACTAAGTCAGTAAAATTGATATCTGGAATCCACTTTCATGCACCGAAATGCCCTAAATTCAAATCTAATAACTGTTTATGCAATATGCAGTCAATTTCTTCCACCTTTTATAGGCATCATAAATGTAGTGATAACTGTTTTGAAATTGAGAAAGTTAATGAATCTAAATATCTAGGACTTATCATTGACTCTAACATGAGTTTTTCAAAACATATTGGTTCCTTATACATGTATTTTCGTTCAACTCTTCGGCTGTTTTATTACCTGATAAATGTGTGTTCTGATTTTGTCATGAAACAAATCTATTACGGAATTTTTCACTCCAAATTACAATACGGAATTGTTTGCTGGGGAGGTTCGTATTTAAACAAAATTCAACCTCTTTTAGTGCTGCAGAAGCATATTTTAAGGAAAATGTGCCGTAAAAATGTAAGACATCCTAGTTTCCCTTTGTTCTGCTACCCTAACATCCTTCCAGTTCGTCACCTATATTGTTTTAAAGTGTTAAAGTCGTTCTATATGAAGTCCGGCAATCGTAATTTTCGGCTCATTTCCTCTTATAACTTACGTGTTGATATGTCTAATGTGGTAACTGTTCCTTTGTTCCGGACAACTGCGTTCCGTAATTTTTATTCTATATCTTCTGTTAGATTTTTTAATAAACTTCCACCTTCAATTAGAGCAGTATCGTCTTCTGGACTGTTTCAAAGATGCGTAAAAGTCTGGCTTTTAAAATTTGATCATTCAAGTCTTGCTTCAAACTTTTTCTGATATTCTGATTTAACTTATTATTATTATCACTATTATTTTCTGTATCATTCTTGTTTTTGTAATTAACATAATTCAAATATAAAATTTCTTATTGTTCTTTTTTGCTTCTAAAATGATGTCTTTTTTATTTATTGCCACCCCACATTAAGCACTTAATTTGTAAAGTCTGAATATTTTTTTAAGTGACATCATCACTATTTACTTCTTATAAGAAAATTCCGATTGTCTCTAGATCCCTTTCCCTTATGTAATATTTACTTAGCTTAAGATAAATTATTGTGATGTAATAATGACTTCAACTTAATCTATCCACTATTTCGATGATATCATCCCCAAGAGTCCAGTTGCAATTATAACCTATAGATCTGTTGCGTGATCTAAAGACCATAATTTTAGATTTCAAGCTGTTACTTTTCAAATCCCAACTATCACAATATTGCTGTAGCTGTAGCCTATTGATTTGTAGCTGTAGAGTAAGCGGGCTATTAGACAGGATAACAAGATCGTCAGCATAAAGAAGGACTTTAAAATTAACATCACCTATAGTGATACCTCCTGGGATGTGATTTTCAACATCATTAATAAAAAGTGAGAATAGTAAAGGGCTTAAGACACAGCCTTGAGGAACACCAGATTGGCATTTAAACATTTGACCATTCTGGACAAAAGCATGATTTTTTTCAAGCATTTTCTCATAGAATTTGATGAACCCGGCTGATAAACCTATTACAGAAAGTTTGTATATCAACGACTTTCTATTGACCGTGTCAAATGCAACATACAGATCGACGAAAAAGGCATACACACATTTTTTTATCAGTAAATCGTTTAGCTACAGTACATAAAGTATAGTAGTGAATTTAAGACTGTATTACCCCTATAGTTTTCCGATTGTTCACGATCACCATTTTTAAAAACGGCTGATATTTTGGAGTACTTAAAATTTTCAGGAACAGTTTCTTCACTACAAAGTTAATTGAAGAAACTTAAAATGTATTCTAAAAACTCAGGAGTGGCATTCTTGTAAAATTCAACTGGAATACCATCGGGGCCAGGTGCTTTCTTATTTTTCATTTTTAACAGAGATGATTTTTATTCCATTATTGTAAATGAGAAATCTAACTCTGGTACCGTTTTATTTGGAATGGCGAAACTGATTATGTTTAAATTTGGATTGGGTAACAAAAGTTTTTCAAAGTAAGTCACAAGAAAGTTTACATCAATTGAAAGTTTATTCGTATTATTCTGACCATTTAAGAAACGTACAGTACTCCAAAAACATTTTGAATCTTTACATATATTGAATTTCGAAGCTACGTTTCATAGGTGCATATTCCCTTCTAGAGTACACATTCGTTTATATTCTTGCGGTTAGCCCTAGCCCGTAGATACAAAACTTTGGCGTTAGGGTTATTTGTTTTTCTGAAAAGTTTCAAAAACCCAAGAGATCTGCCTAGCTTTTTTGCCATCATTGTCGTACCATTAAGAATGAAATGTGTGCCTGTTGCTATTTTCATTAGTGAAATTTGATGATTAAGAATGGTTATTTGATGTTTCTTTTCACAATTCAAGTTTTTTTGCTGTGTCTCACGTTTGCCTTGAAACTAACTCAATTTTGCCAGAGTTTCTCTTAAAAACTGTGCTTTAAAATTGACAAGGACTTTCAGCTCTGTCTTATCATGTCCTCGTTTCTAGGAATGGGCGAAGCACAACAAATGTCTTAGACTTAATACCCTAAACAGTACATTGCATAATAGCACCTTCGTTATCGCACAGATTCTTACAAGCCATGACCTAATCTGTGAAAATTACCTACCACACGCAACTAACCCAACTCACATCCTTCTTAGTTTCGTTAATAAGCCAGTCAGTAATCCAATTGACCGTGAATACTCCTCACAATAATAATATTTTTGTGCGCAACCAAAAAGGATCAATTCGAGAAAGGAAAACTCCCACTAAACACTTTACCAGCATCAGAAACCAATCCGCCATCCGACTTCCAGGAAGCAATCATTTCACACCGACAACCATCCGAACAAAACCTCATCTCATTATGATGATCACATTACAAACAGAAATCCCCTAATAGCCGATTAGGGGATTACGACACTACAACATGGTCTGCCTAAGCGGGGTTCTGTGTCCGTCCTCCGACTGCTGCTAATCCTCGTCTCATTTCAACAAAATATTTTGACGTTTAACTGCAACAAATAATAAGCACAATGCATCAGCCGGACGGTTGGTCGGTCGGCCACGGTCTGTGCAAACCGAACAATGGACGGTCAGATTATAAATAGGAGTCAAGTATGTGTCGGACGACTCTTCAGCTCAGTCTCTCTCCTGTTCCTTTTTTTGTTGAACGTGATGTACGAGGAGCGGTCCGGTGTGATGTGTATCTTGGTGATGGCACTTTACCGGATGATTTGTATCTTGGACAATGATGCGACAGGTCCATTGGTGTATCTAATAGATTGTTTGCGGCTGGGGTGCATGCTTTGAACATAGCCGCCCTCTGGGACCACCAACGTAACGCGCGCAGCATAATAGTGGAATGCGAGTTCGAACACAACGGGTGGCAGAGACCAATGATCTGCCCAGCTAGACTAATGTTGCTGGATCTTCTTACACAATAACATTATTGTCTTGGTCTAATTTTGTCTTTGAGAAGACGCTTCTGACCTTGGATAGGGGGTGTAATTCTCTTGTTGCATTGTTCACTGCTGCACCTGACTTAAGATCATTTACGATCGACAGTTCGACACACAAATGCGTAGGGTTCCTCCGAATCGATCGTTAAAATTTATTCTGATCAAGGAACACTCTAAAAGATGGCGTTTTCAACCTGTTACCCCATGTTTGGTGTTTATACAAGGGACAAAGCACGATCGAGATCACAGGTGCACTACGCCCCTAGATAGGTACGATCGTTTTGTAATAAAAAGAAAATTTATCGATCGGCTTGTCTGGTGACAGCGATGTTCATGTAAATGGGTAATTTTGTGTAAGCCATTTGGTGTGTTCAATGGGCATGGTAAGCAATGGCGACAACATTTGGAGATCAGTTCACGATCAGAGACGGAACCTGTTGTTTTTTTTTTTTTCAATACACGCCCACAGGTGACTTCTTTTATTTCCGTTCTGTTTTTATTTTTTTCACTTTTTTCTTTTGATCAATTAAATTCTTTGGAAATTGTTCAGGCGACATTCTCTTTTCTGTTGGTTGGTTGGTTGTTCTGAGATAATTTATCCAACAGTTGTTAGACATTTGTTGGTGTTTGTTTTTCAAATAGAAGTATTAAGTGAATTTATTGGGCGATAACTTATCCGCTTAAAGACTTTGGCCGATGGTCTTACAGGTGGAATGCATTCTTCATGTAAAAAAGCAATGTTTGGTTAAGTAGTACCTGCCTATGATAGGAATTTGAAAGAGTCTGGTTCAATTAACATAAATTTTTGATATGCAGTTAAAAGTTGTACCGTAGATAGCTGATGGGGGTCCATCTTATTTGTTTACGTTTAATGGCCATTGATTAGCTCTTCTCCAGCTTATGCATTAAATCTAACTGGTGGTGGACCTGGAATGTTAATACCTTAACGAAGTACAAGCTTAATATTTTATTTAAAATGTCTGAGCTTTAGATTTTAATGGTCACCAAAGACACACACAGCTTGAGTCTGGAGGACGGTCCAATTACGTGATAAAATTTGAAGTTTAACAAGCTCTTATGATGGTGAAAACATGTGTTTTAGAAGAAAGATAGAGATCCAGTTAACAAAAGAATGGAAGTCTGCAAGTTTCTAGTTGGGGCTTTTATTTATTGAATAACCAAGTTGACAGTGCAGTAGCTATGTTCAAAAAATTGACATGAAAGACAAAATAAAATCACATTATTTTCTTTAACTACGTTTTTGGTTTTTTTTAATGCAAATAGAATATCTGTTTCTTTGGAAAAATTTGCATGAATCTTTATTCATTGGGAAGTGTCTTCTCTGTTCTGAAGATATCGGTGGTAGAATGACATAAAGTATTTTGATTAATTTATGTCGGCTGAACATTCAGAATTTTTTGGAAAGTTTTCGGAATGCTTTTCCGTAGTTTTTTTTTTTGCCAGACCCATGGTTTGGTTTTTCCCAATGCAAGTCAAGGACCTTCCCAATGTTTTTATTCTTTGTTTTCCTGTCGGATTCGACTCATTTTTGAAAAAACACATTCATTAGGAATGGGAAATGTCAGAAGTAATTTCAGTGGATGCCAAGGTGGCTAAAAAAAACTCCTGCATGGCCAGCCAATTTAAAAGAACTATTGTTTTGATGCAACAACTTAGAAATCGAAAACTTTTGAAAATAACGAAAAACTAGACAAAAATATAAGAATGCAAATAATTTTGCTAAAATTGTAAAAGAGAAAACTGTTCCTATTTTGTCTAAAGACATTTTTGAATATTGAAAAACTTCTTTCGATCTCCACGGTTTTTACCAATTTCAATGCCGTTATCTCAACGACTATGTGTATTAATTCACTGTTAAAACGGACACACAGCTGGTTTTTTCCCAAAACATTTGACATTTGGGTCTTAATTTTTCTTCTCACTTCGGCAGTCAGTGGAGTCTACTTTGATTTCTGCAGCTTTGCAACTATGTCAATATATGCAATTAGGTTCATTCCATTCGGTTCCAATTTCTTATAATTGATATGGAAAAAAGCCGTAGTTTGATGCCAAAAACATCAAGCCAGGTATTATCTTTCCCCGTTCAAGTAATTTAGAAGTTTTTGTTGAAAGTATTATCATTTTATGTTAATTTACTTTACATTTTATTTAATTAGTTTTAATTTTGATCAAGTTTTGTGCTTTTATACTCAGCTTAGTATTTTTGTTTTTCTATTATTCTAATCAAATGTTTTCTAGTATTTAGTTCTATCAAATAAACTTTTATCAATATTAATTCTATAAATATAAAAATAAACGAAAAGAATCAATCATTGGTTAATATTAAACAAACTTCAGCGTCTGGGAGATTATGTAATCGCAGCGATAGCAGTTTTTGAAAACCATTAATCGAATACCGGAACTTTTCAAGCGGCTATAAATAGTAAAGAAGAACATAGTACATAAAAGCCCTACAAAAAAAGTTGCCTCGTCGAAAGAAAACAAAACTTGGAGATTGAAATCTTTACCAAGAGCAGCGAAAGCAATTCCCTGGTTTTTTTGGTTTATTGATTATTGAAAAAGAATCCAGATGGGAACATTGATAAATATAAAGCAAGACTTGTGACCAAAGGGTTCAGTCAACGTTAAGATGTTGATTATAGCCAAACTTTTAGTCCAATAGCAAAATTAGAAACAATTAGATCAGTGCTTAGTATTGCTGCAAGCGAGCAAATGTATCTGACTCAATTTAATGTTTCTACAGCCTTTTTATACAGTGATTTGGAAAAAATTATCTCTATGAAGCAGCTTAAAGGATATCCACGATGGTACAGATAAAGTGTGTCAGCTGAAGAAAAGTTTGTATGGACTTAAACAATCATCTAAATGTTGGAACAAGCGTTTCGAGAGTTTCATTTCCAAATTAGAACGCAGAGCTAGTGATGCTGATCCTTGTTTATATAATATATGTAGGGTAATTGCGGGAACCAAACCAACACAACCAAACTGACACAGAAAAAATCTTATTTTTCATATTGTTCCTTAGGGTATTCAACTAAAAACGTAAAATAAAAAATTGGAATTTGTTTTGCTTTTCACACCTTTTTTCCAAAGCAATTTTTTTAATTTGTTACAAGTAATCGATTTGAAAAGATGCTATCGAGTGTTTTGTCCAGGGAAAGTATTTTGCATAATAAATAGGAATACTCGCGTGGGGTTTTTTGGAAGACGGGATCTAATGTTCTGCATGTCAGAATGGCTGCATGAAAACTGTACATGGTACAAAACGATTGAATCTACTCTGAATACGGATACATCCACATCAGGAACGGAAAAAACATGTTTAATGTTTTAAATTCAATAAATTTGCTATGCGGCATCTCTCCCACACATGAAGGGAGAGATGGCGCATGTAATATATTTTTCTTTTCTGTTATTTTTAATAAAAATTGTTATTTTTTTCAAGAAAAGTTTGTTTTTATGGTAGGAAATAAATCCATTATTAAGTTTTCTATATAAATATAAATATTTATATATATATTTCACTTTAGTAGACAAATAATACTAATTTTTGGAAAACAGCGGCATCTCTTCCACAATTACCTTAGTTGTTATAACGTCTTAAATCAATGTCAGATTATAGAACTTCCCTAAAGAGCTTACTAGATTTAAATACTAATTAAAGTGAAAGAATTTCCTTTGGAAGTAAAATTTTCCATGTTCTTCTTTTTATGAGAAGTAATCTCTTATAGTTTTGGTGAAACAGAGTAGAGAGGCGACTCACAGAATGTGTATCAACTCAAAAACTACTTGGTAGATCCGTTGCTCTCTAAAAGTGAGTTTTATTCTACAGTTTTTCTGCTGGTCAAAGAAAATGTTTATTTTAAAGAAGATTTCAATCAAGAAACTCTTATTGCAATCAATTCTGTAGCTATAAACATTTTATTTCGCATTCCTTAATTCGATTGAGTCGAACTTGATTCAAAACGAATTGGTATTACTGTTCACTAAAGCCACCCAAAAAACCAAGGTGATGATTGATACCTTTACTCCAGCAGGAGTAAATCTGCCCTTCCATATCTAAAACTACCTTGTACATCGTAACAAGTATGGGTGATCTGATTACAGTCAATTATTTTATTTTTTTTTTTTTTTCAAATTTTTCAACAAAAATACCTAATTTTGTTTTAAATATTTTTATGGCATTCCGCAAAGCACTTCGAAACAGAATAGTGTATGAAAAGCGAATACGGATCTTCGAATAAGAGGTTTCGGTTTGGGTTTTTTGAGTTTGTGTCATAAATAATAAAGTCAATATCAGCTAATAGCCGCCATGGCTATACGCTTGTCTATCTTTAACATGACACTTTCCGTCACCAATTCGCACATCTGCGGCTGTACTACGTTCTCGATAATTTCATGAATTCAATCCTAGAGTCGATCGTGGGCTATCGGCATGGATCTGAGATATTTCACGTAACCCAAAAGAAAAAAGTCTTCAAATGTTAAATAAATGGCCTCGGTGGCATCTCATGGCTTTCGCGAGAAGTTTCGTTTTCGATTCAAAGAGTCTGTAACACCAAGCTTCAGTTCTACAAATCAAAAGCTACTTGTATATAATTGTATCCATTACACTTGTAGGAGATCAAGCGAACTTGTACTTGAAATTTCTTAAATTTGTCTTAAATCACTTGTGTCATTGTATTACAAATACTTGTATAGTTATGAATTACAGACCACTGATAATTTTGATGCATTGATAGGACCCAATCAAAGACAAGACCCTCTTGATGGTCGGTAGGGTTAAAGTCTTGTGCAAATTCTAGTTTAAAACCCTGGAGATCGAAGTATTTATGCAAACTTGGTCAGACAGTAATGATTTGTGAACTGCCCAATTGCAAACATCGACCAGAAGTGTATTAAACTGGAGTTTCCTCATTATTTTCTGCAACATCTGTTCTTGTGCGAAGCGCATGAGTTCGATGCTTCACATTACAATCTTGTCCCAAAAACTTACATTTTTCCACCAGTCTCACAATCAAGTAGGTGCTTCACAACGACTCAAAAAAGCTCTTCCATTGCAAACTGTCACTGCGAAATTGTTAGCAATTTTGTTTTGTTGAAGGAACATCGTTCCATTTTTACTTGTGTAGTGTCAGCTTAAATCCTCATTACTATTATTGAAGTAGGGGGCTAATTTATGGAGTGGAAGAATTCTTCTCATCATTTAAAGCTTCTTTAAGAATTCCACACTATAATCAAATCAATTACTCCGGAATTTTAAAAGAAGCTTAACCAAATAGGTTATTTTAATAAATTTTGAGAAAAGTTGCACCCACTTCAAAAATAAGTAGTAATTCCATAAATTACAACTAATCAAAGCTTTATCAATAAGTCGGGGGTCACCTCGTCAGAAACTATCATCGCCAATAGCACAAAAATAAATAAAAATAAAACCACATCCACTGAATTAAAAAAAAAAAAAAGATGAAAGAAAAAAAATTCAGAAAACCCCAACAAAAGATTAAGTGGCAAAAGTTATTTAGTTGTTTTACTGCTGAATGTATCTTTCGAACGATCTTTCAATCCAATTTAAAGTCAAACAAACCGGCTTTCGACTGCTACACCACCAGAGTGTGTCCAATCAACGATTTTTTTGTTCTTCTCCAAAACCATAAACAAGCTCCAGAAGTAATAAAAAAAAGACAAAAATTTCAAACAAGAAACTCGATCAATTTTCAATATGTAAGCGAGAACGCACACTATGTACCTATAGAGCCGCTAGTATAGAACTTAAATTCATATATTTATTGGTTGCACATATATAACAAAAAAAAAGGATGGAAGAAGAAGATATAAACCACATTCCGGTTTTGGGAATAAAAATGAAGAAGCAGTCGAGCCGTCGCGTCGTCGGGTCTTCCTTTCATTGTCATTAAGAGAATATAATTGGAAACTATTTTTTGTTTTGTTTATCTCGAGCCAGTTTATATGATTCCTTTAACGATTTTTTTATTCGAAGAATTTAATGGCTCCCATTTGAATTTTCATTGACGAAGCAATTTGAAACGGGCGGACTTATTTAAGAAAAAAAAAACCAGACTTGAAATGATAGGTATAAATAGTCGTTCATGCGATGTTCATTAATCCCGTTATTAAAATGTAGTTTAACAGTTCCCCTGTAAAGGTATGGAAGTGATTTGTAGTAAAGTCTTGTGACTGCGAGAAGGAGGATTTGTACCACCGAATGATTGCATTCTTAAGTACCATAGAGAGACTATGGTATTTGTCCAGTTGTCGGTAGCTGGGTGTTTTGATTTAAATGGTTCAAAGCGTGTGTATAGATTATCATACTAAACTGGATGAATATTGTAATTTTGATAATTTTTCATTAGATACTTTTTACCAAATGCTCTCTCAAGCCGCTCTTTCCACAACTTATGCAAAGTATAAAAGGTGGGCCATCTACTGGTTTCTTTTTAGACCACAAGTCACATCAGAGAGGTGTTTCCCGCTTCAAACTGAAAGTCAATGTCTTTCATCCGCGTAACAAAATGAGTCACTTTACGAAATATCAAAACCTTATTTCCCAAGTGAGCTCAAACAGTACCTACGTCTTTTGAAAAGAAAAATTGAAAGAAATGAAATAGCCAACGCGTTTCTATTTTGTAAATAGTTTGTGGCTATAGTAGACAAGACGTATGGTTTTTGGCTTCGTTCGATCTCGAATTATTCGCTTACAAGGTCCAGTTAACTTAACAATTAAAGGTGCTCGACCGCATAGTTATCGCTTCGCAGTTTGTATCTTACAGCAGCTTGGATTGGAAAACGATTGTGGCATCTACGCTTACGAATCAAATTACAGCATTAAAGACTCAGAAAATCCGCGCGCTCTGTTATCAAAAAGCCAAAGAATCCACAGAGTGTGAAAGTTTAGTGTGGATTACGGAGTGCACTCCACCACTCCATCATGGTGCCATCATTGGACTATTTTTATTCGCTCACAAAATGCAATTGACTCAGAAATTGCATTTCTGCTTCGTCACTACATAGTTCGGGCCCTAATACAAATTTGGATTGGATTTAATGATTAATAAGAATAATTTTCTGACGAGGCGCATTTTCATCTAGATGGAGACATTAACCAACAAAGTTGACGCATCTGTCACTCGGAATACCCGGACGTTATTGTCGAGAACCTGATGAATTTCCAGAGAATGATCACTTAGTGCGGAAAGTGGTGTGAACCACTTTTATAGAAAAAGATGCTTGGAACTACTTTTCGGTCAACGGTGGGCATAACAGAGCAATGTCCTCCGACTTCTCTTATAGTTAAATTGATGAATTTGATTTGAGAAACCTCTGGTTCTTGCACAGGATAGCGCGCAAGGCCACAATTGATCTTTCGCACACCAAACTCCCAAATCATGTTATCAGCCGTCTTGATGGTGATGTCAACTGGCCGCTGTAGAGCTGCCATTTTAGCCCTTGGACTTTTTTTGAGGGAACCGTTAAAAACCGGTGTTATACGCCTACAGTTCGAAAAAAATTCAAGCTTTAATGTTATCCAAGTCGTTTAAACGGAACGTCAAAATTCAACCCCCGTGAATTCTAAAGGCGATTCACTCACAACTTCCAGAACCGCCAACTTGGATGCTGATCGACGACGTAGAGTCCCGTTTTTAGTTTTCACATCGGCACTTCGGGTGCAATTTAGTTCACCAACTTTCAAATGCGTTCTTTGATCATGCCACTTATTGTGCTAAGTTAGATGAGGGAGGTATTGCAGGATCATTATTTACTTACTTAAGGTGGCCCTACAGTCAGGGTCGAACTTGTGCCTCAACCAACATGCTTCTCCAGCCAGCTCGGTCCTTAGCTAGCTGCCTCCAGTTTTGCACGCCAAGTTGGTTGAGGTCCTCTCTTACTTACGTGCGCCACCTGAGTCGCGGTCTTCCTCTACTACGCTGCCCCTCGGGATTGGATTCGAAGACTTTCCGGGCCGGAGCGTTGGTGTCCATTCGCTCTACATGACCCAGCCATCTAAGCCGCTGGACCTTGACTCGTTTGACAAGGTCAGTGTCGCTGTACAGCCTGTACAGTTCGTCGTTAAAGCTTCTTCTCCACTCTCCATCTATGCAGACGGGACCAAAAATCACCTGAAGAATTTTTCTCTCGAAGCATCCTAAAGCGTTCTCATCTACCTTTGGCAGGGTCCATGCCTCTGCGCCATATATAAGAACTCGGATGATAAGTGTCTTATACAGGGCCATTTTAGTTGCTCGAGAGAGGAATTTACTACTCAATTGCCTTCTTAGTCCGAAGAAACAGCGATTGGCAAGAGTTATTCTTCGTTTGATTTCAGCGCTGGTGTCGTTGTCTGAATTATTAGCTACACCTAGGTAGACAAAGTCCTGACGTTCTGTCCAAGACGTCGGTGTTGGGTGTCCTTTCTTGATGACATCATATACTTGGTCTTGCCCTCATTGACCACTAAACCCATCTTCTTCGCTTCCGTCTCCATGCTCATAAACGCGCCATTGACATCACGCTAAGTTCTTCCTATTATGTCAATATCGTCAGCATATCCGAGCAATTGGACGGATCTTTAAAAGATTGTGCCTCTTGTGTTGACGTGGGAGTTTTGCACTATTCTTTCGAGAACGATGTTGAAGAAGTCGCATGACAGTGCATCACCTTGCTTAAAACTTTTTTTGACATCGAATGTATCGGTTAGATCTTTTCCGACCCTGATGGAGCAGCGTGCGTTCTCCATCGTCATCCTACACAATCGGACAAGTTTGGTAGGGATGTCAAAACTGTACATGGCTCTATATAACTCCTCTCTATAGATGCTGTCATATGCGGCCTTAAAATCGATAAAAAGGTGGTGGGTATCGATTTGAAGCTCCTGGGTTTTTTCCAAGATCTGCCGTAGTGTGGCTTTCCTGGTCTAAAGCCGCACTGACGTTGTTGACGAATGGCTTCAGACGCTCACACAATACGGCAGAGAGGATCTTGTATGCGATGTTTAGAAGACTGATTTCAAGATCCACCTTTTCCAAAATCTGTCTTTCATTAATGGAGAAATTTTCCGTTTTCTTAGGCTTCAAATTGGTGATTAATCCACTTTGGGCATTTTGGTTGAGTTGGTTCCCCCTATAAGGAAATGATGAGGATTAAAAGGCTCGTTCTCTACTGAAGTGATAAGTAAATCCGTTGAGGGCTTTGAATTAATTACGTTCTCGGCTTCAATAAGTAGGCTGCGAATTTTTTCAACTCTCAGAGGCAACCTTTAATATTTTCTTGACTAACTGTATCATTCTTCCCCAAATTATTCCCCCACAAGGGTTGAGTTGGCATAATTGAACTTCGAATCTATTCGTTTATTTGTCTTTTCATCCTGAATACATTTGAAATCGAACGTTTGTTATTCCTTTATTAAGTCTCGATGCTTTCGAAGAAAGTTTGGGTCCATAGTCGGATCGTATCCTTATGGCGTTTTCTCTTTTGGCCACGGAGTTTCGTATGCATAAAATGACTGCATCAGTTTATAAGTTGGCATCGGCAGCCAGTTCCAAGTGAATGGCTCTTGTGTTTGACGCGTGAAAGGATCAACCTTGGTCCGGTGGCAATTTAACCATTAAAGAAGCACTCGGTATAGCTTGATTCAGTTTTCATTTTTGCCAATTCTTCTTTGCTTTCTTAAATGCTGATCAGATTTGTGGAATCCAAAATCGTTGGCGAAATTCTTTGATGATAATAGCGTCATTCTGATGATGAAAAGAAGAATGGTACTGTTGTGTAATTAGTTGGCCCTAACAGTGATTCTCTGGTAGACTTCTGGTTTCTTCCAGCAGACAGGTGGCAACATTAAGTCGCTCGATGTGACGTACTTAACGATTTTCGTCTAGGCACGGTGTTAGGTGATGGATCGCGCTGTTAATTAATATTGTTTGTTCTGTTGCACTTTTAACTAGAAACTTTTAGTTGGCCCACCCTGTATAGTGATATAGTGATCTTCATCTGCAAAGTCAATAATTTTATTGGTTTTGCAAATTTTAAAAAATTTTTTCTGTGTCCTTTGACGGTAGGACGAAATGACACAAAAAAGTAAAGCTCTGCTGCACCCAATCTCTCCAAATTTCGAAACAAAAGAACTGACGTCCGAACTTTGTTATGGAAAATTCACTCAAAAAATCAAAGTACGGTGCTGTTGATCGGTGACGGATTAATTCCACCAAACCCATATATATTTCATAAATGGGTTGGTCAAATTTGATTTGATATGATGGCCGATATCAAACTTCAGTTGAACGAACTGCTCCTCAAAAATGTCGCATTTACTTAAATTATTTTCTGTTTTTAAGTCACACAGTAGAAAATTTTAGTTATCTTAAATAAAACCATTCTTCAAAGTGAAAATGCTTTCCACTTAGCAACTTCCCTGAACCTTTCAATACGAGCTACTCGATTTACATAAAACGAACGCTCAGAAACTTATTCCCCTGACACGTCCAGATAAAAGAATTTAATGGCATCGTTTCGATTTGAACGAAGAGAACTGTTTTCATTTCGTTTCCTTTTAACAAATGTGTTGTTCTGTGCTACTAAGGAAGGGTTCACCATCACCAACGGACGACATAATGAATTCGTTATCTTAACACTCACGGAAGGAATTGCGCGTGTTGATCCCTGAGCAAATACGTGACACGCCATAATGGCGAATGGTTTAATGCCTCAAACGACAAACATAACCAGAACCGTAACGGGAAATAATTTATTTTATATAAACGAAAAATGAAAGTGATTGTCAGTGGTAGCAGTATTTATGACCCAAGCTCGCAATCTCCTTAATATTGTGCCAACAAAGAGCCCATAAAAAAAGGAAAAAAAAAAATACAGAACCCTTTGAGCTCTTAACGAGACAAAGACGTGGATGGCAAACAAAAGCCAACTAATAACGTAATCACCACAGCAGGATCAGCATCAGCAGTTACACATAAAATGAAAACCCTTTTCCCATGCGAATTGAGCGTTTTGTATAAATCAGAGTATGCTCTACTCATCGCGTTACAGTTCAACATAAGGGTGTGTCGAATCTCTTAGTTGAGAATTGATATGTGAGAGAACATGTCCGTTGTCCGTGCAATGTATCGCCTTTTTCCGCCATTCAACACAAAAGACAGCGCACAATAACATAATCAAAATGTGGTACAAATTCACATGAGGGTTGCTAGAGCAAGCAGATAGAAGAAACAACCCCTGCAATGGATGCTTCAAATCAACTCCCAGAACAAATGAACAGTGTCTCTGTTTCCATTACTTTGTTTCTTGGGGTGGACTTTTGGTTTGGCATTACATTACGCAGATAATTCTGTTTTATATTTAGATTGTGTATCTGTATACCCTCAGACTATGGGATCTCGTCATTTAACAAATTGAATTAGAGGTTGTGAAAGCAATGCAATGCATTTAACTGTCAAGGGGAGTGGTTTGATTGGAGTGTATCAAACGCTCACAATGGATTACGTTTAGATAAACAAGGTACTTAACAACTTCTAAGGGTAGTTCGTGGTATGGAAGATGACTTTATGTTTTTGGAATACGAAATGAAAAGCATTTTGGGAAAGTATTCGAATTAAGAATTCATATGATGATGGACTGGTGGAAAAAGATTTCGTTTGAATGCGGTGCAACAATAAGGACACTTTTGACTTAATTTATTTTTACAGATTTGATTCATTTGGACTCTTCAATCTTCTAGACTCTAACTGGTTCTCGTTCTTTTGAAAATTAAATTGGCTTTTGGGAGGACACATAAAATATTAGCTTTCAATTAGCAATGCATGACTGCGTTGAGGGTAAAAATGTTGACTTTTGCTTATGATCGTAGAGGTCTTGGGCACTATAAGTTGGGTACACATGGCACGTATTGCTTTCACTGGCACTAAGTAGCTTTCTAGATCATAGAAAGAGAAGATAGAAAATGTTTAAGTGAGGCGAGATCTTTGGTTCTAAAAAATGCAGAACATTTTCAGAAGAAGTGTCATCAATCCCTGCACAAGGTTCTTAGAGGGTTGCTATTTAAGCTTATCATTTTCAAATGCTTCGCAAAGGAAACGTGTTCGGTGGCAACGTCCGCGAACTGAATCGCTTTTAAATGTTTTGCGAAGGAGAAGTTTACCTCGGCAACGTCAGCCAAGAATATTGCTGTCATTGTCATCTGCTGCTAAGGGATAGCCAGAATAATGCAAGTTTCTTTTTAGCGGTTGAAATGATTGGCTTAGTATCTCTTCATCCTGCTTTTTCCTATCGGTCGAAGCTTTCTCGAAGTATTTTTACAGGGCCTAAAAAAATGTGTGAGACCTGGCAAATTCTTCAGTGGACCCTATATGGTATGGATTTCAAACAAGACTTACTAACAAGAATTCTTGCATTTTTAGATCAGTTGAGAGGTAGAAATGGGGTTGAGTAGAGTCCTAAGCAAAGCTCTGCTGTTGCTGCAGGGACTAATATTTCTCTTAGGTAGATATACCTGTTCAACAGGGTGAGCTGTATACAGCTCCCACCGAAAAAGCATCAGCATCAGTTTCATCGATCGACCCTGGAGTCATCGATGTAGATTCGATAGTAATGTTTTCTGTTACTGTTAGTTGCTTTGGTAGAATGTATAATATGTTAGCTTGATGTTGAGCCTTGAAATCATCGCATCCTTACTTATATTAGACCATTAGACTCGTGTAAAAAAAGGGCACTTCTTGCAAGATCATTTAATTTCTAGTGCGATTATTATCGCAAACTTCTTCTTTTCAAAAGGATTATGCATTAAAGAAAACATCCAATGATCTAAGTATCAAGGAGACGAAAACGGAAGTAAGATACATTCTAGTGCAAATTTCATTTTTCAATTCATTTCAATTCATTTATTTATTCATTTCATTTAGCCTTAAGATTGGAATCTTATTTTGGCTTAAAATTAACAATATATAATTATTATAAATTGTTCAATTCATATATGTATAAATTAATATATGGTAGGAAAAATGTACATTAAGAGAAAGCAGCATTAGAGTTAAGTTA
Organism: Melanostoma mellinum; assembly: GCA_914767635.1. NCBI lineage: Eukaryota > Metazoa > Arthropoda > Insecta > Diptera > Syrphidae > Melanostoma > Melanostoma mellinum. Next base: position 173,399,711 of record OU612059.1, on the reverse strand, counting down.
CAACTAATAAAACTAATAAAAAGTAAGTTAAATTAATCAACAAAAATCGAGTGGAAACGTAAGGCAATGTCTGGGTATCGTAAATGGGAAGTCGTAGAGGCTATAAATTGGTTAAAATTCGATAAATTTTTGATTTCGACGGGCAAGGCATTCCAGATTTTAGCAGCTAAAACAAAAAAGGATCTTCGTGTTTGCAGTGTAAAAGTTTTAATAATATTTAAGTTTAGAGTACGACGCGATAGTGAAAACTTCAGCTTATCGAATAAAAAGATTGGCATCTTTGAACGAATTAAATTAAAAACATATTTGCAAATTGCTAGAACGAAGTACGAGATGAATTTGAATCAAACCAGCAAATTTTCTATGGCTCGTAAAGAGCTCAGCTTCGGTTCTAGGAGTTTGAAAGAAGAGCGCATTTCTATTAATAAAGACAAATATTGAATCCCGAAACGACATTCAGCTTAACTTGTGAGATTGTTGCATTCATAATTAATACAAGGCAACATCACCAAGATAAAGCAAGGAAACTTCATTTCACTACTCCATCCTAACCTAAACATCAAATGGCGTTTTCTCTCTCAAAATGATTGGGACAGAGACCTCGACTCAGCATGTCTAGGTCACGGCTAAATAACTATCAATTTGGGAAGCGTGGAAGTTTCTCCAACAAGATCTCCACAAATGTCACAATCTTGCTCTTTTCATCCATAGTCTTTGAATAAGCAACACTTTCTCTGAAATTGGTTGAAAAAACCGAGTTGTAGCTATTCCATGTTTTGTTCGTGACGTAACGGTTAGCATGTCTGCTTATTACGTAGGAGTTCGAGTCCCGGAAACATTCAAGGGTTTTTCATCGGTTTCTCGAGGAATCAACAAGGGAGCCGAGAGCGAAGACTAATTGCACTGCCATGGAAAGCGCTTTCTTATTTTGCCGTTCGGAATTGACAAAAAATTGTATAGGGTGCCTCAAATCGTCACAGAGAATGTTTGAGAGCAATGCGCTTTTCTCCGGAGCTCCCCGCTCTGTTGCGTCACCCTATTTTTATTTTTAAAATATAACATAAGGTTATACTTTGTTTTCTAAAGTAATTAATTGGTGGAGAAAACTCACCAGGGAGGGATCAGCAGTTAGCATTTTAAAATTCGCTCGGAAAAAAGGATGTGGCGCATCCAAGATAAAATTCGATCAAATGATCTCCTATGCGAAACCTGTTTACACATAATCTGGATCGTTGCATTGACAACACATACTGGCTGATTGAAGTGCATGCGGCATGATTGTTTTTTTCTATGACATCCACTGCGAAGAATGCAAAGACGGGCAGCAATGCGAAACAGTTGATATCTTCCTACATTGTCCCTGCCACAGCCAGGACATTTTCTTTTACTAGGGAATGTCTCTTTCGGCGACATTAGAAAATTTTCAAAAAAAAAAAAAATCTGTTGTCATTTCTAAAATCGACAAAATGACTGTAGGAAAGATTTGATGTTGCTTGTTGTTGTCGTTCAATATTTCACCAGCAGATTTTCAGTTAGCAAATTACCTAATCTTGGTACCCGTGGCGTAATGGTTAGCATGTCCACCTGCTAACCCAGAGGTTCGAGGTTCGAATCCCAGCAGAGGCAAAATGCAAAAATGTTTTTCCACGGGTATCGCCTTTCGCGAGGAATTGGCAAGTCCTCCGTTAGTAAATTCATTGCCATGAAAAGCGCATTCTCAATTAGCCGTTCGGAACCGGCGAAAAATTGTAGGTCCCTCCATTCCCTCACAAGGCATGGTTGTGAGAAATGCGCTAGGCCCAGGGGCTCCTCGCTCTGTTGCGCCACCCTATTTATTTATTTATTTATTTATTTAAATTACCTAATCTTGGCTCAAAGTGCTCGACCACTTTAATCAGTCTAGGAAGTTTCTCAGCGTGAGAGTTGAACGACCCCCACCCCAACCTCTTACAACAACCCTTTCTTATAGGTTAAACGAGCTTCTGCTCAAATGGAGGTTATTTATTGAAGGCGTGAAAAAAACTATTGCTTCAAATATTCTGTAATCTTAGGAGTTTATTAATCATGTATTCATGTAAATTGTCAGGAAATTTCGAGTTATATTGAAATCCAAGAGAGATATGGACCATTTCTTGAACTCCTTGAAATTAGCAGACGTCAATTTGCGGTTTTTTTTTTTTTTTGAATTTTTCTGGTACCTGTAACAAGAAAATAAAAACATTGCGTTAAACTAGATCTTTTTTCCCATACAGCCATCCATAATTATAGTGAAAAATTGAAAATTTAAAAAATTGCAGATCATTTGTATTGAAGGTTTTTTTTTTTGTATTTTCCTTCATTTATTCACAGCCATATCTTTCATTAAAATGTAATTAATATACTTATTCAGTAGAAAGATGTTATATAAAATATCATATCTCTGTAGGTAAACTGTGCGGTAGCCTACCAAATGTAAACCATATACCAAAAAATAAAAATCTATCTTTCTGAAAAAATGGCAGCAATTAAAAAAAAGGTCTAAATTTCGCCAAAAAAATCGTCTTTCGATGGCTGCCAATTTTCATCCGATCGTTAAAGTTGTAAATGGCTGTATGTAAAAACATATGCAGTTAAAATTTCAAAACGATTCGTTAATATTTACGTGAGTTAAAGCAGCGGCAAATTTGAAAAATGCAGTTTTGAGAAAAATGCGTTTAAAGTTTTCAGAACATTTTTCGATTCAACTAACAGGAAGGCAGTACAAAGGATCTAGATGTCCTTGAGCATTAAAAATTTAAGCCGCAGGTAATACAAGGAATTGTAGGACATTAAGGACGAGGCAGCTGTCGGGCGTTCCGTTGCGTTTGGATGGGTGGAGTTCGAGCGCCCGAGATGCTTCTCTTCTATACTCTGCCATTTCAAAAATATCCAAAATATCATTCCAATATTTTAGGACATCATTTTTGAGATATTTACGTATCGAAAAATAAAGAAAATAAAAAAAAATCGATTTTTTGAAAATGAGGAACTAGCCGAGCCCCTTAAAGACTGAAAGACTCCGAAGTGTTGATGAGTCGTGCTTCTTTCTCTTGTGTACAATAGTTTTCAAAGTTCTATTAAGCTAAATGATAGCCAGTCCTGAAGACTTGTCCAATCATATCGAGGATCTTTTATCCAAGCTCTTAAAGTATTTGGTTTCTGGAAATATGAAGTCAAGCAAGAAAGGGGAAAACTTCGCCTGACGTCATTTGAACACGCCACAAAGTCTCAATACATAATGGCCTGTCAAGAAGGATCTTACTACAGAGTCTAGGTACTTTTTGTAAAAAGGTTGCATTAAAACTTGTAGCACAATTCTTCGGTTCGGGTCACTTCTTTTTATATCGTCACGAGCAGTGGCGTAGCGTGTCATCTCGGCGCACGGGTGGGAAATCCATTTGGCGGCATCTATTCAAAATTTAATTAAATTTCAAGACATCATTTCACAATTAATGACTAATGAGCTGCTTTATATTGAAGGCCAAACGAAATCAGCGGTTTCACAAACGGATTCAACGGTCCTTACGAGCAGCGTAATCTGAAATAGCTTTGTCAAAATCAATATTTGCAGCCAATTCTTGTTCAATCGGCAATATAGCCAAGTTTAATTATGTAGTGAAGCTCAAAGTGGATCTGAGATGATTTCTGATTGCCTTCAACTTTGGTATTACCCGTGGCGTGATGGATGTCTGCTGTTAACCCAGAAGTTTGTGATGGCTCGATTCCCAACAGAGGCAAAATGTTTTTCTACAGGTATCGAATTTCGCGAGGAATGAGCAAGTCTACGTCACCCTAATTATCTTTTTATTTTATTTGTTCAACCTCGAAAAACTTGTCTCACAAGTCACAACTAGCGACACTAATTGCGAAAGTCAAATAAATATGAAGCAAGATGACTATATTTGGAACCGAAACTTTCAGATTAATTTTTGAAAAAGGTGGAGGAGCTTCAGTGTTCCTTTGCCCCTTATATCACCCTCTGCTTCAGAACTGACGACAAACTGCTGGAGACGCTTCCGCTCCATCTAAAACTCGTCCTTGTACATGGGCAAGATCACACTCATTTTGCTGGCGTCGGCTATTTCTTGAACTTGCTGGAATCGAGTCTTCTTTTCTCTAATGATCTTGTCAAAAGATACGAACTTCTCTCGGCGGATTTCCTGTCCCTGGTCTCCAGAAAGAGTGCGATATTTGTGTTTATATAAAGCTTACTTTCAAGAGAGAGAAACAGAGAGAGAAGAACAGACGTGAACAGTCAACCGCAGCAAACTCAACTGTCAGCGATGTCTTCCATCCATCCCTCACAATTCACATAACCAAAAGCGATCAACAAATAGCGAAAACTTTCCCCCAAGCTGTGAACTCAATAAGATCCAACTAAAGATATAAGTACTCTATTCTTGCAATCAGATAAGCTAAGCCATTACCCACTTATACGAGTAGGTACTTGTTGCTGCAATTATCCGATTGAAAAGCCAAACCAACCCACTTCTCTCCCAGTAGGTGATAATTTGCTAACTGCTTTGGCATAAATATATAAGCGGTGAAATTAGAACAAACAAATTTGCTGTGTGCAAAACGCAAAAACCATCCGGGCGTATAAAGCGTAAAGCCCCCCTATGTGAGTTGCATTCGCTTTGCAGTTCCCAGTGCACCACCATCAACAGCTTTGTGTTTATATCTTCGTGTAATGATGCTCTCTCAACTGCGAAAGTGGAGTGCGCCTCAGTGCAACCAACTACTGGGTATATGCCATCAAAGGAAACCACACAGTGCCTCCAAAAAGACCCAGATACGCCACGAATGCTATGCGCTTTGCCACAATTCCACTCGGCTACAATAAATCTGTTGCCTGGTTAGTCGCTGTAACCAGCTATCATCGCGAATTGCACGTATTCGTCTTTAGCCGATTATTTATGATTGCTGTGCTTTGCTGGAGCTCTGGAACTGCAACTATGTGCCTATCCCAGATATCTGTGATATTCTAATGCTGACACTGGCGCAGACCTTATCGAGATGCTATTTGGAACGTTTTGTATTGTACAGCAGCTCCAAGAGACACGGTAGTTGTCTGCACAAATGATAATTTATTTGTTTGTCCGCTGTGATACAATCAAACGATGAGACATGTTTAGATGTGGTTTTTTGCGCGCTCAGAAGAGCAACAAAATGGGAATAAAATCAGAAATTGCCATCTGATGCCATTTGAGTATAGACTCAACACCGAGCACCGCGGCAAGAGGCACAACAATGGTGCACCCAAGTTGTAATCACATTGTGTACACATGGCTACATTATTGCCATGCCAAGTGCTGTTCGTGGGGTCGTAGTCGGATCTCGGATGGAACTTGCGCCATTGCCATGCATGGCTTCCGATCAATGTTTGTTTAGATAAACTTAACGAGTGTCATTGTTGTTTAAGCGAACGCTTATGAGTTCATTAAAAATTCATTAACTTCATGGAACACAAAGACTGTGGTTTTGTGGCACGATGCGATTAGTGTTGTTGGTTTGATTATTAACCGTTCGGTTTGTTGTTTGGGTGGGAATGTTATCAGCTGTTGCATCTGTGATTTGGTTGGTGGGCTTATAGTTTCTATGTTTTTTTTGCATAATCGCTCTAATCACTGCCTAGTTTCTAATGGAAAAGTAATTGAATTTCGTTTGAAATTAGCCATTTGCACATAGCATTGGCATTGGCAGCTAACTGGAAGAGGATAACCCTCAAGCTCTTTGCAAAAAAAAACTCATTTAACATTTTCAGGTGAAGGTGCAAAATTCGTTGTAATTATGCTACACAAATGGAAAATACATTTTCAAGATCAGTTAGAGCTAGTAAAGGTTAAAAGACTGACTGTTTAAGCAAAAGTTTGTTGAAGACAATAGACAAAATAAACTTACTTACTTACTTACTTAGGTAGGCATTACGATTCGGGGTGAACCTGGGCCTCAACCAACGTCCTTTTATAAGGACTTCGATTTCGGGCGAGCTCTCTCCTGTTTCGCACTCCAAGTCTGTTGAGGTCGTGAGTTACAGCTGCGGCAAATTTTAAAAATTCATGTTTTGAGAAAAACGCGTTTAAAGTTTTCAGTGTAGTTTTCGATTCAACTTACAGGAAGGGAGTACAAAGGATCTAGATGTCTTTAAGCATTCAAAAATGTAAGCCGAAGGCAATTCAAGGAATTGTAGGACATTATGGACGAGGCAGCTGTCCGGCGGCGCCCCGCTGCGTTGGGATGGGTGGAGTTCGAGCGCTCGAAATGCTTCTCTTCTTACTCTGCCATTTCAAAAATATCCAAGATATCATTCCAATATTTTAGGACATCATTTTTGAGTTGTTTGCCTATCGAAAAATGAAAAAAAGTCGATTTTTTGAAAATGAGAAACCAGCTGAGCCCCATTGTTGAAGAAATCCTTCCAGTTTTTTTTAATAATAAGCGTTCTCATGAAGGGGGTATATGAATACCGTTCTAATGTATAAAACAGTGCGAACATTTAGGCAAAGAGAAGAGGATTTCATTGGAGACCTCAATGCACATTGCTTTTGAATTTTAGTGAATTGTAATCCTGGTGAAAAATAGAATCAAGCAAAGCATTCCACATTTTGGTGGTGCGACTAAAATACGTACCTCTATACTTAACTATAAGTTTGAAGTTGGGCTCGGGGTAGAACTGATGAACACTCCTAGCGAGGCGGTTGTTGCGGCTAAATTGTTTTAGGGAAGGAATGCAACTGGCTGTGTAACGAGAGCACTGTTGATAAAAAAGGTGATAAGAAAGAGTTTCGTCAACTTTCAAGAGAGTCAGTCGATAATACAATTGAATTATCACCTCTCTCTGTTGAGACTCTGTTTTGTACTCCAACAAGTAGGCACAAAGATGTTGGAGAACCATCTGACTAGCAACGGAAATTATTCCTACTCTTGTTTAGGACGGATAAAAGCTTAAGCAATTGTAGCCAAATCCGAGGGGGTAAAGAATTTCTTGCATCGTCTGAAGAAACCTAAGTGTTTGGCAGCATTTTTGTCGACTTCAAATTTGTAATCATTTCAACGAAGGTCATGGTTTACACACATACCGTGTACTGACAACTTATTTTCGTTTCTTGGATGCAGGAACTATAAATGGATAATTGCAATGGGAGGATTATAAGCTTTAGCGACAAAATTTAGTTTTCGAAACACTGAATTCAATTCGGTTTTAATTATGCCATGCAACACTATTTTCAATGTCAAAACTCAATGTGGTTAACATAACCAACCGTTAGTTCCACATCCGAAGAGCAGGGACGTGAATTTGGGAACGAATACGAGAAATTGAGAGCAGAGCCGTCGGCAAAAAATTTAGTGGATTAGAGGTTCCAGACAAGAGATCGTTTGTGAAAATAACTATTCGGAGACAAAACGGAGCCCTGGGGCACACCAGAATTTATATAGTTGGTATGACTGAAAGGTATGTAGTTTCCAATCCAACGAAGAAGAGACTCATCGATATCCAAAGCATGCATTTTCGATTACAGAGCTTGATGCCAAACTCTATCAAATGCCTTAGAACTATCAAGCTAAAGAAAGATTGGTTCCAATTTTCGGTGATCAAATCAGCAGTTGACCTTTTGATACGAAAGCCGTCCTGTCGGTCATTAAGAAGCTTTAGTTCTTCAAGATGCTTCATGGGTTGACGGTTTATCAACGTTCCATAACCTTAGAAAGAAGGGAGTTAGTGTAATACTACGGTAATTGGTATGGGGGGAAGATTTGCCATTTTTAAGGGACGGGCTGGACGAATGCAGTTTTTCATCTGCATCTACTCTTTGCACTATATATTGATGGAATAGTAGATATTCTTCCAGGAGGAGTCAGCTTTGCTGGCCAGCTTATAAAAGTGTTACTCTATGCAGATGATTTGGTTCTGCTAGCGGACAATCCTTTCTCTCTACAACTACAATTAAACAAACTCTTATCCTTCTGCAACTTATGGGACCTTAAAATCAATGCTTCCAAAACAAAAGTCATGATCTTCGAAAGTCGGTATCGCACTAGACAAAGGGAAGAAAACTGGAAAATCGGAAGTGAGAGCATCGAAGTAGTTCAAAATTTCAAATATCTTGGCATAACCACTCTTCCAATCTTAACTTTGATACCCATGCCAGACAGAAAAGTCAGGACGCCAAGCTTGCTCTTAATCTGATGTGGCCAAAGCTCTTCGCGAATCCAAATATTGACCTTGTCTCTAAATACAAAATATTCGATGCAACTGTAAACACATGCTTGTGTTACGGAGTACAAGCCTTTGGTATCTCACCGATTGAGGAATTTGAGAAGACGCAGAGATACTTTTTTAAGCGTTTATTTAGACTACCAAACTCTACACCAACGTATGCCATCCATGTCGAATCGGGTTTGCCACCTATTCACATTCGAAATTTAAAAGCCCACTCGGACTACCTTATCAGAGTTATGCTTAGAAATGAAAACAGTCTTCACAGAAAAATCTTAGAAAGACTAATGGTAACTAACGCCTCTCCTTTCAGGGAATGGAATCAGATGGCCTTATCACACAACCTTGCAATGCCAACGTCCATAAATAACGTGGGAGAATGGAAAGATATGTTTAACAGGGTGATTGCTAAGGTTGACAAACAAATATTCAGTCAACATATCTTCAGAGCCTGCTCTTCAGAGTCTAGAGCAGTCTACAAAAACCTAAATCATCTAATGCTAACAGAAAACAAGTACTTCAATAACTGTTTTTCTGCGGAAATTATCAGTGTGATTTTCAAGGCGAGAGTTGAACTATTGGATCTCAATTTTATCCCGCATCGCAATGATAGACAGCAAACTTGTGATCTATGTAACAGAAGGGAACTTGAAAATGTGAACCATTTCATCGCAGTCTGCCCTATCCTGCAAGAGATAAGAAGATTGTATTTTAACGAAAGCTTCCTCAACCAAAATAGTCTCTACGAGATTCTGAATGGCAGTCGGGGCTGGGAGTGTCTGTTCAAATACTGCTAGCACGCCTTATCTTACCGCAACAGCTTCTAAATATATATATATACATGTAATATATAAATCACTAAAATTGCTCACTCAATATCCTTGCTCTTCCATCTTTCACGCTTTGGCATGTCATACTAAAAAGCTAATTCTAATTTGTCAGTAATTCTTAGTATCTATGTACATATTGTATATGACTTATTTTCAACCCAAACTTTTTGTTTTTATTTTCTAAATCTTTTTACTTTAAATTGTTTAAATATATTTCATTTTCTTTATCACTTTGTTAATGTAATCAAATGTCAATACCGGCAGACGGCTCAGGTAGCCACGTCCGTATTCTTTTATAAAATATTGTAACTAATACTGAAAAAATAAAGAAATCATCTATCTATCATCTATCTATCATCTGCTCGGGAAGAGCTCAGAATAACGGTGGGGATACCATTTGGAGTAGCTGATTTATGTATATTAAGATTTTTTAAGATTCTTGCAACCGAGCGAACTCGAAAAAAATGCACCTCATCACAGAATTTACCGACTCAAGCTCAGGTTGGGCCAATATGCTATCAGGGAGTTGCGTTGCTCCCAAACTGGCTTTGTGGATGGAGCTGACATTCGGGGAGTCATTGAAAACAAGCGTTGTGACCGATATCGTGGTCGAGTTTTCAATATTCTTAACAAAAGACCAAAAGTTTTTGCTTCATTTTGAACACAGCAGTATTTTTTGCAAAAACTTGGCCTTTTTTATATGAGCATATAGAGATACTTCTAGCCCACTTTAACCAGTTTCAGTTTTCTGCGGGTAAAGTCGTCTCTAAGTATTTGAAAACTTCTTTCTCTATCCTTCACCTTTTTACAACTTCAATAAATCCACGAATTCTCTATGCGGATGATAGTTTTTGTTCTGTGAGGAACAAAATTCCTCATGACGTTGATAATTACGTTATAGATATCAAATCAACTGGTGCGTCAACGTTTCCGTCGAGAAAAGACACTGACCAATTAAAGAAATTATTCAGGCCGTCCCAAACAAATTGGTTTTCTCCTATTGTCACACAGTCCTTTTAAGATCTCAATCTTTTTTTACCGAGACGAAAAAGGGAAAAATCTACCGATATGACACAATGGACCGATTTGCCTAGAGAAGACGATACTATAACCCTGTATTTTTCAGGATTGGAAACCCGAGTGGGTTCGTCGATAAGCTTAGTTAAATGATTGAACTCAGCCAAAATGTGAATGTGTACATTCAAACCGCCCGCCTGTATAAGACATTGGGAGATAATTCCTAAAATGGAGTCAGATGGAGCATCAAACTCATCACAAGTTGAATTGCTATCTAAATTTGAGCTTCTGTAAATTAATGACTTCCTTATGAACGGTGAAGTATCGACTGCAATTCTATCACTAAACTCCTTGCTGGTCTTTACTTTCATGAGTTCTTGCTTTGGCACCTTGGTATGATCTTTTTACCATTTGGTAGAAATTTCGAATCATGTTATCTGTAAGATTCCTCAAACGATAGCTTCTCATGCTGCTTCTTTTTCTTTTTGAGAATTCGGTGTTCTTCCCTTCTTTTCTCCTTGTAAACCTCGTTGTACTGGCCAAAATCAGAAATTGTTCTCTTTAGCATCAGCATTTGTCATGGGTTTTGTTTGGCTGCATTTGCTTGTGCCTGCGTTCACTATCGAACCATGGGTTTTTTTGGTGGCCAACTGAAACGTAGAACATTAGAAGCTGCGGTTTAGATGGCTTGTTGACATTGCTGCCACTTTAATGCTTAGTGCTGGTGTCAGTGAGAGTTGGGGGGACACTCGATTGGAAAAGGCATATACAATCTCCTGCGATTGTAGCTTTTTGACAACATGTTGTTTCACAGCGTTAGTTAGCCCGGGTAAACAGTATATCCTCATTTGTACCTTGACTACAAGATAGTGGTTCGAGTTAAAGTTGACCCCTGGAAAAGTTCGGACAACTATCATCACCGGAAGAGTGTGTTACGACGATTGCAACATTGTCAATTTGGTTGACCATTGATTTGTCTCAGGAGCACCATGAACCTTTATGAATTTTGAGATGCGGGAGGTGTGCGTGCCTCTAAAAAGCCAAAACGATGTCTGTTTAATTTGTGGTATTCCAGGCTCACATGAAATAGTAAGAAACGTGAAACGGACTTCTTTTGGTCTTAATCCACCTGGCTTATACAAACGGCTAAAGTTTACGGTACCACTTGTGACCACATACTTGTTAAATATGCCCTTCTAATTGGAACTAATGTTGTCTCCTCCGTATATGATTACTCATGTAACCAAAGAAACCCTAAATGACACATCGTCTCCTACTTACACAATAACCCCAACCACATTAGACAACAGTTGGAGTGATAAGTTGCTCCCTCTGAACGAAGAACGACACCTGTAATTTTCTATCAGCACTTTTTTTCGGAAGCTAAGTATATCGAAAGCAAAAACCAAAACCTATTACAACAAACGAACCTTTCTAAGATAATTTGTCTTCCAGGAAAATTGCCTTCTCTCTTATGCAACCATAAGACAGCTTAAGACACAAACCAAGAGCACCTTTCCCTTTTGTACTTATTTTCATTTTTTTGGGCTCTTATCCGCAACTTTGCGTGACTAACTGTATTTACTCAAACATACTTTTCTCGTTGGCAGAATGATTACTTTGCTAAAATATTAGACTGTCATTTGGCAACATTTGCAAATACTTTTGGCCAAACAATATTTCACTCCAAAAATAACCAAAAATACAAACCAACCAAAAAAATGAATTTATTTCTCCATGGCGAAACAACATCCTGCGTGCACTTAATCGTTTGTTAGAAGAGAAACAACAACTCTGCCAGTAAAGCCCATTTTCCGCTTTGAGCCTTTTCGAATCTGGAGCCTTTCTCTAACCAAAATAAGAAAAAAAAAATTAGAATGCCAAACCATTTATAATTCTGTGATGTGTGTCTCTTTTTGGGTTTAATGTCCAAGGGACATACACGTGTCCTGCGGTGCGTACACTAATCGGCCCTTTCACGTTTGACATTGTTTTGCCAACAAAGAGGCCAACTGCAACGGTGTGCATTGTCGAAGCAACAATGCAACGGAATGTAATAATAATGCAACCGCCTGCAACAGAAGCTGCAAAAAAGACACCCGCTGCCGTTGTTGTTAACTCCTGGTGCGGTCTGTGTGTGCTCTCGTATGTGTGGTGCAAACAAGGAAGTCCTCTTCTTTAAGCAGGCTTGTGGATTTTGATTGTTTGTCCTGGCCAACAATTGATTTTCAAAATCAGATTGCGGTGACAAAAGTCAAAAAGGTTATTCGATTCACTGTCGCACTAAGAAGGTTTGGGATGACATTCGATTGGGTATAGGAATTTGTGTGTGGTGTGGTGTCCTTGTTATGAAATGTATTGTGGCTAATGTTGTGTAATTTGCTTCATTACATAACTCACGCAACATCTGCTTAATCTGATGGGATTTATTAAGGAAGCAATTCGGTTTTATTGGAAAATAGTCTTGTGAGCTGAATCCGCTTTTATCTTTGGTTTTTTGATGGGGGTTTGATTGGGAACAATTATGTGTGCGGATAGAGGGCTCGTTCTTGAAGTGATAGTTATCTTCTCTTCTATGTGTCATCCTCATCATGATGTGTGCACAGATGCGATAGAAACTAATAAAAAGATACAATCGGAGGCAATTAGTTCGTCAGTTTACGATGAAAGGAGCAGCAGCTGGGATTTGGTGTGGAAAGGACCAATATGAGTGTGAGTGCGATATAAATTCGTTTTTTAACTATCTCATAATGCTGAAAAAATTCCAGTCTGGTATTAAGCAAGTAGAGGTGAAAACCAGTACGAATTCTGTGGCAAGTGGAAAAAAAATAAGTATGTGATAAACTCGGGAATGACTGAACCGATTTTAATGGTTTTATGAAAACCTCAACCGACTTAGAGTGCAAAAATGGAAAGAGCTCGCCCGAAATCGAAGTCATTACAGAAGGATGCTGGTTGAGGCCCAGGTTCACCCCGAACCCGAACTGTAATACCCGCCTAAGTAAGCAAGCACTTCTGCTGATGAAATATACGGCTTTCGTCGAAAAATGTCCACTGGTGATCTGATGCCATTGTTACCAATCTTAACACTCTTTTGGAGAAAGTATGATTATTACACTTGATATTTCCAAGGCATTTGATAGAGCTTGGCATCATCTTTTTCGTTGGATAAGAAACTACCTTTCGAACCGTTCAATATAAGTTGTGTTGGGTGCTTTCAAGTCTGATACCCACTTTATAAATGCTGGTGTTCCTTAGGGCTCCGCTCGGTCTCCGCAACTCTTCTTTATTTTCATAAATGAAATCTTGTCTGGAACCTCTAATACCCTAAATTGTTTTGCTGACGACTCTACTCTCAATTTCTCATATTCATTCGGATGTGGGACTAAAATGGTTGGTTATGTAATATAACTTTTAAGGCTTTCGCGATTGTATATTGAAATATTGAAATTTAAGGTTTTGGATTAGCTGCACTAATATTAAAAATATAAAATGAGTGCAATGCTGTATTCACCCCGAACGTTTCGCTACAAGTTGTATTGTGCGGAGTCACCGGGAAACTGCTTTTGAAGTGTTATTTTCTTCTTTGGCTACGCAAGTTGTAGAGGTGCGTAGACGGTTCTATTTGAAGCTGTTGTTGTTGTTGTTGTTGTTGCTGGGTAGAATATTGGGAGCAAACAATGCTCACTCGTTGGATGTTTTTATGGCTATCTGACTATCTATCCGTGCGATGTTGATGACGAGGTCCCATTTACACGACAAGTTTATTCTGTCATCCTGATTGAAATTTTGATGGCGTTTGATTTCAAACGCTTCGCGTATAAGCCGAGGGAAATAGCGAGGCTCGTGAGCTAAAACTTTAGCTTGGTCGAAGTGAACCCAGTGATGTTCATCTAGATTTTCTAGAATGTGCTCGACTTTTGCCGACTTTTCCCGCTGCTTTTTGCTCACAGCACTTATGTGTTCTTTGAAACGGGTGGCAACACTTTGTTGGGTTTGTCACATAAGAAGACCCTCAGGTGCAAGGGACTGCATAGACCCCCGGAATTTGCAATGGAAAGTGATTCTTTGGTGATCGAAGCAAGTCTTTCACCTTTTTTGGTGGTAAAAAGATGGAATTTGCACCGTACCTCTTCAACACTTTCCCAGCTCTGTCCGTTACGCCTTTTATGTAAGGCAGAATAGCTTTCTTCTCTACTTCATCCCTTTCCCTTGGCTGGCTTCCATGTTCTTTGCCTTTTGAAATACCCATTAGTTTTAAGGATGTTTTCCACGAACGTAAGTTCAGCGGCGAGGTGGTTATTATCACATACAGTCCGTAACAATTGGATAGCCTCACACATAAGTTTTTCTTAAACTCACACTTTTTGCATATATTTGATCTGTGCCTATATGAAATTTTGGGTTGGTTTGAAAGTTAGAATTGAGTCTGTTCATAACAAGAAAAGTTTCAAATAGTTTCGAGAAGTTAACGAAATTATCTGAAATTGCTCGTTTGGATACACTAAAAAGCAGTTTTTTTGTAACATTAGAATAGCATCACCTTCTGTATTGGATTTCAAATGAAAACTAGATAATTTTTTTAAGGAAAGTTTTTTTCATTTATTTTCTACTGCTTTCAAAATTATCTCAATACCACCCCGTTATTTTGAATAACATCGAAAATGCGGTCTTTTAGGGAATCATACAAAGATTTTAAGAAATCAATGGAAATACTTGCCCAGGCCACTTTAATGAGTCCCTCTTTGTTGGTGTACTGCTTTCCAACTGCATACATTTTTCGTGTCAGCCAATATTTTCGATGATGTTCAAATCTGGAGAGTAGGGTGGCCAGGAAAGTTGCTCTATATTTTGACTTTGTAGCCAAGTTTGAATTATTCCAGCTGTGTGAATGGGAGCATTGTCCTTCTGGAAAATTATCCGAGTGGTCCAAAAATATCCTGGAACTGTGGTGAAGCCATTTCCAGTACCTATAGTTTTGTAATACGGTGCTGTCATTCTACAGTTTACAAAAACCAAATCGATTGCATATAATAATATGATATGGCATTGGCACCCCATACCATGACGCCTCCTTCACGGCTGTGGTGACGGTCCAAAACCATTTTTTTTTTTCTTAAATCATGAATGTAATAGTTCGATCCGTCAGGCCCATGCAGACCCAATGCATTTTTACTTGGCAACACATCAAAGAGCATTCAAAACACACAGTTTACGAAAAAATATGTGAGGCTATCCAATTGTTACGGACTGTATATAGAATATGTTATAATGACCACCTCGCTGAACTAATGTATACACAACAGATCTTAAATTTGCCGGATGGTGATGGGAAGTAGCGTGCAGGCATTTATTCGTATGTGTGCTCTTTCTATGGACTGTATATGTCCTAATGGGCCATTCATGCTCCTTGTTTCCTTTAGATACTTCCAGAAATGCAATGGGATTATTGTTTAATTTTACCAGCGTAAACTTTATTTTTGGATGTAGCGACTAGCGAGTTAAGAAGTTCCAGGGAAGTTCCACCGTAGTGGGTATAGGAATTTGTGTGTGGTGTCCTTGTTATGAAATGTATCCTTGTGGCTAATGTTGTGTAATTTGCTTCATTACATAACTCACGCAACATCTGCTTAATCTGATGGGATTTATTAAGGAAGCAATTCGGTTTTATTGGAAAATGGTCTTGTGAGCTGAATCCGCTTTTATCTTTGGTTTTTTGATGGGGGTTTGATTGGGAACAATTATTATGTGTGCGGATAGAGGGCTCGTTCTTGAAGTGATAGTTATCTTCTCTTCTATGTGTCATCCTCATCATGATGTGTGCACAGATGCGATAGAAACTAATAAAAAGATACAATCGGAGGCAATTAGTTCGTCAGTTTACGATGAAAGGAGCAGCAGCCACTACGGTGGAACTTTTAAGGATCCAAAATGTGTCATCCACATATCTCAACCAGACTTTGTTTCAAAATCCTCCATTCACAAATCTGTAACTAATGGGGCTAAAGGTAAGCCCATGGCCGTCCCATCTATTTGTAGATAAAATTGTTTACTGTAGGTAACATAAATACCCTGACCACAGACAAAACTTTAGAAGTTTGCATTGATTCCGGCAGTTGACAATGACAATAAGTTTAGGAATGACAATAATCACCTCCTGTACTGACACATTTGTAAAAAGTGACTCAACATCAAAGCTCACCACTTTATCTACTTCGAGTTTCAAGCCACCTAAAATAGACACAAAATGTGCGGAATCATTAACGCTGTATGTCGAAATAATCAATGGTTGGTTATGTTATGCACTTTGAGTTTCGAAATTGACATTATTGTTCCATGGGGGCAGTTAAAACCGAGCAGAATTCTATTCTGTCTTTTGTCTTTAAAGCTTCACATCCTCCTATTGCCATTATCCATTTATGGTACCAGCATCTAAGAAACTCAAGAAAGCTATCAGTACTTGGAACCTGTGTAAACGTTGACCTTTGTTGAAATGACAACATATTTGAAGTAGCTGCCAAATACTTAGGTTTCTTAACACGATGCAGGAAATAGTTTCACCCCTTTTGATTTGGTTGCAATTTATAAAGTCTTCATGCGGCCAAAAATGTGTCTGTTATGGCACAAAACAGAGCTGATGGTGATGATTCAATTGTAGGATGGACCGGTTTTTTGGAACGTCTTCGAAATGTTACTTGCCTCAATCTTTCTTATCGCTTTTTCTACAAATAGTGACAATTGCATTCCTCCCCTAAAACAATCAAGCACCCGCTTCGCTAGAGAAGCTAACTAATTCTCCCTTCAGCCCGATCTCGGTCGAATAGTTAAATTCTGGGATTCATATTTTAGCCGTTCAATCCGGGTGTGAAATGCATTACAAAATTCAATTTTTCCCACGCCTAACAATGCTCAGATATTGAAAAATAATGTGCATCGGCATCTTCTTTCGTTACTTCCTAACACCCGTGCTGTATTTTTCAAAACTATATAAGTGTAGTCATATAGTCAGTCACATCCTCTTAAGGTGCGCGTGAATTATACAAAAAAAAAAAAAAAAAAATCAAAAACAAAAAGGCGATCGAGCAATGTAATGGTTGAGAAAAATCCACTAGGCTCTGAGGCTCCCAAGCAAGCTCGTATATTAATTAACTTAATTATTCTATCTATTGCTGTATCTTGAAGCCCTTATTTCAAAAAGCAGCTTCATATTCCTTTGAATGATATTAGGTTTTTAAAAAAATAAAAAAAGGAGTAGGTACATATGCCCGCACAAATTCCTTGGCAATCCATTCTATTCAAAAACTTGAAGGGTTCTTTTTGTTTGTCTTCCCAAAACTTCTTCTTTTTTTCATATTTCAATACTGTCTTCCCCTTTTTTGACTTTTCTTAAGAGGAAATTGCATCATTTATTCAAATTTCTACTGCGAATTTCTATGAATTTTTAGCAACTCAAAATTAATACCCGTGAGAAAGGAACTTTCAAAATCCGCCCTCGTTTCCATTTAAAACTGCGATTAAGTCTCCGCAAACTAGAATTTCAATATTCACACTTAAATAAAACCAAAATCCACAATCGTTTAATGAGCTTGCTGTTATAAATTAAACCATCATCGTTGGCTACCTGTGCCTAATCAAAACACTTAACAATTCTATTCCCTGCTAAAATGATCATCTTCATTTCGATTTTTGTTGTTGTCTTCGAATTATTGCTTTATTACGGTTTACCCACTTCGCCGATAATTCGTATTCAAACAACCAAAAAAGAGTTGCTGTTTCAAGAAGAACAAAATCCATTTTACTGCTGTTAATGCCATAAATTATTTGTAAATCCAAAAGCCATAATCACATGCTAATTTGAATGAATTCAAAAACACAAAAACAAAACAAGAATACGCCTG
Source organism: Melanostoma mellinum (assembly GCA_914767635.1). Taxonomy (NCBI): domain Eukaryota; kingdom Metazoa; phylum Arthropoda; class Insecta; order Diptera; family Syrphidae; genus Melanostoma; species Melanostoma mellinum. The sequence goes on along the minus strand of OU612059.1, from coordinate 173,381,730 downwards.
AATTATTTTGTACGACTGTATTTTTGAAAGGAAAGGAAAATGAAGACCCGCCAAATCGACCGCAAAACGACGCCACTGAGACTCTGATCGTAGACTTTATTGGCTAAAACTCAATAATTAATTTCGCCGCGACATCAGCGTCAGCGCATTTCGAGTCACAAATTAAGAGCTTAATATGGACACAACTTATTCCATTTGATTTCGTTTTACACGGGAGGTACGAAAGCAAACAAAAATAATTAAAAGAAGACGAAAAGAGAAAAAAACAACAACGAAACAAGAATGGCTGTGGTTTTATAATGATGTTATTGGCCGGTATCCCGCGGCAAAAAGTATCTGTTCCTCATAAATATTATATCTTGAGTTGGACGGCTTGGTCGTTGGGTTGGTTCTCGGTTGTTTTTTTTTTTGTTTTTGTTCGTGTTCATTTGGTTTGGAGCAAATTGCGATGTGAACAGCTTGAAACATCCGAAATAAAATCGTTAAGTTATTGCATTCTACGGTGGATGTGTGTTAGGCGGAGGCAGGTATCTCTACCTGGAGGTTTTTCTTTGTTTTCATCATCGCGAGACGACGTTTCGCCGATGGATTGAAACTGGGTTCGTCAGAACCCATTTTTAATTCATCGCCACCGCCCTCGCCTAGTCCCTAGTCCCTCAGCATCATCATCATCATCATGGTCGGGGCATCATTTTCGAGGGAATTTTAAATTGAGAGCCAAATCTCATGGCATGGAAGACACAGAGACAGTATCTGTTGGTCGTTACAACTTGGGATTCTTTCCGAGATAGAGACAGACAGAGAGGAAGATTCAAAATGAAAGACGCAGCTTAAAAATAAAATAAAGAAAAAAATCGACCCTCAACTAATCAGTGTAAAGCGGATTTTAATGATGGCCGAGCCCTCGCTGAGCCTTATTTACCGATGCCTCTGCAGAGCCGGAGTTCATTTCGTCTGTTGATTATTTTACCTAAAAAGGCATCGCAACGCAACACATAGAGATGTGCAGGGCCGCTTAATGACCAGACCATCGGACTCTCAGACTCAATTTGTGGAATATTTTTTCCTGTCTGCCTCTGCATTGATACGTTAGGAACCAATTTTTTTTTCTTGTTTTGTACAAATAGACAGGGGAGGGGTTTTTTGTACCTTGATCTTCAGTATGGAGGTATGTATTCGGGCAGAGCAAATTATTATTCAAAAGATCTTTAGTAACAGTTGGACGCGCAATCGTAAATTAAAATGTTAGCCATGGCGTATTTTTTCGAAAGAGCTGCCTGTGTGTGTGTGTTGGTGGCTTGTCAAGGGATCCGAAATTAATGGATCAGAATATTTCATTTATATTCATTTAATTAGGGTCTTCACTTAATTTATTATGGTTTCATTAATATCTTTGTTTCGAGGAAAATACAAAACGAATTCGTAGAAAAAGTTTTCGATCTTGTGATGATGGTTTCGTGCTGAATGCACATTTGTGTGGAATTGGATGGTGGGATAATGGAGTTTTAATAATGCAGCGGGTTGTCTTAACACTCAATACTGCCTGCAACTATCATAAGACTAACACGATACACGAATGGTAAAATGTTCTTAAAATGGCCGTCTGAGTTTTGCTTTTTTGTTGGTTTTTTATTTGGTAACGACAAGGGAATGAGAGACAAGTTCCTTAAGCTTAAAAAAGACGAAGTGGTGATGGGAACATGATTGTACCGTGGAGAGCTTGCTTTAGGGAGATTATATTTTTGCTGAAACGTTTGAAAAAGAAATTTTTTTCCAAAATCATGTACCTATCTTTTTGCTGTTAAAAAAGTGCTTGGGATGCGACAATTTTGCAAATCAGCTTACGATTCTTGCTTGACGCAACACATCCGCAATTTGAATTACAGAATAAGTTGCGTCTATATCGGTTTTTTTTTAGCAAATATTTTATAAAATGATCGTGAGACAGGAAAGTGAAATGAAATGGTTTTTGCCTATAGTTTTAGTAAGAAAAAGTAGGAAAGTAATGCCCGTTGCGAAATGGTTAGAATGTCAGCCTGGTTTGCGGAAGGTTCGTGGATCAACAGACGCCAAAAAAGTTTTTCCACGGGTAACGCTTTCCACGAGAAAAAGGCAATTCCTCGTTCCTCCGTAAGTAAATTCATTGCCATGAAAAACGCTTTCTCCATTTAATGTTCGGAATCGTCAGAAAATTGTAGGTCCCCTTTATTTCCTTACAAGGCATGGTTGTGGGAAACGCGCTAGGCCCCGGGGCTTCCCCGATCTGTTCCAGTTGGCTATTAATTACATATTTTATGTGTAGGGAGGTGCATGATCTTAGTTCTGACAACAGATTTTATTTGCTTATCCCGCATTGTTTGGTAAATATGACGCACTTAAGAAACAAATGTTGAGCATTGTAAGCCAATCTGAATTTTGTTTTTCCAACATTTTGATGGGGAAGAAACCGAATTCTAAATAGTGCTGCGCTTAAAGAAAACAAAAATGGTATAATTTCATAACGATTAACTTTTAAATACGCACAGTGGTCAAAAATCGTTTAAATGTCAAAATTTGATTTTTTTAAGCATTTTATCGAAACACTTTGGCCTTAAATATTTTTTAAATACGTCGTGAGAGTGCCATTTCTTGAGTTTTAGGCCCCACCGTTGACTGCAGGACTCAAACTCTATTGTACCAAAATTGTTCGCTCAAATTTATTTGCTAAAGGTCGCCCAGGTTGACGCATGTTGTTTAAGTGAGATGTTCGAAGGGCAAAGAAAGTATATTTTTTTTCAAATTGTTAGGTATCATGAGCGAGGATACAGAAAAAGTAAATAAAATCACAATCCGATTTAATTTTGTGTCTCTCTGCGTCTCTCTTAATCGGCATTAAATTTTCTGTGGATTTATATCGAAAGATCTCCGACCAAAATTAATTCAGTGCTGGAGGTGAACGTATTCAGTAGATGACTAGTAGACATAGAAAAGCCTAAATTAGACGCGTGATCGCTCGATCTGGCGAACTTTAGATTCGTTTGGCGTCACGAAAATCGGTTTGGCGATTTAGCTCGTGCATGGCGAAATATTTTTTGACTTTGGCGGTTTTTATTCTTCTTATTCGAGATTCTTCTGTATTTTTATTATTTTTTCTAATTTTATCTGAACATAAAATTTTTTCATTGAAATTTTTGGAACGCATATATATTTCATCCGTAATCTCTTAGTGGTTCAGAAACGGAAACGAGAACGGGAACCTCAAACCTACTTGACCGATTTCATGTCAAGTGATTTATTTTGCCCAAAGTGATGATATAATCATCAACAGTATCGCTGCCAGAAAGCCATCTTTATCTCTGCCGGCGCGGAGGGCGGCTCACGTACTCACATAAAAGTGTAATTGTAATTTAACTTCATCACTTCATAGTATAAAACAAAGTCGCTTTCTCTGTCTGTTTGTTTTAAAACTACGCAACGGATTTTGATGCGATTTTATTTTAATGAGAGAGAGAGAGAGATTCAAGAGGAAGGTTTATATGTATAATACATCCACATTATAGCAGAGAAAATCCAAGAAATTTAAAGATTTATAATGTGATATCTTAACAAACATATTTTTCTACGCTTACATTGCAAACGCTGGCTAAACCTTACGAGATAGATCAAATTTATGTACTACGGAATTGTATATCTTAAAAACATGAATGAAAAAATTCGCGACAGCATATGTTTATCTCCTAAGAATAACCCACAGTAACCGTTTTTATCTTTTACATATTACAAAAAAAATATGGGTTATTTACCAAGCTATTTCAAACAATACAGTATCATTCCTTATCCAATTAAATACATTAGATAAGTTGTACATTTGATGCAGATCGAAATTGCCCTTTACAGCATGTGATTTAAATGAATATTTTCGAAGATATTACAGATCTAAAAATGAAATAAATAGGTAAAAATGTAAAAAGGAGATTTGTTAAAATGTTGTGTATGAATATTCCAAACATAGATATTAAACTACATATTTAACGCGTTCAGGCCACGGGCAGTAATGAATAAATCAAAACTACTGGATCGATCTTGATCATTTTTTCAGTGAGTGACATAGGCTATATATTCTATACCCGTGCGAAGCCATAGCGGGCCGCTGTGTTTTTATATACAACGTTCACAGTTTTTCTGTAGCGTATTTAGTATTAGCATTGTACTCGTGCGAAGCCGGGGCGGGTATCGCTAGTAGTTGATAGAAATAAAATGCCGAAGTGTAAACTTGGATTCTTAAAAAATTTGTATAAACCTTGTTAGTCAACTTATATAATAAGAAATGAAAGCATAAGAACAACGTAAAGGCTGTAAGTCGTGAGGAAGCTGATGTTAAGAGAATCAGAGAAGCAGTCTGTTAAGATTTGTTAATCATTTGTAAAAATCATTGAAATAATTATCTGACTCATTGTACTCTCCACTCTTGACATAAAGTACATAGAACTTGACTGTCACTTTCTTCACATACTTATATCTTTCATTTTTTTAATAAATGCCTCACTTGTGTTCTGAATTTCATCGAGGTAACGTGTTTTCTTTCAATACAGTCAAATCATTCCCAGCAGTAAAAAAGGATTGAAGCAATCAAAAGACTTCAGGCAGTTAAAAGACTTCATGCAATCAAAAGACTCCAAAGCAGCCAAATGATTACATTACTTTCAATGCAATCAAAAGACTTCACGATTGCAAAGAATGTAAAAGACTTTTAAGAAACTTCCTAGTAACTAGTTACATAGTATTGCATTCTTTTGAGTTCAAGTCATTTACTGCTCTAGACGATTGGTTTACTAAAGAATTCATAATAAGCTGAGAATTTTTGATTAAAGTTAAGTACTGACATGAAGTCAAAATATTCAAAAGAAAAACCTTTTTCATCATTTGACAGCAATACCAAAAAGAATGCATTCTTTTACAGCTCTGATTGCTCTCACCTCAACCATACCACGGTGAGGAATAGAGGGGAACATCAAATTTTTACTGCTTCCAAGCCGCTGAGTGGAAAAACGGTTTTCATAATCGTGTATCGGACGACTTACTAATTCATCACGAAAGGCAGCACTTGTGGAAAATCGATTGGATATTTCTGAAATTCGAGCCTTGAACTCCCGCACGTAACAAGCAGACATTCTTCTTAGTTCTCACTACTGGCAACACTTAAAGTATTGTGGACATGGACAAAAATCAGCTTCTGCAGTTCATTGTGGAGGGCCTTTTAATGATTTCAAGTTAAGTTTTTCATTATTTGTTAGGCTGATGCAGCTCTCTTCAACTGGAACTTAATTTATGGTTTGAGGAGAGGAGTCTTTGTCTGTTAAGAATTTGATAATGAAAAAGAGAAAGGGTTTTCAACTTGTGCGTTAGAATATTTCCCGAATAAGCAATATTTCATATTTAATAAGCCTAACTATTTGCAGGAAATTCGCGTGATGGCAACATTAATTCATGAGCAACAATAATTCAAGAACCAAATAATTCAGTAATTCTCACATTTTCCGACTTGAGAAAATTTCGACAGCAGTATTTTACTATTTTTTCCAACAAGAGAAACTCTTGTTAGCACCAGAACTGAAAATTGATCACTTTTCACTTTATTAACGAAAAGCCCTCTTCAATATTCTTCTCTTTTCTTCTAGGAAACTTCCTAGTAACTGCATGAAATCAAAATGGCCGTTCGTTGCTTTATCAGTCGAATTGAATACTTTGATGTGTCAGCGCGTAGTCTGGGAAAAAGTTTTCCAAATTTTGTCAGGTAGTTGTGGGTTTGTAAAGTGTTTTAAATATCCAGATTGTTTGGTAGAAGTAATCTCAGTGCGTGTTTTAGTAAATAACTCGACTTAAGCTAATACATTTTTAGTTAACAAATTGCTTACCCAGTGAACGAAAACGAGAAGTCTTCTAGTCGAGCTAAGTTTGCTGTGCATTGCTTTTAAATTTTCTAGTTCCTTCCTTCCTAAATCCTAAAGTGTAAATACAACAAAAAGAACAAATAGAGCAAACTCTCCTGCTTCTGCTCTTTATCTTGCTGAATGGCCACTCAGCAAATCGCTCACTGCGGACTTTGGATTAAGAAATGTCAGTGTAAATGCGCAATTCGTTATGCTGTGTCGTTGCTCGTTCGTTTCTCCGTAAATTTATACAAAAATCCTATTTAATTTTAGTTTTTAGTTGTGAAGTGTTTTTCTTTTTTATTTTTCTTTGCATTATTAGTGTTCATTTTGTGTTAGTAATTTTACTTGTGAAATGTGAAGAGCTTTTGTGTTTGATCGGTTCGCGCTCGCGGTGTTTTATCGATTGCAATAATTCTGAGAAGTGTTCAGTCATGTTTAAATTGGTTCAAACAAGTCTATACATACATGTTCCTACAGCTAAAATGTCTTTCGGTGAGTTCTTGACATAGGCTATGTATATATTTTATACCCGTGCGAAGCCATAGCGGGCCGCTGTGTTTTTATATACAACGTGCACAGTTTTTCTGTAGTGTATTTAGTATCAGCATTTTACTCGTGCGAACCCGGGCGGGTCTCTAGTAATTACTAAAGTAGTGTTCAATGAAAAATTTTCTTTTTTAGATCTGATCTCTTTTGTGTTCAATGAGCTGTTCTGGAAAATTTTAACACGGCTTTTTCTGCACCTTCCTTTGAGCAAGATCGAGTTTGTTGAAAACTTTCAAAAGCAGCTTTTGACTTTTGGCACTTAGTTTTTTCTAACGCAACGTAGGGCACGATTACGGTATCCGTGGTCCCGCAAGTGCTTATGTGCAATTAATTTCCGTATGCAACAGCTTTCCGCATGACCCGCTTCGCGGGGCTCATTATTTAAACCCTTTTTCCGCAGGGTTAAGCTGCTCATGCTAAATATGGAAATAGCAATTGTTTTCCATAAGCAACAGCTTTCCTCATGGAAATAATATAATATCGCCGGACCACGAATACCTTAATCTCCCCCAACGTAGTCTCAATATTTTATAAAAAGTTCGTAAATATAAAAAAAGAATCACTTTAATAGTATCTAATCTAAGCACATTAATTAAAATTCTTTCTTTAAGAAGGAGAAAATGGTGGTTATTGCGTTTTTGGTTTCTGTTGTTGCTTTTTCTGATAGGTCTGCATGTTCTAACTTTTCTAAGGTGTTTCACAGCTTATATTCTGTGAGTTGTTGGCGTTTTTTATTTTCAAAACCTTACAGCGCTGGCCAAAAACTGACTTTTATGCAGTACTCAAATCAGTGTCGACTAGAAAAGATGTCTGAGTCTAATGCCGTCAATGGGTAGGGTTTTCTAAGTTTACAGAGATTGAGTTGGCACTTTGATGATACCAATTCAACTAGAAGACCTAGTTGTGGTACTCGCATGTTCGACAGGGTGAATTACCTAACATGAAAAAAGGTATAAGTTTCTGAGTAATTAAAAAAAAAAAACGACACAAATATTTTGTTCCTCAAAAACCGCATTATTGGGGCTTTTACTTATATTTATTTGAACAAATTTTTCGTGGTCGATAAGTTCGCGAAAATACTCATGGAATTGTTAGAAACAGCATATTCAATTCAAGATCTTCAAAACACCTTCCACGAAAAGTGACAGCATAGACCAAAACCATGTTTATCCACTGCACCAAAGTCGATGACCCGATGATAGCAATCGAACCTTTACAATGGAAATTAAATGATAGCAGTTCATGTCGATAGCAGTTGGACTCGCCGCCGTATGAGCCACTTCTTTCTTTTCACTTTTTTTTCTAGGATAAGCTTTGTTGTACTGGCTCGAAATCAAACTATCACCGCTATACGAGTTTTAAATCTATAACTACCATTCATCAAATTTAAATATCTCCCTACTTTCTAAAAAATTATGGAGTAACTTGAGTTAAATCGGTATTCGCAAGGAAAAAGACTCTTAATGTACTTTTGGGCCGGTGAATGTTGGTGCCTTTGAAGTAAATACTTCCTCAATTCTGTTTATTTCGGTGCCAAGACTTGGGGACTTTGTAGTTGATAATGAAGATGAAGTCATGAAATGTGTAATGGAGGTAAAATCCGATGCAAGGATGGTATACCTGTACGTCTTTGTAAAGCTTATATGCGACTAATTATAAATCGCATCACTCATATTTCAAGCAAGTGTTTCATCATTGCTACTTCTTTCCATCGGCAAGGAACAAGACTCTTCCCTTCATTCTGATTTCAATCAATATTCTACCGTGTTTCTCTGAGGTGTTGGAGAAATTAATTGAGAAACAAATTGTATCACATTTTTCGAGAAATAATCTTTTATTTGACAAGGAGTCGGTTTTTCAGTGCTAAACACAGCTGCTCAACATTCATGGTCAGCATTCCCGAGGACATTAAGCAACAACATTCTGGCCTAGTAGTTGCAATGCCTCATATTGAATTCAATGGAAGGGCTTACAAGCTTTAAACAGACTATCTGTTTGATTAACAGCAAAAAGTTGCGTTTGGTTGTAAGGGCTCAACAGCTAAGTCTGTTATCCAAGTAGTCCCACAGATTCAATTTTTAGTCCTTTACTTTTCAACATGTTTATAAGTGATATACTATCTTGCTCATCTTGCTGTTTGCATGTTTCTGGTCCATTAACATGCCAATGGAGCTTTATATCTCAATCAATGAAGTCTTAAGTCGAATAAATAATTGGTTAATTGAAAATAACTTGCTTTTGAATCCTAGAAAATCTTAAGTCACCCCAATTTCCAAAAAATGGTTGACACCAATATCCTTCTTGTTCTTTGACTAAGAAAGGGAAAAATAGTAGCTGCTGACCACTGTATTAGTCCTGGCTTTGTTATCGATTACAATCCATTTGGCTACAAACACACAAATTTTGTTATTTGACGCATTTATGGTTGCCCAAAGTAAGCTTTGGCCTTCTGCCTTTTTTCTCGACACCAATTACTGCTTTCCTCACCTAATTCTGACACTTTAGTATTTTATACCGAAATCGCAACCTTCCTCCAAACGTTGGTTGCTTTCAATGACGCAGTACGGTATGTCTACGGGCTACGCAGGAATTTTTTGTTTCTATTTCTATTCACTTGCTAACAAAAATGTGTAAAACCAGCTTAGAGCTTATAATAGCTTAATTCACTTATTCGCATGTATGACCAAAGAGCAATACAAGAATACAAAGACTGAATATTTTCACACAAACTAATTTATTATAAAGCTACGTCATGTTTGTTTTACAACTTTTCATTCAATCGGTTCGAAAGGAGAATAAATATCATTCCCCATTTTCGGAGTTATCTAAACTTCCTGTTTACTTTCCATGTAGACTCAGAGTCTAAGTACTACCTCCCGTCCTCCAGTTCAATAAGGACATTTCATCGCGTCGAAGGTTCCTTAACGTGTTGAAGCACCTCCAGCTGAAAAAAATTGAGCATTTTCTTTGCAATCTGTCAAAGTGATGCATTCGGCGTATAACTTTTGATGCTCAAGTCAACTTATTATCAAAGATGCCCAATACGACAAACATAAGCAGAATACCAATAATGTCTTATCTCTAACAATTTTGACAAATTTCTGTCCAGATAGTTCATGATTTCATGTTGTTTATCAAGTTTTCCTATAGATTATTATCTACCGTCTGAGCTTTTGAAATGATAAGCTTGTTGGCATGATAATCTGTTGCAAAAGGTGATGCTGTTTCCTCATTTTTGTCTAAAGCTTCACAGACTTAGAAACCACTGCCGCGTATATAGCTGCGACAGTTGACCTTACCATGCCTTGCCTTCCAAAAGTGTAACGTTTTATTGAATTTCGACAACCCCTTCCCAAAAAATAAAGTGTTAAGTTCTTTGAAAAACGTTCATTAACGTAGCCTTTATGAGGTCCTTCTCTTAATAAGCCCGACTTCTGCCGTTGCGGCTAGCACTCTGTAGCGTACAATGTAAAGGTATACATTAAAATTGAAACGACCACCTTAAATCTAATGAAAACGCTAATACCTGTGTTCAATAGATTCTTATTCTCTCAACGCTACTTAATGCACAGCCACTTACAGCAAGTAGCTACCTACCGACCAAGCCAATTGAACAAAACAGCCACTCTTCAAGTTCCCCAAAAGCAGACCATTCAAACAACTCCCCAATCGCATTTGAAGCCCGAGTCGTGCAATGAAATTGAATAGGACATTGGAACTCTATTAAGATTTCGAAGCTGATTTGACTGTCACACACTACCGCCGCCGCCGCCGCCAGCCGCCTTAGTCAACAAACGACAACAACGACGAGTTGCGGGCCAAATAATGACTTCGACTGCTCCGTAAAGTTGCTCCACAGTCCACCATCAGAACAAACTCACTTCGCATATGGTGATATGGTTATAGTGAAATGTGGCTGCGGTCGCCTGCTTCATTATGGTTGCCCAGGCTTAGATTACTGCCTTGCGATAGGCAAATCAATTGGAATCGTGTAAGAGACACTTTAGAGTGGAACGTTTAAAATATTTCTAATTTGTTGCAACTTGACACTGTGCACCACAGGGTCGGGCCCCGAATAGAACACAGGAGCATCGCAAAACGGACGAATTCAGAGGCAGAGAGACAGAAATGACTGTGATAGGACCTGTGCTATGCTAAAAGTGAGGTAAAATATATACAGTTGTGGTCTAGTGATTCAATCGATGAATACATTGACATTCATTGATAATGTCACGTTTGAGCGGTTCGAATGGGATTTGCTGTCCTGTGCCTGTCCTCTCACTCCCATCGCGGAGCATGTGAACTGAACTTGTCTTTTGGCTCCAAACAGAGCAGATCGATGAAGCTTGAGTCTAGGATGTGATGGTTGTATAAGAAGTAGCTTCAGTTTCATGCCAACGAAGCCATATTTGGAAGTGTAAAAGTTAATTTAGGACAAGTGAGCGCTCAGCTAATGAGGGCCATCATGAGGTCGCAGGATGTATGGCTCTGCACACTCCTCGGTGAGAGGTGGGAATGAGTTTAATTTAACTTCGGTTGGTCGTTGTAGAGCAAAGGTTTTTGGGTTAATGTTTGCTAATCAATGCAAGAAAAATGGCTTCATTGCGGATTTGTTATGCTGTCACACAACCGCCTCAAGACAAATGCAATTCAGAGAAAGCAGAGCCCAGTCGATGTTTATACTCTGAGTACATCGCCGTGCCATCATCACCTTGATATTAAAACCAAAAGCCCATTAAGGAGACACTCTGGAATTAGAACGTGTCTTGGGATAATTAGCCCTCCAAGAATGTGCATAATTTCTCGGAGCCATAATATCACTTTTGGTGTGTACAAGTCCCTGTTGTACCTAATGTTACCCTTGGCCACCTGCAGGCTAAACAAAGTATGATCATCCTCCCATTTGTGGAGTACATAATTTCGATTACACAAATTCGATTCGGTCTGTCGCGTCGCGTCGTGTCGTGTCGTGTTGGACGGCCAAACCAGATTCATCGCTTATGGAGGCCGAATCGCACCAAAACATCAAACACCAACAACTAAATGAAACACTTAATAACGTACTTAACTAAATTATTTAATAAGCACCGCGCTCTGTGTCCAGCTGCTCAAAGGATACCGCCCATTCGAGGCGAACAACAACAAGAACAACAACTGCGAAGAGATGATTATTAAATCATTGCATTGGGTAATCACAATGCCAGTGCCACGCAGAGTACCTAACAAACTAGCCGCACACAAATATGGGATACCATTCCTGGCCATTCCGGTGTTGGTTGTGTCCAGCAGCAGTATAGGAGGTACCTTTACTGTCCCGTCCCGCGCGCTATTGCAAGCATTGCTCCACAAAACGACGACTTAAGTACATAATGGCCATTATAAAGCATCATGGCGCGCACGATTTATGTTTTAATTTGCCATTATGAAATGTTAATGCGGCCACAGATCGGTCACTCCAAAGCGAGTGGTTCCTTTTTCCCTCTTCTATAGCATGGCTACAACTACAGCTACAACTACGAGGTACAATAAGAAATCGTAGATGGAGAGGGAAAAGTAAGAACGGGCGGGCGTGAGGAAGGAGAATTCCCTTGCGTTTGGCTTGCAACATGCGAAAAAGAAAAATTAAGCGATAAAAACGCGCGATCGTTTCGCGAAATTGCAGTGCTAAAATGCTTTGCAGCAATTTGTTGGTTAAGACGAAATTACAGAGTAGGTACTGAGAGATGGCCGTTGTTGTATTCCTCTCCGGGGGACTCTGGGGTTTCTTCTTTCTTCCAGCTATCGCAGGAAATTATTACACGATGTAGTGCGGCCAGAGGTATGTGGGTATGATGCATCGGGATATTAATTTTATCATGAGGATTTCTCCGATGGGATTTATTATGTTGCAGGAGATTATGTGAAAATTGTAATTGTCTGGTGGATGACGACGATGCCGATGATTCCCCGTTCGACTATGAACGCCGGATGGATGTTTATGAAAATTTAAGAAACGATTTGTTCGTGTTTTTCTAATGTGAAATTGGAAAACACATAATGGGAAAATTGAGGCAAGTGCGGCATAGCTATGTTTGCTTTGGGATAAAGCGGAAGAAATTGCAACAATGTTTGATTCGTGTAATTGTATGATTGTCTATTACCTCATAAGAGAGTCACGATGGCTAGGCTACGGCATCGGCAGGTGATTTGAACGAAACGTTTAGTGAAATGGGTAGGTAGTGCAAGAATGTACTTCGATCTGAAATCGGGTGCAATTTCAACTAAACACATGGACAATGGCTAATTCGATTGGTTTCTTTATTTTTGTTAAAGACCTGGTTTTTGAACCATTGATGGCCGTTTAGTTAGAACGAGTTTCTAATACTTTTCCTGTGGGATATTTTCTAGAGGTCACAAATTTTGAAAGCCGATTGAATTTTGGGCAACCCGATTTTCTTTACGCCTTTTTACACTGTTCTATAAACTTTCAAATTTGTAAAACGCGTTGTAATGCCCATTGTTTTGAACATACATTAGTAGACGCAGCTTTGCCTTCTTTACACGGTGACTTTTGGAGTTATGATATTTCGGTAACAAGGTTTTGGGAAAAAGAAAATATGTTGTACGAAAAGGTGAAACGGGCTATAAGCTATTGACGTGAAGGTCCTCAACTTCTAGCCATCGGAAACAAAAAACAAAACAAAAAAGTTAAAACAAAAATTATTCACAAAATAACGACCTGCTGGAAAAATAAGCACAATTATTTTAAGAATAGAAAAAATTTAAAGATGAGTGTTATTCCAGCCATAGCAAGACTACCTACAATGAAAACTATCAAAAAATTTCATGTTAGTCTAGTAGAGCTCGAGAAATAGTGGTCATATTTTTGAAAAAGACAATTTCGAAAGTAACGTGTTTTAAGTTTCGATATAAAGCCGAACTAGTTTGGATGCGCGTCAGCAAAATACCTACATATCCGAAAGCAATTTGAATTTTGAAAAAATGTCTCTTAGACATACCTATTCTGAAATAGTTAAATTTTGAAAATATGTGAAAAAATTTAATTCTACACCGTAATACACTTTTGAAATAAAAAACAGCTTTTAAAGCCCAGTGATTGAAGCCCAGTGATTAAGTGAAGGTGGATGGGCGTTGTACTATTCGGGTAGGCTCTGATTGGTGCTAACTTGGCGGTGCCCAGATGCTGTAACTTATAGTACACGTCAACTGTGCTTACTATACCTCCACGCGGTATCCACTGGGACCTGGGATGCTCCGTCCAGAGCTGACCTGCTAAACTAGTAAGTGCGAGTGTTGAGATAAGGGAATCCGGAACAAAGAATTGTGATCGATCAACACTATAATTGCTCTGCGAACAATGACTGACTGCACGAATCTCAGTGGTCTACGAGAGCTTTCGTGTAAATGTCCCAGCGGATGAATTCGAAGGACAGAATCAACGGTGAACTTCAGCAGCCATAAAAGCAGAAACCCCTGAAGGAGCTACTCCAACATATTTGGTTTAAAGGTCTTTCAGGATCTTTCAATATTAGGACAGGGTATTGAAGTAGAGATGGTGGCGGATGAGCTCCTGGTGAGCCAACGGCAGCACTCACACCCCTGCAGCAGGGTACTGACACTGGATATTCCAGCCCTTTGTGTCCGAAGGGACCCAAAACGACCTGGCCCTCCAGGTTGGGGGTTGTGCGTAGGGTTAACTACCCTACCACGGAAAAAATAATTTGTTCCGAAACAACAAGCAGCCTCGGATAACGATAATGATTTCAAAGTTGACGACCCATGCAAACGAAAAAAGGACAACGACCTCCGGATCTGCACTTGGAACGTAAGATCTCTTAACGGACTTGGTGCAGCTGGAGAATTAACGGACGCCCTGGACTGCTGCAAAGCAGACATAACCGCCATCCAAGAAGTGCGATGGAGTGGACCGGGCATAAAGAAGATGAAAAACTGTGACATACACTATGGCGACTGCTACAGACAACAGAAACAGCGTTTATTTGGGTGCGGATTTGTCGTTAGAGGAAGACTCAGGGATAAGGTGATTAGCCAAAATCCAGTCAATGAGCGTATAATGACCATCCGCATCAGGGCTAAATTCGCCAACATTAGCCTTATATGCGCCCACGCCCCCACAGAAGAGAAAGACGATGATTCCAAAGACTGTTTCTACGAGCTCCTCGAAGAAACATATGAGCAATGCCCTAGATACGACGTGAAAATCGTTCTTGGCGATTTCAACGCAAAACTAGGGAAGGAGGACAATTATCCTTGAATCCCGTGCCGCCAGCATTAAACATCGAAGACCAGTGGCAGCAATGCCAAGAAGCCATCAGAACCGCTGCCTCTGAGGTTCTGGGTTTCACTCGGCCACCAAAACGAAACCCATGGTTCGATGAAGAATGTAGGCAGGCAAATGCAGCCAAGCAAAGAGCACGACAAATGCTTTTGCAAACACGAACGAGGGCTGCTCACGATCGGTATAACGAGATTTACAAGGAGAGAAGAAGGGAAGAACACCGACTTCTCAAAAAGAAAAAGAAGCAGCATGAGAAGCGCTCGTTTGAGGAAATAGAGAGGTGCCATGACAGGAACGAGACTCGGAATTTTAACCAAAAGGTAAAAAGATCCTGCCAGGGTGGCAAACCCCGAACTCAAGCCTGTAAAGACCAGCAGGGAAACATAGTTGTAGAGTCACAGTCGCTACTGAGGATCTGGAAAGATCATTTCTGCAGACTGCTTAACGGCGATGAGGACACAAATTCCGCTGTCAGGCAGATTGCCCCATTCAGCCTGGACGAATGGACTTCTATATGCAAACTTAAATCAAATAAGACTGCAGGTGCAGATGGCCTTGATGCCGAACTTTTCAAGGCAGCTGGAGATCAGTTGGAAAGGAGCTAGCACCAGCTGATCTGCATGATATGGTCGAAAGAAAGCATGCCCGATGAATGGAACCTCAGTATCGTATGCCCGATCCTAAAGAAAGGAGACCCTCACAACTGCGCCAATTATAGAGGGATAAGCCTCCTTAACGTCGCTTATAAGATCTTGTCTGCTGTAATATGTGAACGTCTGAAACCCCACGTCAACAACTTGATAGGTCCTTATCAATGTGGTTTTAGACCGGAGAAGTCCACAATAGACCAAATTTTCACATTACGGCAGATCTTGGAAAAAACCCGAGAACATAATATCGATATTCACCACCTCTTTATCGATTTCAAGGCCGCTTATGACAGTATCTACAGAGACGAGCTGTACAGAGCCATGTCTAGTTTCGGCATCCCTGCAAAGCTCGTACGACTATGCAGGATGACTTTGGAGAATTCACGCTGCTCCGTCAAGGTCGGTAAAGAACTCACCGAGACCTTCAATGTCGAAAAAGGTTTTAGGCAAGGCGATAAACTGTCATGCGATTTCTTCAACATCATACTTGAACAGATTGTAAGAAACTCAAACGTCAACACCAGAGGAACAATCTTTCAAAAGTCTGTACAATTACTCGCCTATGCAGACGATATTGACGTAATGGGAAGAAAAAAGCGTGATGTCATAGGTGCTTTTGCGAGTATCGAAACAGAAGCGTCAAAAATGGGTTTGATGGTTAATGAGGGCAAAACGAAGTATATGTTGTCATCAAACAAGGACACAGAACATCGACGAATTGGACAAAACGTCACAATAGACAGACATTACTTCGAGGTAGTACAGGACTTCGTCTACCTAGGATCCGCTGTAGACACGGACAACAACATCAGTGCGGAGATCAAACGAAGAATAACTCTTGCCAACCGTTGCTTCTTTGGGTTAAGAAGGCAATTGAGAAACAAAACCCTCTCCAGAAAAACCAAGGTAACCTTATATAAGACCTTAATCATCCCAGTCCTGCTTTACGGCGCGGAAGCATGGACCTTATCGAAAGCGGATGAGGAAACCCTTGGTCGTTTCGAAAGAAAAATTCTCCGAATGATCTTTGGTCCCGTATGCGAAGGCAATGTGTGGAGAAGAAGATACAACAACGAGCTGTATGAGCTGTACCGCAACATGGGCATATCCAGAAGAGTACGCATCGCGAGGCTACGATGGTTGGGCCATGTTGAGCGGATGGACCCAAACGCTCCGGCTCGTCGGGTGTTCGAAAGCACATTGCCGGGAAATCGTGGAAGGGGAAGACCTCGTCTTAGGTGGCGCAATCAAGTGGAGGATGACCTCAACCGACTTGGAGTGCGAAACTGGAGAGAGCTCGCCCGAAATAGAAGTCGTTATCGAAGGATGTTGGTTGATGCCCAGGTTCACCCCGAACTGTAATGCCCACCTAAGTAAGTAAGTTCGTTGGCTTTATTTACTCTTTCCTCAATATTGGTTTTCCAGGTCAGTGTGTAGACAAAAATGAGACCTAGATATTTAGTCTGATTTGTGTGTGAGAGTTACACCCTTAATAGTGGGGGGGTCCAGAATACCCCCTAAAGAAGGAATATTTTCGTATGTTGCAGGAACATCAAAGGTTAAAACTTCTCTGTGTAATTTAAAGGTAAAAATTTAAATTCGATGAAAATTATCGAATTCGCTAAGAAATCAGAAAATCGTTACCTACATTCATAGCTTTAAAGAAGCACATTAAAACATGATGTTGCACATTTTTACAATATATTTCATAACTTTTTTTAAATATAAAACAAAATTTATTTTTGACATTTTTTCTCCAAATGTTTGAAGCGTGTTTGTTAGAAGCCTTGTTTTTAAAGTGGCAGCACTGTTTCAAGTGTTGTCAATCAGACAAAATAAATCTATACTGCGTAACAGAGCGCAGAGCTCCAATGACTAGCGCATTTCTCTGATTCTGAATATCTAATCGAGATAGTGCTTGTCATGGCATGAAATTACTTCATTACTCTGGGACATCATTTTGCTCGTTGAAGTTTAATCCCCGAAAATTTCAAACTAGAATTTTATTCAATAACTAACTAAAACTTGTTCGTTCATTTTTCTTTGCTAAGAGGTCCGCTTTTGCTAGAAATTGTTCAGATATGCGTTTTAATACTTTTTGTCGCACCCCACCCTTTTTCTGGTCATGAGGTGCCTCTGGTGCGGTGTCTTCCCAATTACGTAGGGTAAAGCCGGGGGATATGGCACCCATTTTTCATTTTTCTTATAACCTCGAAATTAAAAAAGATTTTTATTTCAAACCAAAATAGTTTTATTATAAAATATATTCATAAACCAAAAATATTAACTCATTTGTAATTCACAGTTAGTTAAATTTTTTTTGTCGCAAAAATAAAAAAGATAAAAAAAATGACTCTTAAAAAAATGGAGGGTGATATGGCACCTGCTTGCGGGTGAAATGGCACTTCACTCTTGCGTATATTTTGCACGATTTGCAGATATTTTTTTTTTGTAAATTGTCGGCATTTCTGGAAGAAATTTGTCAAAGCTTCAAAATAATATTAAAACGACGATAAAAATAAAAATAAAGTGTAGGAGCGGGGGAAATGGCACCGGGGCCATATCTCCCAAGCTTCTGAGGTGCCATATCACCTTTTTGATATTCCTTTTTATATTCGAAATAACATGAACACTCAAGCACGCAGAGTTATAGTAGTAAGCAAACACAAACGAACACAATTATACCTTTTCTTTTCTTTTTAAATGAACACCTGGCGTCAAGTACTTTCGTATTACCACGAACTTCACTAATACACAAAAAAACTTTTTGTTGGATACACTCACTTTTTTTTCTCCGGCTGTAAATATAGTGCCTTACGGGCTGCTGCATTTCGAACTGGATATTTCAAGAGCTCGCGTAATACTGAATGATGTGTTGTTCTCTTTGTTTTGAAAAGAAGTCATTAAGTGGGAGATATTGAAAGGGTGCCATATCTCCCGTGGTGCCATATCACCCGACTTTACCCTACCAATTGCTTTCAATTCTTTTATCAGCATTATACTGCTGAGAATTAATGCTTTTGGCGAACTTACTTTACATTTTCAGCCGAGAAGAAGCTGCCTTCTTGCTGTTCCGTGTTGTGGACCCGTATTTAGGTCTGGAATAAAACATCTTGATTAAATTAAGGCACTATCATACAATTTGTTTCTGGGCTCCTGAGAATTACGAGAGCGAAGAAACTTTGCAGACTAAGGCGCTGCTGAGCGCTGTCATTTGTGATTAACTTCGTCTGCGTCTGTCGAGACGAAAAGAGAATTGTTTTGCAAGACTACATTTCATGATTAAAAACACACTCAAAACCTTCAACTCAAATGGCTTGAGATGAATCGAAATGCTTTATGGTCAAAGATTATCATAGTGAATTACAAACATAGTTGGTGGTATTCTTGTTCCCATTGCTAGACACACAAAGCCATGGTCAACATGGTCTATAACTCACAAAAGTCTGACAACAACTCTATTTTCAAGATTTACTACATTTTCTGCGTATGCTCGTATTTTATAGCACATGTGTCGTCTTATGCTGATTACATTTTATTTATTTGGTATTTCCCTAGGAAGTTTCATTATTTTTCAGCTGAAACTCTTACTTTCAAAAGCCAAGAGTCGGCCGCCAATTGGGCTAATTCCAAGAAATAGAAGATCACTTTCTCAAATTTATTTCCTCACCCAGAATCATAAATTCCAAGATTTCCATCGAAAAGGCGAACCTAATCAGCCGACACGGTGCCAGTGCCCAGTGCCGGTGACAGTGGTGCAAAGCGACCCTGCCAAGCAGCAAAAATAATTAAACCCGACCAACAACAACATTGGCTAAATAATTTCGTTAAGACTTGTAGCTCTCCAAACTGAAGGTGGCAATGGGACTCAAATTACTATTAAACCATTCAACGCCATCCATCACTCGAGAATCATGACGAACACAGTTCCGGCTAAAGTCCACAACAAAGACGTATGCGCTCTCATATCGGTGACATCGGAGAGCCGAGCTGCTGGAGTAGAGATATAAATTCAAGGCGAGATAAAAAAATAAACAAGTTGACCGTTTAGGTCGAGAACCCGTTCGTTGGCTCGTTCGTATGTTCGTTGCACGGCAATGTTCTTAACAATTTAATTTATTCGCAAAAATTCAACTGCAGAAGTTGTTGTCTCTGCGCTCAGCGGCGGAATTCAACGGTTTCCTGTACGTGCAGGAGACCACTCATATAAACTGCAGTCAATCCGTACCGAAGCAGGAGTGTGGAGCTGGAGTATCATTCCTTGGCAATGGCAAATGCGAAAATTAAAACATACGTGGTCGTTTATCGCGACATAATTGCAGCGCTGAATATCGGTGTTGGTGATCTATCAAGGTGTCCGTACATTAGCTGCTGTTAATTTAATATTTTTCCCCCTTTTGGCTTCTTGTGCGGGGAATTGTCACGTGAAACGCATTGCCAGGGCATAAGGAAGGCAAATGCTTGTCCGGATCGTATTGAATTACAATCATTTATGGAACTGAAACTGATACTGTGATGATGTTGCTGCTGATGACGATGAGGGTCATAAAGCTGACGAAGGTATTACAAGGATGAGGGCTGTTGTGCAATGAAAGGATCACTTTTTCCGTAAAAAAGTGTTTGTTAAAACTGTTGGAATAATTTGGTAGAACGAAGGCAATTTATATCGAGTCGTCTATTGTAATTAAATAAAATTGCTTGCAATATTAAATGCACTTTGCATACAACTTGCACAGGAACATGATTTTTACTTGCAATCGTGCAGAGAAACAATTTGGAGATGTCAATTGAATATGACATTACGATTATGGAGAATGCGAAAAAAGTGGGACCTGCAATTCTGTTTATCTGTCTCTTTGTCTGTCTGTACGTATATGGGTCTACAGTCTGAACCGCTGGCTGGCCCGATTTTTTGAGACAACATGTTCTAGCAAGATCTTAAGATTTTCATACCTGGTTTTTAAGAAAGCCGCTTAAAAAGGAAAATGAGAAATAAAAAAACCGATTTTTAAAAAAACTACTCAAACGATTTTGATTAAATTTCAGCGTTTGTATGTATTAGCAACTGCAAGAAATGGTGTTTTGATATTTTCGCTAAGAACGTTTGGAATATTTAATTTGATTTTTTTCAATATCTTATCTGATTTTTTTCAATTTGCATAATTAATGTGTAGCTGGCAGCCCTGTACCACCAAATATGTAATGAAGAGCGAATACCAAAACCTTGTACTCCAACATTTTGACAATGTACCTACTTAGGAAGTTCGTGAGACCCAGTCATGTCCATTTTATTGGAAACATTATATGTATCTATATACAAAATATAAGGGTAACTGTGCAACTATTTTTAATGCTTCTTTAATTTTTGATAAAAGTTAGGGCTGATGAGAGCTAGTTGGCCAAAGGTAAATAGGGGAAAATCGATGAGGGCCCTGGTAGGTATTGGGCTGCAACTTTTACAGAAATTTTCCGCGGAAGAGCGTCTTTGAATGTAAAAAAAGATCACGTGTACCAAACAAAAATCGCAATTAGGAATGCATTTAAGGAAAAGTATATCGCATTCTTTTGCTGTTTATTTTTCGATTTTTAGGCTTCAAACTTTCATTTTTTTGTTTTGTTAAATTGGCTCTATTAACAAAATTAATAATTGAGTTTTATTTACAAAAGAATATTTATTTGGATAAACGTTCCCTTTGCGAATAATATTAATTTTTATGCATAAATTTAATAAAATGCTTCAAAATTCCTATTTTATTGATCAGAGTAAAGTGTTTTAATTAATTGATCGATGTTTTATTCTTTTGAACACTTCCTTCATAAACATCAAGCAAGTAAAGTGATAGCCATTATTTAGTCAATATCAATTTTCTTTTGAAGCACCTGAAATCAGACTCGTTCAAATGGTTTTGTTAACAAATCTGTCCCTGGAATGTGCTCCAAACTGATATCACCTTCAAGAAAGCGTTCTCGGACATAAAAATGACGAACTTCAATGGTTTCGAACGTTTATGAAGTTCTGGGTTTTTTAAGAGCTTAACAGCACTAGCATTATATCTTTTTCTTTCAGTAAGTTCTTCGAAGATGAGTCTTTTAGTAAAGCCACATTGCTTCTTTGGCACCTTTACTGGCAGCCATTTTTTCTGCTTCAGTTTTTGATAAGGCTTTCTACGGCTTTAGGTCCGCCGGCATACATTGAAATCTTCTTCACATATTGAGCGTATTGTTTTTAAATGGCCTGCATAATGTGTATCATTGTATATCTGAGGTTCTCTGTTGTTCGGTTTATATTTGATGACTGATTTGCTTGTACCACGGATATAACAAAAAGTTCGTTTTACGTTACTCCAGTCTTTTTTCCATCCTTCTTGCAGCAGAACTCACAGCAGAGGCAAAGTCTGGTTTTGTTCTTTTTACTAAATACATCAAGCTCCCAATGGCTTCTCGATAAGGAACTTTTTCTTTTAGTTTTTTGAATTTTGAATTTTCTCCGCTCGACTAATTGGAGTTTCCTAGACAAATTATTTCCAAAACATCATGGTACATATGATTTAAAATGAGATTTGTTTGGAGTAATATGTCGCTATCAGAACTCACAATACCATTGTTCTGTATTCAATAGATTTTCATTTGCCGCATTTAAAGAGTAATGCTAGGTTTCCACTTGCCATTTTTTAAGTGATGAATGACCTAATTTTCTGTCATCGAGAAAAATGACAAGTGGAAATTGCAAAAATTTACAGTCATTCAACTGACGAACAGCGCCAGTCATTTTTTGGCTGATTGACAAGCGAAATGTCACTCCATCATTCACTGACACCGATATTTTTTTTGGCATCGTGTTGAATCTTTTGTCAATGAAGTGACGAGTAATAACACGAGAAAACATACACAAATAATACTATGGTATGGAAAAAATTCAAAAGGAAAAAAATCGAATACAGAGAAAATCAATCCTCCATAAAAATTGTAAGCAACGTGGAGTTGTTGTGTTTGAAAACCTTTGGAACTAAAACAGCAAGTCCTATAAGAACTAGGACATGAATGATAATTCATGGTAAAAGGCAAAGCATTTCTCTGGCTGTTGGAGTTCCAAAGGCTGAAGCCATCTTGAGATGGAACTCACTAATTGAGCTCGCGTTTGATGCGATACTGGGTCATAAATCAGCACACTCTTTTGCAACACCACCAGTGATAGCTGAATCTTTTATTTCCACTTGATTGTTTACTGTTCACTCCGGCATTATCGTCAAAGTATATAGACACCCCGTCCCTCCTCCTGAAAGGTTTCTTTTGCCTTATAACCACAGCAGGCATAACATAAATTAATTTTCATTTTATTTTCATTTCACAATTTATTTAATTTATTAATTAGAAAAGATGAAAACCTTGCAACACAAAACAAAAATTCGATGAAGCAAGCAGGCAAATAATTTTCAGTGACAATCCACTACCAGTTCAGAAATGACATCACGAGTGGAAATAGTGCTCATTGAGTTGACAAAGCATTTTGTCAAAAATTCTTTATCAATGAAATGACAACAAATTTTTTGACAGTAAATGACACAAATAGAAATGAACTGGCAATTGTATCAATTACTGACAAGATTTTGATCTGTCAAACTATGTCATTTTAGTGACATGTGGAAACCCAGCATAAGAGCCTTTAATTTTCTGCGATTGGGCATCTTGAAATTATTTGCTTTATTTCATTTTTGCACGATCAGGTTTTGATTTATTTTCATTATTAAATTGCGTATGCTTTATATTATTTGCAACTAAGGCTGTATTATTACACGAACTTGATGAATTCTGTTCAATTTCACTTACTTCAACTGCGCATAACTTTTCTATTAGTAAATTGAGTGTTCGCTTCCCTGCAGTAATTGTATCCCACAAATCTCTGAAATTATTAAACTCCTTATAGAGTGAAATAATTCGACCATTCAGAATCCGTTGAGTGAGTGTGTTTTCTTTATGTTTGGTTAGCTCAGCATTCAGATGTACAAATAACTTTTGTAGTTTTGCAATATGTGCAGCACTCATGTCTCCTTTTTTTATTTTTCTTTGCTAAGAAGAAACTTTCTATTAGCATGTTAAGCCTCTTAATGCTGCTTCTTTCGAAACGAGAACATAGCTTATTCCTAATTTGACGTCTCGTAGGTCAATACCAGTTCAGCAATTGGTGGGCTTAAGGATGCTGCTATCAAGTTAAAGGCTTTAGCATCTTCTTTCAACTAATCCTTTTGTCTTTTCTTTTCTTCTGAAGAAGAACCTTCGATGATTTTTAGACATTCACTCTTACCAGAGATAAGCTCTTTTAAATCATATTGACGAAAAAGCATACCTACCCATTTGTCATTTCCATTTTGACCACTTGCAAGGGCTTTCCAATTTATCGACATATATCTTTTCTTAATTCTTCCAGTTGTCACGAGCCTGGCCCCGGTACTTGTAAAATAGGCACCATAAACAAAAGCAATAATTTTGTAATTTTTTTTTTACAAAAGAATATTTATTTGAACAAACGTTCCCTTTGCTATGAATATTAATTTTTATATATAAAAATCATAAATTGCTTTGCTTGATGACTATATACAAAACGCCTATTTTACTGATAACAGTAAAGTATTTCAATATTTCGATATCTTATTCTTTTTTAAACTAAATTCTTTCATCTACATTTCTACTTACAAGCATACATAAATTTAATAATATTTTTTCTATATTTTACTTTTTATCGCAACTATTTTGCTGCGGATGGGGAACTTTAAAAACTGCGTTTCCTTAAAAGGAATGTTTGTGAAAAATTGGCTTGTTCCTTAGACATCCCGCTAAGTTGCGCGTTTGGAATTTGTATGATATCAACCGCAAAGCCGGCAATAAAAACCTCACTGCACTTGTCAAAGCTTTGTTGCCTTTTGTATGCATAAAAACCTTCATATACACTGTACTTCAAATTTCAAAAACTCGAACTTATGCTTTTTTTTTTCTTTTTCAATTTCAGATTTCTTGCACAGCACTTTTTGAATGTAAAAAGGACTAGCACAAAGTAATATCAAAAAATATATCAGCGACATATGGTTTTTGTAAAGGGTAAGTTTAGAAGACCTAGATTTAGACGTAAGGAATATTGTCAGTGATCATGTTTCAATCACGCTTTGTGAACTTTTCAAAACAATCAGACTCAAAAATTAAAATTAAAGTAAAAGCAAGAGTTTTTGAACTTAACTACCCCAACCAGATGCATCATCCAAATTAAATTCATGAAATATTTAGGCAGTATAATGAATTAATTACTTACTTACTTTTACTTACTTTAGGCATTATAAATACCAAAATTATTCGCCCTCGATAAAATATCCTCTTACTAAGAGAACTGATTTTGCAATGTTCGGGACATTTTGATACATTGTGACTGCTATGAGGCTTGCATTTACTAAGGAAAACTTTTTTTTAATTCTTACGCACAACACAGTGCTAGCGTTTAGGAATTTGAATTTGCTTATGGACGAAATGTTGCTTGACCAGGAAGAGTAGACTAGACAACTACGTTCATTGGTTTAAGACACTTAACACAGCGGTACAGCGGAGAAGTTTCTTGGTCCTTGCAAGCGCGGGTATGACCGTGAATGGGCTTCTTAAACAGGTTACGTTTGCTGTACAAGAATGAACACTTCTATCATCGTTATTGATATTTTATTTATTTTAGTTTCTAAAAATTTCATTTGACTGAAATGCTGCATTAACAAGTTACAAGTTACAAGTAACTGTAACTTGCATTAACCAAACGCAGAAATTTGAAAATTCTCCACCTACAACCGTTGAGTTTTTCCTGCGATTTGCCAGCTCCCACTTGCGACATTTTCCTAGCCATTTAGTCAAGTCGTTGAAACATCATGTGCAACATACTTCTTTTTTAAAGAAAAAATACTTGAAAGAATATGCAATCGCGTATATATTGAGCTCTCATCGATTTTATGCTCTTCTATTGATTTTTTTCGATAAACTCGCTCCTCAGTGAAATTCGTATTCATTACCAAAACTCCCTTGTCCTTTGTGTTGACATCTACAGTGATTCTCTCCCGAAGTGGTCTAGCGCTTTAAATACGTTTCTTTAGAAAATTACTGTGTTTGTTTGTTTAGCGATTTTGTGGGCGCTTTTTTTAGTTTCTCTTTGTTTTGTGTCCAATTCACAATATGGCCGGCCCATTAATCTTGGCGAATTCCACATAATCCCAACTGCAAGATCAAAGCAGAAATTACTTTATTATTACCAAACGAAAAATCCTTGTATGCCCAAATTCAGGCACCTAAATCAAAGTCTGATCGTGATTTCCGATAAATCGAATTCGAATCCTTTGCTCCCTTTAAAGCTGCGGATGTTGTGTCGGTGCAGGAGAGTGGAATGAGGTAGAGGCGGTGGGAGAATCACAAAGAAACTTTACAATACTAAAACTATAAATCAAACATAACTTTTGAAGAAACTGAATTATATAATGTTTAACAATACTTTTAGCTCACTTGTAAGAAATAGCTCTCTTTTCCTTTTGACACTTCTGTCATATTTACTCACTCCTCACTCGTTCTCTAACCTCAACTGAATAAAGATCTCATTTATAAAGTATTAATTTAATCTTTCTTTTTCTCCGTCATCCACGTTTTTTAAGAGGTTATGGGCCCAGAGCTAATACAGAAATAAACTGAATATTAAAAGGAAAATAATATTTCGTAAAAATGACACCACTAACTGGGAAAATTCCATTGTTTAATGGAAACAATTTTTTCACCTGGAAGCATCAGATGCAGGCTATTCTTCACAAGAATCGTTTGTGGAAATATGTCAAAGGAGACGATGCAAGGCCGGAAGATGGAGAAGATGCAGCAGCTATGGAAGAATGGATTAACAAGGACCTGGATGCAAGAAGTGAGATTATAATCTCAATGACTCCAGATCAAGTATCGCTGGTTCATGGAATACCATCATCGAAAGGAATCTGGGATTTCCTGGAGAAAACATATAATCGTAAGGGGACACGAACCAAATTGGAAGAATTCCGTAAGTTACTTAATTTTAAAATGAGCAATAGCCAAAATATGGAAAACCATCTGAATAATTTTAACTTAATTGTCAATCGGTTACGGGAAATGGATGCCAAATTGGATGATGACCTTCTAGTTGTTACACTAATTGATAGTTTGCCTGAATCCTTCAAATACCTGCAAGCAGCTTTTGATGCCTCAGAGAAATCACCTACATTGGATGTATTACGAGCCTGTCTCTTGGAAGCGAGTGATAAGAAAAGGAGTATTGATGATATTGGAAATGAAGCGTTCAAAGTAAGGTACCACTCAAAGAAATCGGAAAACAGAAATCATACAGGTACGTCACGCTTTCAATTTAATTGTCATAGATGTGGTTTGAAAGGGCATAAAAAACGAGACTGCCATGTAGTGTTGAATAGGGGTAGAGACAAATCAAATCTTGCGCAAACAGGTAGTTTAGAATATAACGGAGATGAATATGGTTTTATTGCATCAGAATTAAACAGAACAAAAGGAGCAGAAACAAAAATACATGAAGTCTCACATAATGTTCTAGAAGAGAATACTGAATGTTTTAACTGGTACGTAGATAGCGGCGCTACCTCACATATGTGCTGTTTAGAAGATAGTTTTGTTGTCATAGACAAAACGTACAATGGATTAGTTCAAGTGGCAAACAATAAATTTGCGAACATTAAAGGTATTGGAACAGTCAAATTGAATGTTTTGGTATGTGGAAAACCAAAAGATATTTGTCTTTATGATACACTTTTCATTCCTGAGCTCAGAAGCAATCTTGTATCTGCTAGTAAGGCAACAGATAAAGGTTGCAAAGTTATCATAGAAGGAGAACGCGGACTGATAATTAAAAATGATATGGTTTTACTTGAGGCTAGTAAACACAAAAGTTTGTACTTAGTAAATATGTTCAGGTCGAAAGAAAAAGCAAAGACTTGTCAAGCAGTTTCAGAAACAAATCAGTGTAATTCATTAGAAATTTGGCATCGTCGATACGGACATCTTAACATGGCATCTCTTCGAAAATTAAAAGAAAAAGATATGGTTCAAGGTCTACCTAAGTTTAAGTCTTCCGCGGTCAGTTGCGTTACTTGCTTTAGAGGAAAGCAAACTAGACTTCCTTTTCCTATTAAGAACGAAAAATCTTCAAAAAATCTTCTTGAGCTGGTTCATACCGATCTTTGCGGTCCATTCAAAACAGAGTCTCTGACAAAATGCATTTATTTTGTAACTTTTATCGATGATTGGTCAAGGAAAACCTTCGTTTACTTTTTGCAAAGAAAAAGTGATTATTTGGAAACTTTCAAGAGTTTTAAAAAACAAGTTGAGAATGAAACAAACAGCAGAATTAAATGTTTAAGAAGCGATAACGCACGTGAATTAGTAAGCACTGAATTTTCCAGTTTTCTAAGATCAAACGGAATAAAGCATCAATTATCTGCGGAATATACGCCACAACAGAATGGCGTTTCCGAGCGGATGAACCGCACTTTGGTAGAAATGGCTAGGTGTTTTCTTATTGATGGGTGTTTTCCAAAGTTTTTGTGGGCAGAACTTATCCACACAGCAGCTTACATCAGAAATCGTTGTCCAACAAATCTAAATGCTGACAGAACCCCAGAACAATTGTGGTCAGGAAGGATTCCCATAGTTAGTCATTTACGTCAGATAGGATGTAGAGCTTTTGTTTTGAATAAGTCTCCAAACAAATCGAAGCTAGACCCTAAAAGTGATGAATATGTGCTGGTAGGTTATTCAGACGTATCGAAATCATATCGCTTGTGGAAGAGAGGATCTCGAACAGTAATTAAAAGTAGAGACGTTCGTTTTATCGAAGAACTATTATCCAATGATGTTGATGATTATGGAGAGTTCATCTTAAATAATAGAACAATTAATGAGAGTAGAATCACCTTGAGTAAGAGGGAAGTAAAATCTGAGGACGATGATAAAAGGGACGAAAACTATGAAGATGAATTTTTGGAAGCTCAAAGTTTTTCGGATGAAGGCACAAATGAGAAACAAAGAGTGGAACAAAATGAATTAAATTTTGAAAACACAAATGAAAACAATACAAATGAAAATGACATGTTGCGAGGAGAACCGGTTTCTAAGGAAACTAGCACAAAAGATAGACAAAATAATAATGATAGCAATAGATACAAAACCAGGAATTTAACAGAAAAGGAAGCAGAGAATAACATTGAAGAAAGGGATTTTGTCAGCAGTCGAACGAGATCAAACGCGATTTCAAATTATATTATTGAAAGGGCTTTTAATACATGTTTATATGATGATCCTACAAGCTTTAAAGAATTGGAAACTTCTCCACACGTAGAAGCATGGTATAGTGCAATGGAAGAGGAATACAGGTGCTTGATGAAGCATAACACGTGGACTCTTTGTGACTTGCCTCCAGGTAGGATAGCAATTGGAAGTCGTTGGGTTTTTAAAACAAAATATTTGCATGATGGAAGAGTAGATCGTCGTAAGGCAAGACTCGTTGCGCAGGGATACCATCAAAAGTATGGAATTGATTATATGGAAACATATTCACCAGTAATACGCCAGAGTTCGTTGCGTCTTATTTATGCCCTATCTGTGGAACATGACCTACAACTGCATCACCTCGATGTATCAACTGCGTTCTTGAACGGACATTTGAAAGAGGAAATCTTTATGAAACAGCCAGAGGGTTTTGTTGATGTTTTACATCCCAATAAAGTTTGTCGTCTCCATAAAGCATTATATGGATTAAAACAAGCCAGTAGAGAATGGTACAAAACTGTCGATTATAAACTAAAATTATTCGAATTAATACAATCCAAATACGAAAACTGCATTTATTTTCGAAATCATAGCGATAATCTAAAAACAATACTAGGTATATACGTCGACGACATAGTCATCGCATCGAATGAAAGTATCTTTGTTTCGAAATTAAAACAAAGTCTTTCCGAAAGTTTTGAAATAAGAGATCTAGGACATCCGTCCTTGTGTATTGGGTTACAAATATCAAAGAAGCAGGATTTTCTCTCAATATGCCAGACTAATTACATTCAAAAACTAGCTCTTAAATACAATTTGCAAAACTCGAAGCCTTTTAACATACCAATGCAGGCCAAGCTAAAGCTTGTGAAGGAACCAAGTATTAACGGCGAAAATGAGCAAATAGAATGCTTAAAGTATCAAGAGCTTATAGGATCATTAATGCATCTTTCAATATTTAGCCGTCCCGACATCGCTTATAGTGTAAGCACACTTTCTCAATTTAACCAAAATCCAAAAAGGCAACATTGGACTACTGCTATCAATTTACTTCGTTATTTAAATGCTACTAAATATGCAACACTTGTATTTAGAAGAACAGGGTTACCTTTAATTGGTTACGTTGACGCAAGTTGGGCCGAGAATATGAATGATTCGAAATCTCAAAGTGGTTATTGTTTTGTACTTGCAGGTGCTGCCATAAGCTGGGAATCAAGAAAACAACAAACTGTCGCCACCTCCAGCGCTGAAGCAGAGTACATCGCATTAACTGAAGGAGCCAGAGAAGCATATTCACTACGCTACTTACTTGAAGAGTTTGGTTTTTACAGCCTAGAAGCAACAACCATTTTCTGTGACAACCAGAGTGCAAAGCACATAGCAGAATATGGTGGTAAATACTCCAGGACGAAGCATATTCACTATAGATACCATTTCATACGACAGGCAGTTGAAGAAGGAACTATTCGTGTAAAATATCTTCCGACAAATGAGATGGTTGCTGATGGCCTAACAAAAGCACTAACAAAAGTCAAACATTATTTTTGCTTTTCAAATTTTGGAATTCATTTTGATTAATCATTTTATCATTGAGGGGGAGTGTTGAAACTTTACAATACTAAAACTATAAATCAAACATAACTTTTGAAGAAACTGAATTATATAATGTTTAACAATACTTTTAGCTCACTTGTAAGAAATAGCTCTCTTTTCCTTTTGACACTTCTGTCATATTTACTCACTCCTCACTCGTTCTCTAACCTCAACTGAATAAAGATCTCATTTATAAAGTATTAATTTAATCTTTCTTTTTCTCCGTCATCCACGTTTTTTAAGACATACATACACATGCGACGCAGAATCCCATTTCGTTGAATACCTCTACGCTCTATCTTTGCCCCCCGAGTCTTATGGACTTGGAAATTATTCCATCTGCGCATTGAAGGAACACGTGTGTGGATATGTGTTTCGATGCGATGGCCCGGACCATTGGTTCTGCGAATTGGCAAAGCTGAAATGGACTCATCAGGCAATCGCAATCAGAAGGAATATACAACACGTATGTGCTATGCGTCTTGGGTTACGTTTTGCGCGTTTTGCAGCCGAACGTCTTAGTGTCCACCATGTTCAAGGGTTAGCCACGAATACCTTTCTGATTGCTTGATTTAGGTCGGATGTTACCGCGTGAAGGGTCGCCTCTCCAATGTGGTACTATACTTTAGCGATGCCTTTTTGGAACATGGACACATACTGAGGGTCTCTCTTGTATTTTAGGTTTTTTTGTGTTTTGTTTTGCTCTTGTAGGTGCCTTTCTGCAGTTGCGGTCGTTGTTTTTGCACCTCGGCCCGATTTCATGGTCTCACCTTTATATGGTGCGGGAGTCGATCTCGGACCTCGCAGAGGCTGGGCGGTTGGAGAGAGGTTGAGTTTTGCCCATGGACTGTGGTGAGGTTCCTTAATCAAGATTTCAGTCTGAGCTGGGACAGATACATTTTATTTTCATGGCGGTTTTGCTGGTTTCTTGCGGGCTCTGAATTTAGCAGGGCCTTATGTGTTCCGTTTAAAGGTTCACCTCTTTTTTGTTTTCGTTGTTGTTGTGTTTTTGAGGTTGCGGCACGTATCGAGACATAAATTATTTATTTTTGCCAGAATCGATTTTGTACGCTGTCGTCTGGTGAAGTTTTTTATTTTCTTAATTTTTTTTTTTTTTTTGCTGTTCGGTTTTTTTGTGGTGCTCGAGGCTGGATATGGGTACAGGGTACAGCCTCTTTCTTGCATTCGCTGCTCTCAATTTGTGGTTTCTCGATTGGGTCCTAAGTGTGCTTTGCTTATACCTGGTGAAGCGTATCATGGTTACCACAAATACAGACATTTTGTGTAATCAGCTTTCGGAAGGCCAGCGAGTAGGATTATACGGAGAAAATGTATGACTCAATGAAAGTGGTTTGGGTTGTCATTTTAATGTCAGCAATAGTCGGTTTGTTAAGTAGTTAAATGTCTTGCCAATAAGAAAATATGCGGTAGACTTCAAATAGAAGTTGAAGTTTAGTCATTGTCTTGATGTCCGTCTTGATCAAGTCTTATAATGAAAATGTATATTCTTAACTTGGCTATTAAGACGATTTTAATCATGGAATATGTAAAATTTTTTCAAGTTTAGAACATGTTGGAATTGATCAGAATAGCAGGGAAAAGTGACAAATTACTCAAGACTCTGAGAAAGTGTGAAGAGTTTTATTTGTGGGAGCGAATGGCTGAATAATAAGCAATTCCTGCTTTATGAGCCACAATTTTGTCATTTAAGTCTTGAAGTCTTGATCTTTGAAGCTTCGTTTTCTCTCAAAACCCCGTACTATTAGGCCCTTTCTGTGCAAGAAAGCTTTGAAACAATTAACAGCCTTGGATAACTGCAATGATTTCAGCGTTGACGACCCTAGCAAACGAAGAAAAGGACAAGGACCTCAGGATCTGCGCTTGGGACATAAGATCCTTTTGATAATTTAGCAACAACCACCGAAAGAGAGATCTTCTTCTTCTTCTTGTTATTTTCGGTGTAATAGACATCGTGATGTAGAAGGGATCACAACTATGTCACTTACGTATGATATCGCCTTTTTGACGAAGTGGCCTGGATCTCTCCTTTGAGCCAACTATTACCAACTAAGTCGTGCTGTTTTTGGCGTAATAGCTTCTTCGGATCGTGGTAGGTACACTTCTACGATCCACAATTGTTACTTCTGCTTCGGAGCGTCTTCATCGCAGTTGCCGTCAACTTACTCCCACACTTTTTGTACATTGTTCAACAATGTGAACTCTACTTAACTTATGCCCGATGGTTAAAGGCGTCATCAGAAGTTGCTTTTCACACTTGGGAAATAGATTTCCATTCCAAACAAAATGTAAGGAATAGTCATGCCTAGATTAGATCCCAGCAGAGGCGAAAATGTTTTCCCACGGGTATCGCCCTTCGCGAGGAATTGGCAAGTCCTCCGTTAGGTAAATTCATTGCCATGAAAAACACTTTCTTGATTAGCCGTTCGGAACCGGCAGAAAATTGTAGATCCCCTCCATTCCATCACAAGGCATGGTTGTGACAAGTGCGTTAGGCCTTAGGGTTCCTCGCTCATAGTTGCGACACTTTATTTATTTATTTATTTATTTAGTTATATTTTAGGTTAGAAAGTAGGCATCACAAGAACTCAATCTTTTTTGGACTACTTTAGGAGGTTAGACTTTTATCAATACATTAAGTGCTTCTTGCAGGCTAAAGATTCTCATTTGTAATGCATCCAGTTTGAGCAAAGAACAGCTGATGTGCCTTGGTGTTCTGTGTTTTAACTTCCAGAAGCAGGTACTCATCAAAGACTAATAAAAAACCGAGGAGCCGTTCTGCATGAAGAGTCTACGGGGAAATGGTCCTTATAATATATTATAATATTTTCCTCTTCCCTTAGTGAGGCATACTCCCAAGACTAGATTCAAGAAATCACGGCTTTCAACCAATCAGCCGTGACTCTGGCAGTTGAAGATTAGCCAGCCTGAGTTTAAGGTGGTGCCAAGGAACCTGGAGCTGATATCCTAAGTTTGTTGGCTGCATATCAAACCAAAGATAGCGTTTTGTATATAGGTTTTGCTGTTATTTGGTCATTGTTATGCAGCGTTTCCAGGAAGTCGGAGGCAACCTATTTGAAAGGTCTCCAGCGTTTGCTTAAAATGTTGTTGCTTTAAATTGGGTTGGACAGGGGGCGGGTTTGATGTTGAAGATACATCATCAGACATCTGCTTGCAATTTGTTTTTGTTTTGCCATTTTGTGTCCATATGGAAGGACTCAGAACGGTTGATCCTTTCCCTTGCCTCCGCTTCTTTGAGGCCATGAGCAGCAATTTAAATCGTTTGCGAGCAGCACCGCTTAGTCGGTCGGTACTTTTCTGGTGTTTTTGATCGTTTGGTCAATGGGTGTGGAAGAAACAGCTTCGCTAAGAAGTTTCCGCTTCATTCAAAGATCCAACAGGTCGAAAGTCGTCCAGACCTATCTCCATTGGAGTGGATGCAAATAGAGGAGCATCATTCTTTCGAATATTTTTATTTAAGTTATCTATCTTGTACCCACGAGTAATAGGGAAAGGAATTCACCATTTGCAGAGCCCTATGCCAACGTAGAGGAGTTACAATTAAAACTGGACTTGCCTAAGTATCCAGAGTTTGTAACTATAGCTAAGATCTCATAAAAGATTCAGCCCTCGGCGTCGCTGTTCAACCACTGGCTTGAGGATTATTCATCGATTATTATATGTTTGGTTTGTGAAAGCAAATGGCAGTGGCGCTTCGAGCAGGGTGTTATTAACTAACGCATAAAGGTCTTGAAAAGGGAAAGGCTAGAGTTGTATATGGAATACCTGAATAAGATTGCGCTTCACCTGTTCCGGGAACTTGTGGCCCTGTCCACCCACATTGGGTACCACTTATCAGATGTCTTCATTATTATTCTATTATTCTCAGTCGGCTATCCGTTCAACGATTTTCGAAAAGAGGGACATCAGCTTGATTGAACGGTAATAATCGTAATCTCGTGCTTCTAGTTTTTCTTAGTTACATTTGGTCGAAGGCAACTATCTCTCTTTGTGCTACCCGTGGTGTGATAGTTAGCATGTCTGCCTGTTAACCCTTCGTGGTTGGAATCCCAAGAGAACCAAAAATATTTTTTCACGGGTATCGTCTTTCGCGAGGAATTAACAAGATCTCCGATAGTAAATTCATTTCAATGGAAAGCGTTTTCTCGATTAGGCGTTCGGAATCGGCAGAAAACTGTAGGAGGCTTATATGCTAATCTGGAGCACTCAGACCTAATATCCGGTTCATTGTACCACCAGTGCAGCAACCTATCCTTTTTGTGGTGCAGTAGATGGAAACAAGGTGTAATTTCACATATAACCTCAAAGGGCAGCGTCCAGATGAAACTGGGACGCTTGAAAGAAAAGAAAAGAACGGGATTCGAACCAACGCGTCCGGTCAATCTAGTGAACACTCTACCGCCCGATGTCATCCATCTTTTTCCAAAGCTCATATTATGGTATCTCGTCATTGAGTCAGGTTCAGCTTCTGAAAAATGCTCTCGAGGAACTCTTCGTTTAAAGGCCATCACAATACTGTCCGCATCTGCGCAGAATCTTTTAGTGGATCTTTGAAACCCCTAAAGCAATGATTTGGCTCTAAGCAAGTTTTTTGCATAAAATGCCACATGCAACATTCCTTTGTTATAGCTTTCCAGATGTTCATGGAAAGGCCAGAGGTCGCTGCAGCCATAGAAAGCCTAGGTTACCAGCGCTCTCCATGTCTTCGCTGAGTATCTTTAAATTAATTCCAGAATGTACGTCATGTCATCTTTTTCCACAAAATCGCATGGTGTTGTGACACTTGCGCCTATTGCATTTGAAAGCCTGACGAATGAAAAATGCCCAGGGGCAACGTCAACAATGTTTCTTCAGTCTTTTCTGCTGCAGGATATAAAAATATTTTACAGCTGTCTTATTAACTTAAATCTTTAAATCTGTATGCCTACAACGAAGGTATGCTTTCTACGCGGCTTTGCTCTTGACATATCCAATCGTTGATTGAAGTCCTCACTGTCCAGTCACTGGTTGAGGCCGGGAGGAATCTGTTTGAGATCGGCTTGCAAGTTATTCAGCGCTTTCATTTTAAGTTAATTCGCGGAAGCATAGCGCTTACTTCATAGAATTCGAAACAAAGCTTGAACACTGATAGGCAGAGTAAAACGTCGTAAAGTAGTTTAGTCTATAGCAGATTCAATAAAGGGCTTGTTAAGAGCTGCAAAATTTTGTTGGAAAATTCCGTTCCAAATAATTCCACGCCATGAAAATCGCTTTCTCGAATCGGATTGACAGAAACTTGAAGGTCCCCTTCATTCCCTCACAGAATGGTTGAAAGAAAAGCTCTAGGCCTCGGGGCTCGAGGCTCTGTTGCGCCACCCTATTTGTTTTTTTTTTTTCTTCTCCCGTGTTTGAAAGTGTGAAGCTCTCATCCAACTGGAGTATGTGACTCAAAGTTACTTAATTTAAATATCTTCCCACAGTCGATGTCCTTCTTTGCTAAAGACCGCCCTGTGGCATCAAATTTCACCTGCCATCTGTCATTAAAAGCAATGGGGAAAGTTTTTTCTGTTCACATCGCCAAACTCAATAGCTAATTAAGTTTCAGTTTTCTGGACCATAGATATGCATCTTCATCTCATTTACAAACAAAAACACGATGTTCCCTCACTGAAGTCATTACAACCAACATCAACTCATTACTTGCCATAAGAGTTCTTGCAAATGGGGTGACAAAAGCATCCTCCTATCATCGCATCGTTTCTTTGACATTCCTCACAAGAAAATCAATTTCTCAAAAAGCAAGAAAACCAAAAAAAAAAAAATATGAAAACAGAAAACAAAAGGACATGCTCAAAGCAACAAGACACAACATCCGCTGTAATTGGACAATCTTCGTTTTTATGTTCCTCCTGTGTATGATGTGTCTTCCTTTGTGCAGACTCCGCCCATGGATCCAGTGAGTCGACAATAGTCGTCCATGGACATGGAATGGATGCGCATTCCCAAGCAGATGTTCTGTAGCCATTGACAAGGTAATATCTCCGATCAGACACCTGGGCAACGATGATGATGCTGGCTGGCAAAAGGGATGTTCCAATGTTTTCTCCTTGCCTGAAATTTCCTCTTTTTTTTTGTTTGTTTGATTGGTGTGCTGTTTAGGTAGGTAGATGGTAGACGTATATGGAACCAGTTTTGGGCATTGTTTTCCCCACTTTGGAGTGGCTTTTTTGTGTGGTGGTTCTTGTGTATAGGATAGGCAAACTTGATTAGGCATTAATGGCGAAGTGCGCCAGCGCTGGGACTGGGATTGCTTTCAGGCAGAGGAAGGATGGCAACCTTTGGATTGGAGTCATTGGGGAATGCAGATGTTTCCGCCGCCACCGCGCCATCACAGGTTACAAATAACATAAAGCCGTTGAATGTGGAATCTGTATCTGGAAGCTCGATCTTCATGCAGGCAATTCAGTGCGCCTAATGAAGTATGTAGGTGCAGACACATAATCAAGCCGACATTAGTAAAGTAATGTTGAACGAGTGAGCTCATTACGATGATTTCCCAGATACGAGAGCTTGACGTTTTCACTTTTCAAATTGCATTTTCCGTTTTACTTGCAATTTGCAAACAGCTAATGGAAGTGTGTTATGTTTTTAATGACAGAACGGTGCAATTTGTCACTATCGTGGAGTAGAGTGCACTGATTACTGAAATTCCTCGCGCCATCTCGGTTCGTGTGAACTTTGAAATGGATTTTCAATCATCTAAAGTGGTTTGGGAGCGTTTAAACGTCAACCATTTTGCAACAAATGCTAATTGAATGCGAGAATTGGCAGTTTTGAGGACATGAAGCGGAATGTTTTGTTATTGAAAGCTGAACTCGTGCAACTGAACTGTGAATTTAGAACAATTTTGTCATTAAAAATGTATGTGCGGCAAATGAGTTGAGGTATGTGGAATGGTGATAATGAGGTATTTAAACAGAGGAGCGTATGGTTTTGTTTGAAAGAATTCAACCATGGGATGCTTGATTTATTGGTATCGTGCGAGGCAGTCACAGTTTTATACTATGGAGTCTTTCGAGGTAATCAGAACAATACCTGATTGTTTTGGTTCTATAATAAATTGGAAGTCTTAAGTGATGAATGTTCTATTCTTCCCTCGAGACGGAATGAGTGCACTGGTTTCGGACTAAGTTTTTGATGAAGCTTTTGGTTCTACGGAGTGTTTCGAAATAGCGACCCAACATATCGAGCCCTTCCCGCAAATTTATCGTAAGCGACAAAAACAAATTTATCGTAAGCGACAAAAAGAAAGTTCTATGGGAAGACGTTTTCCTTGTACGATAAAATTTATTTTCGCTGAAACTTGTCGTAAAACTGTTATAATTTAAAACTAAAAATGCAGAAAACTGCGAAACAATGTAAACTTTTGAAAAGCATAAGAAAAACCATTTTGTTTAAAATGTCGCTTACGATAATTTTGCGGGAAAGGCTCGATATCGTTTTCGACGGGTTTGTCCTTTGGTTTTTTTTTTTTTGTGTCGGCAATTTTTTTTTCGAGATGAGAAGTTACTTGATAGCTGTTTTTATTAACTTCTACAGGTGACACTTTTGATGAAGTGCCCACTGTATGTCTTAACTGCACCTTTTGAGGTTTGGAAGAGACCTGGTGCAGACTCTTCCGATTCCGAACTGCTATAAGTGAGCTTTTCATGGCAGTGTAATTACTCTGGAAATACTTTGCCTACTCCTTCCGAAAAGCAATGCCGTGGAAAAACAATTTGATATTTTTGGGAATCGAGAGCTCCCATGTAATAATTATGAAGAAATACTCACCATTTCGTAGTTGGCTCCTCTTCGCTTACATTCATACATAGAGTGGCTCAACAAAGCGGGGAACCCCGGTGCTAGCCTTTTTCTAACAACCATGCCTTGTTAGGGAATGGAAAGGACCTATACTTTTCTGCCGGTTGCGAACGGTTTTTCGAGAAAGCGCTTTCCATGGCAAGAATTTACTATCGGAGCACTTGCCAAATTCATGTTGAAAGGAGCAACCGGTGGAAAAGTATTTTTGGTTTCTGTTGTGTTTGGAACCACGAACCTTCCGCGTAACTGGTAGAAATGTTAACCATTACGTTTGCTTAGTCAAAATAGGGACGAAGAACAAAGTGGGTGCAGATCAAACACCTCAGTGTAACATACAAGTACTTAGAAGGTTCTCCAACAGGGCAACTTTTTCCACAAAAATCACTTTAAAGTAGGTACTTAATAACTTGTATTAATTGCATTTAGGTCTTCCCAGTGAGCTTTGTTTTAAATATCACACCAAGAACTATTTAAGGAAACAACCTTTTGTTCGTGTTTCGTGAGGATTTTTTCAAACCCTACTTAAAACTTTTCAAAAGCGAAAGCAAAAATTTACATAAATGGTTTTCCATTTATATTTTATAATACGAGTAGGTACATCTTAAAGTGCTCTAGTAGGTGTTTTGCATGAAGATATTGTTTAACTGATTGCCAAAACTATCGAATTTATTAAAGTGACTTCTAAAGATCGAACTACTAGTATAACGTGAGAAATAGAACCAGTTCATGAAAACTTCAATTATTTATTGCCCTCTAGTTGAAAAACTTTTTTCAATTCACCCAAAATACTTATTTTTGTACTTTCGCTAACCTCAAATTCTTTGACCAGAGCCAGAGCGAGCTATGCTCAGCATCGTTCTAATTCAGCCTGACTAATGTTAAAGAGTCATCGAGAATTTGACCTTACGTAAGATCGAGAATTTGACCTTACGTCCCCAGAGAACCCTAGGTTGATTACATTTAGATTATTAAGTAAAGCTTATTCTATAAGTAGTATTTTCATATGTCACATCCTAACATGCTATAGGTGTATATGGCCTTGATGCCGAACTTTTTAAGGCAGCTGGAAATCAGTTGGAAAGGGAATGCACGAGCTGATCTGCATGATTTGGTCGGAAGAAAGCATGACCGATGAATGGAACCTCTGTATACCATATGCCCTGCTCCGTCAAGGTCGGTAAAGAACTCACCGAGACCTATGATGTCGAGAAAGGCTTTAGGCAAGGCGACAAACTGTCATGCAATTTCCTTAACATCGTACTTTACGATTTTACAAAACTCAAAGGTCAGCACCAGAGGAACAATTTTTCATAAGTCAATTGCTCTCCTACGCAGAGGATATTGACGTAATGGCAAGAAGAAAGCGTCAAAGATGTGTTTGATTGTTTATGAGGGTTTCAGTTTCAGTTTATTTCCATAAGTATGTATATAAATTACACTCATACAATAAGATTTAAATCTTCTAGAGCATCTAATAAATTTAACAATAGATTTTATATAACGTATAAAAGCAAAGAAAATGAAAATATAAAAAAAAATATAAACATAAGATAAGGACGATAGAAAAAAAAGAAGTAAAAAGAGTGTAAAAAGAAGAGAAAAGTAAAAAGTTAGAAAGTTGGAAAGTAAAGAATAGATTTAATTAAGATGAGGTAGGTGCGCAAAAATAATTTTCTCTTGAATGTCGCATATGTGGTAGTGCTCTGCAGCTCGTTTGGTAAAGCATTCCATAAACGAAATGCAGATACATAAAAGGATCGTTCTGCAAAACTGTGCGTGAAACGAGGCACAATTAATTTCAATCCTCTTTGAGATTGAGCAAAGGTTAGAGATTCTTTAAGGTACATTGGACCTCGACTATGGATAATATTATAGAGTTTCAGAAGCAGCCTAAAGTTAAGATATTTATCAAGAGTCATACCAAATAATATAAAATTACGCAAATGTGAAACACTAGTGTGTCTACGGATAGAAATAACAAAACGGACACAATCATTGATAGCAACATGGAGTTTTCTTCTACAAACACAGTCCAAAGATGGAAAAACAGAGACATTGAAAGTGAAATAAGGCAAAATAAGCGATTTAACTAGTTGAAGCCTTAAATTGGGCAGCAATAAATGAGACGAAGAAATAAAACAGTGCAACCCTTGGTAAATTTTCCTGATGGTGTCAGACACTAATTTACAACAATTAAGGTTGGTATTGATTTTGAAGCCTATAGGTAAGTGACATCTTTCACATAGGAGATTATTTCACAATTAAGGACAACTGGGGGAAATTCACCAGGGTTGAATGTAGAAGGGTCTAGTTTTAGAATATTAGGCTTAGACCAAGCAAAGATACGACTTAAATCTTCATTCAATCTCACAATACAATCATCCACCAAACCAATTGCACTAAAAATATAAATCATATCATCGTCGGCATACAAATGTATCTGGCATTTAATAAATAATAAGAATAACAAGAATAACAAGAATAACAATGGACCTAAGCCGAGCCTTGAGGAATTCCAATATTGGTAATGAAAGAATTTGAGGTTCCGGTTTCCGTTTTGATTGTTTGAACTCGATCTCTCAAATAACTTCACAAGAGCTTGAGAGATGATTTGGAAAAATTAAACTGAGATTTAAGTTTGCAAATGAGAATGGAGTGCTCAATACTGTCGAAGGCCTTAGAAAAATCCAAAAACACCGAAATCCCAAACTTGTCTGAGTCAAGAGCAAATCGGATGTCATTGGTTACTTTAATTACCGCAGGTAAAACGAAGTATATGTTGTCTTCAAACAATGACACTGAAAATCGACGAATTGGTCAAAACGG
Organism: Melanostoma mellinum; assembly: GCA_914767635.1. Lineage (NCBI taxonomy): Eukaryota > Metazoa > Arthropoda > Insecta > Diptera > Syrphidae > Melanostoma > Melanostoma mellinum. Next base: position 173,340,694 of record OU612059.1, on the reverse strand, counting down.
ACATACATATGTAACTACGAGGTAGTACAGGACTTCGTCTAACTAGGATCCGCTATAGACACGGAAAACAACATCAGTGCTGAGATCAAACGTTGCTTCTTTAGGTTGAGAAGACAATTGAGAAATAAACCCCTTTCTAGAAAAACCAAGGTAACAAGGTTTATAAAGTCTTAATCATCGGACTTTATCGAAAGCGGATGAGGAAAACCTTAATCGTTTTGAATAAAAAATACGCCGAGTGGTCTTTGGTCCCGTAAGTGAAGGCAAAGAGTGGACAAAAATATACAACAATGATCTGTATGAGGTGTACCGCGATATGGGCATAGCTAAAAGAGTACGCATTGGAGACTTTAAGATGGCTGGGCCATGTAGAGCGGATGGACATCAACGCGACGGACGAACTGAACTGTAATGTCCACCTAAGTAACTAAAGTATTTTCAATTTTCATATAGATTCATTATAAATTAAATAACTTTAAAGCATGATTTTTTGCCAAAACTTTGTTAACTAACTGTACACACCTACAAAGATCTTTAAAAATAATAGAAAATAAGTTGATACGTCACACACAACGTGTTCTGTTCAATTAATGAATGTTTTCTGCATTTAGATCCAAAAATTTACATTCAGGCAATGTTTTTTTTTTAGTCTACTCTGTAATTCATCTTTTTGACCATAATTCCGAAATGGTTTGACTAGAAACTTATAAGAATTTTTGCTGAATGCCAACGACTATCCCAATTTACATCGTCATCAGAAAAATAAAATGAATGTCCTCATTACTTCCCAATTTGACCATTTAGTGTATGGAATAACAGTTCCTCTGCCTGTCACATTTTACAAACATTTTAATCAATTCAAAATCTGAACGAAATTGGCAAATAGAAGTGAAAAATATAAAATGCCCTATCCTTTAACCCGTCAAACCTCATAAGGGCCACGCAATCACCGGTTCTTCTTTATTCAAATGATGGGCCAAAATTCGATTAGAATAATTTTTTGTTCTCTCTCTCTCCCTCTCCCTCTTGTTTACTTTTTTGTATGCAATTAAAGTTAAGCTGCACCCTGCACTATATTTGACCGTCCATCACGAAGTCCTCTTCCATGAGATTCGCGCGCTCATCGCGTGCCATTGCAATAATCTTTTAGTCTTTTTCTTTTTGAATTATTAACTCGATGTTTGGCCAGCAAATTGGAACTAACACTTTACATATAGCTGAAGCTGGTAAAACTACACTATCTCCGCTCCTTCGTGGGAACATTTCGCTGCCTCGTCTCAGAGTCTCATCGAGTTCGCGTCGTCTCGTCGTCGTTCACGGTAATCAAATAAACGTTCTGAAGCGCACTGCTGAGGACACATTGCAACTTCGCACCAAACGTGACATTTCTTTAGTTTCCTTGCTGCATCAGTGGTCTGTTTTAATTTGCATGTGCCAAGCCAATTGTATATCTGTTCTGGTTTCTGGCCTCACTGATGGTGTGGCACTTGGTTCTCTCTTTACATGGTAAGTGTCATTGCCAAAAGCGAAGCGCAACAACAACTCTAAGGAGATACGAAACCTTATTCTAAAAAAGGGGATCCGTGTAAATTTCAAAATTCAATTTTCGGTGCAGGAGCCAACACACTGCGAAGTACGCAATTTGTGCGGTGATGGTGATGGGTGCCCACGATGCGATGTGTTGCTAGATGGTGGCAAAGTACACACCACGGAACATGCTACCAGGTTAGTTAGGTTGCAACTAGAGGCCATGTACGCCATTTACCACACATTTTCATTTGCATGCCTCTGAATGTGCACTAAAGTAGAGAGGTAGTCCTCACACTGATGGCCATTTCCATGGGTTATCCGATTCCATTTGCTGTGTACTCGCGTATAAGTCCGCTTGCTGTCCTCACTTAATTAAATGAACATGGGCCAGTTTGTATGCGATGACGGCCGGAACTCTTGCTGTAGGTGTTTGTTTCGTGGTTTTGTTCGTAATTAGAGTTTAGTATATTAGTTTAATTTTTTGGAGTTGTTACTAGCAATTGACATGCAGTTTTCTATTGGGGATTGTGTTTCATTCAATTAATTTCCTTACGTGCGTACATCCTGTAGTCTAAGCTGAATTATCAAAGTGTCAGTCTCGTATGAACTTTTTTCTTATCTCGTTAGCGTTGAGGAGAGGTGTAACTATTGATTTGGAACGAGGAAGCATTCAGAACGATTCTCATTTATTTTATGTGTAATTTGTGGGGTTTTATTTCTTTTGGGGTGTTTGGGAGAAAGTATGAAAGTGGCATCAAGCGACAGCCAAAAACCGACATAATGAAATTAACTGGGTTGTTGAGAACTGTTGTATAGTTTCTTGCAGGTGCAGACAAAAGTATATTTAGGAAAAATACAATTTTATATTACCGATTTGAGAAAAACTGTCCACAAATTTAATTTTTTTCCTTTATGTGCAAATGCATTAATTTAACAAACTGGTATTTTAATTGTTTTGAAAAAAACTTTTGGAAGTATTGAGCTTATAAAGATAACGTAAGCTTTTATATTCCACTTTTATAACTTTTAAGCAGTTGGCAATCCTTCATCACGAAAAAATTTACCCTCTGAAGCCAAAGCATCTTCTATATTTTCAAATAGGTACCGTCCTTTGCATATATGGCCAAGTTATTGCGACGCAATTATTCATATTTTTGCCATTACAAGTAGCATTGTTGTTTACGAACAAGACAGAATTTGTGGTAGGGACTTTGAGTTTGAGTTTCTTGCGCAGTTGAAATTTTTGCCAAAAGTAAGCTTGTTCCGATTAAAAATATCAATATTTTTCAAACCAAAATTTTTTGAGATGGATTAACTGCGCATTGAAAATTGAGGGCATTTCTTTTCATTAAAGGCAGACTATTGCAAACTTTTGCGAATAATTGCGAACTAACTGCCGCCTTTGTGTTACAACTACAAGCTTTTGAACCTTATTGGCGCTTAATACGGATGTTTTGTAAACATTTTAGACTCTAAGAAGTTTATCGAATTTTTTTTAGAAAATTTTAAATTTTGCTGGAAATTGCACTGTTTTTTAGAAAATTTTAAATTTTGCTGAAAATCTCACTTTTTGAGTGCACATGTGTATACTGTTGCGAATAATTGCAGACTTTTGAAGATATTTGCGGAGTTGCACCTGCTAGTTGCAGATTATTGCGGGAAAGTACGAAAGCGAAGTCGCATGCTTTTGCTAACTATCGCGAACAACTGGTGTCAACTGCTGAATTTTGAAGCTATTCCAGATTTTGAAGAGAACTTCGAACTTTTGCTGAAAACTGTAGGCTTTTGGCGTTAATCCTGGGCCTACGTGTACATTTTCGGACTTTTGCAGGCAATTTCGAACTTTTAGAGCTAGGAGCAGGTTGTTGCGAAAAGTCAAGGGCTAGGTTTGGTTAGGTTTATATGGCTGTCAGGAAAACTACTGACAGACTTGAACCAATATTAGGTCCATCGTCATGCAATAAGAAGTTTGTGAGGTAGCTCACTAGGCAAAATCATTTGGAGCTTTTGATAAAACAATAGAGATGACGGGTTTAGGGGAGTTCTGCTTAAGATGACATACTTTTTCTTTGAAGCTAAAAATAAAAAAAAACTTCATACATATGTAGCAAAAAAAAAACAAAGCAAGCTTAGCTTATTCGTTTGTTTGTCACATCAAAAAACTGAGCAGTTATTGAATGAGGCATAAATTAGTATTTAAAAAAAATACCTTTAGGTAAGATGACAAACCTCTTACATTGCAGAGCTCACATAGAGATTGTTTTAATTTGTGGTCTACACCGGCGCTTAATGCGTGGCACCATTTATAAAAAGCTTGGCAGCAAAGCCAATCCTCTCCGGGACGCGATAGAATATACAAGCTCATTGCAGTTAATACAAGTTACATACATACATCGTCATCATCATCTGGAAATTCCTGCGGAGTCACATTATTGTCCTGTGAAATCGGACGTTTGGTATTTTTTCGGGCTCTACGGCTTTTACGGTACTCTTTCTAATTTTTGGCCTGTACCTGAGCTCATGTGTCAACTTGGACTGACGAGCGTCTTGTCATCTTGCCCGACACGAATGAAAACGTTTTCAATATTAAAAGCGCAAACACTTCACGATCTGGCAATTACATTGCACAGAAATGACGTTGTATATATAAGACAATTTACCTATTAAACACTTCTGACTCAATACAGCAACTCACCTTAGCAGAAACTTCTTCGTTAACACATTTGACAAAAAAAATTATTCGACTCAAAATTTTTCTCGCAGTTCCATTAGAAAACCATTCGCCAACTGAGAACATCTGCAACATGATGTTTGTTACCTTGCAAAACTGTAAAATTTGGCATGAGAGACTTACATTGAGTCCGTCTGAGTACAACCCGTAGCCGACCTCTTCTTTGGTTGTTGAGCCATCTGTATATAGAAATGAACTGAATCATCTCTTAAGAATTCTTCATCTTCCCATATACCTAATTCTCGAAAAAAAAGTTAAGTGCTTTTGCTTTGAATTGCGAGCTTTTGCGGAAATTTGTCAAACTCTGTGAATAGCTACGAGATTTTGCGGACTTTTGCCTGTATTATCAGACTTATAAGAAAAAGTGCAATCAATTGTATACTCTCGAAAGTAAATGCGTTTCTTACAGATGGCTGCAGATGTTTGTGAGTAAATTTAGACGATAACTTATTTGCGAACATTTGGAAGAACTGCTGACCTTTGAAAAAAGTTGCGAAGTTTCGCTGCAATTTGTAGTTTTTTGCGAACATTTGCGGTTTCTTCCTGACTTTTGCTTTTTAAAGGAACAACTGACATCGAATGCGAACTTTTAAAGACGATTTCAGGGCTTTGAAAATAATTATGCTGAAAATTGTAGATTTTTACGTATCGTTCGGGTTTCTTATGTAATTCCGGACCTAAGCAGTCAATTTCGTACTTTTGCGACCAAGTCCGAAGCTTTCCGAGAAATTCCAGGCTTTTGCAGCAAAGTGCTACCTTTTCAGAGCTTTATTGAATTTCGGCGACAACTGCAAGCTTTTGCAGATTTTTACGTGTGATATCTAAATTTTGTGAGGAATTGCCTACAATTTTTGCAAATAATTTTGCGGACAGCTGCAGACTTTTGCGAGAAATCGCACACTATTCTGATTTCGAGAAATTTTGCGACAAATGCTGAGAACAGCCGAACTTTACTGCTAATTTCAGACTATGCGAAAATATGCCGTTTTTGCAGACTTTTGCGGGTTTTAGAAGACAACTGCCCTCGATTCCGAGCTTTTAAAAACAAGTATCAGGATTTTACTAACAACTACCGAACCGTCGCAACGATCAACTGCAGGCTTTCACTAACATTTTCGAACTTTTGCGATAAATTGCAGAATTTTGCGAACGGTTCTAGGATTTGCGTTGAATTGCGAACCCTCGTCTCAGACCAACTTTTGGTGACATTTGCAGACAGTCTCAGAGTTTCGTGGACCTTCGCGGTGTTTTGAGGCTAACTGCAGAGTTTCTCATACGATTGCAGATTTCTGCAGTCAATATAGGCTATTCTCAAGCTGTGGAGAAGATTTTGTTTTTAGAATTGATTTGAAGTTTCAACTCAATAGCAAAGTAAAATTGCCCTCATTGCTTTTATAAGTCTTCACCTAATTGTTTGTGTTTTTAGCTTTCGCATTCACCTGATTCAAAACTCTGTTTGTGGGACCTTAGCAAATTTACGTACTTCAGCGTCTAAGTACATTTTTTTAGCAACAATAATTTCTTGCTTTCAAAATTGGGGGCAGATACGTGAAAGTTTTTAAAAATAGAAGTTTATTGTTGTTTTCTTTTAACCTAAAGCTAATAACTCCCCTCTAATTTGTAGTTTTTTTGGACCAAATTTAAAGTTGCACCTATACTCTATTTGGTTTAACCTGTAAGTAAATTTAAAGCTCCCAACCTTCTAATTCTTGATTCTTTGCAACAAAATAAGCAAAAAAGCCTATGCAACGTCATTTTATTCGTCAAAGTGTCTTAAATGGAGAAAGCCACGATTGCCATTCCATCCATTCGATGGCATTACACTTGACAATGGATGTTCGACACAAACTAATTGCAGCTACTTGCGAAAAATGGAGTGCAATCAGTGTAACTTTAACGCTGCCATATAATAATCCCTTTGAAGACGGATAGCATTACATGAACTGGTTGTTGTTCACTGACAGACGTGCTTCTCAAACCGAGACCGATGCGGCTGTAGTAGCCGGTGTCCGAGGCACTCAAAGATATCACAAAATAAGTTTTTAACAAAGGACCCTACCCAGATACTCCCATCAGAGATGCGGACAAACTTCCTCAAAGAATCTCCTTCAATTGCACAGACTCGACTCATTTTGCTTTTCCACGCACCGCGTCATTAATCATCCGTGAAACTGCTGTTTGCTCCCCCTTGGCCTGCTGTCTCGAGTCATATAACGAGAAACAAATCCAATCCAAAAGATACAACTCCCTCTGCCGCAGTTTATAGGAAAAGAGAGGGCGAGAGAGATTCCAAATGCACCAGTGATTAATTTCAATAAATTGCTACAAGAAATGCATCTATTTACCATGTAGCGTGCGGAGTACATCTCACCGACTCGGTCCGGTCCAGACAATGCGACGGACCAATTGTTTACCCGGTGTACCAATTCACCTTGAAGTGCAGCCCCGAATGACATATACACAACACAGCGCCCTCGCGTAGACCGATGGGCAGAACTGTATTACGCACTGAAGGAAAAGGAAGAAAAGCCGCACTGCGATTCGAGTCCATGCTATCGCGGATCTGTGGCTGAGATTACTCCCAGATGAAGAGCCCTAAACGATGATGATCATGATGATGATGATGACGACCACGAGACGACTGTGCGATGACTGTGCTCCGCGGCCCTTACTGCGACTATGCGAGTTCGCCTGCGCCTTTTCTTGAGATGCAAAGATGTTAGTTTGGCGAATGTCATGCCCTTCACTGCGCAGCGATACTCTGTTGCTGTTGCTGCTGCTACATCCCTTTTGCTGTGCTGATTTGATTTCGTGATGGCCTGGGCTCTTTTGAACATTTGCCGAACGTGCTGGACCACCCAAGAAGAATTGAGCTCCAGCAGCCTGTATGGCTGGCAGTGTAGAGCCGCGATTTGTGGGAGAGGAGCATAGGAGCTGCCAAGGGGGTGAGCATAATAAATGGGAATACAGTCACAATTAGGAGGTGGAAGCTTGGCCTCACTCGTGGGATGAGGATAGAGTTGCTCTGCCAAAAGGGGTACACTCGAAGAAGTTGTGTTTATTGTGCTGATTCCCGCTGCTTCTGCATCTCTTCTTGGCCCTGCGCACCATTTAACGTTCACACAAATGGAAATGAGTGTCTTGAGGGATTCTCTGCGCACTCACTCACATTGAATGATGTCCGAATTTATGATGCGTACACTGCACCAGGATTGCGCATTTCTCTGACTTTGGAATTTATTTTAATTAGGTTGTGCTGTTTGGCATGAAAACCCATCAGAGAGAAGGTCGTCCTCGACATTGTCGATTGCAGTCGGTCGGTCGGAGTCGGTCGTCGTCTTCTTATAGTCTTAGTCTTGTTGGTCGTGAGGGAATCTGTGCGCATTCTCGGTATAGACGATCGATGTCGCTCGCTTGTTTGGGTTATAAAATTTGCCATGGATTCAACCGACAGCACATGGAAGTCCTGGGATTCCTCGAATTTTGCCTCAAATTGGAGTTAATTAAAATACACCGGGAGGTGGGAAATTCTGTTAACGATGGTATCCAAAGTGGATTCTCGACTTTTCCTCTTAAAGTGCTGCACATAGAAGCTGTTTGCGGGACAAGTAGGTACCTATACTTTAACCTTGATGATGGCTCTTGTAAAGGGAGACTTCAGTGATGTAGAAGGGAGTCATTCTTTTCTTCTTCTTTTTAAATAATTCTAATATTTGAAGTCGCGTTTTATGGAAGAAGGGTGGTTTTTGTAGAGAGAAGCTTGTGTTTCCAAAAAAGTCGGTTAGTTTTGTTTGAAAATGTTTGTGTCGGGGTTTCGTGTTTCGAGTCTTGAGGCCGGTTATGTTAGTCAAATGAAAATACACAATATGAGCAAGTCAGGGCTTCTTAAACTGTCAATCCTTTTTAAAAAGCACACACTTTATACTCACAGTGCATCTGCGTTGTTTTCCTTGTTTGACTCGTTACTCCTAAAAGTGGCTTGGTGTTGTTTGGACCATGTTTACGTTTTATCGGGATATTAGAATTTTATGATTTATGTATAAAATTTATAATTTATGTATACAAATGAAACTATTAGTAAGCTACAACGCATTGCGACTGAGGTTGCGAACAATAAAGTTACCTGGTCTTTGCTTTAATTTATTGAGCTCTTTTATATCCCCCACCAGTGGTAAGGTTGAATAGTAAGTCCTTAAAGAAGTATGAATATTTGACTCACACCCAGACTCTCTATGCTTATCAAGTGGTTTTCAAAATCAGCTGATAAATTCTGACGAAGCTATGTAGAGGTGCACATTTTAGCCTGCAAATTGAGTCTTATTTTATGAGAAAATCCTTTTTGGAGTATTCTGAGTTTATAGAGGGCCAGTATTCGGAGCTGGCTTTGCAATCCACCATGGGAAAGAAAGCTGGAGAGATTAGTTGTTCTGTTGATCTGTCGTTGTTCATTGCGTAGCCGAAATATCAGCTATTTGGTACAGTCAAAGTCAGAAATAAGTCAAAGGAAGTCAATTTATATCAGCAAAAATAAAACTCATAACAGAAGAGGAAGATAAAGAAGATGCAATTATTTTCAAGATAATTTGCTCATTATCTGCATAGTTTCAATGATTCTTCTGGCAGGAAAAACCGTTGTAGGCCTTGTTGCACTTTTTTTCATTGAAACATTTCCCTCAAGCGATTGGAGTGGATTTCTTTTATTAAGATGCTAAATAATTAAATTTTATGATGAGCGAACCTGCGGAAACGGAACAAATTAAAAGACAGGAAAGTTAATACCTATTATAAAACATTGCCGCGCCGGCGCTGATCGGCGTATGTTTTAATGTGGTTCTAAATTGTGAATATCAATTAATCGTCAATATTGGCAAGAAAACCGAAATTTGCATCCAGAAACAAACATATGCTGCCGCCACGACTAGCTCAGCTGGGTGTTCGTTGATCAGAATTATTGTTGTTCGATAAGTCAATCAGATTTATAAAATTGAATGAATTAGGGGAGTATTATCTTATTAAAATAGGTCGATTAAACAAAAGAAGCTTTCTTAAAATCAACAGTAAGAGCCAGAAAATTTTTACAGGTGTAAATTTTTAAACCTTTAAGCTGTAAGGTGCGGAAAAGAAAGTAACAATGTCAGAAGAGAAAAGGGACCAACGATGAGTGTTAAGTTTAAGTTATTATTATTACTATTATCATAAATTCTTTATTATGATAAGATTCCGAAAAATTTACATAAAAAAGTACAAAGAACATTAGCATGCAAAAAAATATTTGCATTCTGCCTGAAATTTGACTTTAACGAGGTTTAATAAAAAGAAAGTATAAGTTTTGTTAAAAAATACATAAGTATACAATAAAAGGTCAATTGAGCATATAAATAAAAGCATATTAAAAATGCATATAAAAAATAAATTAAATTGTTTCTATTTTATTCGACGAGTTGTTCCAAGTTGGAAATTCACGCTCCAGCATTGGATCAATCTGTCAATCTATCTCCAGAAGGATTCCAGGAAGTACATATACTATAACATCGCCAGGAGAACGTGGTTTCCAAGTCGTCAAACGATTTTTCCATGATCTGCAAAAAGCCGAAAACAGAATGGTGGAAGGAAACGAATTATCGTTCGACGCGACGTTTATAATTCAATCGCCTTTGGATCCGAATTATCAAACAGTTATGAAGCTTTTGGTATCTGCGACGAGCAACATCAAACACAATAAAACTATAAAGAATATTCCAACTACACTGACCATTCAACATATCTTTGACTTCCTCACGAGTTAGAAAGCTCTTTTCAAAGTAAAGCCTTCGCACTTCTTGTAAAATTGGGCAATTGGCTAAGAAGTGATTTATATCTTCGGTTTCGTTACGGTTGCAGAGGTTACACAGGGGATTATCGTTACTGTGAGGTTTGTAATTTAAATTCAACATTTCAATTCTTGCCTTAAACAGTGTACTTAATATTTGATTCACTGAAAATTTGCTATCAAAATAATTGTTTACGAAAAGAGCGTGATTGAGCTCTTTCTACATTAAACGGGTGGAGGAAGTTTGGGCCCTATTCAATCAAACCTAAATTGAATCATCTACCTTTGCAATGCATTCAAAGAATCTATCTTGCCAATTTACGGAGGGGAAATCATTTAGCTTAAGTTCAAAACAGTGTATCAGCTAACTCATTCCATTCATTGAACGGAGACAGTTGCCTTTGAAACCCGACATCCATTACTTGCCTTTGGAGGTTTTCGCTCGATCTTTGCATGACTTTTACTATGAAGTCAGCGCTGGACTTAAGGTTTCTCAAAAAGATTGGTGGAAGACCTGATTCAACGTGTATAGCATACGTGGGAGTAGAGATTGGAAGTTTAAAAATTCTCTTGAAGAAGAAACGTTTTAACATTTCAAATTCGTCAAGATTTTGGTAAACAAACATTTGGCTGGCGCAGCATAAGCAAGAGTTAATAGTGGCTTCAAAAACTTAATTTTAGCTGAGATGCCTATGTACTTTTTGCAGAATATTCTATTCCACATAATTTTTATTGCTACTTTTGCCGATACACATTTATCCTTAGCATGAGGGCGGAAATCTAAGTTGCTTGGGAGAAGAACACCTGCATATTTGTATTGTGAAACAACTTCAATAGGTTCATGGTCCAATGTCCATATGAAGAGAGCAAACATTAATGGGCTTAAGGGGCAACCTTGGGGAACACCCGCATTTAGTGCCAAAAAAGGTGACATTGAAGTACCATTGGAGCAGCGCAAGTATCAGAGAGGAGTAACTTATACAATCTTAAAAACTTTGTTGAAATGCCTTCATTGGAAAGTTTAAATATCAGCGAATGTCTATTGACTGTATCAAACTCAGTTTTTAAATAAATTTACTGTCGATAAATTTTTTTTTCGACGCTTCCGCTGGTGAGCACAAAAATTTGATCAACAGTCGAAAGTCCAGCGCGGAAACCACCTTGAAAAATGCTTAAATGCTTATTTTCATCTACCCACCTCATCAGTCTACCACAAAGAATTTGGGTAAATATTTTTCTCAGACAGGGTAGTATCGAAATGGCCCTATTGTTTGATGGTATTTTGGGGTCTCCTTTTTTGAAAATTGGAAAGATCTGCGAATTTAAGAACGACTGTGGTATTTCTTCTTCTTCAATCAGCTTGCTAAAAAACATAAGTAGTAGATTATGAAAGGACGACGAAGAATTTTTATAGAATTCAGTTGGAATCCCATCGAGACCAGCAGCTTTATTGTATTTCATGCTTTTAAGCGTTGTTTGTAATTCGTTTAATGAAATTGGGCTATAAAGGTCTGCCACTGAAATGGAAGGTAGAGTATATTGGAATGCTTGTTGATTTGTTGAGGGGTTAACAAGTTTTTTTAAAGTGGCTTGCGAGTAGATCCTCACTAACATCAGACGCTGTTATACTTTTGCAGCCAGCCAACAATCATACAATTGATTTGAGAGACGACTCACACACTGATGTAATTAACGATTATAGTTGACTCTATAACTGTCTTTCTACTTGTATTTTTGTAAGGTTTTACACAATGAAGAATCAAGATTTAGAAGTTTGATAGACATCTCGATTGGAAGGTGGGCCGAATAGCGTACTGCACTCACTTCTACATCTTCAACAACTTTAAGCCATTCGCCTCTTGCCAAACAATAATCTATTACGGGACACCCCTGACCAGAAATAAATGTTAGTTCTCCTCTTCTATCACTTTTTATAATACCATTCAAAACCATCAAACCGAAGTTCTCAATCAAATCGACTAGACGCCTGCCCGCACTATTAACCGTTTCATCTAACGCACCTCTCAAACTATTGAACGTATGAGATGTATTTTCTACCAGAGAAGCTGGGTTTTGGAAGTTACCGATTCTCGCATTTAGATTACCTAATATTAAAATATTTTGGAAAATACACTCAACGATGAGTGTATGAAGAAGAGCAAGTATGTTTGAACTACAAAGGCGAAATTTAAGCAATTTTATTGTGTTTAGGAAAACCGTGTCGAAGACTGGATTAAAAAATTGTGATTGTATATGCTAAATACGATATCAAAATCTTAAGGCTGAGTAAAAGGTTTTTGTATTTGCTCATTATAATATTTTTGGTGGTAGGTACAGCGCTGCCAACTACACACTAATTATGAAAATTGAATTAAGTCACATAAAAATATTGAAAAAAGTTAAATTGTATACTCCGAAGGTTTTGAGAAAAATCTAAAAACGCCGTTCTTTTCCAGTTGCTAATACATATAAACGCTAAGAATTTAATCAAAACTGTTAAACTATTCAAAAACACGAATTTTCCCTTTTTTAAAAACGATTTGTTAAAAAGTTAAGAACGAATAATCTTGCCAGAAGTGGTTAGACAAAAAAATTGAAAAGAAATCAAATATAATGTTTTGAAGTTATGTATTTTGAACAAATAAAAATTTAAAAATAAAATTTCCCAATGATGATAATATGCAATCTTTCTTAAACATCTTAGGACTTCTAAAATACAAAATTTCGTCAAGATCCTGAAAGCAGTGTAGTCCAATAAGTCCGAAGGCAGTAAGACGATAATCGTCTTAAAAGTTACGAAATTCAAACTCAGCACCTCAAGTGTCATCGCCTTAATCGATAAGTTCTTCCAGTTTCATATCAGAAAAAAGCACACTCACTCCTATGAAACTAGAAAAGAGTGTAGAGAGAAATAGATCAATACAAAACAAGGTATAGTTACAGGGTTCCAATTCAATTTCCAATCATAAATATTACATAACTGCCTGCATTTCGAAATTGAAATCGCCTAAGTACATCAAAACAACTCCCACATGCAAATCGATTCATTTAACAATTCTGGAACCACACAACATTATCAGCACGCCACAACCAAAATTATGCCAATTTGTTCATAAAAAAACTGAAACGAGACAATAATTGAATTGCGAGCCATTTTTGAAAAATATTATTTAAGCTGTCCAATCAGCCTCCCCTTTCCAAACGAATTTAGTTCAACTCAATCGATACGACTTACCCCACAAACAACTCAATTACCTATGGGCGAGTACACTTTACAACAACTACATCAAGGCAAGTGGACCTCAAGCTCATACTCTTGATGCAATTCTCTCTAACTAACGATGATTCCGCGCTAAAAGCGAAATCACCTACATTGGTTTCGCTATATCGATTGCAATCAATCGAAGAGGTAACCCGATTCACCATGCACATCAGAGCACACGCATCAGTTCAGAGTATAGAGCTCCTCTTTATGACTGACAAGCGATGAGTCTCGACTGCTTTCGGCTTTCCACTGGCTTTTCCCCGTTTTTGCTCAAGTAATTTTCTCGAGTGCATGCCAAGCAAGTCAAGAACCATGGCTAACAACATATAAAATCATAAAAGGAGACGTCAATCAGACGATGGAACTGACGACGACGGCCGACGTTGACTACGACTACGACCACTGAAAGGATAAATTATTACAAGCAACCGACTTTATTTTCGCCATGTCTATCGGTTTTTTGAAATGAAAAAACAAAACTCCCAGCGCTAGTAGGGATGTACTGTGATGTGTTTGTGTAGTGCAACAACCTCATCGTTGTTGCTCGCGGTTGATGGCGGGTAAAGGGATATTGGGGAACCAATTGGAGTTAAGTACTTGCAACATGAAGCGCCTTCTTGCAATCAACCGATGATATTGTCAAACGTCAAGCTAGGCAGCCAACTGACGTGGAAAGGGAACATAGATGTTGCCATCATTGGTTTGGCCTTGGAGGATGCAAGGCAAGAGATGGAAATTCCATCAGCATCTAGAGATACGAGCAAGTAGATGGCAAAGATACATCCAATGGATTTGAGCTGATGCATCTATGAATGTTCTTTGGCTTATATGGGCTCTTTAGCTCTTTCGCATCAGAGAACAGAGATTCTTATGTGATGATTGAGTCAGGGCGCTCCTAGAATCAAGACAAAAGGAGAGGACAGTTTGCGTGTTAGTGATTTGTTTGAGGTGTGGTTTTTAATTTCGAGATTGGTATTATGAAGTCCCACAAATCACTAGTATGTCAAATGGGCTAGAGTTTAACTGTCAGCGTTTGGAATGAGAATTCTTATCGCTGAACACATCAGAAATTTACTAAAATGTCGTCAATGTAAAGGTGATGCGATTGTGGAAACGGGACTACAGATCGAGTAGGGATGACTTGAACTTTGGATTGCAGCTGTTCTTGGTTTTTTTGAATTAAAGCTTAACAAAGCCACAATGAACCTCTGGAAATCTTCGAGGATTCCCTGAACTTAAAATCTCTATCATTACGTTTGGTCCGAAACAGCTTGGACAAGATCATCTGCTTCTTCAACCAGATCATCTTCTTTTCGTTTTGCCTACATATGTATGTTAATAGGGTAATTGAGGAAGAGAGATGCCGCTGTTTTTCAAAAATCAGTATAATTTGTTTTTTAAAGTGAAATAAGCTATATTTGTATAAAAAAACTTTATAATGGATTTATTTCCTACCATAAAAAAACTTAACTTGAAAAAAATAACACAAAAGAAAAATATATTACATGTACCATCTCTCCCTGCATGTGTGGGAGAGATGCTGCATAACAAATTCATTGAATTTAAAACATTAAACATGCTTTTTCCGTACAGTTTTCATGCAGCCATTTCTGACATGCAGAACATTGGATCCAATCTTCCCTTTTTGTTGTTTTGGAATAGTTTTCGCAACATTCAGAACAAACATTTGGATCTTCCGTGGACTCAACCTTTATTTTGGTTAATTTTCTTTCCGTTTTTTTTCATTTCGGCTTCAATTTTTTTTTTTTTTTAATAAAATAGGTCAAGTTATCACCTATGCCAATAGCCTACGATTAAAAAAAGAGACTCTAAAATTTCGGCAGTGGTGAAATTGATTGCAACAGTTTTGATGGCGTTAGTTTGTTGGAACATGATGAGTTGTGCGTTTCATTTTCGGAAAGACTGCATGATGTACCTATGGCAGGTAGTTGGAATTACTGGTCCCAGGATTGTTTCAGAAAATGAAACGGCCGTTTTGGAAAAAATAGCTGTTGGTTCTTGAACTTCTGGCTGGTACTCAAACAGTTTCTGTGCTTTTTGTCAATGTTTTCTCGGGCTTCTTCCAGCGCATCTTATGTTCAACTAGCCCTGGTTCATGTACATATGTATTTTAGAGGCATACCGAATCTTAATACTCTATCAAAAGAAAATACAAAAGCAAATTCAGCATGCAGCATCTTCTCCAAACAATAGCGCGGCATCTTTCTCAAAACGAATGAAAGGTACCGCACCACATTACAAAATTTAGACAAATTGGAAAAAAAAAATACAAAATCACAAAAAAATACCGTTGCTGATGTTTCCAATTTTTTGTCTTATGTTTTTAGTTAAATACCTAAGAAACAAAATGCAAAATAAAATTTTCTGTTTGGACGACTAGATACATATGTGAGTTTGGTTATATGCGGCATCTCTCCCGCAATTAGCCTTTAGTTATTTTGATACTGACTTCTGCTCCCCGCTCTAAATTCTGACTGGAGGTCAATGTCATAAGTCCGAGGAATAATATGAATAGCCTTACGGTTGAAGAACGCTAGGAAGTATGGAAAACTAATATTCAATGTGAGCGCTGCCCAATTAGTACTTTCTTAGAAGAAGTTTGACTCCCTATTTTACCGATGCCATGCAAAAATCCCGGAACTATTCAAGTAAGTTGGAGTAAAAAGACGGAATGCGAGCAAGACGAAGCTCTCCGAAAAAGAATGCTCGTTCTGATTTAAAATGTTATATAGAGTATCGAATTGGGACTTATGGCATCCTTCATTCTGATTTTATTTTGACGTCAAAAACTTACATCAAATTCGACAAGGGATGTTTGTTTCTGACGATGTTGCGTTTGGAGATAGTTTTTTTTACAAGGAAACGCACACCGAAACAACATTTTTTTTTTTTTTTTTTTTTTATAATTAACGCGCACATCAAGGGGTTATGAATACCCTTATAATGTTGTTAAACACAGTGCGAGCATTTAGGAAAATAGGAGAGGATTTGAAAGGAGACACCGATGCACGTTGCTTTTGAATTTTTGTGAATCGTAATGAAGGGGAAATACGAAGCCAGGTAAAGCATTCCACATTCGGGTGGTGCGACTGAAATACGAATCTCTATACTTGACTGTTCGCCCGAAGTTGGGCTCAAGGTAAAACTGATGAACATTCCTAGCGAGGCGGGTGTTGCGGCTAAATTGTTTCAGGGGAGGAATGCAACTGGCTACTTCACTAGAGCACTGCTTGTGAAAAAAGCGATAAAAGAGAGTGAGACAGGCAACGTTTCGACGATGCTCAAGAGAATCAATTGATTCTACGATTGAGCTATCACCTATCAATTTTAACGCTCTATTTTGTACCCTATCAAGCAGGTGCAACATGTGTAGTTGCAGATACAAAATCAAATGTTATGAACACATAATAATCGGAGGACTTTTGAGGGACAAGTATATGTAGGTAGGGATTGGCCGACGTTTTCAGTATCATAGTTTTTTTAAATAAATTTTTGATTTTAAACTCGGTAAAACGAAAATACGCCACGACAAAGGAACAGACACTTAAGTGTATGAAATTAAATCGGGAAGAGAATGAAATAGGAACATTTTACATTATTTTTTGTTCTAGATCTCTTCTTTGTGCTATGTTTCATAGCGTTTCCACTGCCGTCAACAAAACGTAGTCCCTAGACATGCGTCTTGTGTTGTGGGATAGTGAGAATATCTACGAGAAGCCAAACCTAAATATTTTTAGATTCTCTCTCAAACTATTGCGACGCCTGCGCCTGGGGCCTGTCTACAAGCCAAGAGCTGCTTTTAGGATTATGTCTATTACACTTTTGGACAAGCAAGCAAACTTGTGGCTTTGTCTTACAGACGATTTTAAGGCTTTTCGTAACTTACTTGTGTTACAGATACTTGTATTTTTGCGTTACAGGCCCTTGGTGTATAATAAAGATAGCAAGAGCAACTACTTCATACTTACTAAAAAGGGTATTGTAGTTCCGGGTAAACCTGAACCTCAACCAACATCTTACGCCAACAATTTAGATTTCGAGTGAGCTCTCTCCAGTCGGTTGATGTCTTTCCTCCACTTGATTGACCCACCATTGACGATTTCCCTTGAATGTGCTTTTGAAAAACTGTCGGCGTCGGGCCGTAGCGTTTGGGTCCATCCGCTCTATAAGGCCCAGCTATCGTGGGGTCGCGATGCGTACTCTTCTGGCTATGACCATGCACGGTACAGCTCATACAGCTCGTTGTTGTATCTTCTTCTCCACATAGTCTTCGCATACGGGATCAAAGACTACTCGGTGTATTTTTCTTTCGAAACGACCAAAGGGTTTCCTCATCCGCTTTCGATAAAGTCCACGCTTCCGTGCCGTAAAGCAGGACTGCCATTGTTAAGGTCTTATAAAGGGTCTTTGGTTTTTTCTAAAGAAGGTTTTGTTTCTCAATTCGTTTCTCTCGCCTTCTTAGTTCAAAGAAGCAACGGTTGAAAAGAGTTATTCTCCGCTTGATCTCCGCACTGATGTTGTTTTCTTAGTCTATAGCGGATCCTATAGGTAGACGAAGTCCTTTACTACCTCGAAGCTATGTCTGCTATTGTGACGTTTGGTCCAATTCTTCGATGTTCTGTGCCCTTGTTTGATGACAATATATACTTCGTTTTTGAAAGTAGTCTGTGGTAAATTGCTACATGTACTTGCGCCAGCATATCTCAAGGATTTAGTAAGGGATGTTTTCTTAGTCGTGTGTTTTCAAGAAGGAGTAAAACTTTAATATGTAATTCAATGTGAAAAGAAAGAGCTTATTATAGGGAAAAGAGTTTGCTATTATGTTTCAAAAATGATTTCGGCCAAGTTGCTGCTGTGGCTGGCTCAAATAAATTACAGCTGAACTGCCCTTTGTTCGGCCATTTTTTGCAGCATTTGCGACCGTATGTCAGCGATAACGCACCGATTATTCTCTTCTAAAACGACAATAATCTCGAACTTATCTGCGTAGACAATCGACTTTATACAACCCCACAAAAAATGTCTAGCGGTGTTGAATCACCCGATCTTGGAGACAACTCATAGGCTTAAGACTCGAAGCTATGTAAAAATTGGTGGCAAAAGCGATTTTGTTTCGAGACATACTAAGCGTTCGTCCTTCTTATTCTTCGACAATGAATTAGGAAAATGAATTGAGAATAAATCAAGTGACACCTGTCAAAAAGAGGAACTCCGAAGAAAATACTGCCAAATTGAAAACGACACGTCTAAAAAAAACACTTTTTTCACTTGCATATTACATCCTCTTAGCATGAAAAAACCGTACTGGATTGTTGAAGCGAAATGTCTTTAGCACCTTGCGATTTGAAAATCGGAGAAACGAAAAAGTGACAAAAAAGAAACAAAAATATTCTTAAACAGGATTCAGTCTTAGAGAGAATAAGGAAGAATGCAAGTATTTCCAATAATCTTTGCTTCTTTTTCTTCAAGCTTTCGTTGACTTTTCTGAAGTTTCATGTTTGCCTTTTTTCAGTTGCGCACAAACTTTTTTTTAATTATTTTCTTTCTGTTGAACATGACATGGCAATATTTGGCTAAAACAAACCCTCATGCTAGTCTAGGATGGGTGTCACAATTTTAAACTTTTTATTCATAGCTAATCTAAATATTTACGCGACCACAAACCATTGCTATATTCTTCTTCAAAAGGCTTTTGAGTGGTTCTTGTCAAAATGGACCTGCTAGGTTGTACATAACATAGCACATAACAAATCATTCGATTTTAAATACTATGACCTCTTTTTGTTTATTTAATAGAATTTTTCTTAAGACTTTGTTCCTCTCATTACAGAGTACGCAACTATAACTATGGTATGGCGTCAAGTGACCTAAAATATCCGACTACTTAACTCCGCTATGTGAATGGGGAATATAAACAAAACACTCGTTTCTGGTAAGCAGTTTTTTTAGGTAAGGAACTTTGTTCTTGTAATCCTAATTGGAGCGAATTGCAAAATCTAACAACTAACAACTTGAACGGAACTTTATTCGCACATTTCATATCGTTAATGGTGAGTAATAGTTTTTATTAATACATTCCAAAATAATCTCACTTTTTTCAATAAGTAAATTTACAATGTAAAACTTCTTAGTCCTTGTTCGCATGATGATCACACTTTTCAAGTATGTCTTATTATCAGTTTTCCTGTAAGGAAACTCCATACGAACAGAACCAATCATCAACAAGCCATATCCAGTTTGATCTTACATGCAAAGTCTCTTTTTTTTACACACCATCCTCGCGCGTATTCACGCCTCATTAATTGGCCTGGCCAAACAACTTACTGTTGCGCCACCGTTCAGTAGCGAAAATTGAAAATTTTCCTCCTTTTTTCTTCAAGTTATACCTCAACAAAGTTAAATGTGATGCGATTGCACACAGTGGCGACAAACAACGAACGCAACGTAAAACCAACCAACAACATTGTCAGTTGACGGTGATGATGAAGAACCATCACCACCAAGATCGCTAGCACCTTACATCTTCCGCCTCTGCGCAAAGATCGGGAAAGTAAGATACGCATGGATTATTTATAACGTGCGCGTCAGTTGCGTGATAGCTTTTAAGTGTTTGTAGAATTGAATTACAAATTTTTCCATCAACAGGCAATTTTTGGTTATGGTGAAAGGAATGGTTGAAGTTTATAGACGGTGAAGTATTTCGTTGGTAATTATGGGAGAAAAGCTTTAGCTATGTCGGAGTCGAAAGGGAAATGGGTGACAACGATGACACCAATTTTGCTTTTGCATCATATTGGCTTATTATGTAAAAAAAGAAAGCAGTTATGTTTTTTCACGTTCGAAAGACAGCTCTTTTGTTTTTTGGTTCATCTGAAAGGGATCAATCATTTATTTCGTCACATGCTAATTGCAAAGGGGAAAGATGTGCGAATTTTGATATGTTGTAATTGCTGGTATGTAGTTCTAGTCTGCCGTCTTCAATTTCACTTGTCCTCATGAGACCCTCGATCGCCATGGCTCACTTTGAGAGCATGTCACTTGGGGTCTATAATTGTTGTTGACGCAATTTTTAAAAGTGGCCAAAAACTTGAATAATGTTTCCAAACTATGAAGTTTTATTTTTTGGCCTTTTTAACTTTCTCTCATGTATAACTTCGCAAAGTACGAAAAATGAGAAGCTCTCACGAACTTCCACTGCGACAGCATGCTCAAGTTGAAGTCAAAAGGTGGCGTCCTTTTAGGTTTCTTATTTCAATGGGGGCTAAACTACTGAACTGACTAAAGGTATGTTCTCCAGAGAACAATCAACAAAGCAAAATTTTTAATTCAGTTTACGAAACTGATTGGTTTCTCCAAATTGCTGTTTCAATTGTATTCCCCAAAAAGAAAAAATTCCACATCCATAATTCAATTAGCTGTTAGTTGTTATAAAGCGATTACTTTGCACGATTCGTTAAACCGATAATTTTTCTATTTGCATTATTCATGATGTGTGACATTTCTACCCAATTATCGAGTTAATCCAAATCACCTATCTCCTAAACATGCCTTTGAACCAATTAGTTACCAATTACTTTGCCCAACGAGCTGATAACTCGAACAGCAAACATAATTTCATGAAAATTGATTTAAGCAAACGGAAATAATAATAATAAAATAAAATCAACTTCACAACGATGTTCAGACAAATAAAAACAACTCCAGAAGTAGCCCACCGTTGTGATATTTTACAACCTGCCATTGTTAACACTGACCTTAAGAGCTACTAATGCAATAAAATTTATTGTTAGGTTGCCTTTACAACACACTATAGGCTCTGATTCAAGGTTTATTCTCGTTTTAATTAAGAGAAACTCATTCGCCTGACCTTGGATTGGACTGATCCCAAAAGGTAGTGTCCCTATCCGAGGTCATCATGCAAAAAAAGAACAGAAAAAGGAAGAGAATAAACATTAAACATCCATAATTAGGTTCGTCTGCAGAGAACAAGCAAACTCTATAATTCTTGTGACACTTTGACATGACGATATTGTTTTTGTTGATGAGACATAAAAACAAAACGCCGCGGTGGTGCTCCTTGAGCAATTAACAAGTTTGCAGAGGTTACCGTCGGACGCGTGCCTGTTTTATGACAGCACGTTTGCCAATGTACGCGTGGCACGTATATTTCTGAGAAGGAAATTCACTTTGTCTTCTGACCCATTAGGTAAAAATAACTGAAGTACATTGTTTCTTATGCGTACGCCATTGGAGATGTCATTAGAAGGATCCTTAAAAGGAGTATACAACCTTGTCTTTGGCATCAATTGCTGTTGATTGTTGTCTGTTTTTGTTTGCAAAAACTGAATGAATGTTTCTTGTTGTCAAAGTGCAGCAAATTAGTTTTTATGAGCAGCAATATATGTGAAGGTTTGATGCACTGGAGATATGCTCCGGTGCCGTGCAATGTTTCTATTCCAAGGCTCTATATCAAAAGAGATATTCATTTTGTAATGAGATTCCACTTTGAATTTATTTATTGAATTTAGCTCAGAATTCTAACTCGTGTAAGAGCTTTTTCAATTGTGTAAATTTCACGTTTCATTGTACTATTGCCGGCACAACGCCGATTAATTTCACTATCAGAGTTGCCAGTCAAATGGGCTGGAAGAAATTTGTACTCAGTATAATTATATTTGTGGCAACAAGATTCCGGGATGTTGAAATGGAATAAATCCGTAATTCTGTGGAATTGATTGATTTAATTTTAAGCCTGGGCATAAGACTCGGCGTTTCCCCTAATAACTTCTGCAGAAGCTGCTTAGATGAGGAGGAGGAAGAGACAATCCCAAACCTCCTCTGCTAAAGTCTTGCACTCTCCTTCAAAAGAAAACTGCATCTAGGAAAATATTACCTTGATGGTCTAAGTGATCTGGCGAACACAGATACCCTTCATCTCTATCGCTTTATCAAAAGAGGTACTTCCTTACGCCTGGCTGAGAAAAATCATTGATGTTTGTACATATAATATGCAGAAGGTCGTTGCATTCACCCGAAGCCCGAAGGCGTCTTTTCGAACTATACTGCTTCCAAGAGATTTCATCCGGACAGAACTACAATATGTCCATATATTCTTTTAAAGATACTTCCTCTTTGGATAGAATGCAATGATGCTAGTGGTTAAGTTGGTGGCAAGTATTCTGGCAATTTGATTTTTCCGTTTGCCCAACATAGTAGGCTCATAGCTGATTATTTCCTTGTATCTGAACACCAAACGTTCTTATCAAGTTTTGTTGACGCTCTAATTAAGCTGTAACTTAACGATTTTTGTCGTGGCAAAAGGATATTTATATTTTATTGGTAACGTCTAAGTTTTGTGGTTTTAAAAAACTACAGTTTTTCATTTAACGAACTCCCTCTTGAAAATGTTTATCATGCTTACTTACTTAGGTGGTCATTACAGTTCGATTTCGGGCGAGCTATTTCCACTTTTCCATTTTAAGTCGGTTGAGGTCTTTTCCACTTTATTGCGCCACCTAAGTTATGGTCTTCTCCTTCCACGATTTCCCAGCAATGTGCTTTGGATAATCCGTCAAGCCGGAGTGCTTGTTCATCTGCTCACCAACCATCCAACCAACCATCGTAGCCTCGCGATGCGTACTCTTCTGGCTATGCCCATGTCGCGGTACAGCTGATGCAGCTCGTTGTTGTATCTTCTCCTCCACACATTGTTTTGCATACCAAAGCTCACTCGGATTATTTTTCTTTCGAAACAACTCAGAGTTTCCTCATCCGTTTTCGATAAGGTCCACGCTTACGTCGCAAAGCCGTGAGGTCTCATAAAGGGTTACCTTATTGGTTTTCATAGAGATGTTTTTGTTTCTCAATTTCCTTCTTAACCCAAAGAAGCAACGGTTGGGAATAGTTCTTCTCCGTTTAATCTCTGCTCTAATGTTGTTCTTCTTCTTCCCATTACGTCAATATCGTCTGCGTAGGCGAGTAGTTGTAAAAACTTTTGAAAGATTGTTCCTTTGGAGTTGGCGTTTGAGTTTTGTACAATCTTTTCAAGTATGATGTTGAAGAAATCGCATGACAGATTGTCGCCTTGCCTAAAGCCTTTTTCGACATCAAAGGTCTCGGTTAGTTCTTTGCTTTCATTGTGCATACCTAGTCGTACGAGTTTTGCATGGTTCCAGAAACTAGGCATGGGTCAATAAAGCTCGTCTCTTTTTAAAGACTGTCACATGCTACCTTGAAATCGATAGAAAGATGGTGTATATCGATACTTTATTCTCGGGTTCTGTTGTAATGAAAAAATTTGATCGGTTGTGGACTTCTCTGGTCTAAAACCACATTGATTTCAGTCGTTCACATATAACAGCAGACAAGATCTTATAAGCGACGTGACGTTAAGGAGGCTTATTCCTCTATAACTAGCACAATTATGAGTTTCTCCCTTTTTTCAGAATTGGCTATACGATACTCAGGTTTCGTCCATCGGTCATACTTTCTCCTGACCATATCATGCAGATCAGCTGGTGGAGCATGTCCTTTCCAACTGGTCTGCAGCTACCTTGAAAAGCTCGGCATTAAGGCTCTCTGCAGCCGCAATCTTATTTGACTTAAGTTTACATATACCAAGCTTAACTTTTTTTAGGTCAGGAGGTCGGCATCCTTGATTATCATCCAAGGACAGCGGCATTAATGTCTTCATCGCCGTAAAGCAGACTGCAGAAGTGGTATTCCCAGATCCTCAGTAGTCAGTGCTTATATGTTTCCCTCCCTGATGGTCATAACAGGCTTGCGTTCGGGTATAGTCACCCCGGCAAGATGTTTTTAGCTTTCGGTACAACTCCCGAATCTCGTTCCTCTCATGGCACCTTTCAATTTCCTCAAACAAGCGTTTCTTATATTGTTTCTTTTACTTTTTGAGAATTCGTTGCTCTACCCTTCTTTTCTCCTTGTAAATCTCGTAACACTGGTCGAAAGCAGTCCTTGTTCTCTTTTGCATCATTTGCCTGTCTGCATTCTTCATCCAACCATGGGTTTCGTTTTGGGGACCGAGTGAAACATAGAACCTCAGAGGCAGCGATTTTGATGACTTGTTGGCATTGCTGCCACTGGTCTTCAATGCTTAATGCTGGCGGCATGGGATTCAAAGACAGTTGAAGGGACACTCGTTTGGAGAAGGCACTGGCAATCTCTTGCGATTTTAGTTTTCCAAACGTCATATCTTTTCACAGTGTTGGTTCGCACGAGCTATGAACAAAATATCTCCATTCTTACCTTGGCTACAGCAAGGTACATCTATCATACTGGAAGAGTGTCTTGAGCCGATCGCAACATGGTCAATTTGGTTGACGGTGATACAAAGAAAGCTTTAAGAATTTTAGTAAAACTACTTCATAAAAAAACGCAGAACCCTCAATAAGGTTTAAAGGTATATCAGGGTCTTTTTCAATACCAGGAAAGGGTATTGAAGTAGAGATGTTGGAAAATGAGCTCCTGGCGATCCAACGGGTACTGACCTCAGAGTATCCAACTCTTTGTATCCAAAACGATCCCAAAAAGGCTTGGGCCTCGAGGTTGGGGTTGTGCATGGGGTTAACTATCCAATTACGTAAAAAATCCATGGTTCCGAAACAACCAACAGCGTTTTTTGAGGAAATTGAGATATGCCATGATACGAATGAGTTCAGAAGTGACATCAAAAGGTGAAAAGATCATGCTAAGGTAGAAAATCTCGGCACCACAGCAAAACGACAATGAGAGGGATGACTTTGTAGAGTTCACTGCTGCTTCTTCAAGGCCGGTAAAGAACTCAACGAGACCTTGAAAATGGCTGTCGACAAGGCGATAAACTGTAATACGATTTCCTTAGCATCAACTCAAAAACATTGTACAATACTCAAACGTCAAAGGCAGAGGCATAATCTCTCGAAAATCTTTACAAATACTCGCTTTCCCCTTACGATATTGAAGCAATGCGAAGAAGCAAGCGTGATGTCAAAAGTGCTTTTGCGAGCATTGAAAAACAAACCCCAAAAATGGGTTTGATGATTTCTTAAAACTATTTAGTTGTTAAAATCAGTGTGCCAATTCTTTCCAATCATGACTCCAATTTTTTTTTACAATTAAGGTGATGGCATAGTTACTGTCTCTTCGTAAAGTTTTCATATGAATCAGGCAGACTGCATCAGAACTAGCAAAGCATTAGGATGTTACAATGCTTTTTTGCAAGAATTTATGCCATTTCTGTGCTCAACTTCAGAAAGCCTTTGATTTTTGGACACGGAGTGGCGATTGGTGATTATCTAACTTAAGCTTTCATTTACATTTTAGTTATTAGTCTGGACTAGTCCGGACTGTTTCCTTTCCAATTCCTCTATTCCTTTAAATAAAGACTAATACAATTTTGAAATTGAAGGTATTACAAACAGAAAAGAATCCT
The DNA here is from genome assembly GCA_914767635.1 of Melanostoma mellinum. Taxonomy (NCBI): domain Eukaryota; kingdom Metazoa; phylum Arthropoda; class Insecta; order Diptera; family Syrphidae; genus Melanostoma; species Melanostoma mellinum. The sequence continues at coordinate 173,314,908 of OU612059.1, read as the reverse complement.
TACAGATGTTAGCAAAGTTATCTAAATAAATTGGGTGGCGAAACAGATCGAGGCAACCATGCCTTGTGAGGGGATGGAGGGGACCTACAATTTTCTGCCGGTTCCGAAAGGCTAAAGTTATCTACTCGTGTGAAAGAAGGTTGCGTTGCTGACCTCAACTGCCCTCACTACGGTATTTCTATGGACTCAAGCCTGACGGAACTCATCCTTAAGACAAAACCTCTAATTAATTTTACTCTTACGATAGCCAATATTGTAGTTTTGTAATTTTGCAGTTAAGTAACGTGTTCTTAGCGTGGACCCAATTCAATCGAAAAATGAAAACGCCATTAAGTACAACAAACTGACAAGACTTTCAAAGTAACTTTTTAGACGAAAAAATCTTTTTGGTGACAAGCAAATGTAAACCTAACTTATTCCCAACATTTTTGTTCAGCAATATACTCGATAAAGAAATAAAAACACAAAATAAATAACTTGCCAGTATCAGCCGAGGAGTAGGTTTTACTTAGGTCTATTTTTCCCACCATCAGTCAGCCAATTAACTCCACTTAAGCGATTTTCTAATGAAAATCCGATCATTAAAATGTACGCATCGCACATACTGAATACGCAGCGGTGGAAGTGAATTCATTCAAATTTTTCATCGTATCTACTCAGAGAGACTAGTTTTGGAATACTCCAGCGATCTACGTGCTCATCCGCAGATGCATCAAGTGATCCATCAAGTTCAATAGCAACTACAAATCTTCGCACATAAAAACCTGCATCGCCCATATACGAGCACAGTCGTGTGTGTGTGTTTGTCTGTCTGTCTTAACTGAGTGCAATTGCTCCGCATGTTAACATATTTAGCGATTTGCAACGGCCATCTACCAAATGGATGTGCGTGACGATTGTGGAAATGTGGCACATTCAATTTAAGGCTGCGAGAGAGACGGAGTGAGATGCGGGTGCAGCAATAGACGCTATGGTAAGCTTCTCTATCAGTTCCTGCTAATGCTGAAATGAAAAATGGTAGTACTCGTCGCGCAATTGGACCATTAATCGCGCGTGTGCGTGTTGACATCTTGACATCAGTAATTGAGATTCCGACGCTGTGCTAATCAATCTCTTGCTTGCATCTGCACTTTTCCGTGCATTAGATGCGAGCACTCTACCGTGCCGATTTGGCTGGGAACAATTCTCGTTGAAGGAATATTGATAAACGGCCAAGAGGTGCTAATAGCACCATAGCCATACGGTGGGTCTACAAATCTACACAGCTTCACCAAATGCCACCACAGCAGCAGCATCGATTGGAGCACGACAGAAAGTTCATTCGTTCCCACGGCCATGGGACCAGCAAGCAGCAACACAAAGGTGACAAAGACAGCGCGACCAAAAATGCAAAGTGCCCGGGATAAGCCAATTCCAGAAGTTTCTTCATTTCTTTGTTCTCCGGCTGGGCTAAGGAATTCTTTTTGTCTTTTTGTTATGCTTCAGCAGCACGGCTGTTAGCTGATTAACACCAATGCAAATTGTGTCTGATGGCAATGCAACCAACCAAAGCACCAAGGAGGTAAAAAAGGACCCAAATGTGGAAACTATATGAATAATAACGAGACCGAGTGAGCGTCTGCAATTTTCCTCGGTGATGCATAAAACGCGTGAAAAACGACTTTGGGCAGATTGCTGGCCGTCGTCTTACTTGCAATGATGATGCGATTCCCGGGAACTAACTTATCGAAGGCAGCTGCTGCCGGCAGCTCCTGGTGGCGGTGGCGGTTGCGGCTGGCATTGGCAGTTATAAGATAGCAGCAGGAGCAGCTAGTTTCAAAGTCCAACACATGCGGAATGGAATGGGATGCTCGTTAGTAGCTCGCGCGGACGAGCACCCTGAGCGCTTATCAGTTAACTTGGTCGGAGTATGGTGCTGCTTGGTGATGGTGTGCAGCTCATTGCCTCCTTTTCGGATTCCGATGAAATTTATGTGCACAATGGCGGAAAGGTTACTTCCACACTTCAGCAGCAGCAGCAACCCAGGCAGCTTGGTGCGCGATAAGGATTGAAATATTAACACGAATCGCTGTGAATTGAATATGGCTGCCACCACGACTAGATTACTTGCTTGGGTGTTTGAGTTTGTTCTCATTGTTGTTGCATAGGCATGTAAGGATTGGTGTTTTCCTTTTTGGCCATTTGTTCCTGTTCTGCTGGCTCTGGTTACTGGGTGTTGTTGTTTAGTGTTTTGGAGCTCCCATATAGGCACACACTCTCTCGCATGTGAGGCGATCAAGTGCTGTGAGTTTATAAATAAATGGCGCATTTTGTTGGAACAGAGTTCGAGTTTAGTTTTAATTAAATGCTCCGCCAGATAAGGATATACAAATGGACTTGGCTCAGGTATTCGCGTATTCCAAAGTGTCTGGTTGTGCTATGAAAACCTTGTGTTTGTGGGGCAAACCTGGATAGGCTATGGAATGCAAGTTGATTGCGCTGTACATCTAACATTCCACTGAATCCTGTTTAATATTCAGCACTCGTGGTGGGGTTGGCTTTTTTGTTTAAGGAAATTTCCAACTTATCTGGGATCGGGAGAGAATTGAGTGATTTGGTGTTTTTGGATTTTAAAACGTCAACGAATGTGCAGAATGCCTTACATCGGAAGTAACATGTTTTTCTAGATCCTGTGGTTAGGTGTCGAAAGTTGCATCCTTTGCACTAGAAGTTTCTTCACATCGAAGTGAGTTTTCCATTAGGTCCTGAGAACATGGCATTCTTCAAGCCTTACTGCCTTACAGATGGCTCTTATAGTCCAGGTGGCTTATATATAAGCAAAACTTCTTTGAATTTGAATAGTGGTAGAGAAGGTTCATTAAGCAATTAAATTTAAGTGCTTCAAGCAGTTCCAGATTCCTCGCTTCGGCTTTTACAACATTCATCGGAAATTTTCAGATGATGTTTTTAATTTTTTGAATCTCTTGGAGCTGCTTCCTCTGTCTGTCAGAGTCTTTTGAGTGGTAGTTGGTAGACTTTGAAGATTTTGCGTCTTAGAAATAATTTTATTGATTTCAATGAATTTCTTTATGAAGTAGTAACGAGTTGAGAAAACATAGTTCAAGATTGATTGAAAACGACCACCACAAAAGTTCAACTATGCAATGAAAACTTGATTTTTTCGACTTACCGAACTATTCTCATTGTGTGGTACGTTTTGGTTCGTGTAACACGAACTTATTGGGGTCATTTGGAGGTATATAAAACATTGTGTTGTGATTTATTTACTTAAGCGACAAACTATTAATTTCGTAGGAGGAGAACCAAATACCATAGGTGTTGTCCTTTTAATAAATCGATTGAGTTTGTGTACCACGGACTCTTAACAATCTCTAAGAAAAAATTTCATTAATATTCTTTTTGTTTCTCTTAAATTTGACAAATCGCATTTTGCATTTCATGTAAATGCGCAAAGTTTATTGCTGCTCTGTATGTAAAAGGAATTGGTTTGGTTATAGCGATAATAATAACCAAACACATTGCTCTGCCGCTCGGCTTCCAGTTTTGTTCTAGTTTTGCTGATTTGCTGCTCAGTACGGAGAAGTGCCTTAAAACGGTCAAAGTTCATATCAAAATTGGAATACAATTTGCACTGCGTCTTGGGACTTCATCAAATATAAGACTTGAGGAGCCTTACATCAGAAGGATAAGTTGATTTTTTGAATGTTTTGATTTTGAGCGGAACTGTATTTTCTGCCAACGCGGTGCGGTCGTCATGACTAATTTTTTCCACATCATTGACTATTTACGTTGGTATCAAACAATTCTTATGATGAAAAAGTTCTGTTGAGGATGAACAAGACTTGCAGGGCTCGAAATCATCACAAATAAGAATAAATAGGTTGGCACAATAGAGCAGGGAGCCCCGGGGGCAAGTGCATTTATCACAACTCTTGTGTGGAATGGAGGGGACCTAAAATCTTTTACCGATTCCGAACGGCTATCATTGCAATGAAAAAACTATCGGGAGAATTTCCAATTACTCGAAGAAAAGTCGCAAGTGTTGGAGATATTTCACCATTTGAAGCCAACCTCTTCCAGCTTTGAGTTTATCATCCGGAAATAATAGCCACCGCCTTACATTCTTCAAACTGAAAACCTTTGGTAAAATAACACAAATGCGAAAATGTTTTTGTGGGAAAAAACAAACCCATCCATCTGACACCACGGCCTCAGAAAAAAACCATAATCTGCGGAATAATTTGAAATAATTTGGGCAATAACTTAAAGGGGACATCAAAGAGCCGTAACTTGGAAAATAGTTTAAAAGGAAGCTGTAAAGTGAATGGTGAGTGCAAGTTGGTATCTTAGTCCAACAACTTTTCTTTCGCAAAGTGATATAAGAGAGATTGCAGCCATTGGAATTCGACTGAATCCCGCGTGTAAATGGTTCTCGTCTTCTTGGTCATTTTCTTTTGATGTGCTATCTCTAGAAGATCACAACTCTACCAGCTTGACAGATGCAATCCGTCTGTGCGTTATGAAGCTTTAATCCTTTGAATGCGCTGTAAAGCCTGCCGGTTAGTGCTTGCCACATTATAAAATTACTGAAGTAGTTTTCATACCCATACAAGATAAGTGACAAAGAGAAGTAACATCTTACACAGTAAACAAATCATGTCAAAAGTTTTCGAAAAACTGCAACTGAAAAGGCATAGCAAAAAAGTAGAAGAATGTATTCTAATTTCAGGCCATCAGCTAGGCTAGGCTGTCGAAATAAATATTCTGTTAGAGACCAAGCCCATGGAATTACGGATGTGATGGCTGATGGAAAAGCACTTGTTGAAAACCAAATATATTGGGCTATATTCTTAGATGTTGCTCAAGCATTTGATACTGGGGCTTGAGTACAAACTGCATAGGGACCTTTCGAGCCAGTTCTGCAAAAAACTGTAATCCTACGTTACGAACTGACTCCTTAAACTCTAAACGGTTTAGAGTACGTACGGCCAAAACTACTTCGAACTTTTAAAAATTGAATCCGGTGTAGGTGTACTGCAAGGAAGTGTCCTAGGGCCATTTTGATTCTGCTATACTCGCAGGATATTCCCGTGGACATCAACGCTTTCATGGCTGCCTTTACTAATTGATGTAAAATTCATACCAGTTAGCTACGAAAGCTTCAAAAAAGTTGCAAAATGCGATTAATAAAGTCAGTGTAGGTTGTAATAATGGCGTAGGTTAGGTTTTTTTTTTTTTTTTTTTTATAATTAACGCGCACATCAAGGGGTTATGAATACCCTTATAATGTTGTTAAACACAGTGCGGGTGGAAGTGGCTGTCAGCCAATGAGTAATGCCTACGTACATCGTCGCAAGGGTCCATTGTAAAGCTACAGAGATCAGCAAGTTAATCCCCTACGACCTAAGTAACCCGATGTAAGATTAACGAGTTGATCACCCTTTAATCTTCCATTACGGGACTAGCCGGTTAATCACCTGCTAGTCGAATCGCGGAACTTTTAATGAATTTTGAAAGACTTTTAGGATCTATGTAAGCTAAGTCGCTAGTATCGTCGAAGAAGAATTCACCGAGATGAGTTTTCCTCCTATTGTGTAGTGCAGGGCATGAGCAAAGAAGGTGCTGAGCGGTTTCTTCCTCTTCTTCATCCGTTCTTTTTCTGCAGAAATTGTTGGAGTGCACACCAAGTTCTTTTTAGAACCTAGTTAAGGCTCACAAACTCTTTTTTGGTTGCAGTTGTTACTCTCAGTCCATCTAGTGTTTGTCATCCTCGAAGCGTCTTGTCTAAGTAGGAGTTTACATGAAGAGATAGTTACACCTATGTTGTGCCATTCTGAGCGTAGGGAAGTGGTTTTGGCTAGTTCGTCCGCTATACAGTTGCCTGGTATGTCTTTGTGTCCCGGCACCCATGAAAGGTGAATGTTGAACTAATTTGACAGAATGGTAGTGTGACCGATTTGGTTATTGGTCCACTGTGATATAGCTCTGAGTCGAGTAGCTGAGCCAGCTGCTACTTGTTTGCTGAAGATATCCAGGGGTGTGAGATCTAGTAGTACATTGATGGCGTCCGATGAGATTGTCTTCAGGGCGCCACTAATACACAGACTAGCCGTTCTTCTAAAAATGGCGTATCAAAGTTAAAAAAAACCAACGTAAATTAACTTTAAAAACAGAAACATAAACAATTTTCCAGTTTTTTTTAACATTATAGTTGTACTTTACTCCAATACTGCCCATTTCCTTGGAATGACGTTGTATGCATGGACCATCAACTTGTGAGGTTTGGTCCTCCTTAAAATCAGAAGATTGCCTCGTACGTTTAAGAGTTGGTATTTCTGACTTTGGAGGCGCTGGTTGTGTTCTTCAGCATATTTTTTAACGTTTAACCACTTCTGCAACCATTTCAATTTGTTTAAAGGTGGCGACTTAGATCCCCATTTCTTCCATACCTAAGGGCAGCTATTGTTCCATGAACGACCTTGATTTGGATGGGTTCATCTGTTTTCTTTGTACAGCTCCATAGCTGGATGTCATATGTCCAAGCATATCCATTTCAGCTTTGTTTAACTTGCCCTGAAGCGTGTTAAAAATTAAGAAAAAAAAGATCATTTGTCACATTGACCCTGATGAAGCAGTGGTTTTAGTGCGGTATAAGCCCCACTATACTCGGTACCGATTCTTACCGCGTGTTTTTTGAAGACGGGAAGTGAAACTTCTTTATCTAATAAAATGAGTCCACTTTTGGTCTGCCAATATTCAACTTAGAGCTATGCAGTGAACAGTTCGAAATGAAATAAGGACTTTATTTATTTATTTATTCTTCATCTACAAGCTTTTGCTTAACAGACTAATTACAAATATGAAATTATAGAAATATTATTATTAAAATTTTACAAATAATGTTATTTTAATATGCTAAATAAAATGTTCTTGAAGCGTTCCCTTGATAAATGTAAGTCTAAAGAACTACAATGTATATTAAATGATTTAATTGCTCTAAATTGGCTCATTAGATCCGTAATTTGTTCTATGCCATTGCTAAAAAAGAAATTGTCTTTCCCTCAGTGGTCTAGCTGGAGTATAGATAGGGATAAGCGACAAAAGGGTGGGGCTGTTAATATGACCACACAACAAATCTCTAACAAACATAATGTCATGCGAGCTCCGTCTGGTGACAAGAGGCAATACTCCCAGTAACTGACATCTAGCCGCATGAGAAGGAGAGAAGTCCCATCTTAATTTCCGGAATATGTATTTTGTAAAACGCCTCTGTACACATTCTAGGTGATCTGAAAAAACTTTATAGACCGGATTCCAGATTATATCAGCATACTCCAAGATAGACCTTACCAGAGATATAAAAAGAATTAGGAAAGTGTGAGGATCAGTAAATTCCTTACAATTTCTTTTAATGAAACCAACAATTGCATTGGCCTTAGCTGTTACATAATATGGTGTGCCAATACTCACTTCCATTTTAGGAGTTGAAAAACTGAGTTAATTTAAGACACATTAGCGGACGAAAATGTCTTCTTTATTCAATATCCACTCCTACTCCAGTATCTGCATGATGAATGCTCTAGGGGCTTCAAGTACTTCGACAACTATGTGCGGAAAGTCCTTCAAGAATATTTTTCAAAAACTAAAAATTCCTTCCATTGAAATCTGCTGATAGTGATTAACACAACATAACCCAAAAGCAACGACATTCATCATAATAAATTGCATAGGCATGCAGCAGCAGCTCCTTGCTCCTTAACCCTTTAACACAATCGATCACGATGCGGCAGCGGCATGCAGAGCATAGTATTAAGGATATCGCATCGCACAATTTAAATGTTTAGCCGCTTAAATGGACGCATACTCTAGATAACTCTGCCCAGAAGCAACGTCCACATTCAAAATCACTGTTGTTATGGCAGATTCTTCTTCTTTTACCTACCAGCTTGCGATGGACCACACACGATGGTTTTGGCGCATGGTCCTTTTGGGTCATGCGACCAGCGAAGCGACGACCGTGTATATTCTCCTCGTCTATATCGGCGCAAAACGATCTCACGGTATCCGATATCAGTGAAGGGAATTGCATTTATTGGTTTCAGTGTTTTTGATTGTGTGTTCGCCTGTGTGTGTTTATTTTGTTCGCATTTTTGGAATGCCCAGCAATGCGAGAAACAGTTGCAAGTCCATTAACCCCGAATCAGTTGAATATTCTGTAAGTGCGGATGCCGCCAACAGGGAGAAGTTCCTGCTCAACAAAAGAAATCACTTTGTCGATTGGCCATCATTACAAACGAGCCTGCTCCGAGTGCAGATGCGACGCACATCACAGGTGACACATAAAGGTGTGAAAATATCCACGGACCAGGAAAGAGGGCGATGGACGGCAGGGAAATTATCGTAAATTCCATAGTAACGCTCAGTGGACTACGTACTCATAGCCGAGTCGGCACTCCTGTTAACTGGTCAAATCGGTGGCTGGCTATTCCTTAGCCTTTTTAAGTACACCACAGTGCAGCGGCGCGGATTGACCGACAAAAGACACCAAAGTGGCAGTTGATATAATGCATTGGCGTAGTTGCTTTCAACAGAGTGTTTGTCAAAATGAAATTGTTTACCGGAATGGGTGTGGGTAGTGGGCAAAAGTGCGTTCGACTTCTTGTTTTATGTGACGCGTGCATTGGTTTCGAAGTTCTAGCTACTACTTTGTCGTCGCCATTGCTCCATCACCATTACAAAACGTCATCATCATTAAAGTCGGACGTAGAGAGATCATCACGAAGAGGGCTGTTTGACTTTGGATCTGGTTGTTGTGATGGTTGTTGTTATTATGACCAACCTGATTAGGGTCCAAACAAGCAGTTTTTCATCACACCTGCGGTTATTAGTTGTGGTTTCTTTTCTTTTGGGCACCAATTTTTCACTTTTTTTTTGTTATTTACGGGTCCGAGAAGGTGTGTCACGCCCTTGTTTTCTCTTTGTTGCCATGCTAGTTGGGCATGGGCATCATTGCTTTCTTCAGCTTGATGGTGTTTTGATTGAAGCTGTCGAGTGGTATGTTCTGTTGATGGTTTTCTAACATTAAAATGATGTTATTAAAGTTGGAAGATGGAGTTGATTGGGTAACTCACCTAATTTTTAGATTCTGTTTCCTTTTCTTCGCGTGTGTTTGAATAGATCGATCATGTTGAGTCGTTTTTTTTTGTATGGAATTGGGCATATTAACTGTGTAGTATAAAGTATAACACTGAATCGGCATCACTTTTGAAAGAGAATTCAACCACGCAACCAATCCAAAGTTAATTGAAGTCGGAGGAAGAAAGCCGAAGCAAATGGCAGGTCATCGTGGAGTAATTTGGAGCCTAATTTAAAGCTGGAAGATACTAAAGAAAGGCATAGAAAAACTCACAGAAGATACGGTATGAGTATGGACTTTTGGTGGTCCTTAGGGCGACGGAGACTGAATCTAAGGCTACTCTTGAACTTAAGAGACGTTTTAGAAATTGCTCTAGCCTCGCATAAAAACCTAAGAAGCGAAGCTTACCATTTGTTGCTACGTAGAAACTCTGCAACAGATACAACCCTCCTTTTCCTAACGTTTAAGTTTTAACCTAAAAAATATTAATGCTTTTTTATCATTGCGTAGCAATTGAGTTTTCTGATCAAAGCAAACCTGTGGTTCTTCTTAGGGCTATCTGCTACGATGTGATCAAATTAGCAGTAGTTGGTTTTCTTCTTCTCAGACCTTTGAAGTTGGCCTCACCTCATGAGGTTTCCTTTTTTTCTTTTGTCAGCAATACATTTTAAAGAGCTTCCAAAAGTTGGCTTTTGTTTCTGGATTATTTTTACTAAGGATTGGGAAAGATGATCAGGCACTCATTCGATAATAATATTTTCATTTAATTTTTTATCGTCGAAATGAAATATGTAGTTCCTAAAACTAGCAGCTATCGGCCACTTCCTGTGGAGACGAATAATTAACTTCCTGCTTTCTTAGGCATGGTTATGGTTAACCATCAGAAGCCTACTTCCACTTTTGTCAAATACGTCTTCGCATTTTTGAAGCTACGCAGGCGATAGTGTTATTTGCTTTGTCAGGCTACAGTTTGTTAAGTGTGAATAAGAGATAAAGTACTCTTTTTGGCAGCCTTTCTGCTGTCCACGCAGTTCGGTTTCTATTTCCAGAACTTCCTGGGTAATTAATTAAAGCTGTCAATTTGATGACTACTCGAAGTGCTTTACTGATGTCCTAAAGGTTCCATTAGAGCTCAAAATCACACTTGGACATGATAAGGCTTCGAAAACTTTTGTCATCAAATTCAAAAGTATCGTAAGGATAAAAAATATGAGACTCTAAGACCCCAATATTGACTTTTTGGTAATGTAGTCATCAGGAAGTAACTATTTCGCTACAAAGATAATTTGTATAGGCAACTCCCACACTAACTTCACAATCCCTTTAGGTTTGCGTTTTATAATAAGATCATTTCTTTCAAGGTTTTCATTGTTCTTTCTGGTTCGTTCATTGCGCTACCGCTTGCGACTTTGGAAATTCAAGGCGTTGGTGTTTCTGAATCCCAATAACATGAAAAAAAGTGTTTTTCCACATCAGGTATCGCTATTGGGAAGGAATTTGACATGTCCCCCAATAGTAAATTCACTGCCATGAAAAGGGTTTTCTCGATCAGCCATTCGAAGTCGGCAGAAAATTAAAGGTCCTCTCCATTCCTTCGCAAAGCAAAGTTATGATAAAAGCGCTAGGCCTGCAAGCACCCCGCTCTGTTGCGGAACCGTATGTATGTTAGTAAATAGCGAATTCCCTTACATTGAACGGTTGCACCACCCTATTTATTTGTTTATTTCCATTGTTTCTGTCTCTTTGATTTTCTTTTTGTGAACCCTTTTTCATTCAGAATTAGATTTGGAAATTTTCCTCTTCTCTTCAACTAGCAAATAGCATACTTAGGTATCTTAAGTGTCGAAGGTCGATTTCTAGCCGAAGCCGAAGCCGTAGCCGAAGTTTCAATAACTTAAAGAATTTTCCTTTCAGATTGACTGAAATCGAAAAAAAAATAATGGTTCTTTGGATTTTTTTTCTTGTACAGGTTTGTTCGTTGGGGTTGCCACAAAGCGTTTTTTGAAAAGCTTAAAGTCGCCTTGAATGTCAAACTGAGTGTTCCTGAGCCTAGGGGTCGACAAGAGTTTGCCTCAACTCGCCTTGGGTTATTGCTAGGGCGAGTTGAGGGCTGCCAAATGACATGTATTTTTATTCAAATGATAGAAATGTGTTGTGATTTTGAGGCTTAGTGTTTTTTAAGTTCTGTAAAAGCCAGGTTTTTTGACAACTCATAAAATTGTCAAGGTATTTTGTGCCAACTCCGGGTACAGTTCAACGAACGAACCAACAACCAAATGTATGCACCCAATTTAACGGGATAAATTAAATTGACTTTTCGTCCGTCGTAATATTGGGATGGGATCAAAGCTCTCTCCTTTATCTGGGGTCGAATTACTGCACACGTGATCGAGTAATAGGTACGTGACCGGATTTTGTGTTTTTGGAATTACTTCTCATATTATCGAACTTTTTAGTACCATACAATTTGAAATTTCTTTCATCAGTATTTGAACGAATTGAAGACGATAAATGAACAACAAGCTGATGTTGTGTGATTGGGAGTGAGGTTTTAAGGAAAAATAGTATTCACTCACGCGATCACTGATGCGGTAATTCGGCGCCTGGCTTACACTTGTAATCTTTGTAATCTGTTCGTTGGGTATGCGATATGCATCGTTGACCTCGGAAAATGCCGGCAAGGCTCCCGATCTCGGATTGCTCCACAACTGAAGCCAACAAAATGCTGGTGTCGTTGCATTTGTCTAAAAGAGTGCTTTGATGGGCTGCACCAGCAACCAGAGCAAATATTTCGTCCTGCTCCTGATACATGGCTTCCATCGGCTTTTCTTTTCATTTTGTGCAATTCTTCTTTATGCTTCTTTAAAAAAAAAAAATCATTTCAAACGAGCTCTTTTTTGTACTTGAGGTCTTCTTCCACTTGATTGAGCCACTTCAGACGAGGGGTCCCTTCGGCAGTTTCCCTGTAATGTGCTTTTTCCAATTCGACGATGTTCCCTGCACTTTTTTGATGTCAGCATTTGCTTTGTTTTGAAGTCGAAGTTCTAAAAAAGTTTCTTGTTCGAAGTGCATGGCCTGCTTTTTTAGTCCCTCTTGCATTAGCAACTTTCTCTAGTCCCCAAAATGGTCAATACGCTTGGTAATAATGTGAGCGATCTCGTTTTTACCTTGAGTAGGACATCTTATAGGCTTTTGTAGTTTAGTTACATTAAAAAAATAGGTGCGTTATTTTCTTTTTATGGACACACAAATTGTCGGCTCGTCTCACTCTTATCATATATGTATGTATCTTCCAGTTTAAAACTTCGAGCAGTCAAACTTGTTACGTTCCAAATCGCGACTTATAGGTTTTGCCTTTTATGGCTTTTAATTCTATCCTGATTACCTGATTTTGGGGTTCACAGTCATTTCTAAATAAAATAAATAATAAGTGGCTTACCTTAGTCTAACTGAGCGTAACGAAAGGACCTTGAATCCTTCCTGCTGTTCTTTAGATAGAATACCGTCACTTCCTGCCATGACTTACGTAAGTGTCGAAAAGCTAGACAGTTTTAAAAGTATAGGAGTCATTGTGTTCGCTGAAATGTTCCATCCACGAAGAGTTGAACGGTTTCATTAAAGAGATCGACTATTCTTAAGGTTTTTTATCTTAAATTTGCGAAGCCATAGGTACTTATTCACCAGGCATCCTTTTGTAAGTTCAATAGAATAATGTCGATTTTTTCACTTGGAAAAATATTTCGACACCAACGAAGTTATTCAAAATCTCAGCTACCGTTCAATGCTTGTCAGTTGTACTTATCAAATCACACTGCTGTTATCGATATCATGGTATGATTATTATCGAACCCCAAACCCGAGCCATTTGAGGTAATTTTGCAGTGTTTACTATGACATTGACTGTAAATCGCAAAAAACCGAAATATGGACACCACGCCTAACTCTAAACAAAACAGGGAGTTGTTTAAAACACATGAGGCTTACTCGTATACCATGACATCGAAACTAGCCTTCCTTCAAGCCACAATTTTTCAAGAACCTGATTTCTTAAGCCTTGATAAGGTCACTGCTTTGTTTCTAGAACTCGAAATAGAATGTCTTGTACTGAACGACTCCTTTTTTTCTTGAATAATTAAAACTCCAAATCCTAGTGTCAATACCCTATAATACCCTTAACTGGCTTTGTAATGAAAAGTTTTTCTAGCCGTCACATGAACTTCGCATTGTGTTCATTGATCGAATAACTTCAGAACTACTCAAGCGACCAGGCTTAAATTTAATGATTTAAATATTCAAAATAGTTCCATATTCTGAATAGTTCCAATTCGGTCTAAATTGTTCAATTTCGAACCTCAACCTTTTGAATGCCGAAAGCCCAAACTCATCAGTTGTTTGATATCCTATGACAAATATTTGTAAGGACTCACACATACCTACACAATATGGAGTTTCATATGGGTCAAACTCAAACTTTCAGTTGAAATTATCTAAAATGGCTTCCTATTACTCTAGGACATCGATATTGGATAGAAACTCTAACCTCACAAATCGGACAAAAAACAAGTTAGCCAGACAGAAGCTCTAATCGTCCGATAAAGTCCTTCAAACAAAATTTTTCCCATGACCTCGGTACACACGTATTCTCCCGCCCATTCAAATTAAATTGTCCTTCTCAAATTGAGCTACTGAAAATCAAATCCATTAGCCACCCAACATGACGACCAGTTTCGGATGTACTCGTATTTTCTTTTTTCGCAAATCCAAGGTCAATCCTCGCATCACATACAAGACACAACTCACCAATGACATTTGTGTAATTAATTTCCTTAAAAAAAGAAGAAGTAAAATCTCCAAATCTAGTGCTACAGATGTACACCAAGGACATATCGCACTCTCCTCAGATAAGACAACGAAAATAAGTAGTCGATGTCAAGAGAATGACGACTAGAAGCCTAGGATAATAAATTTTCCCATTTTCTTCGCTTCTTTTGTTTGTGTGACCGCAAAAATTAAACATCTTCCAAAAGGACGAAGACGAAGACGAAGACACTCTTGCCCACCCGTCGAGTGTTTGGAATATATCTTCTGTATGAACATGCATATCCTTCAGTAATTTTGTTAATATTCACCTTGTTTGTGCGCAGTTTAATGTGTCAGTTTGTTTTTGGGACTGTGCCCTGCGGTGTTGGTCATTATCCTGGAGAAAAGGATAAATGTGAAGGTTGGGATTTGTATTTCTGTTTTCATTGGGCCCAGAGACTATTTGTTCCTTCTGTTGTCCTTCGTTGGGTAATTTAGAATTGGAAGAAGTGCCAGTAAACAGGACACGTCGTATAGCAACTGCTGGCAGAATATTCCAATTGTCTGTTGTTCCTTTCATGGTCTACGCTTTTAATCGATTTGGAAAGAGGATTCTCGTTTCTGGCTTTGGGTCGAATTTTAGTTTGTTGATATTTCGGATTGAGGAGCATACAATTTGTGTTTGCAAACTTTTGGCCTAAAGAAGATTACAGGACCAGCGCTATAGGTGTGTGTATTGCGTAAATGAAAGGTGTGAATTATCCTGGATAATCTGTGAAGAGTTAGGTAAGACGTTTATGCAAATTAGGGCTTCGTTTTCCATTATTCAAGTTCCAGGATGTAACGAGTTGAAAGGATGATAAGGCACGCTTTTCACTCGAAACTCAAAGAGAAGTCCCAACGTGTCTCTGCCAAATAAGCGATTAAAATGGTGGAGCGATATATGTACACATTCTGTAGTATAGGTACTCCTTTTTGTTAAAGACCCGTCGATCACTCCTTGTACTCCGCAATATTGCAACGAGTTAGTCGCAAACAGCACATACCGACAACTAAACGATTGTGAAAAAGCTTTGTGAATCCAAAGGAATTTCTGGTTTAGAGGGTGCGGCTGCGTCATTAAATTCGATACTCAATTTGAAGTTGAGCTTGTGTATTTCTTATTCAAGATGTAGATAAAGATCACGAGCCATACAGCGCAGAAGAATCGAATGAACTAACGAACAAACCAAATGCGAAAAGCGATCATTAACGAGGTGCTGGATGTGTGTTCAGAAAACTCTTATGCCAAAAGCTCATTAAAATGTGTGCTGCAGTCGTAGGTAATGAACTCATTAAGCGAAGCGCAACAGCAACGAAATAACGAAACGTTATTTGGGGCCTCGACGGGGGGTGCTTTGCTATTCAATTAACAATAATTATTGCTGCGCCATCGATATTGTGACGAGAGCACACAGAAAAGGTGTGGAGACTGAGGGAGGAACACAAAGTGCTTAAGGAGACCACACACGAAGTCGTAGACCAGTGGTGTGCTTTGGATATTTTGTGAAGGATATACTCTGGCATTTTAATTGAATGTTTAGGGTTTTCATTTCAAACCATTTTATGATTTTATTTTTGGTTACTTTAGCGTATTTTTTTTTTATTATTCTGTCTGCCATTTTCTTATGGTTACAAGCGGTTAATGGAAAACCGAATACGGATTACATCAGTACCAGAAAGTCTTAACCAAATGATGAAAGGCGTTATGTCGCACAGTCCTTTTTTTTAATCACAAAAGCTGTCAGCTACTACTATTACTTCTACTGCTATGTACTACGCGTAGTTTGTGAATTGAAACGTCATTTGCAATCTCACGAAAGCGTTGAATGTACGTACATATTGGCTACATTTACTCCAGTGAATGAGTTATAATTAAAGCTTTAGCAGTGCCTCGATTACTCTGTCTACTCTTTTTCCACGAACTTTAAAATATTAGCAAGGAAATCAGCAAGCATATCACCCGAATCCAGCGACTTCGCAATGCTTTTAAGGATTAAATAGAACATTGCGAAATGGAATTACATGAGGGACAAGCAAAAAAGGCAGATATTTTCAAGTGGCTTGCTAAGAAACTTAGGAAGAATTGTAAAACCATATAATTGACTAAGATAAATACACAGAGCATCTCGAGGGTACCTACTACCCTGCCGTTTTGTACTAATCCAAACTTCTCAAAGAGCTCCCGCTTATCAATTGCAATCAAGGACTTCGATAATTTGCTCATACCTTCATCTTCAAATTTGATTTCGTCAAAGTAATATTCACCATTAAAATAAATAGTTTATATTATAAAGCTTTGTATATCGGTGCCGTTGTTAGAATGTCTGCCTGCTACGTGGGAGTTGTAGGTGAAAATCCCAGAAACACAAAATTGTCTATATGTATAAGGATATCTCCCGTCACGAAGAAGTGGCAAGTTCACCTCGAATAATTGACTTCCACGAAAAGCGCTTTCCAACTTAGCCGTTCCATCGCTGCATTTGTTATTGAGTAACACCTCTCGCTTTTTTATACAATCGAATGATATCACGAAAAATAATAAAGCCAGACAGTCATTTTATAATTTCGTCAGATAAAATCGGGTTGTAGGTTGAAAAAAAAAAAAGTCTAATTCGAGTTCTGTTAGTCTTAGCGCTGCTGGAGAGAACTCTTGGTGCCAATTTTTCGCCGCTTTCGTGGTTAAAATTTGAGAATTTCATCAAAGTCTGTCCGTCACCTGCAATCCTCCTCCACGAGCTGTCTGTGCCAGAATTGGTGTTTATACGCTCGTACATGTCACGAGTGTAATTTTCCACGTCTAATTCAATTTCACCTCCGATATCTCTATACTGTTGTAAAGAGGGAAGATTTTTTTTTGCATCCAATAGGTTCCCAAATTTAGACGGTTTGAGTGAAATTTGGAACATCGAAGGTCTATAGATCTAGAGCCTAGAAGAAAACATTCGCCTTTTTATAATAGCGCAAAGATTTTGGCTTGTATAACAGTGACTTTCTTGAAAGTCGGAAATCGTCCGACTTTCAAGACTCCGCCAGCTCTTGACTCTTTTTTTAATATAACTTTCTTGTATAAAACAAGCTATTGAATACAAACATCCCTATTTTCAAACAAAGTTTTACTTTTCCAGATTTCATTTTACTTTTCTGTTGAAAGCTTTCCAATTGCATGGCTCAGTCTTTCCGATCTTGATCTCTCCGCAATGGAATTTAATTCTCTTTGAATCCTTAGAAACAATTTTCGGTAGGTACAAAAGTACTTAGGCTAAGATTATTTACGAAGCATTCTCCAAGGCCTTTAAGAATTTTGCTCAGCTGAATAAACTATTGGAGGACTTGCCAATTTTCTCGCGAAATGTGATACCCGTGAAAAATAAGTTTTCCTCTATTGGGATTTGAACCACGAACCTCTGTATTAACAGCCCAATATTTTAATTATCACGCCTCCGCCGCGGGTACGCTGAAAAGTATTGTGTTATGAAAATAACAAATTGACTGTCATGTCATTTTATCCCTTTGTCCGTGGCGATGCGTAGCATTTTGAAGAATCCCTCTCCCCCTTAAAAGGAATAGAAATTACCGAACCGAGCTTCAACTGCATAAAGGTCACAACTCTTAACTTTCCCGTTTTCTATAAAACAGAACTTCGGGTATTGAATATTCAAATGTTATACAAACATTAAAGCATCAACAACCAAACGCTACTCTACTCCAAGTTGGTGTTTGATAATAATTTCCAAGTAACCATATCTTCAAGAGAAGCTTGGGAATGGCACTCTTTTGGAAAATGAAGCAATACACTTTTACACCGATCGATGGTTTAAAAACCAGCGAAGGTGTGGGAAGTGACATCTACTCAGAAAAACTGAACCTCAGTCTTTTCTTCCGCCTACCCGATCATTGTAGTGTGATTCAAGCGGAAATTCTGGCGATTAAGGAGGTGCTGTCTTGGCTCAAAGAAAACCTCATATCCTCCACGGATATTCGAATCTTCTCAGACAGCCAAGCTGCCCTTAAATATCTTGCCTCTGTCTCTATCTACAGAATCCATCACAGTCCAAAATTGTCAGATGTCTCTGAGGGAGATGTCAAATCAATTTAACATTCACCTTTCATGGGTGCCAGGGCACAGGGACATACCAGGCAACTGTATGGCAGACGAACTAGCCAAAAAGGGCACGACCACTTCCCTACGCTCAGAATGGAATAACATTGCTGTACCTATCGCTACATGTAAACTCCTACTTAGACAAGACGCTGACGCTTCACCTTCAGGGATGACAAACACTAAATGGACTGAGAATAACAACTGCCTTGCAACCAAAAAAGTTTGGCCGTGTGTAGACTCAAATCGCTCGAAGAGTTTGTTAGCCTGAACCCCTACCCCTAGGTTCTACCATAGGTGTTCCTACGGGACATTGTCCAATAGGAAGACACGACGAAAGACTTGGTGTGTATTCCAATGATTTCTGCAGAAGCTGCATGGAAGAAGAGGAGGAAGAAACCGTTGAACACCTTCTTTGCTCATGCCCTGCACTACTTCATAGGAGGAAAACTCATCTCGGTGACTTCTTCTTCGATGAAACTAGCGACTTAGCTTACATAGACCCTAAAAGTCTTTCGAAATACATTAAAAGTTCCGCGTGATTCAACTAGCAGGTGATTAAGCGGCTAGTCCCATAATGGAATATTAATAAGTGAACAACTCGTTAATCTTACATCGGGTTTCTGAGATCAGTAGGTGATTAACTTGCTGATCTCGGTCGTATCACAATGGGCCCATGCGGCCTAAGTGTGTCAGGCAATGTACTGTACCTACTCATTGGCTGACAGCCACTTCCACCTATCCTAACCTACATTCACCTACATATTGAAATAATTTTTTGGTATAAAAAAAAAAATCCAAAAAAGTTTGAGCTAAAAAAATGTTTTAACAAATAATAGAGAATAAAATATCGTGTTGTCTATTTTAAACCTTAAACTTACTTTAGTGTCAAACTCTTAAATCATTTTGAGCAAACAAATATTTGTCGTCAAATATTTTGTTGGAAGTAAAATTTTCTTCAAAAAATGTTTTTCCGTTTACGAGCTTTAAAGCTTCAAAAACTGGTAGATATGTTTTTTTTTTAATGTTGCTCTTTTACTTTGATTTTTTTAAAATAAGCAACAAATCAGTATGTGAAAAGCTTAAAGGAAATTTAATGCTCTACAAAAATGGATACTTTTCCAAAAAGTAGGTACTTCGTTCAGAAGTTATTCGCGATCAAAGCTAAAAAAAATTAAAAGTTCTCGTTTTTTCGTTGTTGGTTTTTGAAGTGAAAACTTCTTTAGGCGCGTTTGGCACTTTTGCGATGGGGGTAAAGCAATGAATTCGCGACCGACACCATTTTTTGGCTCATTGTATTACGTATGTAAATTCGTCATAGCCCAGCGTCTCAGGTTCGATTCCCAGCAATGACTTCCATTTTTTTATTTATTTAAAGTGAAAACATAAACAAAAATTGTGCCCACGGCTGGGATTCGAACCTGAGACCCTTAGTCTAATAGCCAACGACTTCATTTCATTTTCATTTTTAATTCATTTTTATTCAATTTTACTTATATCTACTTACATGCTAACAAAAATGTGTAAAACTAGCTTATATAATAACTTAATTAACTTACTGACCCTAAGCGGGTACTCTAAATTATTCAATATCTTACTACTAATGCCTTTCGGCCATAAGATAACTTATGAATTAAAAACTAGAGCTAGTTAAAACTAAGAAAATTTTTTTAAAAAACTTAGTTGAAAGATAATTTTTTTTTGTTTTCTTAAAACTAATTAAAACTACTTAAATCTACTTAAAACTAGAGCAGCCACAGTCGCAGCTTTTGGGGTTTTTTTTTTGGTTTTTTTTTTTTTTTTGTGTTTTGTATTTTGTAATCTTTTTTTTTTTTTGTATTTTATAATTTTTTTTTGGATTTTATGTTTTTTGATTTTTTGTGATTTTTTTGTTTGCCACTGTGCCCACCCCCTATACCCTAAGACTTACACGCTAAACCTTTGTAAGCCAGCCATTGGCGACTCGCTAGATATTATTATCAAATTCTTGTTGTTGTTCCGACAACCACCAGAACATTTTCGACGTTTTAACAACGTCACGACGATCGCGATCTGAAACCGCCCTACTGAACCGGAGGAGCTCTTCATCTTCTCCGCCTACTGCGGTGACGTCTCGGTTGTAAGGGAGCCGTCGTTCCACGGACTTCCGGCAGACGTGGTAGATTAGCGGAACCGCCAACCTATCCTGAATCAGCCCTACCATATCAAAATAGAGGAAAGCCTCCGTTGGGACAAATCCACTGAAGCGCGTTCTCTCCATATATTCAGTGTTGGGGTAATAAGCCCCAAAAATCAGGCCATTGGTATGCAACGCAGAATAAATAAAAAGCACCAAATATTTTACTACCATTTCAATGAAGTGGATTAGTGAAGCTGGAATCATGGCAGAGAAGGAGACGCACTGGTCGATGATTCGAACTTTACAACAAATTAAAACCATCGCGATGATTTATCGATGGAATTGAAATGGTTGCATGAAAATAGTTTGAAAAACCATTATTCAAATATTCACTAATTTCGTTTCTAAACTTAATGCATTGTCCTTTCATTTTATTGTCAAAGTTTACGAGCGCAGTTACAAAATCTGTAGACACTATCGACTATCGTTAAAAAATTGAATGCATTGATTTTAACAGAATTTCACAAGGGTGACGAAGAAATATAGATATGATATTCCAGATTTCAATTTCGTTGCTAGTTTCAGAAGGCACGATCGTCCAGCAGCAGGAGTAGCTATCTATAAAAGGTTGTCTGATACAACTGCCATATTTTCCTCAAATCATATGGATTTGCATACGAGGTACCTACACTAGTATATGTTTAGTAGTAATGTTTTTGATATCGGCGATTTGTGTGTTTATCGTTGCCTTTATGCTTTATGGAAATGGACAGCAAGTTATAACAGTACACGGTTAAAAATTTTGATATACTTTTTAATACAGCCCTTGTATTACAGTATTACTGTATTGCATACAGTCAAAATTAGTTTTTAATATTTCCCAAATATTACCTTTCTTTTTTAATTATTTTGTATTACATTTTAACATTTCTGTATTATACCTACAATTTGTAACACAAACCCGATTAAAATGTATAAATCAACACGATTAAGAAACATTACTTTAGTATTCAAAACTAATTATTTCGACCTTTTTTGAGATTGTAGGCCAATTTGCTATTTAAATTTAATACCATAATTCTTGGCTTTCAACTTCTTTTATATTATACAATTCAATAATCAGAGGTTATTTTATTCCATTTGTTATGTCAATGTACTGGCAAAATTGTTTTTCAACGAGTATCGCTTCGGAGAGGAATTGGCAGTGTGTTAGTAGTAAATTCATTGCAATGGCAATTGGAGAGAATGAGAGCAGTTAGTAAAGAGTTGAGAGCAGTTAGTAAAAAACAAATTAAAATGTAATAATGACGATATTAAAAAGTAACCCGCATTTTTTTTTCATTACTTTTTCATATCTTAACATTATTACATTTTAATATTTGTTTTATTAACTGCTCCCTTTTAATATTTGCACTTTATTAGATTCTAATAAATTTTTGGTCTTGTCATATATGCAACCCAAAAAATATTAAAATCAACACCAAAATCTTTAACCGTGTAGGGGTTTATAATTCACCGACTACGTCTTCAAGTGCAATACGACAGTTTTTATATAAAAATTTATTTATCTAGTCTGAAGACGCTTCTGATACCTTCACGATAAAATTGGGGAGAGATTTGATGATTTCCCAATGATTTTGAGTGGTGATTTTAACACCAACTTCGGCGATGCTACAAATTTGCCACTTTTTCAATTTTTAAAAGAACACTAATTTACAATGACGAATGGCCGCAGCCTTAGTACAACGAAATATAAAGCGACAATTGATGCGGTCTTTGCGATATATTTAAATAGATTTGAGACAAAATTGTTCGTTTCCTATTTAAGTTACCATAGACCTATTATTTCAGTATTAGAATACGATGATTGTAAAGATGGAATTGTGAATGAAAACTCATAAGTTTCATTGATGTCTCTCTATATGTACATTGTACATCTACATAAGTATATTATAAAAGATTTTCCTGTACCTACATTAAAATATTTACTGAAAATTCAATTCAGTTTTCACTTCCGTAGGCACTCCCGGAGTTCTTCTTTTTTTTTAGAAATTGATAATCGGAATTCTAGATCGTGAAAAATCATTAGGTACCTACTTTATTTTCATTTTATATTATTTCATCAAAAAAAAAGTGAAGATCATAATGAATTCAAGACCAAGCCCAAAGGCCCCCCACCCGGTTTGAATGTAGTGCAAGCTTCTGTGCCGCATTGCAGAACTGAGTAAAGAGGATTTTACTTCGCGAATGCTTTCTTAGTCCAAAGTAGCATAAAAGATTGATCCGAAAATGTTCCCTACCCTTTAGTCACTATATTGATTTTTATCAGTGTATTACTTTTAATAGTCACTAGCTGAAGTATGCTTCCCAATTTAGTCTCCTAGAAACATTTTGGCGCAGGGTTTTTCGTTATACCTACTCTATCTAGTCTTTCCTGTGACAACATCTTGAGTGTACAACCTTATTCTGAACTTCTCGAATAACACTGTATATTTATGTAATACGATCTTCTAAATGCGCAAACATTGATTACCCTGACCTACTTCATGTAACTTCTGTTAAAACTTACTCTCATTATTCAAGAACTATACCTTCTCCTTCTCCACAATTTACATTCCATATCTGGTATTCTTCGCAATGTCGTCAGTAACTCGTCTCACAGGGTTAGTTTTCATAACTCCTTATTATCCTTCGATCTTCCTACTTTACTGAGCAGTACATGACTATAGTTTCACGGAATTGTTATAACAACGTACCTACTGTGCATAGTTCTATAGCTTTGAGTAAATTCTCGTAAGGGTAAATAAATGTGAATAGTAAATAAACCGACGGCAACAGGAGTCAGGCCTGAAAACTCAATTTGAAAACTTGTTGTTGTCTATTGGTGTTTCATATGCACAAGTCTTCTAAGTGTTTAAAAAAAATATGAAAGACTCTACACCCCACCCAAATTAAAATTAAAAAAATTAAAATTAAAATGATTAAAATCACAATTCAGAAAAGTACCATTTGCGTTACTACCTACCCGGACAGCAAAATTTAGTATCCGAACGCCTTGTTTTAGTAGCCAGACACAATCATTTTAAGAGACAACCCCTGTCCGGGTACTGAATATTCATGATAATCGCACTTTGTTAGTACCTGGACATCATGTCTGGGTACTGAAAAACATATTCAATTTTGTTTTTAGTGCCCGGATACTACAAATAATGGCAAAGATTTTATTGAATTTGGTTTTTTTGCAAATTGTTTTAGTCAATCATATTTCCAACGAAACCAATGTCTTTCCATTACAATAAATTAATTATTACTTGTTCAATTGCTTACTACTAAAAACTGTTCCCACTATTTTTTTTACACAAATCGCCAACGAGACCGCACCTTCAAAGCTTAAACAATTAAATGATGCGTAGGTAGTTCTTAAAGTACGCATTTCGAGTAGGTACCTGAAACTTTGCATGCATGTATAGGACACATTGAAGGACCCATGTTTGTTGTTGTTTGTGGATTTTTTCGAGTGATGTATCTATTAATTTCAAAAAAGGTCAATGTGTCCGGATACTAACACTTTCCGGCTACTAGTGCGTTTACCCTGTGACACCCTTCTTCTTGTCTATGTAATTTTGTGAGCAATGCTTCCATCTTCTGATGAAATAGATAATGTCAAAGTGTTCGTAGGTATATGCAAATCAACAATTTCTTATATCTATTTATTTGTTAAAAAAACACATTTCAAATGCCAACTATAAAATTTGCTTCCATGGGTTGGGTAGGGTAGGTACCTATACCCAGAGCTTAAATCAGATGTTCGTGGTTCGAATTCCAACAGACGCAAAATGTTTTTCGCGAGTATCGCCTTTTGCGAGGAATTGACAAGTCCTCCGTTAGTGTTCATTGCCATGAAGAGCTCTTATTTATTTCTTTATTTATAGGTAGAGGTACCTATACCTACTTCTAAAAGTTAGTTAGCTAGGTACTGCCTACCTATACTTACTTAACAAACTAAACATTACCTACGTTTTTTTTTTCATAGAAAGCGTTCACCTTTACCACCTACTTCCCTTCATGCTTGGGAACAAAATTCTTAACTCACAGTTGAACTGTGTAAATGCTTCACAATTCTCGAGGCTTCTTCAATGTCAACTCCCAAGCACTTCATCGGATAAATGACTTGACTCTCTCAAAGTCTTCAAATATTAATCTACATCTGGGAGTCTTGACAATCAAGCCAGTAACATCTGTGAACGTGAAGTTACAGTAAAATTCCCTCAGTCTTTCGACAACTAACAGAATCAGTCAACCTTATCTTGTCCAATTAAACATAAAAACAATGAAACCACATTACCATGTCAGCGATAGACTAACTATACCTACCAACCGACCAACAATTCAAAACGTCAGCAAAAGTTCCTACAAATCTGACATTCCGAGAGTTGCGCCGGCCAAATACAAACAACAGCAACAACAACAATACCGTGGAAAATTGTATTTAATGAAATCATAGTCAGCAATCAATCGCAGTCACTTAGAACTAACAACAGCCGCCATAGAAAGAAACAACAACACCACAAAAGTAAACATGCTAATGGTAGTTGTAATAAATACAGTAACGCGTCAACGATTGAACAAATTAAAATTTTCCCCCCATTCAATCAACAAACGCACACACAAAAGGAAACTGATTTCGCGCCATCAACGAATTAAATGTCCAACACACAAGCATAAGACTAAATTGAGCAGAGATGGGAGATGTAACTCACTCTCTCCTCAACGCTTACAACGTGTTTCTTTTTACATGGGTAAAACAGAGATCGCCGCTGAGGAATAATTGGTGTGGACGTTGGAATAGGGCTCAATACTCAAACTCAACAGCCATTGCTGCGCATAGTGCGAGGGAGAGAGAGCGAATGAAGGAATGCGCCCTTTCGTATGTAAACGGATTGGTAGAATGTTTGTGGTTGATTGTTCTACGAAGGGGAAACGAATGAATTGCGGTTAGTTTGCGGTTACTAATCAGGATTAATGGCCGACGGAAATGAATTTGTATTCCATTGAGTTGTGTTCAAAATTGGAAAGAGATGGAGACATGTATTTTTAAGGCAGATGGAGAGAATAATGAATTGATTCATTCTGATGTGGATGTGGAGTGGACTCTAAGCGGCAACTGTGAATTTCGCCATGTGGCTGGAATCTATTTGAACCCAAGTACGGCGAAATGGTAAACCATGAAGGGGAGATCTATGTTAAGCAAGTGTTTCTGCTTGGTTTCTTCATCCTCAACTTCAATTTAATTAATCGGCAATCTGTAACCACATATATGACTGTGTTAAGTGAAATTGTTCATCTCTTCTGTAAGCGATCAGTTTGTGTTCGTTTTTTTTACGAGTGTCTTCGGAACATTTTTATTTTGATGTTGTATTTGATTTGCACAATTTCTTGTAGAACGGATTTTTATAAGAAGAAAGGATAGGTAGAGAAGAACGCTTAAAATTTCAAATGAATGAAATGAGAATGAAAATTCTGCGCATCAACATATATCTTACTTTTTAGAGCAATCATCCGACAAAATTTGAAAAAGATTAAGTTTCAAAAACAAAATCTTCTTTTTTGAAGAATCAATTATTCAAAACAACAATTTTTCATAGTTTTTTTTCTTCGAATTGAAGACCAAATACCTATTCAAATCGAAAATATTTTCTTCCAATGATGCATGATCTAGTTTTTTATTCAATCAAACGAAATTTTGTCATGTTGACGAACTGGAATACCTAGTTAGATCCACCTCATCTTGTAAGTGTTATTGACAAAACATTTTCGTTAATATTTTTGAGAATAAATTATTCAAATCAACAATTTTTCATTATTCTTTTCTTCAAATTGAATAGGTAATAATCCAAAACGATCATGGTTTCTTCAAATGCTGCTTGATTTAGTATTTTATTCAAACGAATAAATTTGTATCATATTTACAAAAATATTTTGTTAGTTTTCAATGAATCAGTTATTCAAAAACACAATTTTTTATTCAAATTTTCTTCACTTACGTAAAATGTATGTTTCATTATGAAACTGTTCTCTTTAAATTTAGTTTTTAGATTCAAATGGCAGAAGATAAGTCGAGAGTATTAAGTCAATTTTATTTCTTTTAAGTTTTCAGTTTTTTCTTACATAAAAGATTTGTGGTTGATCGGAATATCGATTTTTGTTTAAATTCATTCATCAGTAATTATTCAACTGTTAAAATACAAAAATGTGAGTGCAACCCCTGTGGCCCACACGACTAACTTCTCAGAGATAATATAGTATTTTAAGCGCTAATATTTTCTTCACACTAACGAACTTGAAGAATTTTCTTCTTTTCGTAACGATTCCAATCGTTCGCTTTATTTTCATCAAATTGAATAAATTTTATTGAGTGGAATATTTTTTTTTTCTTTAAATTCCAGAAATTAATCTTTTTGAAGAATTTTTTTCAATCTTTAGTTTTAACTGTACTCAAAATGATAAATTGTTCATTATGTTAAAAGAAATCAATCCAGTATTTTCTTCACATTGACGAAATTTGTCAACTTGAAGTTATTTCTTCAACCTGTTATTGTTCAAGCTGAAGCAGTTGAACAGTTTAACGGATTATTTGTTGTATATTTTCTTCAATTTGAAGAAAATTCTGCAAATACTGCTTAGTGCCTTATTCAAATTGAAGAAATTCTCTTCAAACCGAAGAAATTTCTTAATTTTTCATTTTGTTTGACCGTTCTCTGCAGACTCGATTGGAAAGATCCAGTTTTGCTATTTCAGGTTCAAACTGTTACTCAGTAACTCAGCCTTTATTTAGGGACCGTTTGAAATTTTTTCGGTTATACAAGTTTAAAAACAAACATAATCAAGGGCATTGCTCTCAACCATTCATTTGAGGAACTGAGCGGATCTCTGGCTTTCTTCCGGTTCAGAACGGTTAGACGAGTAGCACTTGTCATGACATTTCTTCTGGGAAAACTTAACTATTCTCAACAAGTTGCTATACCCGCAAAAAGTGTTTTGTAATTTTCAGGGAATCAAAAACCGGCCTTCACGTTATTGTATAACACTTATTGCACCACGAGTAGACACGCACTAAAGACGTAGCGTCAACAATCTGTCTTCGCTTTGAATTGAGATTACGATTTTCTTTATTTTTACTGTCAAACCGAGTAAAAGTTCAACCAAACGTAACTTTTGCGTTCGAGTCGCGTTACGTTATCTTGTACACGAACCAACGAAATATCGAGGTCAAAACGGCATTGTGAGAGGATGTAGGTACTGATATTCTTTGTTTTAACTCATAAACGTCAGGTAAAATTGAAGCTAGATCGGCTTGTGATTCAGGCACTTCTTTCTATACTTTTTTTACATGCACCACACCGAAAATCGGTTCATGGTATGTTTTGAGTCAACATCACACAATTTTAACCTGAATTCTAATTTTGTTTGGCCTTAGTTGTCATCACGTCAGCAATATAACGACTCTAATAATATTTTTCTTTGTCAAAAATGTTCCAACCACTTCACACTTACTTCCTAAAACCTCAATTAAAACCATTCCCATTTCTTCAAAGCGTTTACACTTCAGGACGATAATTTGACTATGCCCTAATTGAAGAATAAGAAGCTCGCCTAACCATTATCGAAGCAATTCACATCAGATTGCTTAATCTCATCAATACGAACCCAATTTTCACCCTTCAATGAGAAACCAGCCAAGGCAACCATAGCGAGTCACGATAAGTTGAAATACCTCTAAGTAGGTACCTACTCCAACGCTAATAGCGATGTTTACCTATCCAATGAGACCAGAAAGATCAAGCAAACAAAAATAACCAACAACCAACCATTAGAGGCACTAATTGCTGACCAATCAAGCTCAATCGCCGAATGGTTGTTAAAAATCGAGCTTTCAACAAATTGCGTTTCAATTAGTATCTGATGGCCTCTTGGTAGTTTTGCAATTTACATTTTGGAAAATTAATGAAGCGATTGATGTATTCTGGATGT
Organism: Melanostoma mellinum; assembly: GCA_914767635.1. Classification (NCBI taxonomy): domain Eukaryota; kingdom Metazoa; phylum Arthropoda; class Insecta; order Diptera; family Syrphidae; genus Melanostoma; species Melanostoma mellinum. The sequence continues at coordinate 173,286,681 of OU612059.1, read as the reverse complement.
TTCAGCCGTGTCGAGATTACAGTTCTTCGTTTGTTTGTGTCTATCTATGGTCTTCGATTTTGTTATAGCGATGAGCTTGAAAAGAATCTATTAAATTCAAACACTCGGCCATTATAAGCCAATTTCCGTATGTCGAGATACGAGTTGAGATCAATTCTTGGGGTTAATCTCAATTAGCACGGTGTGTTTTGTTTGTTTTTCTATTTTCTGATTTCCCAAATAGGCAAACAAAACCATTACGTGGATGGATTGAGAGGTTTGATGACTTTCATTTAACCTCAGCTTTGAGGTCATTGAAAGCAATCAAATAGAAACGATATAAGAGAACAGTTTGGGCTTTGATGAGGTGTGTGTGGAAGAAACTTTCACCGGAATCTAGTGTTCATTGTCATATGAATAAATGTAACGCCAAATTAGCAGACTTACATGATGTCCATTTCGTGGAGGTCACTGAGTTTGCGACACTTCCCAGCAATGCATTGCTGAACTTTTAACCCACAAATCGACACTGTTCGATAATTTACTGTGTTCAATAAAGAAGCACTCAATTAGAAATGTCTTCTCCATAAAGTAACACATTTAGTGACTGCGAAGTTCGGAAGCTTCTGATGCAATCTTAATGAAATGAATAATATTACTTGCAGTCTCCCAAGAAGTAAGCAGGATTAGGTACTAAAACTAGGGATTCAAGACAATCTTTCACAATTTAATTTACCTGTGAAACTACAAACACAACAGATTACAAAAAATTAAATACGTCCTCATAACATATTGGCATATAGGGTACCATCAATTCTTCTCTTTCCTCCTAGGCTGCGGATATTCTAGTTTTAGCCACGTTTCGACTGCGAAGTTGCTTTTACTTAGACTCTTTTCCCATGAAGACAATAGAAGCGGTGCTGTGATTTCTCAGTTTGTGAGCAATTGTCATCCATTTTCTTCAATGTCGTTTAATCTGAAAAGACATATCGATTTTCCTCCCATCTGCAGACATTGACGTTCAACATGCTAGCGTTAGTAGTCTAAACGACCAATGAATACATGGAGCAAGTTTGACTGGATTTGGTCCAGTGCAGAATCTATCGCCAGGAGAAAAATGATTTGCGTTGGGACATCTCACTTCCCGATAATGATGGAGTTATTGGAGTCCCCCTTTTAGTAGCAACTATTTTTGGAGGAATTACTTTCACTCCACCACGTTCTCGGATCAAAAATCTTCTTAAAATCCACGAGCATGAGGTGGTGAATTAAATTTAGCTGACTTCTTGAGAATGATACGTGGTGTTGATAGGGTCGACAAACGATCGCCTGTTACAACAAAAGTCTGCCTCGTGCTTCAACATTGTATAGTACCGAGAATAGCAGTTAAATATTGCTTTAAGTTTGCAAGACTACGGCGGAAGTTCTTCGAATACCCAAGTCGGCAGGTAAATTAAGGTTAGGTTAAGGTGTGGCTATCAGGAAAACGACTTCCACATCTAACCCATATAAGATTTAGCTATTGTTATACTTCATGAACGTCCGAGTTAGTACTTCATGATTTGAACCATTTGGAATTTTCTATAAGGCCACGAGAAACAGTGAATGTGTATTATGTTCATTAGAACGCTGATCACTGAAGAAAAGTTCCTTCAAATGAAGTTAACGTCTTTGAGAAAGGACATGGAATGGGTAGAGAAGGTGTGGAACAGTTTCCTCATTTCCTTCATTATCAGTGTAGATTTTGTTTGATAACACACCAAGTCTTCTCTTGACATGCCTATACCTATAAGGCGTTGTCCGCTTACTCTATATTATTTACATAGGTAAGAGATAGCAGAAGTTTAGTTAGATTTAGTCCAGTTTTAGTCAGATCTCCTTGTTCGCAAGAGATTACAGATAGCGGTTTTGAACCACCGATCATTTTCATTTAATCTTGCTTTAGCATGAATTTGCACAAAGTGATCTTAATACTTGTGGTACCCATGGTGTGATGGATAGCATGTCCGCCTGTTAATCCAGAGGTCCGAGGTTCGAATCCCAACAGAGGCAAAAATGTTTTTTCCACGGGTATCGCCTTTCGCGAGGAATTGGCAAGTCGTCCGTTAGTATTCATTGCCATGAAAAGCCGTTTTCTCGTTTAGCCGTTCGGATCCGGCAGAAAATTGTAGGCCCCCTCCATTCCCTCACAAGACATGGTTGTGAGAAACGCGCTAGGCCCTGGCGCCCCTCGCTCTGTTGCGCCACCCTATTTATTTATTTTATTTGATCTTAATACTTGTGATCGTCCTTTCTTCTTCCTTTTTTGGCAACTCAGGAACAACTTTATCATCTTCCTGTTCCTAGTAAAGGGTTTCGTTTTCCAAGAAGCGTTTTCCTACTAAGCTGATATATGTAAGATCGACTTGAAGGAAAAAGCTTTTGAGGAAATTGATCGGACTGTAATAGATCTCTTTCGTTGTTGGAGCTTCGGTTACAGAAACTCTGTAACGTTTAAGGATCAACTGATAACACTCAGTTCAGCGGTATATTAATTAAGCAGCATACGCAGATTCGAATTCTTAAATCTGCGTAGAAGATACTAATAAAATTCAATGCAATTCCATCATCACAAGGATGATCGCAGGGATTTCCCAAAAATGTTCTTTGGATATAATTCGATGTCATCTTCTAATCCTTTTCCGCATTCACTTCGAGGGCATCCAACTTGGTCCTTCTGCCACGTCTGACAAAGCAATAAACTGTGCCGTGCGCGTTCCGAAAGCCAGCCGTTTGTTGATTCTGCTATGGGAGTGAATCTGAATATTTTTTTTATTGCTAATGATTCTCATTTCAATTCCATGTGTCCTAGGAACTATATTTGGATCAAGAATTAGATTTAAAAACAAAAAGAACTCGGCTTTCTTTAAACTACAGTCTTTCAAGTAAGGTCCATAAGAAGGCCCTTCAGAAGCTCAAAAAGCTCTACAACGTTGAAAGACTAATCTATGTGATAAGCAACTTTAAAACCCAGCTCAAAACAACTATCAAGTCATCGTAGACTGTTTTCTTGATGTCGATAAAAAGCATCGGACCTTGAGTTTGGATAGATCCGAATGGAATCAAATTAAGGTGCTACACGTAATGAAAACATTTTAAAATTTCTTCGAGTTTCAGAGTATTTCATATTCAAATTGATTGACAGACAACAGTCCAATGTATGAAAACCAGGTCGAAATATTTAAATATTTAAATATTTGTTTACACTACGGTGCTTGTTGGTAGAAAAAGCGGGGTGAACTTTGAAAATTTAAATGATTTCATATCCTCATACAACCGTCGAAAAACTCATTATACTTCCTACGTTAAGTCAAACGACACAAAAAGCATATCCGCATATCGCACCCTAAATGAAATTGACCTTGAGCAGCTGAACTTTCAATTTCATTCTAATTTTGCAGCTCTGCCGCTTTGCCGCACTTTACCTCGACGTGCCCCTAAGAAAGAAAGTGACATATGTAGATGAAAGCTGCATTTCTGAGAAATGAGCATTAGTCTCCAAAAAAGGATGGTCAATCGCCAAGCAAATAATCAAACTCAAAAAAAGATGTTGTGAATCAGCTTCAAAAGTTATACATAGCTTAGAACAAAAATACCGCAAACATATTAATTGCCATTTTTTTGCAGTTTAATGAAGGTTTTCAGTCGTAGCTTTTCCTTCAAGCTTTTCGCGTACCTACCACATTTCTATTTATTGTTTAAAATCTTAGCAGTAGTAAGGTTAAGTCAGTTAATTAATTGTAATTGAATTAAGAAAAAGTGTAATTTTGCTACAATAAACAAAGTTCAAAGTTCATATTAAATGGCTCCCTTGCGTTATTGATCCAACGCCACCATCTTTATTCCACTTAAACAACATAAGATGCTTGAAGTCCAAACGTAAGCTGCGCCTTGATTTTTAAAATTTTCAGATAGAAAATATGTGTTCTACATATTTAACATTTCAAATATGAAATAGTTTATAGCTAGGTAGGTTGGGATAATACTGAACAATTTCAAAATGTTTAGCAACTGAATGTGTGACTACCGCAAAATAGAAACAATGTCTGTCAATTACTTTTGAGAATTTAACTTATCAATTATGCTTTAATATTGCGGCTTTCCCGCTTAGTACGTGGCAGTGCCCTTAGAGTTTCAGCTTCAAAAACATTATTTTGTTTTAAATCAATCTAAGTTTGAGATAAACTCTTATACCTATCTTGCCTCTGGTTTCTTCAGTTTAAGCCCGGCTTGCCTCTGTTCTGATTTGAGTAGGTATAGGTACCAACTTTTCTTTGCCAATTTGCAAGTTTTGATTGCCTTGAAGGACATAAATCTTTGCAAAAATTGCTAGAGCAACAAATGAACAACTTTTCATTGTGTTGCTTTTTTCTAGTTTGTTTGTGGGTCATGTGCTAGTTTGTCGACTATGTTGTCATGGATTTGGGTCATAAAATTGCTTCTCATGACAGACATTTTTCTAGCAGCCACATTAAAATCACAAAATTCAAAATCATCAACTTTAAACTAACTCGGATACTGAAGCAATGATTTATACCTTCTAGGTTCATGATTCATAACTAGCTTATATGGAAGCTAATGGCTGCCTTAAGCATCTTGCCCTACAATGGGAATTACAACTTTCCCTTACTCCTCTCCGGATCTTCTATTACCTACTGCTGCATCACTAACAAACTATAACTGATGACTTCCTCCTTCTAAGCCAACCGGTGTCTGACCAAATTACACTACGCATATTTCCATCCAAATGAGAATACAAAGTTCCCTTCTCCCATTTTTGAATTGATTTTCAATTATAAATTGGCCACAACAACCGCACCAGGAAATAAGTTGTTTGACAAAACTTTTAAACCTACTTAATCCAATCGCTTCTCGGCCTTTAATTACTAGGCTCACAATAAATTACCAATCATAGAATCCCACGAAAACAATATGTCGCTTGCCAAACAGTCAAGTCCCATATGCATAATTTATGAACACACGGGTGACTCTCAGTACCCATTTATCTTCTTTTACCTGTCATTTCAAATAAAAATCAAATAAATTGCCGACTTACCATTTCCAATTTTTTGACAAAAAACCAAATTAAATATAAAAAAAATGTCCATCTGTGTTTTTTGAAATTATTAGCCGAGCAGGCACGCCACAGATGCCTATGATCACATGACATTGGGTACCTACCTAAAACCTAACCATCCATCGTATCGACTCATCGCCAGTTTAATAATTTCCTACCCAACCCTGCCTGGGAACATCAGCAGAAAAAAAAAAAATTATTAACAATCCTGCCTTTCATTTACCAACAACAACAACAACACCAAAAACTTTGCGCTCTGGGCACTTATGTTTTCTGAATAAAGTTGTCGGCTCTGATTGATACAAAAACAAAAAACAAAATTACAAACACACTCACATACCAATCCAAGGGATGAGCACAGATACCACTTTTCAAGTGGCTCTCTAACTAAATGAATCTAAAACAATTGATTGCGCTGGATACAGTCTCAACCAACTCTAGGGGAAGGGGGAATGAGTGTAAAGAGAAGAAGAATTGACAAGAAAATGTATCCAAAAGATTCACTTATTCAATTACCGTTTGTTTACTTTGGATGGATGAAAATGAAGCGTTTGCCTTTTGACGCGCCCATTGTACATAACTGCTTCCCAGTCCCAGTCCCAATCCCAGATACATACTCTCCCCTACTTCGAACTCAATCAAACTCTCCATCTCACAGAAACCCAACGCGCAGAAGAAAGAAAGCACGACAGAGCGAAAGATAAACAAACACACACTCAACGAAAACTCTCTTATCGACTTAATTGAGTTGTGAGAGAAAAATATGACGAGTGAGAGAATGAGACAAAATATAATACAGGCCGACCTGCTTCAAGCCACTCCTTCTTCGCCATCACTCACACTCACTCATTCTCGTGTATGGATTTGCCAATCTGGCTCGTCGAGTGACAGTGTGTGTGCGGCTACCCACTTAAAATCGCCCTAATAGAGATATACATGTCACTGATACATTCCCAGAGCACCGCTGTGTTCCCCGTAACTGTGTGCGCTTGCGCCGGTAGTTGTACTAACAGTTTTTTTATTTTTCCCAGATCCAGTCGTCCTCGTAGAGTTCTCACTCAATCGACTGTCAGATTACAGGTGACAACTGACTGTGTCACACACGTCAAGCAGCTCAAAATTCGGGTTTCGTTCGGTTTTTGTTGCTTCTTCTTGGGTTCCTCGTTCGTTTTGTTCGTTTTCGCTTCTTCGGTCATAGCTACTATTTGTCCCTCTCTCTCGCTCTCTCCCGCTCGGCATCCTGTGTGTGCCATAATTTCCAATTACCACCATAACAGTTCTATTAGAGTTGTTGTGGCCGAAGCCGAAGAGGACTTACTACAGCCGATAAGGAGCTATGATTAGTTAATTTAGTTTATACGCTCGCAGCGAACGGACGTCTGTCATCCATCATCGCGTCTCATTTTTTATTCTGTTTGACATCCAACGAACAAACAAGTGTGTGTCTCTCAATAGTGACAAGTGATTGACTGAATTTAACAGAGTTTTTCACAAATAATTTCTAAACAGTGACAAGTGAATTTTCGAAACAAATTTCAAAGAAAAAAACACAAAGTGTAAAGAGGAGTGTTAATCGAGCAATGGCCCTAGAGGATCGTTGCAGTCCACAGAGTGCCCCAAGTCCACCCGGTGCCCCACATTCGCCTCAAAGTACCTCTTCGCCGTTGCACGTCCTCGACATGAGTATGTCTCAGCATCACAACAGTTTAGCAATGGCCGCTATGCACCATCAGCTGGCCATGAATCCGCTTCGATATCCGGTGAGTCCTTGTGGGAGTTTGAATGACTCCAGTACCAATGATCAATCACCTCCGCCACATCATCTGCAACATCACATCAAAGAGGAGGACACCGACTCCATCATGGGCGATGACAATGAACAGGACATCAGTGTGACCGATGACGATGATGACAATCATCCCCATCATCGAGTTCCAGCCCCAACTCCAGCAATAACTTTCTCCATCAACAATATTCTCAGTGATCGATTTGGAAATGCTCAAAAGATGTCCTTAACCCCCATTCCTGTGTCGTCGTCGAAAAAACAAACTATTCCTACAGCGAACAACAGCATATTCCGGCCGTTCGAAGCGTCAAGGGCTGCTCCTGAGCGATCGTCCGCTTTTACTCGCCTCACACCACCTGCAGATATCTTAGATTTTAGTCGGCAGCAACATCAACAGCAGCAAGCGGCAGCTGCCGCTGCAGCAATGATGCTCGAGCGGGCAAGCTTCCTTAACTACTTCAACCCGGCGGCTTATCCACGAATCCACGAAGAAATCATGCGACGAAGTGGAAAGCCGACGGTTGTGCCTCCTGAAAAGATGGCGCCTTTGGGTAGTCTCTGCAAGGCAGTTTCACAAATCGGTCAGCCACAACTGCAATCGCCAGTGTCACAACAAGCTACTGGTGGTCAATCATGTATGTCCAGTCCGCCACCAGCGTCAAATGTTTCGAGCTCATCGTCAGCATCGTCCTCGTCGTCAACTGGATCAGGCTCGAATGGAAACTCACGGAAGTGCAACAGTCCGCAACCGATTCCACCGCCTTCGGTGGTGAGTCGCGACTCCGGAATGGAATCCTCAGATGACACTCGCTCGGAGTCTGGCTCCACCAAGGACGAGAATGGACAGATGTGGCCAGCGTGGGTGTACTGCACACGATACAGCGATCGTCCTAGTTCAGGTTAGTAGAGAGTTTTTGATTACCTACTTTTTATTTTGTGGTCACTGAAGTTGAATGAGGAGATTGTTTTGAGAGGCGATAGATACTTTTTCAAGTTCCATAAAACTTTGTTCAAAATCTCAGTCTTTTAGGACATATCCTTCTTAAGTCCTTTGATAGGCGTGTTTTTGTTCTGCTTTAAAAACAGACATTTGTGCTTCTTAGCTGATTTCTACTCAAAGCTCTTTCCAATAATTCACTCCTTATTTTCTTTGAGGTAATTGAACGCCACGTCGAGCTTGTGAACTGCCAAAGTGAATACCTCTGTGCTAAGAGTCAAGTGAAAGTTCCTTTTGCTATCATTTAATTTAAAAAAACCTTTTGAGCCAAGAAACAGTCTCGGAATCAAGTACTTTATGATTCACTGTCCGCCGTGATTAACACCTGCACTGATGAAACCATTAAAATAATTACAGGGAACTTAATTAAGTTTTCCACTGACAGACAAGTAGATACTCATTGACAGTTCACATTGTTTAAGCTTTTTTGCTAATAAATGGCAATTAAATGTTCAATGACAGGTGATTATACTTGGTAGGCCTTTCATTAAAGATCTCATAGAGGTCATCTTTGCAAATTGTCAGTCATTAGCGTTTAGAGTGTTGCCAATGTCGTGAGATGATATTGAGTGTAGCTGTTTATCTAAAGATTTTAGTATTAGTTTAAGTTGGACCAGTTTGATCAAAAGGTCTAAACAGTGACTTTTTAAAGTCTATGTCCTCTTTTAAGCGGGAAACGACTGTTTAAAGGTGGAAGCGATGAGAAGTTTGTCATGCAAGTCTGTGAGGTCTTGGATGTAGGAAAGTGTATGTACTAAGTACCTGTTGTAGAACAATTTTTACAAAGATTTGAAAAGCTGCCTCTATCGTAGAACACGCCGACCAAACCTTTGGCTAGCCGTTCGACTAAAAACTTCATTTCCAGTTTTTGTTTGTTATCCGGAAGGGTTTGTTGTTGACTTTCAGAAATTTATGTTGCGAGTTAAATGAAAACTTCTTTCTTTTCTTCTGAAATGAAAACTAAAGCTTTTTTGTATAATAAACACTTTTCTTCATTAGGAAATAAGAAACAGGCGTTTCTGCACATTTTTCTAGCATCATTTTAGTCATTGGAGGCTTTTGTTGTTCCTGTTGGAAATGCATTTCGTTTCTTGGCGGCGTTGTCAATATTTTGGAGTTCTAATATCGTCTCTTTGTACACTTCTTGTGGCTTCTGGCAGTACTTCGAAATATGCGTACAGAAGTCTGTTTTTTGTTGGCTCCCATTTTCTGCTGTTACCTCTAAATGGCGCCCAAATTCAGTCCCCGAGCTTTTTAATGTGGCAGTAGATATTTGAAACCAGTAAGGCATGCTTTTGAAACTCTGTTCAGGTGAGGAGGCAGTAGAGGAGTTCATTCTCAAGCCTTATAACATGGGAATAAGTCTAATTGGTTGGGTCAGGGTGTAAACTGGAGACCGAAAATCTTTCTATTAGTTTCTCTTTGGCTAGAAAAAGCTATTCAAATTCATCGGAAATCAACGAAACTTGGACTGCTAAGTCCTAATACCTCTGATTACTCTGAAGAATTGAAGAATTCTCTTTCATCAATGTTGCTTGATGTATCAGAGTCACCTTTGTGGACAGAAACACGAACTGTAGGGCGAACAATCTTGGGTGATTGAATGTCGCAAGCTTCTCCTTGTAGAAATGAAGAAAGAACCAGGCCACCCCTGAAAAAGGCTCCAAAAAACACCTTAATAATGTGAGTTTCTGAAAATAGCTGATCATAGGTTGGAAACCGGTGTATTCATAAATGGTGGCGTGATGTTTAGTATATCCACCTGCTTACCCAGAGGTTCGAGGTTCGAATCCCAGCTGATGTTTTTCCACAGGTATCGCCTTTCGCGAGAAATTGGCAAGCCCTTCCATTAGTAAATGCATTGCCATGAAAAGCGCTTTCTCAATTAGCCATTCGGAATCGACAGAAAATTCTAGGTCCTCTCCATTCCCTCACAGGGCATGGTTGTGAGAAATACGCTAGGCCTAGGGGGGCCTCGCTCTTTTACGTCAACCTAATTATTTATTTGTTTCTAAAGAGGATACCACAAAAGCAAACTCAAGTGTCCAAAAAGGTTTGCGAACTGAAAAGAACCCATTTTGCGCAAATAACTGCTGTGAGAAGGGAGAGTGTAGGTGTAGCTATTAACCGTCAACTTCGGCAATTTTGAGACACTTTTCATTCTCACTTGACTTTTGGAAAGCAAAATGGCGGAAACATAATGACTAACGCCAAATCTTTTCGCACTTTGACTCTCAAATAAATAAGAAACTCATTTTGAAACGTTGCGGAACATCACATGTTAAATCGAGTTCGAGTGCCAAATCACCGTAGAATATCTCGACTTCGCATGCTTCACAAGATTTAGCAGCATCCCATGTAGCAAGTAGATACTGCAGAAAGGAATTAAAGATCTAGTGAGCCAAATGATGACAGTTCCTTCTCCTCAACGAAAAAGGATGAGGAAAAATTCATAAAGTTATAAAATGACTCTTTTCTTGGTTGGCTTGCTCAAGAAAGTCTGTGAGTCTCTAAGGCCTCGACTTCGAAAATAAAGTGAAGATTGCTTCTTGCACAATGTTTGGGGTCCAACAGGATAAAACTTATAGGTGTGTCTCCACTATGCCGACCGGCATACGGATCCATTTCATTCGGTTTGAATTCGGTTCGGCTTTCGGAAAGGAAGAAGGCCGATCGGGATGTCCACACTAAGTCGGTATTGCCGATCGACATATGCCGATTGATCCCGCTCGGCATAGTTTTGACGCACCTTATTAGAAAGAAGCGAAATTGCCAATTTGTTTCAGTAAACATACCGTTTCCCCTTCCAGTTACTAAAACACCTCACCCATTTCCTTCGATCACAGCCATCAAGCACTTAAAAAGCAATAAAACAGCCTGCCAGGAGATTCAAATATCTTCTAACACTTCCGCAAACTAAAACATAAACAATGTGACAAGAAAATAGTTCACAACAAACGTCATCCCAAGGACATCTATCTCTCTGTAGTATTCTTTGTCTCTATGCCGCACTCGAAATTATATCCTTTCATCTCACATCCCATGCTGAGCCTGAGTGTCCACTGGATAAAACCCACACACGGAGTCAAAACAGTTTTCGAAGAAGACAAAGAGAGCAGACCTGCCGTGTTGTCACATACATAAACTGTGCGTATAATCCCGATTGTCTTTTAACTCATATAAAACAACACACGCGCTACCCGAAATGCATCTCCCATCAGTTCCTTCCAACTACATATTCGAAAGGATGAAAAAAACGACTCCAAAAACCGCAGCAGCAGCCAAATCAAATAAAAACCAGCAGAAGAAAAAAGTATCTTTTGTATATCTCTCGTCGCATCTGTTGAAAGATTTAGGTGAAAGATACACGCGTAATCACGCACACACGTCCCACACAATTGCCGTCACATTATAAAAAAAAAGAACCAGTATCAAGTTGCATTTTTTTTTATATCTCAGACGGAGGCTTAGCCCCATTTTACTGTCGGAAAAGTGCCTGCTAATTGATATTTTAAGTGGATTTAGATGAAACCAAGAAAAACGAAATTGATTTCCAATAAGCCAATTCGGAGATATGAGCACTCTCGGGCATAAAAAACGCTCAAGAAAAGAAAAGAAGAAAACGTTGAGCAACGATGATGAAGTATCTGTTAATGTGGCGATATGATTGGGGTAAAAAATATTGTCTGTCATTAACACGCAAGGAAAATTCACTTTAAAAAATCTTTTTACCTCAGACAGACGGTGGAAGAGACCACAAATTATAACAATTACATGGAAGAAACGTGCCAATTGGCACTTTCCAATGTTTGTATATATCGACGGCCTGTATCTCTAAAGTAGACGACGACTGCTGGTGTCCGCTTTTGATTTTCTCACAATTTTAAGTTTGCAAACAAATGAAAATTTCAATTAAGTGCAATTTTCCACTTCCCACCCTACATGACATTTTGCCCAACCAGAAGAGACGATATAGTTACCAGTGTGGCATATTGACTTGGCCTCCTGGAGGGCTTAGGTAGTCGTGGGGCAGTTGTAGTTTGAGGAGCCCATCATTAAATTATAAAGTAGTTTTCTCTATTATTTGTGTATATAATTGGATTTTCCGCGTGTGCTAAGTGGGGAAACGTTTTATTGGAAAATAACACTTAAAGGCACCCTCGCTTTGGTTTCACTCCTATGCCATGAGTCGATCGAGAGATATGTCGGTTTTACAGAACTGCTCGGTCGGTCGGCCGGCAAATGACACGGTGACTTGAATATTGGAAAATAAACAGACCTAATTAGACTTATTAAGCAATTTTTTTTAGTTTTGAGAACGAATGTGTTAACCTGATGCGGTGGAATAACGATTTTTCCATTCGAACAAATCATTCGATCGGACAAAGGGTTGATGATGTTAAATATTTATAAAATGCCCCACTTAACTCGCTGTGTGCTTTTATTGTTGATCAATAAAGATTCAAGTTTAAGTGATTAATTGACGAGATGGCGACGATGATTGACTGGAAATAGCACTCATTGGCAGCTAATTGCTCACTATAAAAACAGATTTTCTTCATATAAAGGTCAGTCTTGGTGGAGATTGTCGGTTGAGTCAGCAAGAGGTGGTTTTTTCATTTTTATGAAAAGTATAAGACCGCTAAAGTTTATTTCTATGGGGTGTTTGATAGTAGACAGCTAAATTGAAGCTAAAAGTGGAATTTCTCGAATTTTTTTGAGTGGTTTTCTAAAAGCCTGGCGCAGTTTGTGAGCAGGGATGTGCAAAGGTAAAAGATTTCTCATTTAAAAAAAAAAAAAGTTCTCCGAGGTCCTTAGATTGTGGTTGTATTCTTTTTTTCTTCTTTCGATGATGGAAAAGCAAATTAGTGGTCGGGGGTTTTTCCAACTGAAAGTAGCAAGTTTTGAAATTCTATATTTTATTTTTTCAGTGTGGGCGCCATTTACAAGCTGTGTTCTAGAAATGCCCACTTAGTACCTAACCAGAGACCCATTCATCTACTTCATCATCAAGTAGATTGCTGAAGTAACCCAGGCAACTCAGTTAAGCTTTTGAAATCGGATGTGACTTTGTTTCTATAAAATAATTGAGTATCTTTTTTACACTCCATTGGATTTAGAGTGACTTGAAACTTAGGTAGGATACATTTGACTTCATAAAAATATTTTATAGTTACTTCCTTGTGTTTAGCTCTTTGTTCTTTTAAGCATGATTATGTCAAACGAGATCATTGCGGTTTTTGTTTTATATTCAGGAACTTTTGATTAACATAAGACTCACTCTAGGTCAAGAGTGACTTGAACCCAAAATTTACTCAGACTGTTTTTGTTCCCATTAACCCTTAACTAAAGTCGTGGGTCCAGTGGACCCACACACAATCTATAAATGTGTATAGAAAACGGCACAGTCACCGCAGCTCTCTCAACTTCTCAGTACCTTCCTACAGTAAGCCAATGTATGTGTAGTGAGAAGGACGCATTTAGCTCGCTTCTCCTTAGGTGTGTTTTGGCGTGTACATGGGTCCGCTGGACCCACAACTTAACTTACGTTACTTTTTTTCGGCTATTTATTTTATTTATTGTTTCAGTTTATTGTAATGTTTCAGCTGATTTATAATTGCAAATCAAAGAAGTTTTTCTGGATATCCCGAAAACATGTTGGAGCAACAGCTGTTTATGGAATTTAGCAACGAAGAAAAGGAAATTGATCTTAATTCTAGCAATTATTCGGAAAAACGATTTCTCTGCCGGCAGTGACGACGATTTGGTATTGAAATGATCACCATTCAGACTCAGAATTGTCTTCTGAATAGTCAGACAATGGCCAAGATGACGAAAGAAACAAAAGAAAAGGTGCTATTTGTGTCTGGCAAATAAAAAATCGAAGACGGTACATTTGTGTGCTAAGTGCAAGCTGCCCATTTCTATGGCCTGTTCGAAAAAAGTATGTTTTTCAAGTTTTTAGCTTGTCTGACTTTGACCATTGTCAAAATTTTTTCAGAAACTGATTTTAATTTTTTGAATTTACAGTTTTAAAGAATTGGTTTTAAAATTGCCAAAAAATCTATTGATGGATTTTTAACTTTGTTTTTAGTATTTAATTTTAAATTTTTTTAAACACACTACTTTTAAACTATATAAATTGAGACTGCTTGGCGAAAGTGCAAATTTGAAGTACAAATGATAGTCCCTGTGTTTGGTTTCTTAAAAACTTGTTTGTTATTGTTTAAGTATGAAGTTTGATAAAAAAAATTTATAAAATATATTATACTTTTTTTTTTATTGACATTTAAAACGGCTTGGGTCCACTGGACCCACGACTTAAGAAGCGTAGGAAATAATCACGACTTAAGTTAAGGGTTAAGTATGGTAGATCTTAAGTATTTGGCTCAAATGTTTATACAAAAGTTATTTTTACGTAATACGTAGTCGCTTATTCTCATGCATAGACTCATTCAATCATGAGTGACTTCCTGAGGAGAAAATTTTCTTAACTCAACTCACTGAACCATGATTCTAGAGCGACCTCGGCGTTAATGCAGTAGTAGAAGCAAGGTTCTTGTTATTTTTCTGTCCATTGGACGAATTTCTGCCTTTTAAATGACTCCTGAACTTAAGAACTTTTTTGAGCCTAATTCGAAGTATTGAGCCACTAAAAAGGCCTTATATGAAGGCTCTTGCTTGTGGATTCTTCAAACGATATCAAGACTAATTGTTATCATTTTGTAATGTGCATGTAAATCCTTTTTTCACGAATAGATTGGCGTAATTTAGCCTAGTGTGCATACTTTTACTCTTGAGTCACTCTGTAAAAGTGGAGATTCTAACTTAGGGAACTCAAAAACTGGCCAATTGATTAGAGAATTGAAGGTAAAGTGGAAAATAAGAACAAAATTGCTGCAGAGCGATGCTATTGAGTTTTCAATTCGGTTCTTATTTTACCATTTTGCCACTCAGTACGTGGCCCATAGCCATTTCCGCTCATTTTTCTACTCTTAGCTCCTGTGTGTTTCTGAAGGCCTTCTTCGCCTTCATTGAGTGAGAATTTGTATTGATTACTTCAAGTCCTAATTTGTCGTTTACCAAAGCAGAAAAGTTGCTTTGAGTTTGCAAAAGAATATTTTACTCCAAAAGAACTTTAATATTTGCTCCAATAGTCCTTTCCTATCCATGTAAATGTGAGTGACTCAAAATGTTAGGAAGCTTTTTGAGTCGAAAAGCATCGTAATTGTAGTGCATTGATATTAGCTTTGAATTCTTTGAAAAAACACGTTCTTTTTCAAAGATTTTAGCAGCTTTACCTCCCATCTTTTCACTCTAGCTCAGGTGTGACTCTAAAGGCGTAGAAGTTGCTTGAGTGAAAAGACTTGTTGAATACTTGAGGCATAATTTTTCCATTCTATTGGATCAATTCCTCCGAATTCTTAAAATCACATTTTCCTCCAATAATTTTCTACCAACTTTTTCCGATATTCGTACACCGGTTCATGAGCGACTCTGATAGCCAAGCCATCATGAGTGTGATACTCGTGCGAGTGACTTTAAATATGAAGAAGCTGATTGAGTGGAAATACGTCTTCGTACATTGAAGCTCCATCCAATTCTATGAAAAAAATACTACTCTACTCTTTTTTCCTAGTCTTTTTCCTCCTATTTTTTCACTCTAGCTCATGAGTGACTCTGCGTGGTGAAGAAGTTCTATGATTGGAAAAACTCATTGGTTGCTTGAGGCACAACTTTCTTTTCTAATGGGCCAGTTCCTTCGAATTCTCAAATTCATATTTTCCTCCAAAAAAGTTTTAGCAACTTGCTCCAATGTCATGAGTGACTCTGATGGTGAAGAAGTTGCTTGAGTGGAAACACTTATTTTTTATTGTTTGAGGTACATAAGTCCCATACTTTGCTGCCGACCATCAGCCTGAAATTTGAAAACGAAAAAAAAGGAGGCCGAAATAGAAAAGAAAAAACACTCAAATGCTTCCAAATACTTCAATACTCTCAACTAAAACCAGTTTTCACTCAAATTTTCTTCTTTCAATGAAAACATGTAAATCATCTCAAAAAACACAGGTCTTTACTCAACGACAAAGCCCAACTAGCTTTCCACCACAAGTGCGCATAAACAACCAATTTACAAGCACATCCAACAGCCAAGTAGGTAGTTTGCATAAGAATTTCTCAGTTTCGGTTGTCTCGTCATATTGTGTCGTTTGCATAAAGAAGAATATGCTGCTCTGGTAGGTACACCTGTCGTTGTTAATTAAACACAATTCAATGAGCCCATCACGGACTCTTTAGGTCGTCCAAGCACAAAATTTTTCACACGTTTGCCTTTGAATTGGTTGGTTCAGATGAGGAGTGACTCTGCCGGTGCGGCGACTCGCGAGTGGTGCGAGTGAAAAACTGACCAAAGACGAAAAATGAATAAAATAATTATTAAATTTTCAGAAAAATTAAACCCGACAAATATTTCACTTCCCCATTTTGTTTTTACTTTTCATTTTTCATTTTTCCCCCGCGTCTTGTCCATTTTCGTGGCAAAGTGACAGTTAACAAATGTGATTAAGGATACACGGTGTGGCGGTTTATCAGTGGTTTCTATCATATTTTTTTTTTGTTTAAATGTCGAATGGCATATTCGCGCCGCGCACCGCCTCAGATAGTCAGTCAACAGTCATACACCCTTACAACAAAACAAAGAAGACGAAGAAGAAAAAAACCCACCCGAACGAGCGCGCAATCATGGATGGCTGAATGATGGACATTAATTAATTCAGGTTTTCTCGCATTCATTTTTATGAGTTAAACATATGCTTGGACGTGGATACCTCTGGTACGTGTGGTGCTGCATTCAGTCACCATAATGTATCTATTAGCATTTTTTTGTTGTAACTCGTAGTTTATTTAACCCATGCAACAACCAACAAAATGAATATGTTCAGTTCAAGTGAAATAATTACATAGACAGGGCACTGATGCCGGTTGGTATAAATATGCGCAGAGAGAGAGCGAGCGCAGTGCTGGCTATGCATTCAATTAAAAGTCAAAGGTTTAGTCTTTATTTTGTTTATGAGAAAAAGATTGCCTTTTGTTGTGGTGCGTAGATAGAATCTCATTAGCATACAATGGAGTATCTCAATCGGATATGCAATGACAATCATACCGCAATAGTGGAATGCGAGTTCAGTTTTTAATTCGCAATTTCTATATCGGCATCGCGGCATAATGTCTCTCGAGTTTTATTGTTTTTTCAATTCTGTCAAGAATTAGATACATTAGCATGTAATAGATACTTTTGTTTGTAGCCAGATACGCCGCCATGACGCGGGCCTCGCTTGATATGTCAACAGAGCGGTGACATTTTTAATAAAAAAAGATTAAAAGTAAAATAATTCCTCTGACCTTGCGAAAGTGTTAGATACTCGATCTCTCTTCTGAGAATGTTTTGTATGAACATTTCTTGTTCGGTTGAAACTTACGATGAAGGGGTGAGGAGCCGACGAAGCGACAACGACTGAGAGTGTGTGTGGTTTGGCTATCTAGATCTTGATGAATTGTTGACAGGTTTTCACTGATTGGGTTTGAATTTGAGTGACAGATCATAGTCGCAGGTGTTGAAAGTGAATGGCAATGATGATTTTAATTAATAAATTTATATTAAAAATGTATCTATTACCAACTTATACCTAGACGTGAGTTAATAAGAGTTGTTTTTGTGTTGATTGCAGGTCCACGATATCGTCGCCCTAAGAAGCCAAAAGACAAGACCCAAGTGGATGAGAAGAGACCTCGCACGGCGTTCTCCGGTGAACAACTAGCCCGACTAAAGGTAAGTGTTTTTTTCTTTTCTTTTCTTTCCTCTCTCTCAATCAATATCCTTCGCATCCAATTTGTTATCCTTGTTGTGACAATCGTAACGAATCAGAAGTTGACGCATATCCTGTGGTAAATGTTTACAAAACAACGACCACACCACCTGTGGTTTGAGCAGAAACGCACACACAAAATCGAGGCAAACCGCAACTAAAAGGATTTCCTTTTATCCTTTGTCCCTTAAGCCGATGAAAATCGATTTTTTCCTTTCATTTCGAAACCACAATCTCACAAGAAGACACTCTCTCTAATGAAATTCTCTTTGCTATTGTTTTTTTTTGTTTTTGCAGCGTGAGTTTAATGAAAATCGGTACCTCACCGAGCGTAGACGGCAACAATTGAGCTCTGAATTGGGTTTGAATGAGGCGCAGATAAAAATTTGGTTCCAGAACAAACGGGCGAAAATTAAGAAGTCCACAGGATCGAAGAATCCATTGGCATTGCAATTGATGGCGCAAGGTCTTTACAATCACACAACAGTGCCCCTAACAAAAGAAGAAGAGGAACTGGAAATGCGTATGAATGGTCAGTTGTACGATGGATAAGTTCCGCTTCCCTTAAAAAAAGGGAGATAAAACACCCACACCCACGTCGAAACAATCCTGATCCTTGTGCAATATTTATTTTTTTAAATTAAGTTTTTCCATTCATCAACCACATGAAAAATTGTAAATAAAATGAAAAAAAGAAACGCAAAAATATATATGTATCGAAGCATCATCCATCAAGAGACTATTAATTTTATTTATTAAAAGCAAAACAATTACACTTTTACTTTATGTATAGAATCTTAGGGCTTTTTAAATAAATAAAAGTTAATGCGAAAATATAAAAAATAAAATAAAATAAAATAAAAACTTGTGATATTAACGACATAATGATAATTCAATCATTTCTTTTTCGCAGAATCTGTCCTCAGTTGACACGAAGAAGAAGAATAAAGTATTTTGTTTAAATTGTAGAATGCTTTTAAATTTAACAAATGCATAAGTATTATTTAGTTGTATTTTTGATGTTGATTAGAGTTAAATTTAAATAATTATATTAGCCTAGAACAAGAGAACTCAGATGATTTGCAAAAAAACTTAGAGTTTAAAGTTTGAAGAAAACAAACGAAAATATTTAAGAAAAATCATTGAAAATAAATTATACTTAATTTAAATACTTTTAAAATGAGTTTTATAGTTGCGTTTTTTATACATAATAATAAATGAAAGATTAGTAAATTTTCGAATAGTTAAAACACTTTTTATATATTTCCTCAAATGAATATTTCGTTTGTGTTTAGGTGTTTGAAAATGTATGTTCATTTGAGGAAATACATTAAAAGTGTTTTAACTGTTGAAAAACTTACTAATCTTTTATTTACATTTAAAGTGTTGGCTTTGCTTCTTTTCAGACAAACATCTACTTCAAATGGATATTTAGTTTGGCGAATGAATTTAATTACTCCGAGTGCTGAGACCACCCTACCACTGGTGGGGGTAACAAGAAATCTAAATATCTGTAATGATTACTAAAAGTAAGTTACTTCACTTTTTTAAAGACATAATCTTTTCAGTTTAGTTATTGATATCAACAATGATTCTTTATAAAAACCTGTTTACCTTGCACCTGGGCTTCAATTACTGGCACCTCGTTGACCAGAAATTACATGAAATTGGCTTAAAGTGTTGTCATCGTCGTTGTGGTGTCCGTGTAGTTCAAAATTTCAACTTGACTTCACTTACTTAAGAATGGTGTATTGAACCCTCCCTATTTTTAGCTGAAATAGTTCGTTACTTAGTCTTCAATTCGGGCGAGTTTCATTTAAAATTGTTTTACGGTGGAGTTTTGATGTAAAAAAATACCCTCAATAGATTTCGATGAGCTAAGCAGTCTCAATTATCATTTATCTTTTTGATGTTTCAGTGATGTTGAAGGAATGGGAATTGATGACTATTAGAAACACACTGGCACACCCAGTGCCGAGGATTCAAATCAAAGACCATAGTGATTACTCTCAGTGATCTGAAAAGGATACTTAACACCGGTCTTAAATCAAATGCTCAAGCATTCTTATATTAAAGTGAATTGATTGACTTACTTTAAAATAAAATATCTTATGATAACTTCTTCTGTAGAACATCTTCTAGTTGGATGGCTCATGCAGAGTTCAGGGATGATATTTTTGATATGGGCCCTTAAACGGGTACCTATTTGTAAAGCAGTTTCATGTAAATCTGGCTTGTTTCGTTAGCTGCATGTAAATGCTTAGCTAAATTGGACGACGAGTATTTACATGGTTTTGCGTTACACGGTTTCACCAAGCTAAATATTTGAAGTGAAGGAGTTTTTGTTATGAAGTATGTTAAGAAATGACTCGATTTAATCAACAAATTTCAAAGTTTTTATCTTCTGAGAAAAATAGAGCCATGTTTTGAAATTGTAACGAAATGTTACACATCTGAAGTAGACGGCAGGGTAGCAGTTGACGACGAAACTCATAACCACCTTTTATATTCGTAGTTGCGATGACTTTGTGTGAAATATTGTTCGTAAAATTCAGTGAAATTCTTCGTACAGTTTTTTCGCTTCGCTTATAACTCACACTCACTTACTGCAGCAATTATTAAATGATGACATTTGAAACTACTGTGTAGTCCACTGACGGATCACTAGTATGAAACAAGTTGGTGTAAGATCCCTTCGAGATTGTAATGCATTAACAGAGGAAGAAGAAGAGCCACCATCAAGCAGCCGATCAGAACAGCTGTTTTGAATGCGAAGAGGTTTCAAAAAAGAGCTTTAATCATCTAAGTTGGAAGATCATAGTGTCATCCGTGCCTCAAAAAGTTGAACTAGAGCCTGTTGATCTACCTCCCGTTCTTTGTACCACTATTGGTTTCACTAATTTTTAAGTCCGGCAGTGTTCTTCCAAAGATTTCCTCTCCCCAATTATTTTAGTTTGAACAGAATGTGTCTTTTGTGTCACCAGGGCTCCCAGTATTCTGTGATACCAAGGGCTAATTATTTCTTGCTGATATTCTACAGCTATAAAAACTCCAGGAACCGTCCTAGTACCTGTTCGTCCACCAAAGACATTACCTACCGTGGTTCGCGCTATCATCAGCCATTCATTTCTGTTAACAGACGTTCTGTTACCAGAAGTCTAGTTTGAAGACCACCATTGTACCTACTATGGCCCTTACTAGTACCTACCTACCGCGCACCACCAAGGACGTTTGATTTGCGTTTTGTTCCAGGCAGACATTTGAGTTCCAGAAGCCGCTAGTGTAGAAGAGATATATTGTCTGCTGTGTTCCGTGATATTATGCTACTGACAGCATCCGCTTTAGCTAATGCCTGTTTTTCTGCATTTTCAAACTCCTAGGGGTCCATATTAACATCAAATACCTGATTCTACGTACTTAGAGCTTTTTCCACTTCAAATTGACAAAATCAATTAAGAAAGTTTGAATTTCAGCTGAAAGTTACACGCTAGATTCATCAATGCACTAACATTTTTTGATTGAAACGTCAGTCACCGTCTTCGTTAAAAGTCACAAGCTCGGCTGACAAACCGAAAGCTCGGGATATGATGAATAAGACTGAAATTTCTACCTGATGACAATGGCATCTGTGTTGAATTTTTTAACGAAGATCATAGTTCCGTGGCACCACATAAATAATTAATCAGTGAATTCAATCATCTTACCTACCGCATTTTGATAACTTGAAAAAAGTAGAAAGATCGAGCAGGTTTTGGTATTCGCTTGATCTTAGATCGAAGCTATAGTCGGCTTGACTTTTACCCTACTCTATAGCAATCTACACATAGGCTAAGGAATTAGGTGTCAAGTATGCCAAACAATTCGCCCACTAGCTGGAATTAGATAAGTCCCATTACATCGTGATATAAGCTTCCACAGTGGGTGATTGACAGAGAGGCAAGGCAAGTAGATCGTCTGTCTTCAAAGAATGAATGATATTGTCAACTAAGACTTCATCCTTTACTCACCTGGTTTTCTTCAAGAGCTATAAAATTTTGAGGAAAAAGAACCCAAGTCATCCGCTATTGTTCATCATGTTAAACAAGCTTTATAAAGCTTCGAGTTCAACTGAAGAAGCAAATAAGGTAATTGAGAACTGAGGCTGCGTAGCGTCATTCCTCACATCAAGACACTATCATAAACACATTCCAAAAGAAACTAGCCTCAGACTGAAGACTCAAATGCAAGAGTCTCTTCCTAGCAAAACCAAAAACAAAAAATCGTTGTAATAAAAGGTACCTACCTACCTACTTCACAAATTAAATGGTTTATTGCCTCTCAAATGACGACACAATGAAAAGTTGTGGAAATCCATTAACTAGTAATGCGCGAATAATAATGAAATTAACGCATCGACTGCAGTAGGAAATATTCCTTCAACACCTAACGAGCAACTACGACGAGTATATGAGTTTGGGTGTCTGTGTATGGGCGAGTGCGTGCGCGTTCATGGACGGCTGATGATTTCCATGCACTATTAAGTGTAATTCATTAAATTTTCCATTTGCATCCACTCGACGATTACACACACAAACACTACACATAACCAGATAAACGAGTTTTCCTTCAAAGGCAGAGTACCTACACTGCACCATCAGAAACCGCACAGTGCTGGGTGGAGAGAGGATATATAGAAAGTGATGAAGGAGTCCATAGTGCGCGTTGGTAATTAATTTGCATAATGTAATCCTGGGAGGGTGTTTGGTTTGGGGGGTTTCAATATATGGTGGTGGTTTGTATTATGCACTTGGTTTCCTTGCTCATATCTCCCACCCATTCAACGCTTAAGCGAAACCGCCAGGCACTGCGACGACGACGACGATGGCAGACAAGACTCGCTGATGGCTATGGCTTGAATTCGTGGCCATAAGCAAATAACGCATTTCATTTGAGCCGACAATTAATTTATAAGCACTGCGTGAATTATGCGGATACATCTCCGGATGGACTAAGCATCACCAGGAGTTCCGAAAGTGGGTACCTCATGATGACGATGAAGCGCTTTTCATCAGCGCCAAGAGAGTGCTGACAGATGGATAAAGTGAAGGGTTTTCGCTATGAACTTAAACCTACGTCTGCGGCTGCCATGAATTCTTCGGAACTATATTGCGGCAGAGGTCTCTGATGAACGATTTATTGGTAAGGACAGGAAAAACAGAGTGCGTTGGAAACTCATTTCGATTCAAATGAATGAAGCTGCGACACGCTAAATACTTTAGGTCATTTGTTACTCTGACTCGTATCTGCTAATGGGGAGGTTGGTAGGTAGGGTCCTACTCTATAATGTGATGCGTTGGGAAACTGCCGCAACTCGCAACTTGTGTCATTTGCTGAGTGCGTTAACATCAGCGTTTCTCTATGTTTTATAGTAATTAATTTGGATTCGCTATAGGGTGACCTCCATCAGATCAGTGGGGACTTAAAAGCTATCGTGCAGAGGCTGTTATGGGAGTAAATCATAGCTCAGTCTCCTATTCATCCTTTTTACTTATTTTGAAGAAGTTCTTTATTATTTTGAGCTGTCTTCGGTTCTAGTGAAAAAATCAAAGAGCCAGACTTGGCTTAGCGCTCCTATTCAAATTCACCATCAGGACTCAACTCAACCTACGCAAAGAATGGAAGAGGGTAGGTACAGGATACAGGAACAGGACACACGTGTAAGTATGTTTCCGTCAAAAGGAAAATTTGAATCATCGCAAGTAAGTAACTTCCTTGAAGCACTTAGGTATACCTATTTCAGTACCGGAACAAGAACTACTTAATTTTCCATTTATAAATTACCTAAAGACTCTCAAGACCACCAAAATATCAAGATCCCCTTGTGCAAAAATGATTGACAATTGAAGTTGGCACATGGGCATGACACATCAAATCGTATAAAGCATTTCACATCGAGTTCCTTAGAAGACCGTACGAGTTCTTCGAATTCATAAGATGTTGTATTTCAAAGTCAACGATCACCAAATGAGCATTTAACATTCACGCATATACAACAAACGAGTGTGTATGTTGGGCAAACAAACAAGCAGCCACCATCTGTCATCTGAATCGTTTAGTGTTGTGCATTGCAGCCAAGGCATGATTTCAGTTAATGGCGTTGGATCTATTTGATTTAAATCGAGCATCCCGAAGATCTCGTAAATCAATTGATATGCGCCGCTGAAAAAAAGCAAAACAAAAAAAAAACACTCCCCAAATTGAGTATGCACGAAGTAAGTAGCAGTGGTGCAGGGGACCGAAGCAATTAATTTATTTTGATGATGTGCATTTATACAATTGTGTGATGTGCGAAGAAGGGTGGCGCGTTTATTTTCTGGTCATGAGAAACGCAGATAATAAATAAATAGCCAAACTGGTGAATAAAAACCTAATCTGGGGAAAAACAAAAAACTGATTGTTGCAGTTTTTAGAGTACCTATTGAGTGATATATTTGTGGAAGTTCAGGTCGAAATTGAGTTGGAGGAGAAGAGATGTCTTTTCTTTCTTCCGATTTCATAAGATAAATGGGAGTTTTTGACCTCAAGAAGTTCCTTAGAACGATCAAGGGAATGATATGAATACCTGAGCCTGTTCAAAAATTTCCTACGCCGTTTTGATGTGGAACTAGTTGCTCTTACGAAAGCTGCCTGGTTTGAGACTAATTGACCGAATATATTATCCTTAACCCCTTTTGCATAACTCACAAGCTATAAAACAAAGTCTGACAATGATGATGCCGATTTCACACACTAGGGCTTCGTCCATTGGGTTGAGATCTGTAGGTAGGTACGCGCCGTTTCACATTTTAGCCGTTGAGACGATTGTTTTAAGTCATTCGTAAGGTTAAAATCCAACCCTATCTAGTGTATGAGCTTCAACTATTTTTACTACTCAACTATAAAGGCGCACAGATGAAAAAATTGCCGGGTTTCAATCGTACGACGACGAAACTGCCGTGTCTGAAACATTCCTATGTGTTTTTTCTAGTGAAAGACGAAACTTCCTTGAGATATACAACACCCATAGCATAGCAGGTTTGGCGTAGTAAATCCCACACAACAATTTTCGCATAGCGATCAGAAATATCAGCAAGAAAATGGTGTAGCAATTCTACACACAGAATATGTGCTGTGCTTCTCAAGCAAAGAAGCAAAAATAACGAAATTCTCGGGTTTCCATACAAAAATACCAGCTGGGTACCAGGCAATCAGAAATGAACAGCAGGTATACTCGAATTTATGTGGCAGTAGTAGCTGCGCGCCAAATGCACAAAGAAGAACAAGCAAAAGAAGAGAAACAATACTTAGCTCTTGGCGCTCAATGACTGGTGAGTCTGGGCACATTCAACGCAGTCAGTTTTTCAGATAATCTAACATTGTCGGCCTTTGATTGGTCAGGCTACCCAAACTATCGTGCTGCTCTTTATTTCCATTTTGTTCCATGCATTAGAAATCGCACAGCAAATCTCACAAAGCAAATCTCACGTATCAAATTTCGCATAACAGAAAAGAAAACTAACATAGCTAAATGTCGTGCGATCAGAAATTTCAGCAAGCTGTTGGTGTAAGAATTTTCCACACACACACACACTACGTGCGTGTGAGCTCCAAGTATGATTTCCTTCTCTTCATTTCCATGCTCTTTTTCTTGAGTGTAGGAAAACAACATTTGGCGCGCAGCGCGCCTGTTACCAAAGCACAGTGAGTATACCTGCTGCTGTTTTTCATTTCTGATTGCCTGGTACCCAGCTGGTATTTTTGTATGGGAAACCGAAAATTTCGTGTTTGGCTGAAGCTTCTGTTGAAATAGAATTGTGGTGCAGTTTGTGTTTTTTGGTTTTATTGAAAGGCTCATTGAAGTAGCATGAGAGTAAATGCTTAATTGTATGAAAGTAATGAATGTAGACTTATTTACTGTGTGGTGTGTTGAAATATCTCTTTGCTTGAGAGAACATTCAGACAGTGGCTTTCTTTCTTTCTTTCTTTTCTGCTATGCGAGATTTTCTCTGCTATACTTGCTATGCATATTATTGCGTACAACAAGGACTTACAATAAAGAAAATGGTCTTCGCAACAGCCAGGCATTTATCGTTTTAATGAAAGTGGGTGTATTATAATGTTATTTAATTCTTTTTTTAATTTTTTTGTCTGCTTATTGTGATATTGTTTTTTTACACAAATAGAATTCTTTTTGAGCTTATAAAATGTCTACTTTCCCATTCATTCAGTAGAAAGTTGAATGCTACATGATTGCGACTGTTTTTTTCTCCTCCTCTTTTCTTCACATTGCGAGGTAGGCCAACAGCAACTAACCAACTACTTACGTTTTGACCAATTTCTGTTTCGATTTGAATGAAACATACAATGAAACAAAATTTCTATTCCTTTTACCTATATTATTTTATGACAATCACAATGCTCTTGAGTGGTAGGTACATTTCTCTCATTATTTTTACTACTTAACGATGAAGGCTCACGGATAAAAAATTTGCCGGGTTTCATTCGTACGACGACGAAACTGCCGTGTCTGAAACATTCCTATGTGTTTTTTCTAGTTAAAGACGAAACTTCCTTGAGATATACAACACCCATTAGCATAGCAGGTTTGGCGTAGTAAATCCCACACAAAAGTTTTCGCATAGCGATCAGAAATATCAGCAAGAAAATGGTGTAACAATTCTACCCACAGAACGTGTGCTTCCCAAGCAAAGAAGCAAAAATAACGAAATTCTCGGTTTCCCATACAAAAATACCAGCTGGGTACCAGGCAATCAGAAATGAACAGTAGGTATACTTTTATTTCTGTGGCAGTAGCAGCTGCGCGCCAATTGCACAAAGAAGAGGAGGAAAAAGAAGAGAAACAATACTTGGCTCTCACAGGCAACCCAAATTACCGTGCTACTCTTTATTTCCTTTTTGTTTCATGCATAAAAAGGGTCGCATAGCAAATCTCGCATAGCAGAAAATAAAAGACAATACTATCATAGGTCATAGCTAATTATATCGTGGGATCAGAAATTTCAGCAAGCTGTTGGTGTAACAACTCTCCACACTACCACTACATGCGCTCGATGTCTTGGATTGGTGCGCCAAGTATTATTTTTCGCTCTTCTTCTCTTCTTCTGCCCTTTTTCTTAAGTGTAGGAAAACAACATTTGGCGCGCAGCTCCTATTACCACAGCACAGTGGGTATACCTGCTGTTCATTTCTGATCGCCTGGTACCCAGTTGGAATTTTTGTATGGGAAGCCGAGAATTTCGTTACTTTTGTTTCTTTGCTTAAGAAGCGCACATATTCTGTGTGTAGAATTGTTACACCATTTGCTTGCTGATATTTCTGATCGCTATGCGAGAATTGTTGTGTGAGATTTACTACACCAAACCTGCTATACTAGTGGGTGTTGTATATCTCAAGGCAGTTTTGTCTTTCACTGAAGAAAATACTTCGCATAGCAGAAAAGAAAAGGCAATACTATCATAGGTCATAGCTAATTATATCGTGCGCTCGATGTCTTGGATTGGTGCGCCAAGTATTGTTTTCTCTCTTCTTTTTTATGCTCTTTTTCTTCAGCGTAGGAAAATAACATTTGGCGCGCAGCTCCTATTACCACAGCACAGTAGGCATACCTGCTGCTCATTTCTGATTGCCTGGTACCCAGCTGGTATTTTTGTATGGGAAACCGAAAATTTCGTGTTTGGCTGAAGCTTCTGTTGAAATAGAATTGTGCTGCAGTTTGTGTTTTTTGGTTTTATTGAAAGGCGCATTGAAGTATCATGCGAGTAAATGCTAAAATGTATGAAAGTATACATTTACTGTGTAGTGTGTTGAAATATCTCTTTGTTTGAGAGAAAACTCACACAGTGGCTTTCTTTCTTTCTTTTTTTCTGCGAGATTTTCTCTGCTATATCTGCCATGCAACTATACTTACTTTTAGACCAGTTTCTATTTCAAAACAACTTTAAATGAAACACACAATAAAGCAAATTTTTTATTATTTTAATATCATTTTATGATAAAACTCTGTAATGGTACATTTCTTTCATTGTTTTTAATACTCTTATTATTTCTCGTAGATTATTAACATTGCTACAGTTTTAAGCGGTTTAAAAACTTTTATCTAATCGTTGTATAGAATTTTTAGACAAATTTGGTTGTGTCGTCAGCTCCTGAAGTTTTTTTCTACTAGACTGTCATCGAGCCAGAAGATTGTCTGCCCTATGCTGGTTGCTCATGAAGGCTTTCATTTGACAACACCGAGCTTTAGGATTGTTGTTTCCTTTAATTCAGCTTCACGTTTCGATGGTAGACCTTTTGAAGTAGAAAAAAGTTAAACAATTTGAAACTCAAGATATTTAAGCATTCGCTTCAAATAAAAAGAAATCAGAGGCAACTATACCTTTGGATCTTTTACCTGACAGTTTCAGATAAGCTTTAGCTCCTGTTTCTTTGGATAGTCTTTTGTTATTGATATTGTTAGATAAAGGATTTTTAGTGTTGATGTCACAAGAAAAAAAATGAAATGTTTGCCTCCAGCTGGTCACTTCATTGGGTTAAGCGGGTCAATCTCACAAAAGCTGCCGTCATGATGTTTAACAGGTTTTCGCAAACATAGAAAAGTAAGAGACTGAATGGCCAATTTGTCCTTCGATTACAGGTTCGTTTAACGATGGTAGGTACCAGACTCTGAAAAAAAGCAAATTGCCACATTTGGTAAGATTTCTTATACAGAAAAATATTTGCAACTTATAGAGGTTGTATAATGTATATGCCTAGTCGGTATAGCAATGGAAAGCTAAGCCACGGATTCCGTAACATTTCAGACGACTATCGTCAAAACTTAAGGTACTAAAAATTTTTTTAAAAACTACAAAAAGTAAAATCTATAAAACGTTATTATAAAAGCTATCCTCAATGGCTGAACGCCATTGTTCTAAAAACAAACTTTTGACGATAAATCCACGAAAAACGATTGGACGATAATATAGGTCAAGGCCTTAGTTAAATAAATGGATAAATAGACATGCAGGAGTAACAGAGAAGGGAGCCTCGGACCTAGCGCATTTTTGTTAACTTGTCGTAAAAAAAATGGAATGCGGCTCCAGAACGGCCAGTCAAAAAATCGTTTTTGGGGCATGAAATTATTGTTGGAGAAGTCCAAATTCTTTACGAAAGGCGATAGATACCCGTGGAGAACACCTTGTTTTTTCATCGATGTTTCTGAAATTCGAAAACTGGGACAGGATTTCTTAGACGATTATTGCCCAATCTTTAATCGTCGATTGTTTCGCCAAAAAATGGCTTCATGTAGCTTTTCTTTCAGAGATTTAAGAATGGCTATTAGAATATCGTTCCATAAATTTTGGTTACTTTTTATGTTTTGAAACACGTTTTTTAGTACGTAGAAATTAGACGAATTCAAAGTTATGGAATCCATGCTCTGCTTTTTACATGCAGAACGTTTAAGCAAAGTTAATGTTGAAATATTCGAAGCTACAAGGATATAGTCTTTAGGTATAAATTCTGAATTCTTAGCTAAACAGCCGTAATCATTCACTAAACTGTGTGTTATTGTAATAATAATGGAAACATTTTATTAAATGAAGAATTCATGCCTGTACCACTCCTTTTTAGACCGTGCTGGCTGTACTAAAAGACCTACCCAAGACCTACGAAGTTTCCCAAGTGATATGAAAGTGGGATGAACACATTTCCTATAGGGCTTTAATTCATCATACTTGTTTACAGACTCCTTTTAAAGTTTCTGAAGTTGAACCACAGCCCACAGTTAACAAACTCTGCATGTGATGCATTCTTTAAATAAATTTGAAATAATAAATTCAAAAGTAAACAGGACGGTGAAACAGATCGTTGGGGACACCCCGCCCCGCGCATTTCCCTCAACCTCAACTTATGAGAGAAGTTACAACATTTTGCCGGTTTCGAACGGCTAACCGAGCAAGGCAGTTTTCACGATATTCGGAGAAAACAATTCAATGTTTGTGGGACTCAAACCTCGAACTCCCATGTAACAGAAAGACATTCTTACCATCGCGCCACACTCACTATCGCTGGCGCTGCTGGCCTTGTTCATTGGAATTGTCATCTGCATTGGCACTACAAATATAAGCAGTTGTCTAATTCTTTTACAATGGCTCTTTACAAATATCGTGACAGCTAGCTGCAGTGCTAAATTTTCTGCTCTAGCACCAAGGCGTCCTTTATAAGTTATTGACTACCATAATCTCTTAAATCAAAGGTTGTCTTTTAATGCTCCTCTTGCTGATAATATACCCAAAAAGCTCAATGGAAATAGCGTAATATTTTTCACTTCTGCTATTGAGTAGATATCTGTGGAACAACCCAACCTATACAGCTCAAGCAGAGATACAAAGATTCAACGTAGCACTTTTTCATCTCTTTGAGTGTTGAGTACCTTGGGCTGAGTTTTTAAATCTTGGACCCTGACTTAGCTTTGGAAAAACTATATGGTCCTCATCAGACATATAGGTTTGAAGATATGATTAAGGTAGAGTATATAGTGGGTTATGCTGTCTCAGCGTAGACCTTCTTCACACAGTGGTGTTCTTTTCATCTACGCAACCAGCTGCTAGACTCAAAACTATTTTTTGTATACAGTCTCAGTTATTGTATCGCCTATATGGAGAATGGATTCTTTTCCTCATAGCTGATTTTGACCTGCAACGATCGGTAATCGCCTTAGCCGATTTCACCTTTCATCAATCCCTAGTCGGAGTCCTTTGAATGACTCTTTTGATCGGTGTATAAGGCAAATAGTATATATTTTCCCTTGGCTCGATGCTTTGCCCATTTCATTCCAATCCACATTGACATTCCAACCTCCTGTCCAACAGCCATCCAATTTATTCGAACCGAGCCGCTTTTAGCGAACTTCCTCGAAACCTTTAGCTATAGGGAAGTGCATGCCGGAATATCCATTCAACACATCAGCTGCCTTGTGTTATTCAAGTCCACACTCTTCCCTTTCTTTTTCAAATCACTGCAAACCACAATCACTTCTAATTAATCCCAAAGCGAAACTAATAAAACCGCCACTTCCATCAAGCAGATTGCGCATTCGAAATGACAAAGTTTACGCAACCAATATACACATTTGCAACTAAATGTGTGCCTCTAGTTGACACCATGCCATGCAATTAGCGCCTCAATCACATACGTACATTCCAATTCTGCACCGAAACCATAAGAAAAAAATGCAACAAAATGCAAAAAAGGTTGCACTTCTTCAATTTGTGCAGAAGAGAAGACAGATAATTGCTAATTGGATCATTTGAATCATTTGGACGACACGAGATGTGTGCGCAATGTATGCGCACAGAGTGATTTATTTGCTTCCCGCGCGGCAGTTATGCCTCCACACAAAGGGGACGACTGACGCGCGCATCGGCGCGTCAATAACCAAAAACTTCCATGGATATCTATACTCTCTTTCGCATTTAAAAGAAGAGTCTTTGGAAGTATTTGGAAGGAAAGATGATGTGAATTCAAGTACCTACCAAACGAAGGCACACAGTCATCTTCGGATGCAAATGAAATAAATCTTTTGCGGCTTGTTTAATGTGCGCCGCGCCGCCATAGCCACACAAACCGAACACCGAAGCCACCCAACAAAACAACGATAGATGGTGTAGCATCTTGGCATAATCGTTGGAATTTCAACACCATCTGGTGGAGGCTTCTCCCAACAACTGCATTTATGAGGGAAATCTTTTTAAAAAGCCTTTCGGTGTGTTGTGTTGAAATGCGTCGGGAAATTATCGCCGAATCACTTTAAAATGCTAAATGAGGGTGATTAATTGGAATCGGCGGCGGTGGCAGTGGCGGTGGCGGCGGTGGTGGCCACACACGAAAGATCACCCGCAATCGGAGCAAATTGAACGCATTCCATTCTGATGGTTGTCGTACAGCATGTAAATTTTATTTGAATTCGGCCGAGAAAAAATAAAAATAAGAACTAAAGCGGACCTGCAATTAATGTTAATTGGCGGTGCGCTGTTTGATTATTATTTTCTTAGTGCCGTTGCGGGTATAATTACCCTCAAAATATCAATAAGGCGTTACATTGTAAGGAGACGTCGATTATTAAATTTTATTTTGCTGAAGCTCATATTTTCTCTCGAACTTGGAAGAAAATGGAACAGAGCCAACTAATACCTGCCTTTAACAAAGCTTCTTACACAACGACACAGAGAAGACTATTTTGAGGTATTCAATTAGGGTCCTCCCGAAAAAATGCTGGCAGACAAACTGAAGTCTAGAAGGGGCGATAGCAAGAGAGCCTTTTCAATTGTCATGTCACTGAATTCTTTGCCACCAGCACCCACCAACTAGCCATCACAGCGCACAGCCTCAGTCTCTGAACTCATTTCTCTCTTATGTTTAGTTAGGCTTCGTTCAGCAACTGATGAAAAATGTTATTTAAAAAAGTTTTGTGTCTTCTCTTTGTCTTCTGACTTTTAAACAATCAGCTTGGGCTTCTTATGAAACCGAAGAGTGATGTTTCCCTTCAATCAACTAAAGATCAACTAAAAGGCAGGCAAACCCCTTGGTGGAACAACAACCTTAAGAAATTGAGATTGAAAGTAAGGAAACTTTTCAACAAAGCAAAACACAATGATGACTGGCAAACTTACTCTACTGCTCTCACCAAAAACAATAACGAAATTAAAAAAGCCAAAAAGGCCTCTTTTAAACAATTTGTAGAAAGACACCCGCTTTCCACAATCTATCATTATAGACCCAGCAATAAACCTATCATCCCTAAGGGAACAGCATATGTTTCCATCTAGGGAAGACTGGACAACGGCCAGACAAATCTGCAACACCAATGGGCAATCTCCTCATTGAAATCATTCAAGGCCCCTGGGGAAGACGGCATCTTCCCTGCCCTACTGCAGAACGGCGCTGCCATAATTGCTCCCATTTTATCAAAACTGTTCAATTGCTGCCTAGCTTTTGGTCACATACCAGAAAACTGGAGAAAGAGTAACAGTTATCTACTTGCCAAAAGCAGGAAGGAATCTGGACCCTAGCCCTAAATCCTTTCGGCCAATCAGTCTAATGTCATTCATCCTTAAATGTATATGGAGAAGGTCATTGATAGACACATCCGGGATAAGCAATTAGCTACCCATCCACAATCCACATCACAATACGCATATCAACCAGGGAAATCATCGGAAACCGCGTTGAATGACCTAGTTACTAGGATGCAACTCTCTATCGATAAAAAGGAAGTGGCATTTCTCGACATAGAAGGAGCCTTCAATAACACTTCTTTTGTGTCTACAGACCGTGCTCTAAAGCACCACAACGTTCCACAAGTGATTCGCAAATGGATAATGCCATGCTAAACAGCAGAATTATCCACAGCAATATCGAAGAAGTGGAAATCTCAGCACTAACAACAAGAGGCTGCCCACAAGGTGGAGTTCTCTCACCACTCATCTGGTCAAGGCATCTATGGAGTGGGCTTTGCGAATGATCTGGCAATTGTCATCAAGGGTCATCAGAAACACTAATGTCAAGAAGACTTCAGACAGCTCTAAACACAGTACAAAGCTGGTGCTCAGATGAAGGTCTCTCTGTCAATCACCGTAAGACAGTTGTTGTCCCATTTACAAAAAGAAACAATCAATTTTCCAAGGAATCAAAATACCTTGTAATCATCCTAGATAGCAAAATGTCATGGAACCCTCAACTAGAATGCATTTCCAGCAGAGCAACCAAGTCCCTATGGACTTGTCGAAGCATATGCGGGAAAAACTGGGGTCTTAAACCTAAAATGATGTACGACCCATATACACTCGTAGTCAGACCAACAATAACATACGCATCTGATGTATGGTGGACAAAAACAAAAGAAATAACGGCAATCCAAAAACTTGAAAAGATTCAAAGATTGGCAACAACATGCATTACGGGATGCATGCGATCCACTCATCCTTAACACCGCACCGCCAGAATTGCGATAACAAAACCTTGGGCAACTGCCTCTGCTTCAGATGTTCTATCCTAAGAATCTGCATTTTTAAGATTACACCACACTATTTTGAGAAAAATATTTTGACAAATTTAAATTGACACTTGGACTAATTATTTGAATTTCTTGTGTTTTTGAAAAAGTCTGCTTGAAAATGACTGTAGGCACTTCAAACCTGGTTATGCACTATACGACAAACTGTTCCCTGAACTCTTTTATAAATGCAAATTGAGTGAAATAGGCAGGCAGTCGTGAGGAGCCAATCCATTTGGCCGCTGAAACGTAGAAGTCGGCACGAGGCTGCTCTACCCGACTACAATTCTTAACCTTCTTCTTTGAGCTTTTGAGATCTTGCTTGTCAAACGGGAACTTCCTAATTCTTTTTTCTCATTAGTTTTAAATTTTCTTGCCACAGGAGCTGCAAGGCTTTGATTTTTGATTCTATCGAAGCTATCCATATGGAGTGTTTTAGTGCTGGCATTTGACACTTCTCAAACTCTGTTACTTCAAATGACATGTATAATATTTTGTTGAATGGTTGTCATTTGGCTGCGAGAATGGATCGCTTAACAAATTGAACAACACGCTTAACTTTCTACAAAAGTGGTAATTCAAAAGTTGCCGTTTTTCGCGGAAGTTCGCGAAAAATTGCGAAGAAGTTTGAAGCTCTCTCTAGTAGCCATACTGAATCGGCAGAAATTTGTAGGTATACCCTCCTAAGGCAATGGTTGTGAGAAATACGCTAGGCCCCGGGACACCTTGCGCTCTGTTGCGCCACCCTTTTTACTTTATTATTTATTCCGAAACAGCGAAATGAGCGACGTTTTACTAATTAATTTTTCTTGCTTTGTATTCTGAGCAAGCGTTTGTTGGCATTTTGTTCGCTCGCCTTCAACCTAACCAATCTAAGAATATTCTAGGACCCTACGAACAATAAATCTTTGATCTTTAGTTTCAACTAATTTGCTACATTTTTTCTTAAAAAATACGGAACCGCGTTCTTCGAACCCCTTACTAGTTTCTATCAGCTCTGGCTCTCTTGCGCAGTTTTTCCCTCTCTTTGGATCTTCAAAAGGAACCAGGTCTCAATTTTTTCGATCCGTGTCTTTGCTTATTACCGAAGTACACGGAAATTAAAATTCGAGTAGTAGTTTGATTCTGCATATGAAGTAGTCAACACGACATTCGCATCTTTTATGAAGCTAGGCATGTTAAGACTAGTGGACAGAGTTTTTTTTTAAAGTCTATGCTTTCTATCTCAGAGTTATATGAGCTGTTACAATTGATATTCGCAGACATTTTTTTTTTAAATTTGATAGGGTGAAGGTGAAAATTACCTTTACAAGCACGTCGACCTGAAAGATCATTTGTGGTGTTCCCTTAGGTTTAAAAACACGTAGTGTATAGGTTTGTTCATTCGAAGCTGAGGTCATGTAAGAACCACATAAGAATCTTCGAGGAAGAGGTGTTTCTGATATCAAGGGGACAGGGGAACCCTTTATTGAATATTTTAAGCCTGGATCTAGCCAAGGCAGGGCATTCACATAAGATGTGTTCAGCTGTTTCTATGTCTTCAAGACAGAGGCGACAGGTGTCATCTTGGCTGACGCCCATGTTTTTAAGATGATACTTGAGAGAGCAGTGTCCAGTGAAGAAGTCCGCAAGTAACTTTGCGTCACGTTTGCTCATGTCAAGAATTTCTTTCATACGTTTGTGGGATAAGTCAATGAATAGTTTTGACTGACGATGGCCATTTGAGCTGTTCCAGGTGCTGATCATGTTCTGTCGTTCCCAGGTAGCTAATTCGTTTTTAAGGCTACTGATTGGGTTCAGGGCCTTTGAATTGGGACTGAGAGCCAAGTCTAGCAAGTCGGTCAGCCTCTTCGTTACCCGGTACGCCTTCATGACCAGGCACCCATGAAAGAGTTATTTTATTGTGAGTAGCTAATTGAACTATACATGTCAAAAACTAGTTTGGATTCGATTTTTGTCGAGGACACAGCCTTTAGTGCTGCCTGACTGTCAGAGCAGATTAGGATGCTTGATCTTCGGAGGTTTCTTCTAATGCATTCCCTAATGCAGAATTCTATAGCCATTACCTCTGCCTGAAAGATAGTAGTTGTGTTACCAAGGGATGTAGATGATTTAAAGTTGGGACCGTAAATCCCTGCACCTACACCGTTGTTTGTTTTTGAACCGTCAGTATACCAGATGTATTGGAAGTTATTTGTAAGAATTACAGGGTTCTTCCATACTGAGCGGTTTGGAAAGATTACTTCAAAGGGGTGGTGTAACATTATGCGTTTAGGCACAAAGTCCGAGGAGTGGGCTGCAGGCGATTTCAGTATTGGGAGCACCTGCAGAATACTCATATGTCCTTGTAAGTTTTCCTTTCTCGAGTAGTTAGTGAGATGAAGCTTTAGTCCGCTTAGTGCAGCAGTCTTCTTTACTCTTTGATGTAGCGGAGGAAAATTTAATAAACTTTCTAACGCTAAAGTTGGGCAGGTGCGCATTGCACCTGTGATACCTATACACAGGTTAGTCTTTGTAACTTTTGCAAAGATTTGCGGGCATAAACTTGTTCTGTTTTTTGCCACCAGACCAGCGAAGCATAGGTTATGATGGGTGTGATAATAGTGAGGTATGTCCAGTAAATCATTTTTGGCCTAAGTCCCCACTTTTTACCAAAAAGTCTAGAACAGGCCCAGAAAGCATTTGTTGCTTTTGCTATGGTTTTGTCTAGATGTGGTTTCCAATTGAGTTTATTATCCAGGGTTACTCCTAGATATTTGACCTCTTTGGAAAAATTAATTTGAACACTATTTAGGGATAGTGTTTGGAGATCGATTTTACGTCTCCTGGTGAATGGGATGATGACTGTTTTGGTGGGGTTGACCTTAAGCCCTTCTTTGTTGCACCAGTCATTAACTTTGTTCAGGGCCCTTTGCATACGGTTTATGACCTGTGCTTCTTGATTGCCTTGAATAGAGATGACTAAGTCATCAGCGTAGCCTTGTGTATCAAGGCCCAGCTTATTGAGGTCATCCAAGAGCTGATCTATTACAATTGACCAGAGCAGGGGAGATAAAACACCCCCTTGGGGACAGCCTTTAACAGCATTAACTGTTATTGATGTTTGACCTAGTGTTGTGGAGATGATTCTGCCACTTAACATAGAGTCAATCCATTTAATGGTTGGTGTGTCAATTCCTTTGACAGTTGCAGCGGTTTGAATTGACAAATACGTAGTATTGTCAAAGGCGCCAGAAATATCAAGAAAAGAGCAGAGTATGATGTCTTTCTTAGCAAACGCAGTCTCAATTTTGCTTACCAGCTGATGGAGAGCTGTAACAGTGGATTTACACGTTTGGTAAGCGAATTGGTTAGCATTGAGAGGATTTGCTATTAAGGCCGTACTGCGAATGTGTAAATCAATCACTTTTTCCATGACCTTTAGAAAGAAGGATGTGAGACTGATTGGTCTGAAGGATTTTGGGTCTGAGTTTGATCTATTGCCAGCTTTTGGTATGAATACTACTCTCACCTTTCTCCAAGTTTGAGGGATGTAGCTTAATTCAAAACTGGATCTATAGATAAGTATAAGTGAGCAGATTATGGTATCAATTCCATACTGCAAGAGAGCAGGAAAGATACCATCTTCCCCGGGCGCCTTGAAAGGCTGTTGGGAGGATATTGCCCATTTAATGGAGTCTTCGTTAAAAATTTTTCTAGCTAGACTTCTTGTTGTGCTGTTAGGTGTAGTGTAACTCACATTTGTGGTTAGTGATTGATCAGTGGTATGTATACAGTCAGGAAAATGAGTGGCCAAAAGTAGGCTCAGAGTTTCACTGTAACTTTGGGTAAAACTACCATCCGATTTTTTTAAGAGACCAATACCATTGTTATGATCTTTAGCTAAGGCTTTTTGAACTCTAATTGAAGAAGGCAAGTTATCGATACTTTCACAGAAGTTTTTCCAGGTAAGTCGTTTTTGCCTTCTTATCATCGAGTTGTAAGTCGTTAGAGTTGTTCGATATTCGCTCCACGAATTGGTTCGTTTAGCTTTGTTGAACAACTTTCGAAGCTTTCTTTTTAACTTCTCCAACTCACTGTTCCACCAGGGAACATCGCGATTTGAGTTGATCTGTCTAATGTGACAGCTGGACTCGTATGCGCTTGTGATTTGTGAGCTTAAGCGTGTTGCTTCCCTTTCAAGTTGATAAGGAGAGTCAATGTTTGGATAGGATGGTTCAAATTCACAACGAAGTGTTTCTGTGTAGAGATTCCAGTCCGTGTGTCTTGGTACCCTATTGTTTTCTATATTGTTGGGATTCGGCCTTGACAGATCAAATCTGATGTGCCGGTGGTCCGAGAATGATATCTCTTTCGAGACATGCCAATTGAGAATGTTGTTAGCTATGGCAAAACTTGCCACTGTCATATCCAACACTTCTTTCCTAGTGGAGGTGACAAAAGTAGGTTCATTTCCCTTGTTTAGAATATTTAAGTTTGAGTGCATAAGAAAATCTAAAAGTGACTCACCTCTTTTGTTGATGTCTGTGCTACCCCATATGGTGTGATGGGAGTTGGCATCATAACCAAGTAGTAGCTGTCTTCCCCTTGCGTTACAGTATCTAACAAGTTTTCTTACCTCTTCAGGTGGTGCGGAGGTAGTATCTCCCGGGTAGTAGGCTGAGGCTATTACAA
Source organism: Melanostoma mellinum (assembly GCA_914767635.1). NCBI lineage: Eukaryota > Metazoa > Arthropoda > Insecta > Diptera > Syrphidae > Melanostoma > Melanostoma mellinum. The sequence goes on along the minus strand of OU612059.1, from coordinate 173,248,191 downwards.
TATTTTGTAAGCCTCTTGCCGTGGGGATCTCAGCTAGTACCGCAACTAGATCATTTGTGATGAATTCTGGAATGGGAAGAAAGTTAGTTCTTTTATGGATAAGAAGCGCAGCTCGTGGTTGGAGTTGCGTGTTGTCGTATATTAACTTATTGTGTTGGAAGGCCTTTTATGTGGCCTCTTACCACCCATGGTTCCTGGACTAGTAAGCAGTCCAGATCCTGCTTGACAAATTCTCTGCTAGCCGCAGCTGAGGCAGCTTTGGCGTGCATGAGATTTATCTGCAGGAATTTTAGGGTGGTGTAATTCATTTTGATTTTGGGGTTGAGGTAAAGCTCGCTGGTGCTTTTAATAGCCTCTGCCGAGCTTTACCTTTGGGCCTGGGGTCCCGTTTTGGAGCCATTAATTTGGCTGAGCTGCTTCTTGCAGCTGGTGTTGCATTTACGCCTTTTGTTGTTGTATTGGCGACGGTTGTTGAGCAGGGAGGGGGGGGAGTTGTACTTACTTACTTAGGTGGGCATTACAGTTCGGGATGAACCTGGGCTTCAACCAACATCCTTCTATAACGACTTCGATTTTGGGCGAGCTCTCTCCAGTTTCGCACTCCAAGTCGGTTGAGGTCTTCATCCACTTGATTGCGCCACCTAAGACGAGGTCTTACCCTTCCACGATTTCCCTGCAATGTGCTTTCGAACACCTGACGTGCCGGAGCGTTTGAGTCCATCCGCTGTACATGGCCCATGGCCTCGCGATGCGTACTCTTCTTGCTATGCCCATGTCGCGGTACAGCTCATACAGTTCCTTGTTGTATCTTCTTTTCTACACATTGTCCTCCCATACGGGACCGAAGATCATTCGGAGAATTTTTCTTTCGAAACGACCAAGGGTTTCCTCATCCGCTTTCGATAAGGTCCATGTTTCCGCGCCGTAAAGCAGGACTGGGATGATTAAGGTTTTATACAAGGTTACCTTGGTTTTTCTGGAGAGGGTTTTGTTTCTCAATTGCCTTCTTAACCCAAAGAAGCAACGGTTGGCAAGAGTTATTCTCCGTTTGATATCCGCACTGAAGTTGTTGTCCGTGTCGACAGCGGATCACAGGTAGACGAAGTCCTGTACTACCTCGAAGTTATGTCTGTCTATTGTGACGTTTTGTCCAATTCGTCGATGTTCTGTGTCCGTGTTTGATGACAGCATATACTTCGTTTTGCTCTCATTAACCATCAAACCCATTTTTGCCGCTTCTGTTTCAATACTCGCAAAAGCACCTATGACATCACGCTTATTTCTTCCTTAGTTAGCTTTGCTTCTGAGAAAAGACACAATATTTGAAGTGGAAAATATTTCAACACAAAAAAATACACTCGCAAATTATTGTAATTATTGTTATTAATGCATTTTGCGACGAACTCTTCTCCTTTAACTTTTTTGTTGACATTTGTTATTCATTGTTTATGCGAACTCAGAAACTAGAACAGATACAATTCAAACATACATACTTCACTTTAAATTGGCGGAAAAATCTCGTTTAAAGTTTGTAGTTCATCTGAAGATACTCTGGATTGTGAGGTGGCACATCAAGGACATTTTTTTAAATTCTTTTCACTTTTCTTTTCGTTTAATATTTTAAATATGCATTATGAAGTTTTCCCTTAAAATATTTTATATTTTTCACTTTTTCCAATTGAATTTCTCCATACGTGTCCACTCCGCTTGAAACCGATAAATGAAATGACACAATACAATGCTTTTGGTTATGCAAATCTTATAATAAGACTTACCTAAAGCAATAATGATCTCATAAGGATCCTATAACAAGACTTTTGTTATTTGAACTCTTCACAGTTTCTTGTTATAAGAGTTATAAGACTTAAGCTCTTGAATAAGTCTTACTATGGGAGTGTATACACTTCAAGACAATACAAAGAGCTTAACTCTCACAACAAAATTGTTGTAGGACTTTAAGTATAGATAATCCTGTAACAAGTACAAAAATTGCTCTTGCTATAAGATTGTAGTACTTATAAGCTGCAAATATGATCAACTTTTATAATAAAACTGTTATGAGAGCTATTTAAGTCTCATAACAAGATCTTTATGCTTAGGTCTAGCCATGGGATCTAAGAGAATCTTATGGGAGCACTTTTCAGATTTCAAGAGTTTAGCTCTCGAGAGCTTGTTAGTTGGACTATGACGAACCTTACGAAATTGGTATCAGTAACTCTGTTGGCCCTGGAAAAAGGCAACGAGCTTGATGTTATTACTTCCGATTTAAATAAAGAATTCGACAAAATTAATCATCAAAGTTTCTACCTCAAGATCAAAGCTTTTGATTTTCTGCCACTAATCTCAATCTCCATCTCCATCTTCGCCTTTAAAAAAGCTGTATCTGATCTAATATTTGCCTCTTCTGAAGCTCCCGAGGGCAGCTATATCGGTCCACACCTGTTTGCGCTTGCCAATGACGTTGGCGATATCATTTCATTCTCGAATCAGTCCATTTATGCTGCAGACGACATTAAAATAGTAAAAATTATCTCATGTGCTCAGGATTCTCGCTGCTTCAACACGACCTCAACACTTTCTTTACAAGTGGTAAGTCCTTCGGAACACCTACATTCTTTGATTCAATCCTTTATAAACGCCTTTCACAGCGATCATGATCACACCATTGTGTTAACGCTGCTCATAATTCTCGTCTTGTCGGTTAAAAACAATGACCATCAGCCTGATGGCATCAGGACAACCAAAATCATGTTCTCATTTTAAACCTTCTATCGCTGCTTGTCATAACAAATATACCCCAACTTTAAACCCATAAAACCACTCAAAACGACCTGTGAATCCTAAGTAGAGCCCACCCAACGCACTAGTCCTCATTTCATCCTTTAACATTGAATTCAAATTCGACGACACTTCCGACGGAAGAAAGGATAACCCACCACCATCACTAGCAAAAGTGGAAAACTCCATAGTTACCTACTCGTCGTACATCTCCCTCCAAAAGGAAATCAACAATCAAGACGACAAAAATATTATTTTTCCCAATCGACAGCTCATTTCGAAAGTCACATCCATAAATGAATTGAAAATCGAAACGATTCAATTGATCGAGCGACATGACATGAATCGTTCCATTATTCCTCCACTATATTGCGCGCAGAGAGCGAGGCTTTGTGTGTGGGCTGGTGATTTCGGTTTATTTGATCGTTTGATCGTCGAAAATGAAAATGAAAATCTCCGTCAGGAATATCAATCAATAAATGATCGTAGTTGGTGGGATTTTGTTATTGATTCCCCCTTTTTTTCTTATTTTTCATATCAATGCCAGAGTTAGAGTTGCAGAGAGTCATCATTGGGATTTGGAATTGAGACTGACATGCAATAAGAGACTCACTTCAACAATAGAAAGCCGAGTAGGAGTTGTTATTGTTCTTTTTAGTCTCGCGCACGCATTTCCATTTTTAAGGTTTTATCTACGAGTGTTTTGGAAAAGGAAAAATATTAAATTTTATTGCTTAATTGTGTCTTGAGTGTGGCATATCACGAGTAAGAGAGAGAGTTGGCACTTTGGTTGGTTTTGTTTGGTTTGGGGAATTCGAGAGGAAATATTATTACTGAACAATCGTGGAACATATTTTATGTGACGTTTATGATTGTGTGGCGCCGCAGCAGATGTAAAAGATTCATTTCATTCGTGGAGGTTGTGTTTTTGTATTCCTTCGTTCGTAAGGATGCATGGAAGACTGTGACTAAGAGTAGATTTAGCTGATTGGCTTAATAACTTTAGGTGTGAATCGATGCATGGTCAAAAGACGCATATTTAAACGCACGATTAAGGTTTTAGCCTTCAATTTCGTCTCTTCGTTGATACTAAGGAAGCCGCCCATGTTGACGTCTTTGAAGGCATCACGTGCATTGGTCTTTACCACAAGGATTCCCCAAGAACTGATTTCTTATTTGCGTTAAGTTAAGATGCTTTTTAGGTTGACCATTTCCTTGAAAGTTCTATGTCTGCGAATATAGAATATAACTAATCCTCTCAATGCTTACCAATTCGCTTACCAAACTGGTAAATCCACAGTCACAGCTCTCCATCAGCTGTCGGCAAATATGAGAATGCGTTTGCTAAGAAAGACATCATACTCTGCTCTTTTCTTGATATTTCTGGCGCCTTTGACAATACTACGTACTTGTCAATTCAAACCGCTGCAACTGTCAAAGGAATTGACACACCAACCATTAAATGGATTGACTCTATGTTAAGTGGCAGAATCATCTCCACCACACTAGGTTAAACATCAATGACAATTAATGCTGTTAAAGGATGTCCCCAAGGGGGTGTTTTATCTCCCCTACTCTGGTCAATTGTAATAGATCAGCTCTTGAATGACCTCAATAAGCTGGGCCTTGATACACAAGGCTACGCTGATGACTTAGTCATCTCTATTCAAGGCAATCAAGAAGCACAGGTCACAAACCGTATGCAAAGGGCCCTGAACAAAGTTAATGACTGGTGCAACAAAGAAGGGCTTAAGGTCAACCCCACCAAAACAGTCATCATTCCATTCACCAGGAGACGAAAAATCGATCTCCAAACACTATCCCTAAATAGTGTTCAAATTAATTTTTCCAAAGAGGTCAAATATCTAGGCGTAACCCTGGATAATAAACTCAATTGGAAACCACATCTAGACAAAACCATAGCAAAAGCAACAAATGCTTTCTGGGCCTGTTCTAGACTTTTTGGTAAAAAGTGGGGACTTAGGCCAAAAATGATTTACTGGACTTACCTCACTATTATCACACCCATCATAACCTATGCTTCGCTGGTCTGGTGGCAAAAAACAGAACAAGTTTATGCCCGCAAATCTTTGCAAAAGTTACAAAGACTAACCTGTGTATAGGTATCACAGGTGCAATGCGCACCTGCCCAACTTTAGCGTTAGAAAGTTTATTAAATTTTCCTCCGCTACATCAAAGAGTAAAGAAGACTGCTGCACTAAGCGGACTAAAGCTTCATCTCACTAATTACTCAAGGAAGGAAAACTTACAAGGACATATGAGTATTCTGCAGGTGCTCCCAATACTGAAATCGCCTGCAGCACACTCCTCGGACTTTATGCCTAAACGCATAATGTTACACCACCCCTTTGAAGTAATCTTTCCAAACCGCTCAGCATGGAAGAACCCTGTAATTCTTACAAATAACTTCCAATACATCTGGTATACTGACGGTTCAAAAACAAACAACGGTGTAGGTGCAGGGATTTACGGTCCCAACTTTAAATCATCTACATCCCTTGGTAACACAACTACTATCTTTCAGGCAGAGGTAATGGCTATAGAATTCTGCATTAGGGAATGCATTAGAAGAAACCTCCGAAGATCAAGCATCCTAATCTGCTCTGACAGTCAGGCAGCACTAAAGGCTCTGTCCTCGACAAAAATCGAATCCAAACTAGTTTGGAACTGCCTGACTTGTTTACTTCAATTAGCTACTCACAATAAAATAACTCTTTCATGGGTGCCTGGTCATGAAGGCGTACCGGGTAACGAAGAGGCTGACCGACTTGCAAGACTTGGCTCTCAGTCTCAATTCAAAGGCCCCGAACCCTACTGTGGTCTCCCAATAAGTAGCCTAAAAAACGAATTAGCTACCTGGGAACGACAGAACATGATCAGCACCTGGAACAACTCAAATGGCCATCGTCAGTCAAAACTATTCATTGACTTATCCCACAAACGTATGAAAGAAATTCTTGACATGAGCAAACGTGACGCAAAGTTACTTATGGACTTCTTCACGGGACACTGCTCTCTCAAGTATCATCTTAAAAACATGGGCATCAGCCAAGATGACACCTGTCGTCTCTGTCTTGAAGACATAGAAACAGCTGAACACATTTTATGTGAATGCCCTGCCGTAGCTAGATCCAGGCTTAAAATATTCAATAAAGGGTTCCCCTGTCCCCTTGATATCAGAAACACCTCTTCCTCGAAGATTCTTAGGTTCTTACATGACCTCAGCTTCGAATGAACAAACCTTTACACTTCGTGTAATTAAACCTAAGGGAACAGCACAAAAGATCTTTCAGGTCGACGTGCTTGTAAAGGTAATTTTCACCTTCACCCTACAAGTTAAAAAAAAAAAAAAAAAAAAAAGTAAGTAAGTATAGGAAGAGACGCGCTCTCATAGCAAGAGTAAGCAGAGCCTTACAAGATTCTTTCCAGAGGCATTTTGTTCAAAATCTGTCATCTCATAAGAAGAATTAAACTCTGTTAAGGAAACAACAAGTATCACAAAGAGAGTCTAGCTCTTGTTATGAGTAGAAAAGAGCCTCCTATAACTAGGCCATTTAAGGCTTATAACAGTCTCATAAGCAGTTATATAAGCTATTTTTATACATTTTTGGTAGCTCCTAAGTAGATTTAAGAAAAAGAAATAAAAAATGAATTAAAACTGCAAAAAACTAAAACTACAGTCTCATAAGAATCTTGGAGAGCTCTTTAAGATTACATTTAACTCCCAGAAATAAGTGTAGTAAAGCTCTTGGAGAGTCTTATGAGAGTTAAAATGTTACTTGGGAGTAGACCTTCCCTTTCAGAAACTGTGTTGAAGTATCTATAAACAATTTGTTTACGTTAAAAATACAGAGAGTCGTGCTCTCGTAAGACTTAAGATTCATCGGGATTGACTAGACTACACCATTCTTAAGTTAGCCAAGAGAAGCTTGAGAGAACGGCACTCTCTTGGATAACGAAACTTACACTTCTTCTAGAAAGGGCTGAATTTAATTTTTTTACTTCGCCTACCTGACCATTGTGGTGTGTTCCAAACGGAAATCATGGCGATTGAAAGAAGTCCAACCCTGGCTCAAAGAAAACGTTATATCCTCCTTCTCGGAGAGTCAGGCTGCTCTCATGACTCTTGACTCTGTCTACAAAATCTGCTAGTCCAAAACTGTCATACGTCTCTAAAAAGATATCAGTCCAACACACCTTTCTTTGGACACAGAGACATACTGCATGGCAGACAAACTCTCCAAAAAAAGGAGCGACTTTTCCTGTTCGAACTGAAAGGAAGATTAAATGGATACCTATCGCCTCTGAGATGAAGAGCACTAGAAAGACGCAGAGTAATAAGGAACGTATGATTCTGCGTCTATCTATAGTGCTCATCATCTCACGAGTAGACGAATTTGGCCACGTGTAGGCTTGAAACGTTCAAAGAGTTTATGGAATCTAAACCATCGGCATATAAGCTCCACCATAGGGCTCGTAACAGGACACTGCCTAATAGGTAGACACGTCAAAAGACTAGGTGTATACTCCAATGAGTTTTGCAGAAGCTTAATTGACGTGAAGGAGGAGGACAAAACAGTCCAAAACCTCCTTTGCTCATGCCTTGCCTTTTCAAACAGACGGAAAACTTCATTTGGTGAATACTTTTTTGACTGCATCAGCGATTTAGCTACCGAAACCTTAAAAGACTCTCCCTTTTCAAACGAAGTTCTAAATGGTTTGACTAACAGGTGATTGCCTTATTAGTCCAGGTTCGATTAGAGGGTGATAAGCCTTCTAGTCTAATTTATGAGATGGGGATAAGGGGGTGAACAACCTTCTGGTCTCAGTGAGACTCCGTCTCAGTGGTATCACAATGGTCCCTCTGTGGCTTAAGTGTATCAGACTCTGTATCCTGGCAGCACCATTTAGCCTTACCTGAATACCTAAGTTTAAACTATGAAGCTGTGGCTGCCAACTAGGCCTGAATCTTTGAATTGAGACCAATCAGGTGTACTACTTCTTCTTCAAAGACGGCATTGCAGTTCTATATGGACCTATGTATTCGGGAATAGGTAACTGCCGAAAGATGAGATGTGGAAAGGATGAAGATCTATTATTGGCTAAACACTGGACTTCAACTAAATTGTTCGCCAGTAAATTAAATTTCAAACGAGTTTTCTCCTGTTTTGCCCTCCAAGTCGGTTGAGTAAAGCTCCTTGATTGCGCCACCTATGACTAGGTCTTCAGGTACTTAAGCTCTTAAGAGACATAAGATTAACATTCTGGTCAGCACTAAAACCTTTTTTTTAAAGAATCAGCGATCATAAATCAAGCCACCCATGTCGCTTGGAAGTGACACCCTTATACTAAAACATTACTCGTCATCAAATTCTATTTTTATTATTGTTGAATCAAAAACTAATGATTCAGTCAATAAAAATCCACCGCTGAGACAATTCAAAACTATTTCCAATAATAATTTCCAGAATCAACAGGTGATTCACCCACACACACACCACTGAACCATTTTTATATGCGGCTATGAACTGTGTCATTGTCATTCTCCGCACAACTGCTGCGCGCCCGCCCACCTTAAAGCGCCCAATTCTCATGATGTATGACAGTTGTCAGCACAAAAGTCATTAGGTGAGATAATCCCTCATAAAAATCACCTTTCTGACTGTCCGTCTGAACTATACACTCAAGTATAGGTACAAATATTTTTAGTATATTGCAAAGAACAAGATTAGGAACGGCTTTGTTGCCTTAAGGAGCTGGCTGATTGTTGCGGTGCCATAGTGATAAATGAACTGCGTCCGGTTAAAGTTTGCTTCAAGGCCAAGGCAAAAGTTCATTGATGAACTGTATTGCGATTTGCGATGCCGCATAGAAACGAAGGACCATATTATACTCATTGCAGCAGCAGCTGCTGCTGCTGCGGTCGTCGGTACTCGGTTTCGGTATACGGTATACCCCGCCGCATTGCCAATATTGTTCGCGCAAGTGTCAAGTTCGTAGTCGGTGCATAATTTATCATGGCACGCTCATTAGTTTCGTGAGTGAGTTCTTCCCACAACAACAACACTTTGGGAATGCACTCGACACAGATTATAAATCAATTTTGCAATACCTACATTAGATTACAATACGACAAGGAGCAGGACATGACTTTTAAGAGGAACAAGGATTCGTTGCCTTTGGTTTGAAATGCGGAGTTTGTTCAAATTGGAGAATCTTTTTGGGGGATCTATGGGGCTTTTATGTTGTTGGAGATAATCGATTTTTGAGTAATGATCATTGCAAAGGTTTCTAGCTGATGGCACTCTTGTTGTGAGATACTCGTACCTAAAGTCCACTGAATGAAAGAAGGTCAAACGTGAGGTAAGACTTCTTTGAGTGTTAGAATATGTTTTGGTGTTTTTGTATCCAACGTGCAAAAGGGACCATTCAAGCTGACATATTGGATTGAGGATGTCTGTAATAAATCCGAAGACCATAAGCGACAAGGAGGCTTTCAAATAAGACAATCAGCGGACATCAACTATTTAAGTGTTTCATTGTTATTCTTTTAAACTGCAGGTATTCATGCTTGAAGCTTGAGAGACTGTGTGCGTTTATGCCTGGTGTATTGGATAACATGTCTGTCAGTTACCTACGAGTTAGAGGGTTGAATCCCAGAAACATAAAATTGTTTTTTTTTTCGGGTACCTTTTACCATTTGCGAGAGATTAAAAAAATCTCCGGGAGAAGCTACTCTGCCATAAAAAGCGCTTTCCCACTTAGTCGTTTGGTATCGGAACAAAATTTTAGGTCGCTGATATGAGGTAGGCCTCGGGGCTCACCGAGCTGTTGAGCGGCTCTTTTTATTTTTACTTCATTTTTAAGACTTTTGGCGCACTAAAATAAAAGAAAAATATAATGAAATGGGGTTGCACAACAGAAATAGGACCCTTGCGGCCTACCACATTTCTCACAACCATAACGTAGGAGGATTGAATGGGACTTTGAAGTTTTTACCGATTCCGAACGGCTTGTTGAGCAAGCGCTTTTCATGGAAATGAAATCGATATCGGAGGACTTGCCCATTCCTCGCTGAATGTGATACCCTTGAAACATATTTTTTTGATTTCTGTTGGGATCTCTCACGTAACAAGCAGACATGTTAACCATTAGGCTACAGGTACCATGCTTGGCTCGTTGGTCGTTGGAAATGTTCATCTTCACAGTAAGCATGAATAGAAGCTATTCCAGCTATCCCCACGTGCGTCGCGTCGGCACAGACAGCCTGCAGCCTGGACATTTGTTTAGTTTGTATACATATTTATACATATCTAAAAGTGTTCCCACTATTAGTGTGCTCCCACAAGCATTTGGTCCTTACGATATATACAGTCTTATATTTCGATTCTGAGTGAAGGAACCATCGCCAGCCACAAATCAATCTTTGACATGGAATCATTCGTGAAGATTTGACCACAACAAGTTAATGGTTAAGGGTTTTAGCCCGTCTTGAACTGATAAAAAATTGAATGCAAATATATGCCGCTTGGTATTGACGCATCCATTTACATGTAACATGTCCATTAAACTTGCTAGGCGGGAAAAAGAACATTCTGCTCGCGAGACACTCAAATCTCCATATTGCAAGTTGTGATAAAAATTATTCTATCCATTAAGCGGAACATCATCCTACAAAGAGTACAACTCATTGATTGGTTTATGATCTTATAAAGACCTATTCGACTATTATAATGTCGAATAGGTCTTAAAGTTCCTTTTCGCTTTTCAGTCTTCAATTCGACATATGCTTGGTACAAAAAGCTTCATCATTATGTATAGCCTCCAGGTTCTAAGAGTCACATGAAAAAAGGATGTTCAAACCATTTTACTTCGTTTTGTGAAGAGAAGTGTCGGTTTTCAAAACACTAACGGAGAGCTCAATCATAGAAAACTTTTGTCAATCATGTTAATGAATTCTTTTAACATAAAACTTAAGGTCGATTGTTCGTATCGAATATAAACCTATATTCTCTTCTCTGCATCGCTATCAATGGGCTTGTATATAGCAGTTACTTGCATAGAGCTGATATTAAGGCACAGCGCTCGTTGTCAAGGAAAATAAGGCATAGTGAAGAACCGAATCGCGGTGAAAAGGTAAGCTTGTCTGCCTACTCGAGGCTCGAGTCCCGGAAACGACTAATTACGTTCTTTTACATGTAATGCTTTCCGCAATGAATGTACAAATCCTCCGAGGCAATCAAATTTCCTTGAAAAGTACCTTCTCATTAGGCTTGCCGAAATCGGCAAAAAAATGAAGCTCCCCTCATGCCCCACCAAGAAACGGCCGACAGAAATGTGCTAGACCCAGGTGATTCTCGACTGTCCGCTTTAGGCTGGGTTGAGAGCTCATAAAGTAGACTTTTGAAGACAATACGCAGCAAATAATTGAAACTGATATTTTAGGGATACCATAATCATCAAGATAATAGAAACGACGCCATTGATATGGAACTTCTTAATCCGACAGTGCATCTTGTATCATTTCATATTATGCGATTTCAGAACTTTTCTGTTGATGTTCTCCCAGTCATTCCAAGTTGGCTCACAACTTAAGGATTTTTTAATAAATTGACTGCCATATTTGATAGCCAGTTAAGTTTTCAGTGATGCCGTGGGTATTAAATATGCTGGCCAGGTATGCTTTCACATTAAGATATAGGTCTTAAAAATGGTAGCTATACTAGGAGGAAATCTTAATACAATTGAAACCCCTGGTACGCAGTGATGGGCTAGGTAAACTTGATTGGACCTGGACGTGGCAGTCTATGTGTTAATGAATTCGCAATTTAAATTTCTACAGAGTAAGCTTTTAAATTTTACTATAGTAAAAAAAACTCATAAAATGACCAAATTTGAAGTTATTGTAAAAAGTCTTTCATAAGAGTATCTTTTAATGGCGTTAGCTGATTACTTTTTGCCTTTTTGTCGTAGTAGTAAATGTCGATCTCAAGCACATTATTAAATCCAAAGAAAGGATTGTGTCCAAACTGAAACTGACCTAAGTCTGTGGATTCCAATTCATCCTATGGAGCGAGCTTTTAGCAGGAGGCGTTATATATAAAATACGAAAGTAATTGAAAATGCTTTGAAACTCGCCGTTCGTTTCGTAATGTATAGCTTTAGAAGCCAAATATAGCCGACAGCACTGTTCAAGCTTATGTAGTTGTTGCAGTACCTACATATGTACCTACGTGTCGTGTGTCGATATACGGGGAAGTAATAAATAAAAAATTTCACATCAAAAATCTCAGATCACATAAAATAAAACAGCAACCATTTGTAGGCCATAATTTTTCAACATCTTCAATAACAGGTCTCGAAAGTAATGTGACGAAGCGTCACAATTTCTTTTCCCTACCTCCTCCCAAAATGCCGCACGAAAACAGTGCAGTATTTATTTCTATTGAAATCCCCCGCACGCAATTAAATTACAAAGTGAATGCCTGCTCCAAGGCCAAACATTGTGCATTTCCATATGGGGAAATACATTGGCAATACCCATCCAATTTTTTCTATGCAAAATTGTCACTGACCGTTTACAGCTCACATTCGCTTTCAGTGGTCAATTGAGGTGAATTAATTACCAAAAATCAGAAAAAGAATTTAAAGGTTTCTACTTGTTGTAGCTTGTTTCAGTCGGGCGAATAGAATTTACCTGATAATTTTTCTCATATCACCGCAAAAGAGATTTGATCGTTGTGCTGCTGTTGTTGTTGTATCTTCTTTACCTTATCGACTTTGACAGTCTCCGTATAGGAAATTCGTTCGTTGTGGCTTGTTCTCAGCCGTGCGTTTGAATTCTCCCTAGTTAGGCATTGCGTCTCCAAAAGATTGTTTTCATCGCAGTACGCATCGCAGACCTTTTCTACGAAGTCCGCCGCCGCCGATAGATTGCTCTGCCGTTTGTCGTTTGATACAACGCAGGCACTTCCTACGCAGTCCGCCGCCGCCGATAAATTGCTCTGCCTTTTACGCGATATAGGCCTTTGCTACGAAATCCGCTGCTGCGGATAGAGGGCGGGCCCTGCCTAACGCAGAGCTAGATAGGAGTTCACCGCCGCCTAACAGAGGAAATAACAGCTGTGTTATACAACCGTATCCCCAAAGAAACCATCGCCACTACACCAGTGAGGATCAATATCAGCCGTTCGGTGGACCAGCACGCGAAATAGACCGTACTCGAAAAATCATAAAATTTGCTTTTTCTAGTACCTAATATTGAATATAAAATTTTTTAATTTGTAAACTTAATCCTGGAGAGAAAATATTAAAATAAATTTAGAGTTAATAAGAATTAAACTGACCGTTTCGTGTATCATTTTGAGAAGTTGGACCGCTTAAACCCAAGCCTTACGAAGCTTCCTTGGGTAGACCCTGGACACCCTGAGTTATACCCCAGCCTTTGAAAAAGAAGCATCACAGTAAATCACAAAGTAAATGAAGAAAAGTTGTCCTATGATATTTGCTCAGTGGTAAGAAATCGAGGCTCATTTTTTTATTGAAAAACATTGCTGGTACTCTAAGGCTAAGGCCACGCAGTCAGCGATAAGCGAGCGAGCGATTGAACGATCAGCGATTAAGCGACAAAGTCGAGCGACGAGTGGCCTTTTCGTGAGCGACATTTCTTTAGCGATTAGTTGTTCAAATGCCGCTGTCAAGAACACTACGTTAAATTTGTTGTTGATTTAACCATCTGTTGCTCTTGACGCTAAGCGATAAAATAAAAATTAGAACAAGTTTGGTGACAGAGCGACGTCGTTCAGTCGCTTAAAAAAGTCGCTCATCGCTCCCTCAATGCATGGCCAGTTCAATGCAATTCCATTTGTTTTAATTTTTTCATGTCGTTCAGTCGCTCGCTCGTTCGCTTATCGCTGACTGCGTGGCCTCGGCCTAAGACTTAGTAAGTAAACGCCACCTTAACACCAGCCTTGAGAAATCCGAATTATCATGGCTGTTCTGATTTTCGTACGGATTCAAAACGGAAACCGAAATTGAATCCGTACGGATTAAAAAAGTGTGTTCCTATTTCCGAACGGATTCAGTACTGATTTTTTGTCACAAAAACGTGTTGGAAATTAAATTTTTGTGTTTATTGGAACTGTTTACAGCTTTATTGCATGTTAGTGCTAATATAAGTTTATTATTTTTAATTTCTAGCAATAAATAATGTTCTACAGAATTCATTAACCGGATTCAATTCCGCTAACAAAATGATAAGCGAATTGAAAACGTACGGATTCGGAATTGAGAACCGCAAATATTCTAAAACGGGAGGATATGGTATCCGAACGAAAATCAGAACAGGGGTGTATAAGTTAAATTTCTTGTTAGGTACTTGTATTTGTATAAGCTTTGGAAACAGTGTCAAACTTAGTAGTCATACCCTAAATCACTTACATTTTTTAACTCTAAGTATACACCGCAAGATCAAAAAGTGTCGTGTAACTACACCTCAAGTGTTTTAAGACCCTACAGTAAAGTGAAAAAAGAAAATTTAGAAGGACATGTTATGAGTGTCCTGTAATTGGCGCACCTTCTCTCAATGACCTAATATGGTTTGCAGTCCGCTCTTCTTGGTGCCTCAATCTATAAATAAAAGCATTCTCTTTATTCGTCATTATCATCCTTTGACAACTTCAAGAATTTGAGTTATTCTACTGGAAACTTTCAATCGGCTTGTGATACTCACGGTCCAAATACAAACAACGGAGTATGTGCAAATCGTGTTTCATGCAAACCCTTAATTTTTCCATGGCATAGCGAAATAAGGAAAACGTCTGTGTCAGGAAATGAGATAAAGGAATCCTCTCCTTAATGTAGAATTTGAATTGACATTTAACATCACTGTCAATTAATTACTTAGAATAAATAAGAGTTCCAGAAATGCTGATGCATCCATCTTATTTCAACCATCTTTTGAAAATTGGAAAAAATCTGTCAGAAATTGGAATAGCTATCATCAAATGTTGGTAGAGAACTCGGTTCAATTAGATCTGTAATACCCAGTTAAGTAATTAAATTGTGCATATAACTGACCAATAAGGAGATAACCACCACCCCCAATTTCTCTTAACAGAACCCAAACAAGAAAATGAGGCGATGAAGGACACCTTTAAAGTGCTGGTCAGCTTTCCCACCATCACTCAAAAGACCCTGAACCGTTTTCCCAGGCAACAATACTGAATACAAACTTGCCTTCCAAAGGGTATTGAATGATATTATAGGCGCTAGTTGAGCACAGGCTTATAGGAAGCTTCGGCTAGAGGAGCTTTTCTCAAGTTGCTACCACCTACCATTTACCATTTCCATCGGCTGAAATTAGTTAATAGCAATGCCTCGTGCCATATAATTATCCTGAATGCATTGGGCTATCTCCGTGTGCCTTCTCTTCATTTTCGCGATGCTTATATCTTTGTTAGAAAATTCTCCCTTCCACGTCCATATTTTGCTTAGCTTTTCGACTTACAATCTCACTAAAGCAAAGCTCTGGTTGACTAAATTCAGTACACAGGCATCTACCGACTGAAAAAAAGCATCTTGGCTGGACGAATGAGGAGGTGGTTATGCTCTACAGATGCTGGAACAAACAATTTCAACGCCCACGCCGTTACGCTAGGTAAATGATCGAAACTAGCCCCTTACACAAAGTAGCATCTTAGAATAATAGCGGTCAGATGGCACCAAGCAGTAAACAAGTTCCCCTTTTCTCAGTACCGTTCAAAGATGGTGCTTTCCCTTTAATTCATACACAAGTATTTTTGTACAAAGGCCTTAAAAGGCGAATATAAGACTTTTTCTGGAGCAGTCTTTACTCCTGAGTATGTGATTGGGTATCTAAACAAATAGATCGTCGCAACATAGCTCGGCAAGTCTCAAAGCCTCAAGCATTGCATTAAGTCAAAATCCACCGCCATAAAACTACTATCAGCTTCCTGGACACATTTTCAAAATTAACCTGGTGAATCATTATACTCATATCTAATGAAACCAAACCATAATTAAAAAGACTGTTTCCACCCAGAGGTTGGGCGCTTCATTCTTATTCAGTAAAATGAAACCCTAAACGTTTAAACCGCCTCTGCTTAATAAGTGGAAACAGCAACAACAACGACAACAAGAAAACCCGTGTATTTGTATCAGCATAAACAACCGATTACGACCACAATCAGTGCTACCCATCACACAAGCCCTTCCAGGTGGTCCAATTAATCCTTGCGATTCTCGTCGAAACACACATACCCATGAACAATCACCACGGAATCCTCGGAAGAAGTAAAAAAGAACAAAGATCCTTTAAGGGTGCCTCATGTGTGGAGGGGACCTGGACCTGTTGATGAATTCACGAGTTTGGATGATGAAATCACACGAGGCTTAAGAAAAAAAAGGCAACTCTCGATCCCTTTGACACTTGATCCTGTAATGGTCCTCCAAGACGATCTCTGTCGATTACCTCAACTCCCCGATTCATTGCATGACCTAAAGTGAACTTGTCAACTGAGAGAGCCAAACCAACTGCGGCACGCACGACATTCCCTCGATGTCTCAATTACCATCCCATATGCGAGGCAAGAAAGTAGGTACTGCTTCACGCAAAACGCAAGGCGCTCGGTGATCCTCTCAAGTGCTTTACTTAGCTGGCAATGGAGCTAAATAAAGTAATTTGTTTTTTCTTACGAGTATGCGGTGACTGGCAATCTGGTACTATCTAGTGCCTTCTCCTCTTATTCCTTTCTTAATCCGTTCGAGATTCGAGAAGAACAGATGAGAGCAGAGACAAAATAAACGAAAAAAAAACACAAAATAATAAAATTCATCCAACAAGCGATGTGGGTGTTCCACTCCTTTGACTTGGACTTGAACCAGACAAGTCGAGGAGAAGCATTTGTCAAACGTTCTGCCCACCATGTTGTGCAATCTGTGTTCTCAATGAGTCCAGGAATCAAGGGCGGCATTGCCAGTTGCCACCTTCACATACTCCAACTTCCAAGTTCGTCTGTATTCCGTCCGTCCATTCGTCCATCTGTGCTACACATGACGAAATGTATTTAAGCAAGACTCGCCAAGCCGATTGATCACACCCATGGGTAATCAGATTCGGATAAAACGATCGCGCATGCTTTTAAGATTTCGGATATCGGATTTTTGTCGACGTTCGTTTGGATCTGAATTCTGTACCCTTTTTTTTGTCTTGTGATTTCGGAGGTTGGTTTTCTGTGGTTGATTGCAGACCCTCAACAGTGGGAGCCTTCAGTAGCTGCCAATGTCTCATTGTGTACCGAATCAGTGTTCATTAATATGTCCAGTGTTTACTTCTTCGTTCTCCCACTTCCATATGCGTTGGTGTGGGTTTCCATGCTTGCGGTCTCTGTTCTCTGATGGTGATCCTTTGTTGCCCCTTTCTGGCAATGTCAATCGATCATTTGACAGTCGGTCGTCTCTGTGTGGTTTATTTGAGAAGAATTCCATGTATGTCATGGCATTTTGGGATGAATGAAACCCCCAATAGACTAAAACATTTTGACGAAGGGTTGAATAGATCGGGTTGTGTGTGGTACTGTGGTGCTGTGGTGCCATTGTGCATTTTGTGTCCAAATTGATTTGTGTTTAATAAACATTTGAATTCACACAATGCCAGTTCGGGGAACATGTTGTTTGCCTTTTCGGAGACTAATCCGAGGAGTGCGTGAATGAAAAGATCTTCTGTATGACTTTGGATTGGATTAATGGATTTTTGATTGGCAAGGGACGAGGAACTCGCTGGGATGACTTTATTTTGAATAGCTCAAGATCATATCGTTATTTGAGATTTGGAATGTAGTCTGGGCTTATTGACTATTTGTTGGTTTTGTTTCGTTTAACAAAGGGTGTTCCAAAAGACGTTATAGAAAACATTATAGCATCAGTAGCATGTCAAATGTAGCTGAAGATTTCCTCAAAAGTCATTCATTAACTTTACAATGCGGGGAAAAAGGCAACTGCCACAAACCCTCAAAGACCAATAACAATTCTCGTGGGAAGGTAAGCGTTAGAGTGAGGTTCAGACTTACGCTTAGTCTTAGACTAAGATTTAGACTTAGACTAAGACTAATCCAGACCTTGACTTGGACTTTGACTTAGACCCAGACCTTAATTTAGACTAAGACTTCGACCTAAGTCTAAACTTACACGAAGATTTAGACCGGAAATTAGACTAAGACTAGGACCTAAGTCTAGACATAGACTAAGACATAGACTTACAATTGCATTTAAGTTTCAGCCTAGACTAAGTTTCGACTTAGACTTTAACTTAAATTTCGCTGAGACAAGGACATAGACTAATACTTAGACTAAGACTGAGACTTAGGCATGGACCTGAGTTTCAACTTTGACATGGACTAAGGCTTAGAACTATAACTAAACTTGAAATTAGACTTAGACTTAGACTTAGACTTACACTTGCACTAGCACTTGCACTTGCACTAGCACTTGCACTTTTTACACTTACATTTAGAATTGGACTTAAATTTTGACTCGAACTTGGACCTAAAAATTTCGACTTAGGCTTTTTTTCTGTTGGAGGTTTTTAAAATACCAGCTGGAGCACTCAGACCTAAATACCGGTCCATTGTACTACCAGATAGCAACCTTCTATTTGTAATAGCTTCCAGATGTTCGGAGAAAAGCCAAAAGACGCTGCCATGATAAGGAGCCTAGATTACCAGCTCTCACGATGTCTGCACCGAGTATCTGTAACCTCATGCGAGAAAAAGCAGGACATTCACAGAGGAAGTGCTCTGTGGTGTCCTCATCTTATCCACAAGATTCACAGAGTGTGGTATCACTTAAGCCTAACACGCTTAAATGCTTGGCAAAAGAGAAGTGCCCGCTGGCAATGCCAATAAACTTTCTACAATCTTTTCTGCTACGAGCTAGCAAAAATGTTGCAGTCTTCTTACTAACGTTAAGGAGCATACGCTTGGTTTGTCTGCATCCCATGGAGTCATGCCATACGGTTGTGCTCTTCACAGAGCCAATCGTTGATTGAAGCCCTCACTGAGGACGCTGGTAGACCCAGCGACGGTTCAGGTCCTGAGAAAGCTGTCTGAGATCCCTGCCTAGCAAGTTCATCGGCGATCTGATTTCCAGCTATGCCGTGATGGCCCGGAACCCAAATGAGACTCAAGGAATTTAGTCTTCCGACCGCATTCAGAGAGCTCTTGCATTCCTGGATCACTTTCGAAGTGGTTAGAGGGTTGAGAAGGGCCTTTAGCACAGCTTGGCTGTCGCTGCAAACAAAAATACTTCTCCCTGTTCATCCATTGTTCGTTACGTGGCTCAAGGCCATTAGGATAGTATACGCCCCTGCTTGGAAAACGGAGTCTCCGCTTGGAGCAGTCGTGTGTCGTTTGTCGTCGTTCTCAACAAAGGCACCAGCACCAGAACCCTCGTCGGTTTTGGAGCCATCTGTGAGGATACGATAACAGTTCTTTCCAGGCTCAGATTCTGGAGCAAACCAGTCCTTAACCGAAGGAAAGTTGACTGAGTAATTTTGACGCAGTTTGAGCTTCGTGTCAGACGGCATATCCATTAGACGTGAGTCAAAAGATATGCTGCTAGCGAGTCCCTCAAAGCTCCAGTGCGAATTGTGCCAGAGAGCACATCGCTTTAAACGAGACTCAGACTTGGACTTAGACTGAAACTTAGACTAAGACTTAAACTTTGATTTAGACTTAAACTTAGACTTGGACTTAGCGTTTGAGTTTGAGTTTGGCTTATGTTAGAGTCATGGTTACAGTTTGTGTGAAAATGCATCCCATGATAAATGAAATTCCTTCTCTAGCTATGCGGCTTTGTGAACTATCTACTGAGTGCACGAGTTTTTCTCTTTGACAAATAAGTGTTTTCCATAGTCTTTCGATAAAGCGGCTGAAAATTTCTTGGTTAGGTTGGGTCAGGTTAAATGGGGGGTTGCAGCCACAAGTGGCAGTACCTCACTCGGATCTCAAGGATCCATTGTGCACCCCGGGCAAACAGAGGAAGAGGAGGTGGGAGGATTGGAGAGGTAGAGGGTTAGGCTGGTGGTTGGTTTACTGGGGTAGGAAACCCCAACTGAACCATTTGGAGCCCTGAGTAAATTTCACGACGTAGCTCAATGGGAGATTAGAGATGTCGCCCAGTTCGTCGAAGAAGTATTTTCCGAGGGATTTTGGCCTTGTTGTGGGCCAAGCTAGGACACTCACAGAGCAAGTGAAATGATCCTTCCTCTGCCTCTTCGTCTTGGCATCCTCTACATAAGTCGGATGTGCTGATGCTTATTCTCATCATGTGGGTAACCAACGAGTTGTGGCCCGTGAGAATGCCAATCAACAGAGAGAGCCGAGGTCTGCTAAGCTGAGTAGAGATTCTGTTTTTTTTTTTTTTTTGGAAATATCTGGCCAAAGGTTTCTGGAGTCTAGGCATGTTTCTAAAGATGACCATTTGTCATTGGTGGTTTTTAGAAAATTGTGTTTGATTCTGTTTTTTTTCTTGCTCTAGTGCAAGACCCGATTTTAGTTAGCTTATCTGCCATTTCATTACCGATTATGTCACGATGTCCTGGAACCCAGGTTAAACTTACTGTGTTTGTTTTGCTGAGGAGTCTGGGGTTACTGCGACAGCTGTCTACTAGCCTGGATTTTGTGATAATGGATAAGATAGCTTTAATGACCGCCTGACTGTCTATGAAGAAGTCAATATGCAGAAGTCTGGAAGCTTTATTGATCTTTTCATGATAGGGTAGTCTGAGAAGATACCTGACCCTACACCTTCGTCTGTTTTGGAACCATCTGTGAAGATGGAAATATGATTTCCTCTTATAACCCTGTTTTCCCCCAGCTTTCTCTTGTCGGAAAGACTGTTACGGCCACTGGATTAAAGTCAATATGCGATATGCCTGTTTTCCAATTGTTGCATTGTTTGAGTCGCAGTGCGCTATTGGCCGTTCCTTAGTAAAAAGTCTAGGGGGGCTAGCGACAGGAACGTTACCAGAGCTGCAGTTGGTGTCGTTCTCATGGCACTGGTTGAGCCAATGCATGCAAGCCTTTGGATTTTGGTCATGGTCTTTGACTTAGACTGAGACTTAGGCATGGAGTTGAGTTTCAACTTTGACATGGACTTAGACTTAGACCTACAGGGTTTTCCATTGGGGACTATCCATTTTGTTTCTTTAATGTAAACGCGCCCTTAAGGTCTTTTGACATTCTGTAAACGTCAGATTGCTCATTAAGGTCTACCATTTCATCATGGTGAGTTACACGAATCAACAACGTTTCCAAATTATTAAAGCGTACTTTCAAAATTTTGAGTCAGTCGCTGCAACTTTAAGAGCGCTAACTCCGATTTTTGGTCGTTATAATCGTCCCACCCGTGCCGCAATTCTTAGTTTAGTGCACAAATTTGAATCCACGTTTTCACTGAACAATGTTCCCGTGCCAGTGAGACAAAGATTAGGACGGAGTGCAGAAAATATCGCGGCCGTAAGTGCATCCGTTCAGAACGACCCAAATCAGTCAATTCCACGTCGTTCACAGGAATTGGGCATCGCACAAACCACATTGTGGCGTTTTTCTGGCATCAGTTGCGTGGAATGGATATTAGTGACATGTGGTTCCAGCAGGATGGAGCTACAGCCCATACAGCTCATGCAACCATAACATTTTGAAGAGGAAATTTGGTCAACGTGTTATCTCAAGAAATGGACCGATCAATTGGCCGCCGCGCTCGTGTGATTTGACACCTTTGGATTTTTTTCTTTGGGGCTATGTCAAGTCGTTGGTCTACGCCAACAGGCCAGAGACTTTGGAGGAGCTTCAAGCCAATATTGAACGCGAAATTGCCGCAATACCGGTCGATATGTGCGGCCGAGTGGTAGAAAATTGGGTTCAACGTATCGATGAATGATAGAAATAGAGTTCCATTCGTAATGGTATTGGGTGTACTTTAATATGAAATAAATGTTTTTTTGATATCTCAAATGGCTGGCGTTTTTATTTAAAAAATAAAATGGATAGCTCTTAATGGAAAACCCTGTAGAAATAGACTTGAAGTTAGACTGAACCTTGGACTTAGACTTACACTTAGACATAGGCTTACACTTAGACTTACGCTTAGACCTACACTCAAATTTCGAACTTGGACCTAAAAATTTCGACTTAAACTTGGACTTAGATTGAAACTTAGATTTAGACTTAGACTTAGACTTGGAAATAGAATTTGAGTTTGAGTTTGAGTTGGGCTTAGAGTTAGAGTCATGGTTACGGTTTGTGTGTAAGTGCATCCCATGACACAATTCCTTCTCTAGCGATAGTGCGGCCTTGTGAACTATGAACTGAGTGCACGAGCTTTTTTGTTTGACAAATAAGTGTTTTTCATAGTCATTCGATAAAGCGGCTGAAAATTTGTTGGTGACCCAACTTAGTATTTATCTTCTAGACGGTCCATGTCTAGTTAGACATAACAGCTTTCAATTAATCTCTTAAGGCTGAGAATACAAGATGGTCAAGACCTTGACTGTTGTAAAAAGGTTTTGCAAATTTGTTTTGAGGGAAAACTAATGTAAGCTCTTGTAAGATTTCATTTGAAGTATGAATCTCAAATGCTTGGCCTTACTGAACATCTAAACAGCCTGCCACAAGTATTGAACTAATGAGTATGACAACACTCCTGATGATTCCTAATGCCAACATTGAAAACAAGACACAAAGAATCGTTTCCCAAAGCAGGTATCATTGAATCTCAGTTCTGAATTCGGATAAACCTCAACGTTTCTGTTGAAGTTGATGCAATTGTGATTTCACTGCTAACCACCAATCCAATTCTATGCTCATGACATCACTGCTTCTTTTTATGGAGACTCTCGCAGAACTAATTAAAAATTCCTGCACGATTAACGCGAAGTATAATTCAATGTGACATTCACGTTCACACGCCTTCAGCCTTCAGGCATCAGACCGCTCAAGTCACTTCCCAAGTAGACAAACCCACCTAGTTTATTAAAACACAATTAAATTAAGATTATCACAGTCATAATCCGGCCAATTAACCCAAGCCACCTATGCTATTATCAATTCCGATAGCGTTGACATTCGTGATCTGACCTAAAGTTCACGTTCACCCATTGTGTCCCCAGTGGTTGTCGATTCTTTCCTTTTTTTCTGTCAAAACAGCCCATGATTACCAGCTCAACAATTAAATTATCTTATATTGGTAGTTGTTGTTGCATAGAGGTATACAAGAGTAAAAAATCAACACCTGCACTCAGTGTCACTATACACTGCTGCACCTTGCACATGCGCGCATTCCAACATCACCGCGCGACACTCGGTCTACCACGAGGAATGCAGCAATGACCATTAGCATATACCTGACATAGTCCTCCGTTTGCCTTCCTTATACGATCCAAAAAAAAAAAAAACGATGAACAATTGAAAATTATTCCTAGAGTCACCAAACCCGTAGAATATTCTCATGTTGGACATCAGCCAAAGTTGGATGCAAAGGATGATGATCGAGTGCGCACAGAAGAGACGAGCTAAAAAGAAACACAGAAAATAAATCGAACAGAGGCACCCATGGGAGACTGAGTCGCTGCTCTCCACCAACACAATCGCCTGACATTCAGATCAATTCCTGATCAAGATCAAGATCAAGACGACCAGGCGAGGGTAGTAGCTCTATAACCGAACACGAACAGTAGCTGCCTCTAGCTAGGTGGTCCAATTAGACATAATCTTGTTAATTAGGCTAAGTTCCATCTTCCTCTATCTCTATCCACTATCCACAGTATCCCCGTTCTGTCTTCCTATTTAAATTTTTTTATTTATTCGTTGTCGAAATTGTTTTTTGTTTCTTAGTTTTGTGTTTTGTTTTTAGTGGGTTCTCTGGAATTCGAATTCATAGTCAGAAGTCACAGCCTGTTATGGCATGGGTGTGTGTGAGATGGAGTGGTCCCTTAATGCGATGCACAGCTCCTACTTTGGGGGCCAACTAATGAGTAATACGCAAAACATTTGGACATGGCATAGCTGAACTGGATTTGAGGAATTCTCCTTTTTTTTCGTGTGGTGGTGGTTGTATGGAAATTAATGTGGTGGCTGACTGGCATATGTTGGGTGATTAGTCAAACGGTTCAGATGTTTAAACAAATGGCTTGTCGAGTTTGTTGTTGCCCATAGTTTTCGTCCCCATGGGCTATTTGGGAGCTATAAGGTTCTGATAGTTGGAAGTTGACAATATAGCTACATGTGTCCGGCGTTAGTTTTATAAGTTTCTGAGAGAAGCTGACTGACCAACTGAGAAAAAAGTCAAATTCATTATTTAAAGGCTTCGGGGCACTTATTTCTGAGTACAAGTTGAGCTCATTAGAGATCGAATGTCGAGTTCCGTTTTTACTTCTTGGCTGTTGTTCAGAGTTTCTTTTGTAGCCTTGAGCTAGTTGTTCTTAGTCGCAACTTACCTGAAGTGCTTTTCTTTAGGTCGAGCTTTTATCAATTTGGCTCATTTTATGAATAGGGACCCTAGCGGCCAATGTAATGTATGTATGTCTAGTCTTCTCTGACTATGGAGGGCTAACTGAAGATTTTCTCATAGAAGTTTGGTCTTGAATTATTACTTCACATACCCTTTTTAGAAGATGACAAAAAAAAGCGAACGTTGCAATTTACATTTAAACTATAAAACTTTGCATCTGAAAAAACAACCATAAAGATAAATTTTGGCTCTGAACTTGACAGCTCTAATAACAGAAGTTTTAAGCTTTTCGCTTAAGAAACTTGGCAAACACTCAGTAGATTTCTATTTTCGCGTATAAACTCAAAGTTACAGAAAATTTGAGTAGAAAGCAGAAGCGCAACTGAGCGGGAAGCCATGGGGCCTACCGCAACTACAACTCTACGGCAATGGAAAGGACCTACAATTTTGTGCCGATTCCGAACTGCTAATCGAGAAAGTGCTTTCCATGACATATGACAATGAATTTACTGTCGGAGGACTTGCCGATTCCTCGCAAAAGGCGATATTCGTAGAAAAACGTTTTTCTATTTTTCGTTGGACTTCGAACAACGATTCTCTACTGTAACAGGCAGACATGCTTACGATTACTCCACGGGCACCATCCAATACGGGAAGTAGGGAAAATCAACTGATGTTCAGTTGAGAACTGGAGCCTGTGACCTGTAAACCGACGAACCGATGAGAAGAAACAGAATTTAAAAAGCTCATTTGACAATCGAATGGAGAAAGAAATTTGATGAAATCACTTTCATTAGACTTGAAAAATGATCTTGGAATCATCAACTAACCGAGAAACTGCACCGGTTTCTGTGACACCTGAACTAAACTTGGAAAATATAGACAGAGATAGTCATAGACTGTAGTCTTTTTCTGCCAATAACAAAACACGTCACAGTTGTCACACACTTACACAGCAGTCGAGCTTTAACTAAACTCATAGCTGACCCCAACAAAAATCTCTGGTTTAAAGATAGTGGATCAGCCTTATAATGGCGTAGAAGAAAGTAAAAAGGAACTTGGTAGAAGCTCATTAAAAAATAATACGGCTTAGCTATACAAGTCAGCTAGAGCTAGATAAGTCAGGTTAGGTTAAGGTGGTAATCGGGAATATAAACGACGCCGACGGACGCACTCAGAAAAATAAATAGGTGTCAGAATGCACCACACGAAAATTTGAGGAATTGACTAACTATTTTTAGCTTTCTATAAAGCAATGAAGACCACGAAAGTCTATGTTCATCAGATCACTTGGATCGTTGAAGAAGAGTTTTGCCAAGTGTACTTTACTTATATTTGAGAGAGAACAGGGCATGTGCAGATATGGAACGATTTCTTTCTGTTCTTCATCCATAAAGCTTCCGCAGAAGTCATTTGATAAGACATTCAACCCTGCGTCCTTGTCCACATGTGAAGAAAAGTCCCCTGTTATAACACCGATTACGGAGCTAAGGTGCAATCTGCTTAGGGATAACAAACTCATAGTACGTTTTGGAATCTGATTTGGTCAGTAGTTTTTTTAGCCTGGCGGGTGGAGATGTTTCTCAAATAAGTGTTTGCCACCCTTACAGCTTTAGCATAAGTTTGTGGAAATAGCGATATGCTTGCCAATGTTGATCTGATCTGATAACATTTACATGGAAGTCCCTTTTCAAAGAGTTCATCAGCTTTGAAGTTCACCGGAATGTCTCTGTGCCCTGGCATTCAAAAAACCTGAATGTCAAACTTCTCTGTCATCTACGTAAGAGACGATCGCCAATAGCACGGACGGTTACAGAGTTTGTGGAGACATTGCCCAGTGATTTGAGGGCTGTTTGGCTATCCGAAAAGATGCGACTATTTGGCAAAGAAATTACGTTTTATCAGAGCTATGATGAGGCGTCTTTGCACGCCTCCGATAGAAAAGAAGCAGTAAATGATTTTGAAGAAAAACTCAAAGATGAATACAATTCTGATGGACAAATGTTAGAGCCGCCCTGGTTTTTTATAGTCGCCTAGCTCAGCAATTATAGTCAAATTATTTAAAAATAAAAATTAATTTCTCTTAACAATTAGTTGTTTGATATTAAAGGACATTTATTTTTTTGCCGATCCCAAAAGCAGCTAAGTGCTCCAAGAGCTCTTTAGCTCTTTCGTTGCAACTACTTTTGAAGAGCTTGCTGATACCTTACAAAGAAGTAAAGCCTCGAGCCCTTAAGCAGAACGGTGGAGCTGTAAAATTAGAACAAAATTGATACAAGAGATCGTAAAGGTGGCAACCACGTCTCTTTCAGAGCAAATAAAGAAATTATAGGCCTTCTGACTCAACCAATATTTTTTTGCCAGAGTTCTCTTCAGTTTGAGACTATTCAAGACGGTATTTCCCAATACGGGAGTGAAGCAGGCAATTGGAAGAGCTTTGAATCTTTCGAGATGCCAATACTTTAGGCAGGGGGACAAAATGAAGTCGGTTGAGATCCACTTCCTATTGATTGATTCAACCTCAGTATCGCATCTTTGCTTCTGGAAGAAGCCTAAAATGTTGTCAGAATTCCACTGCTGCTTTCAAGGAAAAATTTATGAAATCGATTTTCCGAATGTCGAATGATAATGAACCTTAAAAGCTGCTATAATACTCAGGACTGATTTCTGACGGAGATGGGTATGACACGTTAGCCTTATTCTTCCCGACATCACGAATACCTCAAAAGTCACAACGTTACTATAAAGTCACAAATTTCCACTCAACACTCAAATTGATGTGATGTTGTGCTCAGCTGGTCGCAACGTTGTGATCGTAACCAAAATTGTTTATCGATGCTAAATAAAATTTTAGGCCCATCCATTCCCTCACATATCTATGGTTGTTAGGAATGCGCTGGATTCAGGGCTACCCCTCCTGTTGCGCCACCCTATTTATATTAAGTTCATTTCGACTACTTATTAGATTACTTATTCATCACTGGAAAATCTGGAAAGCGATAATAGGGTTACTACTCGGCATTACCAGAAATCCTTATCAAGGAGTGAGTGCTACAGTAAATATTCAAAACAGAACCAAGCGTCACATAAATATTCCATTGGTAGGTAAGAGTTAAGATTAACCAAAGTCATCTATCAGACATAATGTAGTTGCTCAAATGGGATTTGATATTTAATGTTGTTGTAATTGTCTGTATAAGGATCTTCTTCTGATCCAGAGAGATGCCTCTGACATGAACTCAAACATAATCAAAGCGCTTATTGAAGTGTAGTGAGCAGTTGATTCAAACAAAAATACAAAGTATTAAATAAAAAACAAAAACCAAATGGTATTTGATTCATTTGATTCCTTAAGAGCTATACTCTTCTCTTAAAGGCTTAAAGGGTAGGCAGACAGTGACAAAGTACGGTCGAACAAACCTATGTCTCTATGTCACTGTCCCATTGATTGAAAAATGTGCCACAGCCAAATCAAATCAAAATCAGGGATAAGTGCACGCACAGCGCCACAATAATTACCCATACACACAGCACTCTGATTGAATAATTCTCATTTAGAGCCGGTCGAGGCTCTTATCGTCAATTGAAACTGATAGGTCAATCATACACTCCAAAAGTGACCCGGAAGGATCAGACTAGTTAATTGCCACGAATTAATCAAAACTATACACGCACATCAATATCCTGACCGACTGGCCGACTTACTGACTGATTGCGTCAAATTGACTATGCTCCTGCCTTAAAAAAAAGAAAAACCATCGAAAAAAAGAAGAAGAACAAGAATAATGCCTGCCATGACTCAAAATATCAATCACGTTGGTTCCTTTCTTGCAATTGTTGTTGTATAGTGCCATTTGTAGGTTTAAGTAAATAATTATTTCGGCCACATTTAATCTGTTGAAAGGAAGAAAAAAAAGAGAGACGTGCTTAACTAGGCAGCCATCAAGGAGTACTCGTACGTATACGTATACCTTTCAACTCATTATTTGTTGAGTCGAGGCCACGCCATCCACCACCACGGCTGGAAACTGGAAAAGTTCCAAGTGAAGGGTTGTTCAAGGCACAGGGTGGGGATATATTTTTTTGGTTTAATGGATACTTTTTCCACATTTCCCTATTTGACATTAAAAGTAATTAAAGCGGAATTCAGTCCTGCACTCTGCAGAGGGGACACAAAAAGAAAAATTCTTGTCTAATTCACCAACCACATTTTTTTCTATGTATTTAATTTAACCATTTCGAATGAAAGGACAGAGAAAAAGAAGGACCACAGGGGGAGTCCTTTCGGGATAACCGTAGTAGTATACTCGGCCAGGATTGGGAAAAAAACAGCGTTTTATCGTAAGCTACAGCGTCCATTCACCACGTTTTTAAAAGCACGTTTTTAATTTTGGATTAAACTCAACGGTGTTTGTATTTTATGGATAGCATCTTTAGCCCTTTTGTCGATTGTTGTTTTTCTACAGTTTCTTTTGGTTCTGGTTCTAGCTTCGTATACTGTCAAGGATAATAAGATGCTTTTAAATGAATCAGGTTCTTTGAATAGAAATAGTCACGGTAACCAACGCAATTAATTTTGAAAAATCTAGTCTCTCGGGTGAGGTTGGGTGTGTCCACTCAAACAATTTCTCTCAAACAATAAAACCCATATTTCCATATTTATTTCGGTGCTATTTTCAAAGCTATGGTTTTGAAAGAATTGATGTCCTGGCAGCATACGCCATTGCGTTTGATATATGTAATACAAACACAGGCAGTGTGATTTGATGCAACCGTGTTTTTGTGTTTGCTGCTTCAATTCCAAACTTCCCTGTAAAATATTGAACTGAATGAAGAAACAGTTAGGGTTTTAAAGAGCTTCACTCGTTTCTGCTCAGTTTGAGAGATCTTTTAACTCATCTTACTCACCTCCCTTTTCAAGACTGTTGTGCGTTATAGCAAATAACATCCTGCTCCCACAGAGAGTGATGATCTTTCTGGCTATCATCTAAAACAACTGCATTAACAACAGCTACTTTCCCAGGAAGTGATTATGAAGAAAGGCGATCCGAACCTCATCAAAAACTACAGGCCCATTTCCCTACTCAACAATCTAAGTAAACTCCTGCAGGAGTTAATACTTAGAATGTTGAAAAAGTTCTGCAGGGATAATAATATCATCCCAAACATGCAGTTCGGCTTTCGGGGAAAGCATTCAAACCTGCATCCGCTTATGAAACTACAGAATAACGTCGCCGAAGACCTTAACAAGACCTTAACCTTAACCTTATCGAAAAAGCATTTGCCAGTGTTTGGATTGAAGCACTCATTATTAGCTGATGAATCTTCTAAAATTTTCAGCTCCATTAATGAAAATAATTTTCTCTTTTCTCTCCCGCAGGAACTTTTTCGTCCAAATTGGAAGCGCTAAGTCCGCCACCAAGAACATAAGAGCAGGAGTCGCATGAATATCAACACTAGGACCATTCCTCTTCACCATCATGACGTCAGACCAACCTACCCCAAGGGACTGCGAAAACCTGCTTTACATCGATGACTCTCTGACATATAGCACATCTATATCACCAACCATAGCTGCCCGGAGAGTGGAAACTCACATCCACAAACTATATTCTTACTATAGTAAGTGTGGTATCCGGATCAACTCAGCTAAGTCAGAGCTCGTCTGCTTCAAAAGGCCCGAAGTAAGAGGCCGTTATATTGCTGGTAACTGCAGAGCCAGATCCATAACTCTGATGGAACCAGACTGGCTGCCCAAAGAAACGCGAAGTATCTAGGTATCAATTTCGATGAGGTGCTTAGATTCAACCCGCACTCAAGGCCAACTTCGCTGTCCACCGACTGTACCCTTTGCTGAGGAGAAGGACATGACTAAGTCAGCCAACAAAATTACTGATGTACAAGCAGGTGCTGAGACCTGTCATCAACTACGGAAGCCCAGCTTGGTTCACCATCTCGAAGACCGCGATGAAAGAGCTCATAATTTTCGAAAGGAAGATTTTGAGACTCTGCACCGGCCTCACTTTCAACCACCAGCGTCAGAGACATTACAGTAACTAGCCTAGCATCTGTACGAGACAGCCAAGATGGCGCCCTTGGACCAACACGTCTTATCGACTATATTGTAAACGGCTGCAAATAACAGCAACCACCCTAATCCTCTGGTGAGAAGAATAACCACTGAGGACCGGCACCCTGAGCCAAACCGAAGCGTGAAGAACACTTTGGACGAAGAAGTAATACCAGCTTACAACGAAGCCACCAACTTCGACCCTGGGTCAGCATACTTCCGTGACTGATGCCACGTATTTGGTTAGGCCCCCTATGTGCCAACATTCCTACATTATTATCATTTTCTTAATTTTTGAATTACCTAGTATCGAGGTTCCACTGTCACTTGCGTTTGTAAAACCGAACATAACTGATCTAGACCAGTAAAGATCGATAAATATAATCCTCAAGGCAGTGGTTGAACAGCGACGTGATGCGACGCCGAAAGCTTAATGGCTGAGGAGATCTTAGTCGCTAGTTGCGAACTCTTGATACCTTCAGGCAAATCCAGTTTTAATTGTAAGTCCCTTACGTTTACGTTAGCATAGGGATCTGCCAATGGTAACCTCTTTGTGCGGTACAAAACAGATTAGATAAATAAAAATAATTCTATGAGGAGATCTTTGGATCTTTGAAGGAAGCGGAACTTCTTAACGAAGCTGCTCCTTCAACACCACCTGTCAATCGAACGATCAAAATCGCCCAAAAAGTGGGCGACAAGCTAAGCGGTGCTGCTCGTAAACCCTTCAAGTACCTGGTTGCTCGTGGCCCCAATGAAGCCACAGCCAGGGAAAGGGCCAAACTACCTGTCCCAAAAGGAGAAAAGAGGAATCGTTCCGAATCCTTCTCTCTGGACTAAAATCTAGCCAAAAGAGTGAAAAAATATTGCTCACACGCAGAGGTCGTATGATGTACCTTCCACATCAAATCCTCCTCCTGTCCAACGCAATTCAGAGCAAAAAAATTTTAAGCGAGCGCTGGAGAGTTTTGAAAAAGGGATCCTCGCCTATACGACTTCCGGAAACGCTGCTTAACACGGACATCTTTGGTTTGATATGCAGCCAAAAGACGGGGATATCAGCGCCAGGTTCTTTGGTACCACCTTCAAATCGCGTTGGCTTGTCTTTAGCTGATAAAATCGAGTAACAGCTGATTGGTTGAAAGACGCGATTCTTAGAATCAAGCCTTGGGAGGATGCTTCACTAAAGGCGGTTGGAGAAAAAGAAATTCTTAAAAACCAAACTTTGGTCGGCCACTTTCCCGTAGGCCCTTCATGCACGGGCAGATTCTCACTGTGATCAAGGTCCAGAATGAGGGTCTTCCCGTTCGTATGGAGGGTCGTAGGACGCGATCCTATGGATAATATCGAGCTAGTTCTGCTAGTAGACATACAACAAGTGCTGTTTTTCATTCTTGAAGCCTGCTTATATTCCACCTCCATCTTCTTTAGGTCGGATTTCAGTTATTCAACCACGTTTTGGCCAGTTTCGGAAGGACACCATTACCATTGCATAGGCATTCAAAGAGAACGGTATACAAATCTTTACGTCGGCGTCGCAACTTAGATCGCCTCTTAAGACATCTGAAGACAAAATGCTAAGCGCAGCATTCTCACAGCTCCCTCCTCTTTCTATCTCGGTTTTCTATCTCAGATCGCGTGTTAAATTACCAAACCCAACCGAAAACCTAGATAACTTTGTCATCATTAAGTGAACCAACATCGCCTCAAAAAAAAAAAAAAAAATCTAGAAAGCCAAATTAATCATAGACACTCAACACGGGCACAGTGAGACCTTAAATAATGACCACAAGAAAAACCATCGACATGGGTCAGGAGCAGAGACATAATTATTCCAATCCATCGATACTGATCAATTTGTGGGACTTGGGACATGGAATATGGCTCAACTCAGCGCAATACCAGTCTGTCACTATCTCCTGCTCAACTATGTAATATGTATGCGATATGACCACTCATACCTATAAATGAATTCCTTCGCCCGCGCTTACACTAAAACAATAATTGCTGCGGAGACTTTATTCGCCTCTTTTTTCGGATAATGGATGATGAAGACTAATTGCGTCTGTCTTTGCTACAAAAATCTCACACTGCGGACATTGTGTGTGTCGGAACGTCCCTGCGAGCGCCGTCACCTCCACCGCTACTATCTCCATACCTTCAACCGCAGCGCAGCAAACATCCCCATCACCAAAACGAACCGCATCCGATCGAAGCCGATGAGATGGTCGTTGGTCGTGCTGCAAACATACATCAGCTTTAGCGTTCAGCCTACGTTGTTGCGCATTGATGATGATCCGTCCAGCCACCCAAGTGCAAAGTCATGTAATCGTTAGAGGGATCTGTCGGATTATTACGTATTATGGACGTCATCGGGTGGATGACAATGGTTCGGCTGCTGCAGCTGGGTGTGTTGTTGTTTGTATCTCGGTTTTGTGTGCATCCATTTAAGCCGCGCGAGATGTGACCTTATCGGATGCTGCGGTGATGAATTGAGAGGAAGTTTTTTTTTTTTGTTTCTGGATTTCTGTTTGTGTTTTGTATACAGCTACGCAATGGAATGAGTGAGTTGAGTGTCTATTGTTTAGGAGGATTCACGGCAGTGGATTGGATTTAATCAAATTACCTGACACGTAATAAATAAAACGGACATAATTTTATGTTCTCCTCGAGGTAATTGTTGGTTGATGGAGGGAAGAGAATTGATGGCTTGGTAGCTCTTTTCCTAGTGAAGAGTTAGTTGGCAGTAAGCTTTTGGATGCAATTGAATATTTGAAAATATGGTTTATGCAAGGTCACTACTAAATTGGTGAGTTAAATTAACCCAGTTTTTCATCCACCAATGGAATCTTTGAAATGTCTTTGGTATCACATCACATTTTAAAATCTCTGTTTCGGTAAGCTTACTTCTGTTTTTGTCCCGGGGCCAAGCGGATTCCTCACAACCATGCCTTGTGAGCAAGTGAAGGGAACCTACAGACTTTTGCCTATTCCGAACGGCTAATCGAGAAATCGCTTTTCATGGCAATGATTTTGCTTTCGGAGGACTTGCCAATTCCTCGCGAATGGCGATACCCGTAGAAAAACACCACGAACCTCCCGCTCAACAGGCAAACATACTAACCATCAATTCAAAGTGATGTCTAAGGGAAAATTTATGCTGCCGATTTTACGAATACTTAACTTTAGAATTTGTCCTGACTCCTGAGTCCCTAGACCAGACCCTTTGAAAAAGAATTGTGTATATAGTGACGAAGATGGGTAAGATACCCTAAATGCTTGATCAAACAGGAACAAGAATGTACATTAAAAGTCAAAGTGAATTCTTGTCCTGAAGGAGTGTTGAGGCAGAAGAATATTTTCTGCAACTGGGAGCACAAAATTAAACTCATATATATGTACACATCTAGAGACAGAGCTGCCTGAAGTGATTGACGTACGAAAAGGTACGAAAGCTCAGCCCTTAGCAACTGACAAGTATAATCAACTGGCTATAAGGCATCATTTCACTTCTGTGCAACCAGAAACCGTATAACAGCTGATCTCATCTGAATTCCAGCCCTTTGTGCCCCTGTTGTTTCACGGGCCATCGGGGTCCTTACAACCAGTCCATTTATCGCTCTCTAGAGCTTTACGCCTAACTTGACATATGCAAGAGCAGTTTTTCCCTGCGGAAAGCCATGAAAGACATGAGGAGCTCAGAAAGAGTAGTTCCGAATATCTCCGAAGTCATAATAGCAATGAATGCGGGGTCAAAATTGTGGTATATGCTGATGTTGAGCCATGAATTTTGACCCCGTAAAGGTTGCGGAAATAGTACAAGTTTCGACTTTAGGGTGCAGTGATTGCGCTGCTTTTACTTTAGTCTTGTTGGCTTAATGTTGATGGAGTTTTGTCCATGGCGAATAGAACTATAAATTGAACGTTGTAAAATGGAACTACATACTTCTATGTCGAGAAATGGGGCCTACGTGTAGTCTCTGTTCGCTTAGTGAGACTAAGATGGTTGGCACAAGTAGAGGTCCGATGTCCGACCCGAGGGGTTTCGAAGGCAGGTAGGGGAAGACCTCGTCTTAAGTGGCTCAACAAAGTTTAAGAATCCCTCAAACGACTTAGAGTGCAAAACTATAGACACAGCTGGCCCGAAATCGAAATTTTTGGCTAAAATATCGTTGGCTGAGGACCAGCTTTTCCCCGAATTGTAATGCCCCCCCAAGTAGGTGATATCTTCCTGCATTAAGAATAACCCAATAACTACGCCCGAAGCTAAAAAGTTTCTTTATCCTGCGTTTGTCTAGCTCTGACTAGTAAGAAAGTATCCCTTTGTTTGTTGTGCCATACATACACCTCCTGCCCTTTTTTACGCTAAAAATACAGAACCCCACTCAAAAACCTTGCAACTTTTTTCCTAAATTCCCATGAGTATAACATTCAAGAAACAATTAAGAGTTTTCGTTGGACACCGTTTTAATTAAACTTCCAAACTCGAGGAGCACAAAAAATCACATAGACTTCCTTTTGACACCATTGAACTCGCTGTTGGTTGGTTCATTGCCTTTTCAATATTCAGGTGTAGTACTCTGCCTGCAGTCTGCAGTCAGCACATATAAACTTTCATGGTCCTTTTTTTGGTTATTTTTTGTCATGAGTCCTACTCTAGAGCCGCCATCTACTGCATAGGTAACACTCACCAAATTAAAAAGAAAGAACCGACAACAGGACCATAAAAAACGATTGAAGCAATTAAACTTTTTGATTGCTCGCAAGTGTTCAATGTCATGCGAGCGAGTAATACAAGTGACGACACTCGGAAATGCGAATCGAATCGCAAATTGAGAAATGTTTCCATAGCACTACCCTCTGTAAAGGTAAGGCAAGTCTAGTGAGCAACCCTTCGTTGAACGTTGACGATGCTCTTGGCTTTTCTATATCGAAATGGAGATGCAATCGTTTTTCGTTTGATAAAGGTTTTGATACAAAAAAAAAAAGCAAACAGGGGTGCGACACGGGTGGTACTGGTAGCCTTTTCTTCTTCTATTTATTTGCCCTCGCAATTGCGGATGTGTGTTTTTGGTGAATTTTTATTTCATGTCCGGCAGCGGCTTTGGCATCGGCGAACAAACGAATAAGGGTTGGGTATTGGGTTACACCAATAGCTGGTATACGACATTTGGATTTGTGTAATATGCGGTGTTATAGCCCTTTTCGCTTTACTAACTGGACATGCGTGACAAATCTCATTAAGTTTATTTGACAAATATTTCATTTATTTGGAGAAAGGAGTGAAATGACAAACAAAATAATAAAACACTCACATTCACAGTAAAGAAGAGAGAGAGTTTGAGAGTTGTCCTCGAGACGAAAAGGAGGGGGAGGGGGAGAAATAAAAGTCGAGTATTGTGTCATCTGGTAAAAGGGTTAAATTATTGGACACTTATTCTTATTTCTGTGTGTAGGTTTGTTGACAAGTAGACGTTTTGAGGGTTGAAAAGGAAAAGGACAATAATTGTCGGTTTTGTTTGGAGAGGATGTAAATATAGTTAGCATTTGATTTGTTAGTAATTATGGGGTTGGTTGATGGTTGATATTGGCTTCTTCTTGATAGAGGCTTAAGCTTTTAATTTTGATATAGTTAAATATGAATCAAGAGATACCACCCAGTGGGCTCATAAAGAGAATAGTTCATTCGGATTAAAACTAAATTTATTCGTTGGGGGATGATTAGTTCTGTACATTTGTCTCCATACCTAACGAGAGCGATTTAAAACATATTATTAACTTAACTGAGGTGGACATAACAATTCTTAGGTGTGATTTACATCTTTCGCCATCAGTTTCGGTTTCGGACTCTGACCAGTTTTGCACTTGAAGTCGGTTGAGGTTTCTTTCGACTTAGATTGGGACAATCAAGACAAGGAGTTTCTCTTCCCCCTTGTCCTGCATTGTGATTTCGAAAACATATGGAGCTTAAACGTGGTTGTCTATTCGTTCTACATTTCCCTTTTCTCAGCCATCGTATAGCCTCACAATGCGTAGGTACTCTTCTGGTTATGCTCATGATGAAGTACAGCTCCTAGCTTGTTGTTGTACCTTCTTCTCGACGCATTGCGTCTTCGAATTTGATACCAAAGATGACTCGGAGTACTTTTTCTTTCTAAACTACCAAGGAATTTCTCATTTCTTAGATGAGGGCCATACCTACTCCAACTCCTGCTCCGTTTAGCATCAGGACAGGGATGATTAAGGTCCTATGAAGGGTTTACCTTCCTTTGTTTTTCTAGAGAGGGTTTTATTTCTCAATTGCTTTCTCAGCCCAAAGAAGCAGCGGTTGCCAAAAGTAATCGTCTTTTCGATCTCCACACCAATGTTTTTTTTCCAAGTCTAAAGCGGATCCTAGGTAGAAGAAGTCCTCGAAGTTATGTCTGTTTATTGTGACACTTTTTTCCAATTCGTCGAAGTACGGTTGTTGTTACTTCGTTTTACCCTCATTAACCTTCAAATCTAGTGTTACCTTTTTGACATCAAAGGTCACGGTGAGTTCTCTACCGACCTTGACTGAGCAACCGTCGATCGTGAGCTCTCCAAAGTTATCCTGCATAGATGAGGCTAAATACTTGGGCCCAGTCGTAGATAGAAAGTTTATTTGGGAGCCAAACATACAAGAAAGAGTGAAAAAAGCACTGGACATCATGTGTCCAGTTGCGAGTTCGGCTGTTCGATTCCAGAAGTCTCACAGTGGACCAACAACAAGAATGGTCAAGCTGACAGTTCGAACAAATTCGGAATCCTCAAACCAAAAACAGCTACACCACACCTAAGCTCGAATTTGGTACAAATTTCCGAGTGACCATTCCATCCAGAACAGATTGGGAGGACCATTCGTTCTTGGAAAACAAATTCGTCCATTTTTATACGGAGACGGTTCAAAAACAAATAAAGGAGTTGGTTGTGGTGTCTATTCAAATGAAATGAAATTAAACATCTCGCTTCGTCTTCCAGGTCATTGTTGCGTGTTCCAAGCTGAGGTGATGGTAATCAGCGAAGCTCTGTCTTAGCTAAGAGAAAATGTGATATCTGAAAAGGATATAAACATCTTCTCAGAGAGCCAGGCGCCATAAAATCCCAGGTGTCAAATTCTTTCAACTCTATTCTAGTCCTTAACTGCCGATCATCCCTCAGGGAGATGTCACAGCAGTTTAGCATTTACCTGTGTTGAGTGCCGAGATATAGAGACATTCCAGAAAACTGCAAGGCAGATGAACTCGCCAGAAACGGAATACTTGTGCATTTCTCATCGAAAACAGAGAGTATCGGTATATCAATTGCTACATACAAACTCTTGGGCACATATAAGAAAACTAATTTGAGATGGTCAAGCCGTTTAACGTGTAACGCAACGAAACAGATCTGGCCAAAGCTAGATCTTAAACGGTCGAACGGTTTGATCTCTCTCAACAGAAAACACAGTATGCGACGACAGGTGTCATCACAGGACACTGTTTTATTGGAAGACATGCAAGGCTAGGAGTCGCCTCAAACTGTTTTTGCAGAAGCTGTTAGGATGAGCAGAAGGAGGAGAGTATGTATTCCCCATTTCCTCTGTTCATGTCACGCCTTAGGTCACAAACGTTCGTATTTCTCTAATGACTCTAGTGATCTTACTCACATCGAAGCCCTGCGTCTCTCTCGCTTCACTGTAAGCTCAAAGTGGTTCCATTAGAATGAGGATACACTAGATCCGTTGTGGAATCTCAATGGGCCCATAGAGCCTAAGTGTGTTAGCCGAGCTGACAGTCACTTTAACTTAGCCTAACCCAACCTATCCTATCCAGCATAGTCTTTTCAGTTTAGGAAGGTTGTCAAGGTTTTTCAAAAATAATCTATAAGACTTGGTCGAATGTTAACTTTGTTGATCTAAGACCCCAAGGGTTAGGATTTCTGACGTGGGCGCAGAGGCCTTCACTTATTACAGCATTCGCAAAATGTTTTATGTGTCGTCAAGAGTGATTCTTCTTCAAAAATTTAAGCATTTATTGGGGTCTCCCTTTTTAAGGATCGGGCCAAAGGAGCCAAAGTATTATTCATCGGACATAGGTTACGCTAGGGAGATTGCTAGCTTATGCCCGGCTGACGGATTATTTCCACCACATTTAGATCAATGTAGATTCATTGTGATACCCTGGAGAACTGAAACTTCCTAGAAAACTATGAGGTTATTTTTGGTCAATTTTTAACAATTTTGCGGCCTTAATGAAATTCAACAGGCTGTTTCTTGGAGTGTCTGATAAATTCTTCAAATTTTTTGAAGAAGTAACTGCTGCTGTGACAGATTGCTGGGCAGTGACAAAGAATTGAGTGGTATCCCCATGTTTGTCTTCGTCATTGCATATGCTTTACATAAGTCATCGCATCGGTGCAAAG
Organism: Melanostoma mellinum; assembly: GCA_914767635.1. Lineage (NCBI taxonomy): Eukaryota > Metazoa > Arthropoda > Insecta > Diptera > Syrphidae > Melanostoma > Melanostoma mellinum. The sequence goes on along the minus strand of OU612059.1, from coordinate 173,209,373 downwards.
CACCTTTTTCTATTAGTAGGTTGGGTCTTGTTATAATACTGAGAAGCGATCTTAACGAAGGGCTATTCAGGGATAGAACCCTTCAGATCCGTTCTTATCGTATTTTGGCCGTAATAGTTTTTGGCCATAGTAGTTGGTCACACAGGAATTTAGGCATTCCCATCTTTTACTAGATTTTCGTATTATTTTGTTGCCAATGATCTGTTTAATTTCACAGGGTGGGACCCTGATTGATTGGTCAAGTGTTGAGCTTTTTCGCTTATTCGTCCGCTTTTTCGTTTTTCGGTATGCCACTGTGACCGAGAACCCAGCAGAGTCAAACGATATGCTGTGTGCCAAAAACCCTTAGCTCTTCGCGGTAGCCAGAACCAAGCTCTGATTTGACAAGAGTGGAAGAAATTGCTTTTATTGTTGCTTGGATATCAGTGAAAAAAGTGATATCAGCATGTGATGATAGCGCCATCATGGACGCCTGCTTTGAAGCATTTGTAACTGTCAAGATCTCGGCTTGGAAGACACTGCTGTGATTTGAAGCAACTGGATAGATTGAGGTTTTTTGAAAAGAAACCTGCACCTGTTTCAACTTTTATTTTCGAGCCGTCACGTCGGTCGGTATAAATTGATAAAGACGTCTCGTTTATATGGGGTATTTCATTCTGTTTATTGGAAAAGCTGGTTGAGAAGGACTTCTTAAAGTCCAGGTATAGAGTTATGTAATCCGTGCGGATATTGTTGTCTGCGTTTCGTGATAAAATCTATGTGCATGCCCTGTTTGGCTGGTTTTCCACACATTACACTGATTTAGCCTTAGGGCGCTGCCGATTCATGAACATAGAAATTGAGGATTACTTTGAAGCTCGCGGTTGGTGTATAGTTGCTCCAGTGACGCAAATACAGGCTGTTCCTTGTGCTTTGCTTAGCATTTTTAAAAGGGATTATTTTTCCAGCGCCTTCCATCACACCGAATTTCCATATTAGAATGGGTCTAACAATGGCAGTATACATCAACATGATGATTTTAGGATTTGGCCCCCATTCTTGCCAAACATCCTGTTACACGAATGTAGTGCTATTATGAGTTTTTTGTATCTTTTTCGTATGTTGGGGCCCCAGTTCAGTGTTTTTTTTTTTGTCTGAGGTCATTCCCAAGTATTCATCGGACATACTTCCTTCCCAACAGTTCATGCAGTTAACCTGTTGCATGCTTCTTTTCAATTTATCTTCATCTGACTTAAAGGGTCGATGCTTGCCTGTAGTTTTTAATGGTTTAAGCTTATCTATGCCAAATTTAATTGCTTCCAGATTCTAAGAGGATAACACTTTTTTGACAAAGTTCGATGAGACCTTGTGCTTGAAAGCGGAACTTATGTCATTATTGTCTTTATGGAGCCTGCAGAAATGATCTTTCCAGATCCTTTGAATCGAACTGTTACTTCATCACTATGTTTCGTCTTTAAAGGCTTCAATCACGATGTTCGTTTGAATGTACCCCGTATATCAAGAAGAAGAAGGCACTCTTACTACATTTGCATTAGTTTTTTGCAGTAAGGAAGGTTTCCAAGTTATTTTGAATAAATTCAAGCCCAATTGAAAATCAATCTCAGCATTGTTCGACTCCTTAAATGAGTTAGACCCCATTTTTCAAAAGAATTATGCTTTCCATGAGAGTTTGTTTATTTCCACGATTATAACACTCAAATTGTAAAGATGACAAAAAGTCTCAAGAACCCTTCTACTTATCTTCAACAACACTTCACATTTTTCCTTGGAAGGAGCCACAAAAAATCTATTTGAACAAATGACATCCGATTAAACAAAAAATAACTCCATCAAGGCATCTTAGCGCCATCCACCTTACCAAACCATTCAGTGCTCCCTAAACAGAGTAACGATACTTGAAAAACTGTAGAGAAATTATTGATAAAAATATACACGTCATACGACGAAGCCCTGGTCGGTCAATAATACTCACTGAGAGTGGCGCGTACCTGCTCGTTGATCGTTGTTCGCCCGAATTGGATCTTTATTGAGTGTTTCCTCGAACAATTTGAATATATGCGATCAAGCAGTCCTAAGCCAACATCAATTAATACACAAAAAAAAAGAAAAAAATTATTTGTCTTCGACTGAGTCGAGTATCTATCACAGAGCTCAAAAATTCTTTGAAGAACTTTAGGGTCTGTTCGTGTGAGTGTTTGACATTTGAATTGTAAGTGATAAGTGAGATTCAATGCGATGGCGCCTGGCTCAAGTCAAATATTTGAACCGAATGTGTGCAGTGTGCATTTTTCAAATGTTATTGCAACGAAGAAGACATGTTGTGGACATTGAGTGTTTATGCTAAAAGGCTTATTAAGGTGTTAACTGATCTAAAGAGGCTCAGAGGTTGTTTATGGTAAATAATAAGACAAGTCAACGATATAACAAACGAAATCGTTTCAAGAAAAGATGATCATCATCACAATAATTGAAACGTTTTGAGGTCGTAAATTGTGTAAACAAAACTTCAGTCAAGTAGTTGTACCAAGTATTCTCGAGTTTGTTGACACAAAATTATTTGTCCAAAAACTTGGATAGATTGTGACTTCAATAATGAGTAGGTAAGAGGAAATTCGTTTCAAACTCCGTTGGGTTGTTTCAACGTATGGTGTGAGTTTGAGGAAATAATTTTTCGATCAAGTTTAATGTTTGAGATGCCATAATAGAAATGAGAAACCAAAAACAAAGCAAAAGGTTAAAAGACCATGAAAAGCTCTTTCTTATCAGCCATTAAGAATCTGCAATAATTTGTAAGCCCACTTCATTCCTTACAACGAAGTTTGTTTGAAAGAAATGAGCTAGGCCCTGAGAATTTCCAAGCACTGCGGCAATGTCACGCGAGGATGGTATAATATGAACTCGTGATTTCGAAGGCTTCGCAACTATAGTACCTATACTTATCTGCTACACGCCAGCGATCCGCTATAGAGTACGTCAAAATGAAATGATCTGTTCTGACGAATATCTGAGTATGTGCACCGAAGTGAAATTGGTGAACCTCAGAGAGCTTCGGCAATCCTCTTGATTTTGGGTTGTTCTAAAAGTCTCAGGCCAACCTAATGCAGTTTTTGTTGCATGTTTCTGTACCACTATTTTTGGTATGTCTTTATTTTCTTCGCTTTTCTTTCTTTTTGCCTTCACAATCGTGTCTTAAAGTTGTATAGCATTACTACTTTGATTGGGTTCATTGGATATCTCCTTTGACCTTTAAGCATGGCAATACCAAGTGATATGTTTTCAGTTTTGAAACCGTGGATAGTACTCAAGGCGGCAGGAAAGGTGGCTAAATGAAAACACCAAAGCCGAGGGTATATCTGAATAAAAATCGAGTCCAGCAAAACGAACACCTCAGTTCTGAAGCTACTAGAGCAAGAGAAAAAGAAACCAGAATCCAACGAAACTTTTTAAAAACGGCCAATGACAGTGGTCACCTTTGGAAACATGCCGTGTTTCCAGAAAGCTATGGCCTGATGTTCTTCTCCATGGCTTAACAGGCCATCTCTGTTGATTAGTACCTATGTGGGTTCACAACTCAAAACTCATTGGGTACCCACATGGGCTAAAGAACATCCGATTCATGTTGAGCATACCAAGACGAAGAGGCAGAGATCATTCCACTTCCTCTGGGAGTTCTCTAGATTGGCCAACGCTATCGAGTCAGCCCTTAACAAGCTCATCAACTTAGCCGTAAGCAGCGAACCTAGCGCCAATCCGACAAAAATAAAAGTTGCTTTGTTTCAGGAGAAAGCGTAACGTTTTGGATATAAGTTCACAAATATCTCAACTTGGTACGGGAAAATACTTAGATTGGGATTATTCGCGATCTTAACTTTTCGAGAAAATAAATAGAGAAGATTGAGAAATAAATGCCCAAATAGCCTGCAAACGCACATTTTTTTTTAAAAAAAGGGGAACAGCGGGGACTGTAACTCAAAACTACAAGTACCTTCTTGTATTACAAGTAACAAGTGTAAACAATTCCTGTAACAAAAAGCTACAAGTCTGCTTGCTATTCTACAAGTCAAATGAACATAATACTACAAGTATATGCTTCTTGATTGTGGACCTGTACCTTTGTGGTACAGGCTCTGTGTCCTTGTTCTGTAAGCATCGATATCATCGATCCTATTAAATTCAAAAAAATTCGTTCCATGTTCATCATATAAAGAACCCTATTCTAGCCCATGTTTGTTTGGTATGGTGTCCATCATTAGAGATAGCGATTTACCTCAGGACGTGATCAAAATCCAAAGCCTTTCATGAATTCCGTCAACCAATGCAATGAATACGATAAAAACTACCAAAATCTTAAACAATGCAATAGTTAATAATTCAGATATTGACATTGGAACGGATTTATCACCCCTCCTCGCATTGATTTCAACTCAGTGGCCCTAACTTAAATCCCGTAATCGGAACCTTGGGATGACCACAGGGTTATAAATTCAAATAATGTCTCGTCTTCACCTAGAAAAACATACAACTCGTGAGAAAATAGAAAGGACCCAACATTTTTGGCCGATTGCGATCAGTTAGTTGAGAAAGCGCTTTTCATGGCATGAAATTACTTTTGGATAAATTGGAAATTTTTTTCCTTGATGTTTCTGGGGCTCGAAACTTGAAACGCTACTTTTTTTTACTTATCGTAAAAAAAATCAGAAGCCAAGCAAAGTTCGAGTGCCCGAAAAACCCCTTCTGACATGAAAGGCACATTCAGTAAAGTGACAAAATCCAATCGCAGTGACAATAGACTAAAAAAGACATGCGGTGTCTCAGGACACCTGTTAGGAACGAAGTTCCTCATTACATAAAACTTCAACATTACATAAAACTCCAATAGCTTTTCAATAGTGAGAGTAAAATATCAAGGATTTGACAGATAGAATGAAAAAGAAGGAACTAAATGTTCAAATGAGAACATAAAACAATGCTTAGCAGCAGGGTAAGGACAAGCTGCTAATAACTTTCGCCACCAATTCACTTAAAGACATGGTTCACGTGTGCCGCAAGGTGGAAAAGTTCATAACTAATCGAGAAACAGTGAGTTTTGAGATCCCTGCATTTTTTCATGCTATTTTTTGACAGCAAACAAGTCTTGAAAATGTCTATAATACTTGATCAATCTTGGGCATTAAAGTCAAAATTGAACTAAAACTATCCATCAAGCAAAGAACAGAAAGCAAAATGTGTAAACTATCAAGGTAATCACCCTGCAAGCTATAGAGGCTATCCAGTTGCTAAAAGATTTCAAAAATCCAAATCCGGTGAAATAAAGCCTAACAACTCAAAAACACAAAAAAACACAAAAAGAACTCCTGAAGCTGAAGATAAAGGTAAGAAAAAACTTCCGAAAGAAGCTGTTGAAAGCAAAAGCGATGAAAATAAATCCTATTCACAGATTTTTAGAAACGTGCGGAAGAATGAAGAAACTTCCACTAAAGAAATTCTTCAACTTATTCTTAAAAGAATTGTAAATCAGGATTTGAACATCAAACGGTTAAGTGAAGAAGTCTCTCAAAAAAAAAACAATGATGGGCTGGGCAGAACACTAAAAATTGGAACATGGAATGCAAACGGTCTTTTACACCATTTATCAGAATTAAAAATCTTCTTAGACATCGAACACATACACATCCGAAACTCATTTCTCAAGTGGACTGGTTCTTGATGATTTAATATCAAACTATATTTGCTACCACGCTCCTCATCCAGCTGATAAGGCTAGAGGTGGATCGGCAATCCTGATAAAAAAGAGCTTGAAACGTTATGAAGAAGTTATGTTTACAAACGAGAATATGCAAGTAACAATAATTAGTATTGGTATGAAAAAGAAAGACTTCAAGTTGGCATCAATATACTGCCCGCCGAGGCGTTCCCCGACTGAAGATGATTATACAGAACTGCTAAATCTACTAGGACATAACTTCCTTGTGGCGGTGACTTTAATGCTAAGCACACCCATTGGGGATCCAGACATATAACAACAAAAGGCAGAAGGCTTTACAAAGCATGCCTCAAATACAATTGCGAGTTTTATTCATCCAGATCACCAACATACTGGCCATCGGATTCAAGTAAAATACCAGACCATGTTGACTTTTTTATAGTTAAAGGTATCAAACGAAACCATATAAGAGTCGAAGGTAATAATGACTTATCATCAGATCATACACCGGTGATTTTATCGCTTAATGAATCGGAGATAATGGAAAAAAGTAATCCTAAGCTAGTAAATAATAAAACAAACTGGAGTGAATTCAGAGAAAAGCTTGGAAGCTATATAAATCTCAGATCCCCTATGGAAACAAAAGAGCAAATCGACCTTGAAGTAGAACAATTAATTGCCGATGTTCAACAAGCTGCAGAAGAAAGTACCCCAACTTACTCGAGTAGGAAGCAAATTGAAAAAAAATACCCTGCCGAGATAAGAGAGTTGATATTGGAGAAGAGAAGAGCTCGAAGAAAATGGCAAAATACTAGATTTCCAGACGACAAAACAGCGTTTAACCGGCTAAGCAACGAACTGAAAAAACAAATCTACGAATTCAAAAATGATTCAACCGATTATTCGCTCTGGAAAGCAGCTTAGCGCCTGAAAAGATCGCAGTTACAAAACCCGCAAATAAAATCTCTAAACGGGAATTGGATCGGAAATCCGAAAGAAAAAGCTAACCTGTTTGCAGAACATCTTGCGAATGTTTTTAAGCCATTCCCAGCAAATACATCTGAAAACAGCTTACAGTTTATTGATAAAGTCGATGAAGTTGACATACCAATTGTCACACTCAAAGAAATAAAAAGCATGTGTCGAAATCAACTACCGAACAAAAAATCACCTGGGTACGATCTAATAACTGCTCAGGTTATGAAAGAAATGCCATCAAAAGCCTTCATAAAACTCCAATTCATAATAAATGCATGCCTAAAGACCCAATATGTCCCACATCATTGGAAAATTGCTTAAGTAATTGTTATACCAAAGCAAGGTAAGCCACCAACAGAAGTGACGTCTTACAGACCAATATCGCTTATATGGCAAGTCTTTGAAAAATTGCTACTGAAAAGACAAAGCAAAGTCATAGAGGAAAGAAATCTAATCCCAAATCATCAGTTTGGATTTAGAAATAAACATTCCACGATAGACCAAGTTCATAGAATAACGGATGCAATTGAAAAAGCATCAAAGAATATGTCAAAAGCTTTAGCGTTTACACTGAATCGGTAATGTCCAAAGCTCCCTTTACTAGCGACGAAGAAAATATGCTTTGTTCTCATACCTATTTTTAGAAAAGAGCAAAAGTTGTACCAGTTTCCAAAGCTCAAAATGAGTATCGCCCTATATCTCTAAAATACTTTTCAAAGGTTTTAAAAAGGCTTTTAACAACTCGTTGCATTTTAACTGGCCTTTAGATCTTAGGCAGTTTTGTTTTGATGTTTTGATGTTTTCTTCCTTTGAGTAAAGCGTACCGCAAGGTTCAGTACTTGTCCCTCTGCTGTTTACAGTGTACATAAATGATCAACCGATTATCATAAGCATATACTACATATGTAATTATAAAACAAAGTCGCTTTCGCTGTCTGTTCGCTTAGATCTTTAAAACTACGCAGTGGATTTTGATGCGGTTTTTTTTAAGATAAAGTGAGCCTTGAGAAAGGTTTAAAATTTAAATGTATGTTTCATCCCCGTTTCTCCACGGGAACAGGAATATACCCGGGATCATACACAAGAACTTATGAACTGTTTGACATATTTCAAAATTCTTTCACCCTAAGAATACTATTCATTTCCATAATCCCACAGGAACGGGAGTGGAAATGTAAACGGGAACTTACTAAATTGAGAATGCAACATAACTACTGAGCCGATTTGAATGAAATTAGAAGCAAAAGTAAATTAGATCCTGAGAAGTGACATAGGCTATATTTCCTTTCCATATTCCTTCGGGAACTTAAACAGGAAGCGGAACATAACCTCGAACTCGGAAGATACTGGACCGATTCGGAAAATTCTTTCACCGTTAGAGTGCTCTATTGCCCTTGAGTAACATAGACTATATTTCATCCCAGTCTTCCAACGGGCACGGAAAATAACCGTAAACTTTTAAAATATTGGATCGATTTCAAAGATTCTTTCAGCCTTAGAATATTTCATTATTAAATGCACCACAGGAATGAGAACGGGAAAAGGATCAGTAATTCAAAAACCACTGAGTCGATTTCTTAACTTTTACGCTTTTTACTACTGGAAACTACTATAATTTCAAAAATTCTTCGAGCGTTAAAATGTTAAATGCTACATTTTTGAATGTAACATATACTTTATTAAATTTTGTTTGAATATCTCAAAACAACATTAACTTTGAATCTAGGATACACATTTCAGCGCCATATATATTCTCAGGGTAATTCGAAGAAGAAATTCATAACTTTCTGACAACCATCAGCTTAGTACAGTAGGTGTTCCTGATCATTTTTTGTTTTTTGGCAATTCTATATGACCAACGCTTTTGAAGAAGTTAGACCCGAGCCGGGCGGTTCAGTTAGTACATTATAAAACCTTTGGTTGCTAAGAATCATTGTGTTCTAATATCTACGATTTTAAAAATTATCCTACCATGTAACCTGATTGCACTGAAGATTTGAAAAAAGCACATAATTTAATGGTACCGAATTTGATTCTTGCAATGTGTAAATAAGATATTGTATCTTAATGTGTAAGTTGTTTGCCGAGATAATAAATAAATTTGAAAAAAAAAACATGACAACAGACATTGAGTTGGGCATTGAGCATCAACAGTTGCATCTTACACATACTTTTTATGAATCACGCAAGGATATAGCTTTTTTAAAGAGATCAAAATTGGTTCGCATAAACACTTTTATAAATGCCTAATCAATTCTTTTTCAATTCTAGGGAATAATTTGATTTAAAACAAGTTGTTCAAAACCACTTACTTACTACCTATTGCCTTGTTGAATCCAAAAGCATAAACTTATCCCCATGAGGAGTTTTAATTAAAAACCGAATATGTCTCGCTCTTCAGTATTTTCATCTTATAACTACTAAACCGATCGAAAGTAATTTCCAGCAGACAACCTCTCATTGGTCATTTGAATCATAGACCAGTTGGACTATAAGAACAAGCATCAGAAGAAGAAAAAAAGACTCACTACATCCCACCAAATGGAGACAGCGACCAGCGTCAGCGTCAGCATCAACTTTGCCTAAGTAAATCAAACCGAATATATAGACATTACAATTAACCAGCACGTCTGTACGTACATTTGGCCGGCGGATTCGTTCGTCACCGTCACTGAGGCTCGACCGATCGCGGCCCCTATACCGGCCACCCGCTCTGCCTCCCCGCTAGAGCCGCTGCTGATGATTTTGCGCGCCAAGAAGACATAAGGAGGATGTTCTGAAGTTAAAATCGGGTAAGTGGATGTGTACTCGTTTAAGTATCTCTCTGGAAGAAAAAGAGATGTTTTCGTAATAAAGTGATGCCCATGGACCACCCAAGTCGCGCTGGGCTCAATGTGGAAGGAAATTTCTCGATGACTTGTTCCATGATTTGTTTTGTATATACATTGGGGGGAATAATGACGCCAAAGCCCACTCTTCTTCTGTGGGTTAGGAGTACTCGCTTTGCATATATACATTTATGCTCATGCTATGGTATTTTTTTTTACCTTCGCAGTGTACCTTAGTACCTATGCCATCGCAGAGTATCTGTTAGATACAATATGTGCGCGAGTGTACATTTTAAGAACAAACTGAAAGAAACAAGCATTGGATAAAGATTATTGCCTTCTGATGATGGGAGAAATGTGATTAGTTTTTTATTTTGTTGGCTTGCACTTCCATCACGCCTTTGGATTGGCATGAAGTTGATGTTAAGAGAGGATTGAAGAGAGCCTAAAAAGATGAAGATGTTGGATGGAGGGACTATTATTTGAGTCTATGTAGATGAAAGTCGTAGATCTATTATAGAGTTAGACAATGTGGCGGTATACAGAGGACATCAGAGTGGATTAAATTGAAGCTTAGGAATTTTAATATGTGAGCCTATGAAGACACGCTTTGAGCGTACAGCTGATGCCGTGCAAGAAGCGGATGTGTGTAATTAATTAATTTTTAAGTGGTTTTTGTTTGTCTTACTATTTAATCAAAGACATGCGAGGTAGTTTGATGTTTATATAGAAAAAGCTAACTTTGGTTCGTCTTAGAATAGCCTGATGGGAAGCTTTGGGTTTTCGCAAACTCGGCCAAGGCTAAGGTATTGCACAAACGTTAAAGCCAGAAAAAACGCCTTAACTTTACAAAGTGGAGCAACTGGGCATTGCCAGGTAGGGAGTACTTAGTAGGGAATCAGCGATAGCGAGTCCGCAATGGAGAGGTAGCGATGGTGACGCAGCAATAGCAAGATGGCCATCGCATCGTGACGATAGCGATAGCGAAGTAGCCAAAGTTACACAGCGATAGCGAAACTGTGAAATCAATATCAAGACAGCAGTAACCTGACAACGACAGCGAGGCAGAGATAACGAGGCTATGATATCGAGGTGATGAAAACGAAGTACTCAAAGTCAAGCTTCGATAGCGGGGCAGCAATAGCAAGGTAGCAATATTGAGGCATCCAAAGCGAAGCACAAGCAGCAGTAACAAGGTTGCAATAACGACCCAGCAATCGCGGATAAGTGGTAGTTTAGCAAGGATAGCGAAACAGCGATATTGACGCAGCAATAGCAATCGGCTATAGTAAAGTAGACATAGTGATCCAGTGAAATCGAAGTACTGATAGCAAGGTAGCGACAGCCTGTTTACGATAGCGAGGCAGCGGCAGCTTGGCTTGGCAGGGATAGCGAAGTGTCAACAACAATGCTACCAAAGCAAAATATCAGCGGGATAGCAAAAGTGAGGTAGCGATGCAACAAGAACGAGGTTTCGATAGTGACTCAGCGATAGCGAGGCAGTGAAGTCAAAGAAAGCCTTGCAGGGATAGCGAGATAGCGATAGTTACGCAGTCATAGCGATGCAATGAAATCGAAGCACTGATAGCAAGGCAGCGATGACCTGGTAACGATAGCGAGGCAGCGGTAATTCTACAAAGATAGCGAAATATGTAGCAAAAGCGAGGTAGCAAAAGTGAAGTAGGAATAGCTAGGTATCAAAATAGAGGCAGAAATAGCGATGCAGCAATAGCCAGGTAGCGAGGTAGCAATAGCGAGGCAACGATAGCGACGTAGCAATAGCGAGGGAGTGATAGCGAGGTAGCAATAGCGATGAAGCAATAGCAATGAAGCAGTAGCGATGCAACAATAGCGATGCAGTAATAGCGTGGCAGCTATAGAGAGGTAGCCACAGCAAGGCAGCAATAGCGATGCAGCAACAGCGAGGTAGCCACAGCGAGGCAGTAATAGCGATCCAGCTACAACGAGCTAGCAATAGCGAGGTAGCGTAAGCGAGGTAGCGATAGTGATGTAGGTAACAAAAGCGAGACAGTAATAGCGATGCAGCAATAGCGATGCAGCTTAAGCGATGAAGCAATAGCGATGCAGAAATAGCGAGGTAGGAAAAGTGAAGAAGCGATAGCGAGATAGTAATAGTAAGAAACGAAATAGCAAAGAAAAAGTGTGACAGCGAAGCAACGACATTGAGGTAGAGCGATGGCGAACAAGTGATTGCAAAGCAGTAATAGGACATGTGAAAACCCCGAACTCAAGCCTGTAAAGACCAGCAGGGAAGCATAGTTATAGAGTCACAGTCGCTACTGAGGATCTGGAAAGATCACTGCTGCAGACTGCCTAACGGTGATGAGGACACAAATTCCGCTGTCAGGCAGATTGCCCCATCCAGCTTGGACGATGATCAAGAATGCCGTCCTCCCGACCTAAAAGAAGTTAAGCTTGCCATATGCAAACTTAAATCAAATAGGACTGCAGGTGCCAGATGTCCTTGATGCTGAACTTCTCAGGGCAGCTGGAAACCAGTTGGAACGGAACATGCACCAGCTGACCAGCATGATATGGTCGGAAGAAAGCATGCCCAATGAATTGAACCTCAGTATCGTATGCTTCGATCCTAAAGAAGGGAAACCCTCACAATTGCGCTAATTATAGAGGGATAAGCCTTATTATCGTCGCTTATAAGATCTTGTCTGCTGTAATATATGAACGTCTGAAGCCACACGTCAACAACTTGATAGGTCCTTATCAATGTGGTTTTAGACCAGAGAAGTCCACAATAGACCAAATTTTCACATTACGACATATCTTGGAAAAAACCCGCGAACGTAATATCGATATTCACCATCTCTTATTCGATTTCAAGGCCGCGTATGACAGTATCTACAGAGACGAGCTGTACAGAGCCATGTCTAGTTTCGGCATCCCTGCAAAACTCGGATGACTTTGGAAAATTCACGCTGCTCCGTCAAGGTCGGTAAAGAACTCACCGAGACCTTTGATGTCGACAAAGGTTTTAGACAAGGCGACAAACTGTCATGCGATTTCTTCAACATCATACTTGAACAGATTGTAAGAAACTCAAACGTCAACACCAGAGGAACAATCTTTCAAAAGTCTGTGCACTTACTCGCCTATGCAGACGATATTGACGTAATGGGAAGAAAAAAGCGTGATGTCATAGGTGCTTTTGCGAGTATTGAAACAGAAGCGGCAAAAATGGAATTGATGGTTAATGAGGGCAAAACGAAGTATATGTTGTCATAAAACAAGGATACAGAACATAGACGAATTGGACAAAACGTCACAATAGACAGACATAACTTCGAGGTAGTACAGGACTTCGTCTACCTAGGATCCGCTGTAGACACGGAAAACAACATCAGTGCTGAGATCAAACGGAGAATAACTTTTGCCAACCGTTGCTTCTTAGGGTTAAGAAGGCAATTGAGAAACAAAACCCTCTCTAGAAAAACCAAGGTGACCTTGTATAAGACCTTGATCATCCCAGTCCTGCTTTACGGCGCGGAAGCATGGACCTTATCGAAAGCGGACGAGGAAACCCTTGGTCGTTTCGAAAGAAAAATTCTCCGAATGATCCGTATGCGAAGGCAATGTGTGGAGAAGAAGATACAACAACGAGCTGTATGAGCTGTACCGCGACATGGGCATAGCCAGAAGAGTACGCATCGCTAGGCTACTATGGTTGGGCCATGTAGAGCGGATGGACACAAACGCTCCGGCGTTCGAAAACACATTGCAGGGAAGTCGCGGAAGGGGAAGACCTCGTCTTAGGTGGCGCAATCAAGTGGATGAAGACCTCAGCCGACCTAGAGTGCCAAACTGGAGATAGCTCGCCCGAAATCGAAGTCGTTACAGAAGGATGTTGGTTGAGGCCCAGGTTCACCCCGAACTGTAAGGTAGTTTTACAGAGATGGCGAGGTTGCGACAAGCGAAGTATTGAAAGCAGGGCAGCAATAGAGAATAGCGATTCAGCAATAGCGAGGTAGCCACAGCGGGGCAGCAATAGCGGTGCAGCAACAGCGAGGTATCAATAGCGGGGTAGCAATAGCGAGGTAGCAATAGTAGGGTAGCAATAGCGATGAAGCAGAAGCGATGCAGCAATAGCGATGCAGAAACAGCGATGCAGCAATAGTGTGGCAGCAAAAGAGGAGCAGCAACAGCGTGGTAGGGGTAGCATAAGTAAGTTAGCAATAACGATGAAGCAGTAGTGATGCAGCAACAGCGATGCAGCAATAACGATGCAGCAATAACGAGGTAGCAATAGCTAGGTAGCGATAGTGAGGTAACGATAGCGAGAAAGTAAATAGCAAAGAAAATGAGTGATAGCGAGGCAATGACATTGAGGTACAGTGATAACGTACCAGTGATTACGAGGCAGTAATAGGACATGTGAAGCCATAAAAGCTATTGTGTGATAGGTGAGCAGCAATAACAAAGCAACGAAAGGTATTCATCGATGCAAAGCAGTAAAAGGAACACAGAATAGCTAAGCAATTAAACTAGCAGACGAAAGCTAGAAAGTGACAACTTTGAAGCAATAAGTGAAAAGCAATAGTGAGGTAGCGATAGATGAGCAGTGCTATACCAAAGGGAAGGTTTTGTCAAAAGGGTAGCCAGACACAAAAAGTGTCTAAGGTTTTATTATCCTACGTACGATCGCGATAGAATAGCGTTGAGGGAAACGTCCGCTCATCGTCCCCCAAAGAATGGGGGAAAAGACTTTTAGTATGAATATGCGTCCTTCTATTTTACATTGTGATCCGAAGTCTTGCGTTAAGTTCTTCTTAATCTTACAAAGATACAATCTATGCGATCACATTTGCTGTTCATTGCACTTTGAAACCATGTTCGATGGCGTCAACAGCAATCTTGTTTCTCGCACACCTGACGTTTTATCTTTAGGAACTCTCATGCCATCCATCAAGGCATCATTCAATTTTTGCATTAAGATTACCCACATCAGATTATTCCTCTCAACACAAGTCGTTAGGCGATCATAACAAGACTATCATGCCAAAAGCGTGCATCTTTACAAATTTACATTATTTACAACACAATCTATCTCCAGGTGTATCTAAGAGAGTCACCATTCCGAGAGCAATCGTCGCCGTCGATCGGATTGGATCATATTTCATAGAGCGCGTGTACTAACAAGCACTTGCGCTATGCATTTTGGCGCGCACAACACCACAGTTGAAACAAAATTGAAGAAAAAACAAGCACGAGAATCGGCGAGTGTGATCGCACAATAATCTCGTTCAATCGCATTCGAATGTCAATATTGCCCTCGATCACAATATCTGCGACTGCCACACGTCACTCTCATTGTTATGCATAAAATGGTGGTGGTGGTGATGTCTATTTGTTTATAGATACAAAGACGTCTCTCCTCTCTAACCTTAGATTCTCTATGGTGCTTGGTGCGTGTGTACAGACACACAGTGTACACTGTACACTGTACACTTTCATTATGTGGGTCGTCATTACTTGTAACCATAATCGTGTTGATTTATTGAGATTTGTTTTGACTGCATGTCTATGAAAAGATAAATCGTAATTACCTATGGATTCATGGATGTGGATATGGATATACCATTAACCAGGCGAGTTGCTATATTGCTGCTCTCTCCCATATGTCGATAAATCATTACAATTATCCCCAAACTAATTTTTGCGTTTGGTTTGTTGTTGTCGTTGTGTGTGCAGTGTGTGATTTCTTTCAATGTGAAGTCATTAATAAATCACATTTTATTGTTGGTGCTTGGTGCACTTTGAATATGTGGAATTTTAATTATGATGGATGGCAATTCGATTAATTGAAATGTGCACGAGAGTTTTTAGAAAAATGAGCGGGATGAATGGGAACAACAGACTGAGGGCAATGTTGTCATTTGATGATAAGCTGAAATGATGAAGCTTTGTACGCTAAATTAACATTTTGTTTATGGTTTTCGTGACAGTCTATAATGCTCATTGCATGAAAGGGAGGGTGTGTCGCTTCCAAGTTTTTGTGTTGGAACCTATCTCAAGCTCAATAAAGTTACACCATTAAAAAAAATTAAATAAAAAGAAACGTTTTAACAGAAAGCATGGAATGCGCATATGATGAACTGAAAAATCGAATGCAAAAACCCTCGAGCTGTCGGTAGGTACTCGACAAACACAACACTTCTGACACGGTAAACTGTCTTTACTGACGTAGGGTAAATTAGCAGCGCCTTTGCTTCCCACCCCGCCCCCTAAGTTTTTAGAATTTTTATGGTTAAAGTATTTTGGTGGCTTATATACTCAACCTGTTGTGCCATGACAAAAGGACGACATCGATACACTACCTCTGGTCCACTAGACCGAAGGCAAGTTCTTTTATGGTTTTGAAGAAATGGATGATGATCATCCATAAAACTACACATAAAAAGGGGAAGGACGGCCGTTAGTTGAGTGTTTGCGCACTACCGTAACTTAATCGTATCAACCCATACCGCTCAATCAAATTTTTAAAGTTTGGTTTTTACTTAGAACCAAGCAATATTAGCAATATGCCAATGAAAGCTGTAAAATAAAGTAATCAATGGGGTAAGCCCTATTCAAAGCTCATGTTTTAAACGAAAGTACCCACTCAAAACTAAAGTTCAAAATAAATTTTGCTTCGATTCCAGTCCATTTCAGTCATTTCCACATATGAGGTGACGTAGGGACGTACCCCACTATTTTCTCCGCTACCTGTGATGCGGAAGCAGGCCATTACTTCTCTCTCTTTCAGTCTATGGCTGAACTTCCAAGCCTTGCTTGAAAAACAAACAGATCTGTATTGGTGACATCCGACTGTGGTATAGAATCCGTTGGACATCAAAGCTCAGTTCAGACATTAGAATCCATATGGCAGCTGAGAAGCATTTGAAGTTGACACAGAGAAAAGACTCTGGAACTCGAAAAACTTTAAATACAACGGAGGCTCCTTACCACGTCTCAAAAGAAGCGCTTGACTGTATTCGGAAAAACTGCCATACGACGCAGCGTTAGAGAAAGCACTCTCAAGTTCTTCCAAAAATACTTCACTCCCATCCATCAAGAGGCCACGAACCACGAGGTTAATGAACCGAAAAAAGGGAAAAAAAATGTTCAATGAGATCGCAGGAATATGCAAATTACAAAAGTGGAAGACGCCATCCTCATATATGTTCGCAACGCTCACCGATAAGATTTCTTGGCTGATCTTACAAACTACGATGGCTCTCAAATCACAGAGAAGTGCGCAGATGCACTCAGTAGAAAGTGGTTGACAAAAACAATCAGCCTCATTTCGCAATGCTAAGCAGCGGAGTGCGGATAGGATACTTTCCTGGCCCAAATCATACTGCGGAAGAAGTGCTAAGGCAGCAAAGCATACAAATTCAAATTCCTCCTACCGAAAACTAGAAAGTCCTACGTTAAGTAGCCAAATCTCCATGAACGAACGACTAACATCGCTTCTCGAAGTCCAACTCATTCATAAAGAATGAAAAATCCAAGCCTCAAGCCTCCATAGCTTAAAAAAAATAGAATAGATTCGTAAAAAGCCACATCTTTCACAACCACAAGCATTCACCTCTAACCCTTTCCTCATCCCTAAGGATGTCGTCCGTGGAACAGGTGGAGAAAACTCAAAACAATAACATTTATCACACCTGTGCTGAGTTTTTTATGTACATAAACTCGCATTACTTGCAGTGTTGGAAATTCAAATAGAGTCTATAGCTCAAAATAACGCGAAATGAAAAATTTCACAATAACCAGAAAATGACTCTAGTGAAGATGGAGCGGGCGCTGGTCTAGACAGCCACTGTTCGGTTTCGAGGGCAAGGTTAGGTTGATCAATGACCCTGGAAACATACTTTTTCAGTCACGGAAACACACATTCGCTTAGTAGAGCATCCCTAAATCTTCCTTTCGAGAAATTCGATAGGTTATTGGAATTCTTTTGATAAGCGCCGCAAAGAAGCGATGTTCTATAGGTAACTGACTTCCCTAAATTAAAACTCACGAGCTGTAGAAAGCAGCTTCTTGAGATTAAAGAAATAGAAGAACCCGAGGACGTTCGACACATTGTGGCTTAGATATCATAAGGGGTAACGATGATTTAAAAAAAAAAAAAATAACACCGAGATCTGGCAGGCCCCAAGCCATTTTCGCTGAATTTTTTCATACATGTTTGTCACATTTTGGTGAATATCTTTTGCTGGCAGTGGCATAAGGTAGACTTCAAGGTAGGTACTGGTTACGGCCTAATGTTGTCTGCTTAGGTTGATTATGATCTAGTAAAACCAACTAACAGTAATAAGCATTAGATACGTTTTCTTAAATTTAACAAACTTGAACTTCTGCAGTGCTGTCGTAAGGCTGTTCAGGCGTTAACAATATGTGTATATTTGTGGTAAAAGCTTCAGAGAAATTATGGAAACCAAATTCAACACTTCAAAAATAAAAAAATCCTTACTGCTATAAAGCCTGTGGAAGCTATTCAGTTGAGTTCTTTCAAAGATTAACTTCTTAAAGGCTTCGTACTTAAATTCATTGACATAAAGTCTCTTCAAGGCTTGTTAGCCAAAGCGCTGGCTGTAAGGAATCAAAACAGTCTGATGGGGAAAGTCAATACCCTGCTACAGACAGTTATATTGGTAGGGGTGAGACACTCTGGTTAAAGGAGGTAGCTACAAGGCCTCTGAATTAGTTGGCCTAAGTCATAAGAATTTAAGTCTATAAGGCTATACACTTGAAGCCGGCCTCTGAACCGAGCTGATATAGCTTCTATCAAAATAAGAAAATAGCTAACTTGCCCCTTCAGAAAACTAAATAACTGATGACATATAGCTAACAAAATATACAACTTAAATACTCAACAAAGGTCAAAACACATACTATGAAACTATTACTAGCTAACTTAAGTGGGCACTGGAGCTCGAGATGAAACACGACCTCAACAGCCAGAAATCTCACCAACTATATTCCTATTTCTGGAAAGCTCAGATTGTCACACTTTAACTTCGTTCGACTCTCTGTCCACTTAACTGAGACGTTGGTATAATAAGACAATAGGAATGGTCTCCCCCTTTTACGATTTGCCTCAAGAAGGTTCCTGCCCAATCCACTTTTAACAACATTTTTGTAATCTGGCTATTCGTACAATTCAAACTATGCTCATGACGCAATGCCGCATTGTCCTTCATTCATTCCAAAACAAAACTCTCATTAACAAGATCAGAAACTCTAACGAACTGCCAATGGCTTCCATATCCACCCTAGATAAGGTCCGAGCTTCAGTAGAGCGTAATAGGACGCAGATGATCAGGTCAACTACAGACGCAATCCAAAGTATAAGGATCATTATGGAAAAACACCGAGATGCCTTAGAGGATTTGCATATTGTGTTGGTTGACTTCGAAAAGGCATTCGATCGACAACCACGAGATCTGATATGGGTGGCCCTCAGACACCGAGGAGTTCCTGAAGCCTATGTGCGAATAATTATGGACATGTACGAAGGAGCAGTTACAAAAGTCAGATGCCCAGCTGGAGTCACCGAAGAATTCCAAATAAAAGTAGGTGTACATCAGGGAAGTGTCTTGAGTCCACTACTCTTTATTGCTGTTCTGGATTATTTGCTGGAAGGAAAAGTAACGGACAATAAAGTACAACAATTATTCTTTACTGACGATGGAGCCATCATAAGTGAGGATCCTACATCCCTGCAACGAGCACTTGACGTTTGTATTGATGTTCTGGAAGGAAATGGGTACCGTATTAGCGCTAAAAAGACTGAATACCTGTGCTGCCCTTTTATGAGAGCAAATTGACGGCAGCCGAAATGAAGATGCTTCGGATGACAGCAGGAATAACAAAGCTTGATCGAATTAGAAGTACTAAGATCGGTGGAAGCCTTCATGTCAAAAGTACCAACTTACACAAAATTCAGCACGACCGGCTCAGTTGGTATTGTCATGTTCAAAGGAGAGATCCGCAGAACCCCGTCCAAAAGTCAATATCGTACAACGTTTCAACAAATTCGCAACGAAAAAGAAAAGGCAGGCCAAAACACACCTAGTACCAGCAAATGCAAAAACAGCAGCATTTGGTTGGCCTCAGACATGGAGCAATCCAAAACCGGGAGGCTTGCCGACGCTTTCTGAGGTCAACGCGGCGTACCCCACAGGCGGATCAGAAGCAGAAAAGTGGGAGAGTTGCGATCGCTTCAAGATCACTACTCGTAACGCCGGAAATGAAAAAGAAGAAGATTCAGTTTAAGAACAAGATCTTTACCGACCTTGACTGCAAAGTCGGACGAGTTTTTCAGGGATACCTAATTCATACAAAGGCCTTGCAGATCTCATTTTTGAGTATAATGTTACAGCGCGGCCTTGAAATAGATGAAAAGATGAAAACTTTTATCCAACGTTACTATAGTTGCAAACGCACATAGTAAGAGTTTTTTGCAGGAGCCAGTTGGTCAAAACTATTTCGATCGCTTCTCCAAAAAAAAAAAGTGATGAACCTCCCGTCGTTATTCACACACCACACACATCAACTCCAAGTTTGACTATAAAAAAAGCTTGTTATTCTCTTGTATTAAAGATTCCTTTGTTTGCCTTTCCACTCCATTTGCACAACCTCATTGAAAAAATCTCTGAAATCACTTCCACGTTTTCTGTTTGCTCACATGTGTACCTATACACGATTATAATAAGAGGATTGTGTCGACACCGCATAAAACCAGCTCCATCAACACTCGCTGACCACCGAGAATCATAATCTGTTAAGAAAGCTGTCAAAAAATTGTCAAAACAGTTCTTAATCGTTCGTGATATCGATAATCCATGCGGATTCCAACAACTGCCTGCGCCTCGCCTGATGGGTGTTTGTTTTTGCCTGTGTTTTTGCCATTCGTGTGTAATTAGACGAATTTAATTCTGAACATTTCTCGGAAGTCGCATTGGAAGTCCCTGAGCGGGTTGCGCATGCGAAATCATTCATTGATCTGCAACTCGATTCTGGGGACAGCCAAAATAGCAGCAGGACATGCTGTTGGTGTTTTTTTTTTTTTCATTTTCTTCTTTTTGGTTTTTGGAGGTCGTGCATTGAAAATTAAACGACTTGACGCTGACATTCAAATTCCCATCATAACTAATTCGATTTGCAGAGAGATTCCTTGCTGCACCCGACTCTTGGCCTGGGTGTGGACAAAGTATAGGGAACCAATATCCATGTGCCTTTACATTCTACGTACGTCCCCTCTACTGGCTGGTTCCTGGTTAGGTATAGTTTCGGTGTAAGAGAACGAATTTTTATTGAGAAACCCCCTCAAATGCACTGCGGATGTATGGCATGGTTGGATATGGACAGAATAATAGGCACGAACACTGCAAAATGGCCCGAATGAGAGACCACACACGTCGCATTCGCTGTGAAGGTTTTCTCTTATATCTGAGAAGACGTCCGTCGTTTATAAGTCCATCGGCACCGTTCGTCTCACATCCACATTTTAACCAAATGAAGATCATGCACCCAACATGAGAGAATAACTACTGCTCGCGCCAATGCTGCTGATATTTCCAAATGCTGATCCATTCCAGAGTACCTATAACTGATGGCAGCTATAGAAGTGTGTAGGTACTGAAGATGGAATAGGAGTCATACACAATCGAGGCATTGGCAAGGCAATGTAGAGCTGTGGGCAACGAAGGTTAAGTGGTGGCCTTTCAACTGAAGTGGCTCTAGAAGTGACAGCTAAACAATTACAAGACGTTCATCAAGAGCACTTTAAAATGATGTGTTACGTACGATCACTGCTAAGCAATGATACGACAAGCCAGTAGGAGAAAAGCTGCGGACTGACGTGGAAAATTCATTCTAATAATGATTTTCCGAAAGTGAATGACTCAATCCGAGGAGACTATGGGCTGAGTGCTGATCATCACAAAGGAATCCGAACATTTTCTGACGGGGTTCAAGAACTGCATAAGAAGTTTTGTGTTTTGTAGGTGTGAACGCGAGTTTGAAGCTGAGGTTAGAATACTGCTTTTGAGAGTTTTTTTAAAGCTTTACCTCCTGTTGCGATAAGGAAATTCTCCTAAGGAACAGCTTTGCTTGATTCAACAGGAGTAAGCTGAATGTTCAATCCGGAATAGACCCGGGCTACCTTTAACCAACAAAATTATCCATCTAGTTATGCCTTGAGTTGGCTGAATCTATCACTTTACGCATTTAATTTAGGTCTCTTTGCTACGCTTACACCACCTGAGCTTCCTCCGCTGCATTGTCTTTGAGATCTTGGCAAAGTCATTTTGATTGTCTACTCTATGCTCCCTTGGCTAGATCGGTGTTGCAATGAGGTTCATAAGCAAGAGCTTGTAACTTCAATTATCAATTCTTTATATAGATTTGCTTTCCAGCAGAAAAAAGACATGCGGTGTGACCATTTGATCCAGTTAAATAAGTCGATTTCATACGTCTTGCCTAAAAGTTGGAGATAGATCACTCTCCTATAGAATTCGAAGCAAACTACAAGATTTGGTCTCTGATTGGAACATATGCAATACACTCTAAAGTATAAGCTCTATTCATAAAGCAAACATTTTTTTTGATTACAGTAGTGTCTAGTCTAGAAAATTGCAATGAAAGAACAACTGAATATGTTCAGCTGGAAGATCTTTCCGATCTGCAACTCAAACAAAAGACTAGATGTCATTTACTTTTCGAGAAGTTGTCTTGGGAAGTTATTTAATTAAGAAAAGTCAACTTTATACAGTAAATTCCTAAGGATAAGGGATTGAAAGCAGAAAAGGGACAGAAGCAGAGCAGGTCAGTGGTGCCTCCGAAATGGTACTCGGAGGGGCTCTAGGCGGGCGCAAAATGGATTCTCTGCCGTAATTTTTGTTCTTTAGAAGAACATTTTGTTTTATAATCAGTTTTCATGTGGCCTTATATCAAACGTAAAGATTTTTTAAACTATACAGCTAAAGAAGACTGTAATCTCTGTTGTACTTTATTATAGGCCTTCTCAAGAGGAGGAGAAGACCCTTAAGCTCTGTTTAAGGCCCTATATCTCTTTCAGGGGATTTTTCAGTTCAGCTGAAGGAGAATATAGCTCTGTCGGTGTTGGAGGTTTTGCAAGCATTTTTAAACCAAGTTAGCTCGGTTGCATAAACTAGGAACTCGGTTGAAGTTAATACTCAGCTGTGTTAAAGGAATCGCAGGTTCTTACAGTTCTTTTGAAGGCCACTAGAACTCCCTTTAGCGGAGCTTACACTGTACAATTAGTTGGACAGACCAGACTTTGGCTTGAACGACCAATGCTTGATATATATAGTGTGAACCCTCAGACGACTGCTGGACCAACATGTTGGAAGATTTTCAAATATTTTTGAAAACTTTGAAGTTGGATGGAGTGGAGGAACATATGAAATAAAGTTGGACGACAAGCTTTATAGTCTAAACGCCAACTACATCCGACCATCCAACATCTGTCAAACGAAGTCTGTTCAACTAATTATAGGTACAGTAAACTCGGTTTTTGAGGGTTTTCAGATCTCTTGGAGGCTTTTTGCGCTTGTTGAAGACTCTTAAGCACTGTTAAAAGCTCTACATTTTCGAAACTCCAAACATCTACTGCTACTAGATTGCAAAAGCGAATAGCGAGTTCAAAAATACCACTCAACTCTGTACGATCCCTTAAATGTTTTTCAAAAGCTTTAGAGTTCTGCTGAAGGCATCAAAAGAGCTTTGGAAGTCACTACAACTCAGTTGAACGGCCTTCCCGCTTGGGTAAAGGCCTCATAACTAAATTGGCGGTTCCAGCAGTTCTGTTGGAAGCTCGTACAATAGTTCAAAAATTAACAAACACTACACTTTGTTCTTAAGAAAAATAAATACGTTTAAATGTAATTTAAGAAGGGGTCGTAAATTTTTTTCAAAAAGGTATGGTAATTGGAATAGTTGTTTTAAAAGAAATCGAATGAAATCGACTTAAAAAAATGTTGAACGCGCAGGTCGAGGAAGTAAACACCATAATTTGGTATTTTATGCTTTAGGCTGTTCAGAACAATACGTCAATATATCTTTAACTGAGTGAAATATGATCAATTAGGTGTTAGTCATGATCAGACACAAAAACATAAATATGATATGAATGAGAAGTAAGATTTGCAGAATATAAGATATAAAACGTATATTGCGCATTCGTAACCCTTTTTAACTCTTAAATTAAGAATTTAACCGGTGAAATAAAGTTCACATAAATGGTTTGAAAACTTCAAAATATTTCATTATTCTCACAGTTTCTTTTTAAACTATTCAAGCTAACCCATTTTTACAATAAACTGACACAAAATTGACTTAATTCTCCCAAGTCATTAGCAAAACCACCCTGTAACACAAAGAATAAAAAAAGATGGAGGAGACGAGCACAAAACCTACCGCTGTTAAGCACTAGATGCGGCAAAAAATCAGGACGGATAGATGAACAAGACAAAAAAATCCCCCTTCGTTTAGGCAAGAGCAGCATAAATTAATAAAAAATTTAAGTTTTTAAAACCATAAACTTTGTTTTAATAAGCTTTTTAGTTCAAGTAAGTTTAATGAATAGTTTTTGAGTAATCAAGTCTCAAAATCAAAACTCAGAAGAAAAATAAATTTTTTTTCTTCAAATCAAATTTTGCCCAATTAAGAGCCAGTTTTTCAATGCAATTGTTTTACTTGGAGTCAAAAATAGAATGTTCTTTGGCAGAAATTTTATTTCAAATTAATTAAAAGAACAGTTTCTGAGTAATCAAGCCTCAAATTCATAACTCTGGCAAAATTTTTTTTTTAAATCAAATTTCAATAAAATTTTGTCTCATTAGGGAACTCTTTTTCTTTCAATAATTAATGCTCTTTTATTTATTCTTACTCAATTGCAGAAAATGGAACGAGAACATCTTTAAGAGTTTTTGAGAAATTTAAAAAAACAAAGAATGGTACTTTGCCCAGAAAGCCCCATAAAATTCGGTATTCTTTAGAAAAATAGCTTTGGTTTTTTATTTAATATCTCATACTTAAGAAAAATTTTCTCATTTGGTTTTCTGTTTTTGACTCAGAACAAAATAAAAGCATTGATTTATTGAAAGAAAAAATCACCCTTCGGAACGTAAGATTTTGTAAAAATTTAACTAAAAAAATTTTTTTTTATAACTTGACTTGATTATTCAAAAACAAAATCATGAAATAAAATGTTAACTAATAAACTAATTATTAACTTTCAAGAACCCTATAGTATGTGCAAAATTGCCACTCCCTCTTAAATGGAGACAAGCCCCCTCCCACTTAATTTTTTTTTGTAAGAATATGACCAAAAATGACATTCCTAAGTAAGGCGCATGGATTACGGGACACCCTGTGTAATAAACACAAGTAGGTATTGTTTAAGCAAAATAAATACTTATGTCCCACCTTTGAAATGTTATTCATTTTGATTGATATAAAAAAACAAAAATTACATAAAATTATCAAAATCGGATCTGTTTCTGAGGATATTTGCCAAAAGAGCATCATTGACGTGACTTTCAATCACAAAACTAATAATAGCCTGAAATTCGCGCTTAATAAAACATGCTAAGTAGGGCTGCCACTGAGAAACAAGATGTAGCTGCCGACCAAAAAAACAATAATTTTTTTTCTACACTCGTCTTTTGGAAAATCTGTTTTTCTGACTCAGCCCATAATAACGTTTATATATTAACTAATTGGTTAACATTTTCTCTAGCAAAATGAAGTAAAGTCGTTTTAATGTGATAGGGGAAATTCAAGCAACACAGACTCTTATGAGTGAAAATTAAGTACTCCCAACTCAAAACACACATGTAAAAAATAATTAGAACTCGAGTGAAAAGTAACACCATTAGTGTAGCGTCCATGATATAACTTCGCTCTCAATGATCGAAGGAAATTAAATTTTTCATGGTTTTACAAACATTGGTAAATTTCAGGGTCTAAAAAACGTTTTTTAAGTACCTAAAATTTAGACGACAGTCGAATGAGTCCCGTTTTTCATTTGACAGTTTAGACTTGAAGAATCAGAACAAAAATCCAATTTAGTTTAGATTTGGATCAAAGTAATGTTCAACGAAGTTCTAAATTGTTACAGGCAGTAATGATCGGCTTTTTGGTGTTCAGTGAGA
This sequence comes from Melanostoma mellinum, assembly GCA_914767635.1. Lineage (NCBI taxonomy): Eukaryota > Metazoa > Arthropoda > Insecta > Diptera > Syrphidae > Melanostoma > Melanostoma mellinum. Next base: position 173,183,661 of record OU612059.1, on the reverse strand, counting down.
GATTTTCTGATCTTTTTTCTGTTCCTTTTTGTGTTCAATGATTGTTCTAAGAATTGTTTAGCACAGCGTTTCCATCACCTCCTTTTGAGCAAAATTAAGATTGGTGAAAATTCTTAAAAGCATGTGTTGAATTTTGCCACGTAGTTCTTTCAAAGTAATGTAATTTAAAATTGTAACAAGAAGGTCGAAAATTTGACAAATTATTAGGGAAATATTACCTAGTTTTGTGCCGAAATTAAAATGAATTCTTTAGGACAAAAATACATCGAATTCAGAGTAGATGTCAGAAGAAGAAAAATTAGTGATTTTTGTTCTTGTTTTCCTTGACAATTTTATCAGTTCTAAGCCGCCTGACGTTTCTCCCTGCTTTTCTAATGCCCTGTTCTGTTCTGATTTGAAAAGCTCCCGTTGAACACTGCTAATCCGAGAGAAACTCAATTGCGTTGAACCCACTGCACGTCATTGTTTTTGCACCAAAACCAAAAGACAATAATAGATGCAAGTGAATTTTTCTTCAGTGATTTGGCGTCGAAAAACATAAGTGGCTATACCTTTTTAATTCGATACTCCAGTATCCAGTTGTAGACTAAAATAACTAATTATTTGAGCATCAGAAAAAAAGGAAGCATTTATTTAAGTTAACTTAACTTAGCTTCAAACAAAAATCTAAAATCACTGTCTATTGGACAAAATGAAACGTCAAAAAGAGTTCTTCAAACTCGTAAAAAGGTCTCTTTTCATGATTTTGCGAAGTGACAGCCCATTCTCAATTTGATATTTGTTCAAAATTATTTAAAACTTAACTCTACCAAAATGAAAAGAGGAATTATCAACTCACCTGTTCTTTGATTTGGAAAATTTCAAAAAATTGTCCCGCAGTAGCTCCACTTGTGTATTCGTTAGTAGTTTGGAAGACACTTTTCAGCAGCTTCTTCATTTCTTCAACAATCAACTTCGCAATCAAAACATCTAAGCATCCATCAATACAATTGAATGTTTCATCCTTTGTACTTTGCTTTTCCATTCCGCTGTGATTGGCAAAATTAAAATTTCCTATTCCGTTGAACAAAGATATGCATTATTTACAGCAACTGCTTTTATTAATAATGCAAGAGTTTTGACTTACCAACTTGAATTTCGTCAAGCAGCGATCTTATTTAAATCAGCAGCTCCATTTTGACTTCCCAATCAAGACTAACAAATGTCAGTGGACAATGAACAAAGCTGAGAGAAAGAGAACGTGTTTGACAGTTGGAAACATTAAAAGCTTCTATCGGAGAGTGTGGTGCTGCCAGATAGAAAGTTTTTTGCTACGAAGTGTGCATTTTAGGTAAACAATTTTTAGTTTTACGATAATTATGTTTAAAGGAATTTCATTGTGTGAATAAAATAAACAGTCTCTAAATGTCATATTTTATATAGTGTGTTGTAAGTCTGTTCATCATCCAAGATTTTTTTTAAACTCCTATCTACGTCTTGAAGTCTTCAATTCGAATGAAAAGCCTTATATGAAGAACTGCCCAAAGCATTTGCTCTGAGCTGAAAATAAATATTTTTTTCCTCTAAGCGACGACAAAACACCCACTAAGACTCCAACACAATACGTCCACTTCATTTAGGGATTCCAAAAAATAATTCAAACATTCCTCGACCACGTAAACACCCACCAAACAACTCTCTAACGAATATGAATTCAGCTTCTGGAATTCCAAAATTTATAACCTTATACATCGACATTGGAATTTATTACATAATTAACTTTGAGTCAGAAACTGTGCATAGGTTAGGAGGTGCTCCCTCTAACGAAATTAACAAAAACAAAACGTATCCAACTTCCTCACCTGCAGCCCTGCAGGATTCTATTCAATTAGCGCCTCGAAAAAACACATTCCCACACAAAAAAAAAAATGAAACAGTAGCTAAAAGGGATTCGAGAACAAGAAGTCCCCTTAACAGGACATTAAGCGCAGTTTCTAATAGCTTTCCTTCCTTTTGTTTTATAATTCCTTCGTCTGATAATTACCTTGATCCACGAATGTCGAAGAACACACTCTTCAGTCTTCATACCACCTGACAACACAGCGAAACATGTCCTGTCCGTGTGTTTCTTAAACTCAACGACATAATCATAGAAGAATGATGTCCTTTTGTCACACAACAACGTGCGCACACTAAATAAGAAAGCAGAAAAAAACCCAAGAAGCTGACAATATGGCGTCGCTGGCATTAAAATAACTCTTTTTTTCAATGGGTAAATGCCACTGCTCTTGGATGGGTCTTTTTATATTTTAGTCGCACCTACCCATTATACAGTGCACGAAAATAAAATGGTGCCGTGTGACTGTTAATTACACGCGGAATCGAACAGGACAATAAAGTCAATGAGTTAAGATCGGTGGCCTTTTTAGGATAAAGGTGCGTCTGTTAATTAAATTGAATTGAGTGTGTCAATAGGCAACGAATCTAAACCAACCTTAGGAAGCCAAACTGTCAATAAATTTATAGTTCATTTCAGTTTCAATCGGGTCAAAAATAGGTAGGTATAGGCTAGTTGCACCAAAAGTTATTCGCTATAGTAAAGCAAATGGGAGCCTATACCTACATACCAACAAGACAGACAACTAAGAATGGAAAGTATCATTTGGTACCTATAGTCGATGATTGTTTTCGGTTAATATCTCTATAAGCTTGAATAGTTGGTAAAAAGTTAGACATGAAAGGCACATGTCTTGTATGAGAGTTTTGTTTATCACTCACGCCTGTGATAAAAAATCCGAATAGGTAATAACTGAAACGGTGTGCTGTACAAAACCTCACTTGACCAATTTAAGCATGAGAAAGAAAAACTCTTACATTGTCCCTCTAATTTCCAATGGAGTCAATAAGATTTTTTCCATAGCTTGGAAGAAGTTCTAATATGCACCTTTGTTGATAATTTCTGTTGGAAAATCCTAAACGGATATTATGAGACTATTTTGCAACACTAGCCGGAATGCCTAGTTTCCGTGTCATCTCCAGGAAACTATGGCAAAAATACGATAGGAATAGATCTAAAAGGCTACTATTCCTGAACAGGCCTTTATTACGATCGCTTATATCAGTATTCTAACAGGAAACTAGAAAGGCTACCACAAAAAGAAAATGGGTCTTTGCACCGATAACCTATGTAGGGGATGCAATGACGAAGACGAGCACGAGGATACCACTCAATTCCTGGGCAAATACCTCTTCAACGAGACACTCCAGACAACAGCTTTTTGAAATTCATTAAGGCCACAAAATGGTTCAAAATTGACCAACCATACAATCATAGGTTCTTAGGACGATACAACTTTCCAGGATATCACAATGCATCTACATTGACCTATAAGTGAAGCTCAATGTGAAACTTTGACGGTCCACAAGGCCCCAGAGCTTAGCGCATTTCTCACAACCATTGGCTTTGTGAGGGAATGAAGGGGATCTATAATTTTCTGTCGATTCCTATAACTGAGAAAGGGCTTTTCATGGCAATGAATTTACTATCGGAGGACTTGCCAATGCCTCGCGAAAGACGAAACCCGTGAAAAATAAGTTTGGTTCTGTTAGGATTTGAACCACGATCCTCGGCGTTAACAGGCAGACGTGATAACCATCACGCCATGGGTACCACCCTTACACATTCAAGGGTACCACCCTTGAACATTCCTGACAAAATAGTATACCGCAAAATTTTCAACTTGTTTTGGCGTTTGGTATAAAAATTTAGAAAGAAGTAATAATAATAATAATATGTTTATTAGTTCGTTGAACTTTTTTTTTTTTAACAAAGTATGCTACGAAACAAAAAAAAAACATAATGCTGCTATGTTTTAACAATTTTTTTCATTTCAAGACTTAGAGCAACGAATTTGAAGCAAGTGGAGACAGAGCTGATGCGATTGAGTAGAGACTCTCTACTAGAGAGTGGCCTCAGAAGAAGTACGTAACTGGAGCAGTGGACACTATCGAGTGACCGTTCTGAAAGAATTCGACTTTTTTATGACAAGATGACTAAAAAATCATGAAATCTTCCAATTGAAATAGGTACCTAAGGAAACTTATTGACTTCTTTTTAAGAAATTCATAAAGAGCAAATCTGAACCAATTTGGCCCAAATGGGCTCTGCATCCGTCTCGAATGAAATGTAATCGGGTAGTCCAATTGCCGATCAACATTTTGAAGAACTGGGGCCGTATATCCACAGTGTATTTGTGTATTTAAGTTTTACTTAGGCCGTGCTAAGTTTCGTTTTACAGAAAAAGAATTCGATTGAGAAGCCTCACTGAATTTTTAAGAGCCCCGAATAAACTTTAGGATACTGTTCAGTGATTTTTTTAGGGATGTGTTTATTAGAGATGTCCACCTAGTTCTTCGAAGCCTATTTTTCTAGAGTGGGCCAACATTGAACGCCCACAGAGGAAGTCCGAAGTGATCTTTCCTATGCTTCTTTGTCTTGACATCATCTAGAGAAGTCGTATATGCTAATGCCCATTCCCATCGTGTAGGTACCTACTCAACGAGTTGTGACCCGTTAGGGTGCCAATCAAGCTCTGTTAAGCTGGAGAAGAATTGCTGTTTTTTTCTTTAAAATATTTAGCAATAGGTATACTGGAGACCCGGCAGGTTTCTGAAGATGACCATTTGTCTTTGACGGTTTTGATAAAGTTTCGTGGGATTATCCTTTTTTTCTGCACTAATGGCTTTAGTAAGAAGGTGATGTTCATTTCGCTGGACTCGAATGATGACCCGATTTTGTCGAGCTAACCATTCCGTCACGAATTCATTAGAGGAGTTCTGCGCTGGTCCCCAAATCACGCTAGAGCTTAGTAGTCTTAAATTGCTGCGACATCTTTCTAATTTGGATTTTGTGACAATGACAATGAGATAAATGAGATAGTGGACCAGATTTCCACGTGGGTGTGTATTTCCAAGCACGAATCTCGATAGAACACCTCTGATTTGAATCATGATGTTCATGGACTCTTCCAAATCAGTGATATTTACTGGTGTTCTCCACCAGACAAAGGCTGGGCGTGAAGCCTTTCCTGTAGGACTGACTTTGAAGATAATGATAAAGGTGACGACGTTAGCTGTGTTAAGAAGATCTATGGTTCTAGCTCAGAGAAGAATCTCTTAGTGGTTTGTTTCGAAATTTATTTTCCAGTCCAGTTAATTTGAAAAAATAGAAAAAACCACATTTTGCCAACTTAGCAATTAGCATTGGAAGACAACTTTATTGACAATTTCGATTCATGGCTTATGCAGTCTATCACCTCATCACAGTTTAGAAATGATAATTGTTGGGGTTCAGCCGTCGAAAAGAGCAGCAGAGAAAACGTTAGTGTACCTGTGCTCCGGCAAAACATTTTTCAAACCCCAACGTGGCCGTGAGGAAGCATTTCGCATTTCTATATGAAACAATGGAAAAACCAAATCGCTGACAATCATCAACTATTTAAATTTGGGCTGCTAAAATCATCCGTTCCAACTCTGTCAAGGACATTCAAAAGTGACTCTGTGAAAATCAATGAATTCTGTGCGCAATGTTACGAAGTTCTCATGGAATAAGTGTTGAAGGTTACAGCAACAAATTTGCCTAAAACCCTTCCATAATCAGTCCCTGATCCATCACGCGATTTTATTTTTGATTGTAAATTAATTCCAAACAAGTGACAAAATCTCTTAAGTGGAATTCAATAAAATCGAAGATTTAAGACCTGACAGTCTGACTTATGATTCCTGCCTTCGGTTCATGCAAATAGAATTCGCCTCAACAGACATGCCTAAGCTTTACAACCTAAAACGAGTAAACAAATTTGTCTTCTGCGCATCTTTATGAGTCTCATGTTGAATTTATGCTTCCAAATGGTTTTACTATGCCATTTCAACAACCACATCAGGTCGTTGTTCTCCAACCTAAAGGCTCATCAGTAGGTAGACATCAACCTAATCAGGTTCTGGTTTTCTTAATTTTAGATTAGCTCTGCAATGAATTATCGAAGACATGATTTACCGACAGATGTCGATTAAAGCGCTCGAAATTTATCACAAGAAGTGATGGTTACGTTCTTGGTTATCCATAACTGGTTCCATCTTCTATAGAGACATTTCTGCTTATCCCCAGAGATTAAGTCATAATATGCATGAAACCAGAACCCTCTCGCCCACGTGAGCTGATCATCCAAAAAATTTGCAAATTTATAGCCGCGATCTTGTGTCGACTTGAGTTAGATGACTTATCATCCATCAAAGAGTCGGACAGGGACACAATCACGAGCGGGCGGGAAATTAAAATGTCAAAAGCTCAAGAAGCCATAAATCCTGTGCTTTGGGTTGGTGAATAGCATTCGCACTCTTTTCGAACAAAACCGACCTCCATATCCGTGTTGGTCTCTTCAGTCTTCACCTTTTTTTTGCCCGCTTCAAGAGAAATGCACTGAAAATTGTTGCAACTTAATCTGGCTGCACGGCAAGACAACAACCGCAAACGACCAGAATGATTTTGATTATTATTTCCCCTACCCCAAACCTCATTTATAGGTTGATAAAGGCGCACCCACACTATGCATGCGTTTTGCGAATTAACTGCGCCAACTTAACTCGGGCGTGTAGGTGTCGACCCCACTTAATTGTCATGTTCGGATAGAGACCATTGAGGGAGTTGTTTCCAGTTTTTATTATTCCAACAGTCACAACACAACGACAACCATCAAATTAAATGTAAGGCTTTTAACAAAATATGTTTATTGTGCGCTTCAAGCGATTGGGCTTATGGCTTTTGGTGTGCTCCCTCTGCATATGAAGTTGTCTCACATTTAATGAGCTCTCTAGCAGCAAATTGCTTGGCAGAAATTCCAGAACGATATGCGCAGCGCACATTCCAAATGACGTGTCATTGATTTAGCAACAAACTTTATTGTCAATAGAGTTGCTTGCAATTGTGGATTTGGTTGCATCAAATAGCTGCGAGGAAGTAACTACCAACTTGTGAAAACGACAAACCTACGTGACGGCCGGCGAGGGCGACGGTCAAGGTTGTATTCAAATTAAAAAAAAAGGTAACCACTTAGTGTTTTTATGAAAAGAAAAAACTGGCTCAGAGGTCTTATTTGGACAAACATTTATGCAAATTAGGCGAGCTTACAATTTACAACGATGAAGCTGATGTCCCATGGAACCGCGGTGGTGTCTGGATGAGACGAGCGAGAGTGGTTTGTTTATGGTGGCAACTGATGTAAGTGATATATGCGTGAGTTTTATTGGAACTGAATATTTTAAGTTCTTGACGTCTTGGGTGGCAGTAGATCACGCCAAACAGGTCCAATTAATGTTCTCGCTGTTGAGTTGACAAAGTTGTGGTTCTTCTTTGTATGCTAATAATTTGCTCGCGGGTCTATGACGACCACTAAGCAGTTTTTTCCAGTTTTAGTTTCCAATTTATTTGGCTACTGAGATGTGAGATGACTGATGACAGAGATGAATACTATTTTCAGCTGATAATCTGGGGTGAGGGTGACTTAATAAAAGAGTTATCCATTGCGATGGATCCAAGTAGGTACATGAGGTTCATAAATTTGGATTTAAAAGGTGTTAAAAGGTAGCTAATATCTCCTGCCCATTCCTTACAATAGCCTTCCCTTCTTTGATCTTTCGAAATAAGTTTGGTAGCTAGTTTTACGTATTAAGAGCAGACGTCGAGGTATTGTATAGGTGAGGCTCCTAAACAGCAGTGCAAGATCATCAAATTATCTTCAGCTGGATATTGCTTCGTACTGAGTAGACAGGATGTATGGAAAGCTATGCGGATTTTTTTACTTTCTTTCAAGGCTCGCGAAGGCATTAAGATTTTTTGAAAGGAAGTAGACAATGTTAAACTATGTTGACTAACACAATCCCAATTCTCATTTATTTGCTAGTGAAAAAACACAGTAAGATTCAAATATTAACTTTTGAAAAGCACTGAGATACCGCTGGCAAAAATAAGTGGACCGAGATGGCTCCCTTGTGTTGGGCAAAAGAAAGAAAGGAAAATGATTTTAATCGTTCTTGGAACTTGAAACCGTCATTGATATTCCATATGAGTTATGGTATCGAAATTCTATCTTTCCCATCTAAAATGTAATTCCTGAATCACAATGCCGCACTAGCTTCGGTTACGCCTGACTTGAATGAGTTCAGTAATAGGAAATCAGTAGCTACATCTTATCACAATGTCTCTTTGACTTCTATGATACGTTACTTCATATACTAAACAACGTAACGTGACTCAATACAATGCGAGCACAAAGCGCTACGTAACGCAGTGGTTCTAGATTATTCAACATAAGTATCCATAACTTTGCTTTAAAATCTTATCTTATATTCTGTCGGAACGAATAAACTATCTGGATTTAAACCTGACCGGCCTTAACGGTGCGGCTTTCTCAATCCGTCAGGTTTTTGTAATGACAGAAAACTTGTTGATCATACACCACTTCTTTTTATCAATAGGTTTGTTCGTTGAAGCCCTAGGGTCGCCCTGGGGTCGTCACAAAGCGTTTTTGAGAAACCTAAAGTCGCCCTAAATTTCAAATTAATTGTTTTTTGAGTCCTAGGGTTGACCTGGGTTTACCCTAGTTTTCCCTCAACTCGCCACAGGTTTTCGTTGTGACGATTTGAGGACTGTAAAATGGCATGTGTTTTTATTCAAATGACAGGGATGTGAAGTGATTTTGTGACTGAGCGTTTTTTGAGGACTCGAAAACCCAGGTTTTTTTGACAACTCATAGGGTTGTCAAGAAAACCTGGGTCAACCCTGGGGAAAGTTCAACGAACCAACCTAACTTTTAAGTCGCCTTTGAAAGCGCAAATAGTATAGAACGAGCTATACAAATCCATATATGTACACGGTTAGCTGTGCAGAAAAATCGCATTGCTTTCTCGGAGCTTCTACGAAGTCAAATGCATTAACTGGAAGAGTGACACGAATGCAGGAATCAATCGAAGATCTTAGGTTCTCCCAAAGCGAATTGCAATTGCGACAGAAACAGACACTCCGCGACCAAATATGTGTAAACGGAGTCTTATTTGGAAAAATCGTTTTGATTTGGGGAGTGGCTTCACTAATGACAATTGATATTTTCACTGAATATAAGGCATACTATCTGTATATACAAGAAGCTTTTTCATCTTAGTTCTTCCCTTTGAAACAGAGTGCAGATGAGTGGATGCTGAAAACAACTCAGTAAAAAATATTTTTCGTACAATATTCACTGCAGTAAGGATTGGTTGAGTATGAAAGAAAAGATTCTAAGACGAATTACAAAAGCAGCAGAAGGAGAAACAACCTATATCGTTTCTAAAAGTCCTCAACTTGCAGACTTATAACAGCCATCTGAATTCTAAAAAAGATTAGGTCGCTTTTACTTTCTTGACAAAAATTTTGACATCATTGCAGAGAATAATCATTTAAAGAGCACATTATTAGAGGTTGGGTTAAATGGCCGTCGGGAAAACAACTGACACACTTAAACCAGTATTAGGTCCATTGTGATACCATATGAACTAAGCGAGGAAGAACCACACTTAAAAAAACCATTTGGAGCTTTTGATAAAGCGAAAGAGTTGCAGGATGTGTTCTCCAGATCGTTCAGATCATCGAGGAAATATTTTCCTAGATACATGAGCAGAGGAGATGGAATAGTCTCTTCCTTCTCCTCATCTAAGCAACTTCTGCAGAAGTCATTAGAGGGAACGCCGAGTCTTATGGCGTGTCTTCCTATCAGACAATCAGCCCTATCAGAGATTCCATCGCAGAAAACTTCCACACGGAAGGCTAAGTTACGAACTACAAAAAATTGTGGTCACAAAATCCAAATGCAATCGGAGGAAGCATTGCCAGTTGCCACATTAAATACCGCCATGTTGGTTTTCGAAATCAGCTGTCTTACGCCCAAAATGCAAAATCATTTACATTTCTCTGCAAATACAACTTTTTTCGTATATTAAGACGACATATTAACATTCCACTCGGATTTGGTGATACCAAATCTACGAATTTCGAAACAAGTTTCACTCCGAATGGATTATGTGATAGTTACATTGGGAAACTTAGACTTTTTTCGATTACGATGGAATCTGTGATAGGGCTGAATGTCTGGTGATGACACTGATTACGGAGCTGAAGTGCAATCCGGTTATAGCATATAGCAAATAGCAAATGTCTTGTGCGTTTTGGATCTAGTCCTGTCTAGAGGGTAATAATGTTGGGAAAAGTGAATCCTTAAACTACTGCTTGTCCGGCCATCCAAAGGTTTTCACAAATTTGAAGTCGAAGAGACAAATCTGGCAATGTGAAATGTCAGACTTGTCAGAAGTGAAATTATATGTAAGAAATTCAAGAAAGTGATATTTTTTGAAGGACAAATGTGCAATAAAAAATTATTTTAATTAAGTGAAATGTTTGGTGAGCGATGAAAAACTTTTCCACAAGTCATCCACAATGGATAAAGCAGTAAGAACAATTATCATTTTTGCTACACGTTTAGGCAGATATACATTTACATATGTATGTCTGAAGCGATAGAAAAATTGCTCAAAACTAAAGTCCACCGGCTAACCTAACAATATGCATAATTCACCAACTGTTCGATATACCCTTTTTCAATCAAATTCTAAAATGTTTAACTCTCTTTAAGATTAAAAAAATTATTAACAACAATATGGCAAACAGCAGCAAAAAACAAATCTCGCATAGCTAAAAGAAAACGATGTCTGGTCTGCTTCTGCTTCTGCTAACAGGTACCAATCGATGATTCTGCGAAGAATCTTAGTTGACGAAATCCTACTTCGCTATGATTTTTTGAACTATCGATCTTCACGCATGATACCAAGCGAAAATAGAGAGCAGGTAACAAAACAATAGCAACTACGCTCTGAGATTTATTTTTTCTTGTTTTTCCTATTCTTCTTCTTTTTATTTCTCCTGACATGAAATGAGAAACACAAAAACGACACGCTGAATTTTCTATAGATATGTGCAATATGTAGAGCAACGTAGTTCAATGTGGTGATCTCTGAATGTTGTGATGAATTATTGTTTTGTTATCGTTTCATATTTTGTGCTTATCAAATTCACTGTACATTTTTCTAGTCGTCTCAACCAGGCAATCAGAAAGTTCAGATGGTCAGCTTCACGCCACATGTTATTTTGCTTAAGGAGTTAGGCCACCCTAGAACTTTCGAAAAATCGATTTTTTTTTTTTTAATTTCAAATGGACCTCAAAAATGATATCCCAAAAGATTATGGCCGAGAAAAACTTTTACGTACTCTGTTTTCGAATTTTAGTACAAGGCCGTCTGGTCCGCAGCGAGCTCCTTTTGTGAGCGCAAGGGGCAAGGTACGTTAGAGGAGTAGAGCATTTTATTGAAAATATTTATTTCCTGACTAGTCTAAACTAGTAGTCTAGACTAGAGTTGGATTTGCGAACGTCTCCTTCCGGCATCGCAGATTAAAAGTATTGTAAAATTATTCATGATTTTCTACTACTCAAAACTTTAAACGCGTTTATCTCAAAACTATGTTTTTCAAGTTGGCCGGACTCGTAACTCATGCAATTTTCAACCGATTGACTTGAAATTTTAAACATGTCTTGAAATATACATTGTCTATGGAAGTACGTAGAATTTTTTTTTTATGTTGCGTAGTTCATTTGTTATTAACAATTTTCTGACAATTTTTTAGGCAAATTTTGCACTTTTCACTTTAGAAGGGCGCCATTTGGCCAAAAATCAATATATCGCAAAAATCCTACGTACTTCTATAGCAGTGAGTATATATAATCGAAAAAGTCTATTTGCTCATTATTATTCAAAAAATTACAGGAGCTGTTGGTCCGGCCGTGGAACTCAAAAAAAAAAAGACGTCGTCGAAAAAATGCTGCACAGCCGCCATTTTGTAATGAATCGATTCAAAAAAATTATCGTAAGCAGTCATTAACATAAATAATAAAATCGCGTTTCAGTTATCTCGATTTATTTTGTAGTTTTTCTAAAAAAAAAAAATGCGTGGAGTCCCTTCGCGCGGTAGAAGTGAAACTTCCCAAAGTGGAAATGAAAATAGGAAGAGGTAGAAATTGATTTTTAGTGAACTCATATTGTTTCTTTAAAAGAAAAAGAAAAGAAATGGATCGGAGTTAACTTTCACGGGATATGTACTTAACACCATTTAATAGAACAATTTTTTTATTTTTTGGTGGAGATTAGAAGGACTTTGAAGATGTATGTATGTATCATGTATGGTAGGATGTATGCTATTCTATCCATAATTATGATACAATACCAGGAACCTTTCTGAAACCGTTGATTGGCTAGTGTAAGTGGAAGCTGACTGACAGACTAATGAAGACCGCAGTCTTAACACCTAAGTCGAAGACGGAGAACACTTACATACATGTTTAGACATGATCAAACATGTTTAGATATGATCAAACACGTTTAGACATGATCAAACACGTTTAGACATGACCAAACATGTTTAGACATGGCCAAACATGTTTAGACATGAACAAACATGTTTGGACATGATCAAACATGTTTAGACATGATAAACATTTTTGAGCCGGGCTTAAATGGAAATTGCTTATATATACATGATTATGCCTCCACTAACTACTATGTACATATATACTCACTAATATCTTAAAATTCGAATAACATCTTACATCTTATCACCAAAAGCTCTGATTTGTGTATTGTCTTCCAAATAAAATTACGCAGTCAACATACATCATACATACATACCAGGCGCGAACGCAGGGGGGGGTTTTGGGGGTTGAAACCCCCCCCGAAATTTTTGAAATAAAAAAATAACCACTAGTTTTTTAAAACAAAAATCAAAATATAAAACATGGAAGCATAAAATTCAGCAGATCGGTGCCACACTTCCGGTATCCGTGGCTTCAAGCGAGCGATCTTTGTCATATCTGCGCAGATTAAAAACTTTTCTGCGAGGAATAACCAGCGAGGAGCAACTGAACGGTTTGATGTTGCTGTACATCTATAAAAGTATTGAGGTTCACTATGAGAACTTTATAAATATAAAAATGGCAAAAGTTCCAAGGCGCATTGATTTAATTTTATAAAATACTAGCTAACTTTCGGCAGCAATTTGAATTTTTCAGTAACCTATCTTCTTATTTTTTTCATATTTTGCCAAATAGAATTGTTTACTTACAAGTAGTAAGTAAGTAAGTAAGTCCAATGGGAATAATGGAACAAAGAAAAAAAACAGACTGATTTAATTTTGGAATTTTTGGAATATTAGTAACGACTCCCGTTCCCGAAGGAATATGGTGATTGTTCTCATAGGAATATGGGAATGGGTTAGAGCTTATGTTACTCGCTCGGGGATAGTGTAGCATTCTAAAGGTGGAAGAATTTTTAAAATCGGTGCAGTAGTTTCTAAGTTCTCGTTTACGTTCCCGTAGAAATTGGGATAAAACATAATGTCTATGTCTTTCCTCAGGTCTTAGACTACCTCTGGTTCAGTTGTTTGGGCGGGACGACTAGACAGAGCTGCTTTTGCATTTATAATATTAGTAAGGACCGGTTCCCGTGGGAATATTCGGATGAATTGAAGTCTATGTCCTTCTAGATCATTTCTGTATAAAATTTTACTTAAATCGACTCAGTGGTTTGGGCGGCAGATTCTTTCGTACTTGTTATAGTGGTAAGGGCTTTTGTTACTGTAGGAATATGGGGACGAGTTGAAGCTTATGTTACTTGAGGATAGTGAGGCGTTCTAACGGTGGAAGAATTATTAAAATGGGTGCTGTAGTTTCTAGGTTCCTGTATACGTTCTCGTTATCATTAGAATAAAGGGATAAAATGCATAGCCTATGTCCTTTCCCAGGTTCTAGGCTATCTATGTACCAGATTTCTTTCAAATCGGCTGAGTAGTTTGGGCGGGAGACGGTAACACAGAAAGCTGGACAGACAGAATTACACATTACACATTTATAATATGAGCTAGGATTCCTCCTAGCAATGTATTTTACGAATCAATACAGAGTATAAAAAAAGCATAAAAATGTTAAAAACAAATTGTTCGTTAATATTTAATATATTTTTTCAAAACCCCCCCCGAAAAATTTTTCTGCGTTCGCCCCTGATACATACATATATCAAACAAATTAAAAGAAACTGCAGTAAATATTTTCTATCATTTCATTGGAGAAGAAAAGAAAACACAACACTGATCGATTATTCACTGAGCAATTGAAATAATTTTTGCACGCACAGACATGATTTTCTTCAAAATATTCCCACCGAAAAACACAATTTACTACAGTGAAATCGTTGGGATGAATGGCGCGGAATGATGACAGCAACTTATTAGCAGTGCCAAAAACGCTTAAGTGTAACGCGGAAGTGTAACGCTTAAGTGTAACGCGGACGTGTAACGCTTTCATGTTTGCAAGTCTCATAAGAAGTTTCACTTTAAAAAGTATGCAATAGAACACGGAAGTGTAACGCTTAAGTGTAACGCGGAAGTGTAACGCTTAAGTGTAACGCGGAAGTGTAACGCTTTCATGTTTGCAAGTCGCATAAGAAGTTTCACTTCAAAAATCCCCAAAAAGCCTATTTTTTCAGCCTCTAGGGTGGCCTAACCCCTTAAGTATTAAGCAATACTTAATCTAAATAAGTGAAACATAACGTGAAACGCCCTTAGCTAAAATGTGAGAATAATAAATGTGCAGTCCAAGTAATTACGGTTTCGTTTTCTCTTGCAAGGTAACTTAAAAGTAAGGCCATCGATTTTCCTAAATTTTTATAAACACAAGTTTTCTCTTTCCCGCTATTGATTGGCCATATATTTCAACAGTATTTTATGTTGCTTTCCTTAAAGACAATACACTCTATAAAGCTACACAAAAAGAAAAGCAAAAAGAAGGAAGGTGCAGTTTACTTTGAATTCAGAAACGAAGCTAATAAGTCATAAATTTAACCATCCACAATTGATCCTATAACTTTAAGCCGGTGTAAAGCTTCGTCGCTCATAGTCAGAGCAGAGCAGTCCTAGAGTCTTGTTATCTCACAATAGCAGATGTTTATGTAAAATCATACAAAATTATACATCATGAATTTAACTATGAAATCAATCAAACTTTTGATGGAAAATAAAAACTCTTGCCTGGGTTTCTGAATTTGTTTCTTTGATTTTTCTCGACAATTTCTCGTTCAAAATCTTTTTAATTAGCTT
The DNA here is from genome assembly GCA_914767635.1 of Melanostoma mellinum. NCBI lineage: Eukaryota > Metazoa > Arthropoda > Insecta > Diptera > Syrphidae > Melanostoma > Melanostoma mellinum. Next base: position 173,168,399 of record OU612059.1, on the reverse strand, counting down.
TAAAACTTTAATGATTCAAGGAGCTGAACACTCAAATAAAACCAAAACAAGAATAATTCTAAACGAACAATGTTGCAGTACAAAACAATTAACCTAGTTTATAGTATATCACAGACGAAGTTCACATTGGTCGATTTGTTGAAACGTCGCGTCATGCAAAAAAAGCGATTATTTTCTTGTTCACCTTTTCTGTTGTACCAATTTGTCGAATCAACATTAAGTCAACACCGATAAATTGGTGTAACAGAGAAGGAGAACAAGAAATCAATTGCTTTATTCGCATGAAGTTTCAAATCGATCGATGCTAACTTTGTCATAAAGAGCCTTTCATTTTCAATAAAAACCGAAATTAAGCTTTACTTTACCTTTGGAACCGAAAAAAGAACTGCCCTTTACGACAAATGAACTCCTTAAACAGAATATAATATTTCGAGTATGTTTGTTTCTCTTTTACTGAAATGAATTCGAATTGTTTGACCTCGAAAATGTGCCATCACTTCAAATATTTTAGATATTTGCAAACCCTTTTTAATCAAATAGCAAAAAAATATATGCGAGTTCACGAAACAAAAAACACACGCGATCTTGTCACAACTATTTAAAAGTAAATATCACATCCTCACCTTAAAACTGCACATCACTGCCTATTCTCATCAGTCACATGTCTCGTTTAAGCACTTGGCACATCTCTAGCAAAGCAGTAAATTTATTTGCCGTTGTTCTACGTTGGAAGTGAAAAGAAATAGGAAAAAATAACATTCACAGAAATTTTACTGACGAAGAATTACATACCTATACTGATTTTTCTGTTTGCCTGGTATCAAGAAGGTAGTTTACACAGAAATCCACAATTTCTTCAATTACACATTATTTTTGTTGTTTTTTTTATAAAAGAAAATGCACAAGCGAACACTGGGAGCACAGATCTTGTTGTGTGGGGAATCGTCACACGACTGCCTTGCTTGTTGCTTCTCTGGTTGCCTGCTAAAGTACTCAGCTGATAGAATTTTTATTTTCTTGTTTTGCTCTGAGAGATTTGCAGTGTATGCTGAAAATGCATATCGCAAGGGAGATTTTTCTCCTAATAGAGGGCTTAACCATAAATCGTGCGAGTTATGCAAAAGATGATGACATTTTATCATTGAAAATGCCTCGAATTAAATAAAAAAAAAAGGTGGCATTTGATCAAAACAAGTTTATCCTCCAAAGAACAAACAAACAGAAGAATCAGAACACGAATTCCTATTTAATTTTGTGCGATTGATATAAAAAACCTCTGAAAGGGTTATTTGCGACAATGCCACGTATCAGAAAACCTTTCAACTACTCGGTTGGATAAAGTTTAAAAGCTCTAGAAAACCAAACCACTTTTGTAGTTGCGAAAGCGACTAATTCAGCTGTCAAAAAATATTTGCGTAGCGAAATAAGAGAGTGCCCACAATGACGGGACAACCACGAAACCGCATTTCCCTACATTTGAAGTTGTCGCAGCGACAAAAATGCTGTCAGCAGCGTTACTGTAGCTGTCGCAACTATAAAGTCTCAGTATTGAAAAAATTGTCTTCTGGAATGCAAAAGGCCCAATTTCCTGTCGAAGCTGCACAAGGATGCACAAAATGAGCCTGCTTTCCTTTAACTCATATAGAGATTGATATACACTACAATGTAAGGAGAAGCTGTCAAAATTTAGGGACTATCAAAACTTAGGGAAGGTACAGCACGAGTGATCGAGTGAGTGAGTGGCATTTTTCTTTTGATATTCGTGCTTAATATTATGATGATAGTTTTCTGTCTATCTATCGAATCAAGTTTCCTTCAAATACTCATGAAAGATTGTCCGACTATTTTCCTATACTGCTGAACAAGGTGAGTAGTATTGTCATCCTTACACAATTCAGTCACGTATCACTCGATTACGTATGCGGTAATTCGGCCTCAGGCGCAACGGAAATCATTGTTTTGTTCCGAGTTTTAATTATTTGACTTCACAACTACAACTGTTATGCAAAGGCGAAGCATTGAAGACTCAAAGGAGAGAGATTTTTTGCAAGTCTAATTTTCGAGTTGCTGAATCTCGTTGCTACTTCACAAGGGTCAGTAAAACATTGTCCATCTGAAATCATAAGAATCACAAGACCTTAAAAAGCACTTAGAAAACAACTAGCGATGGTAAGAGATCTCTGCATTTATTACTTCCCATCTCTTTCGTTCGGAATAATCATCCATAAGACATAAATTAACATCGATAACATCTCAGCATCACAATTTCCGAGCAGAATGTAATTCACAGCCATCTCCAATCTCTGATCTCATTAAGTTGGCAGTGAATAAATTCATAACTCACCTGTCAATAAATCATTTCCTGTGTATACCCAAAGTTATCCAAAATCACCACCAATGTAGTCAAATTCAATTATAAAATCAACACTAATCGATTAATTATTTAATTTAAATAAGTTTTATTTTAATCTTCGTTTTGTTTTGCTTTTTCTTTTCATTTTTTTTTTCTATCATTTAAATAGCTAACAGTTCAATTATAATTTATGTATATTACAAAAAAAAAGAGTAAAGTAAAAAAAAAATAGTTAACAAAATGTTCTTCTGTATCAATTTAAATAAATATACAATTTTCATTTCAATGCATAGTTAATGATTTTTTTTTTAATTGAAATTCTTACATATGAGTATTTATAGTTAATTTTTATTTTTACTTTTATGCTTCTTATAAATATGTTTTGCAGGGACTAGAAACTTATTTCAAAACAATTCTTCTTGACCAAAATAAGTGAATAAACTATTTACATAAGAACTAATCGCTTCGCCTTAAAGCTTAATATTGCTTTTAATTTTAATTTTATTTATTTTCATTTTTATTTTTTTCCTTTAAACTATTATTTTGTACAAGAGTAGGTGGTTAAAATATACAGTTTTTGTTTTTCGTTTTTCGTTCTTGCCTAATACTTTCGTTGTAAAGATGAGTAACTCTTGGAGTAGTGAGTGCAACAACAATAACAACAACAGCACTTGAAAGAAGCTTGTTTTGCAAAACTTATGCACTCGAAGAGGCCTTTGCTTGGAGCTCTTGGAGTTCTTCTTCTTCCTTAGTCAGTGGTATTGTTGAATGATTGTATAGACCTTGAGCCATCAATTGTAGGGCTAGTGGGTTTTTCGTTCCACTAGACTTCTTGATCTTGGCACGTTTGTTTTGGAACCAAATTTTGATTTGGGCTTCGTTTAGACCGAGTTCGCCGCTGAGTTGTTGACGTCGTTTCTCTGTCAGGTAGCGGTTTTCAGTGAACTCGTGCTGTTGTGGGATAAAATTGAAATAGAAAAGTTCTCTCTGCGAGGCATTTAAGAAGGAAACTTACTTTTAATCTAGCTAGTTGAGATCCACTGAAAGCTGTGCGCGGCCGTTTGTCCTCGTTGACTGGTTGGATGCCTTTCTCACCAGGTGACTTCTTGGGCTTACGGGTACGTGGACCTGAAAATAATTAAATGGTGTGATGAGGAATACGCTTTTCGATTGGAATCAAATGTAAACAGGGCTTGGTAAATCATTTCACATTCAAGGTGTTTGACTCCAAGGCGACCCTATGAAGTTAAAGTGTAAGAAAAAGTATGTAAAAACAAAAAATACAAGAACATGTGTTTGAAAAGAAGCCTACGGAAGCAGGAAGGTGCCCATGGGATAATGTCTGCCTGTTGCATGGAATGTTTGAGGTTCCAGTCGTAGAGGCAATAACGAAAATAAAGGTTTCTAAAAGTATCGTCTTTTGAAAGTGAGTAAAAAGACATCCGTTATTAAACAATGTTTCAACGATTTCTAGCTTGCCCATAAAAAATCTGCATAAAATTGTCCTGAAAAATACAATTCGAGGTCTTCATAGGTTTGAAAAATTCAATTCTGCAAAAGAACTTTCAAGAATATATGTAGAGACCGAAGGAAAAACACAAAACATCATTAGATGTGAAACAGAACAGACGAACCGAAAGTAAACATTTGTAAAACCATTAAAAATAGATTCTGGCTCTATACGGGGAACTGTAGATTCAGGACAACACGTGAAGAATTCTTCAACAAGTAAGTATTTTATTAGCAGTGGGCTCGATGGCAATTATTGAATTAAGATATATCTAAACATCTTATCTATCCTCTTTTTGGAGGACCGACGATGATCTTTTCTTTCTCGCCTTCTCAAACCGTTCCAGGGAAAAACCAATCTCATACAGCCCCCGTACGTCTCAAACCTTAAAACACACCATCATTGCGTCATAGTCATTCAAGTAGAGGATCGTAGGTCTGGTGATTTAAGTATCCCAGACATCTATCTTATTCGACGAAAATTCTCGTTGAATTTTCTTCTTCAGACTCGACATTCACACTGTGATTAGCCATGGACATAATATCAGTCGATGAATCGTTTTCTTTAATCGTGACGAAACAGGACTGGTATTAACCATGGTCTTGTAAACCGGCCATATTCTTGTTAAGCGAGGATTATGGAGAGAGATCTTCACTACGGTGTATCAAAAAGTAATTTACTTCTTAATAGTTATACGAGTACATCTTGACGTTCTAAGGAAGTGCGAGTCGCATTTGTTGAATGTCTTTACTCTATGCCAAATGCCAACGTCACGTGTACTTCAATAGCCAAAGTCTTTTTGAGCCTTCTGTATAAATGCTCTGCTTGTAAAGTACTTTTTATCTCTTGTCAAATTGGTACCTACACATTACGTAAGTTCTGTTTGCCGTCGCCGTCGAGTATGCATTATTTTGACCAAATTTTGCAAATGAATTAGTCTATACACCTAATCAAGTAATCTTTAGTGTCTTAGAAGAGCACAACTACGAATCCATCCCTTCCAGTACAGACTCGTTGGGCTCAATTTTTTATATAGTCAACAAGTAGGGTCTTCAACCTCGCATCACAAATTGGCTTTACATCTTGCTCATCAGATCTATCCTCCACTGCACTAGGTAAAGGAATTTATGGAGACAGTCTCAGCAAAGTCCAACGTTCGGCATGCATGTGTATGAGCGATGCCTTAGGTTAGGTTAGGTTAGGTTGAATGGGGGGTGCAGCCACAAGTGGCAACACCTCACTCGGATCTCGAGGATCCATTGTGATCCCCGGGAAATCATAGGATGAGGAAATGGGAGCATTGGAGAGGTGGATGGTTATTGTGGTAGGGAATTCCCACTGAACCATTTGGAGCCCTGAGTAAATTTCAGGACGTTGCTCAGTGGGAGGTTAGAGATGTCGCCCAGTTCGTCGAAGAAGTATTCTCCGAGGGTTTTTTTCCGAGTGTACTAGGTAAAGGAATTTATGTAGACAGTCTCAGCAAAGTCCAACGTTCGGCATGCATGTGTATGAGCGATGCCTTACGCACCACTCCATCAGCGGCACTGGACATCCTGTTTTACCTCAGACAATCAGGCGACCATCAAATCCCTGCCGTCAAATTCCTTCAACTCTATCTTAACCCTTAACGGCCGATCATGTCTCAGGGAGATGTCAGAGCAGTTTAACATTCACCTCAGCTGATTGCCGATGCATAGAGACATTCCAAGAAACTGCAAAGCAGATGAACTCGCCAGAAACGGTATTACTTGTGTATTTCTAACCGAAAACGGAGAATATCGGCATACCAATTGTTACATACCAAATCTTGGGCGCATACAAGAAAACTAATCTGAGATGGTTAAGCAGTTCAACGTGTAATGCAACGAAACAGATCTTGCCCAAGTTAGATCTTAAGCGGTCGAATGACTTGATCTCTCGTAACAGAAAATACATAATTGCGACGATAGGCGTTATTACAGGACATGGTCTTATTGGAAGACAAGCTGCAAGGCTAGGAGTTGCCTCAAACTATCTTTTCAGAAGTTGTATAGATGAGGAGGAGGAGGAGACTATTCCCACCTTCTCTGTCCATGCCTCGCTTTGGCTCACAAACGTAGGATATACCTAGGTTCGTATTTCTTTAATGACCCTATAGAGATCTTGCTCAAATCAAGGCCCTGCGTCTCTCCCCCTTCATTGTAAGCTCATGATAGTTTCATTAGGATGAGGATTGAGGATACATTAGATCCACTGTGGTATCGCAATGTTCCCAACGGGCCTAAGTGTGTTAGCCGAACTGACAGCTACTTTAACCTAACTTAACCTAACTAACTTGAAGTATGAGGCCATTCGTTTAGTCTGCCTTCATCATTACTAATCAATCTGTATAGTTCTGTTATTTTACCAATGTAGTACGACCCAGATGAACCGATAGACAATATTCAAATCTAAACTGGAACCGCACCGTTTAGAAATCTCCCTTTCCGGAGGTGGGGGAAACGAAACATTTTTTTCAATTCACTCTAAAATTCCTGTCCCACTCTAAATGTTTTCCTAAAATCCCCTTTAACTGCAAAAATACCTCGGACGATACAAAAGAGTCTCCCCAACTCACGGCATACACAATAAAACATAACTAATCGCCTCCACATCCATAACTTACTTTGTCATTGGACGACTATTCCAGCAACGCTCTCAAACCCCCTTAACAAAACTAGGTATACAAAACTAACTTTTCATGGACATTCCAAGACATTTACCTCGACCACAACGAGCACAAGACTCGTCAACTCGATATACACCCGAACCGACCAAAACTTCTTCAAATATGTTTGTCAAAACCAAGAAATTCTCATTAGAGAAACCAATAACTGCTTAATTCTTTGAAGTTGTTAGCCCATTTTGGGCTTTTCCCCAGAAAACCCCTTTACACACTTTAAAACAATCCAACAGAGTAGATAGGTGTCCACCATTCGAATCGACTGCTGTTGGTTGAGGTTTGGCGTTGGGCTAACAATTTCGCGTGAACAAAATGAAGTAATATTTTAAACTGGGACAGTTATTGCAAATTTTATTGCTTATTTTGGGCAAAATTCCATTCAAAGTTTTAAGTATTTTGAATGGGCGAGAAACGCACTATACTTTGCTACGCGAACCCAAAAGATGTAAGGAAGGGAGAAGTGTGGTGGTGGTTGGTTCACTCGAATTCCTGATGGCTATAGAACGAAAATAAGCAATTCGCTTTGCTTTCCATGTTAATTACTTTGGAACATCTTTTTCTATTTTAAAACTAAAAGTTGAACAAAGCACAAACATTAACTGTTTCCAGTGATTTGAAAAGTCATTTTCTATCTGCTGACGATGCCGAGGAGGGCATCGGGGGATTAGCTACACTTAGTCATGATGAAATGGCGATGATAAGCATTATTTTGCCATAGCATTGTTGGTGTGGTGCTATGTTTAATTGTTTCTGAGGAAACTTTTATTAGTATAGAAGCTGGTGGTAGATGATGGCGGTTTTAGTGAAGGGATGTATAGCAAGGAGGCAGGGTGACATGGCAAGTGTTCTGGCTAAACGAGAATTATAATTCAAATAGATGGTTTCATTTGATGAGTATATGAGTATCAGTATATTTATATATCAGTCGGTATTGTTTTCAAGGTTGGCCCGAAATGCGAAGAATCTGCTTTTATTCGTTATAGGGAAAAAGTCCATTGAGATCATCCAAACTGCTTTAATTATTGTCAAAGTCTGAAAAGAATTGTAGCTGTCTTATATGTAACCTGGATTCATTTTTGAGAAAAACATTGCGTTTTTCGTATACCTATCACATAATTTGCAGACATAAAAAATAGATCGCATTGTTCGTTCTATTGACACTTGAGCATTTTAATCAAAGCGTCACCTACAGTGAATTCATTTACCCTTAAATTAAAAGGAAATCTTCTGTTTTCAAGTCCTTCTCCTTTTTCTTTTACGTTGTCTGGAGCATGGCGATCTGTGGACACGTGACTCAATGGTTAGCATGTCTGCTTATTAAGAAGAAATTTTTTGGAATCCAGTTGATAATAGGATACACTTTCGGAGCAAATTCTCAGCAATTTTTTCATAGTCAAACTCAAAATCCTTCCGACTCCAAATGCTCACAGTCATCTTTTTATCAATAATCGATCACGTTTGTTGTATGAAACTGGCGCAATTCAGCAACAGTAAGATTTTAGGTTACTGGCTAAGAGAGAAAGTTTAAGCTCCTTCCTCCTTCAAGCATAGTAACGCAGTTATGACTTTTCACGTGAACCTTGACAATGACATTTGAATGATCAAATATTATGAGTATGTTGTAAAAGTAACCAACCAACTTAAGTTATAAATACATACATAGGTCTGCTATGTTTAGCTCGATAATGTGACTACTGTGAGTAAATAAGCCTTGCGACGAGTCTCTTTTCTAGTTTTTCTCTAATGAAATTCGAAAAGACTAAAACCCAGAGGAAATGGTGCAAAGTAGAAACTGGACTACTGACGGCAAAGACTGCGCCCTGTTTTTGAAGATCGCATTATCAGCCTTAGAGCTGATGTCGTTTGGCAACCTCGGAGCTGCGATTTGACACCGTTGGACTATTATTTGTGGGGTGCCGTAAAAGATAAGTGCTACGCCGACAAGCCAGAGATAATTGACTCTTAAGAGGACAATATTCGTGAAGCCATTTCTGAAATACAGCTGCACATAATCGATAATGTGCCTTAAAATTGGACCGATCGTGTAGGCTACTGCATGGCCAGCCGAGGCAGCCATTTGAATGAAATTATTTTCCATTACTAACCGGAAGGATTGTACTTTCAAATAAAAAAAGAAATTTGAGAAGATATTCAATAGTTTTTTTTATAGCTTTTCAAAAAAAAAAAAAAGAAGTCATTTGCCGGACCCTTTAGAAGGCCGCCACACTGTTGGCCTCTCTAAGCAAGAAGGTTGACCATGAGATATTTTTCCATTTTCCTGTTTTGCAATTATAGCCGTGTTTTATTGGGAATTCTATAGTCATCTTCACTGACAAGTCTCACTAATGCAACTTTGTTCCATAAACTCAATTTACCAGCCATCCCTGTTGTTCACTTCTGAACACTGACTTATTTTTGTTCACTAATCGTTGTAAGATCCTGCCAGGGTGGCAAACCCCGAACTCAAGCCTGTAAAGGCCAGCAGGGAAACATAGTTATATAGAGTCACAGTCGCTACTGAGGATCTGGAAAGATCATTTCTGCAGACTGCTTAGCGGCGATGAGGACACAAATTCCGCTGTCAGGCAGATTGCCCATTCAGCTTGGACGATGATCAAGAATGCCGTCCTCCCGACCTAGAAGAAGTTAAGCTTGCTATATGCAAACTTAAATCAAATAAGACTGCAAGTGCAGATGGCCTTGATGCCGAACTTTTCAAGGCAGCTGGAGATCAGTTGGAAAGGAGCATGCACCAGCTGATCTGCATGATATGGTCGGAAGAAAGCATGCCCGATGAATTCCTCAGTATCGTATGCCCGATCCTGAAAAAGGGACACCCTCACAATTGCGCCAATTGTAGACGGATAAGCCTCCTTAACGTCGGTTATAAGATCTTGTCTGCTGTAATATGTGAACGTCTGAAACCCCACGTCAACAACTTGATGGGTCCTTATCAATGTGGTTTTAGACCAGAGAAGTCCACAATAGACCAAATTTTCACATTACGGCAGATCTTGGAAAAAACCCGCGAACGTAATATCGATATTCACCATCTCTTTATCGATTTCAAGGCCGCGTATGACAGTATCTACAGAGACGAGCTGTACAGAGCCATGTCTAGTTTCGGCATCCCTGCAAAACTCGTACGACTATGCAGGATGACTTTGGAGAATTCACGCTGCTCCGTCAAGGTCGGTAAAGACCTTTGATGTCGAAAAAGGTTTTAGGCAAGGCGATAAACTGTCATGCGATATCTTCAACATCATACTTGAAAAGATTGTAAGAAACTCGAACGTCAACACCAGAGGAACAATCTTTCAAAAGTCTGTACAATTACTCGCCTATGCAGACGATATTGACGTAATGGGAAGAAAACAGCGTGATGTCATAGGTGCTTTTGCGAGTATTGAAACATAAGCGGCAAAAATGGGTTTGATGGTTAATGAGGGCAAAACGAAGTATGTATATGTTGTCATCAAACAAGGACACAGAACATCGACGAATTGGACAAAACGTCAAAATAGACAGACATAACTTCGAGGTAGTACAGGACTTCGTCTACCTAGGATCCGCTGTAGACACGGACAACAACATCAGTGTTGATATCAAACGGAGAATAACTCTTGCCAACCGTTGCTTCTTTGGGTAAAGAAGGCAATTGAGAAACAGAACCCTCTCCAGAAAAACCAAGGTAACCTTGTATACCTTGATCATCCCAGTGTTGCTTTACGGCGCGGAAGCATGATCTTTATAGAAAGCGGATGAGGAAACCCTTGGTCGTTTTGAAAGAAAAATTCTCCGAATGATCTTTGGTCCCGTATGCGAAGACAATGTGTAGAGAAGAAGATACAACAATTAGCTGTATGAGCTGTACCGCGACATGGGCATAGCCAGAAGAGTTGGCATCGCGAGGCTACGATGGTTGGGTCATGTAGAGCGGATGGACCCAAACGCTTCGGCTCGACGGGTTTTCGAAAGCACATTGCAGGAAAATCGCGGAAGGTGAAGAGGTCTTAGGTGGCGCAATCAAGTGGATGAAGACCTCAACCGACTTAGAGTGCGAAACTGGAGAGAGGTCACCCGAAATCGAAGTCGTTATAGAAGGTTTTGCAAACGTGGGTATTGATTCCCAAAAAAACATGGCTTACATTAGGCGTGTTTTATTGAGAATTTATATTCATTTCAGCAAAACATCGCAAAACATCGCAAGACATCGCTCATGGAAAATTACAACTCTAAAGTGAATAGCGTAAGTGAACAAAAATAACTCACTTACCTAAGTGAACAACAGGGATGGCTGGCTAATGGCGCTAATGGGAAGGTGAACTTGGTAAGTGAATATGGCCAAAAAAGCGTTTTATTGAGGCTTGCAAGTAAAGTGAATATAGAAATTCTCAATAAAACACGGCTATTAGTCTAGGAACAGTAGATCTAGAAACAGTTTTCTGTGAATTCTGTTGAAAAAACCGAAGTGCGAAGTTCATCACCTACTGCTTCCTCCTTCTTTTTTTGAAACAGATCGCAGACAATCGGCGAAGGTGTGTGTCAAGACAAGAACTGTGCCAAGGTTTAGGAGTAGTGGAATTCAATGAGTGGAGTTAGCTGGTAGATTACGGACCTAACATGTCAGCTGTAAATCTACTCACTCACCATGTGGAAAGTTAACTAGGTAATCCCGACACTCGAGACTGCTGCTTCCTTCGTTCCCTAGCAACTTCTTTTGGTTTTTCTTTTAAAATTTGGAAAATTATAACAAAAGAAAGATGGTTTCTAGGATAGGAACCAAAACCAGCTAAGTAACTCGATTCTGTTACTGACAGACAATTCACAAGTCACAACTTTCAACTCAAGACACGAAATGTAATCTGGTTCTCAGCAGTTCACAACGTTGCGACCTTCGGCTTTTGGAGCAGAATCGGGCCAGTTACTTTTCAGACAGAAATAAAGTCATTTCTTATAGAGCTGCTGATAATGTTTTTCCAAAACATCTGGCCTTTTGCTTTACGTAGAAAACCATCGGAGTGTGCATACATACAAACTCGGCTCCACAAAAAACTTTCTTGCACTTTTACTTCACTCGGTTTGGTGTCCTTTAATTCCAACAGAATCCTCCGTCCTGAACACAGGCACATCCTTCGATTCTTGCTCTTAACAAAAAAAAAACATCAAAAACACTCCTTACAAACTAAACTCACCAACACCTTGAATGTGCATCGCTTGAAAATTGAAAGACATCACTTACTTCTTCCTGCAAAGAGACACAAAAAAGAACAAAAGATTTTAATTAGTCACTCAGTCTAAGGACCAAAAATCAATAATACGAGTTTTACAAGAAAAATAATCACAACCCAAACACAAAAAATAAAGGAAACAAAATTAATTGATAAAATTCTTCAGCGTTTATGCAATAAAACTTCACTGAGAGTGCTAAGGAAAAAATAATAAAAAAAGGAGGAAAACGATTTTTTTATTTCCTCCAATCATGAATGTAGTCCTTGGGAACGTGAAGGAATTCTTTTTTTTTATTTTCCACCACCCTACAGGAAGATTTTTTTTTTTTTTTTGATTTTTCGTACATCAACCAGAGAGGTGTATGCCGAACAAAACACAAACATCACAGTTTTAAAGTCTCTGCTGATAAGAGGCGGTAGACGGGTGAAAAGAAGGCTGATATATTTGCTAGTAAATGGTCTGCAAAGAATTTTCCGCGCGAACAAAGTTTAATCGTTGGAAAAATTGAACAAATCAATTTTGCTGGGATAAAAAAGGCATTAGACGAGTTTGGTAGGTAGTTTTTGAACAGAATGGGTGTTGAATTTCTATATCGGGGTTGAACACGTGTTTTATTATATCGACACGTCAATGTGGGAAGGGGTGAATAATGAACAGCGAAAATCCATTTGAGAATAGGGATCAAGTTGTAGTATAGAAAGCAGGTGGAATGGGATCAAATTGCGGTGCGGTGCGAATTGCGTCAGACAAAAATAACAAGGTTCATTAACATTTTAAGGAATCTATTGCCAATGTTAAGTCCAAAAATAGCCGGTACCTATACTCGACGATTCTCTGGAAGATATCTAAATATTCAAAGGACGAGAAGAATAAGGGTTAGGCATTTGAAATGGTCAAAAAATGTGTTCTTTGACATGTGTGTTTTGACACTTAAAGTCTATCTTAACCTTATGTTAAAAGTTTAGCGATTTATAAAAAGCTTAAAGCTCTATTTCGGGTCGAAAAATACTGGGTTGAAACTTGTTGGTGGTTCGGAGTGTACCTATTAGGTATTCGAAAAGGCTCTGATTGGTATGTCAACTTGGCGGCGCTCATATGTTGCAACTTACAGTAGGTACACGTCAATTGTGCTTGCTATATACCTCCCTGCGATAGCCTATAGATAGGTACTGGTCTCTTTCAAACGGAGGTGAATTGCCAAACCATAGCAAACTACTAAGCGAGTTTTGACCAAAGAGCAACACTATGATGCTCTGAGAAGTGATTGACTACTTGATTCTCAGTGGTTTGCTAAAGCTTATTGGGAATGTAAGAGTAGATATGAATACGACTCACAGAATAAACGGTGGACTTCAACAGTCAAAAAAGCAGAAACCCCTGACCTATTTGCTTTAAAGGCCTTTCAGGGTCTTCCAATATAAAGGTGTGTCCACACTATGCCGAGTGGCATCAATCGGCACATGCCGATCGGCAATACCAATTTAGTGTGGACGTCCCGGTCAGCCTTCCTCCTTACCGAAAGCCGAACCGAATTCGAACCGAATGAGATGGATCCCTATGCCGGGCGGCATAGTGTAGACGTATAATAAGGAAGAAAGGGTATTGGAAAAGATATGGTGGCGGACGAACTCTTGGTGAGTCAACGGCAACTTTCAAGCCCCTGAAGCAGGGTGCTGCTTTCAAATTTGACGACCCTGGCAAACGAAAAATGGACAAAGACATTCGGATCTCCATACGGAACGAAGGATCCTTTAACGGTGTACGTGTAGCCGGATGATAAGCTGCAGAGCTGACATGAGCATCGTTCAAGAAAAGCGACAGGATATTAAAAAGATAAAGAACTGCCACATCTATCAAACCGATGTGTTATTCATGTCCAAACTTTCAAAGGGGCCAAGTTTGACATGAATCACTACCTTGTTTTATCCAAGGCGACTGAGGATCTCCTGTTCAGGAGTCGTGCTTGCCAACGTTGTGAAGCGAAATGATATCGAAAAGCTGTACAATCGCAAAAGATTGCCAGTGCCTTTCCAATTGAGTGTCCCTCTAACAGTCCTTGAATCCCATGCCCCCAGCAGTAAGTATTGAAGGCCAGTGGCAAAAATGCCAATGTCATCAGAACCAAAGCGTCTCAGGTTCTTGGTTTCACTCAGCCTTCGAAAACCAGGCAAATGCAGCTAAGCAAAAAGCAAGACAAATATTGATGAAAAAGAGAACAAGGGCTACTTTTAACCGGTATAACGAGATTTCCAAGGAGAAGGACGGATCTTCATCGAAGTCTCAAAAAGAAAAAGGAGCTGCATGAGAAGCACTCGTTTGAGGAAATTGAGAGATGCCCATATAAAAGGAACGCGGTTTGGAAGTTTTACCAAAAGATAAAATGATTTTGCGATGATGGCAAGCCCCGAACTCAATCCTGTAAAGGCCAGCAGGGAAACATAGTGATAGAATCGCAGTCGCTGCTAAGGACCACTTCTGCGGACTGATGATCGGCGATGAAGGCACAAATTCTGCTCATTCAGTTTGGACGATGATCAAGAATACGGTCCTCCTGACCTAGAATAAAACAAGCATTAATAGATGCATTTGACGACGAGCTTTTTTCAAAACAGCTGAAGACCAGTTGGAAAGGAATATCCCTCAGCTGTACTTTTCTCATGTAAGGAGGCGATTGGCGACAAATGGGGTTTCTCCCCCAATATCGCACATATCGGTCATTAGACCTCTATATTAACCTTTGGGGTACTAACATGGTGGACCGCACTTGACAAAAAGGTAAACTCTGACAAGCTTGTCAAAGTCCACGCTAAGGACAACTCCTTCGGATGCCCATATAATACTAAACCTTACAGCCCTAGACATTTTCGGCAAACAACGAACTCAGCTAATCGACTAAAAGCAAACTCACAGTGGACCAACAATCAAATTGGTCACACAAAGATTTTAAGCAACTTAAGATTCATTCCAGATTGAATAGACTACACCATCCGTAAGTTTGATAATGATTTCCAAATAACCATACCCTCAATAGAGGCTTGGGAGAATGGTACTCTCTTGGATAATAAAACCTTACACTTCTACACTGAAGGAACCAAAACCTGTGATGGTTTAGGTAGTACAATTTTCTCGAAAGGGTTGAATTCAAGCCTTTGCTTCTGCCTACCAGACTACTGAAGCGTGTTCCAAGCGGAAATTCTGGTGATAAAACAAGCCCTCTCTTGGCTTAGAGAAAATGTTGTATCCTCAACGGATATTCGGATCTTTTCTGACAGTCAGGTTGCTCTCAAAGCTCTCTACAAAATCTAATACTATCCAAAACTATCGCACGTCTCTAAACGAGATGTCGGGACAGTTCAAAATTCACCTTGTATATGGGTGCCGTGTCACAGGGATATACCAGGCAACTGCATGGCAGACGAACTCCCCAGAAAACGAACGACTTCTCGTCTTCGATCTGAAAGGAAAAATATAGGTATACCTAATGCTACATGTAAATTTTTGCTAAAGCAGGACGCCTCTGAGAAGATGAACACTAGATGGATGCAGAGTAATACATGTCTTACGACCAAACGAATTTGGCCATGTGTGAGCTCGAAACGTTCAAAGAGCTTATTGAATCTAAGTCGTCTGTACATTAGTTCCACTATAGGTGTCTTCACAGGACACTGCCTAATAGGTAGACACGCCAAAAGACTTCTGCAGAAGCTGCATGGACAAGGAGGAATTGGAGACATTCCAACATCTCCTTTACTCATGCCCTGCATTTGTTAAAAAACGGAAAGCTCACCTAGGTGATTACTTTTTTGACGACACCAGGGATTTGGCTAATAAAAACCCAAAAAGTCACTCCCTTTTCATACAAATTTCTGGATGGTTTGACTAACTGGTGATCAACTCGTTTCGATTATAGGGTGTTTCAACTCATTAATTCCCTAGATGGGAACCAGAGGGTGATCAACCTTCTGGCTTCAGTGGTATCACAATGGACCCTCTGTGGTCTAGGTATGTGTCGGTCTTTGTGCACCTATGGCTCAGCTGATTTACATGATATGGTCTACAGAAACCATTCCCGATAAATGGAACCTCAGTATATGGTATGTCAGATCCTTAAAAAGGGAGACCCTCACAATTGCTCCAATTTCAAAAGAATAAGCCCCCTTAATGTCGCGTATAAGATCTTGTCTCCTGTTATATGTGAACGTCTGAAACCCCACGTCAACAACTTGATAGAACCTTATCAATGTGATTTTAGACCAGAAAAGTCCACCATCGACCAAAGTTTTACATTACGAGAACATAATATCGATATCAAGACCGCGTAAAACTGTTTTCGCAGAGACGAGCAGTACAGAGCCATGTCTAGTTTTGGCATCAAAGCATAACTCCTATGATGATCGATAACTTAGGAGAATTCACGCTGCTTCTTCAAGGTCTGTAAAGAACTGACCGAGATCTTTTCTGTCGAAATAGGCTTTCGACAAGGTGTTAGACTGTCATGCGATTTCATACTTGAATATCTCTTATCGACCAACAGCTTGAAAGAAGGTCACCACAACACTAATCTTACACTCTATTCTCGAGTTGAAGTCGAGTCTTATACACCATTGATGTCTGTAAGCACTTAAAAGGATCTTTGAAAGGTGTTGTGTTGAAAGCCTCATATGAAACCTTCCAAAATGCTCTCAACTAACAATCCTTATAAGTTCTTAGATATCCAGTGTTATCGTACACTCGATAAGTAGATAAATTGAAGATGTCGAGAACAAAGACATGTTTCCATAGAAGGCTTGTGTATAAAAAAGCCGTTTTTGGGCTATGAAAAAAATAGGTAAATCGGGTGGTGCAACAGAGCGAGGAGCCCCGGAGCCTAGCGCATTTCTCACAGCCATTGCCTTTGTGAGGGAATGGAGGAGACCTTAAATGTTCTGCCAATTCCGAACCGCTAATCGAGAAAGCGCTTTCGATCCATTATCCTCCCGATTAACAGCCACGAGTTACCACAAGAATTAGAACGTTCATATTTAGGGCCTTCGAGCCTATACACCTATAGCAAAATCAGTTGGATACTTGGCTTCTCTGCTGCAAAATCACTCACAAATTGGAAATCATGTCATTTGCAGAGAACGGTTTTAAGATGAGCCTCATTTAGGAAGTAGAATTGATAAAGAGCCTCATTTTGTTTCAAAATACTCGTTAATAAAATGAACATGAGCGCACTTTAAAAACCTACAATTTTACTCCGATTTCTGAAGGCTAAAGTGAAAGGCGATATGCCTATGGAAAAACAATTTAATGTTTCTAGTGGGATTCGAACAAGCAGACACGCCACTGGCACCGCATCTTCTTTTAAAAGTTTCATTTTTTCCTCGTTGTACTTTAGCAATCCTTCGAAAAGTGCCCACTACCCGTGTTCTCATATCTTTCGTTTTACAACAGAATGTCTTGTAAGCAACTCAAAAACTTCGTAATTCCTTGATTTTTCCTTCTCCCGGACTACAACAACATGATGAACCCTTTCACACTGTTCTCTTTTCTCAGATCGGTTTGGCTTTATAAACCTATAGGTGCAAATAGTCAGCACAATGTTGAACAGGTTGCAAAAAATCACGTCGGTACTTTGTTTTGTTTGCAGGTAGTGTGATTGTAGCCAATTTTCATTAAAGTTCATTCGGAAGATTGCACTTTTTCATTTAATCAAGAACCATCAGTGGACATTTGCAATGTCGTTTGTTCATTGCAGTTCACTCTCCCGAGTCCTATCCTGACATCCATTTCCATGTAAGCGTCAAGCATTTCAAAAAGAGCAAAAAACACAATCAAAACCGAAAACAATTCTCTCCGGATGATGCACATTGACTTTATCGCAGCATTTTAAGAGCAACACAACTCCAACCCCATGACTAGGGTTCCACTTCCATCCAAGGGATGTCTATGCGATGGTGAAGCGCGAACAAATTGCTACAGTCTCTCTATCTATTCATCTCCTATTGTGCAGCTTTTCATTTTGGGTGTCTGTTTAACAGACATGCCGACATGAAGGATTTAATTAAATTCAACTTTTGCTGACACCGACATCACGTACTTCGCACATTTTATCCCTTCCACCCGTCTAAAGAGGGTTGTACTCGGATTGGGGGTTTATTTTTCCTCGTTGTTGTGAATGCATTTTCCGATTTTATTTCATTCCTTTTTCCATTTGCTCCGCAAGATTTTTATTGGAGCAAGTGTGAAAATGGAATTTTATCAATTCACCAACCCCCGCACTTCACACACCATCCCCCATCCCCCAATCTCACCCCCTCTGGACTAATTTCGACAAAAAGGAAAATGTTAGATTCGATGACAAGCTCAAAGTTCAAATTCACATCACCAGAAAGCACAACGAAAAGAGGAAAACAGGAGTGAGGGTTGTGAATTTGAGCTCAACACCATGATCTCTATCTAGCGATGGTAATGGTACCCTTCAGGCTGGAGAGTTCCTGTTGATGATTGCGCAATAAGTTGAGATTGATTGGAAAATACTTTGTCATTGGGTTGAATTGGAAATTGTCTGTGTGGCGCAACAAAGTTGTTGTCAGAGAATGAGGATGGTGAAGGATGAAGTGGAGAACAAGCATGACTAAAATTTTAATTAATTGAACCAAGCACATGTATACGTCGCCGTCGGTGTATAAACTTCGTCGGCATAGGGAGGTAGAGATGCTGCTTGGGGCAGGGGAACGGCAAAATTAATTTACCAAACAGATATCTTCGTTTGGTGAATAAATTGTTCGCAATTAGCAAATTAACTGAGTGGCTTTCAATGTATAGCTGTGTTGTGTTGTCAATCGATTGATTTTTCTGTTAAAACAGAACATCAAACGAACTTAACGAAGTGACTCGCACTTTTGACAAAACGAATAAATGATGATGGAGGAGTTCTTTTGGTTGCTGTTGTTGTTCAAGGGGAAATTGATTTGTTTTGAGTGTGACCTTAACAAAACGGAAGGTTGAATTTGATGAATGAACATCGAAATTCTTTCAGAAAATTATCAAAACTCGTGACTGGCAAGTTGAATAAGACTTTGGCAATCAAATTTGAGAAAAGCGAACGTCCACTCGAAGTATCCGATTAGAAATTGTTTACATCAAATTCAAAGGTGAGCGAATCCTATTGCAGGACTTTTATTCTAGGGTACATTTTCCTAGTTCCATTGCCACTTCAACGTTTTATGTGGTTCGTGATTAGCTGTCCGATCTACAGATACAGACAATGGAGGAAGTGCAAGCTTCGAAGTTAATCATTTGAGTTTTTATGTCAAGAACTATCCAAGAAATGCGATGGGATGGACCAGGTAGACGCAAATTAAAAGACTGCGATATCTACTACGGCGATTACTACCGAGAACAAAAGCAGCGACTGTTTGGATGTGCCTCTGCATTGTTGGGTTTTACACGGCCACCACAACGAAACCCCTGGTTTGACGACGAACGCCATCAAGCACATGCAGCTAACCAGGAAGCATATAAAGCGGTGCTGAACAAAAAGACTAGAGCTGCTGGCCAGCTCTACGAGCTGAAGAGCAGAGATGAACAACGGCCTCTTAGACGAAAAAGAGAGAGCATGAGAAGCTCGCGATCGAGGAGATAGAAGGATGCCACAGCATAATGTTTTACCAAAAGGTAAAAACAACAGCCTCGCGGTATAAGCCCCGAGCCGAAGCCTGCAAAGACAACCAAGGGAACATCGAGGTGGAACCGCAGTCAATGCTGAGGATATGGAAAGACCACTTCTCCAAGCTCTATAACAGCGACGAGGAACCCAATTCCGCTGTTAGAGAGATAGAACCATTCGATTTAGGCGACGTATACCATTAATTCCGCCAACCCGACCTGAACGAAATGAAGACTGCAGTATCCAAGCTAAAGTCCCACAAAGCTGCTGGAGCTGATGGCCTCACTGCCGAACTGTTTAAAGCGGCAGGCAATAACCTGGTAAGGAGTATGCACCAGCTCATTTGCAAAATATGGTCGAAAGAAAGCATCCCCTCAGCATTGTTTCCCCGGTCCTCAAGAAAGGAGACCCTCTGAACTGCGCCAATTACAGAGGTATCAGTCTTCTTATTATCGCATACAAGATCCTTTCTGCCGTATGGTGTGAGCGTCTGAAGCCATTCGTCAACAGCCTGATAGGTCCTTATCAAGGCGGCTTTAGACCAGGAAAGTCCACCATAGACCAAATCTTCACACTAAGGCAGATCTTGGAAAAAACCCAGGAGCTTCAAATCGATACTTACCACATTTTTATCGACTTTAAGGCCGCGTTTGACAGCATCTATAGAGAGGAGTTATATAGAGCCATGTCTAGTTTAGGCATCCCTACCAAACTTGTCCGATTTTGTAGGATGACGATGGAGAAACGCACGCTGCTCCATCAGAGTCGGAAAAGATCTCACTGATACATTCGATGTCAAAAAAGGTTTTAGGCAATGCGATGCACTGTCATGTGACTTCTTCAACATCGTTCTTGAAAGAATAGTGCGAAACTCCCACGTCAACACTAGAGGCACTATCTTTCAAAGATCCGTCCAATTGCTCGGATATGCCGACGATATTGACATAATTGGAAGAACGCAGCGTGATGTCAATGGCGCGTTTATGAGCATTGAGACGGAAGCGAAGAAGATGGGTTTAGTGGTAAATGAGGGCAAGACCAAGTATATGCTGTCATCAAGAAAGGACACCCAACACCGACGTCTTGGACAGAACGTCACGATTGACAGCTATAACTTTGAGTTATAAAGTCTTCGAATCCAATCCCGAGGGACGGCGCAGTAGAGGAAGACCGCGACTCAGGTGGCGCACGCAAGTAGAAAAGGATCTCAACCAACTTGGAGTGCAAAACTGGAGGCAGCTAGCTAGGGACTGATTTGGCTGGACAAGCATGTTGGTTGAGGCCCTGGTCCGACCAGGACTGTAGCGCCACCTCAAGTAAAGTAAGTATTTTCAAGAAACCAATAAATAAGTAGGGTGGCATTATAGAGCTGGAAGACCCCAATTGTCTACCGCATTTTTCTCAACCAAACCTTGAAATGACTCTTTGGCCCCGATAAGGAATCCATTGAAAGTTCCTACTTCAGACAAGAGATAGTCAACCTTATCAACTGCCATTGCTTTTATTAACAAGAAAAAGATCAATGATGATTGATGGCTACAACAAAATAGACTCCGTTTTTGGGCTTAACACTTGTACTTAAGTCTGCTTTAAGACATCCTAGTTTTGGCTTATCATGGAAAGGTTCTCATAAGTGGCCTTCCCGCCAGCTCAAAGAGCTTGTTGGTTTTCTTACTCCTAAACCTCCTTTCTTTATATCGAGAAGGGAAGTGAATACCAACACTGAATATTAAACACCCAACTATATGCTCTTTCGTCCTCAAAAAAGCCACAACCTGATACAACGAGTTGCAAGCAAGTTTAAGCCCTTAAAGACTGCACACTCTTCAACAAAAACATAAAACATAGAAATCCATTTCAACAATTGCTTGGCAATTCCCAAAGTGCATTGGAATTACTTGTAACTACATGGTGCTCGAAAATCTATCGCTTGTAACTTACACGGATAACAATTGCATCCTAATGAGCTCATTACATCCGCAGATTCATAGGTTTCAAATCACAGAAAGAGCCAGTGTGTTTTTAGCCATCAGTAGTTTCGCGGTATCTCACCGAGGTAACAAAAACTTGTCAACATCACCACCACATTCCATACGAGAAGTCAGACATCTTCTTCATCAGAAGAGGAAACCAACTTCTTCTTCTTCTTCTCCACATTCAGAGTTACAGTCAGAGAACCAGAGGAGAGTCCTTATGTCATTTTTTTTTCTGTGTTTTGATTTCGCTTTGTTGATGGTTGCAATAGCCAAACCGATTTGGCCAACGATACCCATAGTGGCCTGATTTCCCCCCGGGGGCAGAGCAATATAATTAAAATGCCATCGAAATACAAATGAACGCCTGTCATAAATCCTCTTACGGGCAGCAGTGAACGCGGCGACGTCTGTTGTGCTGCGGTTGTGCTCATAGTGGATAGGTATATCCTCCTGCAGCATCCGTGACATACCACGTCGTTGACTGAATAAATACAAACAAAAGGAGCGACAGACTGCCGAGAAAACATGAACAAAACCAAATCCGGACCTCCCAAAAATGGATCACATGGAGACACGGCTGCTGTTGTGGCCTGTATAGAGTTCCCTTTGGTGCAACCAGACTTCCTAATAGACCTCTGGGGAAGATGTGTGAGATTCTCAAAGGGAATCCCAGTAATAGCCTGGTCGACCTACAGACGGCGGACAAGAGGAGCGAGGGAGAGGGAGAGCAGGGAGCACCAAACTTTACATACATCACCAGTCACCAGTCACCACCACCACACAGCACACATATTGGCCTCGCAGGCTGACCGGCTTTCTATAGCGACTTCCATTTGTATGATTGATGGCATAGCTTGGCGAACAGGTTCACTCTCGTGGATAATCGGAGCAATGTTAAAACCCATAATAGAGCGACAGACACGCTCTGTGAGAAGATGTCTTCATTTGGTACCAGTTACTCTCTTGGCAGAGGCCTTCTGTCGCTTGGCGTTATTTATGTGCGGCCGGCGCACAGGTAGGTCGGTTTAGTTTTATTTCGTTTGCCGGGATTAGGTAGGTGCATATGATGGGCTCCTGAATGGAGGATACAATAATATACGGGCGATGCCTGATGCACTCCCGCGTGGTGGTCGTCGCGATGTGCGCTCACCGAATATGAGATATTAATTTGCTTATGCGGCAGTAGGCCGGCCGGCCGGCCGGTCGGCGCAATGGATTAAGCTCAGACTCAGAATGCCATGGGCGCCAATGTGTGTTTAGATGCGCCATAAAATTAAATTTGGGACCCACAAAGCGGTTTCAGTTCATTTTGGCAAAATTCCGACAATGGCGAAAGGGGGATCTTAAGAACAGCTATTAGTGTGGTCGAGCTAATAGTGGCCCATTATCAGTTTTACTCAAATTAAGCCACTTTTTGAGTTTTTTTTTTGTGTGTGTTTATTTGTTGAGAGGAACCCGGGAAGTCAGAGTTGATGTTGTGATTCCGTTTTGGCAGTTCAGTATGAGATTGTTTTTGGTGTCGTGAAAGATGACTCACGATCCATGGAAAGAATGCGTGAGAACTTACTGGAAATACTTTTCTCCAAAAAAGTCAAAGAAATGTAAAAAAAAGTAGTGGTGAGAAAATGCAGCCTTGGGGGACTCCAGTAAGAAGTTATTATTGGACTTGTGCGTTACGATTATATGTTAGCAAAAAGTTAAGTAAATACGTAAGGTTCTTTAGTGTTTAGTTTAGAAGCAGCTTATCAACTCTTTCTTATTGATAAGCAAACTAGAGGCAACTCATTTGGTTCGTCTAAAAACTAGAAGCTATAAGTTCGCCTAAGTAAGTAAGTAAGTAAGAATCGTCTATTTGTTAGATTGCTAGATTTATTACAGTAAGAATCCGTGAAAGAATGCATGGGAGGTTAGTAAAAACAGCTTTCCACAAAAAAGCCACTAAACAATGTTAAGAAAAAGAAGTGGTGTCAAAATGCAGCCCTAAGGGACTCCAGTAAAACTTTATTACTCAGTAAAAAGTTATTACTGGACTTATGCACTACGACTTCATGTGTTGCCTAAGAAGCTTATCAACAGTGCAACCACTGTCCTAAAAGGCGTCATCAATGCGAGGTGCACCTCAACAGACTTGAAATGCAAAACAACTCGTTGGTAAGACAGGTTTTACTTACTTACTTACTTAGGTGGGCATTACTGTTTGGGGTCTGTTACGACTTCGATATCGGGCAAGCTCTCTCCAGTTTTGCACTCAAAGTCGGTTGAGGTCTTCATCCACTTGATTACGCCACCTAAGACGAGGTCTTCCCCCTCCGCGATTTCCTGCAATGTGCTTCCGAAAACCCTTCAAGCCGGAGCGTTTGGGTCCATCCGCTCTACATGGCCCAACCATCGAAGCCTCTTCTGGCTATGCCCATGTCGCGGTACAGCTCATACAGCTCGTTGTTGTATCTTCTTCTCCACACATTGTATTTGCATACGGGACCAAAGATCATTCGGAGAATTTTTCTTTCAAAACGACCAAGAGTTTCCTCATCCGCTTTCGATAAGGTCCATGCTTCCGCGCCGTAAAGCAAAACCAGGATGATTAGGGTCTTATACAAGGTTACCTTGGTTTGGTTTGGTTGGTCATATCATGAAGATCAGTTGGTGCATGCCCCTTTCCAACTGATCTCCAGCTGCCTTGAAAAGTTCGGCATCAAGGCCATCTGCACCTGCAGTCTTATTTGATTTAAGTTTGCATATTGCAAGCTTAACTTCTTCTATGTCGGGAGGACGGCATTCTTGATCATCGTCCAAGCTGAATGGGGCAATCTGCCTGACAGCGGAGTTTGTCCTCATCGCCGCTAAGCAGTCTGCAGAAATGATCTTTCCAGATCCTCAGTAGCGACTGTGACTCTATAACTATGTTTCCCTGCTGGTCTTTTCAGGCTTGAGTTCGGGATTTGCCACCCTGGCAAGATCTTTTTACCTTTCCGTAAAACTTCCGAATCTCGTTCCTGTCATGGCTCCTCTCTATTTCCTCAAACGAGCGCTTCTCATGCTGATTCTTTTTCTTTTTGAGAATTCGGTGTTCTCCCCTTCTTTTCTCCTTGTAGATCTCGTTATACTGATCGTAAGCAGCCCTTGTTAGTTTTTGCATCAGCATTTGTCGTGCTTTTTGTTTGGCTGCATTTGCCTGCTTGCATTCTTCATCGTTTTGGTGGCCGAGTGAAACCCAGAACCTCAGAGGCAGCGGGTTTGAAGGCAGGTTTTGGTTCATCCAAAAGTTTAAAGTTTGTTATTAAGTAAGTAGCCCCTATTTGATTATAGTGAGAATCGATGAAAGAATGCGGGGGAACCTAATGAATATAGCTTTCCACAGAAAAGTCAAAGAAATGTGAAAAAAGTAGTGATGATAACATGCAGCCTTGGGGTTCTCCAACACAAATTTAAGAAAATGCGGCGACTCGAGCGTTAATATTTTTTGTGTTTAGTTTGAAAGAAGCTTATCAACACCGTAACGACTGTTTTATATGGTATCACCAAATTGAAAGGGCCTTCAACAGTCCTGAAGTGAAACAACTCACCGGTAAGATGAAGATATTGTGGTTCATGCATAAGCGTTATGTTCACCTAAATAGGAATGTGAGTAGTTAACATCTTTTCGTCAAGGCTCATTCTCTTACAACTTAATTATCGACTAAGCCTATTGACAAACAATCGCCAAGTGAGAAATCAAGATCACCAAAAGAAATATGACCAAACCTCATGCGAGTTATTCAAAACCCTCCAAAGGTATTGTGTTTCCTTGTTTCAGGTGTGAAAAAAATACAAAACTTGCTGTCACACCTCTCACAATGTAGCACTTGTAATATGCAATGTAATGCGAAACAACGAACACAATCACCCATAGGCCAAGTGTCGCCAAAGAATGGGTACAGAAGTATATCAAACCTTCATTTCACTTCGACACCCCGTTCGTTGTGCTATGCAGACTCTAATAGAAATATCACACTTGCCTTCAGATATACCACCTCGTGGAGAGTGTATTAATTACCATTCACACTTAGTCTCTATCGATCTGTAACCAAACACTTGATCCATGCACAAACTAATTGCATTCAACGCCAATGCATACCAAACAACCCCAACCCCCTTCATAGCCATCACACTCCTACCACTGTGTCGTAACTCGTAATCCCAAAATAAACTGTAAATATTATTATGTTCGAGTGTAATAAATTTTATGAGGGCGTGCAACATATGCCAAAAGAGCCACCCCTCTTTGAGTAATCTCCTTGTAACAGCAACAATTTGCTTTTGTTTGCTCTCCGACATCCATGAGTTCCCGGACGCACATCCTTAAAATTCAATAAACGGAAAATCTTTGGAAGAAGGAAACTTCGCAACCATCATCATCAGGGTAAAGCTGTGTGTTGTGTCGAAACGAGGGTGTGGAATCAACAAACAACCCCCAAATGACTGTTATGGAGCTTATCGTATCAAAACATTCACAAGTTTATGGGGCGGCATTGAAGTGCTCTCCAGGGGTGGTCGGGCGATAACAAAGTGGTAAAATAATTTTATGATTACCCACAACATTGTCATTGAAGTTTCACCCATGGGGATGGGAGGCGGCATGGGCATCGGCATGCACAGAGCTGGTGAGGAACTATTTATATACCCACAGATTAAGATTTATTTTGATAAGTTTTGTCAACTGAGGGGGTGACCGGATGTGCTCAAGTGGCACGAATTGAATTAGCTAACGCATATGGCCAAGAGAAAGAAAAAGGGTAAAGTGATTTTTGTAGAATTTTATGACAGCGTGCAGAGATGATGATGAGATTGTGCTACTTAATAGCTCAACTGTGCAAATTAATGGATGTTTGTCTTTGAAGGGACGGCAGCAGGAGCTTGATGTAAAACCGAGGGTAAGATGCATTGTTGATTCCTAACTGAACGAATATTTATCTTGAATACTTTACATTAAATAGAAGCTTCCAAAGAAATTATAACAATAAAAAAAATAAAGTGTTTATAACAACAGCTCAGCGTTGCAGGTTGGAAAAAAAACAACGAATCTCTATATCGAGGACAAAAAATCTGCTTCAACCTTTCCTTCCTTTTTCCGATGCAATGAGCATCATGATCTCGAAGGGCTCACAGCTCTCCCATTCAACTGCTTCACATACTGATTTTTATTTTTTATCAAAATCATAATAATAATAACGATTGTGAATAATAAGCTTAGACGCGAATTTTCTTCCTATACGGATTGAATAATACCTACTAATAAACTGATTTCCCCACCAGTGGTAAGGTGGTAACAGAACGAATTCAGGGGCGTGTGGTGATTTTGTGGTTTAGCGTTTTTTGAGAACTATAAACCCAGTTTTTTTTGACATCTCATAGGTTTTCAAGGAATCTTGGGTCGACGCTGGGTAAAGTTCAACGAATAAACCTGTTAAGCTTGATGCACCTTAACCAGCGTCTTCAGGAACGTTTCAATTCACCGAAATGTACTGTATTGCACGTAGTTAGGCAGAAATTAACCAACGAGCTCATATTCAACTCGATCAACTGTGTATAATGAGTACTGTGAACAAGAGGGTTGATAGAAAAGTCTTTATGGTATATCTTGCTGAGAGAGCTGCTTTCGCTGCAGGGAGTGCAAGAGCCCTGACCACCACTTTTCAAGAATTTGAGTTTGACGAAATAAAAAAGAGTTTTAAGCTCATTTCCTCGGCGGCATCCAAACCTCTCCCATCAATCTAAACTAGGTTCGGTTTTTTGTTTTTTCAGAGGGTTGTTCCTAGAGTCCAATGTACCAGTGCCCAGACTCCGCAATGTTTTAGACGAGTTCTATTGTCCAATTGTCTGTCGTCGATTGTATCGTCAAAAGATTGGTTCATGTAATTTTCTGTTGTCAAAGGTTGATGGAATTGTTTTACAGAATTTTAAATGAAATTTTTTTTAAATTTAGACGATGGTCGTTTGAAACTTTACGGAATCCAGAATCAGGACGCTACCTTCTGTTGATACGTCTTTCTTGATTTGTTAAGAAAAGCCAGTAAACGCTTTAATTATAAAATAAACTCAAGTTACCATCTCTCACCATTTCTAGCGGTGAGTGTTGGTAACGTGATTCTAGAAAATGCAGGGTAGTTTCAAAAGAAATGCTTTGCAGTCCCATCGAATTCACCGACAGGATACTATAACTTATTCCTAGTAAATTTAACCACTTGACAAGGAAAAGAGTGTTCCGTGCGGCACCAATAAGTCACTTCCGTTCAGGGATAGCAAAAATACCGACTGCTTTCGTTGTACATCGGATAGTGAACGTTTAATTTGTCTGCGTTCTTCTACGTTTGTACTTTTGACAGATCTACGCCCACACTCAGAATACTGGCGGACCTCAAGGCCTGGTTCAGATCATGAGAAAGATGTCTGAGATCTCTGCCTATCGCTATCTATGTAAGATCCAGCACCAGATCCACCAACATTTTAGCTGATGAAAACTCGGTAAAAACTTTTTCATGAATTAGATTTTTGCGACTCCAACTTTCAACCAAAGGACTCTGTGACGCTTCTAAGATGATTGGTCGTAGCACACTTGAAGAGATGGCTCATTTAAGCAAACAGGTCACCGAAACCGCAATAAATGTAAGCTTTTTTTAATTGCATCAGAAATGTGGTGCCCGCGGAGCTAGTATGTCTGCCTATTCAGTGGTAGTTTGAGGTTCAGGTCCCAGAAACAAAACAAATCCGAGCTTTGTTGTATTTTATTAGAGATGAAGCGAATATTCGCATCCCCATTCACAGTTGTGGATTTTGAATACTTCAATATTTTAAGGTTGAGGATTGAACAACGAACCATACCTTTTTACAACTTCTTGAAATATAGTAATGCGGGGAACCTAGGCAGGTTTACATCATTCTACATTTGGTTTAAACGGCAGAAACGAGAGACACAGGCAACGTTGCATTTGCGACAAATCCAAGATGCTTGAAAGATTGGTGGAGGTTGGATCCAAGAGAAAGCACGAAGATGTCCTTTACATATGTTTGAACGTGTGCTTCGAAGAGGGAGTCAAGCAAAATTAACCACAAAGGAAGTAAAGAAGAGCTGTAGGTATACAGCGCCCATTAAGGCGCACGTCTATACTTACACTACACCTATTATGTTAATAGTTCTATACAAAGTTAACATCCACAAGCAGTTATATTAATTTTCAATACTTTGATCCCCAGCAGCAACGATTCGTGAAGAGTATGCTCTCTGAAAGGACATAGCATCAAAATCTGCACCATATCTATGAAACTGTAAAATTCAAAACCCTTCTAATCGAGCGTACATTTAATAGTACTGACAAAATGTTTGACTTTATTGGCAAGCATTGAGCATTTGAGGGGAGATTTCTTGTGAACGTGACCCTTGACCTTTCTTTCTAGCGTTTTGAGCAGAAAGGAGTAATGGCGGATGCGTCTGAAGCTCTTTCGTAAGCCTCGCTGCCAATTTTTGGTTCGATAGTGATGCAGCTGAAAGTTTACCTGGGTTTCTTAGAGATGATAGTTTCTTAGAGATGATAGTAAAGCAGTAGGACTATACGTTCATCCAGCACAGCTGGATAAATACCGGCAGTTCCTGAAATCATTGACAGATGCCACAACATACTTTATAGCTTCATTCAGTATAGCATCCATAAGGACGAGTTGAAATGAACTACTACTTGGAATGTATGTTTTCGGGTTCAAATGATAAAGGACTAACAAGTTGTTGTAAACCGATTGATATCTTTAGCTCCCTGAGAAATGAATTTTCACCATTGCATTGGAACGATCAATTTTCCACTGTTCGTAGTGTTTACATTCTGTTTGACTTGCTTCTCTTGAGAACTTTTACAAGTCTTTTGTTTGAACAAAGTTTCGATACTATATAGCAAATTTCTTTACGTTTATGTCTCTGATCACTGATCTTGAATTCACCTTTTTTAAGTTTGTTCTCTTCCGTACAAGGATAGTGATTATGAAGAGATAGAAGCTCTATCACTTTACTGCTTTACACTAGTCCGAGATGATCTCGTTCTGTACGCTGGTACAAGTTCCAATCAACCTCTTATTTGGCCTTGAGATGCCTACTTCAAAAAGACTTATGGTTTTCCTCAACGCAGTCACTGTGTTTCGCAAACTATGACGAAGATCTAAAAGGAACTTTTATCACTCGAACAAAACAGCTCAAAAAGTTCAGTAAAAGCAAAGTTACGGCCAAGAACGGCTCAAAAACTTTAGTAAAAGCGAAGTTAAGGTCAATATCAGCATCTTGTACGTTCTGATTCGTTTTTAAATAGTTTGGGCAAGACTAAGGATCCTTAAGCAATTGCAATTGTCACTATTGTATGGAGTGCTCTTCCAGTTCCTACAGGCATAAGCATATATTTAAAAACTCTGAATCTTTGGCTCCCAAAAGTCTTTCATAAGAGCACTGTCCTCGCATTATTTAATTTTACTCTTGTATAAGCCAAACCAAGGAAACTGTACGACAGGAGCCAGTAGTTGACGCCCAAAGCCGACCCCGGGACCAGTGGACTCAAGTATAAGATTGTAACCCAATGAAACAGCTCATTGCGTGTGAACAACACAACAAAAGCCTTCTTTGAAGTACCTTTAGAATTGCGATTAGTTCTTTCCTACGTGCCAAACATTTATTAGCCAACGTGAGAGTTTAAACATGGCACGTGCTTGCGAGCACGTACACCGATTGTACACGCAAAATCTCAAGATCCTACTACAAAAACAGGCGGTTACGCTATTCAAACAAAACACTTTTGTCCCAAGCTGTCAAGTCATCATGCTAACTCCGAGGAGTAGGTACTCCTCCACTTCTAAGAAATCGTCCCGCCTGATATCCTACCCGCACGACAATTGATAATAGTCCCCCCCCCCCTCTCCTATTTATTGAAAAAAAAAACAGCAAAATTAATTGTGGAATCTCATAGATTACCAATTAAAGTGATTTGTTTATATAAATACACACCGAGTATGACAATAAATTGCCTTTAATCGCTAATAGCCGGTCGTGCTACAACACCAACCTAGCGGCAAAGTGTATTCTATGTGACTTCGATGTTGATAATAATTAAAAATAAAAAAAAAGTAGGTAAGTACGTGAATCTGGGCGGTAGTGTGTGCTGTGTGTTGGTTATTATTACGTACAAGAATACAACTCGGGCTTTATATCGCATTTAAGCATAGCAGGTTCAACTCTCGAACACACTACCTGGGCCTGGGCCTGCTAATCTTTTGTGCATAGCTAATTATTCTGCATTCGTGCGCTGAATGTTGGAGGTTGTCTGTTGCCTGACTGCGCTTCAACTATCAAACTATCACCCCAAAGCGATTTTATCTTTTTGATTGTAAACTTGCACCGCCATCAGGCTGTAGCTGTAGAAATGAAAAAAATTATAAAAAATCTACGGCAGAACGTCCATTGATGTAATTCAGTGCGCACGGGATGCATAATGGCCCCGGTATACTGACTCTAGACTCTAGAGTCTCTAGTGACTTCGTTTTGCTGCTGTGTATGCATTTGATTGAGTTATTTTGCTAAGGGCAAGCTTTAAATGAGTTATTATGTGAGTTTTCTTCGTGTTGTATAGTTGTTGGAAGTTGTTGGTTTTGTTGTCATATACGAGTCCACCAAGTCATACATTGAGGAGTAGACTTCAATTATGGAAGCACGGAGATGTAAGTAAGTGAACAAATGGGAGTAATGTTGTGTTTGCAATTGGCGAGATAAGAATCGGCTGCAATTTAATCGCTTTGCTTTACTTACGTGTTTGTCACTCTTATTAGAGGTCAAAAAAGCCATTAATCGTTTTGAAGTCGTGAATATGAGTACATAATAACAAAAAAAAGCAGTGACGAAGAAATTGGGCTTACTTTGGTGTTTATGAGAAATACACAATATTCTGTCTAGTAATCAACTTCCATATATTGACCTCAATATGTTTTATTGATATCTGAAAAGTTGCTTAAAAGGCAAAATATTTATTGTGTATTTCTCATAAACAAGTTCCCGGCGAAAAAAAGGATCTTATGTTCAACACATTTCACATCTAAACTGCGGTTGTGTTAATATGGGGTGTCATATCGCGGTGAATCATATAATCTGGTCCTTCGAGCCGGATATGAACCAGCGACCTATGGATAAGTCGAGAACTTTGTTGAAAGCGAACTTTTGGAACTAAGCAAGGAAAAACAAACAAGTGACTTAATACATAGTTTAGGACTTTCCCATTCCGAGCTATGTCTGAATCCTTTCTGATATCCTTTTTCTTGAAATAAGAAGGTCGAGATCCCTTTTCAAAGTCGTTGCGGCAAGAAGACTGAAGCTGATAAGTGTTATTTTTAATTTTCTTACTACACATCAATCTCTGGTTTGGATTTTGAGAAACACATTCAAGATTCTCACCTTGCAAGTTCAACAGTTGTATCACTTCTTAAGGAGGTTTGAAAGAACGGATCCCAAACAATATTTAGGCTAGGAGAATAATTTCGCCGCAGATTCTATCAATTTGATTGATTTATGTTTTCACTCAAAACTGAGCGATAAAGT
Source organism: Melanostoma mellinum (assembly GCA_914767635.1). NCBI lineage: Eukaryota > Metazoa > Arthropoda > Insecta > Diptera > Syrphidae > Melanostoma > Melanostoma mellinum. The sequence goes on along the minus strand of OU612059.1, from coordinate 173,136,376 downwards.
CACTGAGCGATTCAACTATTAAGCGACTAAGCAAATGAGCGACCAAAGGACTGCGAAATTAACTGGTTCAGTGAATGACTATTTACTATATAAAAACAATAATATTGAGTCAATACACCTTAATGATTTTTCACTTTGAAATTCAACACATTAAACAAAACAAACTTTAATTTAATACGTCAAACGAGTACCTGAATGCATTTCGGAATATGTTCATTCCATCATCAGCATCACGACTAAATCCAAAAAGTAAAATGTTGTGGTTTGTTGTTGTATGAAAGTTGCATGTTATTATATAAGAGAGAACAAATGCGATTCGATGTTACCGTTGTCTAAATTCATTGCATTTGAGTCTCTCTGTATATAAAAACTTTCATAGGCATCTAGCTTACGGTCGTCTATCACTTCTTTCACCAAACAAACATTTTCAATATCAAGCTCCATATGATTTTCGTTTAGAGCGTGTGCTGCTAACGCTGATCTGTAAGCTTGGTTGCTTCGAATGTATGTCTTATGTTCTTTGAAACGTGTAAGGAGATTTCTCTTTGTTTGGCCGTAATAAACACTTTCGCAATCACTACACTTTATTGAATAAATACCCGATTTTTTCAGATTATCCGTTTTGTCTTTCACTGAACCTAACAGGTTTGATAATTTATTGGGGTTAGTGTGTACCACATCCATACCGTGCTCTCGAAATTTACATAGAATTTTGTTCGTTATAACCGGCGTCTAACAGATAGCGACGCGAATTTTTGGCTCAACTGTGTTCTTATTCTGTATGAAGAGTGTTGACAAATCATTTTTTGCTATTTTTTCCGTATGCTTTTTAATAAGCTTGTCAATCAATCCTTCATTATACCCGTTAGCTTCAGCAATCTGTTTTATAATTTTATATTCTTTCATGTAGTTCGTTATAGAAAGATTAATACTGCACAACCGGTGTACCATGGAATGAAACGCAGCGTGTTTATGTTGTATACAACAATGTGAGTCACTGGTTATTGTTCTAAAAGTACTTGTAGGTTTACGATAAATCCCTATGTCAACTTTGTTATTCACTCTTTTTAGTTCTAAATCTAGAAAAGGTAATCTTCCTTCGTTCTCAAGTTCATAAGTAAATTTTATAGTGTCATATTGACTGTTGAGGATATGCAACACTTTTTGTACATCTGTTTTTTCCATACTACCGCGAACACGTCATCTACATATCTATACCATATCTTGGGTAATAATTTTTCATCTCTTAATTTAATTTCAAAGTGAGACATAAACAATTCACTAATCAATGGACTAAGAGGGTTGCCCATATTTGTGCCTTTATCGACGAAGTAATAAGAATCGCGAAATTGGAAATAACTGTGTTTCATACAAGTTTTTGCTGTACGGGATATACAGCTCTTTCTTGTTAGTAGGTAAATCAACAGATCTTAAGTGTATTTCAAATTGTTCGAGAGCAATTTCAACGGGAATACTAGGGAACAAGGAACAGACATCAAAAGATACCATACACTGGTTATCATTAATTACTACACTTTCAATTCTTTTGGAAAAATCGTAAGAATTTTTTACCGAGAGACTCACAATAGGTGGCAATTTCTTTACCTCACTCACTAACCACTTTGCAATTTTGTAACAAGGTGTATTTATATTTGAAACAATTGGTCTCATTTTATTTCCTTCTTTATGTATTTTAGGTAAACCATATAATTTTGCAACAACTGGATTTGAAACTTTGAGAACACGATTGAGACGTTGGCCAAACACTACACTTATTGCTTTTTTCAAATCATCACTTTCACGTATCATTTTTGGAAGTGGAGATTTTGGAATTGATTTATATTTGCACTCGTCAATTAAATTATTTATCCTGCTGTCATAATCATCATATGGAGCTTGATATTGAAAATTTTTGTTTGGTGAAAGAAGTGATAGACGACCGTAAGCTAGATGCCTATGAAAGTTTTTATATACAGAGAGACTCAAATGCAATGAATTTAGACAACGGTAACATCGAATCGCATTTGTTCTCTCTTATATAATAACATGCAACTTTCATACAACAACAAACCACAACATTTTACTTTTTGGATTTAGTCGTGATGCTGATGATGGAATGAACATATTCCGAAATGCATTCAGGTACTCGTTTGACGTATTAAATTAAAGTTTGTTTTGTTTAATGTGTTGAATTTCAAAGTGAAAAATCATTAAGGTGTATTGACTCAATATTATTGTTTTTATATGTTTTCGGATTTTTCGTCGCTCAGTAAAATTATTTAGACTATTTACTAAGCGAGAAAGTGGCTGGACAAGGAAGTAACTTAGCGACTAAGTCACTAAGAGACTAACCAACTAAACAACTAGGCGACAAAGTGACTGAGCGACTAAATGAACAAGAATACTTAAGAGAATGACCTATTAAGTGACAAAACTCTTACTACTTAGCGCTTAAGTGACTGAGCGAATAAATATCAGAGCCTATAAGTAAATGAGCTACTAAGTTACTTAGAAACTATAAAGGATTATAAGTAACAAAGCTACTGAACAACTAATCGACTGATACACTAAATAACTGAGCTTATAAGCGACAGAGCTACTAAGTGACTGAGTGACTAAGCCACTAAGCAACTAAGCGACTACGTGATTGAGTTATTAATTTTCTAAGTTACTATTTGACTTTGTGACTGAGCGCGTTAACAAATGAACGGCCAATAGTCTCAATGAGTAAGCAGCTAAACAACTAGGCAACAAAGTGACTGAGCGACTAAATGAACAGACATACAGGTGACTAAAAGGGCAAATAACTAAATGATGAGGTGACTGGACAATCCACTGGCTAAGTGACTAATGACTTGACTGAGCTATAGGCTAGTAAGCGTATGAACTACTGAACAACTGCAACTAGGCGCCTAGGTGACTGAGCGACTAAGTATCAGAGCCACTAAAAAAATGAGCAACCTAAGTCACTAAGAAACTATAAGGGACTACAATCAGCAAAGTGACTGAGCGACTTAGCAAATGAACGACTGATCTACTAAGCGACAGAGTGACTAAGCGACTGAGCGAACAAGTATCAGAGCCACTAAGTAACAGAACAACTGTCAACTAAGAAGAAACTTTGCTGTCTATAGCCCCCAGCAATGTGACTGAGTGACTATTCGACTTAGCAACTGAACGACGACTACTAAACGGCTTAGCTGCTAAGCAACTGAGTGACTAAGCAAGTGAGCGAATAAGCGACCGAGCGACTAATTTTCTGAGTGATTAATTGACTGAACGGTTTTTTGATGAGTATGGTTTTGCGACTGAGGACGGTAACAACTGCGCGGCTAAGTGTAAATGACAAAGCTACTGAGCAGCTATGTGGATGTAAGTGACTGAGCGACTAAGTCGCTATAAAACTTTAAACCTCCAAATGACTGAGTGGCTATGAGACTAAAAAACGGGGAGACTAGTTGACAGTACGCCACAACAGCTGAGTGACTAAGCGACTGAATGTCTAAGTGATTGAGTGCACAAGCTACTAAGCAGCTGAGCTACTTTGAGTCTGAGGGGCCTTAGGACTAGGCGTTGTAACTGAGTGTTTGAGCGATTGCACCAATTAAGCAACTGAGAGACTGATCTACAATGCGGCTGAACGACTAAGTGACGGAATACTTAAGTTAATGAGTGCCTAAGCTACTGGGCGAATAAATTACTGAGTTACTTTGAGTCTGAGGAGCCTACGGACTAGACGTAGCAACTGATTGGCTGAGCGGCTGCGCCGATTGAGAAACTGAGATACTGAGTGTCAAAGTGACTGGACGACTAAGTGACTCAATGCCTATGCGGCTAAGTCTCTGAACGGGGGAGTTAGGCCCTAGGCGTAGCGACTGAGTGACTGAGTGTAATTCTGAGAGGTGAACACATTTGTTAAGTGTTTTCATCATAGTGATTAAAATTCCAGTTGGGAATTTGTCCTGTCACTCGCTGAAAGTGAGTGTTTGAGCACCTGAACAAAGTTAGATCTGTCTACCTATATGTAGTTGTTAGGCAATGAGTGATTTTGGTAAGCCAGAATTCTGTTTATGTTTTTAAACTCATCGTTAAGCGACACAGTACCCATATTTGATCCTTTGACATATCACCAAAGCGTTTAGTTGCTCATAGCTAGCACGTTAGTCGAAGTCTAAGAGTGTAACACGGAGTTTGAATAACGAAAAACTTAGTGAAAGCGCTCACTTGGCAATAAGAGTCTTGAGTTAAAAGCCATTCAAATGGAACTATCAAATTATAAAGAACCCCAGTCAAAAACTTGTACAAATATAAAACAACGAAAAACTAAAGCCAAATTTTATAAGCCATTTGGTACCACTTCCACTCTCGTGTTTCTTCTTTCACTTTTCTAATTTTGCTTAAATTGGTCCAATTTTGAGGACACTATTCCCGGTCTTCAACCTTTAATTTTTTATTTGGTAGCTATAATCTTAAGTCACATCTGATCCCTTGCTACAACATACCCAATAGAAGCGACATACCGGCTCTGAGCATTAATTAAAACTTACCGCATCTCACTTAACGGCTTTCATCCTGTATTGGGTCTTATAGGCTACATTGCGGGCCTTAGCCACCGATGAACATAACATTAACAATACGCATGTCACGTACAAATTGGTTCAGCAGAACCTGTCAACGTTTAACATTTCAATCCCATCCGCAGTGACTTTCATTCGTTTGCTTTTTTGCCAAACAACCATCACATGGAATAAGACTCCAAATAACTCAATCGAGACCTGGAGCGCATATCGGGACCGTAAGGCAAAAAACAGTGATCCAAGTCTGGCATAAGTAGGCTGATATCCATGTGTATAGCAACTTCAATATACCCCAAGACTCATCCAAATGTGGAATTTGAATTTCTGGCCAGAAAAGCCAGTTCCGCTGACAATGTAATCGATTTCGTTTCAAGGCTTCCAAGAGTCTCCACATTCCTTACATCCAAAGGAATTCCACAGGTGGGTGCAGAAATTTGAAAAAAAAGGAAGACTCTCTCCATCGATTGATGGCGCCTATTTATTTAATGAGTTTATTTCCTCGACTCGACAGAAAAAGAAGCTCCGACATCAGAGCGCAGCCAAAATGTAGGTCGAATGATTGGCATCGTAGGCCTGGACGCATGCTCTCCAGTTTTTCTATCAAAAACAAAAAAAAAGTAGAAGAGAATTTCAAAAATTCACTCGGCCACATACAAAACCTTTTGATAAGTTAATTAAGTCGATGGCGATGACGGTGCAGGGCAACCGATGAGATGATACCCATGGTCACAGCAGTGAAGATGCGAACACAAATAATAACAATAAAATGAGAGAAAAAAAAATAATCAAACAAAACGTGTCGTTGTTAATCTCCGCAAGACGAACAGCCCCGGATGTATGATGATAATATGCGACGACGCGAGCGAGACAGAAACTGGAGGAAAATCCAATCCGAAATGGGGATGGCTGACATGTCGATTTGCATTTATAATGATTTGTTAAAGTCGCGTTTACATCAAAACGCCTCTATTAGAGCTGCGCTCGGAAGCATATCAATTTTCAGCCGGACAGACTATGCGGTAGGTCTTTGGAATAGTTTAATGGGGTCGATTTTGGAGGAACATGGTTTGCATTTGTCATTTCAATGTGGGTGGGCTAAGTCCTCCATTCCTTCTTCTTTTCTACGTTTGTATAGATATGTTTGGACACAAATGGGTTGGGAAAACTCGCATGAGGTTTTGTTTTACTAAACGCACAGTCCTACTGTAACACTCAATCAATGGGAATGGTGTGATTTACGAGATAAGGAAGTTGGACATAGAAAAATGGCTTGAGGAGGATTCCACAATTTCAATTGAAATTCATTCGCTTTCTCTGTCACAGAGAAGTAATAGAGTTTCAGCTAAGAACCATCACTTAACTCGTTCAGATTTTTAGGTTAGAAGATGTGCCAGTAAATTAATGTGGCTTTTAAACACAAAGTAGGTAATATACTTCTTTCTCTCCGAGGCATTGGTGTAGTTGGAAGCAGTTCTGTTGGGGTCAGTATTGCCTTTTCAATGACAACTTTAATAACGAGAGTTGAAAAATAAGGACGTTCCGTTTAAACCCCTACCATTCCAACGTCATTGTTTAGTGTATTCTCTGTTGTCCTTCAAAACTGAACATCGGCAGAGATCACAACATATTCAGTATTTTTGAGTTTGGTTGAAAAAAACCATACTTTTACATTTGCATTTATAAAAATTGGGGGTCGAACAAAGAAGGACATTCCGCTTCATCCCCTACCGTTCCTACGCCACAGCTCAGCATTTCTTCAGCTGTGCTTCAAAGCTGAATACAGAAACAGATCACAATAATGAGTGGGAGAAGCAGACCTCAATACCTCAGTATTTATTCTTTGATAAAAGAAGCACTTAATGAACACTTAATTCACTCTTTTTAATGCTAGTCCACTCTTTTATCTGTTCTTGAGACAACTTCAATTTATTTTTTTGTAACTATAGCTCTGGTAATACTTATGACAAGTTTATCACAGCCTGTCAAATGTTTTTTGTGTGTGCTCTTTTCAAAACATAGTGTAAATCCTTTTTGATAGAAAATAGTTTTTCCATTTCCACGTCAAAAGTTGTTGTTAAAGTTAAATGGTTGCAATTTTGCGACTAGTAACCAAAGCCAGCGAACTTATACCAACTACATCTATTGAAAGAACTATAACTATGATATGTATTCTCCATAAAGCTCTGCAAACGTAAGAGAAACACATTTATGAAGACGTCCAAGAACTCTGACTTTGGTTGAAAAGACCCGTCCAATTTGTTATGATTACAGAACTTTGTTCTTATTCTCAATATTCATTCGTGAATACTAATTTTTTTTGGATGTTGCGTTGCGTTGCTTACAAGGCTCAGGGAGCTAGTTGGTACCCACTGTCCTGCCACTCTTAATGCCTTTTAATTGAACCAGAGCAAGTCAGTTTTAAATCTCTCTAAAGGAAAGATTTCACCACCAGGTGGCCGCACGACCCACTGGGGACAGTTAAGTCTTTGTTTTACGTGAACTCCTGACATTTAAGTCTCAATTTCACAGCGAGCCTACTCAACATAAAAGAGTTGAATTGAGTGTCAACCACCACCCTAGTTGGCCAGTGCCAATAGTGAACTTGTTGAGGCAAGCCCACCCCTTTGCTGAGGGGAGAAGACGATCTACACCTCTTGCATTCAATGAAGAATGCCAATCGTTTCCGCATTCGGATAACCACAGCCACTGCGATGCTCCCACAAGGGGGCCAACCTCATAGACAGTCCAAGACAACGCCCCGCACCTCGAGCGCAGAACGTCGTCCAGGAGGGCCTATCTCCCGCGGTACCAAACCTCAACCTCTGGTGAAGCCTCGCAACCCGAAGGTTACTTACAGATGAGTACCCCAATACTCTAGGCCTGTCAACCTCAATGTACGCAGCCAGCCACTGATCAAGGCTGAAACCAGCAGCCAACCACGCACACCTTGGACTTTCTTAGTTTGTCTCTTGAATCAAAACGAGCCAGACGTAAAATTTTGTTATTTTAACGCATCCGTGGACGTCAATCACGCTATTTATGGGCCATTCCCCATAAATTTTTTTTTTTTTGTTTTGGGGGAATAACAATGCAAAAGTGCACGTCTATTTAAAATGCGGAAAAGTGACGCAAAAAAGTTTTAGTGAAGTAGTGGCGTCAAATTTTTCAGTGCAAAAGTGGCTCTAGACACTACTGAATGGAGAAATGGTTTGAAACGATATTCAGTGGAAGAAAGGCCCACAAATTTTCTCAGCGAAAAAGTGGCGTATTCAAAAGGGTGGGCGATTTGTTATACTTTTGAAATATAACATAAATTCTTATTGTTTACGCATGAACTTTTGTGAAACAGCAGTGATCGTTCAGTGGATTCTGAGAATGGTATGTAAATTCAATTTATAAAAATTACCTGTATAAAGTTGTAAAGCTCAAAAGTTTAAGTCTCCCCCTTTTATTTTTGTCCGTACATTCAATGACGCGTTTCCGAAAAGAAATTAGACGTATAATCAGTTGAAATAATGTAATTTTAATATGGATGAAAGGAACCGGTTTCTCAGATCGTGGCGCATTTCATATCCTAATTAATTAATACATTGATTCTACCAAGGCTAGCTTGATTTTGAAGGATCACATCACTGCTTCATGTCGAAAAGCAAATCAAACAGGTCTTCTAAAGTTCTGCGTACATTCACTACGGCTGCATTCTCATATATTTGCTCCGCGTAGGAAGAACTGGACACTAACAATACGAAACTCGATGGAATACAGCCTAACGTCCAGCTCACGTCTATTCGCAAGCCGCAATTCATTATTTCATTGACGATACTGACACCAATTTTAAGCTTGACGAAAAACCTCAGCCTCTTGCTGCTGAATGTGATTCAAACTGCTGCGTCGAGTACTCAAACGATCTGTATGAGGAAATAAATGAGATGCGTCAAAATGCAAAGGATACATTTCACCAAGTCTTTGTCACAGCTGAGAAGATAGCTGAAGTTGACGTGAGACTGTAGACTTCTTAGCGAATTGGAATGCAGCGGAATCGAGAGAATTCCAACTCTCATTCTCTTTTTGAATCACTTCTCAACCCAACTGCGATTAAGATTTCTTGACCATCGTGAATTGCTGTCAACGATTCAGAATGTCCTGCGAACGAAGGAGAAGAATGCAAGAAACTATAAGAGCTTTCGAAAATCAATGGCCGAATGACGTTGTAGGAAATATTACATCTGACATCGTGATGTGAAAAAGGTAAATCTATACGCTTAAATTTTTTGTTCGAAGATACCAAAAGAACGACGGCCGAAAACGTTCATTGATGCTCTCAATAATTGCAGCAAGGATTTGTACCCTTCGACACATAGGCTTGTCACGATTTGCACAACTTTGCCAGTCTCGGTAGCTTCAAGCGAACGCTCGATTTCATCTCTGCGCAGATTGAAAACGTATCTGCGACATAAAATAAGCCAAGACCGATTGAACGGGTAAGCGTTGTTAAACGTGCATCGAGATGTGGATGTCTGACTCCTGTCAGACCTTTGTATGTCAGAACCATGAACTGGAAAACTGACACCTCAAGAATTCGAAAGTCAACATTAGTGAAAGCCAAGATGCTCTCATTTTCTGAAAAAAAAACAAATTGTTTTGGCATCCCAACTCACGAGTTGGATAAGCCAAAGATCTCCTATTCAAGAGGTCTTCACAACGCTTTGAGCGCAAAGACAAGCTAATTAAAATGTCAATTAGGTCGTTATGTAGAACATCAAACCACAAACAAAAGCCCTAGGTTCGTTCAAATTAGAGACAATAATAAGCTTAGACTAATTTCCTGCTTCCCATCTGCTGAACAATCCAACAATAATCACAACAGTCCTTGAGGGCAGTTCTCCTCTGCTTCTTCTTCTTCTTAGGTGTACTCAGTGAAAATGCTCACAAAGATTAAATCACCACAATCGGAGTGAATCTCCATCTCAGCTGGCCATGAAGCCACTGAAGTAAAAACAAATAGAGTCATCTTGGCAGAAGCAGGCAGAAATCAAATAAAAAAAGACACATAAAGAACGGCTTCTTGATCCCATCGCACATGCATCATCTACTAAAACAAAACAATTTGCACATGCATCAAGTCAAGCCTCTCGGACCGCACACATTTTACTGCGACGACGCGGGGGGCCCAATTAAGCACAAATCCCAGCACACTCTGTGGGGGCAAGTTGTATAATAAACTTTCGAGCCGTCAACTCTTGAACGAACACACACACACACACACACACACACACACAAGAAGTCACATCTATCAATCCGTTCGGTTCGTGCGCAGTCTGAAAGATACAAAGCAACAGCAGCAATATAACGATGATCCGATCTATCTGTCATTTACAAGTTCGCGCTGATACACGCAATAGAATTATTTCATTACGATTGATTTCACCACAAACTGAAACAGAAATCAAAACAGCAACAACAACAAATCCATCTAAGTAACGATCAATCACACACTTTTCATCAGAGAGGGCGCAAATGACTACGTGAGGTGGGGTCTTATGAGCGCGCAGCGCGCCCACTCCAGCTGAATGAATTCCAGTCATCGAACTAAGGCCGCGATCCGAGTCACTCACTAATATGATACTCGCATGTCATTTATATCAGCAGCTAATTTGCGTACGTCAAAGCGAACAAAACGGAACGCTTTGCGCGCACAGACAGTCGCGCGTGCATTTGAATAGCTGATCGTTGTTGCTGCTGGTGCTGCTGTTGCCGATGATGATGATGATGCAGTGGCGGGGTGCCTATGCCTACTGCCTACTGCCTACCAACTTGTTGACTAGCAAAGCCATTTGATCAGCATTACGCTTAGCTAATGCAATTGTTGTCGATTGCCATTGCAATTGCAGTGGTTAGAGTCGTATAAACGGTTTGACGGGAGCTTCAAGGAGGGCGGGTAACAGTTTTTTGATTTCTTCGATTAGAAACGATTGAAATGTTCGAGGCGTTTTCCTTGGACTGGCAAAAAATTGTGCATTTATGTCTTCCTGATGTGTGCTGTCAATTTGCTAGCTCTGTCAACTGCGAGTGATATTTCTTGGCGTGGCACATTGATCATTGATAGCAGTGTGTTTATAAACAAATGCGATTGTATTCCGATCACAATTGGAGTAAAATGTGCAAAAAAAGAGGTTCGCCACTTTATGGAAATTAGTTGGAATTGAGTCTTCAAAAGCTTTCAAAGCATTTCAAAGCTTATAGTATTTAAGAAGTTTTGTACAGGGAGTGGGGTTTTTTAGAAGGAAGTTCAGTGAGAGATCCAAGAACGATAAACATTGTCAAAAATTCATGACACATTCCATAGAAACCTCGAAGAAGTTGCCTGAGTAGCAGTGCACAAAGGGTCGAATATTGGGATCTCTTCAGTTTTTCAAAGGAGAATATGGGAGACCAGCATTTCATTAAAGCCTCAAAATGATAGTGGCATCCGGATAAGTCAATGAGTCCATTTTGAAGAAAGCAACGGTGGTCCTTGCAACATAATCAAAAAATTTGGTGACACTAAACCAAAAACATTTAAAAGCTGACAGTGTGAGCTTTTTGGAGGCACACCAATACGAAAGGAGTGGAAAAACTTACTACTGAAACTCAGATCGATATGTGAAGGCCACAAGAATTTAAAAGCATCACCACTAAACAGATAATCAAGTAAACCATGGTCACTTCAACACGTCAATTGTGCTTCCTATTCAAATAAATCCACGCGTTAACTATTCGGTACTGGCCTCGTCCAAGCGGAAGTGACTTTCCAGATTTGTGAGTGCGATTGTTGACCAAAGAGCACAGGAGTTCTATCAGAGCTGTGTGTAGTGTCACGCGGATGAATTCGACTGAAAGAACCAATGGTGGACTTCAGAAGTCAAAAAAGCAGAAACCTCTGAATGAGCTACTCCGAGATATTTGGTTCAAAGGTCTTTCAGGGTCCTTCAATACTAGGACAGGGTATTAAAGTAGAGATGATGGCGGATGAGCTCCTGGCGAGCCAACGGCAGCTCTTACGGCACTGTAGCAGGGAACTGACAACGAATTATATGGCCCTTTATGTTAGGACATGGTCCTCCAGATTGGAGGGTCACGTGAAAATACTATGGTTTCGAAAAACCAACAGCATCGGATAACAAATATGATTTCAACGTTAAAGCCCGAGAAAAGTGTCTGCATGTGGAACCTAAGATTCTTTAAACGATTACTGACAGTCGGAGAATTAGCGGACGCCTTAGACTGCTGCAATGCAGATGAAACCGCCATCCAAAGAAGTGCGATGGACTGGGCCGGGTTTGGGGAAGATGAAAAACTGAGACATCTGCTATGGCAACTGCTACAGACAACAGAAACAATGCTTTTTGAGTGCGAATTTGTTAGTGATAAGGTTATCGGCCAAAATCCAGTAAATGAGAGTATATAAACCATCCGCACCAGGGCTGAATTCGCCAACATAAGCTTAATATGCACCCACGCCCCCACAGAAGAGAAAGACGAGGACTCCAAAGAATGTTTCTACGAGCTCCTCGAAAAAAACTTATGAACAGTGCTCTATATGGCTTAAAGATCGTTCTTGGTGAAACTAGGGAAGGAGGACATCTTTGGAAATACAATCGGTAAGCATATTAGCCTCCATGATAAAACCTCCGAAACGGACTGAGGCTAATCGATTTAGCTGCGGGGCTAAGTCATGAAGTAGTACACGAAACTCAAAATTCATAAAGATACCTTGTGATCCCCAAATCACTCAACCGTCAACCAAATTGATTATGTTGCGATCGACACAAGGCACTCTTCCAGTGAGATAGATGACCAAACTTTTTGAGAGGCCAACTTTGACTCGGACCACTACCTTGTTGTAGGCAAGGTACGACTGAGGATATCATGTTCGCAAGACTCGTGCGAACCAACGCTGAAAAGAGATATGTCGTCGGGAAGCTATAATCGCAGGAAACTCCCGCAGTGACTTCTCCAATCGAGTGTCGCTACAACTATCCTTGAATCGTATGCCGCCAGCACCAAGCATTGAAGGCCAGTGCCAAGAAACCATCAGAACCGCTGCTTCTGAGTTTCTGGGTTTCACTCGGCCCCAAACGAAACCAATAGTTCGATGAAAAATGCAGGCAGGTAAATGCAACCAAACAAAAAGCACGACAAGAGAACAAGACTGCTTTCGACCAGTATAACCAAATCTACAAGGGGAAACGAAACGAATAACACCGAATTCTCAAAAAGAAAAAGAAGCAGCATGAGAAGCGCTCGTTTGAGGAAATAGAGAGGTGCCAGAAGGTAAAAAGATCCTGCCAGGGTGGCAAACCCCGAACTCAAGCCTGTAAAGACCAGCAGGGAAACATATAGTTATAGAGTCACAGTCGCTACTGAGGATCTGGAAAGATCATTTCTGCAGATTGCTAAACGGCGATGAGGACACAAATTCCGCTGTCAGGCAAATTGCCCCATTCAGCTTGGACAATGATCAAGAATGCCGTCCTCTTGGCCCAAAAGAAGTTAAGCTTGCCATATGTACCTAAGCCTTAATCAAAAAATAGTACAGATGGCCTTGACGACGAGCTTTTCAAGGCAGCTGGAGATCAGTTGGAAAAATGGCATCAATGGTTGATGACGGTAAAACAAAGCAAATACCTACTGACATCAAACATTGACGAATTGGACAAAATTTCACACACATATCTTCGAGGCAGTACAGGGTTTCGTCTACTTAGGACCCGCTATAGGGAAATATATTACAGGAAAATATCGTCACCGTGAAGATTAAATGGAGAACGCCTCTTGTTTCTGCGTCAAGAAGTCAATTGAGAAATAAAACCTTCTCTAGAAAAGCCAAGGTAACCTTTTGCACGTCCTTGATCATCCCAGTCCTGCTTTACGGCGCAGAGGCATGGACCTAAAGCGAAATATCTAAAGCGAAGAAGATTCCACAACGAGCTGTTTAAGCTGTACCTTGACATGAGCATAGCTAGAAAATTACACACCGCGAGGATATGCGATGGCTGCGACATGTAGAGCTTATAGATATCAACTAACGACGAAGACGACGCATGGCACACCAATTGCAATATATACTATGAAAGAGCAGACCTCGTCTTATGGGGCGCAGTTAAGTGGAAGAAGACCTCATCCGATCTAGCGTGCCAAAGAGAGCTCACCCGAAATCGAATTCGCTATCGAAAGATGTTGGTGGAGGCCTAGTCTTACCCTGAACTGTACCCAATTAAGCAAGATAAGTATGTTCGCCTCAATTTTAATCAAGTAGGGTGGCTCAAACTTCAGGGAAAATAGGTCGACGCTTTCAAAGACCTACAAGTTTGTACCGATTGAATGAGAAAGCGATTTCCATTGCAATGTAATTAATCTCGGAGGACTTGCAAATCCCTAACAAAAGGCGATACTCGTGGAAAAACAACTTTATGTTTCAGGGATTCGAACCTCGCACTCCCTAGTAACACGCAGACGTTACTTAACGGGGACCATCTGTGTGGATACTGACTGGTAAGATGATGTATTTGAGTTTTTTTTTAATGTAAAATGTAAACAACGCAATTAAAGAACACCAAGACTGGAAACCATAGCTTTTAAAGCCAACGACATGTTTTATGGCTTTGTGTACATAGCACACCCATTGCAGAATATTCTCCCAAGTATAAAACGTTTCCCCATTTAATTTACCAATTTTTTTCTATGTAGGTACTACCTTAGTTGTCCATACGCATTCCAGTGACTGGCATTTTCCTGTTGCGTGCCACAGACCAAAGTATAAAAGTAATTCACTCTCAATCCTAAGGCATGTCAATTTATTTTAGCCAAGTTTTTGCACTTGTCCGATCTCGAATAGATACATTTCCGCTGTAAGTATTCCTTTCCTTTAATTTATGTTTCTATCAACTCTCATACATTTCCACACGATAACACTCCCATATGAGATCAGCACATAAATAAAAAAAATTTTATATATAAAAAAACGAGAGTGATGTTTCTTGTCATTTTTGATCCACTCACTATAGCTGGAGCAAAGAACACCCAAAGAACCCGAGGCTCTATTGAACGGACAAACAGACGACGACGACGGCTGCACTAACATCATGTTCTGCGAGACCAGAGCAGAGTATAGTAGTTGTAATGAGGCGAAAAACGCAAACAACAACAAAAAAAAAAAAATTAAGAAGAAGAAAAGGAAAACAACAACATCAACTTCGACCGACAAGATACGACTGCGACAAACAACTTCTTTAGACGCGGGAACCAAATGTTAATGAGTTAATTAGTGGAGAAGGGAAAAAACGCTGAGGTTGGTCCCGACCTCGAACGGCATAACGCGCGCGTAAATGTTATATGAAGCTTCCTCAATCTTTGGCCTCCTCTTCTTCTTCTTGAAACTACCAAACAACCAGCTAACAATGTGAGAGTGTTTCTGTTTTGTGTTTGTTTTTGTTTTGGTTTTTTTACAAAATGTTTGTCGGTTGTCAGTTGATAGATGGTGCATGTTGCGATGTGTAATGTCATCAGAGTTTCGCTTTTGCGGTAATTCCACGATCTTGACAAGATACTTTGGGTGTTTCTTTTGGTTCTTGGCAACATAGAGACGACCTTTCACTTTTAATTAAAGTGCGAGTACGGCAAGGATACAAGTTCATCAACAAGTTAGGTTGACATTTATTGGTTCAAGAACGTCAAATTGTCATTATTCTGGATTGAATGTTTGAACGTTCAATGTGGTCACTTAGTGAATTCAAGTACTTGCGAGCTTCAGTATGAGGACTTATAGGAGCGTAGAGTTTGGCAGTAGAGGTTTTTCTTTTAGGTTCCAAGCAAAAACACTGAGTTGCATTGTTTTCTTTTTATTCAAGCGAACACTTTAGACACTCTAACTCTTTGACCTTTTTCGTTTGGAACACTTCACTAGCGTACTTTATTTGCTCAAAATTAAATAACTGAGTAAATGACTGAAAGAATCCAAATTTACAAGCTTATTTCAGGATACGTTCGTGGTGTTGAGTGGCAGCCTAGAGCTCAGTTCGTTGCGAATGGCTGCGCTGTAATTATTTTTCGTTTTACAAGAACCATGAGAATTTTTCAAAATCAAACTACTTCAATAAGCTCGTATAAGAAACGCAATCACCTTTTTCATCAAATGGGCTTCAAATTAAACGAACCGAGACGAATAACACGATGTGTTTGTCTCCTCAAATTGCTCAAATAAGTCGTGTTAGACGAATGAGCACGAACTTCACGATCCTTTATTTTAACTCTCAAGTGAGGGTTACCATTCGATAAAAGACAGTCTAGTTAAACTCAATACCATGTGCATGGATGCTACTATTTCTGTGTACAACTCTAAGTTCAACTTCTTCGTAGTCATCCCCTTTATGAAAGACTGAGAGAACACAAAGCCCCACCATTCAAGGCTAGATATGTTCTGGTATACTGAGGGCTCAAAAATGGAAACTGGCGCAGGTTCTGACATTTTCACTGACTCTCCTAGAAAGAACTTTTCAGTAAGCCTTGTTAGTCATTCGCCATAAGATCAAAATTAGTCCAAGAGACAATTAAATCACTCTCCGAACTAGCAAGGAAAAACTCTGTTATCCTCCACTAGATTCCAGCACAGTAAGGCTATGATGGTAACGAGAAGTCAGATATCCTACCTAAAGACGGCACATCTAAACCACTTGTCAGTCTTGCAGCCTTCTACGGTGTAAATAAAAACGTATTCAAATACACATCCAAAAAAAAGCTTGGCTTTACTCATCTAGGAAGGCTACCTTTTAAAATGTTTGGTGATTTAAGACACTTTAAAAAAAGCCCCTATTATTGTTCTTCGGATTCAAGAAAAAAAGAAACCACCTCACAGCTCCAACTGAACTGTTAGGCTTATTATTCATAAAAAGCGACTGAGTTGTTTCGTTTGAAACGAACCGACACGAATGAATCGATGTGTTTTTTTTCTCAAATAGCTTGAAGAATTTTCATGTTAAACGAAGGAACACGAACTACACGATCCTTTTTTACCTTTCAAATCACTCTTGTCAGCTCGTGTTCAAAAGGCCCTATTATTGGGCATAACAATAATGAATAACAGAAGTCTGCTGATAGCTTCAAGTGAACTGTAAGGTGATAATGGCTAAGATTTGAAACTGGTAGTCGACTTTTGATGGCCACCTGCTTTCTTACTTGGCTTGGTTTACGAAGTGTCTCGAAAAGAAGTCATCTGAATGAAAGTTCAAAAAGACATAGACTCGAGCTACATCTCTGCTGCAAAAGGCCGATAACACTCATCTAGACCTTGAAGAATTAGAAAACACTCAAGAAATCCGAACTAAGTCACGTTTTTGAGCAGGGGTTGCTACACAAATCTACAAGTATTTGTAATACAAGGACTATAACAAGAGCAAAAAGTTCCTCTTACACAAGGCTACAAGTTTGTTTGCTCTTCCACAAGTGTAATGAATATAATCTTATTACTGGCTTTTGACCTGTGAGCTTGTAACTTTGTGTTATCGGCCACATTGATACTACATATAGCTGTTTGGCAATTGGAAATCTTTTTTTGACGCATAAATCGTATTTCTGGCCACATGCCTACCAAAATTAAGACTTTTTCACAAGCAACATAACATTGTTTTGTCTCTTTCTGTTAAACGGTACCCGGCTAAATTCCATGCGAGGAAGAGATAGCTGTTTGTTGATTTAAATACCTTTAAGAGATCCAGAATTCTCTACAAAACTGTGACTTTATTAAATGTACGTCCTGAAGAAAATCGTTGTGGGAGAAAGTCCTCTAACTTCAAGATATTTAGGATGGAGTGGCTCCCTCACAGTCATATTTGTTCATAGAACGATCGTTTCAGCACCAAAAAAGTGCTTTCAGTTTACTTGGACTTCGGCCTCAAAGATCCTGTCCTAACAACTGCTAGTTCCACCTGCTTAGCGTGTGTTTAAAGGATGACCTTCGTTGGAATGACCACATATCCTTGCGAAATCGCCAAAAATGCTGCAAAGTGCTAAGGTTTTTTGAAACGATGCTGGAAATTTTTCATTCCTTCCGATCTATCTATAATTCATAAAGTCTACATCCTTCCAAAGCTGAAGAATTATTCCCATATCTGGTCAGATGCTCCTCAAACATCTTTGCGCCTTCTTGATAAAGTTTAAAACTAAGCGTAAAGACTAAAGACTAATTGGTGATAATTCAAGAGTAGAATCGATTGATTCTCTTGAACATCATCGAAATGTAACCTGCCTCACTCTCTTTAATCGTTTTTTTGGAAGCAGTGCTCTAGTGAAATAACCATAGTTGCATTCCTGCCCTAAAACAATTAAACCGCAACATCCGCTTCGTTATGAATTGTCATTAGCTTGGTGACGAAGCCTTACTTTGAGGCAAACTTCGGACGTACAGTCAAGTACAGAAATTCAATATTATTCGCTCTACCCTCACGTGGAATGGTTTAGCAGACTCTGTCTTTCCCTTGCGTTAAAAGATCCACAAAAGTTCTAAAGAAACGTGCATCGGAGTCTCCTATTAAATCCTTTCATATTTTCCATGATGCACTCATTGTGTTTGATAACGTTATAAGGGTATTCATTATCCTTTGACGTGCACGTTGATTATAAACAAACTCGACTCACAATTACAAGTGCTTTTTTCACTCGATACCTGGAAATTAGATCAGCCATTTTTTGCAGTAGTGTTCAAGATCTGCTCTGTTTTTGAATGGCTTTCGCGTAAGTGAATAGAAATCATATGGCCAGCTTCTTCTTCTTCCTTTTTCGACCTTACGAGCATCGTATAATCGGACATATCACAGCTCTTACACTTAACTGCTACACACGATCCTCTCGTGGGGTACGCTGTGTTGACCTCCTAACAAACGACAAACGTCCCGGTTTAGGAGTGTTTCATATCTGAGGTCGACCAAAACTCAGTGTTGTGGCATTTGTCTGTTCCACTAGTATTTTGATCTGCTTTGCCTTTTCCTTCTTCGCAGTTGTCTCTCTGAATGTTGTTTGATACTTGATATTTCCTGCTGACGGGGTCCTCTGGATGTCTCCTTTTAATATGACAATTCCAACTGAGCCGGTTATGCTCTATTTTTGACGTGAAAGATCCCAGGTCACCGTGTGGTACTTCTAACACGATCAAAACTTACAACCAGCATTTCGACAAGGAAACACAAAACTTTGCAGATTTCGATACTCGTTCTGTGCAGCTCACAGGTCACATTCCCATGCATCCCTGGACATGTACAGCAGTAAATAACTCATCATCTGTGCCTCAAATAAAAAATAAAAGATTCCATCACTGACACCGGGTCATAAACAAACGCCAATTGCCCATTTAACTTTTTTTTTTCTTTATTCTCAGACTCACACGTCACACTTGATGAACCTGTCATCCGTCAACGTCGCTCATATTGTATGCTGCTTTGTGGTTTTTCTGTTGGTTTGTCTGTTTGTTTGTTTCGCCCATCAAAACCATAACATTATGATAATCCCTTTATACCAAACCCAATATCATCGTCTTGTGCCTATATCACAGGTGGTCCCCGGGATAGCCGGACGACCCCCCAATGACGTTGGCTATAATCTCGCACAATGAAAGCACACCGCCATAGCACTATTACCGGCGCAGTTAATTAACCTCCACATATAAATTAATTAACTTTGCCAATATTTATGCTGTACACATTACACACTGTCGTACAGGTCCTAGGCTTGATGCACATTGAAACCTCCATTCAATCTCGTCGTGTCTCCATTAAGAATTGATTTCAAATGTTTTGGAGGCATAGTGTGAATGTTCATTTATTTCAACGAAAGGAACACACACGTCGCGTCGCGTTGCGGTCTTCTCATCGAATATGCGTCCCTCAAGAAAGGTAAAAGGTTGACTCTTTGGTTTGGCAAATCCAAATCCAAATAGGTACGCGCCACAGATGGATTTGAAGTTTCTTTTTGGCCTGGTTTTTGCATATTGTCTTGGGTGAGATCGTTTGTAGATATATTCAAAAAATATTGTCTGGCCTCTGGGCTTGATGTTCTTCTCCAACACACAAATCATCCTCGAGCATAATTCTTCACTAGGAACCGTAAAATCACTGGGGTGGTCTTCGGCTCTGGGCCATCATCGAGGTCGAGGCGCAGCGCGGCAGTCAATGGGTTTTGTTATGATTTTTTTTTGTTTCCGATTTTTTGATTTGATGGCAGGCCACTAGGAGAAGGGGGGGAGGGAATAAAACGACTTGATGTGTTCATTAGAGTCGACAGAATGGGTTTTACGATCATTTAATTTCGATAAGCGTGATATCGGCTCGGCTTCGGCTTTGGCTTCGGCAGGTAGAGACACAGATTCACCTTGTATTTGGATATACGGGCACCGGCAGCGGTCGTCGCGTCTAGGGGATCCTAAATTGAGTCATAACCAGAGTTTTATCTATTTACGAGATGTAAATTTTGGGATAATTAGTCGAATGATTGGGTCGAATATGAATTTAATCGGATCTCTTTGCTTGGAAAGGCATAGATTGTGTGTGCGTGTGCGTGTGACGTAATTTCTTATTGTTCGGCTATGAATTGATTGGTTTTATGATCTCCGTAAGTGGAACAGCGCTTCGTTCATTGGAATGGGACAAAGCCGATCGATTTCTTTTGGTTTTTTTGGGGAAATCTCCTTTGCGTCAGATCAACATAGATCAATGTGGATCGTCTTTCTATGGTTTATAGCGCCCGTATCGAGTGAAAATTATGATCTTAGCCAAGTTGTAAACCAAAAATTTGATGCGATTCTTTGTGTTCCGCTCTTTAAGTTTTATTGCTTAAATGAGGGGATAAGTCTATCAAAATGGTTTGATGTTGCATTTGAAAACGGTGCATTGGAGCTTTTACAAAATACGCTTTGTCGATTAACTAATGGGCTATAAAATTAACTTCATTGTGTATTTATGAAAATTATGACGCTTTGCACCTGAGTACAATGGACCTGTTGCCTCAGAGGCTTTAAGGGCATAACTTAAGTAGGTACTTACTCAAATTCTTATTTCAGCCGATTTGTTTGGTTTAGTGCCGCACATGAAGTCAACCGGGGATTCTATTTATAAGGGCTCTTATACAATTAAAGGAACCATTTAAGTCAGCATTTTCATCGAGAAAGCACAATGACCCATCGAAATTACTAAAGAAATGATTCAGTCCGTCACAATTGGCTTTCTAATTTTTGCCGACTTGTCATAATGGTTCCATTGACCTAGAGGACACGTACCTAACTATAACCCTGAATTTTTTGAGATGAGAAGTGAGAAATAGGTCAAAAGTGTTGGCCGCATGGCCTTCAATATCTGGAACAGAGTGGGCTTTTCATAAGCTGACTCAATTCTTGGACATTCTTGGCTATCGAAAAATAGCTGGTCAAATTTTTCCAGCATGTCAGGTAAGAAGAAAAAGCAACGGCAATTATGATTTGTTCTTCAATTAAGGAGTATAACAAAATCTTATATTGAGTCTTTATCGGCTTTCGGAAGGAAAAACCATATCAATTCTCCCTTACGCTGGGTCTCCACTTGCTTTAAATTCATAGCAGAAAGCAGGAAAATGACAGGCGAAAAAAAGCAGAGCAACTGTATATAACTATATAGCATACTTTTCATACCAAACATAACAGCGAAGTAACAAAATGGTGGAAAAACCTATGGAGATGACAGTTCCCTCTGCTTTAATAGCTGCGATAGATACCCTGCGATAAAAGTATGCTATCTATCGCAGGCTATGAAAATAAAGCTGCTATAATGGTCTCCACTTGCGATATTCAAAGGCTGCTGTAAAAGCTGCGATAGATTTAAAGCATGTGGAGACCAGGCGTAAGTAAAGGGTTTTTGAACAGGGACGCTACAAAACCGCTCTTTCGACATTTCTCTTCAGTAAGGTTTGCCATTTCATGGTGGATAGATAAACGAGCCAACAAAGAGTCGAGATTATTAAAATTTACCACCGAAATTCGGAGTCAGTGTACTCAACGTTAAGAGCGCTACGTCCAATTTATGGTCGTCATAATCGTTAAGCAGATCAGCAATTGAGCGTCTAGTGGAAAAATTTTAATCCATAGGCACAGTACAAAATGTTCCCGTGCCAGTAAGACAAAGAAGTGCCCGTAGTGTGGAGAATATTGCTGCCGCTGAGTCTTCAGTTGCAAAAAGTCCAAACGTCTCTCACACGTCGTTCTCAAGCGTTGGGCATCTCTGTGACGTCGTTGTGGCGAATTTTGCGAAAAAATCTTGGCCTACGTCCTTACAAGATTAAATTGACGCAAGAACTGGAGCCGCTTGACCACCAGAAGCGTAGCGTGTTCGTAAATTGGGCTGAGCAACAACTTGAAAATGATTCGGATTTTCATCGAAAAATCGTCTTCAGCGATGAGGCTCATTTCTGGCTGAATGGCTGGCCAATAAATAAAATATGAGCTATTGGTCAGGCAGCAATCCACACGTCCTGCATGAGTCATCATTGCATCCCGAAAAAACTACGGTTTGGTGTGGTTTATGGGTCGGCAGCGTCAGTTCTTCCGCGATTATCAAGACAGGCACGTTACTAATGTGAAGGGGGATCGCTACCGTTCAATGATAACCGAATATTTTTGACCCCAATTGGATGATATGGGCTTGGAGGACATGTGGTTCCAAAAGTTTGGAGAACGTGTTATCTCACGAAATGGTCCATTCGCTTGGCCGCCTCGGTCTGTGGGGCTACGTCAAGTCTATGGTCTATGCCAACAGGCCAACGACGTTTGATGAACTTCGTACGAATATCGAACGTGAAATTGCAGCAGTATCGCCGGATTTATGCTTCAAAACCGTCGAAAATTGGGTTCAGCGT
The DNA here is from genome assembly GCA_914767635.1 of Melanostoma mellinum. Lineage (NCBI taxonomy): Eukaryota > Metazoa > Arthropoda > Insecta > Diptera > Syrphidae > Melanostoma > Melanostoma mellinum. The sequence goes on along the minus strand of OU612059.1, from coordinate 173,113,892 downwards.
CTGGACCTATGCAACCGTGACCGTGGTGGCATAATGGCAACGAAAGTACTTTCACAGGAATAAAGAATTTCATTGATATCTTAAACTTTTGTAGCGCTCTTATTGAAAAACCCGATTTATAAAAACGCTTTCAAATTTCTTTGGGTTCTTCTTGTGGCCGCTGCGCTGTATTTAACGGATTGACACACAACCGTTTTCATTAGGAAGATTACAGCTGGTGGGCAGACTATAATATAAGTTGTAAGTCTGTACAAGACTTTCCCATTTGTCAATTACCCAGGTCCCAAACCCACAAAATACGAGAAAAGCACAACCAACCGGCGCGGCGTAACGTTTTCTGCTTATAAATGACAGGAAAAGGGTTAAGCTTAACCATCATTGCTAACCTTGCATCCAAAACACACTCAACTCATCTTAGTGAGTATGGTTAGTTTCTTCAAGACCATTTCTCGTTTAAAGAGATGTGGTTTCTGGCACAATTCGCACTGGAGCTTTGAGGAACTCGCAAGCAAGGAACTCTTTTGACTCACGTCTAATGGATATGCCGTCTGACACGATGTTCCCAAGGCTCAAACTGCGTCAAAATTATTAGTCAACTTTCCTTCGGTTCAGGACTGGTTCACTCCAGAATCTGAGCCTGGAAAGAACTGTTATCGTATCTTCATAGATGGCTAAAAAACCGACGAGGGTTCTGGTGCTGTATCTTTGTGGAGAACGACGAAATACGACTGAACTCGCTAGGCAGGGATCTCAGACAGCTTTCTCAGGACCTGAACCGTCGCTAGGTCTGCAAGCGTCCTCAGTGAGGGCTTCAATCAACGATTGGATCTGTGAAGAGCACAACTGTGAAGAGCACAACCGTAGCGGCCTCCATTGGATGTAGACTGACCAAAGAAAGTTTATTGGCGTTGCCAGCGGGCACTTCTCTTTTGCGAAGCATTTAAACGTGTTAGGCAAGTGATACCACACTCTGTGAATCTTGTGGAGAAGATAAGGACACCGCAGAGGACTTTATCTGTGAATGTCCTGCTTTTTCTCGCAATGAGGTTACAGATACTCGGCACAGACATGGTGAGAGCTGGTAACATAGGCTCCTTATCATGGCAGCGTCTTTTGGCTTTTCTCCGAACATGTGGAAAGCTATAACAAATAGAAGGTTGCTATTTGGTAGTACAATGGACCGGTATTTATGTCAGAGTGCTCCAGCTGGTATTTTAAAAACCTCCAAAAAAAATGGTTGGTTTCTTGGTGCTGGAAAGAAGCACCTAGAAAGCCTATATTTTCTTGGAGTTTCCTTCAACCTGGTTGACATACTTCACGTGGTTTCCTTCTTTACGGACATCGCAAAGTACGCACATATTCAAATTGTTGGACATTCTTTCCCCTTCATCATTTGTCAGACTATTTGTTCAAACATCAAACCAAGTCACCGCTTCTTGCTTTGAACAACTGAGTAGGAAGCCAGCCCTTACTAAACGGAGATCTTCTTCAATCTAAGTTGAAGGTCCTTAACTTCGTAACAATAAATTTGACAGAAATGTGGCTGAAGAAGCCCAATAAAAACATTTTAGATTTTCTCTTCTCTGGATAAAAACTTTGGAAACCTTAGTAATCCAAAAAGTCCATGTCGGTTATTTTTGGCCATTTTTTAAGTTTTGAAAGGAAATTGCGGTCATTGTGTTGCCAAATTAAAGGAAAACGACCTTGATGTACTACTTCCTAACAATTACAACATCCATAGTTGAGGTTGGTGTGAAACAAAAATCTCAACATCCAAAAACATGACGCCTTGATGGTGGCCCACTCAAACGTGCCTGCAATGTCAATATCATATAAACATATCGTTCACGCTTTCGATACTCAAAGTTAAGAGCACCGCCGCATGTCTCCTCGCTTAGTATTTATATTCCTATACACATGTATTCCATTTTTTATTTGGTTGTCAAGAAAACATCATTTCCGCACGTTGAGTGAAGCCGTCATAAAATTCCATTCGCGAGCTTGATGGTTCTAGAACAAACAAACTGACAGATTCCACTCTGATGCCAAACAACGTACACTGAAAAAACCATTCGCCACCCGCATTGATGGAAGAGGTTATGGTGGAACAACGACGAGCACCAATTCTACCATACAAATGCCACCCTCTTGAACATCTTTCGAATGCTAAACTTCCAAAAAAACCATAAATCATCGGAACGTTGTAGTGTAGGTCCGCCGTATATTGTCATTAGGAAGGAAGTACGCCAAAGTGATTTCGCCACAAATATGTTGTGCTGTCAGTTTTTACATTACGAATACCAGAGGAGGGGTTTTCTTCTTTTTTTTCTTTAAATTTTATTGATGGGAGATCCTGGTCGATCGAGAAGACCCTTTCCTTCTTCTTGGACATGAAAAATGACAAAAGGAAAACCCAAAAAAGAAGAAGCGCACGGAACCTACAAAAAAAAACATCAGCGAGCATTCTTGTATGAATACAGGCGCCACGATGGCTTAATTAAGTCATCAACTAGGACCGAGCTAATTGGAGATTCTGTGTGCCCAGCCTGGTCATCATGATCATCAACATCCCCATCACCGCGATCATCATCATCATCAGTAACGGAGCAAAGCAGGGCAACCGGTAACCTGGTCAGACTATTTGATTGCATTATGGAGGTCGAGTCGGCTGCTGTTGGACACAAGACTGCCTTCTGCCCTGCCCGGTCCATCGACTCTTACACGATCACCACGATCGATTAATTAAACGGTCATTATGATAATGTCATGTTAGGCAAATGTCATTTGGCCCTGAGAAAAATGCACTCGCCTTCTTCCCTTTACGAGCGCACCTACTCGTTATACTATGTAGAATCTCATTCCTCGTCTTGGCGAATCCTCCATACCAAATGTCACACTGGGGCAATAAAAACATAATAAGTATCTACAGCTTAAGTTCCGTTCCTGTAATGGTTGGCGGGCGCTCTCTCGCACTCGCCACGAAGATTCGCGTTGGGTGGTCCCTTTGCGCTCTCTGATGTCTGAATGTGTGGTCTTTGTTAATAAAAATGAAAATAAAAAAGTCAACAGCAACAACAACGAATAAAATAAAATGTGAGGCCTGTAAAAGATAAAAGATATTTCTCTCCTCAACTTGTATAGGTACCTCTACTTTCATTCCACAGAGACTGCGAGCGAGAGTAGTCGCGGTGCGTTTTGTGTTTTAGTATAATTGGCTCGCTTTGAATCAATCAAAGTATATCTTTTCTCATTGCGTGCATAAATTAGACCTCTCTCCCGGTCGATGTGTAGATTCTTTCCTAATAACATCATCTGCTTCGGCGATGACGATGAGGTATAATACGCATGATAGCGTCATAAAGGCATTAGTGTCTCGGTCTCAGTTTTATTTATATGGACGGCGAAATTAATCGACAAGCGGCAGCCTCTCCTCTTTAATTGTTTGATTTTGTTTGTTTAATTTTAACCTTAATTAGTGCACTAATGAACTCATCAACAACATTTTGCCTTTCGGGGATATCCGATCCGCGACGATGGAAACAACGCGGGGAGTGTTGTTTCAGAAACTTGTTTCTTTTGTTTTTGGTATGAAGTTTGCCGAGTTTGATCGCATCAGTGACTCATGTAGTGTGTGGCGGCATTGTGGTTTTTTTGATCTTTATGATCAGACAAAATTGTTTGCACATAATCTTATCATTCGGGCGTTGGGGTTTTTGTTGGAGATAGCTTTTTTCGAATTGTCTGAGAAAATAAATTTAATATTTGAAAAAAGCCCACAACCTATTTTCATTCCACTCAACATTCGGAGAAAACTGATAAAAATATTAAATTGGCGCCCAACGCCAGTCCGAACTGTGCTGGATGTGGGAAGGCAAATGAATTTTAAGAAATGAAAATCCTATTGTGGCAGACTTTGTGTAATGGTAAGAATGCCTACTTGTTAAGTGGCAGGTTTCTGGCAAATTTTTCAGGTATCGCCACTAAGAGATAGGAGACTTGGTTTGGCCAATTTTAGCAGCTCTCGTTCCAAGGACTATGAGATACACTCCATGATTAAGACATAGTCAAGTTTTTTCAGAGTCATAGCAAATAAAATGAATCAGGAGTCATGGCACTACGAACTCTATCGGAAATCACGTGGCTTAAAAGTTATGAAATAATTATTTGACTCCGATAGTAAAAGACACTTGATCGACAAAGAAAAATCCAACTAGCCATAATCTGATAACTACATGGAATTTCACTAAGGCGAACTTCCAGTGCAGGAAAAAGCGGGCGTGAAGCGTTCTCAAAGAGGGAGCTGACAGTTGCTTCCTCTAAATATCTTGACAGAAAGTCAGTATCAAACCTTCGTGGAACGATATGGGTCCCTATAGCGTTCGGAAATATTGAAAACTAATTTTCAAAGTAAATTTTTTTTTAAAAATAAGTTAGACCGAAATGAAGGACCAACTGCCCTGCTGTACGCTCGTTCGTGCAAAAAAAGCTCGTGTGGAACAAGCAGCCTAGAGTCCAAAATCCAAGAGCTTCGTGATCGTACGTTGCTCACAGACGAGAATGTCCAATGTCCATGTTGTAGCCGAGAGTGTGAGAATCTATCAATGAGGCTGGACGCTTCAATCAACGGTAAAGCTGTGCTAACCAACTTTTCATTCACTTAAATTATTGACATGGATTCGTATAACCAACTTATGGTTCATGCAGGACAGCGTGCCATTGCCATTTCACACAGCCCATGCCATTATTAGCCTTTTGTGCCCAAATTCCCAAATGGTGTTGTCAGTTGTCTTGGCAAAGCGTAACTTAGTTACAAATACACACCCTACCGCCAGCCAATACAGATACCAATGTTGTCACTTGATATTTTTCACTCATGCCATAGAACTCACACGAGGTAGATAATTTTATTTGGCATCTTGAAAAATAAAAGAAGTGAGAAGTTGGCCCGTGTTGAAAAAGTACCAATCTGGCGTACAGGTTACTTCCACTAGAGGAAAACCAGGGGTACGTAGTGTGCCCAGAGATTCCTAATTCTAGCCAGGTCTCATTGGAGTACTCGGCATAAATCCCCCACTAACCTCTTAAAGACTTTCGGGTTTGCTCTTGCGGCTATTAAGCTGTTGATGTCTGTATTTGAGTGTTGATTTGCCAGCAATTAATCTATTAAAAGCCCGTACTTGATGACCGTTTTGCCAGTATAGGACTGAGGGTTTGCCAATGTTCAATGTTCTCTTTTACCAACCAAGCCATAATACATAGACGGAGAAATTTGATTTTGCTTACTCGTATAAAATATATATTCGCCCCACACTCTTTAAGTGCGCTATGAGCTTTGTGATATTGAAGAAATGAAAGTTATAAGGATCTCCCAAACCAAAGCGTTTCAGAAGTTTCGACAATGGCAGAATCGATGTTGTCATCATTTCCGTCGTCGCGACAACCCAAATGTTTGAAAACGGTGTTTTTTTTCGTCGCGTCACCGTATAACTTAATATTGAAAATTGAATTTCCAACTGAGAAACTGCAAAATTTTGGGGATTTGGAGATCTTATGTATGCAGAGAGTAAATAAGTTTTTGTTTTTCAATTATGATTAGCGAGACATTCTAAAAAGGGGGGAGTTTTAACCTCCTGTAAAAGGTTATAGCAGGACCCATTTGGATGGGAACTTTTTACAATTTCTTGAGAAAATTATGAGGAGGCTCCGTACTAAAAAAACAGCTAATTCTTCCGAAGCCGAATGTTTTTAACTGGCCTGAATTAAAAAGGGAATACGTTAAAGAACTTGTTTTGTTTACAATAAGTTCCCGGGAAGCTCAAAATAACGGCTTTGATGTACTAGAGTTTAATTTTTTGAATCGAATTCCACTTTTAACAGTATGTTTAACTGTACGGGCTCCGATTGGAAATAAGGCTTACAGTGGTTGTTTAATTGAAGGGTGTTTTTTGATGTGTAGTTTTCAAGAAGATATAGAACCCATAAAATTTATGCCAAAGAACGTAGCTCAATAATAATGTTATATAAAAGGTCTTGTCACTTAGAAGCACCGGTTCCCTTTAGACACCGCAATTAAGTCGAGTTGGGCACTGTTAGTCATTAGATGGATCTGTACGTACAACCACGTGCTGTTGTCTTTTGTTAATTGTTCTGTTGTATCATGTGGGTGTATCAGGCGACGGTCTTTGTAACCAGTGCTGCAATATGTAATGTAAATTCGCTTCATTTTTGTTTTTATTATAAAGATATGGGCTTGCCATTATGCTGTGAAAAGGATTTCGGGCAAGTGGCAGCAATAACTCGCCCAATATTCTCTTCCAAGGCGTCAATCGTCTCGGACTTATAAGCGACTTCATTACAACACCACAAAAATAGTCCAGCGCAGCGGTTTTAAATCGTCCGACCTTGGAAGTAACTCACAGGTTTAAGACTCTAAATTGTGTCAAAATCAGCGTCAAAAGCGATTTCGTTTCGTGACAATTTACCAAACGTTCGCAGTGCCGAGTGGTCGTGCGGCTTCAACTCTTTGACAATGAAATGGCAAATTAAATTAAAAATAAATAAAGTGACAGCTGTCAAAGAGACCAAGGCCGACAAAAAGTATTGCCAGATTGAAAAACACACGTCTAAAAAAACCGCTTACAAAATTCAACGCCAATTAGCTTTGAACAACCGCTGTACGACAACTGCTAGTACTAATTCTTGTTCGTACACTGTGCTATCTTACGGACTGTAAGGCTAAGGTGTCCTAAAACCCACTTCGTACGACCAGCCAGCGGCAGGCCAACAATATGTGCAAAATGTGCAAATGTACAGACCAAAAAAATTCTGAGGGCGCATGGGAAATTATTATCAACAATTAAGTCGCAAGCCAATAGAATCATTGATTGTACTTCGCAATTCCAATAGAATCTAGCTCAAAAAGCCTCTGAATCAAAAATCCCTTTGGTACTTGATAGAGAAAGAATTCGACTAGAAAAAGAGCGCTTTCTGTAAATCTTTAACAGGGCGTAGGTTTAGCTGGGGATAGCCCTGTATGGGGATCAGCAAAGTTTTCAAATTGATTGCTTTGGCTCCGAATATTGTCACTCTTAATTTTCATAACTTCAACCGACTTAGAGTGCAAAACTGGAGAGAGCTCGCCCGAAATCGAAATCGTTATAGAAGAATGTTGGTTGAGGCCCAGGTTCACCCCGAACTGTAATGCCCACCTAAGAAGAAGAAGAATTTTCATAGCTAATTATTTTAGTTATATTATTTAAGTTCTTAGTTTCAAGCAAACTTATGCTAACGATTGATATGCCTGCACTGCCTTGAGCTTATTGTCCTCAAATTTGGATGTAAAAAGTAAAAGTAGAGAGTTCCCACTTCCAACCTACTTAAATTTACTTTTGATCAACAAAGCCGCTACATTAACTTAGTCTGAATTTTCATAATTTATCTCAGTAGCGGACATAGCTTAAATAAAAAAATGTGACAAAATGCCAGGGCATCACTTCTGAGAGACTAAAATCGACAGGCTTCAATCATCTGCCCCTTCGTAATACAATCACTAGACAAATAGTCGACATCATCTTCAAGCACACAACAAACTCCAAGCACTTGAAGATATTCTGTTCTTGGTGATCTACCTACGAGACGGAAGACTGTGAAACCAAAACCACACACTATCACCGATCAATAACAATAAATTTCATAAATGTCAAAAATTGCACTTTCGAACATTTGAAGCCAACCAAAGGAAGGCAACAACTCCACTTTGACATCAACTCATCAACAGCTTCGAGATGTCATATTGATTTGTCAGAAAGACGTCACTTGCTTCACAGCGCGAAATTATATCGTCAGGCATCACAATGAAAAAGGTATCCGATTCCTTGAAGAAACAATAATTATCCCTGCAGATATGTGGCAGTGAATGTGTGTGTACAATCCACACTTCTATAAGTTCAAGTCCTAAGTCCCTTCCTAAAACCTTAGTAAGACTCAGCTAATACGACTTCTCTCCTGATTTGCCTTTTTATTGCCTGTGTTTTGTGTTATGTTGTGTGGCAATAAAAATGCGGTTGCAACAACTTGACCGCAAATATCTCACAATTCCAGTTTGCTGAAAGGCTATAAGGAGTGTAGGTATACGAAGCGATACGACCGACGGCGACGCGACGCTCCTCTCTTGAGGTGATATGATACGACTGCTGCCTTGGCTTCTGATCTCAAACTCAATCGGCAAGACTCCCCCTCTTCCATCATTCACACCCGCCTATAGCTTCATTCTGCATCTGTCACTTTTGAGAATGCTCCGAAGCGAGAGTGATTGACAAAATGTTGGTTTCACCGCATGCATATATACCTACTCGTAGAAGAGTTTCTATCCGCCGTGCATTGGAACTATCGAGACCACTCTATCGGTATCGCGGCGCACAGCATCATCATCTGTTTGGGGTTTATCGCTGCGGTTATCCGATACTTCTATGAGTGCCCGTTCTTTGCTCTTCGTTGCGTTGTCATCGTGTTGTTGTTTCGCATCGTGCGTATGGATATTTGCTTTTGTGGTCGGCTTACATCATATAACAAGGAACGTGTGACTTAAGTTGCAACTTTGTTGCAAATTGCCTGACTTTATATTCTTTGAGTCCGCTCGCAGTTATTATCAAATCGTTCGTTGTTGGGTTGCCATACAAAATTGTTGGTTGGTGGTGCAATGTTTCCATGTCCATGTTCGTCGTTGGAAAGCCAAGCCAAAGCACCACTGATTGAGTGCGAAATGCGAATGTTATCTGTCACATTGAATTGAAATTCTATGGTGTACGCTCTGCAGCGCACTGTAAGAGATTTGCGGTGGTGTAAGGTCGCGTGGCACCTACCAAGCCTCTCTTATACTATCCGCACCTAGAGTACCTACCAGCATAAAAGGTGTTAAGGTACAAAATATTAATATTTGCTGCCTTATCGCACACGAACAGAGAATAAGTAAAAAAAAAAATATTTTGTATGAAGAAGGCGATGTCAGGTTAGGGGTTTGCGGCCAGCATTCGATGTGTAAATTCGATCTGGAGAAACTGATATGCTGCTTTTTAATCAACCGATATATTCTCGCACCATCTGAGCGAAACGAACAAAATATACGAACAAATACATGAAAAGCATTGTGCGCTCTGAGAAATGAACCTTGCCTTAGAGGAGACAAATCAATTTGTGTGACGATGGAATCATCGAATTATTCCGTTGCAGGGAATTTTTCGTTGAATAGCCATTAGCCAAATTAGTCCGGAGTATATGAAGTGACCATGAAGAAAGGTACAAGTGGCGTGATGGTTAGCATGTCCACCTGCTAACTCAGATGTTCGAGGTTCGAAATTCGAATCCCTGTAGAAGCAAAAATATTTTTCCAAGGGTATCGCCTTTCGCGAGGAATTGGCAAGTCCTCCGTTAGTACCTAAATCCATTGCCATGAAAAGAGCTTTCTCAATTAGCCGTTTGGAATCGGCAAGAAAATTGTAGGTCCCCTCCATTCCCTCACAAGACATGGTTGTGAGAAAGGTGCTAGGCGCAGGGACTTCTCGCTCTGTTGTGCCGCGCCACCCCTACGAGATGTAGTTAAAAGCTTACTTCTTCTTCTTCTTCTTCTTCTTCTTCTTCTTCTTCTTCTTTTTCTTCTTCTTCTTCTTCTTCTTCTTCTTCTTCTTCTTCTTCTTCTTCTTTTTTTTATTTTTTCAAAGTACGAGTGTTATGACCTTGATGTTTTATAAAACGATTTAAGGCCCCTTTGAGAATACCATCGGGGTCCTATTAGAAAAACGAACTAACATAAAACTCACATGTCACTAAGCTGCCCACAAAGGGGAGTCCTTTTGCTGGCCAATTGCTGTAAGAAGCAAATGTTAGAACACATATTTGATAGAGAAGACTAGAAAACACCAAACTCCCTAAAGGCAAAGTGTGGGGGGTAACTACAGCTGAAAAGCGGAAACTGGTACGGGTTTCGGTATTTCCAGAGATTCACTCCGAATGAATTTGCAATAAGTCTTGGCAGTCCAGTTCTTCTTTCTGAGGCCCTAACTCCAAACTAATCCAATACATAGTCATGTAGCTCGCTGAACACGTAAGGAAAAGGCGGTTATGGATGCAACGAGAAAGAGCTGACACTCAAGTGAAAAAAGACTCCGAGCCATTGATCAGGACAGAATATATTGAAAAAAAAAAAACTATAAAATTTGTCATTACTGGATTAGTAGTGGACCCCATCATAGGTGGGGGTGACAGAGCTCACCAGAATGTCCTCTTGCGTTATAGTGCCTAAAATTACCCAAACTTAGACGTTGCTTTGAGATCAGCAGGTGATTAACTTGCTGATCTCTGTGGTATTACAATGGGCCCTTGTGGCCTAAGTGTGTAAGGCAATGTGCGTATAAGTATTACTCATTGGCTGACAGCCACTTCCACCTAACCTAACCTAACCTAGACGTTGCTTCAGAGAAACTTTCATTTTATCCAAGTAAACTTTTTTTTTTTATAATTAACGCGCACACCAAGGGGTTATGACTACCCTTATAATGCTATAGAACACAGTGTGAGCATTTAGGAAAGTAGAAGAGGGTTTAATAGGAGACACCGATGTACGTTGCTTTTGAACTTGAATCTTGAAACTTTGAATCGTAATGCAGAGGAAACACAGAACCAGGTAAAGCATTCCACATACGGGTGGTGCGACTGAAATACGAATCTCTATACTTGACTGTACGTCCGAAGTTGGGCACAAGGTAAAACTGATGAGCATTCCTAGCGAGGCAGGTGTTGCAACCAAATTGTTTGAGGGGAGGAATTCCACTGGCTATTTCACTAGAGCACTGCTTGTGTGTGTTCAGATAAAAGAGGGAGAGACAGGTGAAGTTTCCACGATGTTCAAGAGAATCATTCGATTCTATGATTGAACTATCACCTATCAATTTTAAAGCTCTATTTTGTACCCTATGAAGTAGGCGCAAAGATGTTTCAGGAGCCCCTGACAGGATATGGGAGTTGTACTCCAGTTTTGGGCGGATGAAGGCCTTATAAATTGTAGCCAGATCAGAAGGGGTGAAGAACTTCCTGCATCGTCTCAAGAAACCTAAGCATTTAGCAGCGTTTTTGGCGACTTCAAATATGTGGTCATTCCAACGAAGATCATCGTTTACACACATACCAAGTACTGACAGCTTTTCGGTTTCTTGGTTGCAGGTACCATTCATGGATAATGGCAATGGGGGAATGTTAAGCTTCAACGACAAGAGACAGCATTGAGTTTTCGAAGCATTGAATTCTACTCGGTTCATAAGACCCCATGAAACAATGCTGTCAAGGTCAGCATTCAATGAGCTTATCATACGCAACCGTTCCAGTTCCACATCCGAAGAGCAGGGACGTGAATTTTGAAACGAATATGAGAAGCTGAGTGTCGAGTCGTCAGCAAAACAGTTAAGCGGATTAGAAGTTTCAGACAAGAGATCATTTATGAAAATGAAGAAGAGAGTCGTGCCCTGGGGCACGCCAGCATTTATGAAGTGGGTATCAAACTTGAAGCCATCCAACACAACTTGTATTGAACGGTTTGAAAGGTAGTTTCTAATCCAACGAAGAAGAGACTCATCGAGCCCGATGCCAAACTCTATCAAATGCTTTAGAAATATCAAGCGCAATAATCTTACTTTCTCCAAAACCATGTAAAGATTGGTTCCACTTTTCGGTGAGATAAGCCATCAAATCACCAGTGGACCGTTTGCTACGAAAGCCGTACTGACGGTCATTAAGAAGCTTTCGTTCTTCAAGATATTTCATCATTTTACGGTTTATCAATTTTTCCGTGACCTTGGAAAGAAGGGACGTAAGTGCAATTGGACGGTAATTGGAAGGAGAGGAAAATTTGCCCTTTTTAGGGACTAGCTGGACAAAAGCAGTTTTCCATCTGCTCGGGAAAAGCCCAGCAGAATTGGAAAGATGGAAAAGTTTATGCAGTGCAGGTTTTGCCAGCGTAGAAGAACACCTCTTCAGAATAACGGTGGGTATACCATCTGGACCAGCGGATTTATGTATATTGAGATCTTTGAGGACTCTCGCAACCGAGCGAGTTCGAAAAAATATCTGCTTCATCACAAAATTTACAGACCCGAGCTCAGGTGGAGCCAATATGTTATGAGGAAGTGTCGAGTAGGCAGCAAATCAGCTTTATCGCTGGAGCTGACATACGGAGAGTCATTGAAGACGAGCGTTGCGACCGATGAAGTGGTCGAGTTCTTAATGGTCTTGACAAAAGACCAAAAGTTTTTGCTTCCTTTTGCCTTACTTTTTGGTCATGTAAAAACTTTGCCTTTTATGTTTGAGCATAACAGATATTTCTGACCCGTTTGAACAAATTTCGATTTTCGATTTTCAAGATAATTATAAGGGTCGTGTAGTTCGTGTTTTATCGTTTATTACGATTTTTTCAAGTAATTTAAACGAAAAACGAAATCGTATGCTTCGTGTTGGTTCGTTTGGAACTGATGAAAAAGGTTATTCCTATTGATAAGCTTCTGGCAGTCGTTTGAGTTTGAGAAAACCTCATCGTAGGGTTCGTGTTGGTTTGTTTCAAACCGAAATCATACAGTTATTTCTGATAGAAAAGGTTTCCTGTTTGTCAGCATTAAATGAACTCAAACACCTGCAATGAGCTCTCTCTCCGCAAATGATTCGATTGAGATTATTTCTACACAAATTTACACGAAACAACCGTGAATGCATATTGACACTTCCTAAGGCTTGTTTTCCTCCGTTTGCTGGGCTATTTTCATGAAAAAAATTGTCAGCATAAAACTTTGCTATCGAAGTGAAGTCTGAAGTATTAGATTCAAGTGGACAGACACCCTAAGTTCCCTTAAAGTCGCACCCTTTATTTTAGAGACAGAAGATGAGGATTGTTAAGGTCAATCACTTAATTCTATGAACCAATAGAAACCCTAACATTCAATAACCGCTGTATGCGATTCTCCCTCCAACAACCACTGCTTTCCCTTTTCCTATATTATGAGGCTAATAATTTCCTCTGATTCATTAGCTCGGTATGGCAACGTAAACAAGTCATCGAGTCATTTCACTTTGCTTTTGAGTTGAGCGCTACGTGTGTGCCTCTATGTGCTGCGCTTCAAAGAAAAATTTCCATTAGTTGATGAAATGTTTGTGAAAAGTTAATTGGTTCACATTGCCCATTCATCTATTCATATTCTCGCTTAGAAAAGAAAAAAGAGCATCGAAGTGAAAAACCAGAAATATCACACTACACTACTGCCTATCACAAGATACCTACTCCTTGTGCGGCAATCGGCAAACGCTTTTAAACGTTTGAATATTGAAACGTTGACAGTTTGTGTATAGATTTGTATTAGAGTTCAACAACAAACTGATTGGGAATTGCGGCGGCATCTCTCATTGATTTTCAATTATGAAGAAGAAGATGAATTGAATTTGAATTTGAATTTACAAAAGACTGCCACATGGAAAAGAGAAAGATTGTTTTTCACTCTGAGCGATAAGTTTGGACGAGAGATTGACATGTGTTGACAAAATGTTAACATTAACTTAAGTGGTACACAATTGGGGTTGAAGGTCCTTGAATTTATGGTTTAAACATAGATACCCAAGTGCAGAGAGTTTTAAAAACATTTCTTACGAACTCCTTATTGACTTTCATCGTCTATCAGATCGGTGACTTACCTGTAAAGAAAGAAAATAGAAAACATTAATTCTAGCTGTGCAATGAAATGCTGATTTGATATTTAATAGAAAGACGGTTTTAGGTAAATAACGAAGAGCTATCTAGGACAACCTAAACGGACAATAATTTACGTATTTGCACTTGGAACGTGCGTATGTTGAATGGGCCGCGCAAAGCTGAACAGCTAGCCGAGCCCCTCCCAGCCTCAACCCTGATGTAACAGCCCTCCAGTAGATGCGATGGGATGGACCGGGCCTGAGAGACTGTACTTTCTACTATGGGAATTACCAACTTGATGGGAGATAGCGCTTGTTTGGATGCGAATTCGCTGTCAGAGGAAGACTTAGGCAAAAAGTCTTGAGCTTTCCCGAAGTCAGTGAAAGAGTGACACCGATCCGCATCAAGGCCAAATTCCACCACCTAAGCCTCATAAGCGCCCATGCCCCTACAGAAGAGAAAGACGACGCTACCAAAGAAAGTTCCTCACCAAAACTTATGAGCAGTGCCCCAAACATGACATTAAAATCCTCTTGGGAGATTTTAATGCCAAAATTGGCACGGAGGACATCTTTTATAAGAGGATCGAAAACATAGCCTGCACGACACCACTTCCGATAACGGACTTAGGCTCATAGATTTTGCAGCGGGAAAAAACATGGTAATAAGTAGCACGCGATTCCCACGTCCCGACATCAAGGGCACATGGCGATCCCCAGATGGTCGAACCTGCAACCAAATCGACCATGTTGCGATTGACGGATGACACTCCTCCAGCATCCTTTGAATGTCCGTACCTTCCGAGGAGCAAACCTCGACTCGGACCACTACTTAGTTGGTGCAAAACTCAGAGTAGTTCAATGTTGGAGACTTCAATCGATAGAGACCGCCGCTGCCTGTGCCGATCGCGTATCCCTTGAGCTTGCGAGGAATCCTTTGACTGATGACATGAACCCGGAAGACCAATGACAGCTGTGTCAACAAGCCATAAGAAGTACTGCGTCAGGTATTAGGTTTCTCACACTAGGCTATGCTCCAGCGCCTAAAGTCTTCAACGCCAAACCAGAGGGAATCAGAAGCAAAGGTAGACCTCATCTTCGATGGAGCGACCAGGTAGAAGGAGATCTCCGCCAACTTGGAGTGCAAAATTGTAGACGGCAGGCTAGAGATCGAGCCGGCTGGAGGGGCATATTGGACAAGGCCTAGGAGCACCACGCTCTAGTTGAACCACCTAAAGAAGAAGAAGATCTAGGACAACCTGGAGTGGGTAAGAGACATTTACTTCTCACCGAGCAACACTCCCGAAAAAACTCGATCCAGCATTTTCATCAAGCTGCAAGCTTAGGTCTGTTAAGATCCCGATCGGAAGAATGTTGAAGAACACAACTTGGTAGAACAAGTCAAGGCAAAGTTGAGGTAGGGCAGGCTAGCAGGTCTGTTTCTGTAGAAGTACAGACGGGAAAGTGTTCATAGAACAACTTCGTAAACTGTTGCGACCGGGGCGGGGGCTCTTAAGTACTTATCGGAGAATAGTTGATGAGGTCCTATTCAAAAAGCTACAGAGGCAAAAGATCGAAGAATTTGAAGCATCAAGAGAAGTTCGAAACAAATCCGCCGGTACCGATTGAGGACTATCTTCGCCTCTACTTTCCCACGATCCTGTAGCACTGCCAACCTCAACTCAGATCCCAAATGTAGGAAGAGACACATAAACATAACAAGCCAACTATATTAATTTGACATAAACACAGACATTCGTCGAGGGACGATCAACCACAAATATGTTTGTTGCTCCTTTAATCCCAAACTTACAAAATTAATACCCAAAGGGTAGAATCTGTCATCCATGATGTTACCGAGAACAAAACGGAAACACAATCTGACCGCAAGACTCATTGAAACCGGTCATGAGGTCAACTTCAATCCCAATCATCAAAACTAAGAGAAATGCAAACGAATGTCATGCAATAAATTGTCATGCAGTTGATCCATCACCATCATCATCATCATCATCATCGTCAAAACCAGCAAGATGGCCCACTGTACTTAAAGGAAAAAAACGAACAAACACTCTGTGTCCTGACACATCAGTAATATGATTCGGCCTTCAACCATCTGCGCACTTTGTGTCCCTATAGTGAGTCCCACATCCATCGCACACACGCAAACTCAATTATTAAACTTTGCGGAAGCTTCCCCGTCTCTCGCCTGCAATCCTTGAAAATAAATTTATCGCAATAAAATAATAATCCCCCCGACGCATAAATCTTCTGTCAAAAAATGAAACAAACACAACGCACAATCAAGTCATGCAATTGGGATGCCATTTCAGGTTCCTCCCCCTCCTCCATCTCCTCCTTCACCAATTGCCCACCACTCAGCCAGCACACAGGGTATAACAACTGCCGATTTGCTTATATTCAAATGGTACAAGGAGTCGCACAGCCTGGAATTCGGAGGAGACGCGTCTTCATATCCATGATTGATGAAGGACTCAGTTTATTATTTTGTGGGGGGTTCTGACTTCTGACTGTCTCATATTCCTACTCGTAGAAGTCCCAACACAAAAATCAGGGTAATCGAATCAAAATATTTAATAAATATTATTACTCCGTCAATGAACAGATGTTTCGAGGGAATGTATCGTCTTTTTTTCTGTGGGTAGTTTTTTTTGCACTCAACGGCAGCGTTTTGTTTTGAGAGTAAATTTAATTGAACAATCAATTTCCTTTGTTGTGAGACGACGCGACGGCGAGTGAAGTGGATTTGCATTTCAGATTTACAGTAGGTACCTTCCTAAATAAATGCAGAAACCGTTTTATTTCGTTTTCTGTATGAGACGAGAAAAAATGAAAGATGAGTCCTTGGGTCTTTGTTTTGCGTTCACTGGCACTGGCATTAAAGTGGCCAAATAGGTGATGTCAGAGTGCAGGTTTATGACAGTAAAATGTTCAAAAAATTGATGTGTCTGTGGTTTGGCTTTGCATTGAGACAGATGCCTGAGTGACTTTGACAGCAACAGGTAAACAAACTATTAATCTGGAAGATGATAGAGTTCTTCTTGTTGATGTGAGTCAATCTATCCTGATGTCAGAATAGGCGGCTATATGTAGATACTCTGCATCCTGCTGAATGATTTGCTCTTTGAAATGGATTTGCAATTTTTTTTAGAGGGTTGAGAAATTGTTGGTTCAGTATCTAAAAAAAATTAAAGAGCAAATAAAAATGGTTTTAATGTTTCGTCTCCCCAACTTAGGGGTTACAACTCAAAATGCTGTTGTTTATCGAATCAAGGGCATGATAAAGTCAAATAACCACACTCAAATATTTAAGGGGGTGGTGCCCGTTTAGTAGTTCAGTGACATCATAAGATATCGCTACAGTACCTTTCCGCTTATCATGGCGACTGAAGGAGTCATCACATCTAGACTATTGACATCAAAGTGTGCCTATCATATTTACTATAAGACCTTTAAACGTTTCCACAAGTGTGCACTCAGATCCCAGGGTTTACACGACTGAAGATCACCAGAAGGGAGATCACTCTAAAAAAATGGAGCATTTCCGTTTCTAAAAGTGAAAACACGTTTCGCCAAATTTCGTCAAATAACGAGTTCCTACTATGGAAATATTTGCTAATAGTACCCTGCCTGGCACCGCCCACCACTACACGTGGTACTGATACTGGACCGAGCATCAATGCACGTGTCAAAGCTACACGGATTTCGAGGACTAACAAAATGAAATATAGGACGAGATTTAAGAGTTGTGAGTTGGAACGTTGGAAGTTTGACTGGTCAGAGTTTTGAAGTGGATGTGATGACAAGAATGCGACTGAAATGTTTTGTGCGTCCAACAAACAAATGCTGGAAAACTAGAAAAACAGCCAGTTTTTAGTATAGTTGATGAAAATTAAAAAGCCTACAAAATTGTCTGCTATGGAAAGCGATCAGGGTAAATACGGATTCGGTATCATACTTGCCGAAGAGCTGGTTTGGCAGCGTATTGACCATTCCGAAGTAAAGTGACATTTTGATGTCTCTTAAATTTGTGATACGAGGAAAGGTATGGAATGATGTCTGTGTATAAGTTCCTCAAATCGGATATGAGCAAGTAAAAAAGGGTAGTTATACTTTTGATGGATTTTCACAATCTAATTGAACATATCCCAAAAGAGGAAGAATTTTTGTGTGTTGGCGGAGAATTGAGTGTATATGTTACTAGGAGGACAAATAAGCACTAACTTGGAGACATGTGGTACGGTATTAAAGGAAGAAGATAAGAAGATAAGTTACGATAATTTTATTATTTAGAGTCTAATTGCTTTATCGAATTAAATACTAAAGTTTATCAAAGAAGATCAACACATTATCACATCAGTGTCAGTGTGTCAGTGGTTAAAATGAAACCAAATTGACTGGCATTTGATTGCCAAATTTATGAATTTAATAATGTCATCAATATTTATTCATCATACTATGTAATGTAATGTATATATGTATATACTGTATATAAATTCCTTGTAAGTAATGTTTTTATTATAAAATCTCATTTTTCTGGTGTTTGAAATGGAAAAAAAATTTATGAAAATTATTAAAATTTTAACTTTATTCTTCTTCTTTTTCTTCTTCTTCTTCTTCTTCATCGTCATCTTCCGGCTGCTGTTGAGATTGCAGTTCTTCTTCTTTATCGTCTTCAACACCATTTGTGTATGAGTCTTCAACGATTTCGAAGTAAAATGCTTCATCTTCAATGTTATCGCTTAGATATGGCGAAGCATTGAGACAAGCTTGCCCATTACACTGGTCACAAGCTAAAGAGCACTGCAACCCTGATTTCCTGCATTTTCATAACGAACCACAACCAAACTTGCAGTTTCAAAAGATCGTATTAAGTAATTCCTCTCGAGCAGGTTTTAGAAGTGTCGTAATTGGTTCAAGGAATCCGTTAAGCATTGTCCAACCCCACTCCTGGGGATCCAAATCATACCCTAACCAAGTTTGAACTTGATAAAAAACACTACTAAGATGTTGTTGAGCTGCTGCACTTGTTGGCGGAATATTTGATAACTGTACAGGTTTATAAATTTGGTAGACTTAACGTACTGTGTATAATGAAAATGATCGATATTTGCCACAGATGTAGGAGCATTATAGACTGCCAACATCGTTTGAATTCCATTTTCAAATAATTTTTGAATCGGACAGTTTTTTTCTTGAAATGCTGCAGCAAGTTCGTCCAAATTCGGTTGTTTCTCGAATGCTTTTAAAAAAGTTTTTTTTTCCTTTTTTAAAAAGCGCAGAAGTAGTGTCAAAGCCACTTAATGAGGCTTCAGCCACATTCGGCTAAGAAAACTACAATCGGCTAAGCCCTCGGCCTTTGCCAAAACAAGCTGAAACTTTGGCCGAAGCCGAAAGTTCAGGTTTTGGCTATTGTGCGTCGTAGTAGGCGCTGAAAAAAAAGTTCATTTTCGTTTTTCGTAGAATTATGCTATAACCTTGCGCATTCTGGTCTCTATCTCGCAAATTTTTCAATGTATAAAAAAAACTGTTGAAGCAAAAGTTGTAGAGAATTTTATCTTCTACAATAGTGTAATACACACAAATAGCAAAAAACCCATAGTAAACGAGATATAAGCCAACAGTATGTAGGTTTTGAGACAACTTTTAGGGTATCAAAATAGAAGCTCATACAAATTTACAGCTGGGTATCTCAAATTCCGAGGTGAACTTATTATAATGACTGGGCTAACTACCAACAGGCCAGGCTACATGGCCTTTTGAGTGGTAGAATGATGAAGCTAAAGCAATTATAACTAATAAAAGGGACTTTCAAAGAATGGTTAAAGTGTCTTTCAAATAATAATGCTGAAAAGACTAGCCTCGGAAAGGAATACAATAGCTACAGAAAAGAAGCAAAGAAGAAGTGTTCCCAACTCCAGGCTAAGTGCATGGAGAGCATGTTTCGGTATTGGGAGAAATTTCTACCATGGCCGCTCATGCAAATCAAGCTATTCAACAAATTCGCCCAAACAACTAGAATTATTGCGCAACAGTCTTTAAAAAGCCGCTCAAAGAAAAAGAAATGCTCAGAAGATTCGCTAGCCGAAGTTCATTGACGATGCTCTAAAACTGCTTCTTGTGGCTGAAGATAAAACTCTAGTACAGGTGGCGAGAATATTGTGAAGGCCTTTTTAACAAACAGTTTCCTCGATCGCACTTTCCAGAAGCTAAACCTCAGTTAAAAAAAATACCCGACATCAAGTTCGAAATAGTTAATGAGGCCAGTCAAGAGCTCCGGAAAAGACAAAAAGGAGCTGGGTCGGATGAAATGCCGTATGAGTGTTTTGAAAAAGATGTGAGACATCGGGCTAACGAATCTCATCTACAAGCTTATTAAAGGTAATAGTCTGCCTAAACCTGTGGTACCCATATCGTGTGATGCTTAGTTTGTCTGCCTGGTTAACCCAGAAGTTCGTGGTTCGAATCCCAACAGATCCAAAATGTTTTTCCACGGGTATCGCCTTTCGTGAGGAATTGGCAAGTCTTCCGTTAGTAAATTCATTGCCAAGAAAAGAAAAATTAACCGTCCGGAATCGGTAGAAAATTGTAGGTCCCCTGCATTCCCTCACGATGCATGGTTCATGGTTGTGAGGAATGCAAAGGTTGATCACCCTCTGGTTCCCATCTAAGGGATTAAAGAGTTGAAACACCATCTTATCGAATCTGGACTGGCGTGTCTACCTATCAGGCAGTTTCCTGTAAGGACACTAATAGTGGAACTAATTACTCTGCGTCGATCTAGTGCTCATCTTCTCGGAGGCGTCCTGCTTTAGGAAAAGTTTGCATGTAGCGATAGGTATACCTATATTGTTCCTTTCAGGTCGAAGATGAGAAGTCGTTGGTTTTTTGGCAAGTTCGTCTGCAATACAGTTGCCTGGTAAATTCCAGTGACCCGGTACCCATGAAAGGTGAATAATGAACTGTTCTGACATCTCCTTTAGAGACGTGCGACAGTTTTGGACAGTATTAGATTTTGTAGAGACAGAGGCAAGAGCTTTGAGAGCAGCCTGACTGTCTGAGGAGATGCGAATATCCGTGGAGGATACAACGTTTTCTCTAAGCCAGGAGAGGACTTCTTTTATCACCAGAATTTTCATTTGGAACACACTACAGTAGTCAGTCAGGTAATCCAAGGTAAAATGAAAAAAAATCGTGATTTTTTTGCAGAATTGCGTTGTGCTTGTTGACTTCAAGAAGGCATTAGATTGACAACCGCATGATATGACATCGGTGTCAATCAAACAACACGAAGTTTCAACGTTTTGTGTAGGTAATCTACACGATCGAAGATGTGTACGAAGGCGCAGTGACGAAAGTAAAATATCCACCTAGACTCACTGAAGCATTCCAAGTCACAATAGGTGTATGTTCTTTACTCTTCATTACAGTCCTCGGTTATCTGCTGGTGGCCTTATGGTTAGCATGTCTGGCTGTTACATAGGTAGACACAGCTTTCAACGACGGATTGGCTATTCCACTAAGAGTCGATCAACTGCCATGAAATGCACATTCTCAGTTATATGTTCGGGGTTGGCAAAATATTGCAGGTCGCTTCCATTTCTCAAAAAATATTTTTGATACAAATCGCTAGGCCCAGGGTGTTCCCAGCACTGTTGTGCTCTCAGTTTTTTTTTTATCTATATGGCTATCTGCTGGAAGTTAAAGAACAGAACACCAGCGTACATCAACTATTATAAGGTAGGACCCTACAGGGATGTATGATCTTCTTTGTATGATAGAAGCAATTAGCGTATCTTTGAGTGTTTTACAAGGTGGTTAATGTAGTAGTCTTAAAAAGGTTGAGTACCTACTTGTGTTGCCCATTTTCTGATCCAGGCATGCCTATTCCAGACATTTGTTTGGAATAAAAATGTGCTTCGTAAAAGCAAAAATTTGGAATATATCTGGGATCTATGATAAATAGTGGAGTAAATCATGATGAAGAGGACGACGAAATGTGCATTAAGTTGGTCTCAAGAATGAAACAATCCAAAATCGGGAAGTGTGCCTACGCATTCTGAGGTCAACGCGGCGTACCTCACGAGCGGATCACTAGTCTGAAGCAGTTAAGTGCGAGAGTTGATTTCTTTTCGAGATCACGATGTTCGTAACGTTGAAAACGAAGAAGAAGAAGAATGGCTTCAAAACTCTAATTAATAAAGACTATAGTGTCAGCCATCTTTAAGAACCTTAACCCTTCTTCTGTCTTTAGAACAAAAAACGTGAATACTTTATGAAAAAATTCAACTCTACACACCATGAAGGCTGTCATTGAGACACAAAATCAACACATTTCCACAGCTTCAACTCTTCATCTTGATGTCACAAGCAAACATAGCCATCAAATTTCAATTCATATGTCCATGCCCATGCCCATGCCTAAGCCCCACTGACTATACGATCACTAAATCATTCACTCAAACAAAGCCTCAATCTTATTGCACAGCACCAACAGTCCCAACCCAGAGTCAGAATCTCTAATTCACACATTTCCTTTTCAAAGCCTCGTTACATTGTATTTGACGTCTTTGCTGCCATTGGTTTCTTCTGTGGTTAGGTGAACACAACTACAGAGTAAAAAAAAAGAAGAAAAAAACAAATAGCAACTGATCGTATTGTTAATCACTTAATGAAACAGAACTCTTGACATGTAGCAAAGCCACAAACTCGAGTCAAGATTTGCGGCTTCTTCCACCAAATATGATCTGTGCTGTGGGAAACACACACTGTTGCCTCATCTTCATCATCTTCATCATCATCGTCATCTTCGTCAAACATCCATCGAGTCTTTCTTCGTGTATTTCTTTTTCTGTCAAATCTTTAAAGGTGTGTACTGTGTAGATTCAACTTTAAGTCAACTTACATACTGGTGTGCTGGATGCTGGTGGTGTGGTGACAGAACTATGATGGGAAGCTTCACAGATCACTGTGCTGCAACAACACTTCCATGGATTTCATGCTAAAGCAGCAGTGTGCTTCCACAACTTGATTTTAGTGTTATGTTGCAGTTGGTGCTTGTTGGGAGTTGTTTTGCTCACTTCAATTGAATGTAGATATCTGTAACTGTAATTGATTGATCATAACCTGTTGCATGTCAATGTTTCAATTTTAACCACAAAAACAAATCGAGAGCGGAGTCTTGTTTCACTTTTGTAGGTATTCGAATCGAATTGCATTTAGAGACACTGACCGCGCACTTCTGCGATCGATGGCTTGTGTTTATTTGTCATTGTGAAGGAAGCTACATTCTGAGGAGGGGTATAGAATCAGGGTTAAGGCGTGCCCCACGAGCGGTTCACTAGCCTGAAGTAGTTAATGGGGAAAGCTATGATAGCTTCGACATTACAATGCTCGTAACGCGGGAAAAAGGATGAATAGAAAGAAGGGAGGGGAATTCGAAAGAAATGCTCCCAAATGACCCTAAGGAATGTCTTGATGGAGACTGGAAATAATTTAATGTTTCATTTCAATTGCATACTACGGGGCGAACTTTCCTTTCCAAAAGAGCTGAAGGTGGATTCTAAAAATCACTTCGAATTGCTGTGAAATGAGTCAATTGAGCTCAAGTCGATCTTGCCATTTTCTTTTTGACCAAAGCAACAGAAGGAAGGAAAGGATACGCTGCGCTGTTGGAGCGCCCTCCAACATTGTCTTTAGAGCTGACTCCTTCCTCATCAGGAGTAATTTTAGTTGATTTTGATTTTCAGTCATGCCTCTTACGATTCTTAAGATTGTCTCATCCAACTGAGCAATCTTGATGTCCAGTCCAGTGGTTTAGCTTCTGGTGAAGCCATCAAAACACTTCGCACGTTTTCTCACCTCCAAACTGAGCACGTCCATCACAAAATTATTGATGAATGAAGTTATTTTGGCAATCTGACACTTGTTCTCCGCGACTGTGTGGTACCTTCTTTCACATAAACTCCGAACTCATTGATTTTCAAAACCTCAAACAGGTTCACTAAAAGACACTGGTGGTCCCGCATAATTTACTGAACTCATAATCCCGCAGTCTCTAACTCGAGTGGTGATTGAATATGCAAAACACCTCACAAAATTAACGCGAATCAGATAAACTCGCCAATGATTTGCTGAGTCGATAAGAAACCTTTCCAATGCAGTGTTTGGTTTTTTTTTTTTGTGGGAATGTGTGGGCATTATTATTGCCTCAATTTCAAAACATACACAAATGGCACAAAAAGGAAACAATTTG
Organism: Melanostoma mellinum; assembly: GCA_914767635.1. Classification (NCBI taxonomy): domain Eukaryota; kingdom Metazoa; phylum Arthropoda; class Insecta; order Diptera; family Syrphidae; genus Melanostoma; species Melanostoma mellinum. Next base: position 173,089,897 of record OU612059.1, on the reverse strand, counting down.
TTTTGACGTGCGAGACCACAAGAATTATACCAAACGAATATTACAATTTTGTTTTAATCAAGTTTGGCACTGCATGTGGCTTAAGCTGGACGTTAAGTCTACACTCTTACATACATTATCCGTTTTAAAGTCGTTAACGATCAACTTGAATTGGATAAACAGACCAGTGACCTCCAATTAATCACTCTCTGGCAAGTTGTTAGTTGTCCAGTATTTTTGAGATCTGAATGGCCATTGTTGTATGTTGTTGGAGTAGCGATTAATTGCCGTGACAAAAGTGCTTACATTGTTGTAACAATAGCTGCTAACAAGAGAAGGTATAGTTTTGTGTGTTTTCTGTTAGCTAAAGGTGGAGCACTCTCCTCTCACTGATGTTATCCCATGCAGAACACACACAAAATCGCACACCGAGAATTAAAATCTGGAAAATGAATTCGAGTGCGAAGAACTTGATCGATTGTTTTTTTGGAAAATTTGCATAATTATGACTTAATTAGCAAATGTTAAAGGCACGGAAGCAACAAATTTTGTGTATTACTTTGTCGTGTGGCAGGCACTCGTTTATAATCTTAACTCAAGGCGGTGCTTGATAAATCGCATCGGAGTGGCGAGTTCTGTCCAAGGTTTTGTGGACTGAAATCGAAAAAATGGTAAGTGTGACATTCACACTTGACGGGGAACAGTTTTCGGATAGAAAACCTCCTGAAACATATTTTACGGGTAAAAAACTAATTTATTTATTTATTATTATTTTTTAGACAGACAATGCGATTTTTCTGGTTTTACCATCCTGGTGTGGTCAAAAAGTACCTCGAACTCACCAAACAGATCTTTGACAGTAACACGGGTTTGATTTGTTAAAAATGGAAGCAAATATTGACTTACGAAAGTTACATTCTTAGGTCATGTGGTCACTTTATGGGCGAAAGAACTAGAACAAAATTGCTTAATCTTCAGCTCTCAAATTGGTTTTAATTTTGACGATTTAACGCTTAGTATACCTACTTGGCCATGTCCTAAGGTTTGGTTTGAATAAAAAGGGGGGACTAAATACTTTTGCACTAGAATGGCTTCCCGCAGACCTTACTTTAAAGCGTAAGGTAAAACATGAATATATTTAATATCAGTACTGTTGAATAACGAAACGAAAAAGATTTAATAATTTTGTATGATAACGAACGAAAATGAAATTAATGAATTTGCACTCTTGGTTTGGTTTTTCCCACGACGACAAAATGGTGCACCAACTCGCACGCAGTGTAACCAAGAAAAGAAAAAAACAACGAAATGTAAAACTGTATACAAATTTATTTTGGTGTTACCTCGAGTGTGGTCCAACAGCAAGTGACCGAACAAAATCAATTTACACAGCTTGATCAAAAGAAGTGTATAACACTTTTACAATACGAATGATAAGACATGAGGAAACAAAAGAATTTAATTTTACAGCTAGAGAGTAAGAGCTCTGAGCGAATTACAGCTAGCTAACGACTACATCATATGACAAGTAATTTACAGTAGCCAAAATACAGAAAAACAATAGGGTAACGTATGTTAGGTTTGTCAAATGCGAACACCGAATAATTTTTAAATTTAAATGCACATGGTTTGTATGTTGGAATAAAAACTCGATACGTTCTCAAACATTCCCCCGCCCCTGAACAACGTTTCAGCAGCTGGGTAGGATAGCTAACTTGTGAATTGGTCGAACAAGATTTCCATTAGCCGTTTTAAGTGTGACGACACGAACTATACCATCTTCGCCAGGATGGGTCTGAATGACTCTGCCCATAAACCATTTTCCAGGCGGTAGATTTGCTGTTTTGATGACGACGAGATCATCGACCTTGATGTTTGCCTCTTTCTTTTGCCATTTGGGACGATTCTGCAGTGATGTCAAGTATTCCGTTTGCCAGCGCTTCCAGTACCCTTGTATTTTTGCTTGTAGGTTTTGCCAGCTGGATAGTCGATTGATTGGTATATCCAACAGTGACGGCTCTGGGATCGCAGCATATGACTCACCTAGAAAGAAATGAGCAGGCGTTAGTGGATCTAAGTCGGAATCAGAGATGGCGCATAAAGGTCGCGAATTGAGCACAGCTTCGATTTGCGTTAATAGCGTATAAAATTGTTCGAAGGTAAGAACATCTGGTCCTAGTACCCGGTGAAGATGTCTCTTCACAGATTTGACGCCTGCCTCCCACAAACCGCCGAAGTGTGGTGCCGCAGGAGGGTTAAAGTGCCACGATATGCCATCTCGGGCTAACGATTCTGCGATAAGCGAATTATGTTGCTCAGATAGAACGAGTTCATGCATTTCTGAAAGTAACCGAGCACCTCCAACGAAGTTTGTGCCATTGTCGGAATACATATGCGACGGTTTTCCACGGCGCGCGACGAAACGACGGAAGGCAGCAAGAAACGCGTCGGTGGTTAAATCACTCACAAGTTCTAAATGTATCGCTTTTGTAACAAAACACACAAAGAGGGAGATATAGCCCTTAGAAACGGTTGATTTTCGTCCTGATTTCACTTTTAAGGATATAGGCCCGGCATAATCACAACCACAATGCGTAAACGGTCTACAAGGTCGAATTCTTTGAGGTGGAAGATTTCCCATTAGTTGCTTATTGGTTTGAGTTCTTTGAAAAAAGCAGTCAACACAATTGTGAGTTATTTGTCTTATGACATTCCGGCAGCCAATAATCCAAAACTCTTGTCTCACGAGCGCGAATAAAGTAGAGACACCCGGGTGTACGAACCGAACGTGTGCGTCGCGAAGGATCAGTTTGGTGATAGCATGTTCCTTGGGTAGAATGATGGGATGTTTTACATTGAACGAAATATCAGCGTTTTGAATTCTGCCTCCAACTCGAAGAATGTTGTCGCTATCTAGAAATGGAGTAAGATTGATTAATTTGCAGTTGTTCGGAAAAAACCCACGGCGTTTGTAGGACTTAATGTCATCACCAAAGAATTTATCCTGTAGCCATCTGATGATCCGATTTTTTGCTTCAAACATCTCATCTGGTTTGAACAGAATTGAGGAATGTTTCTTTCCCTTGCAGATTGCGATAGCGCGATTTATTTGGACAACAGTTCTTACCAAAACGTTCCATGATGAGATTCGGCTGGAGAGTATTTCGAATGGATGCTCCTCACTCACAGTGTGTAACGAGTGTGTAGGTTCGATTTTGGCTTCGGTCATGCACCTAGGATCGTCGTCAAACTCGACAACAATCGGCCACTTCTCACGTTCGTCTCGAAGCCATTGGGGACCTGTCCACCAAAGCGGGTGCTGCAACAGCTGTGCAGGTAAAATGCCACGAGAAGCGCAATCAGCTGGATTGCTCGCAGATCGAACATGAAACCATCTGGACATTGGAATGGCCTGTAAAATTTCTGCTGTGCGATTACCGACGAAAATGTTCCACTTACGTGCAGGAGCGGACAACCACGAAAGAACGACCCTTGAATCACACCACGCGTATACATCAGCGAATGTTACGTTTAAGGCCTGTTGTACTGCAACGAGCAGTCTGGCCAACAAAAGAGCGCCGCAGAGCTCTAAGCGGGGAATACTGAGTTGTTTTAAAGGGGCAACACGAGATTTAGCCGCAATTATGTTGGTTTCAAAGCTACCATCGACACGACGAAAGCGCGAATAAATCACCGCAGCGTAGGCAGCACTCGATGCATCCGAAAACCCATGTATTTGGAACGAATCGCGTGATAACCCGATGGGTCTTGGTATTTGAATGTTTGTCAAATTCGATAATTCACTGCGATACCGATTCCATTGCATAGCGATTGCATTAGGGACTTGTTGGTCCCACTCCAAATTCCGATGCCAAAGTTCTTGGAGGAGAATTTTCAATAAAACGACCGAAGGACATAGAAACCCGAGTGGATCGAAAATACGTGCAACGTCACGAAGAATTTGTCTTTTTGTGACCGATTCGGTAGGCACACAGTTTAACCGAAAGCTAAAGACATCGCACTTTGAGTTCCAATAGAGCCCGAGCACTTTTATCCACGAATCCGCGTCGGTATCGATTAGCACATTGGATTCACCGCTGTTGTCGCTATTTGGGATAAGTTTAACCGAATTACTTTGCCACTTGCTTAATTGCATACCGCCTTTTGACACAAGGTCTATTAAGTTCGACTGTTTATATAACGCTTCATCCAAGGTGTCACCGCCCGAAACCACGTCATCAACATAGAAATCGTTTAACACTATTTCCGAAGCGACAGGAAACTCGTTTTCATAGTCTCTAGCAAGCTGCTCAAGAACCCGAACCGAAAGAAAAGGTGCACAGGACGTTCCGTAGGTCACAGTGCGCAAACGAAAGTGTTCTAAAGGTTCCGACGGAGACTCTCGCCAAACGATACGTTGAAAATCGGAATCCTTTTCCGACACCCAAATTTGGCGAAACATTTTAACGATGTCCGCGGTAAAAACGAATTGATGTCGTCGAAAACGAAGGCAAACAGCGAAAAGATTCCTTTGAATAGGTGGACCTATCATCAACGAGTCATTAAGACACTGACCGTACGAGTCCTTGGACGACCCATCGAAAACGACCCGAAGCTTAGTGCTGGTACTGTCCGGTTTCAACACAGCATGGTGAGGCAGATAAAAAACATTTGGCTTATTGATGTCCACACTGGGGACCTTTGTCATGTGACCTAAGGCCAAATACTCCTTCAAAAAGTTGTTGTAGCTTTCATAAAAGCTTTTGTCGTTGGAAAACTTCCTTTCCATGGATTTAAGTCTTGAAAAAGCTCCATTAAACGAATTCCCGAATTGGGTTTGAGATTTAAATGGAAGATCAACAATATACTTGCCATTAGCATCGCGGCGATGAGTCCGTAAAAAATGTTCTTCAATCTCCTGGTCTTCCTTGGAGGTTATTGACTTTGGATTGACTTCTTCAACTGTCCAAAACGCTTGTAAAATGGCGTCTACATCTAGCTCGGCGTGATGTGATACAAAGCTAGCCTTCTTCAACGATGGTAACTGACCGGCCAACACCCAACCGAAGATTGTATTTTGTGCAATGGGGTGGCCTTGCTGGCTTTGTACAACTCCCTCGATTAGAACATTCCACGCCTTGTCAGCACCCAATAAAATATCGACAGGATGCGATTTATTGAATGCTGGATCGGCCAGGTTCAACTGGTGTAAATGTTCCCAATCCTCAATGCTAAACGAAATCGTAGGTAACTCGGAAGTCACATTGGATAGGATGTAAGTATCAACTGGGATACTGAATTTATCACACCGTGACGTTATTACCAGTGATAATAGGCCTCTGGATTTACCCGCACTGGTAGATCCAATACCGCTAATGGGTATGCGAGCGTTTCTTCGTTTGAGTCCCAGGCGTTGGGCACATGACTCCGAAACGAAAGAAACCTGCGAGCCTGAGTCGATGAGGATTCGAACTTCCTGATACGCACCACGAACATCTTGTACCTTTCCTATGGCTGTTGGCAGCAAAGTGTGTGGAATTGGATGAGCTGTGTTAAGCGAATGGTTGTTTAGCACGAATGAATTTGCTGTCGAAGCCGAAGTATTTTGAGGAACAAACTCCCGAATTGGTACTCGATTCAACGAACTGTTAATTGTGTTGGCTGGCACATTTTCATTACGATTAATGAAAACCGAAGCGTCGTGCACCAAGGTATGGTGACGCGATTTGCAGACCGAACACCGAAATTTGGACTGGCATCGATTCGACGAATGACCAGACCGCAAGCAGTTGAAACAAACTTTGTTTGATTTAACGAAGTCCCTTCGAGCGGTAACCGTCATCCCCAAAAAGTCTGGGCACTGTGATAGCAGATGCGAAGCGTTACATTTGGCGCACGATGAAACCGATGTGGTGTGCATGCTCTTGACTCCCGAACTCTTTGACCTAATACCGTCCCGCGAACTAGAATGTGCACTCTCGAGTGCATCACACCGTCGTTCCAAAAAATCTAGGAACTCGTCAATAGTAGGATAATCGACCGTGCTACTGTCTTCGGACCATGCTTTCCGCGATTCGGGGTCGAGTTTGTTAAGCAAAAGGTAAATTATCCATGGATCTCGACTGAGCGAATTCACCGCAGTCAAACCCCTCACAATTTCATCCGCGCCGTTCGATATTTTCCGTAACTGTTCGACGTTACACTGGTTGGACGACGGTAAGTCCATGAACGATTTGATGTAACCGTTTATAATGTGGCGCGGCCTATCATACCGTTTTACTAATCGCGCCCACGCGTCTTCGTACGTCGAATTTGTCAACGGTAAATGGCTAAGAAGACCTAACGCGGTGCTACGCAAGCATGATTTCAGAAAAAGAAATTTTTGAATCGGCGTGAGATTCTGTTTGCTATGAACCGCACTTTCAAACATGTCCCTAAATGATGGCCACTGGTGATACTCCCCGGAAAACGGTTCGATGTGGATCTTGGGTAAAAAGAAATCTCTTGAGTCTGTATTGCGCGATTTATTAAGCGATTCGAGTATTAGTTTTTGCTGATCAGCAAGAAGACCGACGACGTCTTGGCTTCGCTCGACTTTTTCCCGCTCTTTTATAGCCGCCAATAAGGTAGAGTGTACCGCTAAAAATTTGCCCTCGAATTCCTCGTACTCTGGAAGCGGGTCCGTATAGCCTTCCACCCCGTCAAGCTCATAAATTTGTTTTTGAGTTATATTGAACTCATCCCAAGCACTAATTGCTTTGCTCAACCTCACCTCTAAATCGCACATTGAAGTTCTGCCATCAATGGACTCTGCGAACGACGAAAGTCTCGTCAAAGAGCCTTTAAGATGGCCACGTGTGGCGCGAAGAGCCGCTAGTGAAAGCGCATGAGCCATCTTAGATTAAGTTTCTCAAACTCGAAGAAAACCTCGTTTTGAAAAGTCCTAAACTTCTTGCCGCAATCGACCAAATAATCTAAGCTACCGAAAACTTTAATGTGGGGTGCTCCTAAGACCACTATGACTGCGAGATTGACGATAACTGCTCACACTTTGATGTCGAAAAAATATTAAAAACCGAGTAATTATTGTTTTGATTTAATTTTAATGGTGGACTGTATTTTTTATCGACTTGATCCGGCGAGACACAGACCAAAAAATGTTGAATAACGAAACGAAAAAGATTTAATAATTTTGTATGATAACGAACGAAAATGAAATTAATGAATTTGCACTCTTGGTTTGGTTTTTCCCACGACGACAAAATGGTGCACCAACTCGCACGCAGTGTAACCAAGAAAAGAAAAAAACAACGAAATGTAAAACTGTATACAAATTTATTTTGGTGTTACCTCGAGTGTGGTCCAACAGCAAGTGACCGAACAAAATCAATTTACACAGCTTGATCAAAAGAAGTGTATAACACTTTTACAATACGAATGATAAGACATGAGGAAACAAAAGAATTTAATTTTACAGCTAGAGAGTAAGAGCTCTGAGCGAATTACAGCTAGCTAACGACTACATCATATGACAAGTAATTTACAGTAGCCAAAATACAGAAAAACAATAGGGTAACGTATGTTAGGTTTGTCAAATGCGAACACCGAATAATTTTTAAATTTAAATGCACATGGTTTGTATGTTGGAATAAAAACTCGATACGTTCTCAAACAAGTACAGTTGAAATATAATTCTTTCACAACCACACAGACAAAAGAACTACGAAAAGACCACGAAATTGAAAACCAAAAAGTTGTTCATGTTTAATGAAGCAGCGTTAGGAAACAAAAAATATTTGTAATGCATGACAGGTGCTTTGGATGAAAGCATTCAGCTGCAAAAGAAGAAGTAGGTATGTTTGATTTAAGAACTTGTAAAAGAGGTAATCAGCGAAAAGTACAAAGCAAGATTTTTACATATTTTATTGTGCAATACCGCAGATTAGGCGTCTTTTCTCTTTAACACTGGAATTTAGGTCTTCTTCTTTAGTGTGCAGGCTCCCGTACAACGTAAGATATTCATCTGGCTGCGGCAAACCAGGCTGCCTACTGCATTCATTCACCCTGCTAGACCAAAAATCCATAAAAAACTACTGAGAACTTTTAGTTGAACCTTAAGGCGATACGCGCACTAGACGACCAAGCTGCGGCGGCTAGTTAAACACATCCACGCGCTACGCAGCTCTGAACTCCCATGCTGAACTTATTGCTGCTGCCAGGCTACCTAGTGCGCTCTTAGCCCTAATCCACTTTGCTTCGTCAAAAGTCAACGGTTTCATTATGGTAATCATAATACGATCCGCGGTCCACTGAGTCACTCAATTTTCCATCTTCTGAAGTGGACTTAGTTCCAATGAAGGAAGTGATCATAAAACGATCCACGTGGAAACGTTAGAGTCATATCTCTAATGGAAATTTACTTTCTCATTTAAAGATGTGAAGAGATTTAATGGTCGGATTTTAGAAAATTGAAACAAAAAATGAAAGTTAGCTGCGATTGGTTAAATTTTCAAAAAAAGGTCCCAATGTTGAAGTTTTAATTTTGACACCCATGATGCTCTCTGTGGTACCAGCGCAGCGGCGTGATGGTTAGCATGTCTGCTGTTAACCTAGAGTTCGTCGTTCGAATCCCAACAGAGGCCAAAGAAAACCTCGACACACACAATTGCAAATATCCCAGCAAAAAAGTAGGTTCTCACAAATCCGAAATTGGGAAACCTGTTAACGCGTTAAGGTTCACTTGGCATCAGACCCCTCTTTACCACTGGGCCCACTGGGCCCATGCCCAGGGCCCCGCGATCACCAGGGGCCCCCGAATTGCTGAAACAACACTCAACCTCTATTGATCTGTTTTCAAGAAAAAAAAAATATTTCAATGCATTTTTTTTTGGAACAAAATTATATTCAAATTCAAAAAAAAAAAAAAAGAGGTCACTCAAATAATGATCAGGACAACGAAGCCATACACTTTTAAAAATCCAATCAGAAAAAATATCCATACGTGTATCTTACGATCGCACTTAAATGGTATTGTGAACATGGGAGTTTTCATTTTCTTGTGTATCCTTCTGACATTTGCGATGCGATCGATGGTTCGATAGGGCTACTATTGATAATTTTTGCTGTTTTCAATAATTGTCGTTTTTTTTTTTTTTGTGTAGAGAGTGTCTCTACTTATTATTAGATATATCTACTCTGAGATAAACGGCACTCAATTTTTTTTAAAGATTTCGAAGATAAATTGTGTTGAATGCTTATTTAGGTTCAAAAAAAGTTGTTAAAAGTCTTTCTCAAGCAAGATGGTCAGCGCGAGCTGAAGCATTAAGCGCCTTGTATAATTATCATCAAGAAATATGTGTATCGCCAACAGTTTAGGACAGACACGAGAGGAAACTCTTAATATTTAGAAAAAAATGTAAGTGCAATCGATGAATTTATAATTGGGCTCAAGGACAATTTTGATAACGTTGATTCATCATCCCGACAAAAAAAGATCCCGGATTCCGAATATAAGAACCTGAATCTGAATGGACTGGGTGTAGAAAAGGCTTTTTTTGACGGCTAAGAACCCTCAGTAATTTTGACTGGGAAAGAAAGGTTTAAAACCATTGTTCCCATTGTTGACACTCTAAGCGTTGATTTGAAACAACGACTACCTGAAGAAAACTGCAAATCTATTGCTTAATTTTTCACTGAAGATGTAAACGGAGATGAACTACATGCTGAATGCCTCAATTTAAAAGAATACTGGAAAACTATTTGACACGAAAATGAAAAACTGTCAATATTCTAGAACTTTATAATTTTTTAAAAACAAGTAAAATTGAAGATGAATTTCCAAATGTTGAAATTGAACTCAGAATTTTCTTAAGTACGACAGTGACCAACTGCATTGGTAAACGTTCCTTCTCTAAGTTAAAAAGAATAAAAAAACGAACTCTGGACTGCAATGGTTCAAGAAAGATTGACAAGTTTGTCGCTGATGTCAATCGAAAGCGATTTTTATCAGAGGTATCAATTTTGTAGATATGTATAATCTATGATTTTCTAATCTTAGAGCAAGAAAATGACTCCTTCAATAAACATCAATTTTTTGTTTTTTGAATTTTGTTTTAAATTTTTTTAAATAAAAATGTATTATATTGCTTTTATTTTTATATTGTTTATGTTTATGTAAATGTTTATGTTAAAACATAGACATGCTGTTATTTTTTACCTTTATAATGAATTGAAAAAAATAAAAGAATAAATATTAATTCAAAGTCATGGGCTTTTTCTGTATACCTTTGCTGCACAACATAACACTTTTATAGAATCATATAGGGGCCCCATTTTCAAAAAGTGCCCAGGGCCCCCAAAAGGTTAAAGACGGCCTTGCTTGGCATATGTCCCCGTTAGGTTCACTACTGTGAAGCAGACGAGTAGTAGAGCTGTGATCGCTTGAAAATTACAATGCTCAATGCGATTTCAGAGAAAAAGAATATTATTGTTTAAGTTTTATGTTAATTGAAAGCGGGTTTTTGATTGTTTTTTGATCAGATACTTCAACAGCAAATTAACACATTGGAAGTTTTTTTGAATTTTTCGGGTACGTTTGCGGAATATTCTTCAAATATTTTATTTGCATTTTCAACCTCAATTCAATGTTGAATTAAATGCATAAACAAGTATAGTTACGTCATCAGCACAAATCTAACAGTAACACAATCTGCTAGCATACCAATTGTATTAAACTGGCCCAAGGACCCAACCTTGAGGGATACTAGAGGAAAAATTTACGTACTGTACGCAAACCACAAAAAAATCACTTTAAAATATCGATCTGAGTCAAAGCTCCTCAAAAAACGCTAAAATACAAATCACCACACATCTCTGACATTTAAAAAAAAAAATACATGCCATTTGATAGCCCTCAACTCTCCCTAGGTTTTTGCTATGGCGAAAACCTAGGTCAACCCTGGGCGTCTTTGGGCTTCTCAAAAAACGCTTTGTGGCGACCCCAGGGCTTCAACGGACAAACCTAATTAAGGCCTAAGCGAAGTCATCACTTTCTCATTGAGAATAACGAGAAACACGAAGACAAAGATGACTTAGCATAGTTCTTATCCGACACGAGGCGTCAACAAAAACAACCTAGATGCAGTATCAGCATATTTAATATTTATTTTTTCCAACCGAATGACATACAATACACTGCATCCACGGTATAAAAGAATGGGACTTGATTAGTTTAGTAGTAGTTTAAATTGGAGTGTAAAACATAGAAAATTCAAAAGATTTTAGTCCCCCCACCAGTGGTAAGGTTTCAAACATTCGTGACTTGTCGACCTTCAGCAAAAACAAAGTAGAATCAGTGACAAAAACAAGTGTGAAAAAGGTGTTTGAAACAATATAAGACAAAGACATTTAACTTTATTTACTCAACTTAATTCTTGGGCAACTTTAAGCTTCAACATTAACAGCCTAGACGCAGTGTCACGCAATCTTATGTTTGTATAAAACGACTGATTACAAAAGAAAAGTTTGATTACGATTTTGACGTGAAGCATTATTTCTTGGCAAATTTGAAGATTTAAATAAGTTGATTTTGTGCAAAAATTATCCCTCGCCAGTGGTAGGGGCTAAAAAGAACATTCTCAATATTTGGTCCTTCGAATAAAAATAAAGTTTAATCAGTGGGAAAAACAAATGTTTTAAAAATAAAATAAAACAAGTTTAAGATGATACAAGAAGGAGATAAAAGCAAGGCAGAAAATAGATTCCATTGACGAACTTATTGCTACACCGAAGGAAAGTGTGGATTGAATCGATGATCAGACAAGCAAGAACCTTGGAAGGAATTCAAAGATAGACGATGTTATAAAAGCACGAAAACTAAAGAGGCTCACATCCGTACTTTCAGACTATGAAATTGTGTTAAGTGGATAAGACAGTGGTCACGATGAAGTAAGCTAGACATGAAAATTAGCAAATTGGATGAGAGATATAAAATTTTTGCAGAGGAGCCACATCTAGAAACGAAAACAGCAAGTCAAATGCCAAACAAAATAACAGAATCAAACGGTGGAAAGATCAAAAGGAACCGTTTTTCAGATTAACGAAAGATTGGAGTATGTGCATCAAGTCTCGAAAGCTTATTATTCTGAAAACATGTCGATCAAAAGCCAACTTGTGGTCATCCCACTGTTATCCACTTCTGGTATCCTTCAACGTACCTACTCTATTTTGAAGGTTAACATTTGAAAGAGAATCCTGCCTATACGTACCTCTAACTACAATATGAAATATTCTCAACGAACAAAAGCTACATACACCTGATCTCTTAAAGATAGCGATACTCACAACAACGTTTCAATTTCTCATTTAAGATTTTATTTATGGTTTAGGCGAAAACCAATTTTCAGTAGCAATTGGAGTTTGATGCCAAAGTGATAAGCATAGGAGCTTTCGCATAACAGACTATGGTGTCAATATTTTTTTCCTCAAAAAGATAAACAAAGTGTCTGCCTCACCATCTCATCCAGCACCATATGGTAACCTGCCTAACTACCTTCCAGAGAGCCCCCAAAAAGCACACATGCTCCAAAACTGGCACTCAAAGTAACACTATTTGAGTGCGTTAACATACCACCCGGCTTGTGGTTTCTGGCGATCGACTCCATCAGCTCAAATTACCCCATAAACAAACTGATTACAAGAGTAACCGCTATTTGGCAGCATTAAGTAATCAATATTCGTAAATCGCTTAAATCGTTAATGCTCGCTGATAACGTGTCGTGTACGTATTTGCCGTACGCTCTACGAGTCTACATACGTTTGTTTATATAGACTCTCCTGCTCCGAATTTAGAAGCCAATTCAAATAAAAAACAGACAAAACATCATTTTGGGACCGTAATTGATGCCAATAGAGTTGTTAGCTTTCGTGCAGTACCTACCTACCTACCATACCTAGCTAAGTTGCAAACAGTCTGAAAACCCGGTATATAAACAAACAAACGCGAGCGGGGAATGATTTCGCTGGCCAGATTAAGCTCGGGACGAGACTGAACTGCATCGCGCACAAAACAGACGAGAAGCACCAGTGCAAGACCATGTCGGACCATGTCATGAGAGAGGTTTCAGCTGTTTATGGAAAGCCACCAACCAGATAACTAGCAGTGCAGTGAAATAAGTATGCGATCTTTATGGTCTAACAACAGTTGTATACCAAATGGGCGAATCAAATCCAAATGAAGTTGGCAGTTTAAGTAGTCACTAGCCGATTCGACGATACCAACATGTGAATGTGATCTCCAAAGGAGCAGCGCGCCGCAATATGCAGTGGCAGTAGCTGTAGCTGTAACACTCCAGCACGTATATGCTTGTTAGCGCAAAATGGACTGCAACTGTATTTGTACTTTAAGCTACCGGGATGATAGTAGCAATCGACAAGCAAGCAGACTATTAGATTTCTCCTTTGGGGCCACCAAATCAATTGCTGCAATGAAAAGTGATAGTGCGGTGGCGCGGACAGCGGACAGCGGACAATTGACTTGAGGGGCTCTTGGTTCCGAGGAATTTCGTCGAGATACAAAACTTAAAACGGAGAACGGATTGCGGGACAGAAATTGTAACACAACTAATGTTCGTTTCGAACTCAACACAGCGGCCGCTTGCTGCCTTAAACTGAGAACTGATTACCACTGCATATGGCCAACGCTAGTACAGATGGTGAAATTAATTTTTTGTCACTTTAGTATGTCGATTACGATAAACGTCTAGTTTGTCAATGTAAAACCAACAACCAACCATACAAGAGGGAGTTTTCAATCCGTGGAATCCGTGTTATTAGTTGCCATAAAGAGCAACCCAGGGAGATTGGGATTGAGTTCTCTCTATATTAGGGGCCTATTTGTCCAAGTTGTTGATTTCGAGCTTCGAGGGTGTAATGCGAGGACCAGCTTGCAAATAAGTTGCATATTTTCGCACTCTTCGAGACCAGCGGACGGAATTTGTAATCAAGTGAAAGGAATATAATTACTAATTGAAGTCGGTTTCGTATGTCGGACGTATTCGTTTTCGTATGTGTCTCTATGGGTGCATTCGATGAGGGGCACTACTTATGGCTTTAAGGTTTTTTTTTATGGTTGAATTTGCAGGCCGTGGTACTTCTTGTGCCGAAGTAGCTGACAGCATTGGCAAAGCAATTAATTTTTAAATGAAAACTGTAATTGGTTTGTTGTAACAAGTGGACGTTTTTTACTTTTTCTTGTAGATCAAAGGAGGTTGCCATTCTCATAAGACTAGTTGTTGGTGTAGGTATTGTGCCTACGTGGAAATATGTCGTGGCTTTATTGTGATATATTCCGATTTCAATGAGGAGAGATGCTCATTCATTTTTTCTCTCCAAAATGCGAGCCTAAATAAAGCTGCTGATAGAGTTTGGAAAGGGGGGGGGGTGTACTTTAACTCTGATGTGAGAAACGAGTCTTTAGCGATGACGAAGGGCAATCAATAATCAAATCAGTAGAAAGTCTGACTTAAAAACTATGATTATCAACGTTCACCTAACTTTAGAGAATTTCCCATTTTTAAAAAGAAGAGGATTTATTATAATCGCAATACAAAGCTTATCTTAAGGCTAGTGTAACATTTGTTTCTCCCATTGGGGTGTAACTACATCTGTGTCCTCAATGTGACACCATCTACATAAGATGAGACGTAAATTTATTCCTCCTTGCCTGATTTCCAGTTTCGTTCCCCCCAACCGCCTAAAGTTTGGCGACTTTGACTTTGATCAATCATTACATTTTAAATTTCGTAGAGCTAGTGGAGGAAGTAAGTAGAAATAGTTAGTAGAAGAACTGCAAAATGTTGAAAACAACAAAACAAAACAGGTCGTATGGTAAGATCCTTGTTCAGCATTTTGTTCAAACGGAAATCGATAGCCATCGACCTCAACAGCTCAACATGTGATGCTCGATTCTGCACAAAGATCTAGGATTTTTCCTTTAGAAGGCTCACGACCATCCGCTTCGTTATGGCTTCGCAGTTTAGGGCTAGGGTAGTTTGAATTGGACAACGATTGCCAGCATCATTTGTGCCTTGGTAAAACCTCACGTTATTTTCATGAAGATGATGATATATATTTACAGTTTGGCGTAAATTGTCGTGGCATTATTTGACCATTTTCAATTGAAAAGACCAGACTAGGACATGGACTTGGACCAGCTCTGATTCGCACCTTGACACACATCCCAAGCCTTTATCGTTCTTTTGCGCAACTATTCCTAAGTCGTATGCCGTCTTGTCGAAGTCATTGGCCACCTCATAGCTGTGATTTGAGAACTTTAAAATATGTAATTTTCATGCGGGGAAAAGTGCATTACCGCGAAGTTACCCCAACAATTTGCAAAATATTTAAGCGTTCAAGGTCTATATTATTCAAGAAATCCCTGAGCTACAGCTCGAAGCCATCAGCAAAATAAAATAAAAGTAAAAAAGCGAGAAGCCATGCTTTGTGAGGAAATGGAGGGGACCTACAATTTTCTACCAGTTTTGAATGGCTAATCGAGAAAGCGTTTTTCATGGCAGCGAATTTACTTACGGAAGACTTGCCAATTGTTCGCGAAAGGCGATACCCTTGGAAAAACATGTTTGCCTCTGTTGAGATTCAACTACGCCAACCTCTGGGTTAAAAAGATACCTTTTGTTACAGAATATTGAAAAAGAGTCAACAAATAGAATGGCATAGACTTTGTGGCAGAGTTTCGACAGAGTGTAGAAGGTATTATCAAACTTATCCTTAGTCTTGATAGCATAATGTAGGCAAATATTGACAAGTTTATCGACCATGAAAAAGGGCAATTTACATGAATACTACCAACGCATGATGAAAATATCAAAAAAAAAATCTTTTCGAGTCTAGATTCTTAACAAATTCAAAAGGAAACGATGGAAATATTAGTTTATGCTGATTTTAAGATGCACAAACTTTTACTTTTATATCTAAAATGAAAGAAATTCAGAAATGAAATTTATTTGTCACGAATAAAAATCTAGTAGATCCGAACAGGCAAACTTTGTTCTCGTTCCACATACATTCCACAATTCAACGATGATGATGATGGTAAGGTCGACCGTCATTCAAGATGAATACAAAAACACCCATGCGAATAAAGTTTCACATGAATATTCATTTGTCGATCGTTGATCACATGTGAATTGTCCTTAGGTCAGGAATTGCAGAGGATTGAATTACTGGACTGAGACCCAGTTTTCTTAGCCAATTACGAACATTCCTACAAGTAATAGAAAAGTTACTGTACTGGAAATACATAGCTGATATAAGTTATGGATTGCGGGATAATGTTCACTATGCCAACACAGCTATTGGGTAGTTTTTGAAGAGTTGAGTTTACAATAAACGTATCACTATTACTAATGTGAATCATAAATGGGAGATTTGTGATCCCGTAAAAATGGTGATATTCGAGGCACCGTAATAGGGAATAAAGAATAGCGGGAAATATTCTCAACTAGTAAAACATTGTTGTTCATGATGTTTGGCAACCAAAACTAAAATATTTTAAAGTAAAAGGACGACGAGACGTAGTCTGCTGAAAAAGCGCGAAGTTTGATCTTCAAATAAAAATCAATTAAATTCCCTGCTTCTATATTTAATTACATTCATATTTCACTGTGGCGTATGAGCACTTTTTTGTCAAAACTACGTAAGCAAGCAACAAAATGAAGAAAAGGACATAGTCATATCAACATGTTGGAATGACAAAAAAAAAATTGGTAAATCATACAAACATACATAGGGTGGCGCAACAGAGCGAGGAGCCTTGTGGTCTAACTAATTTCTCACAACCATACCCTGCGAGGGAATTGAGGATACCTGCAATGTTGTGAGAGTCTATTGAAACTGCTCGAAGAAGTCAAAAAGTTGTGCGTTTGGAGAAAAAACGACCTCAAGAACATGACTTAATATGTCAAAATGCAACATTTAAATATTTTGATTTGAATATGAATAGGTACAGCTAGTGTTGCTTTGAAGGACTATGCTTCGAAAAGTGCGATCAATCCTCAAGTAAAATCATAGTGAAAACAAATATAGGAGGCCTACAACGGAACGCTTTTCATGACTGGATAAACAAAAACTGCCGGGGTAGTATAGATTCGGTGATTTAAAGTATTCAGCCCTATCACAGATTCCATCGTAATCGAAAAAAGTCTAAGTTTCCCGATGTAACTATCACATAATCCATTCGGAGTGGAACGAATTTCGAAATTCGTAGATTCGGTATCACCAAATCCAAGTGGAATGTAAAATCGTCGTCTTTATATACGAAAGAAGTTGTGTTTTGCAGAAAAATGTGAATGAACTTGCACTTTTGGCGTAAAACAGTTGATTTCGATAACCAGCATGGCGGTATTTAGTGTGGCAACTGGAAATGCTTTCTTCGATTCCATTCGTATTTTGTGATCACAAATTTTCGTAGTTCGTAACTTAGCTTTCTGTGTGGAAATTTTCTACGATGGAATCTGTGATAGGGCTGATTAATTTACATCGGTCAAGTTTTTATAGTGAAGTAATCAAAGGTGTAAAAACAACAAGAACATACTAGGCTTCTTTCTTAAAGGACACATGGTCGCGTTCGGTAAATTATTTCGAAACGAAATCGCTTATGAAGTATTATGTTTACATTATTTTGAATTTTAAACCTGGCAGTACCTCCAAGATCGGGTGCTTTACCACCGGTTGACCACTTTTTGTTGGTTAATGTAAAGTCGTTTGAATACGCAGATAAGGGCAAGACGATTGACGGCTTAGAACCTGGGAAAAGAATATTCGACGAGTTACTTCTGATACAATGTCCGAAATTCTATAGGTACAAAAAGTGGTTGAAAATTTGGCCTCACTGCTGGAATTTACTGCAGCCATTTCCACAAAATCATTTTTTAATATATAATGGAAAACCCGAGTTCTTATCCATTGCTTTAAACTATGTGCGTTTTGTTTCTTCTTGAAAATTACACGTTCAGAAAAACACCCTTTACTATTGGCAAACAAAATTTGCCTAATAACCCGAAAATTTCCCGGTAGGAAGTTTTGCATGCTGCAAGAACTTTAATAAAATTTTAAAATATTAACTTTTAAAATTGTTGCAGTAGTCATTTTTTCCGCATGATTTGACGACACCTTTAGAGTAGAGATGATTCAGATTTAAGTCTAAGAGCCTAAGGTTGCACACAGAAAATTTTGCCATTTCTGATGATTTACCATTTTTATCCTGTTTTGTGTAAAAACTATGAACGAATGTTTTTTTTTTTTTTTTGAAGTGGTAGAACAAATATGCGCCTCCAAAAGTCAATAGTTTTGCAATAATATTTGGCCATGCTTTATTATTATGAATACAAAATTATGCTTCATGGGAATCGGGAGAAAGCAGTTGATTCCTAATTCATCACAAAGAATGGTTGACTTTAAAAAATTTAATCATGTATTTATTGTAGAATAGAAGTCTCCCCTTTCCTGGGAATTGCTTCTCCCAAAAACATCGCAGTTTCAATTTTCAAACAAAAACATATAACTTTTTTATAAGAAGGTCCAGAAAAGTTCGGGATTCCTCCATATTACACAATGGTGAGTAATTTTTTTTTTTAATTTTAAGAAAACCAAATTAGTTTTTTCACAAAACTTTTTGCAGAAAGAGTTCAAAAGCACATTCAACAATTAAACAACGATGAGTAAGTGTTCCCATTGAAGTTTTATCAAAACAATGCAAATTCTTATCGATCGACAGCCTTGTAGCCACCTGATATAACTATGTGGCGAAAATTATGTACTTTTTTTTACCTCACAAACGCCCCACGGCAACACTGCACTGTGATTCACAAGAAAACAAGTCACAATTCCTTCAAACAACTAAAAATGCAGTTCCTCTCAGCAGATATTTTACTTCCCAAAGAGTGGTGCCCGTGGTTTGATGGCTAGCGTGTCTGTCTGTTACGTTGCAGGTTCAAAGTTCAAATCCCAGTAAAAATTGTATGTCACTTCCATTTTCTCACAAGGTATGAAAAGCGCTATGACCCGGAGCATTTTAATGAGTGCAAGACATATCTTCCTTGAAATTATGTCCAGGAATGCACAGTGGTACCGTGGTGTGATTGTTTGCATGTCTGCCTGTTAACCCAGAGGTTCGTGGTTCGAACCCCAACAGAGGTAAAAATGTTTTTCCACGGGTATCCACATTCGCCAGGAATTTGTAAGTCCTGTAAGTAAATTCATTGCCGGGTCATTCCATGTAACACCCGAAACGCACAACTCATAAAACTGTTAATCCTTATGCTGATATCTTAGCTATTTAAATTTTTTTATTTTCTACGTTTTTAGTTATTTTATCTTAATTGTAATAATAAAAAGGATTGTCAGTTTTATGAGTCGAAAAGTGTGCGTTTCGAGTGTTTCACCATGGAATGACCCTGCCATGAAAAGCTCTTTCTCGATTATCAGTTTGGATTCGGCAGAAAATTTTAGGTCCCACCCATTCTCTCACAAAGACAATGGTTGTGAGAAATGCGCTATGCCCAGGGGCTCCTCGCTCTGTTGAGGCACCCTATTTATTTTATTTTAATGCACAGTTGACTCGTGCTGTCACAATTGATTTCGTGCGACTTTTGTTAACGGTTGACATTATTTATTAACTTGGCAGGAGTTTTGCTTAAGAACGTAGTTGTTCGATGATCATTTGAGTAGAGTCAAACTTGTAATATGTAGAAATGTTAGGCCTTCAGAATCACTGAGAACTAAATAAACGATGAGAAATGAACCGTGGTCTTGCTCAATGTAATTGTACCTAAAAATTGTTTAAGGACCTTCTTTCCTGTCTTAACTCAAGCAAAGCAATTCGAAAACACAATCAATAAAAATCTATGTTTGCCTCGTAGCGTTTCGCAGACATTTCTTTTCTTTGTTATTTAATAGGAACAATTAAATAAAAGAAGCTTTCAATTCAAAAAGAAATAGAAAGTCTTGATGAAAGTGATGTCATTTTGATGACACAACAACTGAACATAGTTTTCAGTGGAATGAACCCTAATTGAAAATATTTTTCGAATAAAACAGCAAAGAAACATCATAACTCTCGAAAGAATCATTAAACCATGACAAACATTCCTTACTTAGGTAACACTCAACACAACCACTAGGAATTCTTTTTCAAAATACATGGCAATGTCTTTTGCCTCTACTTGACTTTTCGATATATGTATATGAAAAAATGTCGCGGTTGTTAAACACACCTCTTGCTTGATTCCCATAATGACTTTTTAAAACAATTTTTACATCCATTCCGTACGTCACTACCCCAATTTCTCGTTAAAACATATCGTCAACCCCATTTTTGTGTGTGCTGAAAGGGAGAGTCCACATCCGAATTCTATTCGGACGGGTTGTTTTCATTCTCTGTTGTACGAAAACCTATTAGACACTTAATTTACTGACTTAAAACTGTACTACTGTTTCGCTGACATAGTCCGAGAATCCGAAGAATGTATGTTAAATAGACAAGTCGGGAGGCGAGAGTGTAGGTATATGAAGTTACACACATTTTATAGACAGAGACACTCGACTTGTGTGGTTTTGGTTTTTGTTTAACACATAGCTCGGAGCTTTTAATGGTTATATGGTTACGATTTATGGCAATTTTTTTGGAGAGTTTGGAAATTTTTGTTTGATTTTGTCTTTGTTTTGAGGTTTTGGAGTAAGAGAATATGTGGGGTCTTTAAGTTTCAAAAGAATCAACTTTTTTGTATGTTTGTTAAATGGTTTTTCTGTTTTGATTTTGTAGGAGTACTTATTTTATATAGGTAGGTAAGGTAGTCTAGACCTATGGAAGCGAATTGTAACCATTTAACTTTTTAATAAGCCTTCGTGTATTTTGAAATCCCGTTTAGTAAGATACAAAACTTTTAAATTCCGTTATAAGATTTTCAGTTTGAAGGTCACTTTAGCTGTCCAAATTTTGTGATTTTGACAAAAAGTTTCAACCAAAGTGTTTGCTTTGCCCAGTTGAGTTTCCAATAGATTACTTTGCGCTTGGAGGGGAGAAATTCGAAAATTTTAACATATTTTTTATTGTAAAATATTGTTACTTTCGAAAGCGTTATAGAACCTTTATCGAAACCTGAACACAGATCATTCCAATTTTCATTTCAAAAAGTTTGAATTTCGTGTTTTATTTGATAATTAAGGATTTCAAGATTTGTTTTGAAAATGTTAAACCTAAACCCTATCGTCCTACTCAGAATTTCGTAATTGAATGAGGTATGTACAAAATACTGTTTGACAACGGTTGAAGGTTTGACGTAATTGAGGTATTATTAGACCTTGGAACATACATGTATTTCAGCAGCTCTCGGACGACTTGCCGAATCCTCGCGAAACGCGATAACTGTGAAACACATTTTTTTTATGATGCTTATGGGGTTTGAACCTCAAGCCTCTCACTGGCAGATATGCTAACCATTAACGCCAGTGGGGCCACTTGAGTTTTACAATTATTTCAAATACAATTACTGTAAAATTTCTTTTACATTTTATTTCTCTCCGCAACAACTTTGTTGCGGATGGGAAGCTTCAAAAGTTTTATGGAAACAGCGGATGAACAGTGCATTCCGTAATAAGACTTTTTTAGCCCGAATTGTCGATATAATAAAAAAAATGACAAAACTGGGGAGCGAGCGGTGAGGATTGCATCCGTAAGGACCAATAGGTAGTTATCAAGATATGAGATACTACCTACGGTAACAAGGTAACTCAAATTATATTAAAATAAAAAAAATTGAGGCAAATAGTATTTTGTTGATCTTAGAAATTAGAATCATTCTGAAGAAATAGTGATTTTTAAAAAATGGCTGATAGCTTATGTGTAAATTGAAATGAAACTTTGACAAGTCACTGCGCATATTTGGGTTACCAAATGTATATAAAAAGATTTAGTGTTGAATCTAATCAGAAAAGTTTTTTGAGTGTTTCTCACTCGACTTGACTTGACTGTGTGCTTTAAATAGTGGTGGTTTGACGATTTTTCATAACCAAAGCTCAGAGGGTTGCTAAAATTCAACGAACAAATTCATTATTTCTTAATTTACTGGTATAACTAATGTGACCATACGTCCCGCTTTGGGCGGGACAGTCCCGATTTCAGGCAGTCTGCCCCGCTGTCCCCCGCGAGGCGGAAATTGTCCCGCTTTTGCAATTTTTGTGAGGGATGAATTTCTTTTGATTCGATAAAATATAAGCAAAAACATTTTCATTCTCTTGTATATTGCTAATAACTCGGAATGCGTGCTTGCACCTAGCAAAACACTCGAGGTTAAAACAATTTTTAAGTGGAAAATAAAACTATAGTAGTTCAAAAATCCCTTTTTTAGCGAGTTGAAATCTGAAGGGTTGGTGGTATCTGAAGTTGTGGTCAAAGCTGACAAATCCGGTTTTTTCACTAACTCAACTAGTGTAGGACAAATCGAAATTAAAGTTATGTAAGTAATTTTCGTGAAGTTGTGTGTGAGCAGCTTGTGGACAAATGCCGCTGTGGCCAGAGATTGTCATCTTGTTAATTAGTTATCGATGGTTTTGTTCTAGTTCTAGTTGTGTTTTGTAACAAAACAATACTGCCGAAACGCAAGTGTTCCTTTAATATTAGTCTGCAACAGAAGGATCCATTTATAAAACAAAGATGGCACCGCAGACGTTACATATGAAAAATTGTCGAACAGATTTTAGTGTTGGATTTTAGAGTGATATAGAAAAACATTTAAAATCAGAGAAACATAGACTTGCCGATCAAGTCGTTGCTTCAAGCTCGTCATTGCTTAATATTTGTAAGAAAACCGAGTCGTGGACTTCTGAGGACTTAGATTTAGCTGCAGCTGGGGGTACGTGGGTGTAAGAAACCGTGCAATATTTACATCATCACAGTTTTCGCTCAAATGACTGTTCTGTTCTGTTCTGCTTTAAATCTAGCATGTTTTGGGCAAAAAATGTAGATGTGCACGTGCAAAGTTTGAAGCTATTGTGGTAAATGTGCTGTAAACCATGGCAACCGAAGATTTAAAAGAGTATTTACGTAAATTGCAAAACTTTATTAACGGGTGCTTCAAATCATGGCTCAATCAAATTATTCCCAGTTTTATTTCGCTTTTTTTACCATAGGAAGGCGTGATAGTTAAGGTTTTAGAGTTTCGGGAGCAGCCAGGCGAAACATCGGATATTATTGTACTTATTGTATAATTATTGTATTGAAGGAAGTATTGTCTTTTAATGACTTAAATAAAAAAATTGTTGCGTTTTGTGGAGATAACAAGAACTGCAACTTCAGGGGAAAGAATTGGAGAGGAAATAATAATAATATTTACTCAAAGTTGAACCAATCACTCGGCAGACAGATTATTGGGATTCGATGTGGAGCCCACATAGTCCACAACGCGATCAAAACTTGCACTGATTGTCTTCCTGTATTCTAATGCATTATAGTAAAAAAATTCCTCATTTCTACAGCGTTCGAGTAGAAGCTTTGAAAGAGTTTTGTATTTCTTCCGAGACAGAGTATCACAAGCTGCTGGGCTATAGTAAAACAAAGTGGCTTGCGTTAATGCCCGCGTTTGAGAAAGTTATCAAAATGTTTCAGCCTTTGAAAAACTATTTTCTGAGTATCGAAAAATGCCCAAATATTTCAAAGACGTTTTTCGATAATCCCAGCTCAGAATTGTGGTTATATTTTTGTCAAGCACAAGCAGCGACCTTTCATGAAGTTGTTTTGAAAATCGAAGGGCAAAATGTATCTGCTAAAGAGTCTGCCAAGGAAATTAATCGTCTCCGAGATAACCTAACAGCTAACACTAAAAGCGCATACGATTTTTCTTCCTCACATGGTCCGTAGCCTGATGGCCACTACTTATTTGCTTTGATTATTTAAAAATAATAACAATAATAAAAAACCTTGGAAAACACTAGTAACTTTTTTTTATTACATATTTCCGAAGATGTCCCGCTTTGACAAAAAAAATAAATGGTCACGTTAGGTATAACCAACATTCTTCTTATATAAAAGTTGAAAAATAATGGAAGTATATTAGTGGTGTAACCTAATGCAAAATCCTTTAGTTAATAGTTTAGTGCTAATTGAATATACCTACCTAGATACTTAAATATAAAACATGACGCTATTTTTGTACTACATAAGGTTTCTTTTTGACTTTTTAGGGGAATAAAAAGAACGCTTTTGTTCTTCCTGGATAAATTTAATCGCAATTATTTGAATTCTATGAATTTTTTGGTTAGGCCACTTCTGCTCTCAAGGTATTATATGTACTGTGAATAATTTCAACTTTCTTAGCCAAACATCTCGTAGACTATATTAGTCCTAATTAAATTTGGGTTACAATTTTTTTCTGTTGCACCCAAAAATGAGCACATATTGTGCTGGAATAAACTCACGTTGGCTCAATAATTAGAGGGTTCACAACTGTAGGTACCGAACCAAATCATTAACTTTTTTTTTTCAAATAACTGCTAAATTTAGCATATTTTCACTTTTTAGGTCCAAAATAAATCAAGTCGCAAAGTGTTTCGTTCTTAAATTAAAGATATAAAAAATCGCTAAACCTCTTTAATTTCATTCTTCTGACTTGACTGGGTTCAGCAGTGGCTCACTGCTACTTTTATCCAGATATTAAAGAAAAAGTAGGTAACTATCGTGACCTTTGACCTTCAGCAACGATGATTGCGTTCACAGTTCATGAATGGACTTAAGATTCAGTATTTTTGAAGCTTAAATAAAGATATTTCGTTGGAATTTTTCGCAGACTGATTTGTTCTTTGAATAATTTTCAATCAGTTACCGAACCCAAGTCCAAGTTCAAGTCCTCTCTGGAATTATGCGGTTGATTTTTAAACGATCTCAAAATTGTTAGTCGACACAACACAGGAATTCAGACAAGGATTTATTTAATACTCAATGGAACAATCAATTACCTTTAACGTTTAAAGATTAAGAACATTTCTTTTGAAATCGAAGTTTTGGCATTCTTCGTCGTGCCGTTTGCCTTGTAGAGTTTACATTTTAAATAAATTAATAGGGTGACGCAACAGAGCGAGGAGCCCCAGGGCCTAGCGCATTTCTCACATCCATGCCTTGTGAGGGAATGGAGGGGACCTTCAATTGTTTGCCGGTTCCGAACGGCTAATCGAGAAAGCGCTTTTCATGGCAATGAATACTAATGGAGGACTTGCCAATTCCTCGCGAAAGGCGATACCCGTAGAAAACACATTGCCCCTGTTGGGATTCGAACCACGAACCTCTGGATGAACAGGCGGACATGCTTTCAATCGCACCACGGGTACCACAGAGTTTACATTTTGCTTCAAATAATTTTGGCCTAGCACATTCTTTACTGGACTGAATACAGAATCCTTGGAGGATTCAAATATTTTGTGTGTTAAGGTTTTCGGTTTAAAAACACATTTTAATTTGTATGCTATGAGTTTGGACCTATAGGAAAACCTTTACAGTGTGTTCATTTGAACACATTTGCAAATTACTGAGTACTTATAAAAAATAAAGGGACTTTCAATTTTATTATTATTTTTAGTAAGTAATGTGCAATAGAGCAGAGATACCCTGGATCCAATTGCGTTTCTCTCAACCATACCATTGAGGGGACCCTCAATTTTTTTCCGATTTCGAACGCCTAATCGAGAAAGCGCTTTTCGTGGCAGAAATTACTATCGGAAAATTTGCTAATTTCTTCGACATCCATGGAAAAACATGTGAATGTTTCTATAAAAGATTCGAACCTCGAACTTCCAAATAAAAGGAAGACGCCACGGACTCCACACCTTCAATTTATTGCTCCGCCATAAAATAAATAGACTCTTCTAATAACGATACGATTAGATTAGTAATAAAAGAAAAAAGTAAAACCTCGGAATCATGGGAATATTTTATATCAAAACTTATTTTATTTAAAACAAAACTTAGCTACGTTAATATCCGAAACGTAGTGGATTTTTGCTTCTTGAATAAATGAATTTAATTTTATTATTTTAAATATCAATTAATGCGATTTAGCTCATTTTTTATACGTTGGCTTGTGAAGAAGTTCACCGACGGACATATCCTTTCATTTTATCGACAAACGTTAAATATTTGTAAAAATAATTGAACTCTAATAAATAAATAAATAGAGAGGCATAACAAAGCTTTGCAGACTGTGCAGCCTAATGCATTTCAAGGATCGAAAAACATTTATTCTTCCTTATTTTTTATGGGATTCGAGCCACGAACCTCCAAATTAACAGGCAGACATGCTGATTCATTACGCCTAGGGATTTACGTAGAGCTGGAAATGTAATTGAAAAAGACACAAGGACCGAAAACGTTCTCCCAATGAATTTCGTTTACTTTTTATGTATTTTTTCTAAACACTTCTCTTCAAAAAGTGAAAATAACAATATAAAATAAGTAAAATTACTACAATCGTTTTCCCCTTGTGCTCTTAAGTACCATTGAGAATCACTAACATACCGCCAGACGATTGATACAAATACCTACCAAAATTATAAATTCGTTACTAGCTTTCATGTTGTCATCCATCTTTTCTCATTCAAAAGGTAAGGATACGGGTGGAAAATACTAATGCTCCAATGATTAATCCAGCTATTTCAAAATGACCAAAAATAAAACTTTTTAGTTACATTTTGCTCAGCTATAGTCAATTTAGGTTACGTCACGTACTTTCAATTTCACAAGAACTGCGCATTTTAAACTTTTATTCCCAGGGTATGTCTTCTAGAGTCTTTAAATTCTTTCACTTTGCTTTACCCATTTCTTCATAAACCAGAAACCGACAAAATGAATGTTTGTTTCATATTTTATTCATCGAAGCCTATTCTAACGTTGATAGCAATTAGTGAGTAGTGGAAGTTCTTCTTGAAATAATTCCTCGCACGGTAACCCCTACCCCAGGTAAGAATGACAAATGACAAGAACATTTCGTAAATTCACAGTGATATTAACCGTTATCAAACAAAAACACCTTAAGTCATAATGGTGGTTTTTGCTTAACTGCTCATAACAGCGAAACACTATGCAAACAATTAACTAATTTTTCGCAAAAACAATCACTCAATTTTGATGCGAAAGTTGTCAAAAACGATGATTTTTGTAGATTTTCCCAGCCTTGGACAGTAAGCAAGCACAGCTAATTTATTTTCTCATGAGAAGAGAAAGAAAGTCATTAATACGTTTGAGTGAGCAAAAGGATTACCCGATCACCACACTGTTTGTTCATATTTGCCTCGAAGGCACAAATTAAAAGTGGATGAGGCTGAGAAAAACAAATTTTGAAAAGTTTCTGAATTACGGAAGTCACCAAAACTTGGGCTTGTTCAGTGTGATGCTGTCATAAGCGCTAATATTTAATGAGTCTCAAATAGCACAAGGGGCAAATTTTTCAGATCTGACACCTAATAAGCCATTTGATCTTTCGATGATCAAAGACTTATCGAAAAGAAATTCAAACTTAATTTTCCAAAGAATGGAATTTCTGTTTGAAACCAGGATGCAGGTAAGGTATCGAGATACTAACATTAGCAAATCTTCTTAAGGCCAAAGAGAACATCATAGAAAATTCCCCATTTAACATTAGAGGTCAAATCATTCAAGGCTAGGCCTGCCAAATGACACATTTTTGAAACAGATTTCAAAGTGATCTCGAAAAAAGATTTTAATTGGAAAGTGGATAGTGGACATTAGACAGTCGACACCTTCATTAAAGTAGTTCGGTGCCATTAGCACAGATACTTGACTTCAATCTTTAAAGTTTCCCACAGTAAATTAACTCTTCAATGGACTCGCATCTTAAAGAAATAAATTAATGAATATGATTATAGTCATACTGAATTTCGGCGAAGAATGGAGGGGATCAACAAATTTTTGCCGATTCCGAACGGTTGAGGAAGAAACCACTTTTCAAGGCAACTCAATTGCTAGCCCAGGGCCTACTTATCCCTCTTGAAATTCGATACTCGTAGAAAACATTTGCTTCTTTCAAGGATTCAAACTTCGGATTGCCATGCTAACCTTAACGTTACGCGCACCACTCGAACCTTAGGTAAGCCCACATCAAAATATTTATACGTACATTTATCGATAGCTACATTGTTAAGAAGGTCTCAAAAATTACAAATCAAAAGGTTTTAACAATCGCAACTACCGTCGGTAAATATCTCAAATAAAATTGAAACAGCGCCATTTTTATGATTCACTATAGAACAAATTGTGAAAGCCTTACTCATTTCTTTTTACCAAAAACCTTTACATGAAACTTTTACAAAAGTTGGTACCTACACTCGCGAGGCTTGCTCCATGCAAATCCTCATTTCCCTAATCGTCTCAAGTAAAAGTAGGTAGTTACGTGGCTTATTGAACCATTAATTAGTAACTTTACATCATTTTGCATGCGTATCGTGTCCTGACAAGGTCCCTCTCCATCCACTCTCTGATGTTCAACGAACATGAACTTAACATCACACGACCCAATTCTATTCCAACCAAAAAGTCTTCGGTACTTTCTTGACACAGTGGCGGCTGGCGGAGTAGGTACAAATATTTTAAGAATAAAGCACAGAAAATAAAATGGTTGAGGAATGTTCATGTTTATTGTATGCCCACTGACTCGACTAATTTATGTCAACAGTAAATCCTTTTCTTTGCGTCGACACAATATCAACAATTCGATATTTACTTCGAAAAACCACATTGACTGGTAACTACAGCCACAATATAAACTACACACCTCTCTCTGCCCACAGAAATGGCTTGGCTTGACTGTCAAGCTATTTGCCATACCTACACGCTGCTAATTAAGAGAAATGAATATTTTATGTAAATCCAAGCCATTTGTGAGGTTATAGCTTAATTAATTTGAAAAATTATTCATTTGGTCATTTTTGCATATAAATACTTTGTGTCAACCACTTTATTTGCTTTGAGTGTGAACTCGCCATTAAACTGTGTGGTCGCTGGTGTGTTGAATAAATTGTTTCCAATTCAAATTTGTGGTAGACATTTTTATGTTGAACCGGGTTTTGAAAATAGCTATGGAAATTTTATTCACAGACTAACCTGAACTGGGTCGATCACTGTACCTAGTGCAGTACACCCACGCTGGCCACACTATTGGTCCGTTTGATCCGCCGCTGCCACTGCCCGAACTGGTGCTGGCATTGCCGCTGCCACATGCTTCCGTTGAGTTCTCGACACCCGCTGCTTCCGACGGCGATGCTGCGGCTGTTGTTGCACTCGACGCACTTGTCGGCGACTTAACAGGCGTACTGTAGTTACTACTAAACACTGTGCTTGTTGAATCATTGCTGTTGGTGCAATGATTGTTGAAAATTGAATTTGTTGGGGCCGCCACTGAACTACAGACGTTTGTTAGATCAATTGGCGCTCCAGTTGTGGCCGTGGCCGCAGCATTTCCTCCGATCACTTTGGCACTAGATGCGGCACTTTTGTCCGCCCGCTTGTTATTTCTTCCCCTTGAAGAACCACCCACTCCACCACCACCGCCGCCACCCCCACCAAGTTTAATCAGTGGGTCGGTGATGCGACGTCCAAAGTCAGCCTTCAGAATATTGTCTATACTAAACTTCAAACTGGGCTCGTGGATGTTGTTGTTCATGAATGGCAGATGGGCTTGCATTTGCTGTTGCAGTTGATTTAAGCTGGAAGCTGATGAATTCGCTGATTGAGCAGCCAACCCAAAGGCGGTCAGTTTACTCAAAGCTGATTCGCCGCCATTTTGTGCAAGCTGTGACATTTGTGTCATTTTTGATATCGCCGACAGATGCGAATGGATTCCAGAGAAGTTGTTTATGTTCTCGGTGGCCTGGTCGGTGGAGTGCTGCCGCAATGAAAATGCACTGGCTCGCGCTGCGGCCATAAACTGCACTTGCTGTTTCATCAGTTCTTCGGCGTAGATGTGTGACTTTCGTAGAAACTCTTCTTGAAAGCGCGTCGGACTTGGCCGGACAATGGGCACACTTGCCACAGCGGGAATCCGAAGAGCGGCCATTGAAAATGGATCGATTAGATCTCCTGTCGTTAGAGGGGTGTTTCCATTGGCTGATGTGGGTCGAGATGCACTTTCACTGTCGGCTGTTAAATTATTACTTCTATCACAGTCTTCCTGTCCTACTGACAGTTCACTATCTTCACTGTCACACACACTTGCCACATCGTCGTTAATATCGCCCGTCGCCGTTAAGTCCAATTCATCGTCATCGATGTGACTTGACGTCGTCAGTGGATATTGCAACAAACTGTCACTTGCGGGTGGTGTTGCTTTTATCAATTGACCCGTGGGACACAATCGAGGACTCGTCACTCCGTGCGCGTGCATCAACAACTTATCCGGATGCATTTTGTTCGCCAAAGGTTCCGACGACAACGCGGCGGCAGACAAAATAGGCAGCAACTGTGGCGGCGGTGGCAACAAAAGACGTGACGTTGCTAACGTTGTCATTTATCGAACACACTTAACCGCATTGGAAACCGTTAATTAACCAATCAAAAGTATCTTGCCGACGGCACTTAAATGTCATAATTCGACATGAATATGGAGAATACCTACGTTAACAAGGCGATCTAATCACACTGTCACACTAGACAGCTCTAGAATTTCCAAATAGTTTTTGGGTTTGCAAATTAAAAATATCTAACCGCATGCGATACGTCACTTGCATATATTTAACAAAATGAGCGAGTAAAAAGAAGCCTATAGATGCCGCGTCATTCGCTGTCAAACCGCGTCGTTTAACTGAAATGGTTTTCGTTGAATGCAAACAAACCAGGGTAGGCGGTGCGAATGGGATGTGAAAACAGCCATGTGAATAGTGGTCTGGCAACTTCCCCTGTGGCAGCAGCCACGACTGGTTGTGTGAGGAGGCGCGGCTTTTCTGACATTCGGGGACGGTCTTGACTTTTTTCATTTATATAGGAATAAACTGGTTTTATGTGTGAGTGTGTGTTTTCCAATTAGACTTTATTTGATCTTCTCTCCCTCTTTTCGGTTGTATGAATTGTTGATGTCTCTTTTGTTGTCGTTTGTTCCATGGCAGGCAGTCACAGCGCAGCAGTGTTCTTCTGGTGCTCTCCTGCTCTCTGTAAATTGTTAATTAAAGGGATATTTCCAGTTGGCCTAATGCTTCCTTATCTGGTTTTGAACGTGTTGTGTGTAATGTTCTGTTTACTGGGTTCATTTCATACAACCCCAAAGAGGAAGAGAGGGAGACACATAAGTTGGGATTTGTTTGGATTAAGGGGAGGGGTCAGATAAATGTTCCTTGTTCTCCATCTCCACCATTGACAGATACGAAACGGTGGGTGCGTGTGGTGTTCGAATACATGAACTCGGTTCAAGCAACAACGCACACACATTATTGCAAGGGTTGCAATAATGTTTGATTTTTTTGCTGTTGTTTTTGTTGTTTGTGTAGCTATTGAATTGTTAAATCACTCTGCAAGTTCTCTGTCGACAACTTATTGGTAATATATTTTTGAATTCTCTGTTGGATTTGAGTTGAAAATTGAGAACAGGTTAATTAAGTTGGGAATGAAATGGCATTTTAGCTAGCAGAGCAAATAAAGCGTTTGTGGTATTTTATATAGAGATGGTGTGCTTCGTGCTTCGTGCTTACGGGACGGCATCGGCATGGCTCGGATGGGAATGGGAGGAAATGTGTGCGGAATCGGTGTGTGTATGTGTGGTAAAGGTATGTTAAAAGGAACACTTTAGAAGGCAGAACGTAAGCCAAACTGATTGTGAGAGTAGGTAATGCTCCTTGAAATAAAATATATGGAAGTTCAAATCGACTTGGATTAGAAAAGAAGGTTAAACATCGTTATCGAGCATTGGAAATTGAGGTTGAATCTTGGGTATGTTTTGTATTGTCTGCTTGAAATCCGGATAAAGTGATAATTTGATTAGTGAGGTGAAGCTTGTGTCCCAATTGGGAGAGAAGAAAAAGAGGGTCCACAGTAGTGAACATATTGGGTTGAGATCTCAAAGTATTTTAGTTAGGAGTTTAAGTTTGTAGGTATTTTGGCAGGATCGTTTTTTGGCCTTTTTTGAGGGCTGACCTAGTGACTGCAAAAATGGGAATTCGGTTCTCAAAAACCACTACCTCACGATATCTATACCCAACCCTCTCATTTGAAGAAAAATATATGCCTTACGACAGGCCTTGCTACATAAAATCGACCAAGCAAAAACCTAGTGCCTACCTTTAGGTGAGCTGAGAGCAAGAGCTCAGAAAACACTCAGATTGACATTCAAGACGATCTGAAGTTTTTCAGAAAACTCCCTATTACAAAAAAAGAGGGCAAACCTACGGCTTTAACGAACAAACCTTACATTTAAGCCTATTGATCATGTCATTTCTTAAGGATGTCAAAATAAGGGTATGCCTAAATTTTTATTGCAAGAAATCGGATGGGGTAATTACAAGGAAATAGGTAGGTACCTACTGGCTACTGTGGTGTGCCATTTAAACTATAGAGAATGTAAATCGGAGCTTATGGGTTCTCAATTGAATTCTTAAAGATGTTACCTATTAGTTTTGTCAGTTAAAATAAATTTATTTCATTCAAACGCGAATTTCAAGTCGTTATGTTTCGAACTGCAAGAGTTTTGCGACCAAAAATAAAATTATAGGTACGAGCGGATTTTGAGCC
This sequence comes from Melanostoma mellinum, assembly GCA_914767635.1. Lineage (NCBI taxonomy): Eukaryota > Metazoa > Arthropoda > Insecta > Diptera > Syrphidae > Melanostoma > Melanostoma mellinum. The sequence goes on along the minus strand of OU612059.1, from coordinate 173,057,127 downwards.
CTCTTTTTTAAATGCCAGTTCTGAGATTGAAATACCTACAAAGTATAAATAAATTTTATTTTTAGTCGCACCTATTGTAAGCTTTCCAAAGTCATCCGGCAGAGTAATACGATTTTTGCAAGGATTGCAAAACTAGACATCTGCATCTGCAGTTGTATTTAAGCTTAGGTGCGCCTACATGTGGCCAGTTTAAGTTCTTCTAGAATCTACAGCGAGAGGACTACCTTTTTGATCATCGTCCAAGTGGAATGAAGCATTCTTCTTGAGAGCGGAGTTTGTGTCTTCATCCCCGTAAAGCAGTCTGCAGAAGTTGTCGTCCCAGATCCTTAGTAGCGACTACGAGTCCATCATTACTACACCTGCTGATGATCTTTATATATATATCTTTATGGCGCAAAAGCATGGACCTTATCGAAAGCGGATGAGGAAACCCATGGTCGTTTCCTCGAATGATCTTTGGTCCCGTATGCGGAGAAAATGTGTGATAACAACGAGCTGTATCAGCTGTACCGCGACAGGGGCATAGCCAGAAGAGTACGCATCGCGAGGCTACGATGGCCATGTAGAGCGGATAACCCAAACGTTCCGGCCCGACGGGTTTTCGAAACCACATTGCAGAGAAATCGCGGAAGGGGAAGACCTCGTCTTAGGTGGCGCAATCATGTGGATGAAGAACTCAACCGACTTAGAGTGCAAAACTGTAGAGAGTCGTTAGAGCAGGATGTTGGTTGAGGCCCAGGTTCACCCCGAATTGTAATGCCCACTTAAGTAAGTAAGCAAGTTTGTTCGAGGTATGTCACCCTGGGTATGATCTTTTCACCTTTTAGTAAGACTCGTTCCTGTCATGGCATCTTTCAATTTCCTCAAACTATCGCTTGTCAAGATGTCAAGCTCTTTCTTTTTGAGAATTTGGTGTTCTTCCCTTCTTTTCTCCTTGGAAATCTCGTTGTACTTGTCGAAAGTAGCCCCTGTTCTTTTTGTGCATCAATATATTTCGTCCTATTTGTTCGGCTGCATTTCCCCAAATGCATTCTTCATTGAACCATTGCATTGGTTTCAATTTGGTGGCTAGTGAAACCCAAAACACTGGATTGGAGAAGACACTGGCAATCTCTTGCGATTGTATAGCTTTCGGACAAAATATCTCTTCCCAGCGTTGGTTAGCGCCTTGGCTACAACAATCAACAAGGTAATAGTCCGAGACAAAGCTAGCCCCTCGAAAAGTTCGGACATCTATCACACTTGGAGAGTGCCTTGCGTCGAACGCAGCAAGGTGAATTCATTTGACGGTTGATTGATCTGAGGATCGCTATGAACGTTTATGAATTTTGAGATGAGGGAGGCGTGAACTACCAACATACTAACAACAATACTTAATTCGCAGCAAAATCGGTTAGCCTGAGTCCGTTTTTAGAGGTTTTGTCATGCAGACAATGCTTGTCGATAAAAATATATAAATAATCTACGATGGCAAAAAAGTATATATAAGCCTTTAATTAAATTGATTAACTATACCTACCTACGTTATACAATTACAAAATTCCAGCTCCAGGCAAGGTTTCTCGTTTTAAGATTGCAGTTGAGTTTTCTGCTTGAAACTAATCCAATTTTCAATGGAGTTTCTTTCATTGATTACATATTGAAAGCAAGCTCGCATGTTTTCCTTTGTTGAAAAAAGTAAAAACAGTCCTGTCATCCGCAGACTGACCACTAGACAGACCAAATGTTGACCGTGAACGAACCGCAATTAACAATGGAGAAAATATTCCAGTCGCTAACAGTCGTCACTTGTTAGCACCTGCTACAACTTTGACTACACAATTTCTTAGCCTTATTGTTTTATCAAGGTAGCAGCTCCTCTTTTTTGTGAAGCGGATGAAAATTAGAGGGTCGTAATTTACGTTAAAAAATACCCAGCGTGATAGCTATTCGAAGAACCCTCGCATCCGACATATCGAGTAAACAATCTGCACCACTATCCACTACGACCCCTAGTTTTTGGAAAAGGAGAAATACAAAAAAGGACTTACCTAACTAGAATAAGTAAAAAAATCAAAATCTATTAAGCCCGCCATCTTAAGACGATCGATTGGAGAAATTGACATCCGCCATTTTGAATGGCCGCCATTTTGATTGACTGCAATTCGAATGACGCTTCTAAGAACATACTAATGATGTCCAAATCATTAATTTTTTGCTTGACATAACTTCAGAATGGGTTCTGGGTTCTGGCACACAGACTTTTTAACTTAACCCTTTGAGTCATGCTTTTTTTTACTGCATATTTTGACATGAAATTTTGCACTCGGCGGTGATTTTTGGGGTCGCAGATAACGAATCTGAGGTTATATTTTTTATAATTTTCAAATCCAAGATGGCGGATCCAATATGGCGGACCAAATTTGTGAACTTCAATCAAATTTCAAAAACAAATATGAGCTTAGATTTGCAAAATTCAAGATGGCAAATCCAAGATGGTGGCCTAAATTTTGTGCAATTGAGTCGTTTAGACCAACCGATCAGACATAATTCTATTGATGTAATAATTCTATTTACGTAGAATTTTCCAAAGTTATAATAGTTTTGTTATCAAAGGCCACAAAAACCCCCGAATACAAATAATTAGACGAAAATATGCCGTAGAATAAAGTTTGTTTGGTTTGTCGAAATGATTAGTTCGATTTCACACATTTTTCCGCTATCTTGGATCCACCACTTTGAATTTTACAAACATAACCTCAGATTCATGTTTAGCGACCCCAAAAACCCCCGAAGAAGAATAAAGTGTTATAGAAGCAGGAGGTGCTACTATAAACTTCGCTATGGTCTATGGATAGCCGGATGGGGCAAACGTCTTAGAGATTACTTAGCTTTTACTCATAGATAGCAACCTTCCTATGTTCCGCATGTTCGGAGGAAAGCCAAAAGACGCAGCCATAATAAGGAGCCTAAGTTACCAGCTCTGGTAACGCCGAGTATCTGTAACCTGATACGAAAAAATACACAGAGGAAGTGCTCCGCCGCTCGTGTCGTAATTCTGCCCACAATATTCACAGATTGTGGTGGTGTGGTATTAATTGACCCTAACAAATTTAAATTCTTGGTAAAAGAGAAGTGCCTTGTAGGTTATGTTTTTACATTCTTCCTAGCTTCTTATTAACGTTTCATTCTTCTTATTAACGTTGGGGAGAATGCGTTTGGTCTGTCTACATCCATTGGATTGGTTTTTGGCATATACGATTGTGCTCTTGACAGATCCAATTGCTAATTGAAGCCCTTACTGAGGACCCCGGTAACCAAGCGCCGGTTCAGATCCTGAGAAAGCTGTCTGAGATCCTTGCAAGTTCATCGGCGATCTCATTTCTCCTATGTCGTGATGGCCTCGAACCCAAACGAGACTCAAAGAATGAAGTTCTCCGACCATTTTCAGATAGCTCTTGAATTCCTGGATCACTTTCGAAGCATAGTTAGAAAGTTAAGAAAGGCCTTGACCACAGCTTGACTGCTGCTGCAGACAAAAACACTTCCCCTCATCCAACCATTGATCGTAACGTAGTTTATGACCATTTTGATGGCATACGCCTCCGCTTAGAAGACAGATGAGTATTTGCCTAAAGCGACGCGCAGTCGTATGTCATCAGCCCTCTCCACAAAGGCATTATCTTCAGTACCTAAGACCTGAGGTCCGACTCTGTATTTCGTTTCGAAAGCCTATTTGAAAGCGATTTTGTATCCGTTTATGAACTTATACTCAGTAAAATTTTCGAAAACAAGTGTTCATACTACATTTTTCATTTACTCATTTTCGAAATATTTCTTCTATTTCTCATGAGATCTGTGGCTGAATTATGAATATCATCAGTGAACGAGGAAAAAAGTGGCAATTTTCTTTCAAAATTTAACCTAAAATACATAATTTTAGTCGGCTATTCATCTATCGACTCAAGTTATGTTCGATCGTTGATGAGAAATTATCAAATTACGTTTCCAGATTGCTCGATAACGCGCGTGGGAATGCCATTCTCAAACAATTCAGTCACGTATCACTCGATAACGTGTGCGGTAATTCGGCCCCTTATATTTTGAAGAAAGCATTTTCATTATTTAAAAAAAAAAAAAAAATGGATTCGGATGCAAAACTTTAGATTGCATCCATCAAAACAAAATAGAATGAATGGTACCCGTGGTCTGATGGATAGCATGTCCGCCTGTTAACCCAGAGGTTCGTGGTTCGAATCCCAACAGAGGCAAAAATGTTTTTTCCACGGGTATCGCCTTTCGCGAGGAATTGGCAAGTCCTCCGTTAGTATTCATTGCCATGAAAAGCGCTTTCTCGATTAGTCGTTCGGAACCGGTAGAAAATTGTGGGTCCCTTCCATTCCTTCACAAGGCATGGTTGTGAGAAATGAGCTAGGCCCAGGGGCTCCTCGCTCTGTTGCGCCACCCTATTTATTTTATTTATTTAAACGAAATACTATACAACTCAAATACTTTTGAAATGTGTGACAGAAGGTGAATTTAATGGATGACAAAGATTCATTTTACTTTTTGGCTATTGTGTGTTTCTTTATTTATATCAAGTTCCACAAATTGTAGGATGTTTGCCTGGCTTCTGAGTTGTAACAGCGTTCCTTGACCAAATTAGGATGAGCAGAGCACACATTAAGTTCACTACATCATTTCGGACAGATATTGTTATGTATTTGTTTTTTAGATTTTATGAAATTTGAAATTTTATATTTTTTTTACATAAAATTCAATTAACTTGGTTTGGGTCTCTGATGGATGTCTTATCACAATATGGTTGAAAAATGTGTCCACTCAACATGACCATTGGCTTACAAAGAATTGAAATCCGTTAGCAAAAACAAGATTTTCGTTTTTGATAGGTTTTGACATTCCTAAAGGCATTGCCAGGTACATGAAATCCACTTTCGGATTTCCCATTCCCAAAGGAGTAGATGCGAATCCGCTTTAGAAATAAGAAATACAAAATATTCGTCTATGAAAGTTTTAGCTTTCGAAAGGAAATACAGTGTAGTGCCTCTGTGGTCTGATTGAGACTGATTTTTCTAATAATTTCTCATCATATTAAGTAATCCTGCAATCGCTTATCCGTCCTGGTTATCCCCAGCGCAGCTTAAAATAGGACCTGAAGCATATAAACTGATGTGCCTACCCACTCCCTTTGCTTTCCGCTTTGAAAAATGGAAATTTGATAAAAAAAAAAAAAACTGTATATCAGTATGTAAATCCCCATACCAATTATCTTCTTAAGCCTTAAACTTTTCCATCCAAACAAAAATGTTTGGTTCAGTTGAGAATCATTGAATAAACGAAACTAAACACTCGAATTTAAATGGAATTCCAATAAATAACTGAAAGCCACCACATAAATTAAATGTCATCGCGCATATGAAATATACATAATCCATTCAAATATTACAACAACAACAACAGCAGCAGCAAAAAAGACCTTTTTGATTGCAATTAATCAAGAGATTACCAATAAATCAATTTAAATTCACAACGCAATCATAAATACGTTTACCTATTTAAGATAACGTTGACTTTATTCGTTTATAGCGATTTGTTGAAACGATTGCACTTTTCCTCAATTTAAGTTATCCAAATGCTGACTTCTTTTCCCAACATCCATATGACGATGACAGGCGCAAGCACAGTCACACAGCCACATATACACAGTAGTATTGGTTATAAAATAAACGCACGGAAAGCCAGAAAATAAAATGGCCAATTAAGCATTTCAGCTCAACGAGAACGTAGGTACTATTATTTAATTTAGTCATACCATAAATTACGTCCCATTGGCGAGTTTTTTGGTCCGAAGCGCAGTCCTCCGCCTCCCGTCGACATATTTTGCTCTGCTCTAGTATGCTATTGCTATATGCGACTTTAAGTATAGGACTTGCTTTGCTGAGCATTGAACGTCGATTCATAACCATAACCACACAGGGCCGGATTTCATTAAAATGCCGCCCTGTGCTACTTAAAAAATGCCGCCTTTATTATTGATTTATAAATAATTGAAATGTTAGTGAGATCGTTAACTATATAATTAACGAATGAAATTAATGGAAAATGTAAGGTTTGAATTCATTTATTGTTTCATGGTAAAAGAATAATCACATAAGGCTTTTTCATAAGAAAATAAAACTCAAAGTTGACATACAAGATAATTACGGATGTTTATAATCGTTTTCGTTTTCAAATGCAAACACGCCTTACTTTCTTTACCGCGAACTGATCTATTAGTTCTTCACAATTCAAGCGTTCAAGCAAATCCGACTCGATGCACAGAATTGCTAGACTATTTAGCCGACTGCCCGTCATAGTTGAACGAAAATAGTTTTTGACTCTTTTCAAACATGAAAATTAAAATTCTGCGCTGCAATTCGGTCACTGCTAGTGTCATAAATATACGATATGCTATTTCAACGTTTGGGAACTCGGTATATAAGTCGTTCGTTTTCAAGAATTTTAATAGATTGGATGGTGAATCACGTTCTAATTTTTTCTCGGAGCAATACGCGTGGAAGTGCACCAATTCGTCATCCAATGAATGTTCGAGGTCCGAGGTATAAATTGTCCTTAGATGTTCCGACTTCTTACGAAATTCAAATCTCCAAATTCAGTGATAACTGAAAATTTTCCATGAATTTCTTCATATGCTTGGCATCTTCTTCGCAATTCAGAATCAAAATTGTCAAGAATTACGTTGAAAGCGTTGACTCGAAAATTATCCCTTCCTGACAATTAAACATCTTCATCTCGTGATTCATCAGCCTGCAACTTTCTCCTTCTTCTTCTAGAAACACTTGTCTGGTACTCTTGACTCTCTGAGATTTCTAACGCTTTCTGTTCATAAACTTCGAATTCCATTCGTGCATCAGCTACTACTTTGATCAGTACACGATAGTCATCATTCACATCAGCTATGCTGATATCAACCTTTTGCAACCTTTGGCTGACAGCATCGAACCTTGAAAGTAAAAAATGCCAAAGAATCTGCATGAATGTTGTTTGTTGTTTCCAGTCGTTCAAGTTGAATGCGAAGTCCTTTTGCTTCTTGCCTCGTGATCGCGTTCTCAGTAATATATCTTCTTCAATGGTTATTAGAGTTTCAATTATCTGACCATAGAACTTGTTGAGCACTTTAACTGCTTCATGCCTTCATGACAAGCTGACCATCTTGTTGCTGACAATGATTTCAAAGCAATCTTCTTTCCTGCATGAGTTTGTAGAATTTCCCAGCGATGTGTAGATGCAGTAAAAAAGTTGTACAATGCTTGGACTGTATTGAAATAAGATGCTGCTTTGGGGGTACTCTCGACTGCGTGAATCCCGACCAAATTCATTGAATGACCAGCACAAGGAGCATGCTCTGCAAGATCGTTGATTTCTTTGACTCTTGCCTGTAAACCTGAATAAATGCCTGACACATTGTTCGCGTTATCGTACGACTGACTTGGACAATTTTGAATATCAAGGTCGAAGCATTCAAAAATAGATATTACAGCCATCAACAAATCTTCTACTTTATGTCCAGTGTTTTCAATGAACATGAGAAACCATGAGAAACAATTGCCGTCATTAATACGCTTTAATAAAAAAAACTTTCCAGTTTTGGAGTTTCGCACAAAATCTCCTCTTCCTTGCTGGCCTTATTTGGAGCGCGCTTTTTATAAGCAGCGCCGCTTAACCTTTTCCGCCTATCACTCATAGTCTACAGAATATATATCATCAATTTGAAAAGATAAATATTAAATTATTTTGTTTTGATAATATTGACTTGATCGGAAATCGAATCACAGCAGCTGACAGACGATGGGCAACAGAAATATTGCCAGAGTGTATAGAGTATAGAGCTTTTCACAATAGTGTCACCGTCAAATGAGAGAGAAAAAAAAATGGACAGCTGAATCACTTGGTATAAAAACATTGTTGGCGGTAGTAGGCAAAAACATAAATAGGTATATACACTCGTCGCTACTACCACGAAGAAACAGCTGCCTCCCGTGCGGCAAGAATACTTGAAGACGAGTATCGTTGACGACGAGTGTTTCAGGGAGTTTTATTCTTCGTATGCTAAGGCGCGTGATTTTAATTTTAATCGGGAAGATGTAGATAATTAACTCCAAATGAATAATAATAAGATAATCGGAATTCCGGAAATTTACAGTGATAATGTGATGCGTTTCAGGCGCATAAAGCACCTTTGTCCCGAAAAATTCTTTTATGACTGAAAGAATCTTTGACTTTCGTTTCAAATTTTGCCGCCCCCATAGAATTTGCCGCCCTGTGCCAAAGCACCGAGAGCACCTAGTGTAAATCCAGGGTTGTAACCACAACTTGTTTTCGTTTTTGTTGGTTTTCGTGTTGCAGTTCTCTTTTTTTTTATTGTGATTATTGTCTACACAAAGGAGCATAAATCCAAAGGAGCGATCGTTTAGGCCGGTGTACAGCGAACAGCCATCGAGTACATGGATCTGTACGCAGTACCAGCAAATAATATACCTACCTATCTGCGAGTCGGGGGAGCCTTCATCCCCATTCTTGGTTAATGTGACTCATAAATGTCCCGACATATTCTTTATTGAAATGGTGTATGAGATAAATAAATACAAAAATTTGCAGTTGTATGTTTGGTACCTACAAGCTACAACAGTCCAATGGATTTTTCGAATTGGTACTTTTAGTGGGTTTCTACCTTCGCAGCAACTATAGATGAAGATTCAATTCTGTTTACGCATTTCGCAATAAACCTCTGCAGAACAAAACTCAGCAGGCAAAAAAGCAATTAGTTGATACATTCCATCCAATGAGTCCGACTAATGTTTGGCCTTCAGTATTGAAGCATTAAGAGGCTCATTACTTATTCATGTTTTATGCCAGTTTCGCTTAAATTAATTAATATGTCCAAAAACTAACTTTTATCTTATGGTGTCGTATCGAGACGTTGTGCACATTTAAACGAACACCATCCAACACAAACACACACAAGAGAAGGTATGGAAAATTGCTGCGAACGCGAAGAGACTTCTTTTTACGAGTATATTGGAAATGGAATCTTTATTGACCCCATTAATAAAGATTTGTAAGAATGAGTAATGATTGTATTATGGTCATTGGTTTTTCAACAGTTTATTAGTTAATGGATGATTGTAAATTAAATATAGTCGAGTCGAGTTTAAATAAATTAAAAACGCCTACACAAGGCACGTGGGTTATGGTGTTAGAGTTCGTGATATCCGTAATGGCTTGAGATTAGTAAAACAAGATTGTTACAAGATTGTTGTTTGAATACTTAAATCGGTTTTTAAAGAAATCCGAAGAATTTTAAGTATTTCCAAAAAGAGGAAACAAGCTAATATGGTATGTGGGATGTGGGTGCCGAAGATAACAATTTGATAGTCAAGCTTTTGCTAGTAGGTACAGCATCCAAAAAGGGAATTTTCATTTTTCAAAAAAACAATAACCTCGAACGATTACTAAAAATCGTATTCATCCTCACACTCACGTTTAAGAAAACAGAAAATAAACTTCAATCAATCATAGTAAGTAAATCAAATTCAGCTACTGATTGAAGCTCCGATGCCATTTTCCTTTTTTTAAATAAGTTTTATCAAACAAATGTCTTTTAGTCCGTTAAGTTGTAAAAAAAATAAAATAAAAAAGTAGTTTAGTAGGTAGTAAAACAATAAGAAGGAAAAGTATCTTTTGTGACTAATCAGAGCTAAAATTTTCAAAATTATTGAAGTCGGAATATAAAAACCAAGATGGCATTTTGTTAGCATCATTATTGTTCACAAATTTTGAAATCATCAAACCCTTCACCCTTAAGAAAACCCAAAAAATAATCAAAACTATCTAAATAACAGAAGGTACACTTACCATCACTAGACCTGCAATGACAGGCTTCATGTAAAAATGTTGAAAAAATGTATACACGACTGGGTCACACGAACTTGTTATTTTTGGCAGCAATCTAACTAACAAGCTCTCGAGAGCTAAACTCTTGAAATCTGAAAAAAGCTATACTTAAGAATAAATATCTTGTTATGGAACTTAAACGGCTCTCATAACAGTTTTATCATAAGAATTGATCAGTTTTGTAGCTTATACTTAAATTTTATAGCGAAACCAATGTTTGTACTTGCAACAGAATTATATATACTTACAGTCCTATAACAATCTTTTTGTGAGACTTAAGCTCTTAACATTGCTTTGAAGTATTTACAGTCCCATAACAAGACTTATTTAAGAGCTTAAGTCACTTTATATATATATGAAAACCCTAATAGGAGTTCCGTTTAAAACCTTTTATAACAAGAAACTGTCAAGAGTTCAAATAACACAAGTGTTGTTATAGGATCCTTAGGAGATAATTTTTGCTTTAAGTATTATTGTAAGATTTGCATAACCAAAAGCATATTAACATATGCATTATTGAGAAGGCACTTTGTTTTTTTCGAAGCAAAATGTCTAAATTAGTACCTAGATAAAATTTCAACCGCATGAATTTTTTGTGGCTCCCTGTTTCAAACAATCAATATGTTATATGCATCGCCCTTGACTTACCAGAATCATTTCAAAATATTTTCGTTTTCGCATACTATTATCAGTTTTTTGAACAAGACATACAAACAAAAATTAAATACCTAGTAGTTTTTTTTCTTTTTTCCAAAAAAATGTTAAATGAGAGAGGTATATGACTTTTTGAAGTTTAGAAATACATATTCCGTTTTCGTTTAGCTGCTCCTTTAGGAAGAGACACCCTCTCATAGCAAGACTGAGCAGATCCTTATAAGATTTTAATTCAAAATCTGTCATCTCATAAGACTCTGTTAAGGATACGACAAGTATCGCAAAGAGAGTTTAGCTCTTGCTATGAGTAGCCAAGAGCCTCCCATAATTAGGTCATTTTAGTTTTTAAAAAGTCTCATAACAATCTTGGAAGACTCTACAAGATTCTATTTTACTCCAAGAAATAAGTCTAGTAAAGCTCTTGGAGCATCTTATGAGAATAGAAGTGTTACTTGGGATACCAACAAGACATCAAAACCACAACCTTTAAGAATCTGGGTCTCATACACCCTCTAAAACTATGGCCATGTTCAATGAAGAATGCATAGGCAGGGAAACACAGCCAAGCTAAAAGCAAAACAAATGGGTTGCAAAAGAAAACCTGAGTAGCCTGTGACCAGTACAATTAGATTTAAAACAATAAAAGAAGTGCAAAACGCCGAATTCTCGAAAAGAAAAAGAAACAGCATTAGAAGCGCTCGTTTGAGGAAATTGAGAGATGCCAAGATATAAATGAGATTCGAAAAGCTCAAAAGATCAGGCCAGGGTGGCAAACCCCGAACTCATGCCTGTAAAGGACAATGAAGATAAAGAATCATTGCGATTGAATCGCAGCCGCCACTGAAGATCTGAGATGACCACTTCTGCAGACTATACTTAGCGGCGATTAAGACAAAAATTCCGCTATCAGGCAGCATGCCTCATTCAACTTGGTCGATGATCAAGAATGCCGTACTATCCCGACATAGAAAAAGTTAAGGTTGCCAAATGCAAAATTAAATCAAATAAGACTGCAGGTGCCGATGGCCATGATATCGAACTTTTCAAGGCAGCTGGAACTTACACCAGTTGATCTGCATGATATGGTCGGAAGAAAGCATGCCCGATGAATGAAACCTTAGTATCGTATGCCCGATCTTGAAAAAGGGAGAGATCCTCATAACTGCGCCAACTATAGAGGAACGTCGTTTATAAGATCTTGACTGCTGTAATATGCGCACGTCTGAGACCCATGGGCGTAGCCAGGTAGGAGCAGGTAGTGGCAAATGCCCCAACCTAAGCAAATGTCCTCGAAAAATTCGGCGTTTTTAAAAAAAAATTAATCTTTATCCTCGAGGACATTTGGAGAAAATGCTGAAACAACGAGGACTTTTCAAAGAGTATTCTCGTGAAAAACGAGGACAATTTGGTAAAAAAGCGGAAAAAAGGAGTATCAGTGAAAATATTTATAAGAAATGAGGAAAATTCGCAAAATTGCCGACAAACGAGGACTTTTCAATGAGATTTCTCTAACATCTAGAAATATTACGCGAGCATATTTGGGCATTTACATTTATAATCCTTCGAATCAAAAAACTCTCCAGAAATTCTGAATCATCTGAATGGCAACAACAATTAGTCGCGATTGATCGTTCTAACGGTTCAGCTCAATACAACAAGTATAAATAAAAGTGGAAGTGTGAATACTAATTGATTTTATGTCCTACTTTTTGTTCAAAAAAATGTCTTCGTTTTTTCATTAATTTTTAAGAAATTGTCCTCGAAAAAAGAGCTAAAAAAATTCCTGGCTGATAGGTCTTTCTCCTTATCAATGTGGTTTTATACCAGAAAAGTCCACAATCTACCAGATTTTCACATCACGGCAGATCTTTTTATCGATTTCAAAACCGCGTCTGACTAGACATGGCACTGTAAACACATACAGTGCCATGTCTAGTTTCGGTAGCCCTGCAAAACTCGTACTGTGCAGGATGACTTTTTATAATACACGTTGCTCCGTCAAGTTTGGTAGAGAACTCAACGATACCTTTGATGTCTAAAAAGGCTTTGGGCAAGGCGACAAACTGTCATGCGATTCAACATTATACTTGAGAAGATTGTACAAAACTCAAACGTAACAACAGAGGAACAATTTTTCAAAAGTCTGCAGAATTACTCGCCTACGCAGACGATATTGACCTAATGGGAAGAGAAAAGTGTGATGTCATAGGGGCTTTTACTAGTATTTAAACAGAAACGGCAAAAATGGGTTTGATGGTTAATGAGGGCAAAACGAAGTTTATTTTGTCATCAAACAAGGACACAGAACATTGACGAATTGGACAAAACGTCACAATAGACAGACATTACTTCGAGGTAGTACAGGACTTCGTCTACCTAGGATCCGCTGTAGACACGGACAACAACATCAGTGCGGAGATCAAACGAAGAATAACTCTTGCCAACCGTTGCTTCTTTGGGTTAAGAATGCAATAGAGAAACAAAACCCTCTCCAGAAAAACCAAGGTAACCCTGTCAAGATCAAGGCTTAGATCATTTCCGTCTTGCTTTACGAAGCGGAAGCATGGACCTTATCGAAAGCGGATGAGGAAGCCCCTGGTCGTTTCAAAAAGAAATACTCCGATTGATTTTTGGTTTCTTATGCTAAGACAATGTGTGGAGAAGAAGATACAACAACGAGCTGTATGAGCTGTACCGCGACAGGAGCATATCCAGAAGAGTACGAAAGCAAAATTGATGGCGTTAAATATTGTGCGAGTTTAAAAAAGGTTTAAGCCGAACTGTGATTGTGATTCTCGCTCAAGTGAGTAAGTAACGTTGTACGGAAGGTAGGTACCTACCGTTCTTTCACGAATTAAACAAGCAATTCCAAATTCACTCAGTAAGTTGCTTGAAAACGATGATTGCCAAATAAAAAATATAAACGCGAGGGCGCGTGCTTACAAGAACTCTCCGACTCACACACGAACACGCACGTCAATTCATACGCGAACGAGTGTACTCTATTGCAATTACAGAACATGGGTACCTATCGCACCGATAGAATCGCTTGAGAAACAATGGAAACCGGAACGAAATCCTACTTAATTCGTAGAATATTTATTTTTCTACAAAGTTTATCGAGGCGATAGTTAGAGGACAGTGGTGCTGCTTAGAATCTCATAACAATTTGAGTTTTGTTTGGAATGATGAGATTTGACTAGAACGTTGTGACGTTCTACCCTTCTATCCTCAATGGGGATAAATGTTTCAATTTTGACGTCTGCAATGATCACTGAGTGGCGGATCTAGAATTTTCCTATTAAGAAAGAAAAATCCTAAAGCAACACTAACTTTAATACAGTGGGTACTCGAAATCAACCCAAATTTTTTGAGCACTAGAGTCTATTTAAACTCAAAAGAATAATAAGTATTATGCTGTGGACTCTCTTTTGACTATCATATCTCCAAATCGTAAGAAGCAACCATGTTCCTTGACGCTTCTTTTCGTCGAATGGAAAGCGACATAGAGATGAACTAATCCATTAGAATATCATAAAAATATCGATGTCGCCTTTTAACTTAAGTTTTGAATAGAATGAAATTACGGTGCGCCCTGTGTTCTGATTCTGTTAGCGAAAAGCTCAAAAATTCATTTGTAAGTGACACAAATTAAAGTACCTGCTAATAAAGACACAATCATTTGACGCATCGTTGATAAATCGACATTTATAAGGTCCGTTTCTTGAACTTTACGACTTTACCCAGGGTTCAACTGTAAGGTCCGCTTGACAACCCTATATAATGTAACGTGAACCCAACATTTTATACCAATTTCCTAATCGAAAAACGTTCAACCGAAAACACAACTGGCAACACTTTAATGGAATGGTATAAATGACAGGCGTTGCTTGTAAGCCAGTGTGTGTGAGTGTAGAGAGACAGACAGACAGAGAGTAGACAGCAAATAATGTGGAGACAATGTAGAAGGTACTGGAGAGTTCTAGATGGCATGTCATTCGATATAAATAGCCCGCCCGAGGCAACCAGAGGGCAGTTGCTGTACAGCCTAGAAAAGAGGACGTCATTTAATCTATTTCTAAAAAAACATAACCCCGACATTGCTCTCATTTCAGAAACCAACGTAACCAAACGGAACAATATTAATATGAATAAATATTTTACTTTCAGAAAGGACAAAACAGACACAAATAGAGGTACTGCCATTTTCATCCGGGAGAAAATCTCAGCTGGAACCACCGAGCATACCATCCAAGGGCTAAAGACGATTGAGGCCACGGCTATCACCGTTCAACTTGGACATGATGAAACACTTGGAGTAGTGAGCATCTACGCGAAGTGCTCATCCAGCGTCAACGACATCAAAGACGATCTTCAAAAACTCAACAACTTCATCAGTGGAAGAACATACGGGCTGATAGGCGGTGACTTCAACGCTAGACATACCCTTTGGATGGACACCACATGCAGTACTGAAGGAATGGCCATTACCAATTGGTTGGACGACAATAGCGAGAATCACAATCTCGTTGTTATATCCCAACCAAAGCCGACCTTCCCTAGGACACCTTCAACATTAGATTTCTTCCTAGCAACATCCAACCTTGTGCATGTACTGCCCGAGTTTAGAAACTTTGTTTGCACGGCAATACCCAGTGACTCTGACCACGAAGCGGTACAAATTTCTATTAACCTTAATGAACCTTTTATCATTTCAGAACCACCACCAGAGTATTTCATCAACTACACGAAGCTGGATGTTGAGAAGCTTCAAAGAGATGTCGAGGACAGCATAACCATCCCACCAACCAATAGAAACCTGCAAAACACGGAAATCGATGCTGCAATCGAGGACCTAGAAACAGTCATCAGAAATGCCTTAGATAGCCAAAAGAAGCCTAAAACATCCAAGGATAGATACCAGCACCTACCAGCCTACATTCAGAACTTGTACCACCATCGACAACGACTGAGGA
This sequence comes from Melanostoma mellinum, assembly GCA_914767635.1. Classification (NCBI taxonomy): domain Eukaryota; kingdom Metazoa; phylum Arthropoda; class Insecta; order Diptera; family Syrphidae; genus Melanostoma; species Melanostoma mellinum. The sequence goes on along the minus strand of OU612059.1, from coordinate 173,041,543 downwards.
AAAGACTTCAGAGGATTCGGCAACGAGAACTCAACACAAGTAATTCCGATTACCAGTCTTGGCTGAGCGAGCTCAACTGTACCAACACAATGTTCAGGAATGCAGTTCAACACCACAACAACATACAATTCCAAAAGAGACTGCAAAACATCAAACCTGGTCCGGATACCTTCAAAAACATCAACAGGATAGTCGGCAAAAGGCCAGATATGCCAGACAAGATCACCACCAACAGAGGAGAAGTTTCATCATCCGAGGACAAAGCAGAAGGATTTGCCGAATTTTTTAAAGAAAACTTCGTGTCAACTCCTCCTCCTGACCCCGCATTCCTAAATGATGTGGACTCAACCATCCAGCTGATTGAAGGAAGCAGAATCGAAGAAACCGTTTTCAGTGACGAAAACCCTTCATGTGATCCCACTGAAGGCACCATTTTCACTACTCCAGAAGATATTCTAGATTTGATCCAAAGTGGGCGCCCCAAAAAATCAGCTGGGCCGGACAAAATCTCAAAATTCGTTCTTAAGATACTTCCTCAAACAGTGATGATCTTCCTGGCCATTGTGATGAACAACTGCCTCAACAACTGCCACTTTCCCGAGCGATGGAAGAAGGCGAAGATCGTGGCCATTCCCAAAAAAGGAAACCGAAACATTGTGTCCGGTTACAGGCCCATATCCCTACTCAGCAACGTCAGCAAAATTCTGGAGGATCTGGTTCTCCGAAGGCTAAAGGCATTCTGTAATGACAACAGCATCATCCCGAATATGCAGTTTGGATTCCGGGAGAAACATTCTACCATTCATCCGCTCTTGAAGCTACAAGGGGACGTTATAAGGAAACTCAACAACCACCAAACAACAGTTGGATGTTTCTTGGACGTTGAGAAGGCATTTGACAGTGTCTGGATAAACGGACTTATCCACAAACTAACCATTTTACGCTTTCCAGGTTCATTAATTAAAATTTTGTTTAATTTTCTTCATTCCAGGTCTTTCTACGTGCAAGTAGACAACACCGTATCTTCAACCAGACCCATCCGAGCAGGGGTTGCTCAAGGATCGAAGCTAGGTCCCTTCCTATACAGCATCTTCACCTCCGACCAACCTCAACCAGAAAGCGCCACCAACCTTCTCTTTGCGGATGACTCACTGACCTACGCGCACTCACTGTCACCTGTGATCGCTGCTCGTAGAGTTGAAGACCACGTAAAGAAGCTCTTCGAGTTCTACAATCGATGGGGAATCAAAATAAATTCAGCGAAATCCGAGCTAATTTGCATAAGAAGACCAACACAAGGACGGAGACGTTCGAGATCAGCCACAAACTGCCACAACATCTGCGTAAACCTTCCCGACGGTACACAACTCAGGCCGAAAAAGCAGGTCAAGTATCTAGGAGTCCATTTCAACGAATTGATGCGTTTCAACCCGCACGCCACTGCAGTCGTCAAAAAAGCTAACTTTGCTTTTCATCGCGTCCATCCGCTGATGCGCAAAAGAAATGGACTCAGCCAAAATACAAAACTGTTGCTGTACAAGCAGCTAATACGACCTGTAATCACCTACTGCTTTCCCGTCTGGTTCACAATATCCAAGACGAAAATGCAAAAACTGGCTGTATTCGAGAGGAAGGTTCTGCGCATATGCACAGGGCTTGGCTACGATCCGATGCGCAGGAAAAACGTCAGCAACAGAAAGCTCTATGAAGAAGCAAGGGTCATCCCCATAGACAAATACTTGGTGCAATCTGGAAGACGCATACTGGAAAACCTGGCCAACCATCCGAACCCCTTAGTAAGAAGGATAACAGAAGAAGATCGACACCCGGACCCGAGATACATCGATGCGATGACACTGATGGAAGACGACACATTCATCAACGATGAGGCAATGGCTTTCTACGCTGAGGCAGCGTCAACCCACCACCGTGGCTAGCTGCCCCATCACCACATCACCCGCCCCGCCCAATCCAACTCCTACACCACCATCCTCCACCACCACCACCTCCACCACAACTAACCCCAAGGACAACAGGAACTGAACACTCCTACAGTTATATAAATCTAACAAATTATTACTTTTTTTAATAACCATTAACTTAAGCTTTACCCTTAATCTAAATAACCGACAATGTATATCGTTAGGCCCCTTATGTGCCAACACAGCAAAATTAATCATATTATTAAGAAACGTATTATATTTAAGTATCAATTGTATATATCCTTTTGTTCAATAAAAATCGTTAATCGTTAAAAAACCAGAGGGCAGTTTTGTTTATAGAGTGATAAAGTTAAGAGTAAATACAAGTGATAGTCCAAAAGTCGATTTGAGTTCAAATTAAGTGTATATCGAAAGTAGATACTGAATAAAGTGGTAGAATTAAATTGAAAAGTAGAGTTTTAATTTTGCGAACTAAGCGCACGTTACATTGGTGTCAGAAGTGTAAATAAAACTTATTTGACTAGTAAAGTAAAAAAAAAAAAAAAAGTAAAAAGCAAATAATAATTATATACAGTGAAAATGGGTAAGTTGTTGGAAGAGCTCAACTGCACTGAGCTTAAAAGTGAGTTAGGCAAGCGAAATCTTTCTAGAGCGGGATCGAAAAATGAGCTCGTCCTGCGCTTGCGCAACTATTTGGAACAGCAAGGGGAAGACGTAAGCACTTTTGTTTTGAAACAGAAGTGGAAAAAGAGGAAGTAAGTGAAAGTGTAGATTTTTCTAGTATGATGAAACTTTTGTTAGAACAACGAAACGAGCAAAAGAAAGAACAGCAGAATGTTCTCGAACGCCTCGAAGTACAACAAAAGAAACTGGAAGAGCAACGAAATGAGCAGAAGAAGGAACAGCAGAATGTTCTTGAACAACTTGAAGCACAACGAAACGAGCAAAAGAAGCTGATTGAAGAACAACGAAATGAACAAAAGAAGGAACAGCAGAATGTTCTCGAAAGACTCGAAGTACAACAAAAGAATCTGGAAGAGCAACGAAACGAACAAAAGAAAGAACAACAGAATATTCTCGAAAGACTTGAGGCGCAACAGAATGTTTTGGAAGGTCAGAAAAGCATTCTAGAAGGAAAATTGGGTAATATTGAGGAAAATGTATGTGCCCTTGACGAACGAGTTGAAGGTGTGGAAAAACAGCTTTCTGTTGTAGAGAATCGTTTGGAAAGCCGATGCGATAACCAGTTCTCTGTTCTGTCCAAGGAATTAGACCAGATCCGGAAAATAAAAATTCGAGAATCTGCTGGAGAGTTTGCAAGGAAAAAGGAGATGAAACCCCCAACATTTGATGGACAGTCTTCTTGGCCAGTCTACAAGAGACAATTTGAGGCAGCCGCGACAACAAATGGCTGGGATGACGAAGACAAGTACATTGCACTGACTCTTGCTCTTAGAGGACCAGCAGCTGAATTACTTCAAACAGTTCCAGCTGGTAAGAGCGGCGATTTCAGTTCTCTCGTGGCAGCTATAGATAAACGCTTTGGAGATAGCCACTTGAAAGAAGTCTTCCGAGTCCAACTCAATAACAGAGTCCAGAAAAGGGGTGAAAGTCTACAGCAGCTCCAAGCAGACGTCGAAAGACTGGTTCACCTGGCATACCCGGATGCTGGAGAAGAAATCATCAACCAGCTTGCTGTTGAGTCCTTCGTTCGTGCCATTTCCGATATACATCTTCAGAGGTCTGTGCGAACTGCTAGAACACGTACTCTTTCCGAAACTTTAGCATTCGCATTGACAATTGAAGCAGCAGAACAGGCTTCTCAGGGAGTACATCGACTTAGAGAGGCCATAGTCGAAGAATGCTCGTGCCAAAGAGCTGAAATACAAAAGAACCGGAGCGGACTAGCAAGATGTTGGAACTGCAACAAGACCGGGCACTTACAGCGTCAATGCCGACTACCACCAAACAAAGCCAGTTGTCAACATTGTGGAAGCAAGAGATCCAACCCAGAGCAAGGTAACAACAACACCAGCGTTGCCTATCAGCCCGTTTCCCATCAGGGAAACGAGTAAGAACCAACTTCGAGGGGCAGAGGCTGGTTTCTTGTATCGATGGCCCCAAAACCACCATCCAGGTCTCCCAGACCAAACGCGACAACAAAAGTCTGACTGTGGAGACTACTATTAGTGGGAACAAACATGTGGCTACCATTGACACCGGTGCCACAGCATCCATAGTACGTCGAGACCTGGTAAAGATGACGTGGCTCCATAACACCAATAGCTACCATCTAAGAACCGCAACGGGAGAAGCAGCAAGAGTATATGGAGAAGTGTGTCTCAAGATCCGACTGGCCGATCTAGTGTTTACTCATCAATTCCTGGTGGCAGATATATGTGACGAGTGCATCATTGGAATCGACTTTATGAAACAGCACGGAGTTATTTTGGATATCGGTAATCAAGTTTTGAAATACCAAAATAAAGAAATTCCAATGACCTATTCGAATGAAAATACGTCAACACTGAGAACTGTCATCACGGAAGATCTGATTCTGCCTCCTTCTTCTGAAGTGTTCGTTTGGACAAAACTGGAAGGTGAGTTTGGAACCCTTCGATACCTAATGGTGGAACCAGACCCAGAGTGTTCCTCCCAAAGCGTCATCATTGGGAAAACACTGGTAGCACCGAAAAACAAAATGGTCCCCGTACGATTACTAAACACCAGACCGTACGATGTAAAGTTGAAGAAAGGAGAAGTCGTTGGACGTTGCGAATCGGTTGCAGCAATTACGAAGATCACAGACGAAGCCCCGAGAAAAACGTTAACTCCGGAGGAGCTCATAACCATCAGAGCTAAAATACTGAGTTCATCCAACCTTGATCACCAACAAACAAGGATGGCTGAAAATCTCCTACAAGAGTACACTGACATCTTCGCATCGAAAAAGGGACAATATGGTAGGACACAGTTGGTGCAGCATCGCATCAACACAGGAGATGCAAGACCGATTCGTCAACCCGCAAGACGCCTTCCACTGGCCAAACAAGGTGAGGTTGAGGAAATGATAACAGCAATGAAAAAGGACGGTCTTATCGAAAATTCCAAAAGTCCTTGGGCGTCACCAGTGGTGCTAGTGAAAAAGAAAGACGGAAGCACTCGTTTTTGTGTGGACTACCGAAGGCTGAATGATGTAACTAAGAAGGACAGCTATCCCCTGCCGAGAATCAGTGATACCCTGGATGCCATGGAGGGAGCGCAGTGGTTCTCGACGCTGGACTTGAAGAGCGGATATTGGCAAGTTGACATCCACCCTGATGATCGGGAAAAGACGGCATTTTCTACAGGTAATGGGCTCTGGCAGTTTAAGGTTATGCCGTTTGGGCTATGCAACGCTCCGGCAACATTCGAGCGTTTGATGGAGTGCGTTCTTCAAGGACTGACGTGGAAAGCTTGCCTAGTCTACTTGGACGATGTCATTGTTTACGGGAAAACATTTGACCAACATTGTAAGAACCTTAAAGCCGTGTTTCAGAGACTTCGAGAGGCTAACCTTAAACTGAATCCAGAAAAATGTGCACTTTTCAAAACCGAAGTCAAGTATTTGGGACACATCATCTCATCCCAAGGAGTAAAGACTGATCCTGAAAAAGTTGACTCCGTCAAAAATTGGCCAACACCACAGGACAAACATCAACTCCGAAGCTTTCTGGGACTTGCCACATATTACCGACGTTTCGTTAAGAACTTCGCTGGAGTTGCAAAGAGTTTGCATCAGCTCACCGAAAAGGGGAAGCAGTTTAAATGGTCAGGTGAGTGTGAGAAATCTTTCCAGGAACTCAAATACCGCCTCTGTAACGCTCCAGTGCTGGCACATCCAACACCTGGCAAAACATTCATCGTCGACGCAGATGCAAGCAACGTTGGAATCGGGGCGGTACTATCCCAAGTGCATGATGGCGAAGAGAAAGTGGTGGCATACTACAGCAAGGTCCTATCGAAGCCCGAAAGAAACTACTGCGTGACCAGAAGGGAACTGCTAGCTCTTATCTTGGCAACAAAGCACTTCCATAAGTACATCTATGGACAGAAATTCCTTCTGCGGACAGACCACGGTGCTCTGAGCTGGCTGTTGAACTTCAAAAATCCAGAAGGTCAAGTCGCAAGGTGGATAGAAAGATTGCAAACCTATGACTACCAGATCCAACACCGCAGAGGAAAGCTGCACTCAAACGCCGATGCATTATCACGAAGACCTTGCAAAGTGGATTGCAAGCATTGCAAGCGGCAAGAAGACAAAGAAATCATTACCGCTCAGCGACTAAGAGCTGACCCCATAAGCGGATGGAGCAATGAGGAAGTGAAGACTGCTCAACAGGAGGATCCAGATATCGAACCCATTCTTGCATGGAAAGAAAATGAAGAGAAACCGGAATGGGGAGACATTTCTGACAGGAGTCCAGTTCTCAAAGCCTATTGGGCACAGTGGGACTCACTATATGTGCAAGATGGTGTCCTCAGGCGAAGATGGGAATCCGCTGACGGTAAGTCACATGTGATGCAGCTGATCGTACCGCAATCGAAAGTCAGTGAAGTTCTTCGGGAGATGCACGACGGACCTTCTGGAGGCCACCTGGGAGTAAACAAAACACTGGAGAAGGTGCGACATCGGTTCTACTGGTTACATGCTAGAGATGACGTGGAGAAGTGGTGCCGAACATGTGACAAGTGTGCTGCAACCAAAGGACCTGGTAGGAAGATTCAAGGTAAGATGCATCAGTACAACGTTGGATCGCCTTTTGAGAGGATTGCAGTAGATGTGGCTGGGCCTTTTCCAGAGACCAACGCTGGAAACAAATACATTCTGGTTGTAATGGACTATTTTAGCAAGTGGCCTGAGGCGTATGCCATCCCAAATCAAGAAGCCAAAACGGTGGTCGACCAGATTGTGTTTAACTGGGTTAGTAGGTTTGGCGTGCCTATGGAACTCCATTCCGACCAAGGGAGGAACTTTGAGTCAAACATCTTCCAAGGAGTGTGCGGACTACTTGGCATTAAGAAGACGAGAACCACACCACTTCATCCACAATCTGATGGGATGGTTGAAAGATTCAACCGGACCTTGAAAGAACACCTCACCAAGGTCGTAGGCGACTACCAAAGAGACTGGGATAGGCACGTACCGCTATTCCTGATGGCCTATAGAAGTGCAGTACATAGCTCGACAGGACAAACACCATCTGACATCCTGTTCGGGAAAACCATGCGGCTGCCCAGCGAACTTAAATTTGGATGCCCCACAGAGGAGCCACAGGACACAAACGAGTATGTGGACGACCTCAAGGAGAGACTCGCTGACATCCATAAAAGAACAAGGGAACGGATGAAAGCCTACAGCGACCGGATGAAGACACGGTACGACACAAAAGCGACAACGTCAGGATTCCAAGCAGGAGATCGTGTGTGGCTTTATAATCCTCATCGTCAAAAGGGATTGTCACCGAAACTTCAGCAAAACTGGGAAGGTCCTTATACTGTTGTCACGAGAATTAATGACGTGGTTTACCGCATCCAAAGAGGACTAAGAGGCAAGTTAAAAGTAGTTCATTGTGACAGGCTGCATCGATATAGTGGCGAGGCTGCAGATGGAATTATTCGGGACGAACAATCCTAAGGAGGGGGCAGTGTAACGTGAACCCAACATTTTATACCAATTTCCTAATCGAAAAACGTTCAACCGAAAACACAACTGGCAACACTTTAATGGAATGGTATAAATGACAGGCGTTGCTTGTAAGCCAGTGTGTGTGAGTGTAGAGAGACAGACAGACAGAGAGTAGACAGCAAATAATGTGGAGACAATGTAGAAGGTACTGGAGAGTTCTAGATGGCATGTCATTCGATATAAATAGCCCGCCCGAGGCAACCAGAGGGCAGTTTTGTTTATAGAGTGATAAAGTTAAGAGTAAATACAAGTGATAGTCCAAAAGTCGATTTGAGTTCAAATTAAGTGTATATCGAAAGTAGATACTGAATAAAGTGGTAGAATTAAATTGAAAAGTAGAGTTTTAATTTTGCGAACTAAGCGCACGTTACATTAATAAGTTGTCAGAAAGTAACCTGGGTTTTCAGTTTTCGAAAAACGAAATCAACACACATCTGGTATTTGAAGAAAAACGCATGTTGTTTGACAGCCTTTTTCATTATATGAACTCGCCACAAAAAAACACCAAGGGCTACTTCAGAGCGAGTTAAGGCAAACTCAGGGTTTAAAAAACGCTCAGTTTGACTCTCAGGACAGGTTTAGAAGTTTCGAATTGTGGTATCCACAATTGTTACATGTTCCTGTAACACAACTATCAATTAAAGCAGACTCAGAATTGTGTATCCCACTACGACAACTAACATCACACTGCCCGCCAAAATGTCACTCATTTCAACTTCATTATTTCAAGAAACGACTTAAACTCAAAACCTTCTCAATTGTGACAGAAAATCTATACAAATTCAGCACAAGTTCTGCGGGTTCCTCCTTCCATTGCCGACATGTCGTTTTTACTTCGTTTTGTATTCTCTTTTTTTTAATTCTACGACTACGACTCCTTTACATAATTAGAGGCTAGCTGTCAAAGGGAAATATTCAATTTGACGATGCACATCTATTAGAGGAGATTATTCGTATGATTATGTCCTTCGCCATGCATATGTCCAGTGTCCAGTTCGTCCGTATGCGCCATTCGTTGGATGGGTGAAGGAAAACAAAATAGAATTGTGGCCAACTGCCCACCTTCAATACCAACTTTTGACTTGACAATAGTCGTACGTTCGTAGTCGTTGTAATAAGAAGACAGACTTCTTTAACCCTTCTTTCTGCACTTCGTGCCATTTGTTATCGATGTCAACTTTACTCGTGTGTATATCTCCTAATTACAAGTTTACCTCTAATCTGCCTATTGATTTGAATGTTTTGGCCGACTCGCATTGTGTCATGTCAAAATGTCAGGTAATGTCATACCACCTTTCGGAGTGGCATCGTCAGTGTCAGTTAAGTTAAATGCATGCAGCAATGGCGACACAACGTGAACAACCGCACCGCGCCGCCACGCCGCCATCGCCACTGGAATGCATGCAGCAAATTATCAAAATCGAATTAAATTGACACGATGAAAGGTGATGTCAATTGCATCGTAATGTTTATTCAATTAATGCACGATAGTAGGTAAAGTTGTTTTTATTGATGTTTGGATGGCCTATGTAGTAGAATGTACATTTGTAGGAACTTATATGCATTTGTTTTGGCCTTCCTTTACTTTTATACCTACTTACATATGAAGAAGATGTGTCTGGTAAGAATGTTGGCTTCTTAGATTAATGTCATTTAATGTGTGACAGTCGTTTGAAAGTTGTTGTGATGTCTACTTCATACGGTTAATTAGGACTTTCAACTTGAGTTGAAAGAAAATTGATCAAGCATTGAAGGAATTTTAAATATTGTCTTTCAAAGTTAGGGAACTAGATTCTTATTATCATAACTGTGACTAGGTATTTGGTTTTATGCACTTGTAGGATTGAAGCTCTGTTACCTGTTTGTTCAGCGAAGAAATGCCGTTTTCGGTTTCTTATTAAAGTTTTTGGATTTTAGTGAATCGGTTCAAATCAGTTATAGCTTCTTGCATATATACGAAAATATATATTATCAGAAACCTACTCCCCTGATAAATCTTCGAACAAGAGTAGGTTGCAGCGCCGGCGCCGGCGCCGCGCCGCAGTCGGGGACAAAGACCATCATATGCCTGCGATTTACCACAAAAGGCATATTATCTTCAAGACAGAAATTATTTACATAGAACAAATAAGAAATGACATGGCAATATGGCGATTTGGCGCACAAACTTCTCATCTAGCGACTAACAGCGAACAACCCACTTAATCACGGTGTTCTAAAGGATGTCTAGTCTTGACTGCATTTTTTCCAAGCTGAAGGTTAGCTTAAAGAACTTCGCGGTTAAAAGCCCCGAAAAAGACAAAGAGATCGGTCCAGGCAAGCAACAATATGAGTTTTGGACAAATGATCACTGTTCCCATAACTCCAAGCTCATAGAAAAGAGATGATAGACTCCCCAAACAAGGGAGGGGAAGTTCCTCCGATGTACAAAGAAAATGCAAAATTTTTTTATTCAGTAAAGGATAAAGAAGATTGAACTTGTTAGCTATGAGACCTGAAGACCTCTTGTGGTGTCCTCTTTAAGTCAATCCGTAAGTTGTGTTTTACAACGTGTTGGACTTGTACTACCAATACTGATACCAAAAGCCTTTGACAGCTCTTTACCAACTTTGATGAGGCAAAGTATTTTCTTTATCATTTTTCAAAATGCAATAAGTTTCTTATTATGATAGCAGAAAACATCTCGAAAATCATGTTTTAAGTATATTAGCCGGCCAAATGACATTTGTTCATTTTCCTTTTTGAGATACAAAAACAAATCTTCGCTTTCCAAAAGCATTTAACTCCTTCACATTTCCGTCAACTTTTGGAATTCGATACCAAAGTTTGCAGATTGGAAGTGCCTAGTTTTTCTTATTTTGACGCTTAAAACATATAAAACATATATAATGTAGAATTGATTCGATTACATATAGATTATGCCTGGTCAAAACCTGATTTGCCCTTCGATGTAAAATTTTAAACGGTTCCTTTCTCCTAAATTGGACCAGAAGTCCATGGTCTCTAATGTGTGAAATAGTTTGAGTTTATACATCAGGATAGTCTTGTAATCTTGTATTCGGTTTCTAAGGGCATTGCCACGTACCTACTGAGCGCCAAAGCGAGAAAATTAAAACAAAATTGAAAGATTGCGGCTTAGTCGCTGAGTTTTCAATATTCTTTTGAATATATCGATCTGTCGCTTTGCCGCTCAGTATGTACATACATCGCCGTGCCCTAAACGAATCAGGAAAAAATTCCAAATGGAAAGATTAACTTTATGTGTTTTTTAGAACTGAAGAACAAGTGCTATACCAATCGATTGCAAAAATTCGCTGTAATGCGAATGCCCGTTCCGTAATGGTAGACACGTGCAACCCAAGGCTTGAATCCCAGAAATTTAAATTCTTTTTCCTCAAGTGTCGCCTTTCGAGAGGAATTGACAAATACACCGAGAGCAAAAACTCTGTCTTATTTTACACTAAGCGATTCGTAATCGGTAAGAATTTGAAGTTCCCATCTATTTTCCTTAATATGGTTTGGTTGAGAGAAATGAGGAAGGCCTCGGGGTACCCTGAGCTCTGTTTTTGCACCCTATTCATTTAAATTTATAATTTTTTTTATCTTATAAGAATAGTTATACTCAAATTATACTCTGTTTAAAATTAATGCCTCCGAACAGTTAAGATAGGTCAGATTAAGTGGAAGGTGACTGTCAGGAAAACGTCTGACGCACTTAGTCCAATATAAATGAACCATTGTGAAACCTTATAACAAAGAGGAATTACTCTATTATTTAATCAATAAGGAGCTTTCTATGAAGCGATAAAGACGCAGCGATAAAGACGCTTTTCCAAAAATAGTTAACGACTTAGTGAGAGGACGGGGCATAAAAAGCGAAGATGTAAATTTGAAGTCCTGACAAATGCTGCAAAATGATAAGAATTCCTCTTCTTTCCTTCTTCTTATCTGACTACAATTTATAAAGACTAAATCAGCGCAAAACTGGAGTATGATTCCTATACCTGGTCAGATGTTTCCTAAAAATCTTTGTGTCTACTCGATAGGATACAAAACAGAGCGTTAAGACTGATTGGTAATAATTCAATAGTAGAATCGAAACGTTGACTATTTTACTCTCTTTTATAGCTCTTTTGCAAACAGTGCTCTAGTGAAATAGCCAATTGCATTCCTCCCCTCGCTGAGAATGCTCATCACTTTTACGTTGAGCCATACTTCGGAAGTACAGTCAAGTACAAAGATTTATATTTTAGTAGCACGCCCGCATGTGAAATGCTTTACCCAAGTCTGCTTATAAACGAAGCAACGTGCATCGGTTTCTGCTTTTAAATCCTCTCTAATTTAAAAAAAAACTCGCACAGTGTTATATAACATTATAGAGGTATTCATAAAGTCTTAAAATTGATTTCCCCTCAACACTTCCTGATTAGCACTGATAGTAAAATTGTATGTTTTTATCTTGAACTTGTCAATATGTGCGGTGGTTTCATGGTTTAGCGTGTTTTAAGAAATTTGATTCTTCTTTGATTCCCAACTTTTTTTGGACATCTCGTGGGGCTGTCAATGAAGCCTGGGGTAAAGTATTGTAATGTACACCCAACATTTAATACCAATTTCCTAATCGAAAACGTTCCACCGAAAAACACATCTGGGAGCACTATAATGCAGTGGTTTAAAAGAAGACGTCTTTTGTGAGTGAGTGTGTATGTGTGCAGAAATACCGGGAGGGGAACTTGTCTAGACATCATGGTTCATAGAAAAACTACTAGAAATCTCTCGATGGTTCACTTTACTATATAAAGAGGGAGCTGACGCAACCAGAAGTCAGTTTTATTTAGAAAGTGATAGTGTGAATATTGGATAAACGTAATTGAGTTGAGTTCGATAAAGTGTATATCGAAAGTAGATACTGAATAAAGTGGTAGAATTAAATTGAAAGGTAGAGTTTTATTTTTGCGAACTAAGCGCACGTTACAATATCATATAGGTAATTCAACAAAATTTATAGTGGTTACAGGTTTCAGCAACGACAACGACAACGACAACGACAACGACAACGACAACGACAACGACAACGACAACGACAACGACAACGACAACGACAACGACAACGACAACGACAACGACAACGACAACGACAACGACAACGACAACGACAACGACAACGACAACGACAACGACAACGACAACGACAACGACAACGACAACGACAACGACAACGACAACGACAACGACAACGACAACGACAACGACAACGACAACGACAACGACAACGACAACGACAACGACAACGACAACGACAACGACAACGACAACGACAACGACAACGACAACGACAACGACAACGGCAACGACAACGACAACGACAACGACAACGACAACGACAACGACAACGACAACGACAACGACAACGACAACGACAACGACAACGACAACGACAACGACAACGACAACGACAACGACAACGACAACGACAACGACAACGACAACGACAACGACAACGACAACGACAACGACAACGACAACGACAACGACAACGACAACGACAACGACAACGACAACGACAACGACAACGACAACGACAACGACAACGACAACGACAACGACAACGACAACGACAACGACAACGACAACGACAACGACAACGACAACGACAACGACAACGACAACGACAACGACAACGACAACGACAACGACAACGACAACGACAACGACAACGACAACGACAACGACAACGACAACGACAACGACAACGACAACGACAACGACAACGACAACGACAACGACAACGACAACGACAACGACAACGACAACGACAACGACAACGACAACGACAACGACAACGACAACGACAACGACAACGACAACGACAACGACAACGACAACGACAACGACAACGACAACGACAACGACAACGACAACGACAACGACAACGATAACGATAACGACAACGACAACGACAACGACAACGACAACGACAACGACAACGACAACGACAACGACAACGACAACGACAACGACAACGACAACGACAACGACAACGACAACGACAACGACAACGACAACGACAACGACAACGACAACGATAACGACAACAACAACGACAACGAAAACGACAACGACAACGACAACGACAAATACAGCGACAACGCTCAGTAATGTATTTTACCACAAAACAAAAACAAATCATACTGAGCTAACCGTGCTCAGTGTTGTTGTTGCCCGGGGCCTAGGGATTTGCTCAAAACAATGCCTTGTATTGTAAGAGAATGGAAGGCACCTTAAGTTTTCGCCGATTTCGAACGGATAATCGAGAAAGCGCATTTCATAGCAGTGAATTTACTATCAGAGGACTTACCAATTCCTCACGAATGCGCAAAGCCATAAAAAATATATATTTTTGGTTTTTTGTTGGGATTCGAACTACAAACCTATGCGTAGTACGTAACAGACAGACATGCTAACCATTGCGCCACCACTTACGGGCACCACTTTAAAATGGGATCTAAAGAACAAATAAACAAATCTCCACTTGAGTTTCTTTGAATTACAGCATGTGAGTACCGCTTCTATAAAGTCCGGGGACAAACGGTGGTACCTAACTGAAACGATATTCTACGAATTTAGTAGGATTTTGGTCCGGATTCCATACTTCCTCGACCGATGTTGGCGATGTGACAGTAACAGAACAGGGGTACATTGATCCTGTACAACAATCGTTGAAAAAAGGAGTACTTAAACACAACGAACTCGCGATGAGCCGTAGCCTAACGCCTATCCCTTAACCTCAATTTATTGGAAGTGGAGCTTACTTACATATATATATTTTTACCGATTTCGAGAGGCCAAGTGAGAAAGTTGTATTGAAAATTATCTTAGGGCACGACTCGTTTTTCCCCGAAAGGCCAAAACTGAATGCTTCATGCGTTCGAGCCTCGAACTGTTAAGTATGCATGCAAGGGCCAAACATGCTCACTGCTACGCCACGGATTTCACAAAAATCAAGTACATATGTATGTATGTATGTAGTTAAAGAATTTTAAAAAATTATTGAATTTTAAATGTTTTGCTGCTTTGATAAAAATATAAAATACATATCATGCTTAGAAGGTACTTTACCTTTCATTATCACTTGCTTTAACCTCGAGTTTTGGTTACCAAAATTTGTTGGGCTTAAGTTGTTGGATGCACAGAAATATGTTCAGAGTTATTACACTTCCCTTCACTTCACTTTTATTAACTGTTTGTAAAGACTATTTCGCGCACAATTCCAAAAGAAACACAATTTTTCCGCAATTTTTTTCTATTTGTACTTTATATGTATGTGTATAAAGACGTCACGCTTGATTTTTAGTTTCGAAAATAATTTTTCAAAGCTAATTTTTGTAATGATTGCTCGCCTATGTAATTATTATTTTCAGGCTGCTAAACAAAAAACAAAAAAAAATTAACACAAAACACCACGAGCTACTAGTTACTCTCATTACTGAACTTGACGCAACGAAGGCCAGTTATTGAATGAAAGCTGTTCTCCGGTATCCATGAGCGGATCGGGTAATCGAATCGAATTGGAATGAAAATTTGGCCCAGCTTTTTGCTACCCAGGATCGAGTCATCAGTTTATAAGTTTTTAAGTATGATTTCAATTAAATCAGTTATTTGGGGAATTTGATTTGTTATAAACAGTACCGAATTAGTTTATAATTAAATTAATTCAATTGTGATTCCATTCTCCGTGGAAACGGGGTACAAGGTACATATATCATTGTGCTGGTTTCTACGAGATGAAAAGTGTCTACGTTTACTTCTGTTTTTGAAAGCGATAGAGGTTATTGAACGAAAACGCAAAGGCGGCGGTGGATGTACTCACCCAGAGTTAGATCTTAGATGAGATTATTGTTTTTTGCTATTTTGAACACAAAGAAATTCACAAATTTGTCACAAATTATAAGGAATTGGGGTAGAATTCTCTCAGAAACTCTTAAAGAATGTAATTGTACAAAAAGTAAAGAAACGTCTTGAACAATACATTCACAGCAACGCTTGAAAAAAGTTTGGTAAATATTTAGAAGTGGGGCTCCAGTCCCAATCGGTCCAAAAAAATTTTCTAACAATTCTGGATTATTTTATAGTATAAAAGTAGATGTTTTGAAGTGGGGGAAGACATTTTGCTTACGGAAAACAATTGCTATTTCCATATTTAGCATGAGCAGCTTAACCCTGCGGAAAAAGGGTTTAAATAATGAGCCCCGCGAAGCGGGCCATGCGGAAAGCTGTTGCATACGGAAATTAATTGCACATAAGCACTTGCCTGACGAATTTTCATACTTTCACTACTCTATTTCTTAACATTTATTGAAAATTCAAAATGTCTTCCCCCACTTCAAAACATCTACTTTTATACTATAAAATAATCCAGAATTGTTAGAAAATTTTTTTGGACCGATTGGGACTGGAGCCCCACTTCTAAATATTTACCAAAAGTCTGTTTAACAATTGTTGTATTTGTTTTGGCTGTGCACGATCACTGTCCACAGAAATTTCGGTGGCAATAATTCGCTTTAGCAGGGTGGGGAAATTTTTTACTCTCTCGTGAGCGAGAGTAGGACTAGACCAATTTTTGTCAAATTTCTGCACCTTTCGTGATAATTTCAGTAAAAAGACAGGCCATTATGTACTGAGTTGTTTTTTTGGAACCTAAGCTATCGATAAATGAATAGGTTCGTTTGTTGAAGCCCTGGGGTCGCCACAAAGCGTTTTATGAAAAACCTAAATTCGCCCTGAATGTCAAACTGAGTGTTTTTTTAACCCTGGGGCTGACCTTGGTTTGCCCTTAACTCATCCTAGGTTTTTCCTGGGGTGAGTTTAGGGCTTTCAAATGGGAGATCTATGGTTATTTTGTGGCTAAGCGTTTTTTGAAGATTGGAAAACCCAGTTTTTTTTTTGACAATCCATATAGGGTTGTCAAAGAAATCTGGGTCAACCCCGGGTAAAGTTCAACGAACGAACCTAATGAGAGGGAAAACCTTACACACACATGGGTAACACTCCATATCTGTTTGTAAATTTGCGTTAATTTCCTATATTCAAAACTTGAGTATTTATATCTTAGACATTTTCGTAAGTTATGTGGGCCCGTGCTATGAGTCATAAAAACGAAACCCAAAACAACGACAGCCATAACCGATTATCAATTAAGAGAACGGATCCATGGAAATGGCTCTGTTCTGCTAGCGGAATTGAATTCGGTTGTTGAATTATGTAAAACACTATTTTTTGCTATACATGAGAAACTATATCAACATTATCATGCACTTTTATAATAAAACAGTTCCAATGAACATAAAAGTTGAATTTTTAAAACGTTTTTTTTATATGGAACCATCAGTTCGCAAATAAGAAAACACTACTTTTTCAACCCGTAGGAATTCAACTTCGGAATTCTAGTCTATCTAGTTCAAAAATGTATCCCGAGTACGGGTATTCTAGACAGCGTATTCGATAGGTTCTTGCACGCATTCATTTACTAATACTTACCTACTCTTTTTTACGGTTCCTAAAGCTTTTGAGCACAAAGACCTCGAAGGGATCATACTCACTTTTACTTTGCTTCACCACATAAGTCGTCCCAGATTTGGATTGTTCCATAAAAAATAAATAAATAGGGTGGCGCAACAGAGCGAGGAGCCCTAGGGCCTAGCGCATTTCTCACAACGATGCCTTGTAAGGGAATGGAGGGGACCTACAATTTTGGGCCGGTTCCGAACAGCTAATCGAGAAGGCGCTTTTCATGGCAAAGAATACTAAAGGAGGACTTGCCAATACCTCGCGACAGGCGATACCCGTGGAAAAACATTTTTGATTCTGTTTGGGTTCGAACCACGAACCTCTGGATTAACAGGCGGACATGCTATCCATCACACCACGGGTACCACCCCATGATTGTTCGGTGTCTGAGGCTAATTTGTTTGTTTCAGAATCGTTTTGGTTTGATTTGCCCAATCTCTAAATACAACCCAAAAAAAAGAGTACCTACCTCACATTGACTGGTAACAAATCAGCATTCAAATTTTCAACAGCACTACACTTGTTAAAAAAGTGAATGTATTAAAGAACCCAATATGTACCCAAAACAACGATAGCTCACAGATCATGAATTAAGAGAATAGATCCATGAAAATGTCAGAACTATAACAAACGCAAAACGAATGTTTTTTTTTAGCGAACATCGTAATTTGAAATACTGTGACTCATCGTAAGCGATCAGAAGGATTTGTATAAAATGTAATTTTCGAAAATCATAGCTCTAGGTACAACAGTTGGCATTAAAAGTAAAATAACTTTTGAAATAATGGCAGGAGCAATCAAGAACTCAGAAAAGGCTCATATTTAATTGTTTTTAAAACGCAAATCTCCACTGCTCGAGCGCTATCATTTTTCAGACGTTTAAATAAAAGCAATATTAGAATAAAATTGATTTCCTCCTAAAGAGATAAAATAAATCAAATCATCGCAATTCTATCCGATCGGCTAAAACAGTAAAGCAGTTACATAATTATTCATCGATAAATTCAAGGAAAGACTTCCTTTTCAATTATCATCTAAAACAGAAAATACTTACTCTTTTAACCTCATTCGTGTCATCAAGAAACATTTGTGTGTAGTTCGAAATAAACAAATATGTACCGTCAAAAACATGATGAAAAGAAAAAATTGCATTCCAAACCATTTGCAAATAACACAAAAGAATAGAACGCAATAAGAAACCCATTTGTGTTAAAACCTTCAAAAACAGAAATCAACATCAACAAAAGACACGTAACGAACAAATTTTTAAAAGCATCGTTCGAAAAAACTTAACAAAAGAAAAGAATTAAAGAAAAACAATCTTTCAAAAAACGTTTTGTTTTTGTTTCGTAATCATCAATAGATTTAATAATATTTATATAAAAAATGTTGCGTAGCCATTGCTGGATTTTCAGTTTAAATGAATTTAGGTTCTTCTTTATTATTGAATTTATAACAATACAATTTTATTTTATTTTCCATAATGTGTGTTATATTTTCTTCCTTTTTTTTTAATTAATTATTATTATTATTAAGTTTAGTTTAATTTAATTATAATTTATGTTACATTTAAAATCCAAATATCTTTCCTCAGCTCTTCTTATCTTGTTTTTTTATTTCTGTTTGTTTTTGTTTAATTCTCCTTAAATAGTAGTTTACAGATTTACACGTACTTATAATTTTAAGTTAATATTTATAGTGTGTGTTTGTTGGGTTTTACTTTAAATATTAATTTTTTTTTATTTTGCTTTGTTCAATTTAATTTAAGAAAAACTAAAAACACAATTTATAAACAATTATATATGGAAAATAATAATAAAAACTAGTACTTGTTTTTTTCTTCTTTTTTGTATATTTGTTTTTACATTTACTTTATAGTTAAGACTTATGAATAATTTTTTTCTTACAATTTCTGAGTTTATTTATCTATAAGCGTATTTTTCATTGTTTACTCATTAAATCACGGATAAACAATAATTAGAATAATAATAATAATAATAATAGTCATAATTATAATTAATTAAATTCTAGAGCTACTGCATAATTTTATTTATTTATTTTTAAATTAATTATTTAAATTAGACACACATACATTTACATATTACATTACTTTATTTATTATGCATTATGTTTCCTTTCATAAAGTTCTTTTTGTGTTTTATTTTAATGGGTATGATGTGCCAAAATTCGTTATTTCATTTAGAAGTTATAGTTGTTTTCTGTTATTTTTCTTTAATGTATATTTATATAAAAACATCGCTCTCTGTTGGTATACGGCAGTCTTGACTTTAAGCAAAATCACGTGAAGTTTCTTTTGAAAATTCACACAAAATCCAACAGATTCAGAAGAAAGGTTTTTTTGTATATTTTTACCATTCCCTTACCAACACCTTCAGCGATTGAAATTCAAATAACCTAATTTTGTAAAACTAGAAAACATAATTAAAAGAGTTACATATTTTTCTTTTTTTATAAAACGAAATAAAATTCAACAAATATATTGTTTGCTATTGTCCTGATAAGAAAATGTTCTTTTTTTAAATTATTAGAAATCACAATTATTACAATCCTTGAAAACGGCTCTATAATCGAACGAACCGTGTGAAAAGTATAAATTTATTTAAGGAAGTCAATCTAATTACATTTATGTAGTTAGGTATTTGTTTTTTTTTTATTTGACCTATACAAGAGAGTTACATATATATTCTCATATATACACATACGCATATTCATAATGCATATATACATTTTATAAATATTTCTCATACCTTATCGATAGATATTTATGTATGTTGGTTTTTTTTTATAATAAAATTAGTTCAAAAATTTAATCGTGTTCAAAAGTAGCCATTTACTTTCTATCGCTTTATATTTTTTTGTTTAATGAATGGGAAAAGGTTATGCAATTCGATTTGGTTATGGCTAAATTTATCTGTTAAGGTTCTTTAAAACGGTTAAGGTAGAGGAACATGTTGAATTTCAAAGGGGTGGTATTGGAAGTATCAGTAATTGCGTATTACAAAGCAGTAACCTCGAATAATTTCAGTGAGTTCATTTCATTGATACTTAAGAACTGGTTCTTTTCATTACTCTCATTTCAATAATTTTGTAAGACGATATGACCTACTAGAGAAGCACTATAAACCGTAAGTCACTATGAAGTCATGAACACACGTTGTCACTGTGAAGTTCTGTCGTTCGTTGCTGGGTAAATTGAGTGAGGAAACGATCGAACACGCCTAGAGCCAGTCTCTTCATCACTGAATTTCCATTTGCAGTGAGTATAACGTCATAACATCACGAACACAATTATGTGAGGGCATGAACTTGCATAAACGTTATGCAAGTAGATTCAAATACCGAACATTATCTTAGAACGCCAAAGAATAAATTTTGTATAAATTATATACATAGTTGTTATAAGTAAAGTCCACATAAAGCCTTAAGCCGCTTGACGAAGCGTAATGGGGAGCTTATCTTTGGTCAAGCTATACATTCAAGCTCTTTTGCCCTGAAATTGATCGACTTCATTTTATTTTTTTATGAACTATCATTTTAAGCTTCTTTGTATGGCTTGCCTTGTGGAAAAAGTGAAACAAGGAAAATAAAAGGAATAAAATACGAAAATTAAAAAATAATTTTAAGAAAAATTTAAAATCCAACTGATTTTCCTTACAATTTTACGATTAAGAGGCGATGAACAAAAGTCTTTAAGATTGTTTGCCGTGTTAGCAGTTCTTGTTTTTAAACGAGAGTTTTCTAACTCATCTCGTGAGGAGTTTCATACTAAACCATGCTTATATTGACATTCTCTTTCGATAGACTCGAACGATTCGAATGTTAACATGTAAACTTTCGAATCGTTCGAGAGCACTTTTTTGAATTCGACTAACTTTCTATAGAAAGTCAAAATAAGCATGAATATAACTTCAGATGAGTTATGATAGGAAAAAAATGAATTGTAACAAAAAAAGTTTTTTTTATGAATTCACAATTTCTTGCCTTTGTAACAGAATAAAAATCATTACAGTTGTGTACTTTTTAGTAACTCTGTCTTTCCTGAACAGTACTGGGAAATAAATAAACAAATCACCTCATTTATTAATACTTCAGGTCTCAAAAAAATAAAAAAAACAAGCTCGACTTCTATCGACAGCCAAAAGGAAATAAATACATACCTGTTAAAATGTCAACTAGGCAACAAGCATAATCATATCACAACATAACCTAAACTTTTCCTTGTATCGAATTCTTTTGGTTTTGATCTTTACTGGTGTCGTGAGGAAGGTTGAAGGATTAGATACAAGACAAGAATTGGAGTGGTCATGGTATTTAACGGCCGATTGAATTTTTTGTTGCTATTTGATTTATTTTTTGTGGAAACAGTTTATAGATGGTTAGACTATTACGTACTAAAAACTTGGGATTGTCGTAACTCAGAATGAAAACACTACAAAAGAATATTCAAACCACGTTATGTTAACAAAAAATATCCCAGACAGATAATGCCAAATCTATGGTCAGCATGTTTTTAAAAGATACATGGATGTTTTGATACGGATTGAAAAAATGTGTTCTAATTTTCGAACACATTCAGTACTGTTTTTGTACTATAAAAACGTTCTAAAAACTAGATTTTTGTTAATTGGAACTGTTTACTGTTTCAGACCATAATAATGTTAATATAGTTCACAATTTCTTAGGTAAAGCAATAAATAGTGTTTTATATAATTCATCAACCAATTTCAAATCCGCTAACAAAATGATAAGCGAATTGAAAACGTACGAATTCGAAATTGAAAACTGCAAAGAACGGGAGGATATGGTATGCGACCGACAATCAGAACAGGGGTCATAGTACCAGCTCTAGTTATAATCACTCTTACTTTTAAATTAGTTCATTGAATACCTACGATTTATAACACCTTAATACTTCTTGGCAAGTGGGGGGCAAGTTTAAATTCAACAATGTAAAAAAATGTGAACAGTATCTACTCCGCGAAAAAAAAAGATTCAAGAAATGTATGATTGGATAGGGGTACTAGTTACAACCACAATAGATATCTGGCAAGATTAGCTTATAAAAAATAAAACTAAGTGCTCAGCCGCTACTGTATGAACTTATGCGATGTGTCATTAGATAAATTGGTTGGGAAAGAAAATTGTGTTTAAATCAGCAAACCAGGAAGCTAGGAAACTACTACTCTATGTTAAAATCCAAGTACGCAGATTTGTTGTTGAAATAGTTATAACCTTGTCACGTAATAAATGGGAAGCAAAATTCATTGTGATTGTGATTACCGATCGTAGCATTTAACATTTGGTGTCGCAGTTTTTTTTTTTAAATCGGAAAGGACAAAGAACTAACTATCAGACTATATGCATCGAATGAATTCAAATGGAGTTGTTATAATTTCATGACATTTTCATCACACATTTTATTTACATCTGTTTTATTAGTAGAAATGGTTACCACGATACAAATACCTATCGTATAACTCGGGCAAGTTGCGATTGGTTATGATGGAAGGGCAGCAGAATGGCCGAATGGGACCAGTCACAAGATTGGATTCGATTTAACGAACAAATCTACATATTTAAAAGTTTGGTTACCTCTCATCTCAAAAAAAATGACTAAGGGGCTCACACGATCCCACGTGGTGTGACTGCATAAATGTTGGACCTAATAGACGATAAAAAAAATAAAAAAAACCATTGAAGCCATCACACCGTGCTTTAATACATGGAATTGGTGTGATTTTACAATAATCAAAGCATTGGCTCTGAAGTAGTGAGTCTAGTCTAAAAATTATTAGAAGTCTCCCCCAACACACAACGTTATTGAAATATGTAGAAACAACATTAAATTACAGAATGTTATGAATAAAATTCAAAATCTACTCATAAATATTTATGTACCTACATCAATACAATTGGAATAGAATCGCTGAAATGACAAATGAAGTTGCGAAATTTCAATAAATTTAATAAATAAAAGGACATTCGTTAAAATTTAAAATACACACCTCCTCACACCTCCGGTAGAACAATGACGTAAGTGCTACTAGAAGATTTAAGTACATATACCAAAATTACTATCACTTTTCAATTCAAAAAAGACCCAGTTGAAAATATTCAATTTGCCTCCAAAATCAAACCAAATCGTTACTCTGTTTTCAAGTTGATGTTTCGGGAATACTCTGCCCAATCTTATATCAATTGCTTCAGAAATCTCAAAGCCACACTACATTGATTTGTAAATTGTAAGTCAACGACATAACAGTAAATTCCGACGCTCTTTATTTGATTTAGCTTAATTTTTCCTTGAGCAAATCCTGAAATCCACTTTATGGCTTATATGATTGAATTGCGTTTTTGGAGAATTGACATTTTTGCAATTACAGCGGAGGTGCGATTATTTAAATTTTTGACTTGAAACGATTCTTAGGAAGAAGCTGAGCAAAATCACTGTTCGAAACCTTCAACGTTACGTAAAAAACCCGAGTTGTAAGAAGAAAATTTCCAAATACAACTCAAAACCCAGAAAGCAACCGACTAGCAATTGGGACCATGTTAACATTTCAGAAGTATCATGTTGCTGTGGTGTGCGGCTCAGTAACAGAAGCATGGATAATAAACTACGTTGTTTACTTGGATCCCTAAAACTCTTTTCGATTGGATAAAAATTTCTACAAAATTTTGAAAAATTTCGTTAGTATTGAAAAATAAAACCCAGTTCGTAATATGTTCATTGTTACAAAACACTTAATAAATCAAAATAGAGAAAATAAAAAACGCTTTCAATCTGAAAAAAAGCGTGTGGCCTAGCAAAATATGCAATCATTTCTATCGAAAAACACATAAGCCATTCCACAAAACTAAAATCGAGTTTATGGAGACACTTTTAGTCGATTCATAAGGATTAAAACAAAATAGCGTCATAAAAACATAGACAATTCAAAGCTCGAACCGATTACACAAAACTAGCAAATATAAAATCCAATAACTCTACACAAGGACAAGGACAACTTTGCTGACAACTTTGTTATACAATTGCTGGGATATTGTTTATAAGGGGATATCGGAATATGTATCATAATTGTTTAAATACTTTTTCTTTTCTTCTTATAATTTTTGTTTTTTTACAATAAAACTTTTGAACGACGATTAAAAAATCTCCCCTCAATCTCCGACACATATCATTGCTCCGCACGCTTTATCGTTTGAATAAGTAGAGGGCAAGAGTAAAGATTAAAATGGTGAAGAACATTTATTTAAAAAATGCATTATTTATGAAGTATGTTAGAGACCTGAACAACGGGTTTGTATTAGTTAATTTTTTTTTGTAGGTATTTCTTCACATTTTCTCTTCCGTAGATTGTTTATTTTGTGAATAAGATTTATAACGATGGTTTTTTTTTTAAAAGGTATTAATACATTCAAATTTTGATTACTTTCATATTTATGATTCATTTATTTTGTTTTCCGTTTTCTTTTTTCCTTTTATGTATATAATTAATATATATATATAGATTTATATTATATGCTACTATTTACAAGGTCGATCTTGAAAATAAGATCTTAATAAGTTTTTTTGTTTAGTTTTTTGTTTTTTCTTGTTTGTTTTTAAATTAAATTAATACTAACATAAGAACTAAGAACGTATATGACATTTTGTTTAGTTTCTCATTATGTAAAAAAAATTCTTTTCAAATAATAAAATAACATTTTATTTTTTTTCGATTTTGTTTTTTTTTTTTAGATTTTTGTTTCTTTTTTTTTAATCAACGACAGTCTTAGAGAAAATAAATGAAAAGAACAAAGTTGTTCGCGTGATTCAGATATTTCCTTATTTATGGAAATGCTGGCGGTATTATTTGTTAGTTTTTGTGTTTGTGAAATTAGAACTGAAAATATGGATGGATATTTGCTGCGGATGCTGGTTGTTGGTAGTGCTGCTGTGTGGGCGGCAGCAGAATATATATTTTCAACTGATGGCGACGTTCTTCAGCAGCGAGACTGAAGAACAAGAGAAAGCAAAGTAGAAATCAAGATCGGCAAACAGTTTTAAAATAGCGCGCAAACATCGACAACGATAATAAGCAAGTGCTTTAAACTTCTATTGAGTTGTTTAGCAGATATATCCGCAGCTAGCGCAGGACATACGCAGTGAATAGTCGTTAGTTATCTCCCCTTTTCTCACCTATTGGTTGTATTTAGATTGATGCCTGCCGAAAGTGAATTGTTGTTATTGTTTGTTGTTGTACCTGTTGCTGATGTACCGGCATTCATGTTGGACGAAGTTGCGGCCATATCATTAGAATTGTTGTTCATCTTGACGGATAATTCGTTGGAGGTCTTCGGCGATGTAGAAGTGGTGTACATGGCGGTTGTTGTGCCAGTCCCCGATACTGAAGCTCCAGCTTGTGTGTTCACAACTTGATTGGTGATGGGTACGCCACGCATATTAGCGAACAGGGCCGGATTGTTGGCAATACGTTGAAGTTGATGTTTTCCCAAAAGTGTTGTCATACCTGGTGAAATCTGCATTTGCATTTGTCCCGCGTTGTTTTTATGAAGTGACTTTAAGTTCAGCAAACTTGTGTAGAACACCCGCTTGTTGTCTGGTGACTCGCCGCCAATTATGTTCAATATTCGATCCCGTTTCAGTTTTTGCAACTGTATTTGCTGCTGCTGTTGTTGTTGCTGTTGCTGTTGTTGCTGTTGCTGTTGTTGTTGCTGCTGCTGTTGTTGATGCTGGGCTGTTTTAAGTTGCTGATTGTTCAGCTGTTGCGCAGTTATTGAGTTCTTTGTGTCAACCACTATATTACCTTGTTGGATCGAGCCAGTTGGCACAAAATTCAATTTTAGATTCGTATTGGGAATCTCTTTGTAATGGATTTTGTTTTGCATATCGCCAGATGATGTAGCAATAGTAAAATTACTAGTACTTGTGACACCCGATGAGCCTGATGTGCTAAGTATTAGTTTATTTCCACTGGATCCTGATACTCCGCCGCTTGGATGCTGGCTAATCATTGTAATTGGCTGCGAAGAAGGCTGTAAACTATAGTTGTGATTTGCTGCTACTGCAGCAGAATTCTGTTGTTGTTGCACACTCAATTCAGACACCACAACTGGATACGAAGACATTTTTATAACTTTTCCAGTTGGAACATTTTTCTGTGTTGTTTGGTTGTTGACATCAATCATCGTTGTGCTATTGCTGTCATCATCAGTTTTAATAACTTGGTACTGCTGCTGCTGTTGTTGTTGCTGCTGGTGAGCAATTTGAACCTTTCGCTGGGAAAGTTTCCGCGTCAGTAGCAGTTTATCCAGCACTGAAAGAGAAATGTTTTTTATCAGGTCAATCATGTGGAAACTAAAGAACAAACTTAGAAGGAAAGGGATGTAACAAATCACTTGATTAAGAACTTTTATTTTATTTGCCCAGAACTCTGATGGAAACAGTATGGATCTTGGTAACAAAAAACTCAATAAATAAACTATAGAAAAAACATAATAAATAGTTTAAGTTGAATTCTTTACCAGAGACTAAGCTCGCCTGGTGTACTTAACTAAAGTTGAGATGACAATATTTAGATTATGTAAACATGGCATTTATGATAACTTTCTGCATCTCATTTGCCTATTTTGTTACAATCATGCAGTTTCCGCTAGGATTTGTTCGATTGATTTAAATAGTAAATGATTTGTTCAGTGTATAAATATGACCTTACACAGATTTTGACAGCTTACTACACAGCATGTAGAGCTTATGGGTATGGCTGATAAATAATCACCCTTATTGCGATAGGCGTTTCACTAAAACGCCTAAAAAACGACAGAGCTCCAGCCGCCATAATTTTTGTTTTCATAAAAATATAAGTTCAGCCCTCTCTCTGTTCCTCATTGCTCTTACCATTCAATCAAAAGTTATTTTATTTAAACGCCAATTGTGGCACCTAGAGATAAGTCATCTTATTGGCGTTTTATTAAAACGCCAATCGTAATAAGGGTGAATGTGATTTCGATGTTCAGAGACACTCCCTTTTATCCAAGAGATGATAGGATGCTTAATCAATGCATGTTTTGCATTTCATAGACTTGAACGGTACCGAGTTAGGGCAAACTCATATGCACGAAAGGAATTACACCGTCAAAAAGCGCTTTTTTACATGCACCTTCTCACAACACCAATCACCCCTGTACCTCATGTTTGTGGATTTTAAGAAGGCATTCGACAGGGTAAATCGTGAATGCATCTGGAGATCGCTTATTGCGAGAGGTATTCCTGAGACAATTGTTGCTGTTATTAAAGAGTCGTACAACAACTCAAGGCGTTTCGTTTTGCACAATGGACAGCTATCCGACTCCTTTGATTTTCGCCAAGGAGTGAGACAAGGAGATGTCCTGTCACCAATTCTGTTCTTGCTAGCAATCGACAATGTAATGAATGCCACTGTGGGTACAACTGAAAGACACGGTATCCAATGGGATCTGTTTGACAAACTTAGCCACTAGATTATGCTGACGATATATGTCTCATGGCAAACAACACGGCTAATTTAAATCAAATATGTCATTCGCTGCAACTAAATGGAGAAGTGGTTGGCTTAAGGATCAACGCAAATAAGACCAAAATAATGACCACGGGCCAAAGCACACACCAAGTTATTCTGAGGCAGGGAACCATAGAGAAGGTCACGCAGTTTAATTATCTGGGCAGTTTTATTGCACTTGATGGCGGAACGGACCTGGATGTTAACAATAGAATAAACAAAGCACGTAGTGCATTTGGACTCCTTTCTCCTATGTGGAAGTCAAGCAAAATATCGCTACGCCCCAAGTTGAAACTCTTCAAAATCAACGTGAAATCTGTGCTGTTATATGCTTCTGAAACATGGAAATGCTCTGTCAACATCTCGAGCAGGCTACAGGCCTTCGTCAACCGTTGCCTGCGCTACATTCTGAAGATCCGGTGGCCGCAAACCATATCAAACGTTGAACTATGGAATAGGACCGGACAGATGAAATTGGATGCAGACATCACCCAACGAAAGTGGCGTTGGATAGGCCATACACTGAGGAAACCTAACGACAACATAGGGTGAGAGACGCGTTGGAAGACCAAAAACAACATGGAGATTATGTTTTAAAAGAAGCTCAGTCTCAAGGTATTCAATCGTGGTCACAGCTAAGACCCGTTGCGGCGAATCGGGACAGATGGAGGCATCTGGTTGCTGCTCTATGCTCCAGGAGGAGTTAAAGTGCTGCTACAGTTGCAGCCGGACAACATATATATCTTCTCACAACAAATGCGTTAAGATCCGCGGTTCCCTGAGCTTTGCTGCGCCAACTAATTTGCTACTTTTTTTTTAACTAAAAATGAAAGGTCTCGTTTTTAGAGAGATGCTCTTCGATAGTTGAGTCTTATGTGGGAGCCTCAATTGAACTTGTTATTAATTGATTAAATTTTAGTTCGCCTAGGTCTTCAAAGAAGTTCTCCGAAGGCTTTTTTCTAGTGTGGGTTAAGCTAGGGCAATTACAGAGGAAGTGAAGTGACCCTACATTTTGGAGCTAATGGTTTAGATAGTTTTAAAGGCTGCCTATGAAGATTTCAATATTTTTGTTGACCAAGTAGCCAGATGTTCCGCGGCTTCACAGATTGCAAGTCCTACAAACTATAAACCGGAATACTAAAGCAAAATAGGAGTTTTGGCAAAGTTGGGATGCAAATGAGGGAAAAGAAATTAAACCTTCAACAATCAAAGTTCTTATTCAATTTGAAATTTTGAAGTAAAAAAAACATCGAAATATTTCCTCGTTTGATCTCGCATGACAAACCCATTGAATGCACATTATCTCCGTAGCATAGCCATAACTGAGGACAGCTCAGGCAAGAACGACCTAGGACCCTTAGTCGCTCCAAGAGGTTTTACATATTTTGCGGCTTTCATACGTGCTCATTATAGTTGGCCGTTAAGACGGTCAACATCCACCCTTCTCTATTGCAAGTCCCTCTCATAAATCGAAAACTGGGCATGAGCAAGACATGACTACTTAAGATTCAGTTAATAAAAATGCCAAAATATTATAATCTACTAAAAGACAAGCTTAGTGTGGACTGCAAATATTGCAAAGCAAAAACACCAACAAATGTCAAGACCAGAAATAAACTCATTTGCCTCCGCATTTACCAAGAGAGTTTCGCTAACTTATAACCAAAATGTACTTGAAAGGCAACCATCACAGGGCATTTCTCCTATATTATTTTTCTATTTTTTTTTTCTTTTGTGTTATTCACGTTCTCATTCAACTACTGCATGTAATTAAATAAAGAATCAATATAAAGTAGAATTTATTAGTTTTGTTTGCACTTCTATCGATTAATTAAAAAAGTATTTATTGCAGTAAACATTTTGAGTCTTCTAACACAGCTGGATTACTGACATAGTCTTATATATCTATTTATTAAAAGCGGTCGTGTATTTGAACAATAAAATTAGAAACGTGCAATTGTGTTACTATTTCTCTGTACACATCTCAAATTTATGAAGTTGATCCGCCCCAGTGGGAATAGCAAAACACTCATTTAAAAATATGATTCACATGGAATGTTGTTTTGCAAATAAAAAATAATATAAAAACAAAATAAACTTACCCTCAGGCCCATTAAGTTGTTTCTTCTGTCCAGTCGATCGACTTGTCCAAAGTATTTTGTTTTGCGACGTGTCTGTTGACAAAATTCCAGATCCACCTTGACTCACTTGACGCCAGACTATTTGTTGTGTTTGTTGTTGTTGTTGCGGCTTTGAAGTCGTCACAATCATCGGCCCCTGATGACTCAACAGGTTATCAGTTAATATCATATTTCCATTTCCACTAGAAGACCCCCCGCCAGCGTCCACTAATCCACTATTAACCCCGCCACTGTGATTAGGGCCATTACTTGAAATAATTGTATTACCCATACTATCACATGATACTTCATTCTCCAACTTCACATTCGCCAGTGTGATGACTGCATTTTGTTGATTAAGATTATTAGGAACTTGATTGGTGTTAACTACACCACCAACATTGCAGTTGCTTTGTTTGAGATAGATTTTCTGTGGCATATTGCCATTGTTACCATTGGAGTCTTGAGTTGTAAAGATTGTCGCATGGTTTGAAGTGGCTATCGAGGTTAGTACATGAGGTCGTGACACCATTGAACTTTGTGTAACAACCGGCGTTACCAAATTTTTTTGCTGCAGTTGCAGAGTTTGTTGCAGGAGTTGTTGTTGCTGCTGATGCTGGTGGTGTTGTTGTTGATGTTGTAGTTGTTGTTGCAGTTGTTGTTGTTGTTGCTGCTGCTGCTGCTGTTGGTGATGTTGCTGTTGCTGTTGATGGTGAACTACTCTTAATGCTGTTCGCTGACCTGATTGCTGATGAACTATGGATGCGTTCGCAGCAAATTCGGATGTCGGCAAAAGCCCTTGCTGGTGCATTATCTGCGTCTGCTGATGGGCGGGAGGTTGTGCTATTGCCAATGCAGCTGCTGTTGCTGTTGATGACGGAGCTTGTGGAGGTGGCGGCGATGCTAATATTTCATCAGGCGGTTCAATTTTATTAACTTCTGGTAGCTTTTCTTTTATTTCCTCTCTCTTGAAGAAGATCTCGTCCTTGAGACCGTTCATGGTTGCAAATGTCGAACTGCCCACACATCCTTGAAGGTTATTCAACTTGCTTATCGCTATTTTAACGCCATCTTTATCGTCTTCCAGACCAGTATCAGTGCCCACAGCATCACTTAACTCACCATGTTTGGTCACATCATTAGGCAATTTCTTTTCTTCGATACAGTCAAGCAAGCCAGCGCCGCCGTCATCGAGAATGCCATTCCAAAAGGTAGTCGTTTGATTGAGCGTTTTCAGGTCATCTATTTGGCACTCCTGTAGAATGTTGTCCAGCATGTTTTCGTTGTCATCTTCGCCCAATGAGAAGTTCATGTCGGTAAGACTGTCACCGCTTAGATTCAAGTCAATACCCACGTTTGGTATATCACCATCCAGATTATTTTCAGGCGGTGATCTACTAAGATAGTTGGCCGCGAACACCGACGGAAGTAACTGACTATCAGGCTCCAAGTCGGTGTAGGTGAAGGGATTTGTAACAAAGAGAGCATCATCAGTGTTGCTCTCCCATAGATTCGCTGAAGTACAAATGCCGTTTTCTTGAAATATCGCCGTTGGAGGACTCGCACAGCGACTCAAGCGCTGCATTTCAATTGAAATCGGTGTCACAGCTGAGAATCCAACAGCTGGAGTAACACCTGTTGTTTCGTCACTCTCTATCTTGATGGCGTCCTCGTCCTGCAACTCAGGTGATGGTGTTTTCGGTCGGAAATGCAACCAATCTCGTTTTATCTCACTCAGAATTTCGTCCTGTAGCTCCATTCTTTTACTTGTCGGCGATGGTGCACTTGAACAATCCAAGTTAAGTGGAAACTGTTTGTCATTTACCGTAAAACAATCTTTCAAGTCACTGTGCCGCAGGACATCTTTCGCCTCTGTAAACTGACTTTTGGGCAACTGATTGTTATTGATCGTCAAACCACTCATCTCTCCTGGCTCGGTTTTGATAAAACCATCAGCTAGGATCTGATTCGCTGCATTATTTCGATTGGCATTTATGTAGCTACTCAAACGGGCCAAGTTAACATTTTCATCGTCGAGAATATTTAAGTCGGACGAGTCGATTATTTCTTGTTTGATGAGGACATCAGCACTTATCACATTGGGCTTTCCATCACTGTTGTTGTTGTTGTTATTGTTGTTCCTGTTTGTGTTTATGTAATTGTTTACATTGGATGTAGTTCTGTTAATGCTATTGTAACTTTGTTCGTTTAAACTATTACAACTAAATTTAAAATTACTACTGCTGCTACTACTTAAGTCGTTAGGATTAAACTTGCGATCAGTAGCCAGCACCTGGCTTTTCTTAACTATGTCCATTACAACCTCTGAGTATGTGGACGAGGTGGATGGCTGCTGCTGTTGATCAACGACATATGACAATGACGACGACGGTGTAAACTTGAAGGAGTCATCGGCATCGTTGAGCTTCTCTCGCTTGATTCTTTCTTCATTAAGGAGACAATTAGTTATATTGCTAATACTATTGATGTTTTCACTGTTGTTGATTGATGTTCTGTGTTTGGGATGAAAGCTATTGTAATCCCATTTGCGTTTGGGGCGTTTTATTGGCACCGTTTTCACGAACGCCGACACATAAAGCGAATCTCGAGAAATGTTTTCATCGTCTTCGTCTTCGAAGTCGACACTTTCGACATTTTCTGTTGTTGGGCAGGTTCTTAATGTATTCTGATTTTGCTGGTTAGCGGTTGGGTTTGCATTTACGGCGTTAAGACATGCGGCGGGATTTTGTGTGCTGCTCTCCATGATGGTGTAATCAAGTTTAGACCAAATATCATCCATATTTGTAGAAGCTCGATCTAAGATGACACGTCCTCCTCTTCCCAGGCGACGTCTTGCAAAACCTATGCAACGGGGTCTGCAAAACAAAAATACGCATTAGAAATTTTTCAATATGATAATTTAGCTTAGTGCTGAGTTTGTTTGTTGTTCTCGGTAAAAGCAATGCTCTCTGAATTAAAATTGGTTACATTAAATATTTTTCGGTATTTGGAATTTTACCAAATTACAATTACAATTTACCAAATAAAAACATAAGTTGGCTTTGCAAAAGATATTGAAACAACCTAGCGATTGTAAATAGCGTTTGTCTATGCTGACAACGATTCGAAACAGAGACATTGGTGTGATTACCAAGAAGAAACGAAAAGTCCAAATATGAGTCATAATACTCTAATGTCGCCTACACCATGCATGAGAAGAGTAAATGATTTCAAAAGTCACTTTTTAAAGGAAAAATATGTTTTCAGTTCTACTGTATTAAACAGAAGCATGGAGCGTGAAAAACTTTCCTTGTATATTCGAGAGAAAAGTTCTATGTTTGTTTTGTTAAATGACCAAGTTGATTTAGTTGGAAAGTTTTGTGTGTAAATTTCGAAACGGAAAAAAGAATCCAAATTGCTTGCAGAAATTCGATATTTAAACTACCAAATCTCATAAGTATTCTTGGGCATTGCGGTTGGCGTTATGGGGTTGGGTTACAAATTGGTTGGGGTCAACGTGGCAGTCCCCAGATTTTACCAACAAATAGTCTGTCTAGGAAAATCAATTGTACTGCGATACATGCATATTGACTGACTATCCAATGCTCATTGATCTGTCATAGCTAAAAGGATGACAGACAGATGAATTTACCGACCCAAACCAACCAACGCTTGAAATAACTAATCTGCAAAGCTGTAAGCAGAAACTAGGAGGTGTAATTTTACTAAGACAATTTTTTTAATACCGGCAACTATGAAAAGAGCAGATTTTATGGGCAACTCATTTTTTTTTTTGATCGTCAGACCACTCATCTCTCCTGGCTTCGTTTTGACGAACCATCAGCTAGGATCTCCTTCGCTGCGCTATTTCGTTTGGCATTTATTTAGCTACTCAAACCGGCCAATCTGCAAAGCTACAAGCAGATTACACCTCTGGGTCTGGTCAATTTTCTGAATACATGCGACTATGAAAAAATCGGCCGATGGTCCTTACCCAATGTCCTAATTTGCAGCCCGCGATCGAACAACGAGCAACGGGCGCTGCATGAGACGATCAAAATATCAAGCAACAATAACCCTATTGTCCTTATTAACACAGGAAAGCGATAGCGCGATGGGGTAACACGGTCGCAGAGCTTTTCATAGTCAAACTGTATTCTCGTGCGACCGACGACGCGACGCTACGAAAAGTAGTCTGGTTGCATGGTTGCAACAAATCAACCAGTTTGATTTTCGTCGTGTTGCTCGTAGCACTCAACGAGAAGATCGCATTTATATAGCCTGGTCGCCTATAGTATTAGCACACGCATTGTGGTAGCACTACTAACAAGCAACGCAACTGACCGAGGTTCATCGTTCGGTCGTGCAAATGCGATGCAACTCCAATTAGGACATAGCCTCAGTTCCAACCTGGCTGCACTAAATAGTAAAGCAGATAGAAAAACTTTTATGTACAAATTGGGATCTCAGGTCTGTTCAAGTATTAATGTTCATAAATTCTAATTCTTCAACGCTATTCCTGAAGAGATTGTGCTCGTTCCAATACATTAAGTATCATCATTCTAATCTGTGGTATAATTTTTCTTTATCGAAGAAATCAATTGAGTAGCGAAGCCCTGTCTTTAGTCTTTGTCAATTTAATTTTTCTTTAATGAAACCTCCCGCACCAGATATTAGTTGTTTTGAAAGAGAATTCCTTTGGACACGAAAGGTGAGAGAAGGTAGAGATGTATATCTGACCTAGCATGAACACGAAATGTCGAACAATTGAAATACTTGTTTTACATTAAGCGAAAGGAAACCAATAATATTCAACTTGAAAAACCCTGAGGGACAAATTAGTAGACAAAGACTGAGACCAAGGCTGCACTTACAAGAAAAAGATTATCTCAACATGACAATATGACGGTTGCAACAGCTAAGGTCCACCCTGAACACAGGCACTTATTGTTTTCTGGCGCACGCTGGGGTAGAGCTCACCGCTCTATAACCAATTAAAAAGCTACTTCGAACAAGTAACATTTCAAAATGACATTTCTCAAAGGTTTAAATCAAAATATGCAAGAGTCTGGAGCACTTCTTCCTCATAGGAATGGAGGGGATCTACCCGATCCGAACAGTTTTTTTTTTCAACTAGATAGGGCGAAGGTAGATCTCCTTAACTAGCACTTCGACCTGAAAGATCTTTTGTGCTGTTTTTTAGATTTAAACACGTAAAGTGTAAAGTTGTTCATTCGAAGTTGATGTCGTGTAAGAACCTAAGAATATTCGAAGAAGAGGTGTTTCTGATGTCAAGGGGACAAGTGAATCCTTTTGGGAAACGTTTTAGCCTGGATCCGGTTATGGCAGGCCATTCATATAAAATGTGCTCAGTCGATTCTATGTCGTCTAAGCAGAGACGGCAGGTGTCATCTTGGTTGATGCCCATATTTTTAAGGTGATATTTGAGAGAGCAGTGACCAGTGAAGAAGGCCGTAAGTAACTTTGCGTCACGTTTGCTCATGTCAAGAATTTCTTCATACGTCTTTGATATAAGTCGATTAATAGATTTGACTGCCGGGCCATTAGAGTTGTTCAAGTGTGAATTATGTCCTACCATTCCCAGTAGGGCGATTCCAGAAAGCGCGGCTGATCGCTTATGGTGGCGGAAATGAATTTTCGTATTCTCAAAAGCGAATCGCTTTTAATTTTCGTTTTTCATGGAAAGCGAAAGCGCTTTCCAAACGTCATCCTTTTTTTTCGTATATAAACTATACCTTTTTGACATAATTCATTTCGTTTTCAAAAGCGATAGGTGTTGTAGTGTCGAATTGCAAGTGGATTGATAGAAAAATGTTAAAATAATGAAAAAATTAACTATCATCAATTGAATTGAGAGTAATTTTCTTTTTTATTTTGTTAAAGGAGTCAAAAACACACTACAACACAACAATTTTTTTATGCTTGAACTCTCCGCTAAGAAACGAAGAGTAGCAGCGACCAGAGGTTTGAAATGCCACTTTGTCCCATCTAAACTTTGTTCCATTTGCAAAAGCAAAACTCTTATTTTGAAAGTAGAAATAATTTTACAGACGTATAGAAAATATTTTTGAAGTAATAAAAACAAAAATGATTCAAATTTACATCGAGTTGAGAAGAACTACTTCTGATTAGCTTTCTTTGAATTCGCGGAAACAGCTGATACCTAGGGAAAACTACATGTATCCAGAATATTAAAAAATAATAAAAAACAGCGAAGCTACAACAAACCTTGACTAAGACTATGGCCCCTATCACAAGGCCCGTCGTAGCGATTTCGGACTACGAACACCAAAATAGAAGCATCACAGACGCCCTTGTGGTTTATGTTTTGCCACAAAATTTGTTACTATTAATAAGTTATTAATAAATTGTAAATATGTGTTGCCAAGCGTTCATTACAAAGAAGTTTTTAGTCATTTCTATCTCATATTCGTAGTTCGAAATTGCTACAACGGGCCCTGTGATAGTGTATATGATGTTTTAAGAAACAAGCACTTTCTTGTCCTAAAAAAAAATTTTTCTGAGAGGATTAAAAAAAAAACTTTGACTCACCTTGGATGTCGTATGGATGTAAGGGTGTACCTGTACTTCTTATCTCCAAATCCATTATCATTCTTCGATTCCCATGGCCAGTTTCCATAAGAGTCAAGTGGCTGGAATATAAGAAAAAACAAATCAATTACAAAAGACACCAACATTTAAACAACAAATGTTCGACAAAATTTCGCAACAGAAGTGCCACTTGAACCTTTTACTACGAAAAGGTTAGCTTACCCGGTGATAATTGCAGTTCTTGTTTCGTCTAAATGCAAACTGTCCTTCATCCTCGCCTTCCGAGCCCAAGGGGTTGTTTGTGAGATCCTCTTCTTCAGTTTCGATCGTCGATTCAATTGGCGCAGGTGATGAACTTGGAACTAAGGAATACTGTTTTTCACGTGGTATTTTGTGTTTACGTTTCTTGTATTGTCTTTTTTCTTTACGACTACCACTACTGCTAACACCGACTGGATCTTTGCATGAAAAAAAAAATATATTTATTTTGAATACTTTCCTTACAGTTTCAAATTATTAAAAAACTTACCAACTGCTAGACTTGCAGTGTTCAGGTACTGTGACGTCGAAGAATAACTATGACCGCCACTGGTCGATGCTGTGCTCGACGGCAAAAGACCTCCAACTGGATTCGTAGACGAGGCTGATGGATTATGTGAGTATTGATTTGTATATAATGGTGCAAATGCTGGCCTGTTTTGTTTGCATAGAAAGAAAGAAAAAACAATGGATTAGTATTTAAAGTTGAGAGGGTGCGGCGTTAAAACATACCTTGAATTCTTGATAGTCGAACTAAGCTCTGACAATAGGCTTCCACTAAAGTCACGAAGCTGTACTCGCTTCTCAAAGATCTCAATAGATAAATGCAATTGTTCTCGTTTCGTTTTCTCACGTCTCTTCACCATTTCAAGTACAGTCGTTGCTCGACTTAAGTCTCGCCTATTATAAAAAAAAAAGTTTATGTTTATTGGGCTGTATTAGTGATAAACAAACAAATTGTATCTTACCTCAACTTCAACATTTTCTCATAAGATGTCTCATCATTCTTACGATTCTTTCGCGTTTGCATCTTTTCAGTTCGACGACGAAATGCTAAGTACGGATTGTTTGCCGAAGTGCCAGGACGATTCTCTGTTTTCACAGACAGAATCAATGGGTGTTGCTGAAAAGTAGTTTACGAATTTGATTTTAAGCAATTCTTGAAACAGGAAATAAGAAACTCTTTGAGATCTTACAGTTTTCAAACGCTTATTCAACCAGTAATCGTAAACTGCTATGCTAACTTCATCGTCTTGTTTGAGAAGTGCTTTAGCTTCATTAAGCGTAACCACCGTCTGGCCGGAACTCTTTTCAAGTCGGTCCATCATTTGTTCAAACTTCAATGGAGTTAATTCCAATCGTCGACTCTGTTGATTGACCCACATTTCATCTGCACTGTCCATGTCATAGTCGGGAATATCCTGTTCTAGACCAAGTGCTGCATATTTTTTGTTGTCGTTGTTGTTTTGTTTTGTGTAAAAACATAACGATTCATTGTGATTCAATGGATTTTTTGAAAATAATCAATGAGGTTATACTTACGTTGCATATGAATCATCTGGCGTGGCATTTTATAGTTGGGGGGATAACTTCTGTCATAGAAATCCTGATCACATGTGAACACCTCTGGCGTGGGGATTATCAAGCCAGTACATATCGCCCTTTGTAAATGGTGTTCCTGAAAATAACAAAAGTTGTTGTTGATATGAATTAATGGTTTTGAAAAAGGAAAACAACAATGTTAGAGCTTTTGCTTTGGGCAAATTTAAATTAAAAAAACAAAAGCGATTTGGCATCGTTACTGACTTTAGATTCTATAACTATTTGGTTTTGTAAACAAACAATTTGGGATAACATACAAACGATGCATTATGATGATAAAGATAACAATGATAACTTGTATCTATTGCTTGTGATAACAGTTGATGTTCAAATCTGCACAGTTGCTCCTTCTACCTTTTAAATATTTTACCTAGTTTATATCGACCGGCTTCAGTGACTGACTTGTGAGAAATATTTTTAGGATTTCTGAAGGAAACTTTGGTGTTTGATTGTAGGGGAGTAGTTCGCACAAAATTCGGAACTGAGTTCAAATACATCTCCACGGTCTATAAATTCTGTAGTATCTGTATATGTTGCCATTAAAAAATATATGGGCATAGAAATTGGAAACCTGAATTTGGGACAGAGGACTCTTCATCTAGTTCAAAAAGATCTGGCCAAAACTAGATTTAAAACGTACCAAAAGTTTGTTATCCTTAAGCCGACTGCACTTTAGCTCCGTAACTGGTGTCATAACCGGACACTGCCTTATAGGTAGACATGCCGCAAGGCTTAATGTATTGAACGATTTTTGTGGAAGCTGCATGGACGAGGAAGAAGAGGAAACTATTCCACATCTTCTTTGTACCTGCTCTGACCTCTCTCAAAGACGTAAAACATTCTTGGGAGAGTACTCTTCAACGATCCAAGTGATCTCAGAAACACAGATATTCATAGTCTTCACCGCTTTATAGAAAGCTCAAATGGTTTAAATAAGGGGCAATTCTTCAAAATTTCTTGTGGTATCACAATGGACTTATTTTGGTCTAACTGGCTGAACACAATGCAAAAACGGAGCTGGACTGCAAAATCGGAACTGGATGAGCTGTCAAAATTGCTGTACGTTTCGATTTTAGTCGGCCCACAATGCAGCTGTACAGCTTTTGACATTTCCATCATTTGAAACATTATTTTGTATTTTCTAAATTCGGTTTGAGTATTTTATAAACAAAACAAATTTTATATTGTTACTATGGATGAAGAAATAAATGATATTGTGTTGCTTGTTCCAATTATCAGAATGTTTTATTTGTATTTCAAGTACTATAAAAAAAGAAATAGGAGATGGTGGGTGCACAAAATTGTTATAAATTAAAAGTAAAAACCAAAAAACAGAAAACTTAAGTTACACTTGGCTGTCACACCATAATTTACACACAAAATGTCTTTTTTTTCTTCAAAATAATAAACGTCAAATTTGCTGTACAGCAAAAGTTAAAAAAAGTTCGTCAACTTGTCCAGTTCCGATTCCAGTTCCGTATGCACCTCCGTCGCATTGTGTTCGCGCTATTGAATTTGTGTGTATTCAATAATTTGACAGCTCTTCCAGTTCCAGTTCCAGTTGCAGCTCCGTCTGCATTGTGTTCAGCCAGTAAGTGTGTCGGTCGTTTTCCCGACTGTCACCTTAACGTATCCTAACCTAACCTAACACCGTCTGCGCGGGGCTCTTATTGTGTTTACCTCTAGCTAAAACTCTAACATCAAGTTGACACTTTCGATTGCCTCTAGATGCTTTCTGGAGGCCTTTCGAAAGAAAAGTCATTTCTCTTTGCCACTTTAGAGTGGTACTGATTTCATTTTAGATAAATGGTAGTGATCACCAGTCTTTCCAACTCCAAGCAAACTGCAATGTCTGTTTTAGTTTTATA
This sequence comes from Melanostoma mellinum, assembly GCA_914767635.1. NCBI lineage: Eukaryota > Metazoa > Arthropoda > Insecta > Diptera > Syrphidae > Melanostoma > Melanostoma mellinum. Next base: position 173,001,541 of record OU612059.1, on the reverse strand, counting down.
ATTGCAAAATTTTGGCAGAAATCAATCAGTTGAATAAAAAAAAAAAAAAACTAAGAAAGACTATAGAATGTTATACCGTGTTATTTGATTTTTTTTCCTTTACTAGTTTTTAAAACTTTCGATAGATGGTTTGCAAGTTTTTTAATCACTTATCTATCGCAAGGACGGGCAAATAGAAAGCATTATCATTAAAAGTATCTTCGTTATGAATGCTTTGCAACAGATATTAGAACTTTTTAGTAATTGTATCAACTGTTACAAATTCGTACAAAAGCGTCTATGATGACACATTTTTTGTCCGATATTGAAACGACTGTCCCCGTGATAGGGGCCACTATGTTTTTTTTTTTTTATAAAGAGTGTTTTTTTAGAGACATGCAAATTCAAAATGAAACAGAATATAGAAATAAGCTTCATTATAAAAAATATTTGTATGCCATATGTGCTTGAAAACAATTTAGGGCATACGGCAGCGGGCCATTAATCAACAATTCTATTCTATTTATTTATTGTATTTATTCTATTCTATTTATTGTGAAATGGCAAAACTTACTACCGATTCAAACTATGCCGTCAAATGAAAAAAACAGTCTTGGCCGATTCAAAAACCAAACCTCTAAAAAAATTTTTACAAAGGGAGTTTTAAAAACGCCAAGCAAAAAACTGGTCAAAATAAATTGACTTAAACCTAAATTTACTTGCTTTACATTTATTTTCTATCATTTTTTTTTTTTTTTTTTCATATTCCGAAACGAAAATTGAAATTTTTCAAAAAAATGTCCCTCATAAATCAAGACTTGTTTTGCAATTTCATCAGGAAAGTAGAAAAATACAATTTTAACAGAAAATAATTGTTTATTTGAACATTTTCTTGGCAAAAAAAAAACTCTGGGTTATTTACTATCGATTAGTATAACATTTGTTATTCAATTCTAAAGAAAACAAAGCACTTGTTCTATTTGAAAAATTTTCCTGATTCGTTCTCCTGATTGCTATAACTGGCCCCTTAGCCTTTACCCAGAATGTGGACAATAAATTATTATTTCTTTTCGTTTTCTCATATTTCTACTAGTCAAGATGGAACTTTGAATTTACTCTGCTCCAGAAAAGGTTTCATTCATTTTATCCACATTTATTTATAAGCCACGATAGTGTCAAAATTTACTTAAATTTTATTCAAGTCAGGAGGAATAGAATATCAGCCCTATCATCGTAACAGATCGGAGAAACAAGATCGTAGAGAAGTTCCGATCGTAATATTTGTTTTGTTTATTGTATCCATTCGTAAAGGAAACACTGACGCGGCCGGTTTGTGAAATTTCTGGCAATATCGATTTTGGTTTGCATTAACTCGACCAACCTTTGATATTGCTTTGGAGACATCGGATAGAACAGAAAACCAAGAAGCCGGCATGAATCGCATGAATTCCGAATGCGTTCCAACTATTTTCTAAACGCGTTGTTGTAAGTTCGATTTTCATCGAATTGTTTCTTTATTTTCGGATGTATGTACGATTAAGCAATCGGGAACGTTACCATAATACAAATATCATACGTTTCGTACAAATTGGAAAGAATTTCGTTCCGATCTGTTACCATAATAGGGCTATATATATGACCATCCTAATGATGTCTAGCAATTTTAACTTTTACATTGAAAACAGTAGAGACTGGTTACCAGCCTTTGGAACACGCATCAATTTCAGAAAGCGTCAATTTCTTTGCTCATGTCAATATTTACTGGTGTACTCGTATTTGCATGGACCTGAAGTTTATTGGCCTTACTTTCTTTTTTCTGTCGATCGATCACAAAAGAGTTTATCCTTCCTATCCTCATCCGAAACTGATTTGGTCTACACAAGTTCATTCGAAAAAATGGGCACGAATGGGTCACACGAGCTTGGCTGAGTATAAGGTAGCGTTCGATCTTTATAAGATATTTGGTGGTACAGGGTTGCCAACTACATATTATTTATGAAAATCACATAGAATACTGGAAAAAAAACTAAATTAAATATTCCAACGGTTTCAGGCGAATATAAAAAAATGCTACTTTTTGCAGTTACTTTGTATGAATGTATACGCTGGAAATTTAACTAAAATCGTTGGAGTAGTTTTCTCAAAAACCGCCATTAGATGTTTTGACAAAAAAATTGTAAAAAAAAAATCAGACACTATTTTGAAAATACATACCTATATTCAAAAAACTTTTTTTTTAAATTAGTAAACATTTTGAAAATTATAGTTTTTCAAATGTTGATATTAATTTTTTCGAAAACAATCTAGGGCTTCCAAAATATCAAGTTTTATCAAATTCGTGTTGGCCATTAACAAGAAAGTGGGTTTCGTATAGAACGGTACTATGGGGGCACTATTTTTATACATTGCTTAATATGGTTCAATTTTTTCTTCTTGCGTGATCTCCAAGGAATCACAGACAGCTCTCCCACTTTTCTTTTCATACTAGTGAACCGATCGTGAAGTACGCGGCGTTGACCTCAGAAATCGTCGGCGAGCCTCTCGATTTTAGACTGTTCCATCACGCGGTACCCGTGGCGTATATTCTTATACACCCAGAGGTTTTTTTTAATAATAAGTGCGGGTGTTAGGAAATAAGGAAAGGATTTAAAAGGAGATGCTGATGCACATTATTCTTGAATTGAAAAATTATGAATCTCTGTACTTAACTGTACGACCGAGTGAGAACTGATGAGCAATCCTTCCGAGGCGTGTATTGCGGCTAAATTGTTTCAGGGGAGGAATGCAACTGGCTATTTCACTATAGCGTTGTTCGCTGATAAAGAGAGTGGGGCAAGTAACATTTCGACGATCCTCAAGAGAATTAATCGATTCTACGATTGAACTATGTATAAAGTATAACCTATCAATCTCAACGCTCTGTTTTGTAATTTATCAAATAGGCGCAAGGATGTTTGAGGACCACTTGAAGAGATATGAGAACTATACTCTAGTTTTGGGCGAATGTAGGCTTTATAAATTGAAGTCAGATCAGAGGAGATGAAAAATTTTCTTCATGGTTTCCTTTTGCGAGGAATTGGCAGGTCCTCTGATAATAAATTTATTGCTTTGAAAAGCCCTTTTTCGATTAGCCGTTCGGAAACGGCAGAAAATTGTAGGCCCTCTCCATTCAATCACAAGGCATGTTTGCAAGAAATGCGCTAGGAACTGAAGCTCTTTGCTCTGTTGCGTTACCCTATTTATTTATTTATATCTGAGGCCAACTAAATGAAAATCAAGGACTGTAGAATAAATAGGAATTCTTCGGGGACTACAGTTCGACATTTTCATCTGTCACTGCCCTCTCATGCCTCATGCACAGCCTCGATCATCAGCTCGTAAGTCTCTCGAATTGTTCATTCTCTGACGTCCACACATATTAGATCTCAACGTTGAAAATCGATCACAACATCCAAATCCTCCAAGGAATTACGGTTTTTTCTATTAGGATCCGTATAATTTGCAATTCATCTATTGATTTGATGATTAACCCACGACAAATCCGCATTTGTTATCAGATAGGTAGTTTAATTATTTACAACAGTCGGCTACCCAATACCCGCTCAACCTCCTTCCGAGTTTGAGGCATCAGCTTGATCCAAAGTAAATAATCACAGCTCACCTTTTGTACATTGATAAGAGATAACTTTCTCTCTAATACTTAACCAGACTACCCTAACCTATAAGCTTGGAGTTAGGAAGGTGTCATATACATACTTTCCAAATCTTATGGTATCACATATGACCCAGCTTTCTTGCCTTTTTGTAGTTTTTTAACAAGAGTATGTTGTTGAGTAGACTGGACCATAAATTGAGTAATTTTTTTTATTTTGTGAAATATATTTTGAACATAATTATCTTTTGGGATAGCAAAAAAAAAACACCATAAAAGTGTGAGCCCTTAAAAAAATAAGTACATGTAGACCTCTATCTCTCTCAAAACTGATCTTATTTTACAGTAAAAACTGTTGAACCATTTTGATCCAAAAAATTTATCGAAAAGTAAATATTTTTGTAGGAAATTAAATTTTTCAACATTTTCGTCAGACAAACCGATTTTGAGTAATCAAGCGTTAAAAAACCTGTTCTAAAAAAAACTTCTCAGAATACTTTTCATAAAGTACTCTCCTCAGAAATTATTCGCGATTGAAGTTAAAACGGCGCGACAAAAGCTCAGGACCGATATGTTGGGTAGAGACTAGAAAAAAGTCGTATGGGACGGGGTCTATTTAAAAAAACCTACTTAATTCCTTGAAATTATTAAAAATCAACTAAGTCATTTACTATCAAATACTATATTCTTTTATGAGAGGGAATGAAGAGGGCCTACAATTTTGTTTTTAAGGCAATGAATTTAATTTCTCAGAAACTAAGAAAAAATTTTTTAATCGCTTTTTGGTGTTTGACTTAAAACAACAAAAACATTCAATATTTAAAGAAAAATTGAAATTTTGTAAAAAAAAATTTCATTTATAACAAATATTCATGCTTATTTTGACATTCTATTCGAATGAAAGTTTAGTCGAATTCGAAAGATGTGCATTTTGAGACTCGAATGATTCGAAATTTTACATGGTTAACATTCGAATCATTCGAGTCTCAAAATGCACTTCTTTCGAATTCGACTAAACTTTCATTCGAATAGAATGTCAAAATAAGCATGATATGATTTTTTTTCAAAATTTTGACTTTGAGACTTGATTACTCAAAAACTAAAATGTTAATGAAAGAAAAAAGAATTGGCTCTCAAAAACATTTTATTGTGTTGTAGTTAATGGCTTAATTGATTCTTAATAGTTTTTTTATTAGTTAAATATTTTTTAAATTGAAGACAGACCTTCTCCCATACTATTTTTTTCTTGTCTTTAGCCAACGTATTTCTCCTGAACTTTGATGACATTTTATGCAAAATACCCTGTAAAAAATATGTCCTCATCTTTGAATCAATAATCAGATTTTAAGCTTGAAAATAAATTGATATCCACTTTTTTCTGACCAACTTATATTATAAACACTACATTATTAGTTTCGACGGTAGTTAGATAATTCCAAGAAAATAACTTTATATATTACGAAGGTAAGTCGTAAAATTTTTATTGCTGGTAATGGTGACCCAGTCAGAATAATCATACAGTTTTTCTAAGAAATCTTTCATTGCGTTTTAATCCCCTGATTTCTGAAAAATGAATATTAAGCGACATAGTTATGTAGGTATCTTCTACCCAAACTAATTTACATAAAATTACTAGGTACCTATCAATGACTTCTCAGGAATGCAATGAATATTTCTTTTAGCAAAATGTTATATAATTGCTTCACTAATTTTTATTCCGGAAAAACATACATAACGAATTTCTACGGAAAAGTTCGAAAACATTTATTCTTTTAGATGAGATTAATTTCGTATGTACATTGTACATTCGGAAATATATGTTAATAGGTTCTTATAATAATCATAAAAGCTAAAATACAGAGATATTGGCTACAAAAAAAAAAAACTGACCGAAGGCCGGATTTTAAATTACGGTCATTCAAAGCTTAGTCCACTAAGGAATCATCATCAGAATTAAATGTAAAAGTACATTCCCCTAGTTGTTTATCTATACAGGCATGTATATGAAATAGGGAAAATGCAGCTCCTGCGATACAATCTCCCTCAATCGTATATTTGTAATTTAATGTGTAGGCAGTAAGTATACACATTAAGTAAGTTAAGTGCTTCTGATAGATTTGATGTGAGAAATCTTCGGATTTCGTCATATTTTGTTTCAATATTGAACATTGAACTCTTCGCGAGAACTGGGAACTGGAAGCAGAAATCAATTTAATTAAAGAGGGGGCGGGGGGATGTGAAGCTATAAATAAAAATGTAGTTCGTTCATTGATTCCATTTCGACAGACTTTGTAGACTTAGAACGCTCTTTCTGTTCAGCTGTAAAGCTTATTCCAAACGATTGATCATGTCATCATCATAATGTTCTTTTACCTGCCCTTATTTTAAACACTTTTGGGTTTTTTTTAATAACTTAGGGGTGATGGTTTTTAACCTTATTCCAAATCAAAACAAAAAAACATGCTTTAACCAGATGCTAAAATTCTTCGTTCTCATTAATTTTTTACTTGAATCGAAAAATGTGACGCAAAAGATCAAGATGCTCCGTCCTAATCAGACACACAATGTTTTATTACTCTATCCTAAGTAATCATCTTAGGGCCAGTTGCTCAATCGAATCATAAATTTAAGTTCTACATAAAGTTTTCATTTTTGTATGAGACGTTCCGGAATTCTTAAGTTCTACATAAAATCCCCATACTAAAGAAGAACTTTATGTAAAACTTAAATTTATGATTCGATTGAGCAACTGACCCTTAGTCACGCTCATTTCAAATCACATCAGTTTTTGAAAAACGATGAAACTTTGAATTATAAGTACGTCACCTTTGACATTTAAAAAAGATTTTGTAGATTGCGGTTGTCATTCTGTGTAAATGCCTATAACTACATTTATGTACATACATATGTACGTAGATTTCTTTTTCCAATGAATCGTACCTACACACATCAGTTGTTTGGATCAGAAAGATCATCAATTATTTTGTTTACGTTTTCTGAAGCAAAGCGTCATTATAATGCGTTTCTTGCAAAAACGAAATTTGTTTGTTTAAAGTGGTTACATGGTTTTAAAATTTCTTTTGTTGTCTGCCTTATTCAAACAGAACAATATGTGAAGAATATTCTCCCAAACTTTTGAGTCAAAACTTATAGTCCAGGAGGTAGAGTCCTGATATGATCCATTATCTAAGACAAGTCGGCCAAACACTTTAACTAGGTTCCTTTTTTTAACATAAAATTAATTTTTCAAAGTAAATTTAGTAGCATCCACTCATCTGTAACAAAAACCACTTCAAAAATATTCCAATGTCTACACAACTGTAGTAGAGTAAAAGAGGGATCAAACACACAAAGCAAGCATTTTGGAATTCAAACTTGTCCTTCGTCTTCCCTCTTTTCCAGCGTTACGAGCATCGTGATCTCCCAAGGAATTGCAGCTCTCCCACTCAACTGCTTCACACTAGTGAAGTCGAGGAACATATTTGCATATAAATACTATTATTTATATTTATTCAGAACTTTAACAGATTAGAAGAAATTTTAGAGTCGTGATTTGTGACGTTGGAAGCATGAACCGTCAAAGTTTTGACCTGGGAGAGACGATATGTTGGAGAGTTTACTTTTGGTTTATCCAAGAAACGAGAATCTTTATCATTTATGTAAAGGCAGAATGTCTACAAGGTGTTCTACTATAGAACGGATTAGGTAAAAATGGAATCGGATTATCTTTGCGTAGCTGGGAAGCATTCAAGTATTTTGAAAACCAATTTTGGGAAAAGGGGTCTTAAAAAAGTTACGTAGTGTTACAGTGGTGGAAGGAGGTATTGGAACAGCGAGTTACATAATATTTTTTTATTTAAATAAAAGACTAGGGAATAAGTTGGTAACCCTTTCCGTTCATGTTTTTTAATGGTCACTTAAATTGTACGTTACAAGGAGACCAAAGAAAACGTTACGCTGCGTTACATGTTGAAGCATCTAAAATCTTAAAAAATTGTGTTACGTATAATATGGACGTAACTTGCAAAAAGTGTACCATAGCAACTCCAGACATTTTTGAAAACTTTGCTAAGAAAAACGAGGAAACCACAAACTCAATTAATGCTCTCTCAAACCAAAACAATTTTGTAGTTTCGATTGACAGCATTTCTGTCATTAGGACAACTGCAAATGTGTGGAAATATGGTGTCGTGTTTGTCTATCGTTGTGTAAATATTTTTTGACACCAGAATTGGTCGCTACTGTTTTCCAAAGGTACATTTTGAAAAGAATTGGTCATAAATTTGTGGGCAGATCATCAACTGCAAGTTTCCCATTTACTCCAAAATTTACTGTTAGAAAACTGCATTTGTGCGCACTACACAAAATATGTGAGATTTTGTTTTTAGACAGGTCCAAATCATTACTAGAAGTTTCAAATGGTGGTAGAATTAGAAGAAGCATGATCATCAAAGTGCATCTCAAATAATAGAGATGATAGGCTCGCCTCGAAAGTGAACATATAGAAGCTACAAGAAAGAAGCGAAGAAGAAAGGAACTCAAATCTAACCAAAGAGAGAGTATGGGGACAATCGAAGAAATGGAGAAATTATCGGGAAGTTCGTTTGCCGAAGTTCTTTTACAAAATCTAAAACAGTTTCTTGTGGACAACATAATTCTCACAGGTGGCGACAGTATTATGATGATCTTTTGAACGAGCCTCACCTTTTGAAAAATAAATAAATAAATAAATAGGGTGGTGCAACAGAGCGAGGAGCCCCTGGGACTAGCGCATTTCTCACAACCATGCCTTGTGAGGAAATGGAAGGGACCTACAATTTTCTGCCGGTTCTGCCGGTTCGAGAAAGCGCTTTTCATGGCAATGAATACTAACGGACTCTAACTCAGCATCGAAGATCATACACCTTGCTCGTTCCACAATAGTCCGGTTGAAACGTTCAGCAACTCCATTTTGCTCTGGAGTATATGAATTCGTAATTTAATGAAAGAAAAGTTTTGAGATAGTTTTTTTTGTTTCTGTTTTTTGCTGTTCGCATTTGTTGCGATTTTTTCTTTTTTGAAATTGAAATAGCATTTGTTGCGCAAGGAAACAAAATAGTCATCGTTGGAAAATATTCTAGAACAATGTCGAATCAGGAGTCAATCGAAAAACTTCGTGGAGGCGAAAATTTTCACACATGGAAATTTGCCATGCAGAATATTCTCGAATACAACGATTTGGAAGGAACAATTGCAGATCCGGTAACAGAAAAAGATGCTGCAAAGCTTCGCAAAGCTAAAGCTAAGATTGTTCTCTCCGTTGATGAATCACTTTATGTGCATATTCAGAATGAGACAAGCGCATTTGAAATTTGGAAGACGCTACAAAGTCTATATGAAGACAATGGACTTACCAGGAAGATTGGTCTTTTGCGAAAACTTATTGGGGTACGTTTAGAGAACTGTGAGTGCATGACGGATTATGTCAATCAAATATTTGGTACAGCAAATAAGTTGGCAAGTATTCAATTTCCGATTTCTCCAGAATGGTTAGGAGCAATATTGCTTGCTGGTCTGAGTGATGATTTCAAACCCTTCATCATGGGAATTGAAAGCAGTGCTGTAAACATTACAGGAGAAACTATAAAAGCAAAGCTTTTGGATTGTGATTACGGGAAAATAAATAAGAGTGAAAATGCATTTTTTGGGGCGAAGAAGAAAATTCCTAAAAATTTTGTTTCTAAAGGAAATATTAAATGTTATGAATGTGGAAAGAAGGGACATATTTCCAAAAATTGCCCAAATAAAAAGAAGCCCCATTTTGGTAAGGCAAATGAAACCAAAAATGCTTTTTGTGCAGCGTTATCATGCCGAAATGAAAAAGATAACTATTGGTACATTGATAGTGGTGCTTCGAGGCATATGACTCCTAATAAAAAGTGGATGAATGATTCAAAAACATCTTCCATTGCAGAGATAGTTACTGCAAACAACCAAAAAATGGAAGTATCTAGCATGGGGAATATTTCAATTTTATTCGGCGAAAAAGAAATTGAAGTCAATGATGTTCTGCATGTTCCCGAACTTTCAGCAAATTTACTTTCAGTTGCAGAAATAGTAAAACATCGTAACAAGGTGATTTTTAATAAAGATGGATGCAGTATTTTCAATGCAACAGGCGATCTTCTGATAAGCAATTACTATGTACATACAAATAGCATACTAGATAAAATTATGATCAAAGTTACAAAGTAGTTTAATAACGAGTGTTTTTTTTCAACAAGAACATTTAACGATTAAGCTATGATCCTACATCTTTGCAACGAGCACTTGACGTTTGGGTACGTATGAAGTGTTCCACCGGGTACACCATGATACGTCTGTATCAAAGTTTACGATCGACAATTGATTGCTTCATTACATCAGCTGTTTGATGTTTAATATTGCGTTTTGAACGTACTTTCCACGAAGATCACTTCAGTAAAATTATTCAAAAACAGCCTCTGATTAAGAATATAAAAAAAATATTTCAAATTTTAAGGGGAGAATATTTAATTATATTATATTTACTGTTATTTATTAACATTTAATTTCAACTACATATTAGTTGACAAAAACAAGCCTAGTTGCTAAAACCATTGGCGCTATTGAGTTTAATTAAAGCAGCGTTTAACGACACGTGGGTGTTCCAAACAGTTCCAGACAAAAAAGATGAGCTTTTTGAGTTCAATGAAAAATTTTCTGTTCTTTTCTGATCTTTTTTATATTTAATGATGAATTAACGCACACGTGATCGAGTAATACGTGACTGAATTATGTGTTTTTGGCATTTTTTTCTCACGTAATCGTGTACTTTAATATCACAATTTGACATTCTTTCATCAGAATTTGAAGGAATTGAAGTCAATAAATGGACAGCAGACTGATGTTTTGTAATAAAGACCAAATTTCGAAGGAAAAATAGTACTCACTCACTCGATCACTGACGCGGTTATTCGTTTCTTTTTGAGATCAGATCCGATTATTTAAAAAAAAATTGTCAAAGCAGACGTTGATTTTTGGGGCGAAATTTTTTCAAAGTTGGTAGGTATGGTAATTTGTTATGAAAAAAAAAAAAAAAAAAAAAAAAAACGAATCCGGTTTTTGGCACCAAATCCTCGAGAAAGACAATAAATGTAGAAAAACCTTTTTAAGTTTTCTGTTGCGATTCGAACCACCGAATTGAGTTGATATTAGGAAAAAGAAACTTAAGGGGGGAGACCACTTTAGGAACGTAAAAAACATATTTTTTTTTGGGATTTTTTTTTAGAGTGAAAAATAGTCCAATCATTTTTAAAATTAGCAGAAATGTTTGTCAGAGCTGTCCAGTATTCGAAAAAAAAATTGTATCTTTTGGATGACCAGCAAAATTGCGGCGTTATTGAAATTTTCCGGACACCTGTTTCCGGCCACATCGAAAACTGCTGCAGTTGCCACTATTTTTCGGCGTATCTGAGAAAGATTTACCAAAGTTCAATCTTTTACTAAGTTCTTATGGGGAAGAATATACCTACCTACCTAAAAAAAAATGAAAAAGTGCAAAATGGGAACCTTTTTTCTCCAAAATTTTAATTTTCGGCAATTTTTCGACATACTTGACTCCCGAAAAATTATCTATTTACACGCTATCTTTTAAACTTAAGATATACATAACCTTTTGTTAATATTACTGAGAGTAATCTCCTAAAATTTCTTCTAAATCGGTCGCTTACTTTTTGAGCTTTAGCACGAGCAGTTTTTGAAAAAGAAGTTTTGAGATAACTGCGTTTAAAGTTTCACCCTCGAAAATTATTAATTGTAGTAACTAACGAGTCAATCGGCGATTCTAGGCACGTACAATAGACCTTTGACTTTTGAATTGAGGGGACCTACAATTTTCTGCCGGTTCCGAACGGCTAATTGAGAAAGCGCTTTTTATGGCAATGAATTTACTAACGGAGGACTTGCCAATTCCTCGCGAAAGGCGATACCCGTGGAAAAACATTTTTGCATTTTGCCTCTGCTGGGATTCGAACCTCGAACCACTGGGTTAGCAAGCGGACATGCTAACCATCACGCCACGGCTATTCTATCGAATAGAATGTCAAAATAAGCATGAACATGAACAATTATTCAACATGACATTATGATGATAGAGAATACGAAAAAAATGGGTCCTGCAATTCTGTCTGTCTGTCCGTATAAGGATCTACAACCTGAACCACTTCGATTTTCTTCAAAATTTGCAGTTTTGGTCTTTGAAGTAGCCTACAGAGGTGTTTTTGAAATTGGGTCTCTAGGTCTTGAAATAACGGTACCTGCCATACAACCAATATGATAAACCCTTTTTTCTCGAAAACGACTCCAACAATTTTGATAAAATTTTATGTGAGGAATTATCTATAAATAGCTATTCTTTTGATGTAAAATTTTTTTTGGGGACAGTCTAAAAACGGTACCCCCACAGTATCGTTTTTTTTTTAAAACCGACTTCCTCGTTAGTGGCTAACACGATTTTGACAAAATTTCATATTTTAGAAGTCCTAGATTGTTTAAAAAAGATTGCATATCAACATTTGAAAAATTTAGTCTTTTCGAATTTTCATTAATTTTAAAAAAAAATTGTTTTTTCGAATACATATTTTGAAAACGGTGAAGTTGATTTATTTCTTTCGTCAAAACATATTTCAACAAAATCTTAAAACTTGTTACTTGAATTTTTAAAACCTCATTTTAAAAAAATAAAAAACCGGTTTCTTAAAAAATGGCTCCAACGATTTTGATTAAATTTTCAGGATTTATATGTATTAGCAACTGCAAGAAAATGACGTTTTTAGATTTTCGCTTGACACCTTTGGAATATTTAATTTAATTTTTTCTCAATATTTTACGTAATTTAATTTAATTTTAATAATTAATGTGTGGTTGGCAACACTGTACCACCAAATATGTTAAGCGCAAATACTAAAACCTTTTACTCAGCCTTAAGATTTTGGTATTGTACTTAGCACACAATCGCAAGTTCGTGCGACCAGTCTTGCCCATTTTTTTGCTTTGTTAACAAATTTTGTTCTAATGCTTATAACTGCCTTGTTATGATCAAAAAAAAATTCCATTAAACATACCTATCTTTAGATACAAAATAAGAAGATGAAAAAGAGGAATACGTAATTATGAAAATAAAAAATTTAGAGTACTCTGATTTTTACTCTGAAAAAATTTCTAGAGTAGCAAAACTTGCTCTGAGGGTAATTTTTGACAGCAAAAAGAGTACCCTTAGAGTACTCTTTTTTCCCAAACGAAAACGGCATAAGTAGACTTCCTATCACAACTTAAATGTCAAATTTCGTTAAAATCGCCTTTGGCGTTCAACGAGAAAGACGGATTGGAAAAACGTGGAGTAATCGCTAGCGTATCTTGGTAAAAGGTTCGAGGTTCGAATCTGACAAAAAATGTTTATGCGTTTTGCGAGCAATTGGCAAGTCCTCCGATTGTAAAACCATTGCCATGAAAAGCTATTTCTCGATTAGCCGTTCGGAACCGGCAGAAAATTTTAGGTCCCCTCAATTCCCTCACAAGACATGGTTGTGAAAAATGCGCTAGGCCACGGGACTCCCCGTTCTGTCGCACCATCCCATTAATTTATTACCTTCTTTCTTTAAAACTACCTTCTTTTTTATCTTAATACCATAATACCTGTGTTATCTATAATCTATGCACCCCTAAACATCTCAGAAAGCCGGTTGAGAATACACTATCGCTGTCGCAACTAGAAACACGACACCTTAAAAAGAAGCTACCTATGCATTTTGGGTTGGTCAAGTTAACACAAGTCTGTCTATATAATCAAGTCCTACTGTGTACATTTTGTTTTCAAAGAAAAAAAAAGCAAACACTGTTCCTATCTTGATGACTTAAAAATATGTATATTAAGCAAATTCACACATTCGCAATGAATGTAAACAAGGTACATAGAAAGACCAATAACAATAAAGTTTACTCACCGATTCTTCTTCCTTTTCCATTCCGCTCGGCATCTGAGGAACTGCACGATTGATAGCTGAGTACTCTGGCAAATCGGGCAGTTCTTCCGCCAAGAATATTGGCATTGGTTTGGCTGGATCCAGGGCTCGCGCCCGAAACGATAGTTTCGACATGTTGTATATTTCGTTTGTTTTTGTTTTCTTTTAATATTTCTGATTCCTGTTTCCAATTCTTCTTCTTAAAATATTATTTTATTAAATTCCTCTACTCCGCATAGGCCAGCCCACACCAAGATAAGTTTCTTTCTGTTGAATTGGACAATTATTGTTGTTGTTGTTGAGGTTTTTCCCGCCGATTTCGACGACCTGGTGATCCTTAATCCTGCTGCTGTTGATGTTGTTATTGTTGTCGTTTTTGTTGTTACCCCCGAAGGCTTCTAAATTAGAAACAAAATTATCCAAAATCAGAACCGTTGTCATCTTTCATTGATCGAAAATTTTATAAACAATTTATTGATAACAGAATATAAATAAAATCGAATCGGTGGTGTACAAAAATAATTGACAGGTGTGTCGCCGGATCTCTCTTGCACGGCGCATTTTTTAGTGTTGTCATTTATGTGAAAGTGTATACAAAACAAAGAAAATAGAAATGTCGAGAGTTGCAATAGACAAATTGTGTTTTGTTAATTTAATTTTATTTTATTTGGCAATATTTTCCCTGAGCACAATTCGAGGCGAAATAACACAACAAAAAAAAAAGAAACGATTAAGGGGAAACCCAAACGTACATACGCCTTCGTCGTTCACAGGGAAACCGCGGCGAATTCAAAGCCCGACCAAGTCGACTCATTTTTATTTTTTTATTTTTTGGTAGACCATGCAAAAATTGATTTTTTTAATTCGAGAAAAATACAAATTCACTTTACATTTGAACTCTTTTAAATATATCAAATAGCAATTACAACAAACGCACCATTTTTACACTATTTTAACGTAATTTTAGGCTACACATTTCAACGCAAAACCGGGAACACGATTTTGTTGAAAAAAACATTTTTGCCGATTTTATCCCAAAAAGCCATAATGGCGGCATCAGTGGAGAATTTCCACTTTGCCCGCGAAATAGAAACAGTACGATTCAATAGGAACAACTGAGACGACAATCGACACGCACACGACCTGTATTTATCTCTTTTTGCAACAGTGCTTGGTGTACGCACTTTTGCACATGTAGGTACATACAAATATATACTTTTCTTTCAACAAAACTGACACTCACTTTTTCTGTCATACACAATTTCGAAATGAGAAACAACAATACTTTGAGAGCGAGACGTCACTAAAGTATCAACCGAATTTCGAAACTTCCGCGCGCTGCTGCTGTTGTTCGATTCGATTTGAACCACAAGCAAGAAGGCAAATGCGAAAAGCGAGATGAATGAACGTAACTGAAACAACAAATGCGCCACCCAGAGGGCTCTGCATTCGATGTAGCACACACATCACCAACACGCCATATTGTATTTCACCCCACAGCGAAAAAAAAAAATCAATGAACGACGGAATGCTTTATGCTTTTTTCACAGCATTTTTTTCGCATCAAAATGGGTGTTTTACTGCATTTTAGTTGTGAAAACGATTAAACACGATATTAAATTAACTATTTTCACTATTTTTAAGAAATTTAACACACTGGATTGGTAGAATTTTAATGAGATTGTGCAACGACACGAGTTTTTCACAGGGACACGTTCATCACTAATCGTAATGGCGGACTACGAGATGGTTGTTCCGTTTACCTGTGCGACAAATGTGCTCGTCAGAATCATTTTGTTTTCATATTAAATTTAATGTGACAATTGCAGGAACGATTAGATAATTTTAAAATTCATTTTTTAATCGTATTTTGGGCTGTTACTAGCTTGCAATTTACAAATTAATGCCGTTTAAAATATTAAAATGTTTTTATTTGACTTCGAAATGGGAACGCATTCAGAGATGTAGTAGGACGCCAGCATGTTTAATTAATTTTCGAAATGAGTGCATTCAGTGTGGGATAAAACATTTTGCGGACGATATTTTTTCTTTTTTAACAGAAAAGTGAAGATATTTATTTCTTTTTTAACAAAAACAATTTGGTTTCATAATATGAAGCGAACTTTTTTTGACTGAGAAGTGCGATGGATTAATTTCATTCTCTTCTTAACCAAAGCGACTTTGTATTTGCGGCAACGACTAGTAGAACTGAATTAAACTTACATTAGGATGTACCATATGAGATTGTCCAAATTGACGCCACAAGAACAGTACCACGTTTAAAATAAATTTGTAGTTTTCTATTTACCACTTTGGCTTAAAATTGTTGAATCTCTTTTGCACTTTTTTTTCACTTTTTATAAGAAAACAACATTCTCTAATCAGAAAGAGAATCGCATTTCTTTGTTCAAATTCAATTTTTTTTTAATTCTCATTAACTACACACAGTTAAATTTTTAAATATGTTTCAATTTCTATCAAAAGCAGCCTTTTTAATACAACTCAGCAATCCTATAATTAGCTCAGGAACAGATTTTACCACTGAACAAAAAAACTAATCATATTGAGCACGTTTAGCTCAGTAAAACTAATTACTGAGCTAATTACTTGCAAAGTGCTTCCCAAAAAAGAGTGCTGTCATTTGATTAAGCCAGTAAGGGATTTCAGGATCAAAATTTGAAAATTCGGAATTACCATGCCAATTCTTGACAATTATTAAATTTTGTCATCTGTCACCTGCTTCGCTGAGACATAGAGGATTCATTTTGTTAGGATCTTAACTGGCCATATAAATTTCGTTCAGAAATCCTCGGAGAGTAGTTTTTAAACAAATTGAGCAAATTTTTTCTATTTCCGTGCGCTAAGTGCAATCCAAGTTACGAACCGAATTGGGTGCGTTCAGCGAAATAAATAATGGCAGAACTTACCATCCCAATTCGTTACTTGTTGACGTTTTGACGATTTCGATTTTCCATGATTTTCCCAACCGATATTTCAAAGAAACGATTTCTAGAGCTGATGAGTTTTAATTTTTAAATACGAAAAGCTTTTTCTTGTTAAAAAATAATGCACAAAATGCATAGGTATCAGCCTCTACTTTTTCTGAAATTCGATTCGATCGGAATTTATAACTCACGTTTAAGTTTCAGTTCAGTTTATATTTAGTTGCCTATTTCCTTTTGAATACAAAGTGTTACCGATTTTTGTTTTCGAAGCTTCAAAAGTGTACAGTGGTTTAAACTTTGTTGTTTCTAATTATGTGTGTTTTACCTGAATTTTCATCAATTGTTTTGACGCCAGAATACAAACTTTCACCAAGTTTTTGAATACACAGATGAAGAAAACATCAATGGGTGCAAAGCTGACCCCCTCAATTCTATAATCATTCTGATGCTACTGAGTAAGTACAAATATTTTAAATTTGAATTGAAAAACCAACGACTGAATAAACATGGAACTGAAGCAAAAATTATTGCTTTCAATTTCGGCTCACTTCTTCTTTTTTGGGGGGTTATTAGCATCGGGATCTCGAAGGGGTCATAGCTCTCCCACTTAACTGCTTTACGTGAGCGATCAGTGCACGGGTACGCCGAACTTTCCGCATAGCGCTTCTGATTTATGATTCCCAATACATTCAAATTAAATAATTCGAAACTCTAAGCTCCGCTTCTTAATTGTTGTGAACTCCTTGGGATTAAAACAACACCAGCTTCACTGTAAATATTAACAATCTACTTTTATTCATTCCTATTCAAGAAGAGCGCCTCTAAGAACTGCTTTTTGTCCACTTTTCACTTACTGACCAAAGCCATTTAGCCAGATCGTCATTTTGAGCAGCTAGTGCAACTTCTTTTGGCTCACAATCACTAAAGTACAGACCAGTTACTTTCTCTAATTCAGGATCCAGGGCTGCGTAGAGGGTTGTTTGTGCTCCAGATTTCGGTGTCTTGGTGAATGGCCACATAAGAGGCCTGGTGAAAATACTTGTGAAGAAATTATTGAAAATTCCCATGTGACGGACTATTTCTGTATCTACAACACCTGGATGCAATGAATTCACTGTGACACCAGTTCCTAAAAAAAATTCCAGTATGAATGAAAAGATGAGTAAATATTTTTTAAGAAACTCACCTTCTAGTTTCTTTGCGAGTTCTCTTGCAAAGAGAACATTTGCCAATTTGCTTTGGCTGTAGGCGTCGCCTTCGCTGTAAGATTTTTCACTGTTGAGGTCTGTGACGTTGATTTCTCCTCGGGTATGCGCTAAGCTGGATACCACAACAATACGACTAGGAGCACTTTTCTACAAAAAAGGGTACACTTATTTGATTGATGAAGAAAGGGTATGACGAGATTACTTTAAGGACATCCAACAGCAAGTTAGTAAGCAAAAAGTGACCCATGTGATTGACTCCTAGCTGCATTTCAAAACCTTCTTTGGTTAATGTGCGGGGACAACGCATAACTCCTGCATTATTTATAAGGATATCTAATCTGCTCTGTTCTTTTTTAAATCTAAAATCCAATTGTTGAAGTTCAAAACAATTTAAGTTGTTTCAAAGTTGTTACTTACGTTTCTACGAAAGCGCGAATTGATTTTAGGGATGCTAGGTCACACTCACGGCAGTAAACATGTCTATTTTTTGATTCCAGGACGATTTCTTCTCTAGCCTAGGAATTCGTGTTATCTACATGTTATCTACTGTATTGGGTTTAAAAGTTACCTCCTCGCACTTTGGCATATCCCGACAAGCCATGTAGACATGGGCACCTCGTTTGGCCAATTCGCGGACTGTTTCTTTTCCAATGCCCGTGTTTGACCCAGTGACAATGCAAACTTTGCCATCAGCAGAAACCTTCTTTCGAAACTGCCCACCTTGCATTTGATCCCTGCAAGAATTTGTTATTTTATTTAGATTAATATGTATTTAAACTCACTTGGTAAAACATGCTAAGCCTATGATAGTGCCGGTTAAACTTGTGTAAAATACGGTCTTGTTTTTCATAAACGATAGCAAGCCCTTCATGATTTTTGTTTCTCGATATTGGTTCGTTGAGAAAATTAATTCGAGTTTTTGAATATGTTAGTAAGAATTTATCACATGAATTATGTAAAAGAGTTAAATTTATTAATCCTAAATGCAAGAGCTATAGCAAAGAACAATTTTTTATTTTTCTTACTGGAAATGTCATCTGTCAGCTGTCACTGTCATATGGTTATTATTTTGGGGTTCAATGTGAGGTTTCCTTGCATTTTAGCTGTTGACAATGTTAGGCAAGAAAGAATTTCTATTTATTGTAGAGTGCTTTTAGGCAAAATGAAAATGAGCAAGGCTAACGGTAACGGAAGACGACTAAGGGCCAGTTGCTCAATCGAATCATAAATTTAAGTTCTACATAAAGTTCTCCTTTTGTATTGGGAATTTATGTAGAACTTAAGAATTCCGGAACGTCTCATACAAAAATGAAAACTTTATGTAGAACTTAAATTTATGATTCGATTGAGCAACTGAAGCTAGATTCCGCAAGAGTGAGTATAAAAAACTCACGCTCACGGCCCTCTGAAAACTCACGCTCTGAAAGACCGTGAATAAATTTGAAGGATAGTGTACACGTCTTCTGTCAAAAAAACTCACTTTCAACCTTGCGGAATTTAGATAAGAGAGTGTGCACAATTTTTCGTGTACACAATAAAAATTCACTCTTGCGGAATCTAGCCCCTGGCCCTAAATCAATAAAAGTGGAAGCACCTCACAAACCTAGATTCTTACCGCCGTATTAATAAACGCGGAATAGCTGTTTTAAGCCTTATTCCATGGATTAAGTGGAAAATGCTATACAATTTTCCACTTAATCCATGGAATAAGGCTTAGCCCAGCTATTCCGCGTTTATTAATACGGTGGTTCACATCTAAAATAGCCGTGTTTTATTGGGAATCTATACTCACGTTCAACATCGCAAAACATTGCACATGGGAAAGCAACAATAGCCGTGTTTTATTGGGAATTTATATTCACTTCAGCAAAACATCACAAAACATCGCTCATGGAAAAACAATAATAGACCAAGAGCTGGAAGCAAATTTTTGGAGTGGAGTGATAACCAAAAATATTGCACATGTATGTGTAGATACACGCCCATTATATCAGATTCAACCGTCTGAGTCTGACAGGTTTCTTTTTCAGCCGTGGGCGGGGGTGGGCGTTCGGAAATGGTAATTTTTCAGATTTTGAGGTCGAAGTGATAGCCACATAAACGATACATCAAAAAATCAGAAAAATTCCCCTGATTATAAAAAACTCGGTCCCAGACGATTTGGTTTCAGCCTACTGCTTGCCAGACGCATTTTAACACTTTTCAAGTGCATTTTTCAGCTTAAAGCACTAATAACTTTTTTCCTATTACATATAACCAAGAAAGTGGTACGCCAAAAAATAAGAAAATTTACCCTGATTTCAAAATAGTGTATTATTTCTTTAACTTTTAACTTAACTTTTTAACTTTTCCATCTTTCCTATTCTGCTGGGATTTTTCCGAGCAGATGGAAAACTGCATTTGTCCAGCCGGTCCCTAAAAAAGGCGAATCTTCCTCCCCTTCTAATTACCGTCCAATTGCACTAACGTCCCTTCTTTCCAAGGTCATGGAAACGTTGATAAGCCGTCAACTTATGAAATATCTTGAAGAACGAAAGCTTCTTAATGACCGTCAGTACGGCTTGCGTAGCAAACGGTCCACTGGTGATTTGATGGCTTATCTCACCGAAAAGTGGAACCAATCTTTACATTGTTTTGGAGAAAGTAAGATTATTGCGCTTGATATTTCTAAAGCATTTGATGCCAAATATCAGGCTCTTTTATCGAAAATGCGTGCTTTTGGTATCGATGAGTCTCTTCTTCGTTGGATTAGAAATTACCTTTCCGACCGTTCAATACAAGTTGTGTTGAATGGCTTCAAGTCTGATACCCACTTCATAAATGCTGGTGTGCCCCAGGGCTCCGTTTTGTCTCCGACTCTCTTCCTCATATTCATTAATGATCTCTTGTCTGAAACTTCTAATCCACTACTGTTTTGCTGACGACTCGACCCTCAGCTTTTCATATTCGTTTCCAAATTCACGTCCCTGCTCTTCGGATGTGGAACTGGAACGGTTGCGTATGATAAGCTCATTGAATTCTGACCTTGACAGCATTTTTTCATGGGGTCTTATGAACCGAGTAGAATTCAATGCTTCGAAAACTCAATGCTGTCTCTTGTCGATGAAGCTTAACATTCCCCCATTGCCATTATCCACGAATGGTGTCTGCATCGAAGAAACCGAAAAGCTGTCAGTACTTGGTATGTGTGTAAACGATGATCTTCGTTGGAATGACCACATATTTGAAGTCGCCAAAAACGCTGCTAAATGCTTAGGTTTTTTGAGACGATGCAGGAAGTTCTTCACCCCTTCTGATCTGGCTACAATTTATAAGGCCTTCATCCGCCCAAAACTGGAGTATAATTCCCATATCTGGTCAGGTGCTTCTCAAACTTCTTTGCACCTGCTTGATAGGGTACAAAATAGAGCGTTAAAATTGATAGGTGATAGTTCAATCGTAGAATCGATTGATTCTCTTGAACATCGTCGAAACGTTACCTGTCTCACTCTCTTTTATCGCTTTTTTCACAAGCAGTGCTCTAGTGAAGTAGCCAGTTGCATTCCTCCCCTGAAACAATTTAGCCGCAACATTCGCCTCGCTAGGAATGCTCATCAGTTCCACCTTGAGCCCAACTTCGGGCGTACAGTCAAGTATAGAGATTCTTATTTTAGTCGCACCACCCGTATGTGGAATGCTTTACCTGGCTCTGTGTATCCCCTACATTATGATTCACAAAAATTCAAAAGCAACGTGCATCGGTGTCTCCTATTAAACCCTCTCCTACTTTCCTAAATGCTCGCACTGTGTTTATAACATTATAAGGGTATTCATAACCCCCGATGTTCGCGCTAATTATAAAAAAAAAAAACATCGTCTGAAACCGACTTTTTGTAATAAGGGGAATTTTTCTGATGTTTTGGCGTACCATTTTCTTGGTTACATGTGATAAGAAAAAAGTGACCAGCTAATTTGAAAAATGCATTTGAAAAATGTTGAAATGCGTCTGTCAAGCAGAAGGCTGAAACGAAATTCTTTTGGACACTCTTATTTGTAGTCGGGGAAACTTTTGTGATGTTTTGGCGTACCATTTTCTTGGTTACATGTGATAAGAAAAAAAGTGACCAGCTAATTTGAAAAATGCATTTGAAAAATGTTGAAATGCGTCTGTCAAGCAGAAGGCTGAAACGAAATTCTTTTGGACACTCTTATTTGTAGTCGGGGAAACTTTTGTGATGTTTTGGCGTACCATTTTCTTGGTTACATGTGATAAGAAAAAAGTGACCAGCTAATTTGAAAAATGCATTTGAAAAATGTTGAAATGCGTCTGTCAAGCAGAAGGCTGAAACGAAATTCTTTTGGACACTCTTATTTGTAGTCGGGGAAACTTTTGTGATGTTTTGGCGTACCATTTTCTTGGTTACATGTGATAAGAAAAAAGTTATCAATACTTTAATTTGAAAAGTGCGTTTAAGAAAATGTTTAAGTGCGTCTGGCAAGCAGTAGTCTGAAACTAAATCATCTGGGACCGAGTTTTTTATAATCAGGGGAATTTTTCTGATTTTTTGATGTATCGTTTATGTGGTTATCACTTCGACCTCAAAATCTGAAAAATTACCATTTCCGAACGCCCACCCCCGGCCACGGCTGAAAAAGAAACCTGTCAGACGGTTGAATCTGATATAATGGTGCGTGTATCTACACATACATGTGCAATATTTTTGGTTATCACTCCACTCCAAAAATTTGCTTCCAGGTCTTAGACTATAACTCTAAAGTGAATAGCGTAAGTGGACAAAAATAACTCACTTGCCGAAGTGAACAACAGGGATGGGTGGTAAAAAATGGCGTTTATGGGAAAGTGAACTTGGTAAGTGAATATAGCCAAAAAAGCGTTTTATTGAGACTTGCAAGTGAAGTGAATATAGAAATTCCCAATTAAACACGGCTAATTAGTTTTATCATTGTATATGGAATCTATAGTACTATCGAAAACGAAGATGGTCCCTGAAAGCCATCTATGTATCCGCCGGCGTACTAACATTCCCCTGTAATTTTTAAAGCGCCGGCGGATACATAGATGGCTTTGAGCGATCGTTTTTGTTTTCGATAGCACTATAGATTCCATATACAATGGCTTTATTAATTTTAGGTTAGTGAAAAACGATTAGTGAACAAAAATAAGTCAGTGGAAAATGGAACAAAATTCTATCCGCCGTATTAATAAACCCGGAATAGCTGGGTTCCATGGATTAAGTGGCAAATGGTATAATGGTAGCTTAATCCATGGAATAAGGCTATTCCGCGTTTATTAATACGGCGGTATGAATTTAGTAGGATTTCGTTCCATTTTCCACCGTTTATCGCCTGCTTTTATCGAGGCGATAAATGAATAAATGAAGATGACTATAAAAATCCAAATAAAACACGGCTAGTATTAGTTAGGATTAAAGAAATTGAGAAAAGGAATCTAGTTGCGGCCTGCGATTGTGATCCGTGGAACGTACTTTTATTTGTGTGTGCTACAGCCTGCAGGTCACCTAGATGTGAGCCACTTGATAGGGCTACATAATAAGTTTCATTTTGGAAGCGATCGGATCGCAATCGCAGGCCTTGCTGGTTGGTACAAGGCTTTCGCCACGACTAAGAATCTATTTGGTCCTAACTGTCAAACTTTGTTCTTGTACTCATGTAAATAGTCCTTAAAACGATCTAATTGCGACACAGTTGTTCGACAAAATTGATCCTTTCACAAACCTGAGCGGCTTGCGATTTCAATCTGTGGAAACTGATCGCCTGATCCTAAGGAATCCATAAACCACTCAAACCAAAGCCGCGATTTGGTCTCGGGTGGCCGACTCGAACAATAGTTGTCTTATCTCACTGCTAGTATTGTAGAATCTCATCTGCAACAGCTCTGCGCGAAAAGTGTTCGGAGCCCATTGGATACCCTTTCAAAAAAAATTCTTCTGCATCGTACTACAAACTGTCGCTTTTTTCTTATCTCGTCCTTTGCCTTAAATTTAATATCAGATGGGAAAACTGCACACCTCTACAATATAAAATCACCTTGAAAAATGCAAATTAATTTTCAAATACCAATTTTTTTTTTGTTATGCAAAAATGTTACGAAAGAAGTCGTCGAATGGTCATTAATTTTGATGTCTAGCCATTCACCCACAAGAAGAACGATTCTATCTTTGAATTCTTCAAAAATAAGAACACAAATAAAACAATTGGATTAAAACTCGCTATAAAACCAGAATTATTTACATAATAATGAAGTAAATTAACATAATATTTTACTTTTATGGGGCGCCATCAAGGAATGTATTTAGTTAATTTGTTTGTTCGGATTGCTGACGTCAATAGTCTTAGATCCGTATTTTAGCGAGACTAATGGGTATTTCTAAAGAATTTTGTTTGTAATGTTTGAAGGTAGGAGGAGATAGGATGCTCTTCACCAATTAGAGATTGGAGAGTTCTCTCAAGGCTTTTTCTTAAATGAAACCTCCTATAATAATGTAATGGTATTTAACAGTATAGATTAGTGCTTCAAAGTATCCGGATACTTCGGATATCCGGATATCCGAAACAGATCCGGATCCAGGATTCGTTATCCGACCTATTCGGATAGTATAGGATATCCGGATAGTGTCGGATATCCGGATATCCGGATGGTGTCGGATATCCGAATACTTTTCGGTATCCGGAAATACGGATCTCAAAATAATTTCACGGAATATGCAATTTTTCATCAATGTTTTCTGACGAAATTATAACGTAAAATTGTCATCCATAAACCGACTTTACATACAACCACACTTTTCAACTTGGGTCCGCCTATCCGGATCTCTAAACTAATTCCTGATGAGTATTACGTTTAGAAGGAACGAAATTGCTGCAGTTTCTTCCATGGAATTTACTTCATGTGTCTGGGAAAACAACTTTGAAAGGATTTAAAGGCGAAGTGTCTGTAGACCAATGCATAGATTCGGGATACTTGTTGGGAAATATCTATATCTAAGTAGCAAGTTTGTATTTTTTTTATGTGTAGGTCAGTGTGAATAACAAAGATGTTTTCAAATGCTACTAGAAAATAATTTTACAGTTTGGGTCCGCATATCCGGATCTCTAAGCTATCCGGATATCCGGATATCCGGATAGTTCTTGTATCCGGATATCCGGATATCCGAACTATCCGGATATCCGAAACTATCCGGATATCCGAAACTATCCGGATATCAGCTGTCTCAAAACATTCCTGTTCGGATATCCGGATATCCGGATAGTTTGAAGATCCGGATATGAACTGAAGCCCTAGTATAGATCCAAATGTGTCGAAAGGTATTGTAATTTTTAGTTTTATCACAAAACAGTGTCCAACTTGCAATTGTTCTTTCATCGGTGTCTAAGAAGTGTGTCAAGTTGCTTTCCATTGTACGAAAAGAAGCATCCAGGAGCCTTCGGAAGCACCCTCCCATTGCATTGGTGCAGAAAGATTCTTTCCCTTGATTCTGAGGATTGACATCCGCGCAGAATTTAGAATCGTTCGTTGAACTTTACCCAGAGTTGAGCCAGTTTTCCTTGATTACCCCATGAGATATGAAAAAAATCTGGGTTTTCGCTTTTCAAAAATGGCTTGAGCACGAAATCACCACGCATACCTGTCATTTAAAGAAAAATAGATGCCATTCCTTTTCATTACCTGAACTTTCCTCAGCAAAAACTTACTTTAGGACGAGTTGTGGTTTTTTAACAAACGCTTTGTGGCAACCACAGGGCAAACCCTATAGCTTCAAAGAACAAACCCAATACAGTGTCTACTGCGGTAAGACAGTTGATTTTGGTTTTCCCTATGGCTGCCAGCGTTTTTTTTAAATGCCTAAGCTTACAGTAAATGTTTAACTGAATTTATTTTTCGAGTTATGAGTTTGCCCTTAAATCGCCCTTAAGTTGTCAAATGGCAGGTTCTTTTCATCAAATGAAAGGGATGTGTGGTGATTTCGTAGTTTAGCGTTATTTTAAAACCTAGTCTTTTTTGACAATACATAGGGCTGTCCAACAAACCTGGGTCAACCCTGACTAAAGTTCAACGAGCCTAGTGTAATTCTGACCGACAGCAATAACCCACTACCTCTTTTTTATTAAAAAAAACAATCGACTTTTTTTTGGCTATTTCATGAACATTTATGTTATTTTGACGGTGGGTCTGGTAACCCTTGGCTCGTGGTATAGAATCTTCCCTTTAGCTAATTGGACTTTTTTATATCAGATAACATGTCAGTTTTATAACCACTGTCGTCATGAGAAGTTGCTATTTATGGCGAAGAAGATATAACAACGAACTGTATGAGCTATACGGCGCGCGGCGGCGACATGGGGATAGCTAGAAGAGTACGTATTGCGAGGTTACGTCGTCGGCCGGACTATTGTAGAGCGGATAGACCTAAACGCTCCGGCTCGACGGGTTTTCGAAAGCACGTAGCTGGGAAGTCGCGGAAGGGAAAGACCTCGTCTAAGGTGGCACAATCAAGTAGAAGTAGACCTCAACCGACTTAGAGTGCAAAACTGGAGAGAGCTCACCCGAAATCGAAATTGTTGGCGTAAGATGTTAGTTGAGGCTCAGGTTCACCCCGAACTGTAATGCCTACCTAAGTAAATATGTGAAAAAAGTGAAACGAGCTAGAAAAGACCATAAATTCGGTGATTTTGAAAAAGATTTTTCTGTCAAAAAGATGACATGTCCTCGTTAAAGAGGACGTTTGGTCACGTTTAGGCTTAAGGCCAACCAGAGCGAGGAGCCCCAGGGCCTAGAGAATTTCTCGCAACCATGCCTTATGAGTGAATGGAGGGGAACTACAATTTTCGGCCGGTTCCGAACGGCTAATCGAAAAAACGCTTTCTTCTTCTTCTTTTTCATTTTCGGCGTTACGAGTAGTGATCTTGAAGCGATCACAACTCTCCCACTTTTCTGCTTCACACTAGTGATCCGCCTGTGGGGTACGCCGCGTTGACCTCAGAAATCGTCGGCAAGCCTCCCGGTTTTGGATTGTTCCATGTCTGAGGCCAACCAAATGCTGCTGTTTTTGCATTTGCTTGTACCAGGAGTGTTTTGGCTTGCCTTTTCTTTTTCGTCGCGAATTTGTTGAAACGTTGTACGATATTGCCTTTTTGACGGGGTTCTGCGGATCTCTCCTTTGAACATGACAATACCAACTGAGCCGGTCGTGCTGAATTTTGTCCAAGATGGTACTTTTGACATGAAGGCTTCCACGGATCTTAGTACTTCTAATTCGATCAAGCTTTGTTACTCCTGCTGTCATCCGAAGCATCTTCATTTCGGCTGCCGTCAATTTGCTCTCATACTTTTAGTACATTGTCCAACATTGTGAACCGTATGTCAGAGCTGGACGGACAACTGCTGTGTAGAGTCTTCCCTTCAGCTTAGGGGGCATTTTTCGATCACAGAAGATAGCGGAGTTTTCTCGCCACTTCATCCACCCTACGCTTACTCGATGATTGATGTCGTCATCACAAGATGCTTCACTATTGATCATAGATCCCAGATATTTAAACTTTTCACACTTGGGAAGCACATTTCCATTCAAATAAATGTCTGGAATAGGCTTGTCTGGATCAGAAAAAGGGCAGCACAGGTATTCAGTCTTTTTAGCGCTAATACGGTACCCATTTCCTTCCAGAACATCAATCCAAACGTCAAGTGCTCGTTGCAGGGATGTAGGATCCTCGCTTATGATGGCTCCATCGTCAGCAAAGAATAATTGTTTTACTTTATTGTCCGTTACTTTTCCTTCGAGCAAATAATCCAGAACAGCAATAAAGAGCAGTGGACTCAAGACACTTCCCTGATGTACACCTACTGTTATTTGGAATTCTTCGGTGACTCCAGCTGGGCATCTCACTTTTGTAACTGCTCCCTCGTACATGTCCATAATTATTCGCACATAGGCTTCAGGAACTCCTCGGTGTCTGAGGGCCACCCATATCAGATCTCGTGGTTGTCGATCGAATGCCTTTTCGAAGTCAACCAACACAATATGCAAATCCTCTAAGGCATCTCGGTGTTTTTCCATAATGATCCTTATGCTTTGGATTGCGTCTGTAGTTGACTTACCCGCGACAAACCCGCATTGGTCATCAGACAGCCTTATTATTTTCCGCAGTCGGCTATCCAAAACCCGCTCAACGATCTTCATAGTGTGGGACATCAACTTGATCGAACGATAGTTGTCACAGCTTCTGGTATCTCCCTTTCCCTTGTACATTGGAAGAAACGCTTTATATGCATGAAAAGGCATGATGATGAAAAAACGCTTTATATGCATGAAAAAGCATGATGATGAATTTACTAATGAAGGACTTGGCAATTCCTCGCTTAAGGCGAGACCCGTTGAAAAACCTATTTGCCTCTGTTGAGACTCGAACCACGAACCTCTGAGTTAACAGGCGGATATGCTAGCCATCACACCACGGGTACCACGGGTAATGACTTAAGGCCATTGCATCACTGAAAATAAGGACGCAGACGATATTAACAAGCAAAAGGTTAGGTCGTTGAACTTTGACCAGGCTTGACCAAGGTTTTCTTGACAATTCTATAAGTTGTCAAAAAAATTTCATATATCCCTGTAATTTTAAGAATAATACATGTCATTTTACAGTTTGCTACCTGTACTCACGTCTCTCTCACCCTAGCCAAAATCTAGAAGTACGGCTCCAAAAACACTCAGGGCTTCAAAGACTACCACCATTTTTCATTGGTTTCACTCAGGACCATTTTTTCTGCTCATTTTGACGTTGGGTTATAATGTGCGGATTTTGTATTTTTTTGTTTAAATTTGTTTAGAGCTTGCTAAGTGAATTCCGACTCCAAACCAAGTGATGAAACATTTTATAGTAGGAAGAAATTCAGATTCTCTCGGACACTGCTTTTCCCCCGAATAAAAACTTTTAAGTCTGATTCTAAGCCAGTTCTTGGTATTTCGACTCTGCATCTCCAGTTCTTTGAACAAAAAGCAGGGCTGTAAATGGCACTACTCAGGTAATTCTGTCAACGTGGGACTACCCGTTAGGGTTGCCATTTCTTTGCATTATATGAAGCTAGAAGAATACAAATTTCACGAAGTTTGAGATGGACAGGAAACTGCGTAGAAAATAAAAATAAATATAAAAGTAAATAGGGTGGCATCACAACAGCCATGCCTTGCCGAGGAATCGGAGGGGACAGTGTCTTTCTTTTGAGAGCTAGAAATCACGAACTAAGCTTGCTTATTTAAACAATGCACAACAGTGCTTAAGTCTAATTGCTCCTGCCTATATTGAAAAGCTCTGACAAAAGGCCAGTCAAGAGGTTCGTTGTTTTTTTTAGACGTCAGGCAATACTTATTTCGGAGCTGGTCTTTTTGGCAGCAAGAACTTGATTTATGCTCTGTTTGGCTTGTCGTTTCATTGTGGTAAAATTAAAGCCGCACAACCACTGGATACTGCGTACCTTCCAAGGCACGTAATCGCTGTTGACGCTGATTTTTACATAATTTCGAGTCTTAAACCTGTCAGTTACCTTCAAGATCGGGTGATTTAACACCGCAGACAAGCCTGAGACGAATGATGCCTTGGAAGAGACAATTCGGCGGGTTATTGCTGACAAACGGCTCAAACGCTGGAGAAAATGATCCGAAATTGAGCCTTTCTTCTGAAATTTATTCGGCCACTTGGCCGAAATCATTTTTAAAACATAAAGGCAAACCCTTAGTGTTATAGTTAAGCTAAATTCTTGAGCATAACATTAAATAACCTTTACTTATACTGCCGCACAACTCTTCTTGACAATTGTGAGTGTGTTTAAAAGTCAGGGAAAAGAAAATGACTTCCATCTATGAACCAAGGGAAACAACAAATATTTTATTGCCTTTTCCAACCAAAAAAATGAGTAAAAATCAAACTAAACCTTTTTTTTTAATAATTTATTTATCTAAAATATAGAAAAAACGTTTTTCATCACAATAAAATGTCTTACACTAAACAACGCAACTTATTTTATAATTTATGAGTTTAAATTATTTTTTGTAGTTTTAAAATTACAGTATACTCAAACAAACCCGAAATTCATAACAGTAATCTTGTTTTGAGAGAACATCTATAGATAGTAAAGGACGACATTGTAATTCGATAAATAGAAATTCCTCTTCCTCGTTGTTTTCCAAAGTAATTTCATCTTAATTAAACTACACACTACAATTTATCAATGAGACGATGTGTTTATAATTAACCGTGTATATATTGAATACACCCAATACTTATTGGCATGAGAATTAATTTGCATAAATTCCCATACTCTCAGATCATTCACACACTGAACTAAACATTCACTCGCAGTCAATCGGCTTAGCGTTTAACCATTCACACTTTAAACATGCACTCAGTCTAAACAGTAATAATCTTTTTTTAAATAAAACCACATTTTTGCGAAGAACCCCATTCCCGTTACAAGTTGATGAGCAGTTATTGAAGATGCACATATTCCCATCCAAAGATACTTTAATGGTGTGTCATTATGTAAACCAGGAAGCATACAGTTGGTTATCCTCTGTGGAGTTTGGGGCCTTAACCTTTTCCAAAGACCTGTTCTCTTACAAAAGAACAACCCGGCGACTGTAGTAGGGGGTGCCAAACACAGAGTAAGCCTTGTTGACAACCTTGGATTGACGTCTTTCGCGCTGAAGCTGTGCTGCTGATTGTGGTTGTACACTCAGATGTTGACCGGCAAGAGTGGCTAATCTCTTTTGTTTGGTGCTGCTTATTGTGGCTACTTTGTTTTCCTTGGCAATTTGGAATGCTTCAAGATCATCGTCTCGGGGAAATGGTTTGTTTTGGTCCTCTTCAATAGGACTGCCGTCAGGACGAACACGGAATACAAATGGCCCGCTTAGATATGTGGGTTGTTTGAATGATGACGCAGAGGTTGAATGGACAGTGAAACGATCTTCAGCTGATGATGGTGCAGGTGCGTATCCGTAGGCTGTATCCATGTCCATGGCAAAGCTGTGTTTACGTTCGTGGTCATCGAAAATAGGGTTTGTGGGGTATGTCGGCTTATTAGGGTTGGTTAGGATCACCAATGAAGAGGGTGATTGAGTTGTTTGTGGGAAACGGCTGGGTCCGAGTGCTGCTGCTGGATGACCTCGCATTATTGTTGACCAAACTGTAAATAAAAGAGAAAGGAGGGTTAAATGCTGTTGGGACATTTGTTATTTAAAAAATGCTAAAATGGCAAATGAAAGCTTAAATTTAGTTTCTCACTGTGAACAGAAAGCAAAAACTACGGCAAAGAAACTCATTCTAAAAATATTTGTTCAAAAAAAAGTCAAATAGCCAATAATCTTTGTTTACAAGAAGGTGTGACCAAACAATTGGATAAACGTGTTAAAAAGCTCATAAAATGAAATAGCTTTCGCCAACAAATCTTTGAAACATGCTGTTGCGTTTCAAACTGCAATGTTTGAGACGTGACATTTTGCCAAACCGAATGGGGAAGTAAATAGACTGTGGAAATTGAAAAGCAATGTAAGATGAAAGCCGGATAGCGCAATAAAGAAGTATTTGTAAAGAATATGATCATCAATATCAAGATGATCAAGGAGATATCAAGTGATCTCCTAGGTACTCCGCCCATAGAATCTATGGCACGTGCTTCGTTGACAGAGATTGCTGATAGCTATAAACGTCTTCATATGCAAGGCGGCTAGTAAGTAATGGTTTTTAGAGATACAAAAGATCACATTTCTGACATTCTCATTTTGTATTTACTAAATTCGTTCGCCGGGCGCCCACAGTTGTGATCTAAAAAGACCAAAACTCAAAACATAAGTTGAAGCAGGCTGAATTGTTCGAAGCTTTGATAGCTCAGAGCTATTAAATAAGTGAAAAAAGACTAAATGCCACAAAAACGAATGGAACGTAATGGAAATAACAGCTTTATGTTGTTTGATGCATAACTTCTGGGGCGGTGTTCTGTTAATATGCGAGCGGAAATTCAGAAGAAACTGCGAATAGAAGCGAATAGAACTCTATGGACAGACTTTTCTGTGATCCAAACCGATTACTGAGAAAAGAAAATGGTCTGACGTTTCTCAACAAATATTTCGTAATTGAAGAAACACAAAAGAGACGTGACGAAGCAACGCAATTTTTGGCAACAACGGGACTCAACCTCAGAAAGTGGACAAGTAACATGACAGAACTCATCGAAGACATCCCAGTTCAGGATAGGGAACTTGATTTAGAACTTCCGTTTAATCTATTAAATCATGTTAAAATTTTAGACATCAAGTTGTTTCCCATCGACGACTTCTTCTCTTACTGGAATCTGCGACGGAATCAACCCCAAAAAGATCAATGCTCTCAACTATAGCCAAATTGTTCGATCCTTTGGGTTGGATCTCACCATGTATCATCACCGTGAAACTTATGATGCAGCGATTATGGAAGCTTGGCTGTGAATGGGATGAACCAATTCCAGCTGCTTTGAAGAAGGATTTGTATGATCTTTTTCGAGAACTCGATCGGATCGGATTCCAAGATGGACCCAGATGAGTAAGGACGACAAATCGATCGAGCTGCATGGTTTTGTGATGCTTCTATAAAGGCCTACGGTGCAGCAGTTTACGTGCGTTACTTGGTAAGTGAAGGCAAAATTCACCTCAACCTTTTTTGTCAAAGACAAAAGTAGCACCAAATCAGCGAACGATAACTTTACCTCGACTGGAACTTTGTGGTGCAGTGGTATTGGCTGAGTTATTACAATACACCAAAAGGAAGTTCTGCCAACTCCTGAATCCTGATGTCAAAATCTATGCTTCGACAGATTCCACAATTGCATTGGTCTGGATACGCGCCACTCCCACCAGATGGACCGCATTCGTATCCAACCGTGTGTTGGAAATCCAGCGGTAAGTGGGGATCGATCACTGGGGACATGCCGCAACGCGTCATAACCCTGCCGATCTAGCGTTCATTGGTGTATATACATCCGAACTGGAGTCACTTATGGAATGTATGTTTAAGTATTGTTCGACTTAATACAAGGTGTCTCAAAAGAAAGTTCACATTTAAATCTTTTTTTAAAAGAAAAGTCTTAGCTTTATTGAAAAAATGTTTATTTTATATTGAAGTACACTGTTTGGGAATTTATTTTTTAAAAATAACATCGTCCAAATGTAAACCGTTGCGCTCTCGGCATTCATTTAGTCGGGCACTAAAATTGCCTATGACAGCTCGAATCGAGAGGTTTGGATCATCTCGAATAGACTGAGTAACACTGTCCACGTTTTCGGCTGTTCTTGATGTTCTTGGTCGCCCAGATTTTGGTTTCTCCAGAGTTGACCCAGTCTCTTCAAACTTCTCAACCCATTTTGCAATGAGACGAGTGCTAGGCGCATCATTTAAGTGACGAATATGTCGAATACTGCAGAATTTTCTACGCGCTACAGTCGCCGAATTACCGTTTTTGTAAAACTCACGTACGCACAACGCACGGTCCGCACCAGAGAAACGCTCCATAGCGACTAAACTCCCAAGAGCCAGACTACCGACTGACATACCCCCCGCGCCCCTCAGAATAGTTGCTTTCGCGTAATAAGATAAGCAAATGTGAACTTACTTTTGAGACACCTTGTATTTCAATTTAACGTGTAGTATAATACAGTGTACTTTCGTACATCACATCAAGGATCATCACTTTTTGCTTGCCTTAGTTACGATGTGCAATTTAAATCTGTTTGCGACTGGAGAATTTAATGAGAAAGATTTCTATCAGAAAAGGTCAATATTAATTTTTTAAAAAAACAAATTAAAGAAGAGGTCCTAGATGGCTTCTCTGTGGTACTTCTGATTATGCAATGGAATTAGAGATGCCTTATTGAATACCCAGTTTCTCTGTAGATCTTCTGATAATGCAATAAGTAAGAAGACGTGCTGTATGTTCTTTTACCGACTATCAAGTCTACATTTAGCTTGATTCCATAGCTTTGTGAAGACTAGGACTTCTTTGACAAGTGATAGTTTTTCGGTGGTATTCCTGATACTGCCGTGGGACAAGAGACAAGTTAATTCTATCCCATAGCTACGTGAAGACTTAGGCCACTCAGGTAATGGAAGCAGCGGTTTAAGCCGAAAATGAAAGATGGGACTAAAAAGTAAGGAAATAAAGCCGGACCTGTAAGGACACATCTCTTTTAGTTCAGCGTTAAAAAATACAAGAGGACAGCAAGTATATTCTAAAATATATATATGTTGTCCGGCTGCAAGTGTAGCAGCACTTTAACTCCTCCTGGAGCATAGGGCAGCAACCAGATCCCTCCATCTGTCCCGATTCGCCGCAACGTGTCTTAGCTGTGACCACGATTGAATACCTTGAGACTGAGCTTCTTTTAAAACAGATGACCTCCATGTTGTTTTTGGTCTTCCAACTCGTCTCTCACCCTGAGGATTCCATTCGAATGATTGTTTAATATATTCTAAAAAAATGCAGCAAATTTGGCAGTGAATCTAAACAAGAGATAAAAACTCAATAGATAAGCAAACCAGCCATAAAGTCTTTATTTTATTTGATTCGACAACTTGTCAGAAGCCTTTACTATTATAAAGAAAGAATACAAAGCCCTTGGGAATAAAAGAGTTGACTAGAGCATTTTCAATGCCTTTCGCCTTTTGCTTTGTTATTAAATACGATTATTTTTACGAGGGAAACACTATACTGTGATATTTGTTGTACCTGCATGAGAAAAGCTTTAGAGGAGTTCTTTTGGTCCTCAGTTTGATCAGAAGGTAATTTTCGAATCTAACAAAAGTGGCATTAAAAAAGGGGTCGCAACAGAACGCGAAATCCTGGTCCCTAGCAAATTTCTCTCTGACGTTCCTATGAGGAAGTGGAGGAGACTTACAATTGTTTGCCTATATACTGAATGACTAACCTAGAAAGCGCTTTTCATAGCATAAAAGTACTATCGGAGAAATTACAAACTCTTCGCAAAAGTTAAAACTGGTTTAAAAATACTTTCTCCTTCTTTGATGATTCTAGGATTCGAACCTCCCAAGAAACAGGCAGACAAGTTAACCATTACGCCACCTGCACCACAAAAGTGGAACTTTTATCAGCATAAGAAGTCACTTTCCGAGGGTTATTAGAACTGGATTCCATAAGGATATGCAGATAATTTTCTTCACTTTCGAAGCAGAATCTGCAGATAAGATCTTGAGCTGATTTTAAGTTGCAGAGATGTTTTTTAAAGGAAAATTGCTTGAGTTTTTGTTTTGAGTGAGTCGCAGCGGGTCACATAAGTCCGGTTTGAGTTACGACGCTAACTTGACGTGTCCCTTATGAGTCGGTTTTTTAGTCACTCAACGAATGAGTTCACTATACTGACGGCAGATTAACTACAGCCTTTGCTAGGATGTTTTTCTTTTAAATCTGTTGTATCCTCTATGTCTATGTCCTAGAACTTGAAACCAACAGACTGACGTTGGCAAGGTTTTTTCTTGCACATTCAGAGAGTATATGGAACGTCTCTGTGCTCTCTGGAATGTTTTTATCTAGTTCACGAACGAAATAGTTCAATGAACTGCATAGGTCACTTGAGTGCACCAAAGAATTTAGTTATTTAGTTCTTGACCTATAGTATTATTTGTGACTCTCATACAGATTTAATTGACAGAATATTTACTTGGACTTGCTTTCTTCAATAACCTTTGTTTGATAAGCGCTCAGTCTTGCCTTCATTCCCATAAATTCATATGTGGATTGGAATTATAGTTGCAAAATGACGTTTAACGTTTGTGTAGTTCGCATGCTTATACAACTCTTTATACATTTTATAGTTGGTCTTTGAAAATTCCCTAGCTTTCGTGTTTTCTTTGTGTCTCTTTGGCCTCCACACCAGTGGGCTTGACTGACACATTATCGCATACCTACAAGAAAATTACCAAAAACCCCTTAAATTGAAAATGCTATGGAGCAATTTTCTTTAATCTCAGTTAAAACAAAAATATACTTTTTAGAGTCGGAAGTACCACATCGTCATTTGGCCAACATTGACGGCCTTCATCAAAAAAGTTCAACGAGTTCTCGACAATAACTAAAATTACAAGCACAACAAACTGCCGATTGTGACGTCCCAAAAAACAAATGATTAGATAATTTAGAGTTTTGTAGTGTGGTGCCACCTAAAGATCTATCATGACCACCAAAAACCACCGACATGTCTACTTCCACCCGGACCCTGACTCATTTGTTTCATAACAAATTCCACGGGACTTCCAAAATAGATGCGCAGTTAACTTTGTTTGTCAATATTCAAATTTTACATTATACGATTTTTTTCAATAGTGATAGAAGAAATTTAGGAAAAAAAAACAGAACAAAAAATACTTACTCAATTCATTAGCACCTCGCTGATATGGATCCAATGTATCCAATTGATGATCTGCGAACGTTTGTAATTTCTCATACCCATAGTTGAGAAGATCGCGTTTGCAATGATTAACTGGTACAGTTCGGGTTTCTGTGTTCGTCTTGCAATGATCACTCACTTGCTTGGCAAACGTTGAATACAAATAAGACATCTGCAATACAAAAAGAAGAAACATATTGTAGATATATTATAATCAGAAGGCTCCAATTCAGTTTGAAACTAAAGTTTTTTTTATCTTTTTTGTGTTTTGTATATTTCCCTTGGTCGGCGATTGTGCAAAAAACTAGAGCACTAACATTACAGTTCTTTGATCTACATAGCTATCTACATTTTTTTTAGAGTCTAAGCTTCAGGCTACCAGTGGAGCCAAGCCACAAGTCAGTTTCTACTCTCTGTATAAGTTAGCATGTTAGCAAATAAGTGTATACACTTGGTGCTTCTTCTTCAAGTCGGTGATGATTTAAAGATGATGAGTCAGACAAAAAAGATAGACGATGATGTGCATGAGAAACTAGAGCTCATCCAATGAATACACATCATGAGATTGGCTACCGGCCTTACGGTTGAGTAGATTTATTCTAATTTAGAGACGTTTGTGAAATTCAGCTCTGGGCTAGCTCTGGGCTGATGATGATGATGGTGTTACGTGAGTGCGTGATATGTGTCCAAATTAGGTACATTGTTTAACTGCAAAACTGACTTTTGTTGGGTTTTCGAATATGTAAAGTGTTTGTAGTCAAAAGGCATGCCGGAGCGTGTTTGTCAGAATTTATTTTGGTTATAACCCAAATCCAATAGCTGAATCGGATGGTTGGTTGAGTCTTGGAAAACAAATGACTCTAAAGGGGGGCGTTGGTAAAGAAAACGATTAAGAATTTTTTTTATTTTGAGGAGAAAGCTGTAAATTTTATGTATAAATACAATTTTAAGGATTTGAGATCATTCCACGCAATAATATCACTTCATGATTCACTCAAGTTTTTTTAATTCGATGACACATTTGCTTTGCAAGAAATTTGAATGGGCTCCTTTAGAGACATTGTGTCATAAAAATATAAAAATAAAGTGAGTCAACTTAAAGAACAAGACTTCTTCTTTCTTTTCGACGTTAAGAGCATTGCTATCTCAAAACTTGTGATCCGCCCATACACCATACATGATCTTATGTTGTAGAATGTAGATCTTCAGAATAACGTACATTGGGTCAACCAACAAGATCATTTAATGACATACAAGATCATTTAATGTTTTATGTTGCAGATCTTCAGAATAAAACACATGGGGTGACCCAACAAAGCTCGGGAGCCTGTTGGCCTTTAGCATTTTAGGGACCTACAATTTTTGCTGATTCCGAACGAGTAAGAGATTAAGCGTTTTTCATTACAAAGTTACTCCAGGTACCCCTTACATTCATGTAGAAGATGTCTCATCATGTGAAATTTACAGTTACGCTTCGCCGAACTTTCTCCAATAATCTGCTAAACTTCGGTAGTTATTGTCAAGGTCTTAAAGCTTCGCCAACAAGAGCAACAGCAGAAGCTGTGTACTTTTATGTCATACAATTCAGGGGAAAGTATGAAATTCCACAGAAATAAGTGCCTTCTCATTAATAACCACTTTGCCCTGCTCTTTTGCTCTTGCAAAAACGATTAAAGAGATATTTTATAAAAACCACAAAGAATTTAGCTAAACATAAACACCCACATCCACACTCTTGTCTATGTCGTTATTGCCTTCCTGTTGACGTTTATTTGCATAACTGGTACAAAAATGCTCCGCGTTGCCTCTGAGTAACAAAAATCAAAATAAACATTGGCCGATCTTTTTGTTATGTAAACAACGATCTTTGCCGAAAAATGATTAGGTTAGTTTGCATTATTGTGAAATAAGTGTCAAGTCTTGTGATATAATTCTCTAAGTTTAATTTTTTGTGAAGAAGGCAGGCGCTTTTCCAAGTCAAGTACATCTGTATGTCAAGATTTTTCCAGGTTACCCTATGGCCACTCTGAAAGGCAGTGTTGACCTTGCTTTTCAGAAGCTGCGAAAGGGTTATTTTTAAAGTCGGGCCATCGGCGACAAATAAAATTATCTTGGGACTGAAAAGATAACTTAGATGATTTTCGATTCTTAGAAAACTCACCACCGCGAGAAGTTTGTCGACGCAGTGTGAGGTCAACGCGGTGTACGCCAAACTCGTGTCATAAGAAGCAGTTCATTGAAAGAATTGTGATCCTTTCGAGATTACGATGCTCGTAACGTCGAAAAAGAAGAAGAAAACTCAACACCGCAGACCCACACAATCCAAGAACTGCATGAGGACACTAAAATGCCTGACTTTGTAGGCTTTTGTTTATGGTTAGGTCGCATAGTTGGGATGGCGGATTGTATATCAATATTTTCTCCAGGTTCAATTTGTTTCTCTGTTTCTCGATGAACCGACTTGCATGAGAAACTTTTTTCCTGACTGAACTAAGAGTGCCTATCATCTCCAAAGATGATGTTTCGGGCTGTAAAGAGGTGATAAATGTGAGAGAAGAAGATTTTCTCAAGTACTCAATCGATTCTATAGTAGAAAGCAGAAATTTGTTCAAATAAGCCAAAAATATCTGCTATGCTAATAAATGAATGAATGAAATTTTGCCCGTTACTAAATTCTAGGTTGTAAGCCAAGAAACATCGAGGAAAAAGAAATGTTTTTCCACGAATGTCGCCTTTCGCGAGGAATTGGCAATTTCTCCGCAAGTTATTTCATAACGCGAAAAGCCCTTTCTCGATTTGCTGTTCGGAACCGTCCAAAACAAACTGTAGGTCCCTTGTACTCCCTCACGTGATACGGTTGAGATAAATGCCCCGGGCGCCAGGCAGTATTATTTAAACATCTGCATGCAAAAGGGACAAAAGTACTGTTGTGTTCAAAGGGAAGCTATATATCACTATCACGTCATTGGATCCAATCCTCGTTTTCAATAACTTTTCGTATATCAGTTTCATTGTAAGAGTCAATCGGCTCAGAACACAGGTTACATCTGCTAGTCCCCTCCTGACATTGAATTTAAAAATGTACGCTATTGTGTCATGAAACATATATTTTTTCATACCCGCTCAGTAAAAAGTAATTTGGTGCAACAAAGCTCGA
Organism: Melanostoma mellinum; assembly: GCA_914767635.1. Taxonomy (NCBI): domain Eukaryota; kingdom Metazoa; phylum Arthropoda; class Insecta; order Diptera; family Syrphidae; genus Melanostoma; species Melanostoma mellinum. The sequence continues at coordinate 172,962,132 of OU612059.1, read as the reverse complement.
GAAGCCTAGAGGCCTAACGCATTTTAAGGGTCTATAATACTATCCCGATTTCGAACCGGTAAGTTTAAAAGTGGTTTCAAAGGTCCGGTTGCTAATTCAAATTTTCATAAATACCCGCGGTCGTTGAATTCATCTCTGCTGTTATTTTGAAGAACTCTTCTTCTTCAATGAGTGATATGCCTCGAAGAACGAAATCTTCTATACGACCTGCGTTACACTTCATTAGTTAAAGCCCCATTGGTGATCTGATGGTATAAATTCTTCACCTGATAATAGAAAAAGCCTTTCTGATCATAAAAATTGTGTTTCATGATTTAAAGTCTGATATTCGCAGTACAAATGCTGGTTCACATCAGGGTTCCATTTGGTCTGCGACTCTCTTTCTTGTCATTATAAATGATCTCTTGTTTAAATTCTAATTCAACTCCTCGTTTACCAATACAAAAAGATAAGTGAACAGGGTGGCACCACATAGTTCAGTTAATTCGGAGCCTAGCACATTCCTCTCAGCCATACCTTGGTGAGGACTGATTTGACTTTTTTCAACAAACAATACAGTAAACATTTGCATCTCTATCATCATCTCTATGCTTCGCTGGAATTTGTCATCATTCCAACATCGGGCACACAGTCTAGTCAAGAGATTCATATTTTAGTCACTTTACCTGATGAATAGGTAGCTATTATTAATAGAAACTTAAAATCAATTTGCATCGCTGTCTCCTGTTGAAAATTTTTAGGGATCCTTGAGTTTTTGATAAATGCGCCATTCACAAAAAAAATATAATGAATCCCCCAAATAAAGAAAATTTTGTCTGATGGTTTCAAAATTCCCTCACGAAAGTGACTTGCTTTTGATTTTTCAGCTAACTCTGCTAAGCCTTATTGAGCTTCCTAAACAAGAGAAAAATTTCTAAAAGTTATGAAATCACCTCGAAACGGGATAAGGTGTTCAAATTATAATTACTACCTCTCATTGCATTGGTCCCTTAGCGCAGATGTAAATTACTATGATATCAATCACTCTTTAAACGGCTTTCTACCAAGTAACATCAACGTCTCTTACATCATCATTCATGCCTTGTGCTTCATATCTTAATCATTCCTCTCTGGTGGCTACCATCATTTCCTTTAGAAAAGTCAAACCCATTACTGAAAAGTGTTCGCCTTCCTTACTTTTTGACTGCATAAAATTGTGTATAATTACAAAGCCATTTGTACATCCAGCTGATCTATGTTTGGAAAAAGAGTCACTGACCTGTACTTTCTTTTCTTTTACTTTTCTTATCAAAATTTTGAACTTCGTTTACCATCTGTGCATCTGTTTATTTTGCCTGACATTACGTTGGCATTCATTCTATTTAATGGGTTAGAAAGTCAAGCAATTTGTTGGACATAAGGTTGTCTTGGTATTTGGATCTCTTTGGCTTTTATTAGGTACTTCCGATACCAACTGCTGATTAAACCGCAGACTTGTGGTTTGAAATATTTAATTTGTTTTACTCAAAAACCGCATGACGGAAGTGATAAAAGAATGGGAATCGTAATTTAAAATTAAAACAATTCACATTTTACTTTAAGAAGGGACCTTTCTAAAGTTTAATTTGATTTGTATTAAACATAAAAAATTATTATGTTTGGGAATGCTTTACTTACTGTTTAATAGCGTAACAGAAAAAACTGGTTGACAGAATTTCTGGCCCTTTCACAATGCGGCGGCGTCGAGTACAGTGCCAAATTTCAAATATATACAGTTGTGTTGCATACGAATGAACCAAGCAATATTCAAATCATTTTATTATGTAATGAAAACGAAGCTACTGCCAAAACGACACCGCACAGTCGGATGGGGAGTCTTACACATGGCAAAGCTTAAAAATATGGCTTTTGGTTGCTAGTTTTTATAGTTAGTTCTTTATATCTCAACATAATTAAAATTACTACGAGTAACTCTCAAGACTAAGTCTGAGTGCCTGTGTACTAAATTTCTACACTATAATTACCACGTACCTTAAAGTTTAAAGTCTATAATGAAAAAAATAGCTTTGAACCTGTTTAGCCCTTCGACCTTTTCATTTTCAAAGCCGTCGCATTGTGGTAATGATTAACTCACAACTGTCAATTTATTGAAGTGAACTCAAAGCTTACTTTTTTGCTTTAAACGGTTCTGAATATAGTCATAGGCGTATTAAGTACTAAATTCAATTCAATTTTTTTGTTCAAATTATTATTAATCGGAAAGTGTTGGATTAAGTGATTAGAATAATTTAATTGAAATGCCAACTTAAATGGGATTTTAGTTCACATATGAATATTTTTTGTGGTATCATTGGTTTTCTTTTATGTATACTTATTATTTAATGGTAGCCCAATGCAATTCGAATCACGTAAAGTTGCATATGCTTGCTTTCGATGCCATGGCATAACATAGCCTTCTTGCAGAAATACCTTCGTACCTCATTACGATTCAAATCGAGGAAAATTGTCAAATATGGTGTCTTTCAGTTCGCCCGCTCAAGGTGTTCTGTTTTTTTTTGCCAAAGAAAAAAAAAATCACGATATGCAAATGTCTGAAAAAGAGCGACACCTTATGATTTGAACTAAAATTATTGTATAAAAGAAACAAATATTTGAATATTTTCTTTAGGTTCCAGTAAAGGATTGTAGAGGAATTCGATTATTTGAAAGTTTGAGAGAAATAAAGTTGGTGTTTGCGTTGATATTTTAAAATAGTTTCCACTGATATCAGGCGGCTTTATATATTATATTCGTTCAATTGTGCTTCGATTTTGGTTTTGTAGTTGAAACAACGTGAGGATCAATAAATTGAAGAGCATTAAGTTTGGTATAGTTTTTGATTATTCTATTGATAGGGTAAATACCGTGGTTAAAACGTTGAAATTTTTAGCTAATAGTTCTGATAATCGAATCTTATTCAGTTCTCAAATCCTTCACGCTAGTAAGTATCTTCTCGCTAGCAGCTTGCAAGTCATCCCAGAGTCATACTTCTAACCTGCCTTTCCCTCAGCCATTCGGAACCAACACAAAATTCCACACTTTCTTCATTGCTTAAAGGAATTGTTGAAAGAAAATCACATAAATCTGCTTTACTCCCAACCAGTTACTGACCAAATTTATGTGTTTGTAATCTTGATACATTGAAAAGAATGTAAAAAATGCAAAAGAATGCGAAGATTGTAAGGAATGCAAAATACCTGATGTCAAAATTTTATGCACTTCAAAAAAATTCCAAGCGATTTCGGTTTTTATCACTTGAAGTCGAAGCTTCAATGCAATTTTGACATCGAAAAAAATGCATTTTTTATAAAGAAAGAATCTGCAAACTGCAAAAAATGCATTGAATGCAAAAATGTGCAAAGAATGCGAGGGATGCACATGAACGCGAAGAATGCATGAAATGCATTCAATCAACTTTTCTTATTATTGAAAATGAATAGAGTCTTTAAAGTAGTTAAAGATAGCATGATGCAAAAAGGCAATAAGTGTAAGAGTGCAAAAGTAAACAAGAGTATGCAAGAATGCAAACGATGCAAAAAATTGCGAACGATGGAAAACATGGCTTTCAAATAAACAGTAGGTATTGAAATAATTTAACAATTTTGCTATTTGGTTGTTTAATGAGCCTCTGAGTGCTCCAGTTAGTATTTTTAAAATCTCCATCAGAAAAAATTGAATTCAATTAATGTAAAAAAAGGAATTTTTTAACAGACTACGGATATCACATTTTACGAGGAATTGGCCTCCGGTAGTAAATTCATTGCAATTTAAAAACGCTTTCGCAGAATCGACAGAAAAATATAGGTCCCCTCCAAGGTAAGGTTGTGAGAAATGCGCTAGGCCCCGGGGTAGGCTGCATGCTAGGCTTAAAACCCCTTGCATCAATATTTTGAAAAAATGTTGTTGTCCATTTGCCACGAAAAAAGGACAACTAACTAAATTAATACTATTTGTATCTTAAACCCTGTGTCGCTGTTTAGCTGATGTGTCATCTGTTAAAAAAAGAGTTTGATGAGCTTATCATAAGCTTGCGTAGTAAGACCATAAAGTAAAAAGAAAAAGTATTCATTTTATCAAATATCCACAAAGTTATTTAATCAAAAACAGGTTTGTAGTTCTAGATACATAGAACATTTTCTGATAAGAGAACAACTCTCTCAATTGCCTTTTTAATGTACGCGGCTTCGTTCCCTTTCGCAGGCGCGTCGTGGTTTTTGTTTTCCTGGGTATAAAATAAAAATGCAGCTTGTTCATGTAGCTTTTCATTGGTTTTGTGGTTAAGGAGTGAAAGCGTTATTTTTTCACTATCAGAACAGCTTATTTCAAGCTTGTGAAACAATGTATCTTTTCTTCAAGAGTTTTTTCACCCTTAAGTACTGAGAAATATGTATCACTGTCATCATTTAGCGAGGTGTTAGTTGTTAGTAAGCAAAAATTAAGTCTAACACACTCAAGACAACAGAGCTAAAAATATTACAAAATTATTGATAAACATATACGAAAACAAATTAGATAGCTACATACATAAAATTTATTACTAAATGTTACAATTATCAAGAGATAAGAAACATATAAGAAACATAGTCAAGAGAGTGGAGCTCTGGTTCGAATTAAGAACTTTAACGTAGTTTTACTAATATGAAAATCTATTAAATTTGAGTTTAGGTTCAAAACTTTTATCATCTATATATATATAAAATAAAGTAAGTTTGGTTTTGTGTTCGTTCGCTAACCAGCCAAACCGATTGACCGATTTTCTTAATTTTTTTTTTAATTAAAGATGAGTAAGAGAAAGAGTAGAAGGTTTAGGACAAAAAAAAATTTATTTTCAAAAAAGGGAAGTGTGTTTAAAAAAATAATTAAGTTTCAATTATTTTCCCATGCAAAATTACAATACACACAGCCTAGATGCTCACAATGCTTTCTATTTATTTAAGAACAGAGTATATCTAATACTCCTAGATGTATTCCTTATTACATTTGGCTGCTTGAAAAGTGTAAACAAATACTGAGGAATGTTATTTTTTGCGTTTATTACTAAATGATGTTTATTACTAAATGATGTTCGTGGGCCAACATCTTTTGCAGATTTACGAACAGTTGATGGGCTTTTATGTCCTACATATCGTGAAGCATGCAGGCGTTTAAATTTACTGGAAGATGATAAACATTGGAATAACACCTTAGAAGATGCAGCTCTTACGGCAAATCCACATCAAATGCGTTCATTATTTGCAATTATAATATCTGCGTGCAGTCTGACGAATCCACTTGAGTTATGGAGAAGTCATTGTGATCATTTGTCAGAAGATATTTTGCATACAGTTCGTCGTGCAAGAATGAATACGCAATTGGATTTTACGCCAGAAATACACAACGAAGCGTTGATCATTATAGAAAATTTGTGTTTAGCAATGTCAAATAAATTGCTATCACATCGTTCAATACACGACACTTTCAATTTGGATTTAAATCGTGAAAGAGATTATGATGCAAATTATTTAAATCAATATGTTCAAAGAAATGTTCCATTATTGAATGAAAAACAAAAAGAAGTTTACATTCAAATCATGAGCGAAATTAATGCTGGAAATGGTGGATTTTATTTTTTGGATGCTCCTGGCGGCACTGGTAAAACATTTTTACTGTCATTGTTTTTAGCTACTGTACGAACGAATAAAGATATAGCGTAAGCTCTTGCATCGTCTGGAATTGCTGCAACTTTATTGGATGGTGGGCGAACTGCTCACTCGGCTTTAAAATTGCCTTTAAACGTTCATATTTTAGAAGCGCCAACATGCAACATTTCAAAAAGATCTGGAATGGCAAAAGCTTTGCAGCAGTGTAAATTAATTATTTGGGACGAATGCACCATGGCACACAAGAAATCGTTAGAAGCATTTAATCGAACCTTACAAGATTTAAGAGGTAATAATCGTCTTTTCGGTGGTGCATTGGTGTTATTTGCTGGTGACTTCCGGCAAACACTTCCGGTTATTCCTCGATCCACTGCTGCTGACGAATTAAATGCTAGCTTGAAATCTTCAACGTTATGGAAACATGTGAAAACGCTTTCTCTCACCGAAAATGTAATAGTTTTATTACAGAACGACTCAACAGCTGCAGATTTTTCAAAGCAATTATTGAAAATTGGAAATGGAGAAATTCCTCTAGATTTTGATGGTAAAACAACATTGCCATATAATTTTTGTTCCTTATCAGAATCAACTGCTGCGTTAGTACAAAGCGTGTTTCCCAATATTTTAAGTAATTACCAAAATCATGATTGGTTAAGTCAAAGATGTATATTGGCATGTATCTACGAATAGAGATGTTATTAGTATCAATGTGGAAGTTATAAACAGAATACCAAGTTTAAACGTAGTTTATAAATCTATTGATACCGTTATGAATCCGAATGAAGCTGTGAACTATCCGATCGAATTTTTAAGTTCATTGGATCTACCAGGTATCCCGCCTCATTATTTACAATTAAAAGTCGGTATTCCAATTATAATGTTAAGAAATTTGAATCATCCAAGATTATGTAATGGCACCAGGTTAGTAGCTAAACGATTAATGAATAATGTTATTGAAGCGACCATTTTAACTGGTAAATTCAAAGGCGAAGATGTCTTAATACCACGTATACCAATGATTCCACCTGATCTACCATTTGAATTAAAGCGTTTGCAGTTGCCTATTCGTATTGCTTTTGGCATGACAATTAATAAATCTCAAGGGCAAACGCTTAAAATCTGTGGTATACATTTGGTGCACCCAGTCTTTATGTTGGTTATTCACGTGTTGGGAAACCATCTGCTTTATTCATTTATACCGCCAACAATGGAAAAACCAAAAATGTTGTTTATCAAAAAGCATTAGAGTAAAGAATATTCAATAAAACAGATTTAAAACAAAAAAACTAATACAGCGGAGGTCCAGTATAATGAATGCCGATATTACGAACACTTTTTTCAAGTCCATTAGGTATTCTATATAACGAACAAAATAACGAATTTCAGACGAAATGGAAATTACGTACTCTATATAACGAACAAATAACGAATTTCAGAAAATGAAAAAAAAAAAAATTACTGTAAGTGTATTAGTGTCTACTTACATGTATGTTCGTGATAATATTGGAAGATACATACACACAATTGCACGTTTTATTTATTTAAAGATTTGTATGACAAAAAGGTTTCGATATAGGTAACGAATTTTCGATATAACGAATTGACTCTGGACATTATATAGTTCGTTATACTGGACCACCACTGTATTTTACTTTTTATTTTTGCCCTGCGAAGCGGGCGGGGTCTTGCTAGTAACATATAAACAAAGGGACTCATTTGGATTTCTTACATTATTTATAATTAGGGTAAAATCGGAGGTGTTCGTGGGGGTTAGCATTTCTGTCGGTTACGTAAGAGTTCGAGATTTGAATGAAAGGTTTCGCTTTTTGAGAGCAATTAGCTAAAAATATTGTAGACCCCTTCCATTCCCGTCAATGTATAATTGTGAGAAATGCGCTGGACCGTGGAACTCTCGCTCCCTCTTTGTTTTTATTCCTTTAGAAAGATATCGATGTTCATAAAAAGAAAGGGTTCAAAGGAATTCTTTCGCTAAATTCTATCTAATCACTACTTTAAAACTGCAAGGGAAATTCGAAAATAAATGAAAACATTTTTAAACATATTTGATCAAATCAAATAAAGTTTTATTTCATAGAATGTCAAAAATTTCATGATTTGTTACTCATTTTGTTATTCTGCTTGCTTTTACTAAAAAAAAATGTGAAACTCCTGTCAGACAAAGAAAAACTTGTGTTGGACTGCTTGTTTCTGACATTTTAGTTGATTGTCAATTGGAATCTATGTAAAAAGGTTTTCGCTGATAAACGTCATAACGTCGATGATGCTACGTTACGAAACAGCCACCATTTAGTTTTATCTCGATATCCGATTGTAAGGTTTGAAAAAAGTTAAAAATAATCCTCTTACAAGGAAGGTCTCAACCTCTGAACTATTTGTTCTCATAAAAACTTAAAGCATACTACGCAAGGTTAAAGAACTTAAAAAATTTAACAGAAAATCAGTAAATCAAAGCAGTTTAAAATAAATACCTACAGTGCGTGAAGTCTTGGGGTTACAATTTGCAGATTTTCACATTTTTTTTCTTTAAACTCACACTAAATCACCTCAACATGACAAACTGCAATATTTTGTTTTTTCACCTTGTCATGCACACATAATCGGCTCGGCTTAAAATTTCAATATTAATTTTTCAATTTGAAGACAAGCTGTCACATCATTGCTTTTAATTAAAAAAAAAAAAAAAAAAAATACAAATTGAATGCCAGCCAACAATTTTTCTAACTTGGCTTTCACTTTCGCACGCACTTTGATCTTGGCACTCATTTCTATCTCCGGAAGCAAGTTGCATATTATTTCGAATTGCAATTAGTTTGTACATTCGAAATATGTAGGTACGTACAAATTCATTTGATTGACAAAATCAGCTGGAGAGACATCTCTTCAGCCTCTTCTTATTGTTTTCATTGCTTCAATACTTAGTCGGAAAACTCACAATTAAAGCAAATTTTGATTGAAAATTATAAGAAAACCAGTAAATTTAACAAAAACGTCGAAAGTTATAAAGGCGGTGTAGATTGAAGAAATAGGAAACGATTTTTTCAATCAAGACAAAAACAAACAACTCTTCCCTGGTTTGTTATTTCAACTGAACCTAAAGTCACAAGGCAATCCCTTATACGCACAATCGAAGTTTGTTGAACCTTAAATATGTTTTCAATCAAAGGGAAGTACCTACTAGAATACAAAAAAAACATTACCTTATCACACCTCCAGCTACACAAATTCAAAACCCCCATCTTTATTGCCGGAAATAGATGGTGATGTGATGTCTACTAGACAATATACATCACCTGCGAAACACCATTAATCACCAATGCCAAAAGCGGGTAGATGAAGCTATAAGTCACTTCGTTTTTATTACGACAAATGTTGATAGATACTCGCTCACGAGTAGAAATAGGAATACATAAACAAACCCGAGTAAAATTTTCATTGTTTCATCATCTTACTCAGTATAGGTAGGTATTACAATTACAACTATGTTTGGCAACAAATCTAAAAAAAGAGTATGTAGGTATTTGCAATTTGTAACAAGCATGTTTCATAAAATAATAAATTTTTTTATAGCATCAGCAAATCAATTAAACAATTTATCAACACCAGCAAATAGCGGCGGCGACGGCGCACATGCACTGAATTAATTAAGCCAAACGCCAAACCATTATTACACATTTACACTCTGTGCGAGACGAGGCCATGATGTGTAACAAAACAAAGGAAAATTGTTGTAAAAATCATTGATTTAGCCAGTGTAATACAACCGCCTCACCTTCATTTTCAACTCTATGCAAACTATTACGTCTAGGTACAGGCCGCGGCCGGTGTTTGTGGAAGCAAATTGTTCGATGCTTCACGTGAGATCTGAACAAGCCTTTCCGACAGTTTTTTTTTTATGAAAATAATGATGATCAAACATATGTATGTAGATAAGTAGGTAGTTAGCCAAGATGGTTGCAAAAATAGAATCCCGATGATCAATCGAAACGTGATTTTGGAAATGTGTTACACGGACATATTTTAAGGACAACGAGCAACGACACACCATTGGGATCGTGTCGCAAATCCCACACGTAATCATCAATCGTTAGGTTGGTTCTTAATGAGATTTTCTTAATTAATATTGCGTCTTATGTAAAAAGTGTATTCCTATCCTCATATAGTTCTGGTTATAATTCTATTCTAGCGATTAATTCAGTGTTTAAATAGATGGGTGTAGATAAATGCAGTCGTTCGTTCATAGCACATCGTGAAAATATTCATAGCGCGGATAAGAGTCCCTATAGCTAGAACAACGGGCATGTGGGAGAGAGGAAGCATTCTGTTTTATCATACATACGTATGGCGATGGGGAGTTATTTTCAATGCAATATCGTGTTGCATTGTGGATATGATTTTACAGGGTGTTACTAACTTATTACCTACTTAGGCGGGCATTATAGTTCGGGGTGAACCTGAGCCTCTACCAAAACCATAAGCCAACAATTTTATGCTCATCAGTTTTACCTTTAGCCCAACTTTGAGCGTACAACCAAGTATAGAGATTTTTATTTTAGACGCACCACCCGAATGTAGAATGCTTTACCTGACCCTGTGTTTCCCCTGCATTACGATTCACAGAGGTTCAAAAGCAACGTGCATCGGTGTCTCCTTTCAAATCCTCTCCTATTTTCTTAAATGCTCGCACTGTGTTCTATAACATTATAAGGGTAGTCATAACCCCTTGATGTGTGCGCTAATTATAAAAAAAATCGATTTCGGGGGAGCTCTCTCCAGTTTGCACTCTAAGTCGGTTGAGGTGCTAAGAGACTTAAACTGATTTTGTGACTTTTAATATGTTAGACTGGCAGCATTTGGGCGTAGAAGATTGCGGTTACTTTTGATCAGCTATAAGTCCTCTCGATCGTATTTTTTACTACTACTACGATTTGACAAAAACGGCTGCAAAAAGTTTTGGTGCCACTGTTACAGTGTTACCAGCACCACTGCTGATTGCTTCGCTCATGTACTACCCTGGCATGTTAAAAGCCCCAAAGAACAACTCAGTGTGACAATTTTCTCACTTTTTATGGTTCAAATCGTACTTTTCTTTTTAAAAACGATAAGTGGATATGAGAAATGCAATGAAGAATGAAGAGAATCAGGGACAAAGTAGAGAGGAAAACGTTTATCTAGAGTCTTGAAGGTCTTACTTCACATATGGAGTAAAGAATTGATTAAACAATTTGACTGCTATAGAACTCCTTTTTGCGGGCTTCATCGTCATTTCAGGTTGGTGGATAAGTCTTATGTGAGTGTCTCTCATCCTGTCAATAGAAATTGTTTTTTGGAATGAAGCCCTTCTCGTTGCTCTGATGTATTTCAAAGTTGACATGTTGTTTTTTAGTGCACCCTGCGTCTTGTTAAAGGATGCTGATATTGAAGAGAGACCTGTCCCTTAAAAGGAAGAGGTTCTTCGAGCAGGAACTGTCTATGTCAAGTTAGAATAGGCAGTTGTTGAAGTGAAGCATGTCTCGAGAAAAGAGTCTGGTATTTAGAGTGAAGCCTGTGTCGTGAGAATAGGCTGTTTTCGATTGGAGTCTGTCTGGCTGTTGCAGTGAATGAGCCTGTCTCGTTCAAAGAGGTCTATTTTTGAGCGGAGCTTGTTGTAAAAGAAGCAGTTGTTGAGTCTTACAGGTCTTGTTAAAAGAGCAGGTGTTTTTGCACATGCCTAGTTAAAGGAAGCTGTTTTAGTAAGGCCCGCCTCGTTTAAAGGATCTGTTGTTGAAAGCGACCCCGTCTTATTAAAGAAAATGTAGTTGGAGTGGAACTTGTCTTGTTAAATGATACTGTTATTGGAGTGGGACAGAGGACAGTCCCGTTAAAGCAGCCAGTCTTTGAAGTTGTTGAAGTACAGCATGCCTTGTTAAAAGAATCTGATATTTGGAACGTTCGGTAGAAGAGGGGAAAAAAAGATAAAGTCGCTGAAGCGGTGAATGCCTGGATAAAAGAGATTTTTTTGTTGGAAGTAGTTTTTTGAGTCTGTCTTGTTTAAAGAGGGTGTTTTTAAAGTTTTTAGGGTTTTGACTCGTTAAAGAAAGCTTTTTGTTGTTGTTGCAGTCCGCCTAGCTAACAAAAGGCTGTTTTTAGACTTAATCTAGGTTCGTATCAAAGAAGCTAGTGTCGCAGTTGGGCCTTCACCTAAAAAGAGTACGGAATAGAGAATGACTAGCCATAAAATACAAACTGATAGCCAGTTTTAGCCTGAAGACAGACGACAACATTTACGTCAACCTAAAATAAAAGCCTCAGAGCCGCTCCATATAAAATTTGGAACAATAAATTTTGAAAATCATAATCAGACGTAGCTTAACGGAACACTTCGATATAATCGTGCAGATACTTCACAAACTTCAAGTAATGCTGCAATTGTTGAGTAGTTGGAATGGTACCAATTATTCATTACGCAAGTGAACGATAACCACATATGTCAGCCACACTGCTTTCTTTCGTTCAGTTTTCGACTCCCTGATTTTATGCTTCGTTTTTTTTTACATTTTTTTTACATGAAACCTGATATACTAACGAGTATTGTAATGAGGCAAAAGTTCCAAGTAGCATTCGGAACAGTTTATATATTAGAAGGCTGAAAAGTTATATCTTACGCTTTAGTGGTTAAAGGGACACCCAAAACAAAGCTATTTTTCAGTTACGGGAGCGATAAATTCAGCTGTTAAATTGTGTTTAAAAATAAATAAATAAATAGGGTGGCGCAACAAAGCGAGGAGCCCCTGGGCCTAGTGCTTTTCTCATAAGCATGCCTTGTATGAGAGTGGCCACACCAAAGCGACAAGAACGACGCAAATCGAATCCGCATTTTCATACACTTGCAGTTGTTGCGCCACAGAACTGCTGTCAGCAGCGTTTCTGCCACTCCGCAACTGCGGAAAAACTGAAAAATCGTTCTGGTTTACGAAAATCTGAAACCCAGGCGATCTGCTGTTTTGGATAGTGGCGGAAGGTTGATTAAATGACCGCCAAAAATTGATGCCTAGAGACTGGCTATAGTTAGCAACCTCTAGAACCTAACTAAAGAATAGAGAAGTAAGTAGCTCCTTGATTAAACTTATTCTTATAACTTTTAATGGTGGCAGAAATTTGGAGAAAAAAATTGCTGCTGTTAAAAATGCGAAGAACTCAAGCAATAAGATAAATGAGTTGTCCAAAGGAGGGCGAACCCCGCAAATGAAGCTCAACTATCGTTCAAGTTGTTTTTAGAGTCAGGCTGTCAAAAAACTGAACTATACACAGTCGAAATATCTCTTAAAGGTGATGCTGATGTAATTTATTCGTAGGTATACTAGCCATATTTTGAATGACCTAGTAAAAAACTTCAAAGCTCTTTTAACTTATTACCTCTGACCTGACCTCTATGTTTTATGTGGCTCAATGAACTCCACCCCCAAACATTAACTTTGAAACGATTCATGAGACAGTTGCCAAGTTCACTTCCTCGATTTCTTCCGAATAAAAAGCCGCGATATCGTTTTAATAGCCTCTGCCGGTTTTAATATTTCTTATTTATGTTTAATATAGTGACACCCTGTCCTTCAAATGAATGCAAATGAATTCGCTGTAAGCTTCATAAGCGGTTGGCGGCCAGGCCACACCATCGGATGCCGCAAACAACCACACTGCATATAGTTTACAGAAACATATTATGCATCCCCGCATATATCACGACTGTGCGGCAATGCTATAAATGATTTAAATAATAAGTTAATAAACATTTGATATCGCTTCTAGGAAATCTATAGCGTTAGCTAGACGACAAGCGATGCGCATATTTCTGTGCAAATGAATCGTTAGCATGGCTCCATCTATACATAAATTTATCTGAATAGTGAGTGAATGGTAATGGTAACGAACTTGGCTGCGTATAGTATTTTTGCTTTGTTTTTGTCGTTCTGCTTTATTCTTAAGTAAGTCTGCCACTATTTTGACTTCTTTTCTGCTTTTATTTACTTAATCCGGTTTCTTTTTTTTTTTTAATTAATTTTTGTTCAAAGAAATAAACAAATCTGCGAATTTGTTTTTGTAAACAAATTCTTTTTTGTGACTTTCAAAAAGGTTAATATTAATATTATGGGTGTAGGTATGAAAGGACGGACTGACCGGCTTTTATACGCTCAGCTTTACTTTGTTTGGTTTTTTGCCGTGCAAAACCGATTAGAGATGATTAAGAAAGTAAACTGTTGAGTGTTTACGTTTATTGTTTGTTTTTTTCATATGGAAAACAATTTTTTTAAGTTCAACTTGTGAATATTTATGAAGACTTTGGTGACATACTAGTTTTGGGGATTCAGGAATTCCATACTGTATCCGGTTTTGATTTGAATCAAGATTAGATACATGGAGCCAATTATTGACAGTTAAAATAATTTACAAATTAATTTTCGGTTGCCTCTGACGTTGGAGATTTAGAGAGGTAAACTACATTTCTGGTATTAAGTTAAGATATAACGAACTATTTGTGGAACAGTGTTTCGATATGATGCAAGAACTTATGTTATAACCTGACGTTTCCGATAGAGAAAGCTCGTGTTGTTTATAGCATTGTAAAAGAGTTGGATCATCTAACTGACTTGAGTTGTTATCCTTAACTGATTTTCAATTAATGTATTCAATTTGGAAGTTCTACTTCGAACTAGCGATCAGATTGGTAAAATCTAGGAATGCATTTAATCATAATCACAAACAGGCCGCCCCCATGTTAATGGTAAGAATGTCTGCCTGTTGGGTACTTAAAAATTTGGGCTAAGCAAGGTATTAGGCGGTCGAACGCCTTGATTTCTCTCAACAGAAAACGCATTAGTGCGACGAAGAAGCAAAAGGTTTCCATTTAGGCCCACTCAGAATCATATCGGATTGGCCTGTTATAGCTCTCGGGTAGCAAATCTTTCGAATTTAGGAGGAATGTTACTTTCAGCAGTCACAAAAATATGATGGGGTGCAACGTATAAGGAGCCTATGGAAAATTAGCAATCTACTCATGTTTCCGAGCTGGTCTTATTTGACTGGTACTCTGTTTCAACATTTGTGTTTCTAAAAATTTTATCAGAAAAATAAAAACTGTTGGCCGATCAGAGCTACAGAAAACTGAAAACTTAAGCTTAAAAGTGTTCATCATTTATTTGGCTCTATCATCGTAACCGATCGAAAAAGCGTAAATTCGATCCTAACATTTACTTTCCTCGTGGTGTCAGCAACTCCTTTGCTATCGAAGGCAATCGCAGTGGACACATAATGTGAATGTCATCATATTTCACATGAATTTATAACTCGTTTGTTGGCGGTATAAGCAACTTCGAACAGATTGGAAGAAGTACTCAAACTAATAACACAATTCTCACACAAATAGCTAACAATTGAAGAAATACATGGTAATTCAAAGATATGAGTTGGCAACCCTGTCGTGTTGGGTTTATATATACCAAAATAGTCGTTCCACCTTCCACGTGGTCTTGTCAGTGACTTCTTTACTATGATTGTAAAAAATAGATTTTCGTATCACAGTAATCGGAAAAAAATAAAGCGAAATTATTGCTGTTGAAAGCAAAGGGTGTTTTTAAACACGAGTGGTTTAGAATCTGGTAATACTTTTTTCGGAGCTGATCTTTTTGACAGGCTGTCACTTGATTTATGCTCAGTTTGGTTTGCTTTTTCATTGTGGAATAATTAAAGCCTTTACGACCACTGGGTATTGCGTACGTTCGCGTTATTGTCTGAAAACGAAATCGGTGTGACCCTGATTTTTACATTATTTCGAGTTTCAAACCTGTGAGCTACATCCAAGATCGGGCGATCTAACACCGCTGGACTTTTTGTTGTTGGTTAATATAGAGTCGCAATATGAAACAGAAACTAAGACTTTTCATTCGTTTCTTCCAATGAGTTTGCTGGACGCTGTTTTGAATTATATTGCAAGTGAACAAGGTGTTATAGTGTTTCACTGTAGCCACCTTAATCAGTCACAGTACAAGAACTGTGTTCTGGCCTTTTCATGTTGCGCATTGGAACAGAATATTCGGCAAATGCTGAAAAAAGTAGTCGAAAATTGGGTCTCTCGGCTAGCCGCGGCGGGCACGTTCTTGAAATCATTTTTAAGGGTCCCCGTAAGCCACAAACTTTCGGGTTGGTGGTGAGTGCGCAGACTAGACAACAGTCGGCGACTATATTGACGTTTTTACAACCAGCTGTTCAGTAGAATAAAGCAGCGCCATAATAGAAAAAAAAAAATTGCACGACCATCCGGCCAAAACTCCGAGCGAAATGAATCATCGGCCGATTAAACAAAACGGTCGGTGTGCGCGCTTGCGAAAGGCTTGAAACTGATATATCAGTCAGTCGGTCGATAGTTCGCCGATACTTTAGTTTCAACGCAGTTGAGAAAACCATCAAACTTATTTATTGGCCTATACCAAATCGTTGTAGTGTGCGGACTTGCATACATCTTCATACTGATTATAAGCCCGACCCAACTATCGGCCGATAGAAAGTTTGTGCTTTTCGTGGACCCTAACATAATGGCAAACACTTCTTTTTATAATGAAATTAAATCCTTTGACATAAGATTAAATAACATATATTATTTATTAGTATTTATTTCTTATTGAAAAACACACATAAAAAAAACCTTTATTTTTGGTGTTTATAATTTGATTATAATTTATCGCTGCTGACCCACTAAGCATTGGCTAGCGTTGAACTCATTCAAAGTCTTATAAAGTCTCTTAAATTATGATGAATGGCACAATACTGATCGAAGGTTGTATGAAGTTCATAAAAACAACCTAGAGCCAAAGGTTTTTGGTACTGTATGAAAATTAAAGCTTTGCCTGCAAAAGATTTTTGGACCTCAAAGCATAACGATCGGTCAAATGGTTTCCAAATCTTCTAACGTCGAATGACAAACCTGTAGTAGTTTCAAAAAAACAAAAAACTTTGTATTTTATTTTAAAAACACTTTATTGATGCATTTCGGCTAACGCGCCAAACTTTGTGAGCGTGAAGCGGATGGTGGCACTTCTTCTTCTTCTTCTTCTTTTTCATTTCCGGCGTTACGAGTAGTGATCTTGAAGCGATCACAACTCTCCCACTTTTCCGCTTCACACTAGTGATCCGCCTGTGGGGTACGCCGCGTTGACCTCAGAGAGCGTCGGCAAGCCTCCCGGTTTTGGATTGTTCCATGTCTGAGGCCAACCAAAAACCAAATGCTATGCAACTAGTGATATATAAATATTTGTTTGTTTGTTTCCCCGGTATAGACTCCTAAACCACCCAACGGATTTTTATGAATTCTTAATGGTAAATAAAGTTTAGTGCAGGGAACCTTAAAACTACCTGACCGATTTCAAAAATTCTTTCAGCTTGAGGATGCTACATTATCCCTCAGTATCATAGACTATATTTCATCCCCAGATCCCCATGGGAAAGGAAGAACGAGAACGCGGAAACCTTAAAACTGGCTTATCGAACAACGCCGCGTCGGTCGGTCGGGCGGCTCAGCCAATAAATAATATTTGCGTTGAATTTATTGACTGACATGGTCCTGAACGTTTTGTTTTTTTTTGGTTCAAAATGAAATCTTTTACGGATGGTTTGTGTCTATACTAAAATTTGTACAATTAGTTATAAAGACTTCTGTTCGAACGACCGATGTTGAACAATTTGTTGTGGAGTGAGAACCACCCGCCCTTGACTCAGTACTAGTGTTCAATTATGGCTTTCAAATATGAAAAAAAACATCAACAATAGAAAACAGAACAAGTAGTGTAGTTGACTGAAAATCGACTAGCCTAGCCATTCCCTGATTTTTTTTATTAATCAGATAAGACCTTTTTCGATCTAGGTTGACTTATGACTGGCTCACTTGAGCACTTAACATTTATCAGAAATTTGCATCTCGAAGTTTGGTCAATAACACGTTTCAAGAAATTTTTTTGAGTACCGGCAAGAACGCAGTCTCCTGATAAACTTTGACATGACAAATTTTTCAAAAAGAATGCTATACTCCGCATTGTTTTCAGCGATTAGCTTTCCAATGAAATCGCAAATCGGTTTTATACCTATCAACAAGTTGAAAAAATACTTTCAAAAGAAACTTGACTTCTTGTTAATATTCTTTGAAATTATTGACACAAAAAATTAAACTTTTAAAGGAGAAGCAACTACTATTTGATAAATATCCTTCGCTGCCTTTATTCAACAAAAAATAAAACATTTAGGACTCCAACAGTCGCGTCTTCTACCCACGCGTGTCATATCAATATATTTTAATCGCCATAAATTATATTATTGCTCGACCATATTTACAAAAGTCTAGCCCACACACCCGGTCACTTTATATAAAACTGTAAAAAAAAACTTAATCAAAGTGTTGGCACTCACCTTCTCGTTACGTGACAGAAACTCCCAGATTGGTATCGCTGAACCGGAACTCATCTCAAGACACACGGTCAAAATGACAAAAGTTGCAATTATTTTTAATGTCATTTTCGTGCTGTTGTTTTTTTTTTGGTCTGTTTGATAGTTTAACTAAAATTAAGTGTTCAAACCAATTAAAACCTAATTTGAGAGCAATTAACTTTCGAGATTACGAACGATCTCCTTCGAATGACAAGCACCCCAAAAAACTCTTTTACCACCGTTAAATTACTGATGTGTAGATTCAAGCGTTGAATGTCTTTAGAGTCGTTTTATTTTAATTATTTTTTCGATTCACAAAAAAACTAATTTCACTTTGGTGAACTTTCTTCTTGAGGTGCGTCGTTGTTGAACGATGACAATAAATTTATACCGCGAATATTTCAGTTAAAGCGAACACCACCACTCTCTTTGGGCTTGGAAATTAAAAGATAAAACCCCACCACGCAAAAGAAAATCGCAATCGAATGTATCTCACAAATGCACAGTGTTTAATCGTGTTGCGCACCGAAATGCAAAAAAAGAAACACAAAACAAAAAACTTGTGTTGGAGTCGATGGAAAGAGGTGACCTGTTGGAAACTTTCTTCTTCGACTTTTCTCTTTTTGGCTTGTAATGCTTTTGTTTTTTTTATTTTTTGTGATTTATTCGTATGTATCTTTCAATGTTGCGTACTTGATTTTTAAGATACTCGTTTCGAATTGAAGTTGAAAAGTAAGTTAAATTTTAAGAGGGAAAATCAACTGAACGTTAGTTCGTCTCGGCGACTCAGTGTGAAATGAGAAGAGGATTGCTACGCTCTCTCCAATTTATAAAATTTTACACTTTTCAATTGGACTTTGACGTCACAAACGTTGGCAATGACATCATCGGTTGAGCTTCGATCGGTGCGATCGCGATCGCGGCTTTGCGGATGATCATCAACGAAAACAAGTATCGTGTTGTTAGGAATTTAAAGCGAACATCGTCGTCGATAGATACACAACACAGGTAAACAGGTAGGCGCGTCACGCACAATCCGGTGAAATAAGCAGGCACTGAAAAATAATATACTACCAACATACATAGCTCTTACGTTCGGTGTTGGCTTGAACTCTGAATCGCATTTGAGCAATTTAGGGTCTTGGCCAAGTTTGAAATGGATATGGTGGATTCACATTTTTTTCTTTATTGATTTTGTTGTTGATTGTAATAATGGAATACAAATTCTCTATAGGCATTTGAAATGTGGATTAGGTGAGGTGTCGCTAAATTGCTTTTTGGCCAGTAAATACTTTGAATATTTCAAATAACTTGTGGCGTCTGAAAAAAAGAAATACCGACGACTGGACCGGTGGTGGTGCTCTGAAATCATTTTGTTTTGTTTTTTGTAGCCCCAAAATAAGATGAGATGATGGGAAAAAGCACTTTGGGAATCAGCTGAAGTGTAAGTAGCAAGTTGCTTTAAAACCACAAAATCCAGATTTGTTATCTTTGATTGCTTGTTAAATCAACGGCGTGTGTGAGTTAACTCTCATAAATAAGACACACGTTTTTTGGTTCTTATTTTTTTAATTAAGTTTTCTTAATCAAGAAATATTGATTCAAGGCTTCCTTGTGGCTGCGGCGGCGGTAAGAACTTTCTTCTAAATTTTCAAAATAGGTACTATTCTCAATTAAAGACTTGATGAGTTTGAAGATCGAGTTTATATGTAAACATATTTTTTACAAGCATTTTACTCCAACTGATGAGAAATATTTTGGTAAGATTATTACTTCCTTCCGTTAAAGGAAACCGACCGTCAACTTAATGAAACAGAATCCATTTTGTGCTCACAGATATAAAGCAAAGGCAGACGGCTTTTGCCGTGTCGTAAAAGATTTGTTAACTGAACTTGTAAACCATAAGCTTTTGTAATAAATCTTACAACTGCAAAGTGTATTGATTGATGGTAAAGAAGTCCCATTGCATTTTTTTTTTACCATTCAGAGCATTGCCATGTTCGTTTTCGAAATACTAAGCCAATTACTAAAGTCATTTGTTTGACGTCTGAGAGATTTAATGGTATGGAACCAATTTATTGCAACCCAGTGGTTAGATTTATGTTCGAATGCTTAAAAAACTGCTAAAATGGGTATACAGTTGTTAAGTAAATTGGCATTTTGAAAAAAAAAAGTTATTAAATTTAACATCTGCTCCTTGATAACCAAGAAATTGACAAGTAGTTCTTTGTACAGCTTCTCAAAAGCTGTCAAGTCTCACAACATTATAAAAATTCGTCAGAAAATAAAAGCACATCCAAAATGGATCTGTTTTGAAAACACGAGCTAACCCAAAAAAGGAAGTGTCTATATACACCCACGGTGTCGGTCGTGTTAAGTTGTGTAGCACGACCTCAATTGTTGAGTCATTTGAGTTGAAAAAAACACATCGTGTGACTCGTGTTGGTTCGTTTGAAACGAAATCACAGTCATTTCTGATAATAACATTGGTCAATTTAAAATGATCTTGTTACAGTCAATTGAGTTGAAAACTTCATGGTATTGCCTCAACTCACGAAGCTGATATAATTAAGTTTGTTTCTTTACTTTGTGCACAGAAATTCACAATCTGTCACATTTTAAAGACGGGATATAAAATTCTCTCAGAAACTCACAAACATTCACAATAACGTCCGACAGTTGCTGTATTTGTTTTGGTTGTGCACGATTTCTGTCCACATAAATTTTGGTGACAAAAATTCGCAGGGTGGGGAAATTTTTTACTCTCTTGTAAGCACTCTCTTTTGTGAACAACTACGAAAAATCGCAGTGTTTTTAAAATATTGTTTAAGTCTACTTAAAAGTTTTAATCGCGAAAAACTATTGCTTTCTTTAAAGCCTTATCATCATCTTCTAACTTTTGTGCGTGGCGTAATGTCTGACTCTTACATTTCATTTAATTTTTTCCATTGCAAACATTTACTCAGTATGAAACAATAAAAATGTCAACAGAAAATAAAAAATGTTTTTTTCATGAGGAATTGGCAAGTCCTCGCAGTGAATCCATTGCCATGAAATGAGCTTTCTCGATAAACCGTTTGCAATCGGCAGAAAATAGTAGGTCCCCTCCATTAAGGCATGGTTGTGCGAAATGTGCTAGGCACCGGTTGCGGTTGCACCTGTTGCAACACCCTATTTATTTAACTTATATTTTATTTTATTTTTTAGCTTTTGCAAATGACTTTCTTGCTTATTCTATGCAGTAAATTTTTCCTAACCGTATGAACTTGAACAGTGGTAAAGTAAACGAAACAAAAAGTTTAAGGCAAATCCAGACAACGTAATATTTTAACATAAAACCTTTAATGTCACAGTCTTACTAAATAATTACTGGTGAGTTTAGTCTAGTCAAATTAGTCCTTAAAATAGAAGTAAAGTTACGAAAATTCTTATTGAGCTAAAAATTGCTATGAATGTTCAGAATCTTAACTAATATTATAAAAAGTGTGAAAGTAACTCTGTCTGTCTGGCTTTCTATGTTACCGTCTCCTGCCCAAACTACTGAACCGATTTAAAAGAATGGCTATATATTTTATACTTATATTCCCTGGGAACGTGAACGCAAATGGGAACTTAAAAACTACTGAACCGAATTCAAAAATTCTTCCACCGTTAGAATGCTGCACTATCCCCGAGTAACATGAACTTTAACTCATTATCATATTCTTACGGGTGACTTCACAACATTCCCATGGAAACGGCAGTCTTTATTAATTTTTTGTAACCATCAACCGACCAAACTACTGAACCCATTTATATGAATTTCTATATTCCAATAGGAACGGAAACTTGAAAACTAGAAAAAATTCAAGAAAAATTTTTCCACCGCTAGAATGCTACACTATTCCCGAGTAATATAAGCGTTAAGTCCAGGCGCGGATTCAAGGGGGGGGGGGGGGGTCACCGGGGACATGAACTATGGAAAATTTGCAGTCAAAAAATGGCTGACTCAACATGACTGACTCAAAATTGAATAAATTTTTCACACAATACTGACTTTTGTATCTATTTCTCTATATTTGGATAGTAGCTTTACTTAATATCTTAACATTTGATTACAAGTTTTAAGTAAAAACAATTTTTAACACAAAATCCAATCTTCTATTTTGTTTCGCAAATCTGTTGATGATCGCATCGATGTCCAATTCAATGTCGCGATGAATGTGTAGCAATGCAAGACCGGTGCCATAGTCGATCTCAACCAAGTTTTGAGGCGACGGAGAGTTGAAAAGCTCCTTTCTGCAGTGGCTGCAGTAACAGGAAGCGTCACCAATCCAAAGCAGGGTATGAATAGCCGGATACATTACTCTATCACACGCATCAAGGGCGGCAGAAACCGAATCAGGAAGTTCACCGCCTTTTTCAACAATTCGGTTCCATTTTGATACCCACAACTCAAATTCTGCAATAACGCTTGCAGGAGGAGTGTTCAGAAGCTTCTGGTACATGACTGCTACGAGATTAACTTCTTCAATGTCCTCCTCTGTATAAGAAGTCCGAGGCAGAAAAACTCTCAACCCAAAAAGCTTCATTACGTCTGAAGAAAGCCTTTCGTTCAGGTTTTTAAAACGTTGTCTAAAAGAGGAACGTAAACTCCTCTTCTAAAACATTCCTCCGGGGTTTGCTCTGTTTGGTGATTATCTCGATGTTTTTGACGAGAAACAACGCGTGGTACTTTCAACTCGACACCCAACTGTGTTGCAAGATTTTCAGTTTCAGAAAACAACCGTTGGAAAACAGTATCAGCATCGCTTCTTTTCTTCTCAAGCACAGTTAAAGTATCTTATATGTAAGCGGTTGCTTTCTTCAGATCTAATTATGGTATACAACTGTAGAAATATGTTTACCAAATATTCATCAAATTGCAATTGCAAACCTTCGTGTCTTTGTCATTCGGTTTTCTTGATGTTTACTCCATATTATTCAAATTAATTTACCTTAAAGCATCCGTCAAATGAATCCTTGTTTTATATTTTTTACTTTTGTTGTTTATTTTCTGGTTTTTGTTTCGTTTCTTTCTTTGTTTATCGCAAAACACAATGAAAACTATCCTGATTTCAACGACACTGAAATCAACAATGGACTGTTGTGCTTTCAATGTTTTGATTGCAAACTGATGTGAAGTTAGCCACGATGCCATAAATGAGGCGAAGCCATTTGAAAACACACGAGGAAACGTTTCAGAAAAAAATTTATTGGCTAAGACATTTCTTACTTTTAAAAGTAAATTTTTTATACATATAAATCATCATTTCAAAGACAACTTATATATGATCAAACAATTAAACAACCTAAACAATTTATAATTTAATATAAACAACAGTTTATTTTTGTTATATTTGATTTTTTTTTATCCCGTGACCCCCTCCGGAGAAAAATTCTTGATCCGCGCCTGGTTAAGTCATTCGCCGAAAACGGGCCCCATATTTCTACTGGATCGGAATCTTTGCTAACTCTGTCTGTCTGTTTTTCTTTGTTATAATTTACCGCCAAAACTATTGAACCTATTTATATGAATTTTGGTACAGATAGTCTAGAACAGAGGACATCCTTTTACAAATCCGAAATTAGCTCTGTCTGCCTGTGTCTCTGTGCTGTGCTGCCAAAAGTCACTATTCCACGAGCCGAAGTTGCGGGTACAGGTAGTACTGTTTGTTTTTTGCGTTTTTCAGCTAAACGGTGAGTTTTACAGCAAAAATGGTTCAGCCAAAAATTGTTTATCATCCGATTCTCTACAAAAAATTAGCTGAACTTTTTTGTAAACAAGCATTGCCATTTCCGTGATACAGCGGTTCAAAGAACTGAAAAAATTCCTTTATTCGTAACATGCACACGTTTCCACACCACCTATGAGGTAATGTATCTGGCGCTTTTTTTAGCGTGTTTACCCCTTAGGCCTATTCATCGATCTATTGTGATCCTATTACATTGAAATGATGAAAGCCGTGTAAGTTATTCAATACATAAACGAAAAAGTTATTTGGAAAAGTTATTCGTCGGAATCATAATAATCCAATGGAACTTCTAGTATACCTACTATCTTTGTTTTCTTCCTCTTTTTTTTCTGGAAAATGTTTGGGTTTCATTTGTGTTCTTACAGTCTTCATCAAAGTTTAAAGTCATTGGCCTACTTCTTTTAGTTCTTAAAATATCACATCAGTCAGAACTAAGTATAAAGTCTGAATTGAGTATAAAGTGGGCGAGCTAATAAATATTTAAGTTCAACTTTTTTCTATATACAAAATATAATGTAGCTCCTTGTTCACAAAATCCTTTTTTTTTTTTTTGTAAAATTGAGAATTCCAAACATTTTCTGCGATGTGTTTTGGTTCTGATTTATTTGTATTTTGCACATTACTTGATGCAAGGTTTCAGTGAGTCCTTAACATAGAAGGTGTTATTAGATTGACGCATTCACGAATGTTTGGTGGCGCGTTTGTAATATTACACTCTCTCAAATAAGTTTGTTTTATAAGAAAGCCGCAAGTTTCAATATTTCATTCTGAGTGAAGGTTAGCATGTCTACCAGTTAATTTTGAGGTTCGTGGTTCAAATCCCAAAAGAGGCAAAAATGTTTTCCTCCGTTTGTAAATTCATTGCCATGAGAAGCGATTT
Source organism: Melanostoma mellinum (assembly GCA_914767635.1). Classification (NCBI taxonomy): domain Eukaryota; kingdom Metazoa; phylum Arthropoda; class Insecta; order Diptera; family Syrphidae; genus Melanostoma; species Melanostoma mellinum. The sequence goes on along the minus strand of OU612059.1, from coordinate 172,937,356 downwards.
CTCGATTAGCCGTTCGCAATCGGCAGAAAATTGTAGGTCCCCTCCATTCCCTTAAAAGGCATTGTTGTGAGAAATGCGATAGGCTCTGGGCTCTTCGCTCTACGACAATAAAAAAAAAACATTGAATTTATGATTTAAAAGTTTCTGAACTAAAAAAAAATAGTGCGTGCAGTCCCCCCGCGCGGAAGAAGTGAAACTTCCTAATATGAAAATGAAAATAGGAAGGGGTAGAAATTTATTTTGAGTGAACTCGTATTGTTTCTTTAAAAGAAAAAGAAAGAGATGCGTTACATGAAAGAGATGGATCGGAGTAAATTTTCACGGGATAGCTACAACACCATTTCATAGAACAATTTTTTATTTTTTGGTGGAGATAAGAGGACGAAATCTAGGATTTTAAAGTACATACATAGTACTTATGTATGGAATAGAATACCAGGAACCTTTCTGAAACCGTTGATTGGCCAGTGTCAGTGGTAGCTGACTGACTGACCAATGAAGACCGCAGTCTTAACACCTAAGCCCAAGACGGAGAACATTTACATACATGTTTAGACATGATCAAACATGTTAAGACATGATCAAATATGTTTAGACATGATCAAACATGTTTAGACATGATCAAACATTTTTAGAAATGATCAAACATGTTCAGACATGAACAAACATGTTTACACATGATCAAACATGTTTAGACATGATCAAACATGTTGAGACATGATCAAACATGTTTAGACATGATCAAACATGTTTAGACATGATCAAACATGTTTAGACATGATCGAACATTTTTGAGCCGGGCGTAAATGGAAATTGCTTATATATACATGATTATGCCTCCACTAACTATCCGAGTACCAAACTACCCAAAGTAACTAAACATACCAAATGCCAATCCGATACCTAACTACCCAAAGTAACTAAACATACGAAATGCCGATACCAATACCGAGTAACGAAAGTAACGAAAGTAACGTAAGTAATGAAAGTAACGAAAGTAACGAAAGTAACGAAAGTAACGAAAGTAACGAAAGTAACGAAAGTAACGAAAGTAACGACAGTAACGAAAGTAACGAAAGTAACGAAAGTAACGAAAGTAACGACAGTAACGACAGTAACGAAAGTAACGAAAGTAACGAAGGTAACGAAAGTAACGAAAATAACGACAGTAACGAAAGTAACGACAGTAACGGCATCGTAAAAGTAACGAAATTTTTTTGTGAGTAACGTTTCGTTATTCGTTACAAAAGAGAATACTTGTTACTGAGTAACGAATACATACCATTTGCTACAGCAATAATTTTTAACACGGAAGTGTAACGCTGCATGTAACACGGAAGTGTAACGCTGCATGTTTGCAAGTCGCATAAGAAGTTTCACTTCAAATATTTCCACCGAAAAACACATTTTACTACAGTGAAATCGTTGGGATGAATGGCGCGGAATTGATGACAGCGTTTAACACGGGAGTGTAACACGGGAGTGTAACACGGGAGTGTAACACGGGAGTGTAACGCTTTCATGTAACGCTTTCATTTTTGCAAGTCGCATAAGAGACAGCGTTTAACACGGGAGTGTAACACGGGAATGTAACACGGGAGTGTAACACAAGAGTGTAACACGGAAGTGTAACGCTTTCATGTTTGCAAGTCGCATAAGAGACAGCGTTTAACACGGGAGTGTAACACGGGAATGTAACACGGGAATGTAACACAAGAGTGTAACACGGAAGTGTCACGCTTTCATGTAACGCTTTCATGTTTGCAAGTCGCATAAGAGACAGCGTTTAACACGGGAGTGTAACACGGGAATGTAACACGGGAGTGTAACACAAGAGTGTAACACGGAAGTGTAACGCTTTCATGTAACGCTTTCATGTAACGCTTTCATGTTTGCAAGTCGCATAAGAGACAGCGTTTAACACGGGAGTGTAACACGGGAATGTAACACGGGAGTGTAACACAAGAGTGTAACACGGAAATGTAACGCTTTCATATAACGCTTTCATGTTTGCAAGTCGCATAAGAAGTTTCACTTCAAAAAAAAATTAAATGTTGGATGCTTTGATTTGTATGCAATGGTTGAGGAAAGTTCTTTTATTCATGAGTATTTTTTCGGCAACAAGCAAATATTTTTGTGGCCACCTTTATTCAAAAGAGCGCCATCTTTAACGTTTACTTGTCGCACAACCTAAATATGTACCAATTTTAACGTTTTCTTTTGTGGGTGTGGCAGTGGGTGAAAATTAACTGTGGTAGCCGGTTTTAATAATAACTTTCATTGCTGAAAATTTTATCTAAATTGGTTAAGTGGTTCGGTTTTTATGGACTTTTTTAAATTTAAATTATCAGTTGGAAGAAGGAAGTGAATTCGAAGTTTTTGGAACGGTATATCTAGCTATCAGAAAGTGGTAGGAACAAAATATGGATCTATTGCAACTCGAAGAAAAGAGTTCCTTATTTTATCCCCATATCAAAATTCTTACAACAGTGAAATAAAGAAGTTATTCAGTTTTTGGCGTTATCCCAAAAATAATGTCAGATGGAATCATTCCCTTCTCCAATTCTTCGATTCAATTTGACTGCTGGATTTGGTTTGCTTTGGTTTTGAGCTTTAAGGGTTGAGAGAAGCAATACAGTCCTGCAGAGTTTATATTTCATATCTCTGATCCGGAAATAAATTTAGCTTATGGACTTTGAAAAAGTGGTAGTGGCAGTACTAACAAATCTTAAAAAAAACACACACACACACAAAGTGTTTCAACTCATCTGTACTAGTCAAACTATCTATGATGTGTCTCACAGCTCGCCTTTATAGTTGGATGTCCCAATTTGCTTTACCGATTGCATTCATTCATGCGAAATAAACAAAAGCACTTTTTAATTAGAACATGTACGTTTAACGTTGTGTTAGATCACCTGGATAATCTCATTAGAGAAGAAATAAATTAGTTGGTGTTTTGATAAAAGAATACTTTCCGTTGGCTTACTTATACCTTTCGAAATATTTTTAATAAATACTTTATTTTCAAGCCGACAGCGACAGTTGACGGCAGTTATCAGTTTGTTTAACTCTGCAATCGTTTAAAAAGATTTAGGATACGAAGGTGACTATACCTACTTTTTTCTTAAGTAAAAGCTAGAAGTCAATCGAATTGTTGATTGGTTTTTAGTTGCAAGTGACAGGGACACATTAGAACAGTGTGTGGTTGAATGAAAGGAAGTGACACGTCAAGGCGACGACATAAAGTGAGAACTTGTGCTTAACAAGAGTGTTGGCCTTTTGCCATATCAAGTGCTGATATTAAATTTGTTTTTGAATATTGTTTTTGACTCTTCGCACTACCTCAGAAAAGCAGGCTTCCTTTTACCGCTTGTGGGTTAATTCCGATTTGGAAGTATTAGCTTATATTTTTTTGCCTTCGCCTGCCAGTTTCATAATTTCGAGCATGCACCTACAGAGAGATAACGCCTTCTTCTCTCTTTGTGATTTCATTTGACGGAGTTTGCTCATCAGGTACCAGTACAATGTGTATCGCTGTAGTGCTTCCTGAAGCAAGTGTGTTTCTATTGTTCGAGGATCTCGTGCTTGGTGGTAGTGTACGTTGCATTTTCGATCCCCGCTTGAAAGGATCACAGATGTATTCTTTTCTTTTGCTTGTAGTTTTAAATTCCTTGGAATTCAAGTGTACCACTCCCAAAGACCTGTTTTTAATTGCTCTGTAGTCGCTGTATCTCCACGTCCCGAAGCTGGAACCCGCACTCTCCCTCTTGACGACCGACGTCTTGGCCGTAATGGAAATCCGACTTCCTGCATCGTAAAGTTCTCTTCTTTTGTTCTACTCGCCGTGGCGTGATGGTAAGCATGTCTCCCAGTTAACCGGAAGGTTCGTGGTTCGAATCCCAACAGAACCAAAAATGTTTTTTCGAGGGTATCGCCTTTCTCGAGGAATTATCAAGTTCTTCGGTAGTAGATTCATTGCCATGAAAAGCGCTTTCTCGATTAATATAAGCAGGAAATTGTTGATCCCTTTCATTCCTCCACAAGGCATGATTGTGGGGGGCTCCTCGCTCTGTTGTGCAACCCTATTTGTTTACTTGTTTATTTCCCTTATACGCCACCTGAGGACGTGCCTTCAAGGGAAAACAACAAAACCCCGAAAGACGTCTGCCTGCACGTAGTTTAAGTGTTCCCGATTTGACGTAAGCGATACGTCACTTCCCATCAGGTTGGTTTAAATCTGATATTATATATGTATAAATCCGCTTGGAACGGATGCGTATGATTTTAAGGAGGCGTGCAGTGCAGTCGTATATCGTCGTTCTTCAAAAAGGCACCAGCGCCAGACCCCTCGTCGGTTTTGGAACCATCTGTAAAAATTCGATAACAGTTCTTTCCAGGCTCAGATTTTGGAGCGAATCAGTCCTGAACCGAACGAAAGCTGACTGATTATTTTTGACGCAGTTTGAGCCTTGGGATCATCGTATCACACGTCATATCCATTATACCTGAGTCAAAAAATATGCTGGTTGCGAGTTCCTGAAAGCTCCATTGTGAATTGTACCAGAGCAGCAGATCCCGGTGTGCTGGGGAAGGCCCCAGTAACACCAAGACAAATTGTTCTTTAAAGTTTAGCAAACGAGGCAATTACGTATTTACGCGAGAGCTTATTCCACCAAATAACTGAGACATAGGAGATGATTGGTCTTATCATAGCCGTATAGAACCAAAGGACCCTTTTTGATAAATGTCCCCATGCCTTGCCAAAGGATCCCTTATACACTGCCAGAAGGCTGACAGTGCTTTAGGAGTCTTAGACTCGACATGTTTAGACCAAAGAATTTTGTTATCTGTAGAATCCGAGGTGTTTGACTTCGTTTGAAAAGGGTTTGTTGACGCCTTTAAGTGTAAGTTGAGTCAGACCAGTAAATTTTCTACGTTTCGTGAAGAGGGCAACCTCATTTTTAAGAGAATTGACGGATCTGAACTCAGAAATGATTCTTAGAATAAACCTTTTATTCAGATCTTAGAGTTTGATGTTGCATTTAGCACACAATCGCAAGTACCTACTAACTTACTATCTTCTCCGCAAGTAAGATAACGATCCTGTTTTTACCCTGATCTAATTATCATTTTAAAGTAGGCTTATGTCCTTTTCATAATAAAACTGGCGTTGTTTCCTGTATTCAGCTACTTCATTATCTATATAGTTCGGTGATCTTTTCCTCTAATTTGAGGTGATCATACCTGAATACTATATACCAATCTATCATCTATAACATGACATATGTATTTGTTGTTGAAAATCGCACACAGAAATAGAGTGTTTTTGACAAATTTCTGAACTCAGAAATGATTCTTAGAATAAACCTTTTATTCAGATCTTAGAGTTTGATGTTGCATTTAGCACACAATCGCAAGTACCTACTAACTTACTATCTTCTCCGCAAGTAAGATAACGATCCTGTTTTTACCCTGATCTAATTATCATTTTAAAGTAGGCTTATGTCCTTTTCATAATAAAACTGCCGTTGTTTCCTGTATTCAGCTACTTCATTATCTATATAGTTCGGTGATCTTTTCCTCTAATTTGAGGTGATCATACCTGAATACTATACACCAATCTATCATCTATAACATGACATATTTGTTGTTGAAAATCGCACACAGAAATAGAGTGTTTTTGACAAATTTCGCGGTTCATAAACCCTCACAGAGTTTTTCTCCGAACATAGCAAATTGCTAAACTCTGACAAAATGTGAGAATTGTGACGTTCTTATAAGAATGGTAATAAGCATTCAATTTACTGATCAAAGCAAAAAAGAAAAAAGAAAAAGTGGATGTCAACATCAGACTAAAAAATTTTGCTATTTTTAGCAAAAAGGAATCGGCTATCTTGAAATAAGTGAAGTACTAATGTATCAGCTTGTGAAATCATTCAAACAACACAGAAACTAGGCCACACTTCCAAAAAGAAACAGTCTTAATTACGTATTTTCGCGAGAGCTTATTCCACCAAATAACTGAGACATAGGAGATGATTGGTCTTATCATAGCCGTATAGAACCAAAGGACCCTTTTTGATAAATGTCCCCATGCCTTGCCAAAGGATCCCTTATACACTGCCAGAAGGCTGACAGTGCTTTAGGAGTCTTAGACTCGACATGTTTAGACCAAAGAATTTTGTTATCTGTAGAATCCGAGGTGTTTGACTTCGTTTGAAAAGGGTTTGTTGACGCCTTTAAGTGTAAGTTGAGTCAGACCAGTAAATTTTCTACGTTTCGTGAAGAGGGCAACCTCAGTTTTAAGATAATTGACGGATCTGAACTCAGAAATGATTCTTAGAATAAACCTTTTATTCAGATCTTAGAGTTTGATGTTGCATTTAGCACACAATCGCAAGTACCTACTAACTTACTATCTTCTCCGCAAGTAAGATAACGATCCTGTTTTTACCCTGATCTAATTATCATTTTAAAGTAGGCTTATGTCCTTTTCATAATAAAACTGCCGTTGTTTCCTGTATTCAGCTACTTCATTATCTATATAGTTCGGTGATCTTTTCCTCTAATTTGAGGTGATCATACCTGAATACTATACACCAATCTATCATCTATAACATGACATATTTGTTGTTGAAAATCGCACACAGAAATAGAGTGTTTTTGACAAATTTCGCGGTTCATAAACCCTCACAGAGTTTTTCTCCGAACATAGCAAATTGCTAAACTCTGACAAAATGTGAGAATTGTGACGTTCTTATAAGAATGATAATAAGCATTCAATTTACTGATCAAAGCAAAAAAGAAAAAAGAAAAAGTGGATGTCAACATCAGACTAAAAAATGTTGCTATTTTTAGCAAAAAGGAATCGGCTATCTTGAAATAAGTGAAGTACTAATGTATCAGCTTGTGAAATCATTCAAACAACACAGAAACTAGCGGCCACACTTCCAAAAAGAAACAGTCTTTAAAAATTTCTACAAAATGACGGTGAATGTGGATTATCGACCGCTGGGATATCCAATCAATGATGGTAAGATAGATTCATTCCACGCTCTCAAAACTTGAGTCGTCCCTTTTCAGGTTGTCGTGCTCTGACAAATCGTCGATCTGTGGTCTGTCTCATAGTTGGCCTTATCGTTGGCTTCTGCTTCGGTGAATTGTTCTTGTTGACCACGCCAAAGTACCCAGAGCGGGAACAATATGTTGGACATGATGCTGATCATGGGTATGATCATCACAACAGCTATGATATGCTAGACCTGAGGGGTCCTGAACGGGAGGTTGGCCAACATAATCATTCAAACGAAAACAATTCCATTGCTAATCAATTGTTCAATGAAGTTCGGGTTTTGTGCTGGGTGATGACAAATCCGGCTAATCATGAAACTAAAGCAAAACATGTCAAACGGACATGGGGTCCAAGATGCAACAAAGTTCTCTTCATGAGCTCTGAGGAGGATGCAGAACTGGGAACAGTAGCCCTGCCGGTAAACGAAGGCAGAAACAATCTTTGGGCTAAAACGAGAGAAGCTTATAAGTATATCTATGAGAATCATTTCGATGAAGCTGATTGGTTTATGAAGGCTGATGATGACACTTATGTGATTGTTGAAAACTTGCGGTACATGTTGTATCCATATTCACCAGATGATCCAATCTACTTTGGTTGTAAATTCAAGCCTTATGTGAAGCAGGTCTGATTTACTTGTTCATCTATGAAAATGTATTTCTTACATTTGCATTTTCTTAGGGTTATATGGCAGGTGGTGCTGGATATGTTCTAAGCAAAGAAGCCCTAAGATTATTTGTTGAGAAGGCCTGCACGAATCCGAAACTATGTAAAGCTGCTGCTGACGGTGCTGAAGATGTTGAAATGGGAAAATGTATGGAGAATGTTGGTGTCTTTGCTGGTGATTCACGAGATACTCACAAACGGGGAAGATTTTTCCCATTCTTACCCGAGCATCATTTGATACCAAATATAGACAAAAAATACTGGTACTGGCACTACATTTACTATAAAACTGATGAGGTGAGTTTAAAATTTGAATTAAAATTTAAATTAAAGAAGAGTTTTGAAGAAAAAGTCTTAACACTTTTTTGTTGTCATTTGTTCAGGGACTTGACTGCTGTTCAGACAATGCTGTTTCCTTTCATTATGTCCCACCAAATCAAATGTACGTCCTTGATTATCTTATATACCATCTCCGACCATATGGCATAGTTTACACACCTGATGTTCTACCACCAAAGATCTCCAAAGCAGAATACATGGGTCTAGGAGAGACGCCAACTACTGAAGCAAAACCAACCAACAAACTATAATTAAGAACTTAATTAATAGAAGTATTGACTTTCTAAATTCATATATACAAATACAAAATACATCACATATTCTCATATTTTTATGTAAAAAACTAAATAGTTTAACTTGATTGGCCTTCATGGAAAAAAAACTGCTGAATCTGAAGCTAGGTTCGTCTTTCTAACCAAATCCGGCAAAAGCTCTCATGTAAATCCAAAAGAACTATTAGTCTGTCATCCTTTCTCCTTAAAACGATGGAAAGAATTATTGACATACACTTAAGACAGCAAATTAAACCTAGTCTGATCCCAACGGCACAACATGCCTATGCCTAGAAATAGAGGGTGCATTTAATGTCTAGGTAATGCTTTTGTTGGACTGCACATAGAAGAATATGCCAAGAACATGATAACAACAACGCTCAGCAGCAGAATCATTTGTTTCGAAATGGGGAACTACAAAACAAGCAGAATATTCAATAGAGGAACCCCGCAGGGAGGAGTTCTATCTCCTCTACTGTTGAACCTGGTCGTTAACAAATTGCTAATCGACCTAAATGGAAGAAGCTTTCAAAACTATAGCCTATGCCGATGATGTAGCAATTACCAGCAACCACACACAAACCCCAACTGAGCTGCTACAAACAGCACTTAACAAGCTTAACAATTGGGCTGAAGATTGTGGACTGAATATCAATCCCCACAAAACGGAATTAGTTCCTCATTTATAAACGGGGGTAAATCTCGCATTGTCAAATCAGGCTAAATATCTAGGTCTCATTTTTGACAAAAAACTGACCTGGAAAACTAACATAGAGGAAAGAGTAAATAAAGCCAACGTGGCACTTTTCTCTTGTAAAAAAGTCATTGCTGGGAAATGGGGTTTCTCCCCCCAAAACACATATTGGCTGTTTACCTCGATAATAAGACCGATACATACGGGGTAATAGTCTTGTGGACAGCACTAGACAAGATGATCAACTACAACAAGCTGGCCAAAGTTCAAAGAACGGCTGTGTATTAGTGGCGCACTGAGGACAACCCCATCGGACGCCCTCAATGTACTACTAGATCTCACACCCCTAGATATCTTAGGCAAACAAGTCGCAGCTAGCTTAGCTACTCGACTCAGAGCTACATCACAGCGGACCAATAATAAAATCGGTCACACAACCATTCTAGATAACTTTACATTCCTACCAAATCGATCAGACTACACCACTTCCAAGTTGGTGTTTGATAATAATTTCCAAGTAACCTTCAAGAGGAGCTTGGAAAAATAGAACTCTCTTGGAAAATGAAGCAATATACTTCTACACCGATGGTTCAAAAACCAGTGAAGGTGTAGAAAGTGGAATCGACTCAGAAAAACTGAATCTCCTCTAATTCTGGTGGTTAAGGAGGAGCTGTCTTGGCTCAAAGAAAACGTCATATCCTTCACGGATATTCGAATCTTCTCGGACAGCCAAGCTGCCCTTAAATCTCTTGCCTCTGTCTCTACAAAATCCATCACGGTCCAAAATTGTAAAATGTCTCTGAGATGTCAAATCAGTTCAACATACACCTTTCAAGAGTGCCGGGACTCAGGGACATACCAGGCAACTGTATGGCAGACGAACTAGCCAAAAAGGGCACGCTCAGAATGGAACAATATAGATATACCTATCGCTACATGTTAACTCCTATACTTAGACAACACGCTTCAAGAATAACAAATATTAGATGGACTGAGAGTAACAACTGCCTTGCAACCAAAAAAGTTTGGCCGTGTGTAGACTCAAAACATTCGAAGAGTTTGTTAGCCTTGAACCGCCTATATCTAGGTTCTACCATATGTGTTCTTACGGGACACTGTCTAATAGAAAGACTCGCTAAAAGACTTGGTGTGTTTTTCAACGCTTTCTGCAGAAGCTGCATGGACGAAAAAGAAGAAGAAGCCGTTTAACACCTTCCTTGCTCATGCCCTGCACTACTTCATAGATGGAAAACTCATCTCGGCGGATTCTTCTTCGACGATACTAGCGACTTAGCTTACATAGACCCTAAAAGTCTTTCAGAATACATAAAAAGTTCCACGTGGTTCGACTAGCAGGTGATAAAATTTGTTTATCACTTATTTTTGTTATGATTCTAACAGTAACAGAACTATGTACAAAAGTTTTCAAGAAAAGCCTTAGAAAGTTTGATGAGAACGAACCAAATCCTTTGCATCAAATCGCACCCTTGAACTTACGATTTAGTCTTACCACCTGGTTAAGACTAAATTGGGTGTACCTAAATATTCTCTAGAAACCATGTTCTCAATGCTTGACTTTTGGTTCCCATATGTTCATCAGACCTAATAATAAACAGAATAGGCTCGGAGATATTTAATATTTGCTTGACTACATATTTACCTCGAGCTATTGCGCTGTTGTGTTTTTATTTTTATTTGTAATAAAAAGGCTGCCGTCAGCTTTGGAACACCATATTAAGCTGAGGCATACTAAATTGCCGAGTCTTCTTCCACTGTTTTCAGTTTCAAGATGACCATAATTTTTATTGCGTGTTTGTACGAAGTTCGAGAAAAAAAATATAATTGGCATTAAATCATTATTTATGATGTCATAATCGTTTGGTGCTTATCCAGAATACAAACTGAGATTAAATTAATTAAGACACTTAAAAAGCAAGTTATAATGTTCTGAAATTCAATCATAATCTGTTGAATGGTGTTGAAGACTGATTGCCTGTCAAGAACTTGTTGACTCCCAATAAATGACGCATCGTTGGTATACAAAAAAAAAAAAAGTGAAAACATATCCCAGTTCCCTCCATTATAATATTAATTGCTAATTCATTTCCTATTGTTCTGTCAGGGAATGAAATAAAAGCCCACCGATTGTCTCACCTCCAAAGAAAAAGTATTCAAACCACGCTGTGTCAGACAAAATAGCTTACACATTTTATGAACAAAAATACAAAATATGAAGTTATTAAAGAACATTTCTGACTTGACATTTCGTGTGTAGGTTTTATGACCCATGAAATGAGCAGTTCTTACATCAACTCCTCCCCGCAAGTTTATCACCATTCAACTCCTCTCAAAGTTATTATTTCCTTCTGTCAAAATTTTTATAAATAAATCCAAATTGACGTCTTTTCCCACAAAAAAAAAAACTCAAAATAAAGTTTACGATTGAATCATCTCAATTAAGAATATCAACAGAAACATGGTGTTCTCTTAATCTGAGTAACTTTCCCAAAAATAAATGTCAAGAAAAGGAAAGCCACCGAATAAGGAAGGAAACAAACGAACTGTTGTTCAAGCAAAATCGGGCAATTAAAATTTTATTGTTCAAACAGTTTTATGTGAATAACGCAAGGCTTTAATCAATGACCGATTGTACCTTCTACTTAAAGCTTTAAATTGAACTACAAAGTTAAAAAACAGACGATGTTGACTGTAATTGAATTGAAGGTGTCTCGTGTCATATAAAAGAGACGTAAATAAACTAGGGAAGGTTTTTTTTTAATAAGACTTTGAACTAAATTGATATACAGTTCCGTTTATTCACTGCCAATCAGACAAAGGCACTTGGCAATTTATTTATATTCTCTGAATAAACTTGTTTTGTTTACTTATTGTGTGCTAAGCATTGTTGTATTGAATGTTTTATTGAAGAACTTAACTTAATTGATTAGAATCTTGTTCATATAAACCATGTGGGTCTTAAAATGAGTATTTATTGAACAGAAATTCGAACTAAATAAATCAGGGAGTTTGACTTTTGATGGTGAAGACAGCACTCAAGGGTGCAATAGCTTCATTTAATTGGTGGATTTTTTCAGAACAAATTACACCCACTTGATTTATATTTAATCAGTTCACCCCTTTGAGTTACCATTTCGAGCAGCAAGTCGTTGAAATAAATAAAACACTTGCAAAGTAAAAAAAAATATGTACAAGTTCCTCCTTGTTGGCTAAAGTCATGTTAAAAATTATCAGAATTCTTCCACCTGTTCACACTCAATCACAACATTAAATAAGCTTCATCTAACCTCTTTTCTTCAACTGTGATCTCCACATCTCCAGACCTTAAGTATTCCTTGAGGCGAAGATATCAATCGTACGCCAAATGGCGCTTGATGAAGTCAATTGAAAAAGTCTTCACTTTGACAAACAATCTGAAATGCAAATTCAAGCAAAACAGACAAAACAAATTTTGAATTTTAGGAAATTCCATAGAAGGGTTTTTTGAGATTGTGATTTGTGAATCATTTACCTTCCCCGTCTTATACGTTGTTTGTTTGTTTATTTGTTTTACTTTATGTGTGTGTTTTTTTTCTGTGTCTTCTACTTATGTTTCAGAAGCTACATAGAATACGTGGACTGATGAGAGTGCGATAGAATTTATCAAAAAAAAAAAAAAAAAAAATAGATAAACTTTAAGTTTTGCCCAGAAGAAAATAGCATAAATTTTCATAATTAATTTGTTTTGGGTTTGTTCTTTTTATGGGTCTGGGAATTCCGCAAAATAAATTTAGATTTTTATTGCAACTTGTTGACGTAGGTTCTCCCTCTGAATAGATTCGGGAACTAAAAGTCAACTGTATTTTGGTTAGTCATAAAAAGTGTTTTGATGGAAAATAATATCGCTAATTGATTCGCAAGCTTTTAATGGGAATGTTTATCTTATTTGGCTCTGAACTATGCTACCAAACTCAGTATCAATTTAACTAGTAGCAACTAATAAAGAATGAAATGGTAAGAGATGACAGACTTAAGTGAGTTCATTTGCTGACTTTTGATCAAAATGCCAGGAAATGATTTTTCATTCAATATCAGATCTCAGGTTTTATCGCATTATGTGCCAATAGACCAAGCTAGTTTTTCTTTTTTTTTTTCAGGAAAACTATCTGCAGCAGTTTTTGGTTGGCTAGCGCTGTCTGAGGGCTTTTGAAAGTTTGATCGGTGGTAGTTTCCAGTAGCTTCACTATGCTTCTGAAGAAGGCCAACTTCGCTTTCCACCGACTGTATTCTTTGCTGAGGAGAAGGAAAGGACAGTACTAAGTCAGCCAAAAAAACTACTGATGTACAAGCAGCTGCTGAGAACCGTCATCAACTACGGAAGCCCAGTTTGGTTCACCATTTCGAAGACCGCGATGAAGGATCTCCTAATTTTTTTTCTGAGACTCTGCACCGTCCTCATTTTCAACCACCAGCGTCAGAGACATTACAGTAACACTTTTGACAAAGAAGTAATGCTAGTCAACAACGAAGCCACTAGCTTCTATGCTGACCCTTGGTCAACACACTTCCGTGGCTAATGCCACCCCCTCCCCCAACCTCCTCATATAGAGGGACACCAGCGACAACCAGGACAGAACATCTCGAGACAACTCAAGTCAGCCGACTTATAATCAAGAATTCTCTTTCTTTTCAGCTATGTTATATTAAGTTGTTATTTTTATTCTAGACAATGTATTTGGTTAGGCCCCCTATGTGCCTACATTCCTACATTATTGTCATTTTCTTAATTTTTAAATTACCTAGTATAAGTATCAATTGTATATATTATATGTATAACGTTCAATAAACATAATCATGCTTTTACATGGTTAACATTCGAATCATTCGAGTCTCAAAATGCACTTCTTTCGAATTCGACTAAACTTTCATTCGAATAGAATGTCAAAATAAGCATGAATGTTAAATGTCATTTTGCTTTGCGCAAAAATACGACGTCATAGACAAATACACTTATGTATCTAGTAAAGCATAGAAAATTTGCTTTTGCAAGTTTGTTAGATGAAATTTAAAGTCCACCTTCATTCTAAATTTGAGTTAAATTACAAACTTGAGTTGATTATAAACTACTTAATGTTCCAAAAACTCATCTTAACATGCACAGCTGAGTTTTTAGAACATTTTTTTCGTAGCCAGCCTACACTAAACAGAAAATAAGAAAACTTATGATGCCATTTCACATTCATAAAATGTAACTTAACTTCGAATTGTTAAAATGAGGTTCAAAACTTTGAAACCAAGTTAAGATTTAAACTGAAAATCGGATTAAGCTGAACTTGAGTAAAATTTTTCATATTTCATTGTGAACCTCTGCTCTCTGCATACGAGTTTTGTAAAAAAAAAAGTTAGAGATATTAGGCCTGGGGGTCGATTCTGTAACTGTGAAGCTGTGAAGTGATAAACATTTTTTCATTTCAGTCTTCACAGAGCTTTTTCATTTTATCACTTCACAAAAAAATCTGATGCGATTCCCGAACTCATAATGATAAATCACTCTGACTGTATGTACTAAAAAGTACTAAAGGATAAATGTTGTCACTTTTGCGTCAATTTTAATTTTTATTTGCAAAGAAATATTTCAAAAAATGTCAGGCATAATTATTCAGTTGATATTTAACAATAGACGCCGTATTGAACAAAGGTAATTTCGTTATTAAAATGTCTTTTCTTATGAAGAAGCTATTTTTTATACATGTAATTATTTGCCCAGGAATAAAATGAGGATATTGCGGCGGTCACTCCGAGATGGGCAAAATCCATTTGAAAACATAACAGAGGAGCACTTCATTCAACTCTATCGTTTCCCGAAACCTTTATGTTTGGAGTTGATAGACCAATTAAAAACACATATGATTTCATCAAGCCGTAAAAGTGCGCTTCCATGCCATTTGAAAGTGTTGAGTGCTTGAGATTTTTCGCCACAGGAAGCTTTCAACGTGCTGTTGGCCAAGATGTCCTATCTTCACTTTCTATGGCTTTCCGGGGATTATAAGCCTAGTTGACGGAACTCACATCAAAATTTCAGCACCAAGGAAAGAAATTGAACATGTTTTTTACTGTAGGAAAGTGGGTCATTATTGAAAGTCCAAATTGTTTGCGGAGCTGATTTAATAATTTATAGCGCAAACGTACAGTATGGAGGAACAGCTCATGATGCATACGTGTGGCGACTGGCGACGCGACGTTCAAGAGTAAAGCCAATGTTAGAGGAACTTTATATGAGAGGACAACGCAGCTTTTGGCTCCTAGGAGACAGTGGCTATGCATTGCAACCATGGCTTATGACTCCTATTCTTGGAGCAACTTCTGAGGCAGAGGATAGGTATAACATTGCCCATAAAAAAACAAGAGCTCTTGTGGAAAGGTGTATTGGCACACTAAAGAGCAGATTTCGCTGTCTGTCTAAGGAAAGAGTTTTGTGCTACTGGCCAGTAAAAGCAGGAACAATAATTAATGCTTGCATTGTTCTTCACAATATATTAATCAAAGCGAGGGTCCCAATTTCGCTGGACGACGAAGTGGAAAACGATAACGAAGAACATTTCAATGACGAAGGCGAAGAATCGAACCCTGCAAACCAAATTTTACAGTAGGCGGACACGTAGTAGAATCGTAAGCCAAGCATTTACATAAGTTATTAAACATTTAAATTTCTGAAAAAACAAAAGAAAAATTCAAAAGTATAACGTGTAATCATTTGTTATTTATTTCCCAAAGCGGTCAACAATTTGTCCAGTTTTTCACAGATATTCTTTTGCAGAACATTGTTCTCAACCAAAATCTTATTGTTTTCAAACATTAATTCAATTTTTTTTTCTTCTAATCTTATCCGTTTCTCCTCGAACTCTTTATATGCTGCCAAAGCATCGTCAGAGGAGTTATTGAGCGTCCTTTTCATCGGTCGCTTACGTGCACCTGAATGCACTGGCATTCTTCTATTGGTTGATTGGTCAGATCTCGGGATAGGAAGCTCTTCTGGAGGCTTAGGCAAAAATATTTCTGGGCTTGAAACCTGATCATTGAAACACTCAGTCTGTAAGAAAACATAAAATGTAAAGTCTTAAAACCTACTTAAATTGGACACCCACCAAAATCTCCTCAAATCCTATCTCAGCCACAGCTGCTGATACACCATGAACAGCCTCTGGTGTAATAATGTTTATTACTCGCCGGTCTGTTTCTGTGAGGTCTCTGATTGGTGGACCATTTACCCCACTTTTGCGCGTCCTTCGCGCTGGTGTCGCGGCTTCGAACACTTATTCTGTGCGTAAAGGAAAATATTTAGTGATTTTATGTCTACAATAATGTTTTTACTTATAAAACTTACACAAGATCTTTCCAATACTTCCTCCATTTTGGCCCATCTTTTAAGGCTCCCCTCCCCCTAAGCTGTTCAACTGAACACTTAGTTCTGTCAACTCTTTTAAGCGAAAATGTGAGCCGTCAACAGTTATAAGTCTGCAAATGAAATTGTTTTGCATCGTAGATAAGGATTATTTTAAATTATTTTATATTTATGAATGTATGTATGTACTTACTTGTCATTTGCCAAATCATGCCTTTGCTCCAAAAAATCAATTAAAAACTGTTGAAGCCTTTTGCCCTCTTTTTTTTTTTTGATTTTCCATTTTCAAATTCAAATTTCACTTACAAACTCTCTTGTGATAAATAATTTATCATGTGAAGAAATTTTGACGTTTGTTTTCATTTTTTCACAGAACGAAAATCACATTCGCTGTGAAGATGTGATAATTTTTATCACTTCACAGCTTCACAGTTACAGAATCGACCCCCTGGATAGCTCCAATTTTTTTAGCTATCAAATTTTGTTGACATGGCAATACATGAAAGTACCCACACTGACGTGACAAGACAACAAAAAGCTTGTCAAAAGCGTTTCTGTCGCGACTGCAAAATCGCTTTGGGTTGGGTGACATTTAAAGCTTAAGCCGGGTGATAAACTGTCTTTTTAAATGAAGGGAGGTAAGAGAGGTAGGCGAAGTGCGAAGCCTAATACTAATTAGAAATAAAAGCTACCCGAAGATGACTGCGGATGTAATTCAAATGTTCAGAACTCTATTGGACAATCTTTTGAGTTCTTTAAGCATTCGTATATTATTTTGATTGACTTTGAAAAATTGTTTGATTGATACCCAAGAGGTCTGATATTGGTTATTCTCAGACAGCAAGGATTTCCCATTTGCTATGGAGAAAAATGGATTCCTTGTTAGATCAAAAAGGAATGTATCCTTGTTCTGTCAGTTTTTTGATCCCGAAAAATATGTTCCAAATATTTATTCGAATTTATCTGAAATCTACGATCTCTAGAGAAGAAAGAATATGCTATCTTTTCTGATCGAACAATTTACCTTTTTCTAATGGGAAGACTACATCCTCGTTTTAAGTCTACCACCTATGGTCTTTCGAGGTTCGAATCCCAGAAACACCAGGAAAAAAAATTTTTTGTGGAGGAATTGTCAATTTCTCCGATAATAATATCATGCCAAGAAAATTGCTTTTCGATCAACCATATTTTGAAGAAAACCTATACTTAAAAAAAAAAAAAAAAACAAATTTAACAGGAAGTCAGTTTCATACCTCTGCGGATCGAAATGAGAGAATCCACGCTTGACAAAAGGTGGGAAATGAACCAATTTCAATTTCCAAAGTTTATTCTGTGTGCCAAACAGTCTATTTTTTGTTTTTTTGAAATAAATTTTGGCCAAACTGAAGGACCCAGTGCACCGCGAAAAGAAGCAAGTTTGTGTAAAAAAAATGGTGCAAGTGGACAACTCCCAAAGTCCGTTTCGTGCGGACCGAACAGATTAGATTGTGGTTGTTGTAGCTTAGAGTGTGAGACTCATTCAACGAACTCTTTTCTGGGCTCTGGTTATTGTTAGGAGTTACAGATATTAACCAACTTTTTTTAAACGAGATTGATGACATGGGCTTAGATGACCTCTGATTCTTCCAAAGCCGATGCCGTAATCAATCTTTCGCATTCCAAACTGCCAAATAGTGTTGTCAGTCATTGTCATTGTAATTTTCTGCCAAAGAAAAACCAAAACTTCAGATTTCCAATTTTAAATTCATTCATTTGATGTAAATCAATCAGAAAGAAGAAAACTTAAATTTTCATTTTGTTTCGTCGGGCTACTTTCGTTGCACCTACATATGTTGAATAAGTATTTTTTTCTCATTCTACAATTTTTTGTAACCAAGAAGGACCGATGTTATGTCAGCAATTCAGAAACGATTTAAGCACGTATAGTCTTTCTGTAGGAACTGGTATATCAAGAGAATAGCATTTCTTTAAAAAGGACTTTCTTAAAAGTACTTCTTAGTAAAAAGCCTCATTAAAACGCTGTATACGCACCAATGCAGCTTTATTCTATAAACATCATTTACGTATATTTTTGTTTATTTATCTTAGTTAACTAATCGTTGTTGTTTCCCATATGCGTTGTTTTGCAATCTTTGGCAAACCGGCATATTATGTAGATTCCCAATAAAACACGGCTTATGTAGAAAAGTGGAGTATGTAGTTATATCTAAAAAATCGCAACATCGTAGCAGATTGTATTTGAGCAAAGTTTGATCGTTGGTTACCAATGCTCAAGAATGTGCAAAAAGTTTCAAAGGAAGTTGGGGGAGAGGATGTTTTGTAGACGCCAGAAGTTACAAAGTCTTGGCCGGAAAATCTCCGTCAAAATCACGAGAATGAAAATGCAAAATAACTTTGTTTTTTTTTAGCAAAATGACCTCAAAGTCAAAATTTCGCTCGCGAGGAGCACCCTTAAAAATTGAAAATCTGGCAAACGTTAAACCATATCCGAGATACAGTACAAATTGAACATAACACGAGTCAGGGTACACCAAAGTTAACCTTCTTTTAAATCGTCAAAAAGTGTCAATGTCTAAGTTGAGAAAGGGACTTCACTGTAAAACAATTTTTTCCATGAACATGGCAAGGAATCACATCCCAAAATAAACAACACACGAATTAGTGGACACCCTGTTTATAAATCAATTTGGTTAAATGAGAACGAATGGTTGAACTGCCACCAAGAACTTTAAGATTCATGTAATGTTGTTTATGGACAGTTCCACCAGGATAAACATTTTTTTCGAAATTACTTTGATCAAAGTAAAGTGCAACAACTCACTAATCCCCCCACGCGCAATGTTTTAGGTTCACCTCTGCTTTCGTTGTTGTTTTTTAAATGTATATTTTTAGTAAACTTCTAATAAATTCAACTCTCCTGATTTGTTTATTTATGACCTCCAGTTTCTGATCAAATGTGTACTTAAACATTCTTTGCTTTATTTTTTTTTGTATTTTTTAATTGAGAAATTATTCAAATGTTATTATTTATTGATATTTTTTAGTTGCATTTTTGTGTTGACCTTGGCCTAATGTAGAATTTTTTCTGTTATTGTTTTCAAGTTGGCAAAACAAGTTGACATTTGATTTTGGGTAATTTTTTTTTAAATCTTGTTATTTATGGCAATCAAAATTAATCAATTAATTGTTAGATCCATTGAGAAAGAACAAACAATTTTTATTCGAATGTTTATCTTTATTTTTTGGGTTTTATAAAACAAATAACAAAAAGCTATATGAATACTATGCAATCATTACATTGCGACTGCTTAGAGAATCACTTAACTCTCATCTATTTAAATATTCTAAAATGAACATTTTCACACTAAAATGCAGTACCCAGTTAAATAAATAGAAGACAATAATTACAGGCACGCAAGCGCCTAAGTTTTGAGTTCACATCGAATCGTTCTGGACAAAGCGCATGTAGTGTTACTTGCATTAAGTTGTTTGAATTTGTGGTGGCATTCTAAGCAAAGCTATGGGATGACTTCAGTGAGCCTATAGCTAAGTACTCAATTGAGTTCAATCAGCAAAGTATTAGATGCAAATTACTTAATCCAATTGCAATGAGTTTATGTAAATGATTGGGAAAAACTTTAGTTGAAAAGGGGCAAATGTTTTAGTAACATGCGATAGTTTTGCATAGCGCCTATTTAATTCTTTGTTTGATTTCTTTTTTTTTGACAAAAATGGCGTAAATAGTTTTTCTTTTGTTTTCAACCTAGCTGCCATACTATTTCGTAGCAGGTCTTTTTCAATGAATTTATTAAAAGGAATAAACGAATACGTTCAGAAATTTGAAATTATTATTTGAAGGAAAACATTAAACATAATTTAGGCAGCCCCAGCCGGATACTAAAATGTTATATCAGTGGAAAATATTCAAAGGTATAGTGCTATAATCCGATTCTGTTCAAACATCACACTGCACCGTTCAAATCAAGTCACAGCTCCCACCCCATACTCAAAGTCACAAGTCACAACATTACGACTTGCTCAAAAATTCACAAAGTGTCTAAGTTGTGGTTTTGGAGAAAATAAGCATAATTGTAGGCATTCTGTCAGAAGTTAAAACTTCAAAATTCATGTACCTTTCTCAATTCTCAATATGAAATAAATATTCCCTACAAATGTTTGGGGTGCATTCTTCGCAGTATCCAATATAACCTTCTGTAGAATTTGTTTGGGCGCAAGGGGGGAATATAACTGAAAGCCGCTTACTTGAATATTTTTTATTTTGAATTACACCACATCCGTAATTTGCAGCTTCAAGTGCACATACAGCTGTGGACAACTAATTAGAAACAAATATTGCGTGTTCTTTCAGAACCGTTGCTTCCTTCGATTATTTTTCAAATTCATTTGTTTTCAACAATATTTTCGATTTTTTAATCATTTATTAGGATAAACAAAAAAATATTTGGAAAACTCAACACTTTTCTTCTTTTCCTCCATTTTTTGCAAGAAGGCTCCTTTTGTGGTGGACAACTAATTAGAAACAAAACGAGAAAATGTATTTTGTATCAATATTTTCCAATATTTAAATATCTTTACTTTACAAAACTTTTAGTATTTTGTTGCAAGGCCTTTTTGCTTTAAGACTTCTCGGCATTTTCGCTCCATTGATTCGACAAATCGCCTACAGCGCCCTACGGGTATATCTTTCCAGGCAACAAAATACTTAAAAGTTTTGTAAAGTAAAGATATTTTAATATTGAAAAATATTGATGCAAAATGCACTTTTTCGTTTTTTTGCTAATTAGTTGTCCGCCACAAAAGGAGCCTTCTTGCAAAAAATGGAGGAAAAGAAAAGTGTATTTTATTGTTTATCATAATTAATGATTAAAAAATGCTTATTTTAAGTTTTATAAATTGTTTTTGTTACTAGATTGTAATTCTTTTAATTTTTTACGTTAAGTTTTAAAAGTTGGATCCGTTGAAAACCTCCAATTTTCTATTGGCACTGACTTTCGCAAATTTCTGGCTGTTGTTTTTTTGCTATAGTTTTTGCCCTTAGCTGAATTAGTGCAGTCAATGAAGAGAAAAATAGGGCCTTACCTCCGAATTTTTTTACTGTGAACCGATTTACATGAAATTTTGGAATTAGGCTCATCTTACCCTTAACTTCAAAAGTGAAAATGATTTGAACACCGCCACCACCCTGGGGGTGGTTGCCACCCCTTTTGGGGGGCGAATTTTTTTTCTTCAAAATAACATCGGATATCGATAAAAGGCCTAATTTTAAGCAAAAAATCAAATACAAAGTTTTTCATTAAGTCCAATACTTTTCGAGTTATTGGCAATTGAAAATTCACAGTTTTTTCACGTTTTTCATCTATTTATTGCAAATATCTCCAAAACTATGCGTTTTATCGAAAATTTTATAAAGAACAAAATTGTAGCAGGTAAAACAATGAACAATTTTGTTTTTTATAAAGTATTCTAAGAACAATATTAAGCTAGATATGAAAGATCAAAGCCATTTTTTATTTTGTCTGAAATTTAATCGTTGTGGTCAATGCCATTTAGCGGCGAGCAGATGCATTTTATGCATCTACTGGTTTGTAGGTGTAAACCCGTTTGTTTATGCAAAGCCTAGAAAAAATGTCAGATGCCATCAAATTTGGGGAGCGCTGTTCCCACACGAAATAAGTATCTTTTAATATTATGCGGCCATATTGATTTTTTTCACCAAATCGACATTGTGTCTGGAGCCCCATCTTGCTGAGACCCAATGTACTGTTATTAGGAACTACCGGGTTTTAAAAGTTTTCAAACATTTTCCAAAACACAGTACTATAGTGACGAGTAGCACCTAACTGAGTAGAGACGGAAAGATTCATGTCAACATTTAGTCGTACATCCGAAGTTGTTGAGTGCGATCTGGTCCAGCAAGATTTCTTCTCGGCTCATCGAATACTGCACCTCGATCCTCAAACCATACAGGCACCAGCTTTTTATGTTTTTTAAAAAGCTGTATAAGATTCATTCAAATCTATAGAGCGGTTTTTGAGTGACAGTGGTCACCAGTTCAAAAAACATAGTTTTGAGAAAAGCGCATTAAAAGTTTGACAGTCCATATCAGATCGCTCGAGAGCCTTTTATTCTTCGCTGAATAACTCGAAAGATATTTTTTGGATTCACTTCAAACTTTCAGAGAAAATGCAAAAAAAAACAAAATCAATTTTTTGGAAATTCTGACTATTAGGGGTAGGGGGAAGTCCCCTTAACGAATCTATCTTATCAACCTAAATTTTGATATTTTCTTTACCTTTGGTGTACATCAAGGAAATCATAGTCTTCTCTTCATTCTCGCTATCAATGCTTCCGTTTCTTGTGACAAGATTTGCTGATGATGTTACAATTTTCAAAACGATAAACTCGATCCCTTTTATCTTCAAACCGATTGATCGATTTACTATTTCGTAACATACGAATAAAAAAGCCACAAGACACAACGTTGTCACCTGTCAACCGCTTCAAATGCCATAGCCTGACTGTCTAGCGCCTAGCATCCGTATAGTTGTCTTTATCCGAAAACATTTTGTGTCTAGTGAAAAGCTTTAAGGACCTGGGGCTAGATTCTGTAACGTTTTAGACGACTAACGTCTGACTTTTAGGCACCCACCGACTGTTTATGACCCTGGAAAAGATGCCAAAATTTGTAGGACGATAGTAATATAGCTTTCCACTGAAAGCAAGATTATATGAAAAAAATCTTTTAACGATGCAATCTACGAAAGACTATTGAACGATAATCGCCTGAAAAATTACGGAATCTGAGCCCTGGGTGTTTGTTTTACTTTTTAACTGGACTTTGCTGAATATCTTCTTCTTCCTTTTTAACGTTGCAAGCATCGTGATCTCGAACGGATCACCACCACAGCTCTTCCACTTAACTGCTTTATAGTGAACCGCTCTTGGGGTACATGAAAAAATGTTTAAACGAGTGTAAAGGCCCTTAAATTACCCTTGCATTGTATAATTATTGTTTAATTTGGCCTCATCGAGTGCGCTTCTCTAGTATAGCCACCTTTTTATGAGACTCGTAGCTCACGCATCGAGGCAACACAGCATAAATTCATTGGATTCGTTCTGAAAGGCTTTCTCTCCAAATTCTCGCTTTTGGGGTAATCAGTCCCAAATATCAGGCCTTTCTTCATAAAGTTCTTGCATTCGGGCCACAAATGAGCTTGATAATAAAAATACCGAGTATGTTTATTTGAGCCGAACTCTGGAACTCCATGCAATCAATCACAGGAACTCAGAAACTGGCTCTGAAACATCTAAAACTTTTCCATTGAGACGCTGGCTGTTAAGTAGAATCCCACCGGACACACATAGACAAATAATTGGCTTATAAGGGCAATGTAGACATTATGTATAGCAAATCAAGGTTTCACCCTCCTATCAGGGAATCAGGGTGTCAGCTATGAAACAGTCCATTTGTTCATTTATTAATGCGAAAGCACCCGCTGTCCTTTGTTTTATAAATGCTAATGGCTACTGATAATTATAACGGGGATGTAGCTCAGTGGTAGAGCGTTCGCTTTGCATGTGAAAGGCCCCGGGTTCGATCCCCGGCATCTCCAAGTACTTTTTTTTTATTTTTACATTTCAATTCTGCAAACTTCTTTGAAGCAGAATTAAGAAACGAGTTCATTCACCTGAGAAACGAAAATGCGTTTTAATAATCTGTTTGCATCTGTTTGTAGGAAATTGTTTTTTTTTCCCGACATTTCAACCGTTGAATATTTAAATAATTTATGTGTGGTGTTGGTGATGATGACAAAATGAAAGGAAAACGATAAAATCTTCTGTGCTTTGTTTGAGTTAAGAAGAATTCACAAGAAAAACTTGCTAATGCGACTGTCAAATGTAAATGTGCTTAAACTTCGGAAATTTGTTAGTGCAATCAATTTGAGTGTACCTAAAAAGACTGCGAATTTATGTTCGTCTTTGAGGTTTGAATTTAAGGATTTTGGGTTCGGCTTTGTGTGACAAGTGAGACGACTTCTTCGAATTGGAAATTAAGTGATTTTGATCTCACAATCAGTATTTTGATGAATTGAATAAATGAATAGTTGGTGTTTTTAATTAATTTTGCTATGCGACTAATTGAGTATAAAATGGATTGAAATAGAAGATGTATAGATAGTAAAATAAATATGAACCAATAAAAAATGTTGTGAATTGGTGGAAAAGAGAGTGGCAAGTGGGTTAGGACTTACCCCATTCTGTTTAAAGAAGAATACAAGAACTTAAGCAATACTTTATGTGTGTAAGTAAGTGTAGCGAGACAAAAATTTAGAAATAATCGGATTTATGAACTCCACGACAAAATTTCTGCTTCTAGAGTGTAAGGTTTTAGCTTTTAGGATAGAGAATTTCTGATATGCAGAGTTTGCTATGCATTGGGCGCGTTCAAGAACCTATCGGATAGCCTATCTTCGATACCTTTTTGAACGATATAGATATCTTTTTCCAGATTGCTGCAGACAACAGCTGTGAAATTAAAATTTGGCTTTTGAAAACAGAAAAACATTCAAAACATCATTGCTAGACGATTATAACTTGTTTTTTTTTTCGATTTCCTATGCGTTTTAAATGACTCTTATGCTGAAATAAATGTACAACCAAAACAAAAAGTCAACATGAAAAGAAATAAAAATAAATTTTCTATCAGCTGATCACTTGAACAGAAAGGTAAACCAAAAATACTCGGATACCTTTAGATAGCTTTTTAGTTGAAATGGGTGTGTGACTCTGCTAAAAGTTTAACAAGTAAACAACAACAACAAGATATCAGGATACGATTCTCGAACACCCCTATTGAAGAAAGGTTCCGCAAACATTTCGCTTATTTCAAACAAAACGAACAAGAAAATTCGAGCGCTGCACAGCAAAAAAAAAGTTACTCGATAACGCGAGAAGTAAAGCCAAAAGCACATGATTCAGTCACGTATTACTCGATCAGGTATGCACTATTTCTACCCCTGGTTTTTTACCTGGAGTTGATTGAATTAAATCAAAGAAATAAAAAGAAAGGTAAGGAAAAACAAGAGATTAAGTGACCTCAACTGGAAAAATTTGAGCTATGCTCAGGTACGAAAAATGGGTTCATCAGTTAGCTGTTGTACTCTTCTTTAATGTAGCTTATATGAAATAACTTTTATGATTCTAAAAAGTCATAAAGCCCATTTAATGCCACTTGCTTTAGTCTCTTTACTTAAAAGCTACTATATAAGCTTTAAACACTTTTAATATAAGGTGTGTTTTTGTAGCGGCTCAGTAATTCTATAATCAGCTTGACAATAGGTTTTTGCCACTGAACACAAAAACAAATCAATGCTAAGCACGTTTAACTCATTGCGATTCGATTTTGTGTTGAGTAGTAAAGTACACTGCTGAGCTGATCATAGATTTGCTGAGTTGTGACAAAAACACATCTTACGTCTCTTTAACTTTGTGTCGACAAAGTACGGAATTGAAACTCATTGCAAATTTTAAAATATGCAAGTGCTTCTCAGCCAAAATGCGCAAACGAACATTCGTTTAGTTATTTTAATTTCTAATTTTGATGGAGGTGAAATCCCCATTCATTCGGCTCAAAGGACCTTTCAAAATAAAGCGTTTTTGCAGTCATGACAGCTCCATTTTTTGTAGTTGTAAAAATTATACTAGTATTAGAATACCCACAGCGAAGCGACAAAAAACGCTACGTTTTCATAAACCGTGCGGAGGTGAGGCTTTTAAGAACTCATAAAACTTATAATGATGTATGTGTATTGGAACTGTGAATCTATTTCAGAGTTCAAAGGCTATTTACAATTCAGGAATACTTTCTGTAATTGGACATGAGTAGTGTTTTTAAAAGTTTTTTTAAAATATTTTATCAAAACTTTTGTCAATTGATTGAAATAAAAATCAGACTTTAATCTAACTGCCGTTATTGAAAGTACCTTAATCGTTGCACTGTGAAAAATAAATAATCATCGATTTGAAACATAAATACATGTTTTCCTGATTTGCTTATAACTCGGCAGTTAAAAAGCAAAAATTGAAACCCAAACAACTAGTCCCTACATACCCTATTACCATTGTATATAGAAACTATAGTAAGTTCATGAATCGATTTAACAGTGCTTTGGACCGGACGAGCATGGTGGCGCAGCATTCGTTTCTCTACACACAATAGTAAAACAAATTGCTTGGAATGGAGACTGCTAAGTTGGCACGGAGACCACCAGCCAAAAAGTCTACATAATAATACTATAGTTTCTGTATACAATGCTATTACCAAAAGCATCCACTACACAAACCATTTTAGTAGATTGTGCAGTACAATAATCTAGTACATTTCATGAAAAACAAAAAGAGTTGACGTTTTCAACTCTTTTGCCTCTTTCTTTCCAATTGTTTTGTTGACAGCTGGTGAATATGTTTCTTTTTGGCACGTGCATAATCCGCAGTGCCCGCCGCGCCGTGCGCCGATGAAGTGACTTTTGACGTTTATTTTTTACCTGTCAGTTCGACTTTTTCTGGTGAAAGGTGAAAGCCGAATTTTCTCTTTATTTCTAGACAAGTGTTTTCAGTGTTTTGTTTGAGCTAAATCAAATTAGAAAACTATCAAATAAATTAACAACAGTCAACGAAATAAAGTACAAATAACTTACCACAATGTATTGCCTTATAACCGCGAATATGTGCAAAATGCGCCAAATGAACAAAATACGTACAGCTGTATTGAAATTGCCTGGGTACTTGCGTACGCAGCAATTAACTACAACTCAGGTTGTGTTTAAAGGGGTGAGTTATCCTTGTTGTTTGTGACCTTGTAAAAGTTCAATCATCCGTAAAACATCAATAAAAAAAAGCCCGAGTTATCCAATGAGTAGTGAATTTTGTGGTCGGAATGTGGCTCTTAATTAAATCGATGTATGTATGTATATTGCAAAAAATCGAAGAGATTTCATACTCACGCACGCACTAACACAGTTTTGCTTTCGCTAAAGGTACCCATCCATGGGGAACCAAATAACTCATTACCCTGAACAGTCGAGTAATAATAAACGTTCTTAGTGAGAGCACATGAAGAGTTAGTAGTTTGATAAGTCTAATATGTACTTCGTAAAATGCTTTAGGAAAGCACAAAAAGCTACATTCTATTCGTTCCATTTGTCCATTAAAAAAAGAGATTAGATTGTAATTGACTTGACTATGTAATCTAAAAACTATGCTTAGCGGTAATCATTATTTATTCACTCAAATTTATCTCCAGATGATAAAAGAGTATGTTAGTTGATAAATATGTGCCACCAATGTTGAAACAACATTTACCCATTCAAAAATAAAAGTTAGGTATTCGTTCTGGAAGTACATCTACATATGTACCTAGCTTGACGTCGCTTCATCTTTGAAGAGTAGGTTCACGTTAGACATAACAATACACAACCTATCCATGTATTGCTTGCATTTTTAGGACAACGGATATTGTTAATATTTTCGCTATTGGGTTTCTTATCTTTGGCTATACTTTATCCAAAATCGATTACCAAATCTTCTTCACATTGCTCAGAAATGTCAGGTGCAAAAACAACGTGTTTGTATCCTGAAAAATGCGACTTAGACTGTGTAATTTTTTGTTTGAACCCTCTCTAGACAAAAACTAGATCTATTTTAAGTACGGGTTCAGACTTCAGAGCACAGCAAACCCAAGATTGAAAACCGGTAATTTGATTATCACGGCAGTTTCATGTTGATTCTTGGAACCTTGATTGAAAGTTGTATCCTTAAACGTTCCTGTCGTGAAGATGTTCTTCACAAATCAATATCTTTCCAGTGCTATGAAATTTTTGCACGCATCTTCGAAACTTGGAAGTTGTAGGTCACTGGTAGTTGTCAAATGTCAACTTTTATGCTAGTAAATGGGTTCCGCTTAAGGATTTAAGCTCCCTTTCGTCTTTGTCTTTGCAGTATGATCCTTGGCAGTCTCCAAAGTGATGATTCGGGGATTCTTCTTGTTCGTTTTAATATCCGCATTGATGGGCGATCTCTGCAAATAGTATCTTGAGGTGTTTCTTCAGCCTGCAATGTCCAGTTAGGAGACCAGCTATTATTCTTACATTGTTTCTGCTTTGATTTATTACGTTTATATATTGTTTCACTTGAAGGTACTAAATAGAAGCTTGGCTTGACGCATTTCCTTTCATTCCTTCATGTTCTGGTACCCAATAGATTGTTACTTTATTGCTACTGCTACTGCAATTTCAATTTGAGGTAATTTTGTAGAACCTTAAGGCTTTAATGGCACTACATTTGACTTATCGTCATTATTGCAAAATGCTTGTTCGTGTAATTTCTATCAATGATCACTTGAGCGAATTTGCATATTGCCTGAAATATGCTTGAAAGTTGTCCCAAAAAGACTTCTCTTATTTCCCTTGCTTTTTAACAATCTGGGTACCATTTTTGCATGGGCCTTTATTGATAAAGTATCTTTTTATTACTTTGTTATTAACTTTATGAATAACTTTAAAATGTTTTCATACACAGTGCGTTCATTAG
The DNA here is from genome assembly GCA_914767635.1 of Melanostoma mellinum. Lineage (NCBI taxonomy): Eukaryota > Metazoa > Arthropoda > Insecta > Diptera > Syrphidae > Melanostoma > Melanostoma mellinum. Next base: position 172,908,302 of record OU612059.1, on the reverse strand, counting down.
AGAAACTAGGAGAGATTTAAGTAGATTGATTCTAGTTATTTGTAAATCGTAATGTAAAGAAAAGACTGTGTCGCTTAAGTATTCCATACAATGGTTGAGCGACTCATAAACGGGCCGAAGGTCGGACTGATGGACGTTCCTGTTGATTAGGGTGTCGCGGTAAAAATTGTTTGAGGGGATAAAAGCAACTGACTAAAGGTTTGTTCGTTGAAGCCCTGGGGTTGCCCTGTGGTCGCCACAAAGCCTTTTTAAAAACCTAAACTCGCCCTGAATGTCAAACTGAGTGTTTTTTGAACCTTGGGTTGAACCTTTTGGGTTGACCTGGATTTGCCCTCTACTCGCCCTATGTTTTTGCTGGGGCCAGTTGAGCGCTGTCAAATGGAATTTGTTTTTATTCAAATGACAGGGATGTGTGATGATTTTGTGGTTAAGCGTTTTTTGAGGACTGGAAACCCCAGGTTTTTTTACAACTCATAGGGTTGTCAAGGAAACCTGGGTCAACCCTAGGTTAAGTTCAAAGAACGAACCTTATTTCGCTGGAACCCTGTTTGTAGTTTGGGTAAGAAAAGCAATAAAAGAGAGTAAGCAAGCTAACACTACGATGATATCCCAGAGTATCAAATGATCCTACAATTCAACTATCGCCTATTGCTTAACGATATCTTTTCCTTAAGTAGGCAGTAAGTTGTTTGACATTGGACTAGACATGGGAACTATACTAAGTTTTGGAAAGATGTAGGCTTTTTAAATTAAATTTTTTTTTAATCTCGTTTTAAGAAGCCCAAGCATTTAGCAATATTTTTTAGCTACTTCAAGATTAAGGTTTTTTTAAGGCTGGTAGAGGTACCCTTCATGGATAATGGAAATGGAGAAACGTTAAACTTTAGCGGGAACAGACAGAGAGAGACATTGAATTGCTGCACTACCCTTTAGATATTTAGTTTTTCCGCTAAGTTTGTACTCAAAATTTGGTTACAGCTTACCTTGTACAGTTACTCTAGTTATATCAACGCAGCGGGTTAAGAAATTTATGACTTGCTACTAAATCGGAACCGCCGAACCGCAGTTTTTGTCGCATCTTATGCAAATCACCCTGTCTACTCATCTTGTAAGTAATCTTTCCAAAAGTCACTGTGGCGTATGAGCACTTTTTCAGAAAAACTAGTGAATAGGGCTTAGTAGATTTTCAGTATCACAACCCTAAAAACAGTGATATAACGCAGAGTTTCAAGATGTTCCTATAAAAACTTTTATATCTATTTTTGAAAAATATACGAAAACTGTCCATTTCCACCAAAATTTTTGAGCTGTAAGCTGTAAGATTTCCGTTCCTTGCAAACTTCTATTTTTTATAAATAAAGTTCATTGAATAAAGTAAATACATATTTGGTTAAAAATAACAATCTTAGCTTAGATGTGATATAAAGGGTGTCTTTTTAGAGGTATAGAACTTTGAATTGGAATAAAACAAAGATGATTTTTTTATATTGATATGAAATTTACTTTATTCGGAAGACAATCTTCTTGCATTATTAAATTGCAACATTAAATGTGATTTCTGGCATATGACCGCCAAGGCTGGCTCGGACGTATTCTAATCTGTAGGTTCAATTTTCGATGACTTTTTCCAACATTTGTGGCCGTATATCGGCAAAAACGCTTTGTGACATGTTGCGCTGTCTTGCTGCAACCACAACTCCTGCACATCATGGTTGTTCAGTTGATGAACGAAAAAATCAGTAATCATCGCTCTATAGCGGTCAACATTGACTGTAATGTTCAGGCCAGCATCGTTTTTAAAGTATTACGGACCAGTTATTCCACCAGTCTATTCATGGTGAAATGCCAAACCAAACTAAACATACATCACTTTTACTAGGCAGCTGACAAAAGTGCTGCCAATATAAAGTTCTAAACCTCTAAAAAAACACCCCATACATCGATTTAAATGAGAAGAAAGGGTTAATCATCAAAAAGAAAAGCAAATAAATTGCCAACTTGTTATAGTATAGAGGAGCTCTACGATCTACATCTTCAGCTCGTTTAGACATACTTCTCCTTAATCTCATACCCCTCGGTATCTACAACAAACAAGTAGACGCGAGCGCAGAATGTCTGTCGATGAGACAACAACATAATCGGCCATTGAATCATTCTGAACTTATTCCAATCCATCCTGACTACACCACGAAAAAAATTGTTTTCGACTTAGCCCAACTTATATTTTACTCGCTATCTCAACTCAGCCCAACAGGATTATTTAATTTGAATAAGGATACTTAAGATTTTTCAAAAACCAATTTTCGGGGACTTATTCAGAGCAAACCCTGGGCTAAACAAACAAGCCTTTTAGTTCCTAGCCTTACCTACACCAGGGCCAATATTTTGAGTTCGTTGAGCTCCAGGTTGTACTTGGATTAATGAGATAAAGTTTAGCCTGTTTACTAGTTTATCACTATGTACTTTCATACATAGCGTGGCCCCGGGGTTTGAGGCATTTCTTTGCCTTGAATGGAAAGGACCAACAATTTTTCTGCCGTTTTCGAACTGATTTATGAGGAAGAACTTTTCATGGCAATGAATCTACCATCGGCTGACTTGTTCCTCGTAAAAGGCTATACCGGTAGAAAAACATTTTTGTTCTCTGCTGGAATTCAAACCATGAATCTCCGCGCGTTTCAGGAAGACATGCTAACTTTTACACCTCGGGCATCACCAACTTAAACGCAATAAAAATAAGAATAGACAATACTATTTGTACATGGTTCTTCTGATGCTTTTGAAATTTGTTTTTTGATTTATGAACGCCAAACGAATTTTATTTAAGTGGATATTGTCTAAATAATATTCGTTGAAATGTTCCTGATCGTATTTTTCCTAAGCATTGGTTCAGTTTTATTAGAAAGGATAGCGCTGGTTCACAAGAGAAAACTTAAATCCAATTTGCTCAAATTTCTTGCAAACCTGATATGTTGTTTATTATGCAAGATAATAACATTTGAATTCAAAACAAATTATTTGTGAGTGAAGGAAGCTCGAACGAACCAACTAATGTACGTTCGAACTCACTCGCACTTGTTGAAAGCAGTAAACCTATAACAAGAAAAGATATTAAGTATCTTTTCCCTGATCTGGAAGTATTTGTCCAGCACTATATTTCATAAGCAAATTCCATCGACCCATATGCTAGCCTAAAATCTACTTTGATGTTAACAAACAATACGTGAATAAGTTACTATCAGCAATTCATGAATTTGTTCCGATTTCCGAATTCTGATTCAAAAACTAAAATACTAACCTATTTTTTGCACATGAGACTACTTGCACAATAGTTCTGTTTTGGCGTAGTTTTTTTCGGCAAATACATTCGAGAAAATTCGCATAATGTGTATTACTCACTCACATGAGGAACTGAGGAAGTTGAGTTTAAACCTAAAACATGTGAAGTGAATCTTGTTCTGCCTCTGGTTTATCTTTGTTATTTGCCTTTGCAAGTTTCTTCAGTGTTCAGTTTCAGTCTCTGTGTACAGCTGACGGCGAACGCGACGCACGCTGACGACTACGACGTTTGATGTGCTTGAGATACTCTAAAAAGAGCTTTTCAAGATAAATAAATTTTTATTTTTAAACCGAGAAAAATGTGTGTGTGTTCGGGAAATAGTTAATCAAATTTGACATTACCAGACCATGACTGTGGTGTAATTTGTGTAAAAATCCAGATACTCATCTAACCGGTCGACTTTGTTCTTCCAAATCCTTTAAACTTGTTCTATTTTGAACTGAACCAAGGTCATCTCATCAGCCATCAATAGTGCAACGACGTACCTCAAACGAATTGAAACTCACATGTGCGTGTCATTGAACCTTCAACAAAAAGTATTTTGGTTAAAACAACGTGTGTTTTTCAAGGGTGATATTCTCATTTGGCACTAGGAAAGTGTATCGCTAGTGTTTAGATTCGGCTAATTTATAATTCAGGTTTCGGTCGTATCTGTGACAATTGCAAATAACTTGATATCGGGGGTTTCTTTTTTTTCATTGTTTGTTCTTTGTATCATTTCGCATGTCGTTTTACTTTGACAGTTCTTCTTGAGTGAAATTTTTTGCAATCCTCTCCCATTCGAACTCGAACAATTTTGAGTGTTTTTAAATTTTAATAAAAAAAAAATTGTATGAAGATGCATACTCGTCGGCGCAAAATTAATGGTCTTAACTAACTTGATGGGCAACTTTTACAGTGTTTTGCTTAAGTTTGTTTGACCTTTCAGTTTGTTGTGATTTAATTTTTTGTAAAATTTGTTTGTCATTCGTCAAAAACCATTCAGTCTATATACAAATACATACATGGTAAAAATGTCTGATAGATTTTAAAAGAAGCATAATACGGTCATACGAAAAAGTGTTTAGTTCTGCAAGTTGAAGAAAATAAGGCAACGCCTGTATTTATCAAGAATGGTTGAGGACCTCAAGAGAGAAGTCCTTGTGACTGATGTAAACAAAACTTATGATCAAGTAAGTCATTCGTTTAATAAAAAGCTTCATGTGTGTGAATGAATTTGCTTTGTGTTGAATGTTTAGAAGTTTGTGTAATGTACCAATGTATGTGTAATAGAATGATTATGGTGAATGTATAAAAGAATGGATAAAAGACACGTGAATGGCTCTTCTTTTGAATACACCTAGGTCAAGAAAGACATTCGGCCCTAGCAATGTATCCGGTCGGAGAGGAACATTTTTCGATTCTGTACGATTGGGAGGCTTTTGCTTTGAGGTATTCTCCCGAATACCTGTTGAAGTGTGATCAAGTGCTTTATATCTGGGACTCCAAACAGCTTACTAAAATTTTTTTCCTGATTCCGTCAAACGTTGCGATGATTCTCCGCTCCCAAAGGATACCCCGCTAGGCCCGATCAGATCTAGAACAGAGCAGTGCAGTTTCAATAGCCACATAGCCAACAGAATTAAATTGGAATCTTTGTTTCATATCAGAAAAACCTGAACATGGCTTACAATTTTCTAAAAAGTGAATCTTCAAGTGTCACCTAGAGCCCCAGTGCAATGAGCTCTAATGAATTTTCAAGAACACGTGGGCGAACTTATGCAGTGACTTTAGACTCTAAAAAGACCATTCTACATTTTTCATCTTCTAAGAAGAATCCCCAGATCTGTGCTTAGTTTGTGGAGGCATCTAATTTAAGATGCATTCAGAGTTCTGACTTATCTTTGGTTCTTTTCGCGTAGGAATCATTTCATCTTCAACAATCAGCTTATTCTTTAAAAATAAATTAATAAGGTGAAGCAACAGAGCGAAGATCCTAGAGCATTTTTCGCAACCGTAGCCTTTGTGAGGGAATGGGAGAGACCTACAATTTTTTATTGATTGCTTGCTGTTCATGGCAATGAATTCTCTATCGGAGGGACTTGCCAATGGCGATACCTGCGAAAGACATTTTTGCTTCTGTTGGGATTCGATCCACGAACCTCGCCGATAACTGGCAGACATGTCAACCACCACGCCACGGCTACCAGTTATTCTTTATTTCGTCGAAAAAGAGTTCATTATTCCATATGTAAAAAACTAAATAAAAAGCCTGGCCCAATGGAGCAGAGAGTCTGGGAACATAGCGCATTTCTCTCAACTATACCTTGTGAGGAATGGAGGGGACTGCACAGTATTTCAAATCAATTTTCTCTCTATAATCGCAAATAAAAAGTAATCGATACCATCGTCATCAGCACCCTGCAATTATCTTTTGTAGCTATATACGGCACCTGTAAGTTTTTTTTTAAATATTTAATAGAAGGTTATTATTTTTGACGAAAATAAAAATACTAAAATCTCAAAGTAAAGATAAAAAAAAAAAAAAATTATAGTATGATTCATGAACATGGTAATTTTCTGCCATTCAGACATCTACCTGCTTCAATATTAGCTCTGTTCACACTGTACAATTAGTTGGACAGACTTCGTTTGATAAAAGTTGGTTGGTCTGATGTAGTTTGCGTTCAAACTTATCAAGCTTATCAACTTTATGTCACATACCCTTCCACTCGTTCACACTATTAAGCATTGGTCGTTCAAGCTCAAGTCTGTCCAACTAATTGTACAGTGTGAACTGGGCTATTGGTGAAATGCAGCTTGAAAACTCCGCGTTCACAAATGGTTACTTGATTGATAATAACACTCAAGGCCCCGGCCCATAGAACGCGGTGCGTGCGTGCGGCACCGCTTCCAACTGACAGCTCGATTAAATACACACGTTCTTATGAGAGGTGACCCATAAGCACCGCGAGCAACGCGCCGAACGCGCCGAGTAGCCGAACTTCTATTTTGCCGCGGCTCTCACGCGGTGACAGAAGAGAGACATGCGCAGTCACAACCAATTTAAAGTTTTCTCTTAGGGGCCGATTATAGCTATCATTGAATCGTATCATGGGAAATGTTTGAATAGATTTTTTGGACGTTATCTTTTGGCCAGGAACGTAAATTATGTACCAATCGATCCGAAATCACTCAAAGAATTTTTTTTGACAAAAAAAAGTTCAAACGCACATTAATTTTTTTCTAAAAATGTAAATTTCTATTTCCATGATGAAAATCAATTTTTCGAAACAGCTGACTCGTAGTGTCAAAAAGTGAAACAAATCGTTCCAGTTTGGAGAGTTTCGATTTCTCTCGTTTCACATGATGGAATTCTGTCATGTTTTTTTTTCGTCATGAAATCAATCAAATGAAATAAATTTCTGTTGGTTGGTGGCAATCTTCAATGATGGAATTAAAATGATAGCTATAACCGACTTGCCAGAAAATTCCAATGATTTGGTAAAATGATGGGCATTCAATGATAGCTATAATTGGCCCCTTATATGGAAAAAGTGACAAGAACCTATCGGATACCTATCTCGGATAGCCGTATCTTAGATACCTTTTTGAACGATCGACAACAGACAACAGCTGTGAAATATTAAAATTCGACATTTGAAAACAGAAAAACATTCAAAATATCATTGCTAGACGATTATAACTTATTTTTTTCGATTTCCCACACGTAAACAACAACAACAAGCTATCCGGATACGATTCTTGAACGCCCCCATTTTGACTAAATTTATCTGTCAAAACACCGCAACGGATTCTATGGGTCACCCCTATCAGTTGCGCGCGGCAAAACCCACCGCATCAGTTGCCGCGCCGCTTCTACCGCACGCACCGCGTTCTATGGGCCGGGGCCTTCAAGCCCTTTTTGACCTAGCTATGATGATAATAATGGGGATGCCCGTGGCATAATGGTTAGCGTTCCTGCCTGTTACATGAGGGTTCCCCTTTCGCAAGGAATTAACAAGTTCTTCCATTGTTATTTTGATATAGGGAAAAATGTATTGATTTATCACATCAGGGTATGGTTTCTACCCTATTATTTTATGATGATAGAAAAGCGACGAGATATTTTCCAGCAATGTTCCACAATGCAGGTCTTTCAATGTTGCGCTACTGCAAACAATAAAACTTCTATCTAAGATGTTCGTCTGTGTGAATGGTTATCAACTCTTTTTTTGTATTATAGCTTTGGATTTTTTCATGGCTGTGATATTGTTCTTATTTATTATTCATTGAGTTATTTTTAATAGTTTTTCAAACCTCCTACTACCCTGGATAACTGACTTCAACCCCAAGAGGTCAATATTGATCACTTTGGAAACCTATGCCTCAGGTACTATTTGAGTTGCCATATTGCAAATATTATGCACACAAAAGTCCATTATGGTTGTTCAAAGTGTTTTTGAAAGCCTGATGAAGCATTTCGTTCGGATATGACATAAGACTGTGCGCACTTCATGTCTCTCATAGTTGGGTCTTCATTGTTCAAAGCCACAAAATTTTATTCCGATATCTTTGAAGGTTTGAATAATTGTGCGAAATGTACTTTTTACCCTTTTTGATTTCTTAATGATATATATATGTTTATACTATCGGAGGACTCAACAATCCTCGAAGGCGATGTCTGAAAAATATGTTTTTTATTCTTTGACGTTTCCTGGACTCTCTTACCTCCTACATAACAGGCAGACGTGGTAACTTTTACGTCATACGAAAGATTAACGATAAAGAAAAAAATAGGGTGTCCAAACAGAGCGAGGAGCCCTTGGGCCTAGCGCATTTCTCACAACCATGCCTTGTAAGGGAATGGAGGTAAAGATGGTCTTGTTGTTTAAGATGCAAACGATTTTTGAAGGGTGCCCTGACTTTGGTTTTTGGTAGATCGATCCGAAATTTCTTAGCAGGTGGTATAGATTTCTTAAAATGAAATTGAATTGTCTCCATAATAAGAATTGTTTCCCTGTATCCTCACACTGAAATCGCAATTGCGGGCGATTTCAATGTACACAATTCTGGTTGGCTTCGACATTCTGGCCAGACAACACCCGAAGGAAAGTGTGTTGAGATCTTCGCTGAGTTTAACCAGTTAACTCAACTTGTTGATGAACCCACTCGGGTTCCAGATATTGAAGGCCATGCGGCCAACACTCTTGACTTATTTCTCACTTCTCATCCCGAAAAATACAGGGTTGTAGTATCATCTCCTTTAGGCAAATCGGACCATTGTGTCATATCGGTAGATTTTTCGCTTTCCGTCACGGTAAAAAAAGATAAAGTCCCCAAAAGAACTGTGTGGCAATATGAGAAAGCCAATTGGGACGGCCTGAATAATTTTTTTCGAAATTTTAATTGGTCATTGTGCTTTCTCGACGGAAACGTTGATGCTTCAGCTGATATGATATCTAACGTAATTCTCAACGGCATGAGAAATTTTGTTCCTCACAGAACAAAAAGTATCACCCCCAAAGAGAATTCGTGGTTTGATTCAAGCTGTAAAGGGGCGATTAGGGATAGAGAAAGAAGTTTTCGTAGATTTAAAGACAACCCCACTGTAGAAAACCGAAATTTGTTCAAACGGGCCAGAAATATCTGTAATGCTCAGATACAAAGGACTAAGTTTTTACATGACCAAAAAGTAAGGCAAAAAATACTATTGTGTCCAAAAGGAAGTAAAAACTTTTGGTCTTTTGTGAAGAACATTAAGAACTCGACCACGTCATCGGTCCCAACGCTCGTCTTCAATGACTCTCCGTATGTCAGCTCCATCGACAAAGCCAATTTGCTGGCAGCTCAATTTGCTGCCAACTCGACACTTCCTCATAGCATAGTGGCTCCACCTGAGCTCGAGTCTGCAAATTCTTTGATGAAACAGATATTTTTTCGAACTCGCTCGGTTCCGAGAGTCCTCAAAGATCTCAACATACATAAATCCGCTGGTCCAGATGGTATGCCCGCCGTTATTCTGAAGAGGTGTTCTTCTACGCTGGCAAAACCACTGCGTAAACTTTTCCATCTTTCCTATTCTGCTGGGATTTTTCCGAGCAGATGGAAAACTGCATTTGTCCAGCCGGTCCCTAAAAAAGGCGAATCTTCCTCCCCTTCCAATTACCGTCCAATTGCACTAACGTCCCTTCTTTCCAAGGTCATGGAAACGTTGATAAACCGTCAACTTATGAAATATCTTGAAGAACGAAAGCTTCTTAATGACCGTCAGTACGGCTTTCGTAGCAAACGGTCCACTGGTGATTTGATGGCTTATCTCACTGAAAAGTGGAACCAATCTTTACATTGTTTTGGAAAAAGTAAGATTATTGCGCTTAATATTTCTAAAGCATTTGATAGAGTTTGGCATCAGGCTCTTTTATCGAAAATGCGTGCTTTTGGTATCGATGAGTCTCTTCTTCGTTGGATTAGAAACTACCTTTCCGACCGTTCAATACAAGTTGTGTTGGATGGTTTCAAGTCTGATACCCACTTCATAAATGCTGGTGTGCCCCAGGGCTCCGTTTTGTCTCCGACTCTCTTCCTCATTTTCATTAATGATCTCTTGTCTGAAACTTCTAATCCACTTAACTGTTTTGCTGACGACTCGACCCTCAGCTTTTCATATTCGTTTCCAAATTAACGTCCCTGCTCTTCGGATGTGAAACTGGAACGGTTGCGTATGATAAGCTCATTGAATTCTGACCTTGACAGCATTGTTGCATGAGGTATTATGAACCGAGTAGAATTCAATGCTTCGAAAACTCAATGCTGTCTCTTGTCGTTGAAGCTTAACATTCCCCCATTGCCATTATCCATGAATGGTACCTGCATCGAAGAAACCGAAAAGGTGTCAGTACTTGGTATGTGTGTTAACGATGACCTTCGTTGGAATGACCACATATTTGAAGTCGCCAAAAATGCTGCAAAATGCTTAGGCTTCTTGAGACGATGTAGGAAGTTCTTCACCCCTTCTGATCTGGCTACAATTTATAAGGCCTTCATCCGCCCAAAACTGGAGTATAACTCCCATATCTGGTCAGGTGCTTCTCAAACATCCTTGCACCTCCTTGATAGGGTACAAAATAGAGCGTTGAAATTGATAGGTGATAGTTCAATCGTAGAATCAATTGATTTTCTTGAACATCGTCGAAACGTTGCCTGTCTCACTCTTTTTTTATCGCTTTTTTCATAAGCAGTGCTCTAGTGAAGTAGCCAGTTGCATTCCTCCCCTGAAACAATTTAGCCGCAACACCCGCCTCGCTAGGAATGTTCATCAGTTTTACCTTGAGCCCAACTTCGGGCGTACAGTCAAGTATAGAGATTCGTATTTCAGTCGCACCACCCGAATGTGGAATGCTTTACCTGGCTCAGTATTTCCCCTTCATTACGATTCGCAAAGATTCAAAAGCAACGTGCATCGGTGTCTCCTTTCAAATCCTCTCCTATTTTCCTAAATGCTCGCACTGTGTTTAACAACATTATAAGAGTATTCATAACCCCTTGATATGCGCGTTAATTATAAAAAAAAAAAAATAATATGTTGACCCAGTAAAACCAGGGCCCAGATTCCATAACTTTTGAGATGATTATCGTTCAATCGTGTGTCATCGATGTAATTTCACTTTCAATGGTTGATGGATAGTTATTTTACTACAGTCTTACAAGTTTTGGTAGATTTGTCAGACTAGACTATAGTCTAATTTAGACGTTAGTCGTCTAAAACCTTACGGAATTCGGGGCCTGTGTTTTTTGAAAAGAAAATTTGACAGCCAGCCCACTGTGGATAAAAGGTAAAGTCAAACATATAAATGAAACCTTCTATCTTTTACTCTATTCACCCACAAAAGAGATGTTGATAATTTATTTCAAACTAAAACATATAAAAATATACTTTGCATTTATTTAATAAAATTAATTTTTGTTTCAAATACATGGGCATATTCAAAACAAGGTTTTGTTAACATTAATGAAATTTAAGAAGCTTATTCTTTTCCTCATTCAATCAACTGTAACTATCGTGAACCAGTTTTGTTGTTTACATTGTTCATTGCCTATTGTTTTGACTTTTTTCTTCTACGAAGGTATTTGTCACCGCAAACGTATTCCAACCGCAATTAATGCGAATATAAATATACACATTATTGCTCCTCTCTGTTTCAATGATCAGTCTGGATCGATGTTTTGATTTCAATTGATTATTCAAGCCTGTTCACATCCGCTGAATGTGAGATACAAACAGCAATTCTCGCCAGTGTAATTTATTGCAAGATTTAAAATTAGTATCTGTTTTCGACAATTGCAATTAAATGATGTCATTTATTGAAACGACGCACTTTCGGTAGCATTCGAATATTTTCAATTTGTCTTGGAAGCGGAAGAATAAATGTGCTATTCGTATCTTTGACTGAAGGGCGGCCGGTGGTGGCGGTGTTAAGTGAATTGACTGACCTCAACAGTTCTTCAGCGGAGGTTGACACTGATTTCAAATCGTTCTATTAAAAATATTCCAAATAATACCAAATTATTGCAATGAAGTTCTTTGGTTTTCGTCAAATTTAAAATATTTCTTTTCATTTCATTTACATTTTTTTGTTCTGAGTTGGCGATTGAAATATTTTTAAGGCATACCTATTCTGGCTTGCATTTGAGTTATCCTTTTTATTTCTTTAATATTCGCTTGGCTTGGCTGTTGGACAGACTGAGGGTGGAGTAATTATTTGCCTCGATCACTCGCTGTGTGTAAAGATGAATATGATCATATAGTTTATACATTAAAATAGAGTCACTAGGGTCACACGTAATTGAATTTGTAAGCCTTTTTTTGTGGGTTTCATTAAAAATGTGCATATTTATCTTATGGGTTAAAACTTGTATGTTGTTCTTTTTCGCTGTTTAGTGTGAGAAATTTTAATGTTTTTCGAAAATTATTCTTTTTGGAATTTTCAAATATTCGCAAAGCAGTTCTGTTCAGCGGCCATATTTTACTGTTTGGTTTCCTTACAATTACTCAGCTTGAAAGTTCAAGTTCTTTGATAGCAAATTATTTTTCAATTTTCTGGAACCTTCAATGTGTTCAGACACTGTAAACAGAAAAAACCTTTAAGGCCGCTTTAAAGCCTTTTTTAAGATTGTATTCTTAGCTTTTCAAAAAGTGATATTGGCATTGTGAGCTACGAAATATTTAGAACTATCTCGATCTTCCATCAAATGCTGGGAATGTTTATACCCTTTTTTGTAGCTCATATGCCAATTGTAGAAACTCCCACGGGTATTTCGTTTGTAATTTTGCAATTGCAAGCAAGTAGTAATAAGTTTTGGAAAAAATGTTTTATCATGCTTGATAAGGCTGTGAAATTGTTGTCCTTAAATAATTGACTCGAAGTATGTGTAAAGTTGTCAGTGATAAAAATATTTCCGATAACAAAACCATTGCAAAGGATCTACTAAATTTATTGTAAACATACATCATATCTACAATTATAAACGTGAAAGTGAGTTTGTTTGTTAGGGAGCGTTCAAGTATTACGTAACGCAATTTTCGAAGATTTTTGACCCCCCCTCCCCCCATTGAACGCACCGTAACGTTTTCATGTACCCCCCCCCCCCCCACCAAACGTTACGTAACACTCAATTGACCATTTTTACCCTATAAAGTCGAAAAAATTTATGTTATAGTTCTTATAAACTTTTAATTGCCATTGCGGTAATCATTTAATACTAATACATAAATAAATAATACAAAACAAAAATTATTCCTCTGTCCACGGGTTTGCTAGCCACTCAGATTCTTTCATCACAGGCACCTGGAGTGCAGACGAAGACGGTTCTGAAATTGTTAAGCCACTTGCATCAACTTCGTCTTCGTCGACCCAGTCAGCATCCTCAGACGATGTTTCATAACGACGCACAATGCAGAGAAGCTCATTTGCCCTTCTGGCAGCAAGGCGCTGTGGCCGTACTTTAGTTTCACAATGGTCTGGGACAGTTTTGCCATGCACGTAACGACAGTGCATCTGAACACTCTTGTGAGACTGGGTACTACGAGCTTGGGTGGGGTTTGAAGTATTGGGCAAGGTGGCGGCATGAAAGTATCCCCGTAAAAACGTAAATGAAAAGGGTTGCCAATTTGGGAGTTTTTGTTCCCTAATTAAAAAAAAAAAAAATGTTACGTAGCGCGTTGTAAGAAAGACCCCCCCGCCCCTGTAACGCATCGTAACGTTTTACGAGACCCCCCTCCCCTCAAATTGCGTTACGTAATACTTGAACGCTCCCTTACGTTATCACGCCTAAACTACTGAACCGATTTAAATGAAGTTCGGCACTAGCATAAGGCTTACTTAGCAAAGCTTGCGTTTAGGAATTCGCCCTATCTTCATCCTTACATTGTGAAGTGCTTTTAGTTTTCCAGCCGAGGTATGACTCGCGACTGTCCAGGGTTAGCAAATAAAAACACAAAAACTTCGCATAAGGTCCGAAACTTTTTATATTAACTGCGAACTTCTCTATTATGATTGTATATTTTGGTCAAATACTTTAATCAGTTTTATAATACGCCTAACCGGTACTGGCGTCGCACATTGGGGATAGAGCAAATTTTTTTATCAAAACCACCTAGGGATCGCAAAAATAAACCAAATGAGACAATTTTTGGACAGAAATGTTTGTAATTAAATTTTAAAGAGACTGGCAAAGTTAAATTACTAATATTCTTTAAATTCAAAACTTCATAACCCACTAAAAGCAAGGTAAATCGAGTTTTACTCTATTTTTTCAACCCTTTCAGCAGTCACTCAATTCAACTAGCACTTGTATAAAGTGCAAATATATAAGCTTTTAAACTATGTAACTCTACCTTTAGCGTGTTTTGCTTGTTTTTATTTATTAAAAACAATGAAACGTGCAAGCATAAAGCTCTTACATACATAACCCTAAAATTTACAACCTAATATCGAAAACCGGGCTTCGTCGTGAGTGTCTTTATAATTTAATTTCAAACATTTCTGTGCAAAAATGGTTCAATTTGGTTAATATTTGAGGTCTTTAGGAGGTTTTGAACATTCTGTGCGCAATGTGCGTTGGAAGCGGTAATGTACGTTTAGAATGTCTGTGCTGCTCCTCAAGGCCGGAAAGAAGTGGTCTACCTATAATAGGAAATAATAAATGAAGTTAGCGGTGACAGGAAAGATCACAGGAATACCCCTGGTGGGTCATGTTGTAGGAGTTATTATTAAATTCCCCTGACAGGAAAGCACAACAGCAGTTTTCAACCCTTGTAGGTAAGGTTGCGGGAACTGTAACGAGAATGTTAGATGAAACTTAGAAACTAGTGGACCGATCTTTTTTTCATCTTTGAAATATATCAGAAAATTTATTATCTGCTCTCAAAGCACATTTAGCAATAGAACTTTACACTGGCATGAAAAGCGTTTTCTCAGTAATCCGTTGGGAACCGGCAAAAAGTTGGAAGATCCCCTGTATTCCTCAAAAGGTATGGTTGAGAGAAATGGTTTTTTAAATCCGCACAAACTTAAAAATACCATCAAGAACATTGTAGTGGTGTTACCAAAGAAGTGGACAGAAAAGTGTATGATGTGCAGTAATGGAAGTAATATATTGTACCTAACAAAATCAAACCTTCACTATTCGACCTCACTTCTTATGTTCATAAAATCGCCAACCCTCAAAATAAAAAAATAAATGTTCTTTTACTACCGAAAAGGCAGACAGAGGCAGAACAACAAATTAATAAAATAAAAAAACTCTAAAATTTGTTTATGTTTCTTTACCCAGACTTCATATTGCTGAATGACCACATTCTCTACTATCAAAAAAGTGGCAATACACAAACCTCTCTTGGTGGATTCACGTTTAGTTATTGACAAGCTTCAAAGTTGTCTTTTAGGTAACAATTGTTTTATGACAGCCATTACATCAACTAATTAATATCTCCAACACATATCCTATCTTTCATTTGCGGGTAACTTTGTATTCGTTGGGATATAAAAAAAATCACTCTGTAGAAAAAATATTTTATTGGTGTTACAAGTTCACTCATAGATGAGTAATTTTATTATTGGTGGCAAACAAATTAATTTTCTGTTTGGAAACTGTGTTGACATTTTTATTGGCAAACAAACAAGTTCATTGTAAGCAACTAAACAAAATCAACTAAACTAGTTGACCCGTCGCATCACATAGGTTACTTTTTAAATTAAGCGAGACTGTCGCTAAATAGCGAGCACATATCAGCATATAAATACAAGTGTGTACCACAATTAAATTGCGAATGTTCATTGAATGCCATATTCGTGTATAAATTATAAGAAATCAAAATCTAGTATTCTGCTATGTAGTAAGAACTCTTACCTCTGTTCCACGTGTAGGCTCGATACCTGGGATCGGTAACAAAGTTTCAAGTCTACAAGTCAAGAGCCACTAGTTGGATTGTGTCAATTACACTTGGAGACAATCAAACAAACTTGTAGCTTTGTGTTACAATAATTTTTTACACTTGTTTTATGACACCGATTACTGTGTGCAATCTGTTTAAATATGACACCGCTCTTTTGATCTGAGGAATGTAAAATTTTTCCATCAATGTTTCAAAGGACTGCTCAAAGAACCAAATTCATCAAAATGAGTAATCTTGCATCGGAGGTGGTGTGGTAGGCGGTGCTTCTGACTGCGATTCGGCAATTTTACAAGTGACTGTATTCCTCTGAACTTGTTGGGGTTGTGCGCTTAGTCGTAACTCGTATGTTGAAAGCTACGGAGTCGACAAAAAAATAAGTAGACCTGCCTTCTTTCAACAATGCATTCAAATATCGTCCGTTAAAATGCAGGACCTCCTAAGTCAAAAAATTCAACAAACATATTATTTATTCAAAGAAATCAGAAAAATCATAGACACCTTTTGGACACCTTTTGGCAGATTTAATGTATGAGTTACATTGATTACGTTCCTCTAAAAATGTCATAGAAAGGAAAAAGTTTAAAACATACCAGGTGCTTCTTGTCTACGTTTTTACAATCTCTGGAAAACATGTTCAAAATACTTACGAAGTCCTGCTTTTCAACTGACGATATGTATGTACTTTCATATCCTTGTAACTCGCTAAATCGAAGGTTTCTTAATGTTCAATAAAAGAACTTATAGTTTCTTTGAGAAGATATGCAAATGCCTTATAAATCGCTTGCGATTTTTTGTTTCCGCCACACCATAAAAAGTTACCCTACTTCACCCTAAAGCTGTTGTCCTCTCTTCATGTTCATTGTAACAAATAAGACCATATGATCATTTTATTAAAACCGGTTGTAAACAGAGCAGTGCTTTCCTTATTTAAAACAAACACCGGTCTCAAAGTTTTAGCTCCTCAACAACTTTCGTTTCGGCTTGGCTTGGAATGTAGTCTCCTGAGACTGAGAGCTCTAAAGGTGGTAGTGTTTTCTCAAAACTATTGCTTCAAAACAAGTAGGTTAAAAACGGACATAGCGGCTTTTTCCATCAACAAGGGGTTCCCACCCACTCATTTGCACTGTTTTGTGTTCTGCCGTACGCTTCTCTATAAAATCTACCCCATTATGATGAGTCGTTGGTCGTTGCTCGCTGATGCAATCAAAAAGCTTCGCTCTCTCAGCACTTGCGCCAATCAGACACTTTCCCTGTACTATACGAATACGTTCAAAGGTTCAATTGCACTGAGAATGACAAAGGCGTTCACAGTCTCTTCAGGGGTGTCAAAAGTCTTACACCGCTACTCGCTTTGTAACAGCAAAAAAATATCGTGTTTTTAAATAAATTTTTGTCTAGACATGGACATCCCTTTACATGTTTTCTATTCGCGAACTTCTAAATGTAAAACGCTGTGACTGAATAACTTTTGCAACAATAAATAAACAAATGATTTTATATTATCAAACAACAGCAATAACATATCCTTACAAACAGGACGAAACATAAAAAAAAACCGAACCCCCTCCGAGTCTTTAAATTTTATTCCATTGTTTCTTCCTGCCACGACTTTTGTGTGCAACTCCATCTTATTCGGCCTGGTGAATTTTCATACCTAACTAAAGTTTTTTTGTTTTGTTTTTAATTTCAAGTGAGCACTGTGGAGTTTTCCTTGAACCTGGAAAAAAAAAGAAATGAGAAAAATTAATCAAAATCGTATGAAGTGACAAATGTGAAGTGCGAATGATTGTTTATTGATGTTTCATTTAACATTGTTTGAATACATAATTTTATTTTGTTTCTTGATATTCTCAAAAATAAAAACAACTACAACCACCAACCAACCATATCAGCATCTTCATCAACAACAACAACAGTGCGACGCCGACGTCCAAAAAACACAAACGGAAATAATGGGCTACAATATCGATTGGGTATTCAAAGGTTTAAAGCATCCGTCAAATTTATGGTACATAGCGAGCACGATTGCCATAGCTGCCGTTGGATTATTTAGTAAAATACTCTTAGGTATGTTGAATAAAATTAGTTTTCTATTTTAATATCTTCCTTCTATTAATCCATGTCTCTCCTCTCTATGTACATGTATCTACATATCTTCCATCCATCTTCAAACCTGTTTCCTCATATTTTTTCATTCATCTTGCTAGATAAAAAAAATGTGTCATATTGGTGGAGTTAGGGGCCGAATGCCGCCGGGCAATGACAATCCTTGCCAAAAGGAAAGTAAAAATAAAAGATCAACCACCTCGTCCGATTAATAATTGTGTGGGATGTAGGGCGATTCGCATATCGCATTTGGCAAGTGGAAGTTGCAAGTGGCATAAAAAGATGCGAATATTCATTGGGCTGCTTCTCATCTCTCGCTCTCTATATCTCTCTCTTTGTTACAAGCTGTCTTTTGCTTTCGTCTGACAATCTGATGCGCTAACGTCAAAAGCTTTTTTGTCTGGAAAGAGGGGATTATTTACAAAATGTCGAAAACATCATCTGATGTTGAAGTAACAATTTGGCGCGTATTTTATGTTTAAAATTAAATTATACAGTTTAATCGTATGATGGATGTATGTACTAATTTATTCAGAGTGTAGTTCTTCTAAAAAGGGTTTGTAGTTGCTTAAATGTTTTGTAATGGTTTGTTCCAAGACTAATCGTTAGTCCTCACAAATCTCTTACAACAATCAGAGCGGAGATTGGAACTTTTGCATTCAGCCCATCTAAAGGAAAGTGACTTGAAGTATTCACAACTGTAACCGCTTCGAGTACTGTGTATGTTATCCAAGGAATCACAACTCCCCTTCCACTTATCTGCTGCACACTAACTCTTCACGGCGCCGTTTTGACCTTCCTTTAATTTAATACTTTGAAAGGTCTTTATGCACTTTGATCTCTTCTTTGAACTGATCTCGTTCGGTCGTGCTGTACTTTTTCCAAAATGGTGTTGTTGAAGAAACCCTACGGTTCGTTATTATGCGTTGAATTTGTAATACAAACGGCCTTAGAAGTTGTAGAGGAAGAACAATGAGCTTTCATCTGTTACGTAAGTGGAAATAATCAATAACAGTCCTGTCTCCTGTGTAAACCTGGGCCATAACTAACTTTTTTTTACTAAACTTTTCGATCATTCGATCATTTCGATCATTTTTGAATTTTTGAAATCTGTCCAGTAGTTTTTTATTTCTTTTTTTACATTCAAATTTCTGTAGAAATATGGGGATGAAATATAACTTACAGCCTACTCCGACTCTAGAATATTTCTGTACCATTTCTTTTAAATCGCTTCAGTGGTTTAGGCGTGGTGGCTTAAAGAACAAACTTACTATCACATTTATAATATTTTGTAAGGATTTGTAATGATGAGGAATCTGTCGATTGTATTCTACTTTATTTTTATGTTTGTTCTCCCAGTAAGTAAACCTTGTTGTTTATGTTTTTTAATAGTCGCTTAGATGTTAAGCAACTTTTAGGAAGCGGGGGAAGACTGGTACACAAAAATAGGAGCGTTAATGGAAGGGGAGCGAGGTTGGTGGTTCTAAAATCTTCAAAAACTGCGTAAAATAATACTTCAACGTCCGCTAAGAGGGAAATTTGAGTTGCACTCTTAACTCAAAGAACCAAAAGAAGCAAACACTGTAAGAGCAATTCGCCGTTTAATTTGAACGCTTATATTCTTTTCCGTGCAAAGCAGGTCCTTCCAGATGCTCAGTTTTGACTAAAATTTTACTTGTATGTTTTGCTGCTGGTCTTTGCAGGCACGAGATTGAGATATGCCATCCTGGCATCATCCTTTCATCTTATTGACAATGACAGTGAATGCGGTGAAACATTCAACATTCGTGTTGAACTGTTAAAGTATGAATTTCTATACAACGAAGTTCGCCCGAAAGTTGAGATCAAGGTAAAATGATGTGCTTATTTAGCGAGGCGAGTGTGGCGGCTAAGTTGATTCAGATGAGAAATATAACTTCCTATTACCTTACACAACTGTTTGTAGAAAAAAAGAAAAAAAACATGGATGCTGAAAAAGTGTCTTCCAACGTGGTCAGTATAGTTGGTTCATTCTATCAACTAACAGGAATGAATTCGAAAAATGGAGTATCAGCCAATGTCATTATGAAGAAACCTAACTCAATGGAATGGCTCCCGAAAGAATTTCGTAGATATATTAGTGCTTTCGAACAGCAACGCATGATGTTGGACAGGCTTTATCGTCCATTTTGTTTAATGTCTGTCAAATCTGTTGTTAAAAATTCTGTCAATGATGCTGAACCACCATGGAAAGTTTCGCTATTTAACAGTAACTACGTCCAGAAGATAAAACATAAATCTACTCGCCTTTTGGTGTCAGAAGCTTTCACAATCGAATTGGAGCTTACGACCACTTTCTCCCACCTTTTTCCGACATTCTTTTGACCTTTTATTTCTCTAATTTTTGTCGTATTAACTCAAACTTGTTTGTTTTGAAGGACTTTGTTTTACAATTGGAACCAATATTTGAAAAGTTTTGATTGTACCAATACTTTCGTCTGAAATTTGTTGATTACACGTCAGGCTCTTAAATAAAAGTTCATTTGATCTTCTTTTTTTTATTTACTGGCATTGCGAACATCGTGATCTCGAAGGTATCACAGCTAGCGCTCTTAAATAAAATGTAAATAAGATGTAAAACTAAAATTACGTGACCTCTTGAACTATATTATAAAAGAAAATTTCTACGCTCGGAACGTAGTTTTTTAAACTTAAACATTTCTTCAAAGCGGACATGAAATTTAGCAAATAACATCCCGTAGTCTTGAAACATCTTTTTTAATGCAGAAAATCAGAAACTTAAGCTGTACTGACTACTGAGCTTAGAGCAAGCTCATATGTACACACTTATCTAGGCTCTTCAACATTATTGCACGTGCTAGTGGTTAGTAAATAACGCCAATATAAACAAAAAACAACGTTTATGAACAAAGGAAATGAAAAGTAAGTTCTGCTATAAGAATTACTTTGTTCCTGTTCTTTTTTTGTTTAGGCTTTTTACTGTCAATAATATTGGACACCTCTCTGAATTCAAGACTTATTTATGTCACTTTCCATTGGACGGAAAGAACTGTCCAGGAGCGTCCAGAAGCATTCTCAAACCGTCCCATTGGTGCAAAAAGTTCGCTTCTCATGAATCTGAGGAGCGACAGCCGCTTCTTGATTTGAAGTGAGAATCGACTCAAAAAGCACTAACAGATGTTACTCAAACGTCAAAAAGAAAAGTTTCTTCAAGGAATATTTTTTAAGAGACATTGGTGTTTCACTTACACGACGGAAATTACGCTTAACTGAAACAATTTTGGGTGTTCCATTGGTTTTTAAATTGAGTGCTTCCCCGAGTGAAACCGCAATGGAAAGCGACATTAGCTTGGTGTCTGTAAAGTTTGTTGTTAAAAATTCAGTCAATGATGCTCAACCACCATGGAAAATTTCGTGATTTAACAGTACGTCCAGAAGATAAAGCATAAATTTAACCGCCTTTCTGTTTCTGAAGCTATCACAATCGTGTTGGAGCTTATAACCACTAAATATGTCTTTTTCTCCGACATTCTTTTGATCTTTTATTTCTTTAATTTTTGCTCAATTACCTCAAACTTGTTTCTTGTGTAGGATTTCATTTGAAAATATTTTGTCCCTAAAATTATATCAATGCTTTCGTCTGAAATTAATTAACTACGTATCAGGTCCTTAAGTTAAAGTCAATTTTTCTTCTTCTTTAAATCTACGGCATAGCGAACATCTTGATCTCGAAAGTACCACAGCTCTCCCGCTTCACTCAATTGTAAATAAGATGTAAGCCTTAAAGTTAAATGACCTGTAACCTTATATGTTAAAGGAAATTTCTACGTTCGGAACTTAGTTTCTTAAGCTCAAAAATTTCTTCTAACCGGACCGGAAATTTGGCAGAAAGACAACATCCCATGGAGCTCATTCACTGCTCTTAAAATCCTTATCAAAGCTTTCATTGGCGCTTGAAGAATTTGTCCGTTTGGTTTTGTTTTATAAAGGGCTGTTGTGCCATAAAAACTATATAGAAACTATTCCTTGTACAGACTAAGGGCCGGTTTGTTCAAGCTTGATTATTTATAATCAATGATTATTCCAGATGATAATCATGGATTCGGTTTGTTCACGAAATTTTTAATCAAGGAATCTCTGATCAGAGCTTTTAATCATAGATTTTGCTAACCAGGCAATTTTTCTGGGTTAGCTACATTTAAACAATGATTAACTGATATTCAGTTTGTTCAGGATTGATTTTTGAAATAAAAAATTGTCAGGCTGACATGTCACATAAAATATTTTTTTTGGAAATCAATTAGCATCTTCACTGATTTTTTTTTAAATGAAGCAAATTCGTCTATAAATTTATTAATGAAGAGATTCCGCCAGATGTGCATCAAGAAAACATAGCACTTGTTGAATCAATTGATGTCGCCAGGATGAAATTAGATTAAAATTTCTATAGTTTTGACATTTGAAAAAAACTGTATGTATTTTCAATAATTTCCTTGATTAAGTTTTGACATATAGACTGGAAAATGGAACGATTTTTGAATAACCCATGATTTGCTAACCAAGCTATGAAAAAGGTGAACAAACACTCTTTGGTGATCACAGATTCTTAATCATGGATTAAGAAGAATCCTTGATAACCAAATTGCTTATTTAACCCGCTGTCAACAAACCGGCCCTAAGTATAGTTCGAGGTTTTCAAGTGAAAAAGCTGTGTTTTCTTTGAGATCACATTTACGCCTATAAAGGTAAGTTTTTTTGAACTGAGCTTAGAGCAAGCTCATAAATGTACACACTTAATTATGCTCGTTATTGCCAACGTTTATGAAAAAAGAACATTAAAAGCAAGTTGTGCTATAATAATTGCTTTGTTCCTGTTCTTTTTTTTTTGTCTAGGCTTTTTACTGTCAATAGTATTAGACACCTCTCTGAATTCAAACGCAATTACTGACTTAATTAAGTGGGTATTACAGTTCGGGGTGAACCTGATCCTCAACCAACATCTCTCGATAATAAAAAAGTTCACTCAATAAAATTGACAAGCCAATCACATTAATATTTTCTGCATCATGTTTGACGACGAAGTTTTGGCAACCGCACCAAACAGTAAGCTTAAAAAATAGTACGCAATAATAAGTATACACGACGGCGACGCAAGAAAAAATTATGTGCAATAAAATTTAAGCTCACTCCAATTTTTTTTTTCAATCATTGGCAATGTTTCAATATTGCCCGTACAACATTCAATGATATTTTGCAATGTTATTGAAGGTTTTTATTTTACCTTAAAATGATTTCAAAATCAACAATTTCCACGGTGGGAACCTAATGCGCATATGTAAACACTACCGGTAACAGGTGCCAGATATACCGCTCCATTTGAATTATAAAGAAAATATCATCAAACCAAAAGTCTCGAAATGAATTCTCAAGCACGTTGCTAGCTCTCGTACTATAAAGTACCGATGAGTAAAAAATTCAGATTTACATCTTAAACCAAACTCTGAAATAACAGTTCAATCTCCATTAAGCATTGTGGCTTCACTTTTATTCTTACCTATTTAAATCTAATCACAAGTTCGTATCTGTATGAATAAAATCGCGCAGTTTGCACCGATGTGCACTTTAGAGTAATTTTCTTCAATTAGCTTGTCATTCTTTCTATGGTTTAAGCTCTGTTTGTGTCTGCCATTTTTTCAATTAAGAATGGCACATGCAATGGCTAAAGCTTCTTTTGTAGATAAAAGAAAAAAATAAACTAAAACTTTCGTTATCACGTATGACAACCGCGTTATCATTTTATTGTGATAAATTTGGCCGTGATAATAAAAAACTAGTTTCTATTTATAACAGGAGAGAGTATTTGTTTTCATATGATGACGAATACGTATAAAATGATTATATAATGAGGAAAACGGGTTGATGGCTTGTCGTCACAAGTGGTTTTGATTACATTGTCTATTGTAAATAGTTTAGTGCAGATGAATTGTTTATTTAGCGGTTGTAGTTTCATGTTATGGTTATGAGAAATTCTAAAGTTCTTCTTGATTTTGGAGAAATAAACATGAAAATCATGACATGTTAAGTTATATACGCTTTTCAATTGAGATTTACTTGATAATGAAATACCAGTATCTGAAAACGATTCAAGAATCAATGGAATCGAATCAATTGTGTTTTTAAGGTTGACTTCGAGTTTTGTCGACATAAAAAAGTCGATTGATCATACCTAAGAAGGATTGTCAAGTTTAGGCATCATCGACCATGATTTCTATAAGCAACAAAATGGACTTGAATTGAAGTACCTAGTTAAATGCTTGAGCACATCCTTGTGAAATAACTCATAAGTTAAATTTTTTTTAAACAATACAAACCCCCTCTCACGGGTAAGGTTTTTAACTTTTTTCCACTTTTTTTAATAAATGCATGTCTCAAGAATATTGTGTCAAAATCTAAAGTCGATACGGGAAAAAATTGACGACGTTATGAATATTTCTATATATCTTCTCGACCTGAGCGCGCTATTGTTAACTGTCAGCTTTAAGAGGTTTTCCCAAAATAAATAATAATAAATGCACCGCTCTTAGTCTCAAAAATAGCGTCTTTCCCTTCAAAGTGTTCCCAAAAAGTGGAAAAAAAATTGAGTTTTGAAGACCCCTGTCAGCCTGGTGAATACGATACGATACTCTAGCGAAATAACTTTGATTTTATGATTTCGAACGATCCATTACCGAATTATGAAGAGCTGGCATTGCCGTATTTTTTGGTATTCCCTTATGAAATGTCCACACCTTAAAATGTTTTATTTTGATGCAGCATTGAATTTATTAAATAGATATGAACTGGGTCGTCAAAATAAATTTAAGGCCCCTTTCTTAGAAGAATTGACCCTAGCACCGCTTAACTATTTACGTAAAAAATTAAAAACTGTAGGTAGTTTTTAATTGCGGTGTTCATACATTGTACTATATTTTCTCTTCTAATATCTAATATTCTGACAACAAGCCAATTTAGTCACCATGATTCTAGTCATGGAAACATTCAAATGTTTATTATTCTTTTTCATTACTTTCACCTTGGTAAAGGCGTAAGTAAAAGTAATTGGGCTCTCCCATGAGAAGGCCAGGCCCTTCGTTTGAAAGCATATTCAATTTGTTGAAAAAGTGAAAATTGAGGGTGAAAATGAAAACTAATGCTTTTCGTAAATTGGATTGCGGTGTTCAAAACAATGCGCTTCAGAGAATGAAATTAGTCTACTCAAAAATACGCAGTGTTTAGTGTGCCGCACACGTTGAAATATTCACAATATTCACGCCAAGAAATTCCATTCGATATTTGGGGCAATTGTGGTCAAAAATTTGTTCTTACTTTGTTTGTCAACACTTTCTGAGCTTCTAGGTTAAAACTAACTTCCAATTCTGTTAAAGAGCAGTTCGAAAATTTGCTTTGGTTCAGCAAAACTCGATATCAAGTATTGTTTCCAGCTATTGCCGCCATTTTGCGAATATTTGAAGGTTTGAATTGATGTCTTTTAAGCACCACCAACAACATTTTAGTTTCCCTTTCAAATCTTTCTCAGCAAGGGAAATAAAACACAGAAATTTTCATCTGCAGCTGTTCAGAGCACAATCCAAAGGTTACTACCGACTATAACTCCGCCAATAACAGGGCCGTTTATTGATGAATGATGATTCCCAGTGCAAAGGTTGTCAGTCGATCTTTTTTTTTTACACTTGCCCTTCAAATTCAAAAAATTTTACTAAGTTCAAGCCTCAATGCACTTCATTCGAACTTGTCAAACATGGAAAATGAATAATTTTATCTTCTGTTGCAGAGTTTAACTGACGAACGTTTTATTCCTATCATTCCTTCATTTCAATTAAGACTCCGCAATCCGTTTCGATATTTGACCAAAAGTTTTTGACTGAATTAGTGAAACCGCAAGTCACATAATCTCACTCAGAGTGTTCCCCAGGATGTGAATTGTATGTTTAGAAAGGTAGGTAAACTCTGAAACATCCTGACCTGTTAAAATTCATTCAGAAACTCAAATTGGCGTTCAGATCGAAAAAGAAATAGCAAGAGCTGCTTATCTGGATCAAGCAAAAGCCAGTTTTCCGGCATCGTTCTACCGCTCAGCTTTCAATTTTGTTCTTATTTTGTCACTCTGTCGTTTTGCCACTCAGTTAATGGCCGCGTTTTAAGACCGTCGCAGGGTACTTTTTTCTCCAAATTCTTTTAAGATTTTCTTAATCTTTTAACTTTTCTTAGAATGTTGAAACTTTCAATCATGAAAGTAGTTTCTTCCATTTCATTTAGAATAGATTTTTTTGAACCTTTTTGCTTCTTTAATTTTAAAATTTTTTTCATAATTTATTTTGTTCTTACTTTCAGTTTTCTTCAATAAGACAAAAGTTTACAACAGCGAAAGACTGACAGAGGCGGTAGCGAAACGACCGCCAGGTGTTCCACTACTAACAGTATCAAATCATCATTCGTGTTTGGATGACCCAGGATTATGGGGTGAGTAATTTAAAAATATAAAAAACGAATGTTTTTCAAATTTCGTTCTGATGTTATATTGACAATGTCTGAAAAACGAATTACGTCAGTGTAAACGTGTTGAGCTTCATACCATCCAAGTATATAAATTTTTGTTCGTCAACTCGAAAGTACTTTTGACTGTCATAAAAAGCGCTTTCCCGCTTAGCGGTTTGGAATCGGCAAAATAAGAAAAAGGTAACGTTCATTCAAAAACCTTCCACAATACTGTCACTACCAGTCCAGGGGTCGAATTACCGCCCTCGTGATCGAGTAATTCGTGTATGAACTGTGTGTTTTTGGCATTGGTTCTCCCGTTATCGATCAGTTTATTAACACAATTTGACATTCTTTCATCTGTATTTGAACGAATTGAAGTCGATGAACAACAAACTGATGTTGTGTAATAAAAAGCGAATGTAGAATGAAAAATTGCACACAGTCACCCGATCACTGATGCGGTAATTCGGCCCAGTATTTTTTCGTCGCCCACAAAAAGCTGTTTTTGACCATCGTTAATTTGACAAACGAATAAACCTGAGCATCTCCCATTCTTTTTTCAATTTTTTCCAAATGCTCACATCACAATTTGAGGAGCACAACCACTGACAATAGATCACACCTTTCCTTTCATCACCAGTGTAAGTAACATGAAATGGTTACTAGACTTCGAAATGGTCGCACATTGCCAAGTAGCTCTTCCCTGAGAGCGATCTCAGTCGCTAACGGCAAAAAAGAGTTCACAGTTTTGAAAAGCTGACGTTTGTGGTTAGCTTATGACTGTTGCGGGTACTTTTCAAAAACAAGAGAGAAAATTTCAGCCAGATATAACATTAGCCTATGTCCTTTAATTACTATTTTTTTTTAAAGGATCAGGGCACATACAGGCTTTTTTGATAAAATACCACTTACAGCAATTTAGATTTCTTCCATGTTGAGAGAATAACAATCTTGGTCATTTCCACATTTAATGTAGCATTTTGAAAAACAGCGACTACATAATCTTTCCTAATCCAGGGGAGTGACTGTTATTTTATTCCTATGTTTCTATGCTCGCTTTCTCGATTTAGCCGTTCGGGATAAGCAAAAAATTGTAGATCCCCCACATTCCATTCCCTCACAAGGCTATGGTTGTGAGAAATGCGCTGGGCCCCGGAGCTCCTCGCTCTGTTGTGCCACCCTATCTATTTATTTTATTTTTTTTGCTAGTCGTTGCATTCTCGAGTGTGAGGTTTCAAACTCTGTTATGATCTTTTAATCTTTTAGTAAAGCTTTTGAAATTCATTTCTATTACGACATCTCTCAGTTTCCTCAAACTATTGATTTTTAGTCTACTTCTTTCTGTCTGCAGATCTCACTAGAAACATTTGTTTCCTTTTCCAACCTACCAACCACGACTTTTACACAATACGACAATTTAAAGAAAAGTCTTGCATTGAAAATATCCGCTAGCCTCTACACTTCCTTTAAGGAAGGTATATAAAACTATACCGAAATAAAAAATCTAATTTTGCAAAACTAAAGAATTGCCTACTGCAGACGATATTTTAACTTGGCTCATTTACTTTCAGGAGTTCTTCCAATTCAACATTGTTGTTCGAGAGCTAAATGCCGTTGGGCGCTGGCGGCCCATGATATTTGTTTTACAAATAAATTGCACTCGTTGTTTTTTATGACAGGTAAGGTACCACGCTTCTTTCATATTGCCATAACCACACTAATAGATTGGATTTTACAGGAAAATGTATTCCAGTCGTACGAGGAGCTGGTGTCTACCAAAGCGCAGTAGACATTTGCATACAAAAGTTATCGGTAGGTGATTGGGTTCATGTTTTTCCCGAGGGCAAAGTAAACATGACTAAAGAATTTATGCGACTAAAATGGGGTGTAGGTCGGATGATTTACGAATCACCAAAGATGCCTATCATTCTTCCATTGTGGCATGAAGGAATGGATGAGGTGCTTCCAAACACAGAGCCTTATGTACCAAGATTTGGAAAGAAAGTGACAATGAATGTGGGTCGACCGATGGACATGCGCGACTTCATTCAAGACATGAGAGATCGGAATGTTTCTGAAGAAGAAGCGAGAAAACGGATTACCGACCTGTTACAGGACGAACTGCAGGTCTTTTATTATTTTATTCAACTCGTGAATCGAAATGAATGTATATTTTTTAAATTGCAGCGACTTCGTGTAGAGACTGAGGAATTGCATAAACTATAGTTCAACCTTAAGGCCTAAAATTTACATAGCCTTAGGAGAGTTAAAATTTCAAAGAAGTTGAAGACGACTAAAAATAGATTTTTCCTAGGAAATGTTTTGCTAGAACACTGAACAGTCGAAGACCTATGGATCGACAGACACACATAATCAAGTTTTTATAAATCGCGTTTATTTTACTAAACGAACCACATCATAAATTGTATTCAATTTATATTCGACCAAGATAACTGTTGCTTCCGTTTAAAAATATCAAAACAGAACTAAAATTATTGAAAAAGTTAAGCTATTGGGTTAATGTGTTTTATCTTTTTTTCTTTTTCATTTAATACAAAAAATAATGTAAGATATATTTATATTTGTGTCAGCTTATTTTTTATGGGTTGATATTATTTTAAAGAATTTTCATTTTAACATTTAAGCTGTTGTTCATCCGTGGATGGATCAGAAAAGAAAATAATGAAAGTATTCCTTACTATCTCTTTCAAACTTGGAACTAGAAATAGAAACTGAAATCAGGAATACAAATAATTGCCGTGTGGCTTTGAGTATACAAAACTTAGGAGAATTAAAGTATAAAATGTAAAAACTAAAATTAATTTGCATTAAATGCATAAATGAGTGGAATGAAAAGAATATTTGTTTTAAGATTTGCGTATGTTGTTTTTAGTGTTTCAAATGAAATCCCCAATCAAAAAAGAAGAAAAATATTTTTATTGTGATCAAGTCTCAAGTTTTTTTTTTTTTTTGTAATAAATATCTGAAAGATGCAATTCTTTTGTTCGTTTCAACAGTAAAGACACGCCAATGTGGTAAGAAATCACACTCATTTGTTAATGTACAAGAACTATTCTTAAAAGCTTATTTTGCAGAATTTTGATGAAGAATTTTTGAATGAATGAATTTTACAAACCTTTAGTATCTACAACTTTACATCACAAATTATTCTATTTTAAGTTTTTAATTTATCAGAAATTTAAACCGCACATCCTCAAATTCTGTCAAAGCAAAATCAACACCAAATTAAGGACTTTATGAAACCAACAATCAACCAAGTATTTACTATTAGTTTTATATGAATGAAGGTATCTGTTAAGTTTTTCTACATGTCTGTAATAGAAGATCTTTTCCTCTAAACAAAGGTAACAAGCTGCAACCATGTTGCTTTCATTTAACAGAAATTAATGCAGAAAACTTGTTGTTTGTTAGGTTCCAACGAAGCAAAGAAATATCCCTCTGCTGATAAAGAGTGAATGTTGACACTGCGATGCACTTTCATATCAACAATTCAGAATTCCTCACATCCAAATGGCAGCGACTCTTCAGAGACTCAATGGAGAAACTTGATTTGAGCTGTCTCCTGGCTTTTCTAAGAATTTCTGTAAGGGTATAAGAATAATTCTCGTAACTTACCACTTTTTTTTGTGTTGGCCACATAGTTCAAACAGTTTAAAATAACAATGGTGAATTTGACAATATTCGGATTCGGAATATTCATTCATTAAGACATAGAAGAACTGTGATCTAATGTTCGTACAAATCGACGAGATGTTCCGCATACATTATCAGTGCAAGTTCTTGTGAACACGTATTCAAGTTTCCTAAACAAGTTGCATAACAGCAAACACAAAACATCCATCAACAGTTATACGAACATGTCGCTGTCTTCCTAAATGCAGATAAATCTTCCTCTTCGGTTGGCGTCAATAGCATGGTGATCTGGAAGTGATCACAACTACCCCACTTATTTGTTTCATAGCAGTGTTCTGCCTGTGGGGTACGCCATCGATAACAATGATCTTTTTGTTTTTATATTAAATTGGGCTTTTTTGGTCACTTTCATTTGAATATGCAAATAAAAAACTTTATTTCATATTTTTCCCTACGTTTCGTCGTAACTTCTCGACTTCTTCAGGGGAATTTTTATTAAATATGATTTTTGTTGTTTGTTACATATAATAATAAACACTATTTTTGACTATTTAAACTGAGTTATTTCTTAGAGAAAAAATACATGAACTGCATGAAAGTAAACAATCAAGAATTTTACTTTCATGCAGTTCATGTATTTTTTCTCTAAGAAATAACTCAGTTTAAATAGTCAAAAATAGTGTTTATTATTATATGTAACAAACAACAAAAATCATATTTAATAAAAATTCCCCTGAAGAAGTCGAGAAGTTACGACGAAACGTAGGGAAAAATATGAAATAAAGTTTTTTATTTGCATATTCAAATGAAAGTGACCAAAAAAGCCCAATTTAATATAAAAACAAACATAATTTAAACAATTGGTCAAATCGTTATTTATTCAACACAATGATCTTTCTTTTCGTGCTTCAAGGCATCACGAGCTCTGTGATCTCGAAGGAATTACAACTCTCCCACTTCTGATTTGCGCTAGTTATCCGGGTTTGGGGTACACCGTCGATACCAATGGTCGTGGTCAATCAATATTAAATGGTAAGTTGACGAAATTTACGAAATTAAAACGTTAAATTTTATAATGCTTTGTTCGTTTTGTAAAAAACCGTTCGTACATATCAAACAAGTTTAAAATTATGTTTTTGATGTGTTGAAAAATATCGCGATTGCGTTCAACGGTTTTATTTTGCTTGCCCTGTTTGTTTATTTATTTGATTAAGTCAAATCTAGTAATTGAAATTCCCCTTTCCTGGGAATGCACTCATGGAAATCTAATGAACCGAATGCGCAGTATTTGTTTTAAAAATCACTACTCATTCATCTTGGTCGAACACTCAGTTTACTTTTGGGTTTAATTAAAAATAATGTATTGCTTGGCAATGATTTTTAAAAGATGT
Source organism: Melanostoma mellinum (assembly GCA_914767635.1). Classification (NCBI taxonomy): domain Eukaryota; kingdom Metazoa; phylum Arthropoda; class Insecta; order Diptera; family Syrphidae; genus Melanostoma; species Melanostoma mellinum. The sequence goes on along the minus strand of OU612059.1, from coordinate 172,876,837 downwards.
TTCTGAACAATAGAGAACAGAAACATAAAGTAATATTTGCACAGATTTTCGCAAAAAATTTCCAAAGTTTAAAATCCTTTTTACAACACTTAGACCAATTCAAAATCAACTGGCATTGGGCATATTCAAGTACCTATTGGATATTCTCTACTGAATACCCGTATCTAAGATATTTTCTTGAACGATTGAGATATCTTTTTTCAGATTGCTGCCCACAACAGCTTTGAAATATTAAGACTCAACTATTGAAAATAGAAAAGCATTCAAGATATCGTTGCTAAACGATTGGAATCCGTTTTTTTTCTAATTCTCAGCCAACTTCAGTGACTTTAATTCTGAAATGATCCTCTACTTAGTAATTAACACAAAAAAAAAAAATCTATTCGGATACATTTATTGAATTCAAAAAAGTAGCTTTTGCTTAATATCAAAGTTTGTAGCAGGAGGCCATTGGTGTAGAAATGTGATTGGTTTGGCTTCTGATCGTTTGGTACCAACAGAATTTCGACCTCTAAATTTTATTTGTGTTTTGTTTTTTCTGCCCCGTAGACAAAAATATGGGTGTAGACAAAACATACAGCTGCTGTTGGTGGAATTTTTGAACTATTGCTGAGACTTCTGGTTTCCTAGTCCTTGATAATCTGATAGTTATTCTATTGTTTTTTTTTTTGCTATGCCAGATTTGCTTTCGTTGTGTTTGATGACATGCTCTAGATCGATCTACAGCAGAAAAAGCAGTTTTCTGTATAATGACCAGCTCTATATCACTAAATAGCAGCATTTTCTGCACTTACTATGTTTGTTTGATGAAGCCATGGGTTTGCCTTTTGTTCGACATGGATGTTTTTTTTTTTTTTAACTTAACTTGCTTTAGGTACCTATTATGAGTAGCGAATCGAACGTTCGACTGGAGCGAATGTTTTAGAGAAACTCATTTATTGGATTATTATCATTAAACTTCGCCCATTCTTTTATCTGACATACCTTAAACGTCGAAATAAAAAGGTTTCTACAAAGTTTTTGTTTCTACAACCTATAATACCGCTATAAAAGAAACTAACAAAAACATTCGCTTCTATTCGAACGTTCGATTCGCTACTCATAATACATAATAGGGACCTTACTAAATATGCCGAACTGAGTGTTTTTCGAGCCCTGGGTTTGCCGAATCGTAAGAAATCGGAGAGAATTCCGCTCCGACGCGATGGTTACCTCTATAGGGCCGAATGTATACATTACATTTTATTTTTCATGAGGCAGTTTTGTTTCTCTGCTAGAGAGAGTCTGAATTTGTAAGACTTGATGATGAATCTTTTGAATTATGAAAACGGAACTGTATATCTATGAATCAATAGGTTCGTAGTACATATTTTTTTACCTTTCAACATCGCAAGAAATCAAAGTTGACCATTCTTTTTATGCTTTCAATAAAATGATTTTCTTTGAACCTTGAAAAGCTGACCCTTTATGACAAACATGGTTGCCACTACCAAGTACAAAAAAACTTTTGTTTAGTTGTTTTATCTTTGTTTTCATTGAAAACTTTAGTTTAATTTAAACAATTGGGGTTCTATCCTAATAGAAGCTTACAATGTTCAAATAACTACATATAGGTAATCTTAGTTTTTTCCTTTTATATTTAAATATTTTTATTTTATTTTATTTATGACAAATGAAAACTTAACTTTTGAAAACCTCACTCACATGAGGCATACACAATAAAAAAAACAGAACAAATACTATGTAATAAAAATTCTACACGGACAGTAGTTTATAACGAACCATTATACCATTTGATTTTGTCGATTTCAACCATCAAATCAAAAGTTTTTGGCCGCTGTGTGGGGTCACTGTGCCAACATAAATTAAATAACTCTTCGTACCTCTCCTCTTTCGCTTCATTAACAAAAAGAAATCCCGTCTTCCCGAAAATTTCTTTTAACCAAATATCATTTTTAAAGTGGTCTTCCAATGAGTTGCAATTGAGCTCTTCTGACAAGAAGTTCTCATTAAGGCCAACAAAGGTGCTTTGAAAAGTACCAATTAAATTCCTTGATGTTTCATTTTTATGTTTTTGTCTTGGCGTTTGGTTGAAAGGAAGCTTGGATCGAAAGGGAGACATCGTTTTGATCTCAGGTAACATCGTTCGTATATGGTCCAGGGTTCTATGAGAAATCTCCGACGAAAAATGCTCACATAAACAATTTTTGTGAGGAGAAGTGGTTACTTCGCGATTGGTGTAATCCTTAGAAATGGTGGGACGAGATGTTGGTCTTAGATTAGTTTTTACCACCTGATAGGCTATAGCTTCATTGGATTCGATCCACGAGTAAGGAAGTTCACGAGACATCAGTTGCCACATTGAAACGCCAAATGAGAAAATATCAGCAGCGGCCGTTAGTAAATCCCCTCGGATAACTTCTGGTGCCATGTATCGAACAGTTCCCTGGAATTCATTAATTTCAAAAAACACAAATGTAAATTAGAATGGTGTATTTCGTACTTGAACCCTTTTTCGTGTGTTCTCTCTTTTGCTTGACTCTCTCCAAATCAAAGCAGACGAACCAAAGTCACATATTTTGCAAATATATCGCCTCCAGTTCCTTTTCAATGATTCAGGTGGCAAAAAAGCTACCAATACATTTTGAGGTTTAACGTCCAAGTGGATAATTCCACGATCATGACAGTATGACAATGCATTGATCATATCAAATGAAATACTGAAAATGATATGAGTTGTTTAACACAGTTACAGAACAATACAGCAAACTAAACTGGATACGATGTTCAAAGGGAAGCTCCACAGAGTCGAGAATCATTTGCAGACACTGACCAGGAAACCGTTCCATTATAACCATTCCATAGAAGAGTGTTGATTCGATCTAGAAAATGTTATTGCATTGTTATTTTTTTTTATTCGAAGAAAATTTGTGGTATTTTTAAACCTTCAAAGTCTGCACAATATTGTCGTGGCACAAGCCGAGAATGTTTGACTCATTGAAAATCGCATCATTCATATCGTTCCATGTGATTTTTATTATTTTCACTGCCACTTGTTTGCCTGTAGAGAAAACATAAAATGGAGGTGTTTTGATTTTCACTGTATTATGATTTCACCTCCATAAACTGCCTTGAACACTGTCCCATACGAGCCTTTTCCAAGTATACTGCTTTTGGAGTGTTCAGGAGGGCCTTCCTGAAGAATTTCATCGCGGTTGGGAGTATTAAGAATTATTTCGTTTAGATTGAAAAATGCCATGATGATAACTGTTAGGTAGAAGCTAAAGACTGTCACTTAATTGTTGTGCCAAAAGGGAACGGTTATTTTCAATGTGCAGCTGATTAAGTTGAGCTTTAATATAGGGTGGACATCAAAACAAACACTGCGTTTTTCAATAGATTTCTCTCAGATTACTTGAGAGTTTCTCATAAATGGCGACACCATTGGAGAAACAAATTGAATATTTTTGAATTTTTTTTTTTTTAGGTAAAAATGGATTGTATAGGAGATTGTGAGTTTTTCTCGGAGTATACAACAGTACCTAATGGCTGACAGAACAAGATGTCTTTGTTTATTGATAGTAGTAAGAAATTTAATGAATAAGAGACGGATTCGTACCTAGTACCGAATTGAAATTTTTGCTCAAAAGAGATCGGTCTATAAGGCTGAGAGTCGACTAAAAATAAACTCTTTCAAATACCTGAATGATGATAGCAAAAACATAGTTCCTTAGTAAAGTGTCAAGTAAGGAATGCGTGATTATTTGGACATAATTTCTAGACCATATCCATACCAATGAATTATTTATCTAAATATAAAAATAGGAGTGGATACTTTAAAAAGAATCATGTTTATTTTGAAATTCTATTTCTATTCTATTTAGTCGAATTCAAAAGAAGTACATTATGAGACTCGAACAATTCGTGTTGTTTACTTGTTAACTTTTTAATCGTTCGATTCTTAAAATGTTCTTCTCTCGAATTCGACTTACTTTTCAACCTGAAATTTTCTTATAAATGGGGCAGCTAATCTAATAAATTTTCAAATTGCAAAATCCACGAGAGGCGATTGAATTTAGTTTAATGACATTCAGCCTTATCATCGTAGAAAACTTCCTTACGGAAAGCTAATGTCGATTTCCTTTCACCAATATGCAGTCGACTGCAGTCGCTACTAAATTCGATTCTTTTTTGGGTATTTAGGAAATTAAAAAAGTAGCCATTCTTTTTTTTATGAATGTGTGTGTGTCCAACTGACTAATGAAGAAAAACAAGCACCATGGAACAAAACAATTACATTCATATTGTTGAGCACACAATTTTTATATTTTTTTTCACCAAATGTTTTCCAAATTCACAACTAAATACAAAACAATTCTGCTTCCTTTATTTTTTTTCATATGCCGATGTTTTTGTTTGCCGTTTTCGATCTGTCAAAATTGTTGTGTGTGTGAAAATCTGTGTGCAAATCCGTCTCAAAAAAGAGATCGACTGCAGTCGATTTTTTTTTTCTCCTAAATGAATTCCATTGAAAAAAAAATTGACTGCAGTCGACTGCAGTCGATTTTTTTGTTGAAAGGAATTCGACATAAGTTACGAACTAAGAATGGAATCGAAGAAAGCATTTCCAGTTGCCTCATAAATACCGCCATGCTGGTTATCGAAATCAGCTGTTTTACGCCAAATGTGCAAGATCATTCACATTTTTCTGCAAAACACAACTTCTTTCGTATATAAAGAATACGATTTTACATTCCACTCGGATTTGGTGATATCGAATTCACAAATTTCGAAATTAGTTCCACTCCGAATGGATTATGTGATAGTTAAATGGGGAAACTTAGACTTTTCTCGATTACGATGGAATCTGTGATAGGGCTGATTACTACAGTAATTTATTGCTAATGATGAAGTGTGTCCCACAAAATCAACAGGTTTGTTCTAAAATATGGTGGAATAATTTTAAAGTTATTAAATGTAGAGAATCTATAAAGGTTAGTGTAAAATCACTGTATTTATAATCAAGCTGACTTATCACATCTAAGTAAAACAACTACATATTGAAAAAAAAGTAGCCTCAAATCAAACTTCACATCTCTATTCATTTCAATGAGTCACACGTTCGTTGAAGTGAGTGGCACATCTCTAGCATGTGCAGCTTATCTTGCACAGAGGAGAAATAACAAGCCTTACACAGAAAACTGCTGATTTTACAAACACCATTGTATTTTCTGATATCAAAACCAGTTTCCGAAAATAAAGTGGTGTTAGTAGTTTCACTTACACTTTATAAATTACAATCAGATGAGTACCTACCTGCTAGCTGCTAGGCTGCTACCTGCATCGCAGATAGATCTCGTGTTTGTGTTGCAAAAGCGACAATGTGAAAAAACGAAAAATTGAGAGTAAAAAGTTGTTGTTATGTCTACTACCCTGTGTTACATAGCTTTTGGCTTACCTACAGGACAGAGCACAAAGAAGAAAGACATTTGGCGCTGAATTTCCATAATCATCATCGCGCATATACCTGCTGTGATTTTTGGTCGCCTGGTATCATATCGGCCCAGAAACCAAAAGTGAAATAGAATTTTGCTTGCTACATTTTTTTTTGTTTTATTTTCTTGTATACTACACATCTTGCGTTGTTTTAAGAATTGTTTGACCGCCAATCAGCTGCACATAGCTGTTGAAATTTCTTGTTGCCTCTAATTTTTATACTTGTTTAGCTTAGCTTTTTGTTTAGTTTTTCGTTGAGATTTGCTACGCTGATTGGTTCTGCAGAACATATGTAAGTGATTTGTACTTTAAATAATCAATAATTTTTTAACTTGAGAGTTTTGGTTAGTGACCCAAATATGTGCGCACTAATTTGCTGGTTACATTTTCTCCGAATTCAACAAGAAGCAGCTTCTTCATTTTGATTGAAAGTTTTTTAGTTTAAGCTTTTCATTCTTTTAGCGATTGGTTAACTACAAAACAAAGAAATTAATGCTTTTGAATGAATCTCCCTCTTCCAGAAAACATTTAAAAGTGCAAAAAAAAAAAAAACGTTTCAGAGAACGTAGCTTTAATTCGAACTGCACATCACTATTCACTTCCATGAGTCACTCATTACTTCAAGTGAGTCACACATCTCTAGCAACTGTAGCTTATCTGGTATAAGAAATACACAAGGAGAAGGAAGAGAAAAGAACATAAACACTATTTGGCGCTCACTACCATTGCAACAGAAGTGTAGGTAGGTATATCTGCTGTGATTTCTGGTTGCCTGGTATCATGTTGGCCAAGCAAGTCTTTCTTTTGTTCTCACGCAAAGAGGTGTGTTAGACACTTGTCTTACAGTTTCTTACGTGTATGCACAAGGCTTCCTGTGGATATATTTCTTTGGATAGCGACCAGCTTATACTTTGACTGGTTGTCAGTTTTTTATTGTAGAATTAGCTGGTGTGTCCATATTTCAGACAACTTTGGTTAGGAAAATTGTCAAAAAAACAACATTTTTTTGCTAAATTTTGTGGAAAGTGTTTAGCATATATACGTACATAGATTTATTGGTTCAATATATCTGAAATCATTTTAATAAAGAATGTCTTCCTACCTCAAATAAAATGTACTCAGCTTTGCATAGTATTTTAACGATTCCACGTTCTATTTACAGAAATATACATATGTACATATCTGCAATCAATCAATTACGTTAAAATTTTGTCAATTCACGTGTCAATCACACAGATAATAACTTTAACAGCTTTGCCACACCAGCTTGCATCGCCTTCTATATTTTTCCGGTGACCGATACAGATACTCCACCAGACATCGTGCAAGGAACCAACCATCTTTTTTACATTAAGTTTTTCACTAAAGCAATAAATTTTGTTTCAAAATGATTTCAAAATCAATTGTATCTATATATGTGTTCGTTGTGTTCGAGACTGCACATTATACCAAACGAGATTGCCGAGTAAATTTTACCAACAACCATAAGACGTAAAAAAATATCAAAACATGTCTTATCTCAACCATTGATGTACCCATCAACATTTGAAAAATAAAATGCAAATAATATTTTATCTTTGGTTCAAACTGCACATCCCTATTCATTTCTGTCCTATTCTTTTTGTCACAGTGAGTTGCACAACTCTATGAATAAAATTACAAAGAAGCAACACATACACACACACCTAGTGTAGATTGCCGAAGTATAGAAGGAAAAAGAAAACGATAGGTTTTGGCGCTCAACTGCTAATGCCATTGAAGAGTAAGTATACCTGCTATGATTTCTGATCGCCTGGTACCTAGCTGGTATTTGAACACAATTTCGCCGGCTACACTTTCATTTAGTTGTACACAGAAAACAGCACATGCACACCGGTGTGTGTGTTGTCGTAGTATAGAAGGAAGAAAAAAAAAAAAAAACATTTGGCTTTGGCGCTCAGCTGCTTATGCCATTGAAAAGTAGGGGTACCTGCTGTGATTTCTGATCGCCTGGTACGAAGCTGTTTGAACAGAAAATAAAACAGAATTTCGCCTGCTACACTTTCATTTCGTTATCTGTACACAGAAAACAACGCATACACATGTATATGTAGGTTGTCGAAGTATAGGAGGAAGAAAAAAAATATTTGGCTTTGGCGCTCAACTGCTAATGCCATTGAAAAGTAAGTATACCTGCTACGATTTCTGATCGCCTAGTACCAAGCTGGCGTATGAGCACAAAATGAAATAGAATCACTGAAAAACAAACAACACCTACACAACTAGTGTAGTGTAGGTCGTCGAAGTATAGAAGGTAGAACGAAAACAACAATGTGGTTTGGCGCTCAACTGCTAATGCCATTGAAGAGTGGGTATACCTGCTGTGATTTCTGATCGCCTGGTAGCAAGCTGCCGCTGGAGCACAAAATGAAATAGAATTTAGCTGCTACTCTTTCATTTTGCTATCGTGTACACAGAGAAACAACACATACACACCTTGTGTTGGTTGTCGAAGTATAGAAGGAAGAACAAAAAACATTTGGCTTTGGCGCTCAGCTGCTTATGCCATTGCAGAATGGGTATACCTGCTGTGATTTCTGATCGCCTGGTACCAGCTTGGTGCTGTATGAAGTGAAATATAACTTCGCCTGCTACACTTTCTTTTTATTTTCGTTTTAAAACGAGAAACAACACTTACACATGTAAGACCTACGGTTGACGAAGTAATAGGAAAAAAGAAAAGGTATACCAGCTGGGATTTCTGCTCGCCTGGTATCAGAGGTTGGCGTTGGAACCCAAAATGTAATAAAATTTCTTCTTTTCATGTAAAGACGAGAAACAATACTTACACATCTTGTTATTTATTCTGCAACTTTCTGCGATTTTTGGTTGATTGATACAAAACTTATTTTTTTTTGTTGCTTTGCAAGGATTTCTCTCATGCTAGATTGTTTCCGATACATTGTATAGCAACAAATGCATGTGATTAATATGCAAGTTGATAGCTAAAAAGCTATTAGCTTTAGAAAATAAAACGAATACAATTTTAGTTATTTATAAAAGATCATTATCTCAGTTTATTTATTAATTTTATTATTTTTTTTTGTTCAACCAAAAGAAAAAGTTCGTTTCTAACATGCGATCTCTATTCCTCTATCATTATGTGTTTCTCTGTCTTTCACCGATCATCATAATTTACAACTTAACAATTTTTGCTGTTGATTCTTTTGTTTTTGTACTGGCTACTATAAAAATACAGATATTCATATATTCAATATCTAAATATATTTGTAGTACATCATTAAAATTGTTTTTTTTATTGTGTAGATCGTTCAATTTATAATAATTTGAATTATTATAATAATAACTACTCAAATTTACAAACTCTTCATAATATATAATATTTAATGGTTTATTTTTGTTTTAAGTTTTGTAATAAATATTAAATACTAGTTAATAATGAATTTTTTAATATTACTTTTTTTGTTTTGTTCTCCTGTTGGGTTGTTAGAAATTTAAATGAACATTTTTATTGTTTTATTCGACAGTGGTGTTTTTATGTTTGTTTGTGTTTGGGAAGAAACCACTCATATGTTCTGATTGAAAAACTGTTCTTTTTTAGGAATTGATAATTATTTTCTCTTATTGTTTTAATTTCAGTTTTCTTAAAGGAATTCAATACCCTATATAAATCTGTAAACTATTTACATACAAGGTGTTATCATGATTTTATATTCGTGTAAAGTTGCTACAAGTCTTTTTTTTATACAATAATTATATGTAATTATTTTTTTCTCACTTAAATACCTACGGTGTTGGTGTTTGCTTTTGTTTGTTTGTTGTTGAGAAAAATGTACATTGATTTGTTTGCATTTTGGAAGAACGCATTGTCGTCTTCGTGTTGTTTACATTTTATATAATTTATTTTCTTATTTAATAAAATTTTTTATTGCTATTTAATTGAAACGTCCTGCATTCCATTTTATCCGCTTTTTTTTACATTCAAAAATTTACATGCACAACTGACAAGGTGGTTACAAACTATGTATTTACGAATAACAAATCTTTCAATTTGCAGGTGTTAATCCAAAGAACTTAGCAACAAAATATAATCCCTAAAACGTCAGACAAAATTCCCTTTTGTTTTTCTACTTTAATAATTCATAACTTAAAAATAAGGAAAATATATATATTTATGTATGATACAGAGGGTTGTTCTTAATTAAGATTTTATAATAAAAAAAGAAGAAAATATCTTAAAGTTGTATTAGATACAAAATAACTCACAATTTTCGCTTACAAATTAGGGGGATGAAGAGAAATATTATTATTTACAAATTCCAACAACAGAATAAATTCAAATTAATCAATAAAAAATTATCCACCACGATTTAGACCAACGGATAAATCTTCATTTTAGTCGAGACACAACTCACTATGGTCATGTTTCGAAACTATAGAGGGCTCTCTCACTCAATTAGTCTAAACTGATTTGTTTCCCTGCTATGTGGTTAGTTTATTTGTTGTGATTCTTAGGCGCGGTTTTTTTTTTGAATAAGTTTCAGTTTTGTCTTTTTAAGTAGGCAGTGTTGTTTGTTTTTTCTACGGTTGTTAAATACGTTAACATTAATAATTTGTTTTTCTTCGTGTTGTATAATATATCACAATCAAGTCTTATCCTTATACAATAAAAAAAATCCTTGGAATTTTTATGTATGAAGTATAGTTTTTAATGCTTATGGAGAAGAGCGTTGAATTTTGTTTTGCAATTATTGTTTTGTTTTCAGAGTAAACAATTTTATTAACTTGCATAGGAACGTCGGACTGGAACAGGAGGAGGTATTTTTGATTTTCGTATTGGCGATGATTGCTTACATGTTGGAATTCTACTTATTGGCGGTGTGGATGGTGTTGAAGACGTTGGTGATGGTTTCTCTGATTTGTTTTCCTGAAATGAAGAAACAACATACTTTTTTGGATAAGAGAGGCCTTGTTATCAACTTCCAATCAATAGAGCTTAAAAACTCCTGAGGTTACCATACAATTTAAGGTCAAATGATTAAATAAAGCATCAAGTACAAAAGTATTATATCTGAAATGACGAAGAGAGCTAGATTTTTTAAGAGGTAAGTTTTTCAGGTTTGCTCCACTGGTTGGTAATGGTGACTTACAAACGAGTAACGATTGTAAATCGGTTAAATTTGTTACCAAAATTAAATAAATAGATAAATATAGTGGCGCAACATAGGGAGGAGCCCCTACGCCTAGCGCATTTCTCACAACCATGTCTTGTAAGGGAATGGAGGAGATCTAAAAGTTTGTTTGTTACGACAATGTTGTGGTCGCTATAATCGACCTGGTGAATCAACAATTCATGTCAAATCTACTTTGCTGGACATTAAGCATAGACTCTCATTCGTACAGTGCGAGTCCGAAGAGAATATTGCAGTCGTAGCGTCCAGTGTTAATGAGGATCGTGAAATGTCAATTTGTCGCCGTTCTCAGCAACTGGGCATGTGGTAGATAAATCAACCAAATTTAAGGTGTCGATTTGGGTTTGAAAGCTTATAAAATTAAACTTTAGCAAGAATGGAAGTCGAACGACCTTCTAACTACAACGTCTAATTTTTAGTGAATGGGTCCTAGAACAGCTTTATAGTTTCATCAAGACGGTGCCGCATGCCACACTCACTCGTGAAACAATGGACATGTTGAAGGATGAATTTGGTGAGTAGTTTATCTCTCGAAATAGCCAAATGAGTTGGCCACCAAGATCAAGCCTTTTGATTATTTCTTGTAGGGTTTGTAAAACCGTTAGTCTATGTGGACAAGCTGAACACGATTGAAGCATTACCGCATAACATAAGACGCGTAATTTGTGGTATACAGCCCGAAATACTCGAAAAAGTGACGCAAAATTAGACCTTTTGCAACGGAACCGCCGACAGTAGGTATTTACAGAAGTTATATTTAAAAATCATCCCAGTCCTGCTATAAGCCGCGGAAGCATGGACCTTATCGAAAGCGGATGAGGAAATTCTTGGTCGTTTCGAAAGAAAAATTCTCCGAATGATCTTTGGTCCCGTATGCGAAGACAATGTGGGGAGAAGAAGATACAACAACGAGCTGTATGAGCTGAACCGCAACATGGGCATAGCAAATAATAGTACGCATCGCGAGGCTACGATGTAGAGCGGATGGACCCAAACGCTCCGGCTCATCGGGTTTTCGAAAGCACATTGCAGGGAAATCGCGGAAGGGGAAGACCTCGTCTTAGGTGGCGCAGTCAAGTGGATGAAGACCTTAACTAACTTAGAGTGCAAAACTGGAGAGAGCTCGCCCGAAATCGAAGCCGTTATAGAAAGATGTTGGTTGAGGGCCAGGTTCACCACGAACTGTAATGAGCACTTAAGTAAGTAAGTAAGTATCTTTAAAACGTAAATGCTAAAAGCCAATTTATCAACTTCAAAATGTTTATTATAAAATATATACTGTAATGTACACCTAACATTTATACCAATTTCGTAATCGAAAACGTTCAACCGAAAACACAACTGGCAACACTATAATGGAATGGCATGTATAATTGAAGACGTCGTTTGTGAGTGAGTGTGTGTGTGTGCAGAAATACCTGGAGGAGAATGTGTCTAGACATCATGGTTCATAGCAAAACTACTAGAAAGCTCTCGATGTTTCACAAAGATGTTTTCATAAAGAGGCCGCTGACGCAACCAGAGGCAGTTGTGATTATAGAGTGATAAAGTTAAGAGTAAATAGTTGTATACAAGTAATAGTCCAAAAGTCGAGTTGAGATCGAATAAAGTATAGAGATACTGAATAAAAGAGATAGAAATAAATTGAAAGGTGAAGTTTTATTTTGCGAACTAAGCGCACGTTACAATACCATAGGGAGGAAGTGCACGTTCGTGAAATCATTAGATTAAAAAAAACGAAACAACGATGAGGTGACCGAAGCTTTGCTTTGATTAGTATCTCACTCGCAAGCCTATAAAAAACTCTATCTTTACCGAAATTTAGGCTTAAATCTCGAGAATACCACAAAAAAGCACTGACAACAACACGAGGAGAATAACAAAGTGCTGCCAGTAAATAGGTTTGTTCGTTGAAGCCCTAGGGTCGACCTGATCGCCACAAAGCGTTTTTGAGGAACCTAAAGTCGCCCTGAATGTCAAACTTAGTGTTTTTTGAGCCCTAGGGTTGACCTAGGCTCGCCCTAGGTTTTTGCTGTGGCGAATTGAGGGCTGTCAAATGGCATGTATTTTTTTTTAATGACATGGATGTGTGGTGATTTGTGGTTAAGCGTTTTTTGGAAAACCCATTTTTTTTTGGTAACTCATAGGGTTGTCACGAAAGCCTGGGTTAACCCTGGGGAAAGTTCAAAGAACGGACCTAATAATAGGGGTGATACCCAAAATTTTCTTCATAGATAAAAAAAAGTATTTGGGCCCAAGAATCTTGGGATGAGAAAAAGGCTTGTATATTTCTCTCAATAATTCGTGTGACACATGGAGGGGCCTTACAACTTTTTTCTGGTTCCCCAAGGATTAGGGTTTGAAAGAATTTTTATGGCAGATATACTCTTAGGGACTTCCAAATGTGCACCACTGCATTGACCCAAAAATTTAATTTCCATGTCCTTTATGGCAAAATATATAACTTTTTTTTATAAACTCACGCAAAAATTAAAACAGGTTTTACAGTTTTCTGTTTAAAATAAAATAAGAGTCGTATGATACAAAACCAAGACGTTATAAGAGCTTATAAGGCTCTTTGCTAAAGATTTCCAAATAAAAAAAACTCACCTTCTTTGGAGACTCAAGTGAAGGCAATCGCTTCCAACCGTTACTCCTTCTCCACGATGGACCACTTTTAAGTCCTGCTATCGTTGGTGTTGTTGTTGTTTTGGTCATCACAGCCACTAACGATACAGGCGGTGATACATTCGTCGGTGTTGTTGGCTCAACATTCGCCGCTATCATCTCATCGCTTTTATTATTATTTCTTAAAATACATTGTGGCTCCTCATAACTACAACTGCTAACTAATTCTGGCAACTCTGCTATGCACCTCGTATGCTCCTCAGATTCACTCGAGGAACAACTGGTGACTTGAGCTTGTCCTGCTTCGCTTGGCGTTGGACTCGGACCTCTTGTACGACAATTCTCTGAAGTAGTATCATCTTCATCGTCTGTTTCCGCATCTAGGTATGAGTACAAACTGCGTGTACTCCCCGATGGGATATTGACCAATTTATAAAAGTCCTTCGTGAAATCTACACATGCCACTTCTTCGTCTTCTGAAAAGACGATCTACAAAAAAGAAAAGAAACAAGAAATATTTTATTTTGTTTAAATGTTCTCTTTAAATGCCTACCGTTTGCTGCAGTAGTTTTGCTATACCCTCCGACTGAGATGCCATCATTGTCGAGTTGAGAAAGTCACTTGTATTCCATATCCAATCGCGTTCATGCTCCCGTTCATTTTCAATAACTTCATCGTCTAGTGTTATAACACCAAGCTCATCTTGTGACATACTCCAGTCTTCCATTTCTGTAGAGCACGGTTCAGCGGGTAGTAGCCACTGTTCCGGCTCTTCGGGTAAATCTTCAAGATGTCCATTAGATGGTTGCGGCTGGCCACTGCTCATTGTGCAATATCCTTCATCTTTACCTTTAGCCGGACTTCCCGAAAGTACAGCGTTTTGTGCTTCTAATTCGTAGACACGACTTTTTAACACAGAGACTTCCTGCCGCAGGTTATCTTCCAATACGATGGCGTCAACAACTTTTCGCATAACATCGTCTAGGCAATGTTCGTACTGGCGGATGCGAAGTGTAAGGGCTCTGTTCTCTTGTTGCATATTATGGAGGAGTGTTTCTTGGCGGGCGAATCGTGCCTGCAATAAAAAAGGGAAAAGATTGTTAATTTTTTGGATTGGTTAGGTGTGTTTGCGTTTTTAGTTCTTAAAATCAATTCTTTATATTTAATGGATGATAGCAGGGGATACTACACTGTGCCTCCACATACCTGTTCATCACCGAAGACCTGTTATAGCTATGAACAAATGTACTTAAGTCGGCTTTGTGATTTCTCAATTCGAGACCGAATGGTTTCCCTGTTAAATTTTCGTTACGAAAATAAATAGAAATTATTTTTGGTGTACCTCGGTTGGTTTCTTGGGCACTTATTAAATCCCATTATTCACACCCATTAACTTCTCACGCTGATTAAAACTGTTTTCCGAAAAGACCCATGAATGAGCGACAACACTTGACTTGCATGTCAAATATGTCAAACACATCTGACTACGGATGACCGATTAAGCTCAAGTCTACTTAGTTTCACTGATTTAGCTTATCTAGGTTCAGACTCTGGGGTGCATAGACCCTATTCATCGAATAGCAAACCTGGTTTATATGTGTCGTTGCCGTAGGTAAGGCCCATTAATGCTGTCACTTGGGGCAGTGTGTTGTGGATTGTGGTAATGCCGGTCAATGGTCATTGCGTATATTTTCCATTTATTACTCCATGCCTGTGGTTTCCGCAGCTCATGAATAGCATGTTTTATTAGAACTACTCCATAGATACTATGATCTCCATGAAAAAAACAACATGGCCAGAGTACCGAAGGTGCAGTCCACATCATGATGCGGTCATAATGGGTGGTTGGCTGTTTGGTTTTGATTTTGACGTTCGTTGGTAATTCGATATAGGTTTGCTCTAAATCGATTTTAGACACAATACAGTGAGGCAAATATTATTATGAATGCTGTTTGCGATTCGGAGTTGTTTTTGTTTTATTTGGCCGTCTGGTCTTGGAGACTATGACGAGGGTTTTTTGTGAGGTGCGATTTTCCAAAATTAGATGCGAAGGCGGTAAAGTAGGTGTGTAGATTTTATTACTCTAATTACTCGCTGACTGGCTGCTTCGAATAGAGTTATGACATGATATGTGTTTTTTGGTATAACCTTGGGCGAGTGTCTATGTTCAGTCCATTCATCAAAAAGAAACTACATTTTTTGAGGCTTTGTTTTTAAATGAAAACAAAACATTGAAAGGAGTGTAGAAATTTTACAATGGGTGTATCCAAACATTAATTTCGAATAGGTTTGTTTACAACTACAAGTTGTTTTGGTTACGTCGATGTTTTTTGAATTGAATGGCGAACCGGGGTAGAGTTACTGTTGTAAATCAAATAATTGATTGGAACATTTATTCTTGAATGTCCAAAAACATAGAAACGCAAAACCACTGATGCCTTTGAGACAAAGTGGCGTGACCTACTTTATGATTCAAGTCACTGAATGACATTAGAGAGACATTTTACGGGAATAAAAGATTGTTCATTGAAGAAAAGTTAAAAATTTCAAAGTAAGTGTCAAACTTGGAGCTTTTAAACGACTTTTTTTTTAATGGTGATCGATTTACGACATAGTCACGTTCTCCTAAGGAAGAAACAAGTAAGAACTATCCGGTGGTACTCGGTTACTCTTTTCAGTTGTTTTCAGACAAACACTTTCTGCCATTCTACGATTAACTTACGAAAGATGGAATCAACGCTTGCTGGAAATCATGACCAATGTGGTGTCGATAAGTAGAAAAAGTTCAGCTGATGAAGGTAAACATATGTTTCCAAATGATACAATATTCATTCATTGACACATTTTAAAAATAATTGTTAAATATCGATGGTGATGAAGAAATTTCTGTTCCATCTAATCTATCACTATAGAAACCACCACTTTGAACGGCAGATGACAAATTCAGATGCGAAAATATTTTGCTGCCAAAGACTCAAGAGTCAAGAACGAAGGACGCCATAAGACGCCATTTCAGAATCTGCAATGAATAGGCTTTTTCAAAACAACGCTTGCAAATTGTTATTGCGGATATCCGACCCAAGTTGATTAAAAAGTGCTCGGATATTGAACTTCCCGAACTGTAGCCCTTAGGACTCACATGCCCAAAATCATTTTCTAATACTTTAATGACATAAGATATTTTAATGAAACTTATTTTTATACATGTTTGATTTGTATTGAATTAGTATATCCTTAAAAAAACACACATTTATAAATAAGTGCTATAATTTGCTAGTAAAAATGATAGCCCGATCTCCCTCACAGCTAAAAAACTATCTTTTTTTGTGTGTCAATGTTGGATTAACAAAATACAAAATTTTCAACTTAATCAAATAACAAACAAATTATAGTATTTTTCTACACTTGATATCTAATTCATGGAATATACTCACAAGAACACTTCCCATTCAAAAAGAAGTGGTCTTTGACACCGTTCGCACTGGAGCTTTAAGGATCTCGCAAGCAGAATCTCTTTTGACTCACGTCTAATAGATATGCCTTCCGATACCATGATTTCAAGACTCAAAAAATTGTGATTAACATAAAAGGTCAATTTTCCTTCGGTTGAGAACTGTTTCACTCAAAAATCCAAAAAGTAAAGGATTTTCACGGATGGTTCCAAAATTGATGATGAATTTTCATTTGAATTTGAATTTCTCAAAGCAGAAACGTATGCTATCCAAATGGCTATAAGTTACGTTCCGTACCATGGCTGAATTAAAAGAAGTAGTGGGTGTCTTCATCTACAGCAAGGCTGTGTTTTACTCAACTCTCCAACTTTTTCGTAAGTGATCCAGCATCTCGTAACTAAATTTTTGTTTGGGTTACATCTCATTACGAAATAACTTTAAACGACTTTAAACGAGATCTTAGGAATGTGTGACGCGACCTTTTGAATGTTAATAAAGTTGTCTTTGAGCAGGCTCAAGATCAAGAAAAACAATGTTGTTATATGGTTAACGACGTTTCGAGCATGGATACGCTCTTCATCAGGTCTGTTTATTATGCAATAAATAAAACAACCGTCAATTAAATTCTGTTAGTAACAGTAGATGACATGTCTCTGTTGGATTCAGACAAACTAAAAATATGAAGGCTACACAACAGCATCTATAATTGATGAACCCACTGTCGCACCTGGACGAAACGCTTATTTTTGAAATGAAGTCACTGGATCTCTTGATCCTCTTTTTTGAATTCATTTTTAACTCCCAAAATAAAAAAACAATAACAAAAATTTTTGTAATAATTTTTCTATAAAAGTATGGTATTTAACTTTAATAATAAAGCTGCAACATTTTCTCTAATCCGTAACAGAAAAGACTGCAGAAAATTTGTTAGCGTTTACCACGGGGCACTTCTCTTTCGCCAAACATTTAAACGGTTGGTATAAGTGATACAACACTCTGTGAATCCCATGGAGAAGATGATACCGCCAAGCACTTCCACTGTGAATTTCGCTAATGAGGAATCAGTTTACAGATACTCGGGGCAGACATGATGACAGCTGGTAACTTAGGCATTCATGGCAGCGCCTTCATGCTTTTCAACAAACATGTATCTTACTTCTGTTTTTATAAAAATGCACCAAGAAGAAGTTTAAAGCGAGAATGTGAAGTAACGGGGGTTTTTCGCTATGTTGAAGGGGTTGAGAGGACGAGGCCAGGGAAACTGGTGACTTGCATCCATATCAACCACACCTAATATCAAATTGAAATATTCAAAATTATATTGGGTAACCTTTTTATTTCGGCCTGTTTTTTCTTCGCTGTTTTTATTCTATTTTTGTCCGCTCTTAGCCACATTTCCTAAAGCATAATTGTTACCCAAGGTTGTTGGGTGATTTGGAAGATTTTTTCTTCATAAGTTGGATAGTTGACTTTACGCACAACCGCCATCCAAGGAGATAGGCCTCTTCATGGAAATAACTTGGAAATTACAGGCAAGATTCGAAGTCATTTGTAAGCGATTTATTTCAACAGCATCCGTATTAGTCTTAGTATTGAAAGAACTACGATTATCGAAGGTCAGATGTAAAGTTTTTCAAGAAACTACGTGACGACGGTACACGCAGTTGTACTTCTGGAATGAATTACTTAAAGAATAGAATAAGAAATTTGCAGATACGACAAAACTGTTTGAATTGCTAATACAATATTCGATACAAAAAGTTGAGTTGGTAAATTTTTAGCAAAGAGCTCAGCACACAATCTTTAGCGATTTTTTTATATAGTGAAGCGTAGTCTTAAAATCCTCTACATTAGAAGCTTTCATAAAAGAAATTGTCAACAAGTTGTAGTAGGTAAATACAACAAACTTACTCTGAAGACTTATACGAAAAAAAACTACAACTCGAAGAACTGAAAAGATGCCACAGATACATCACAAACTTTGTGTTCTCTTTTATCAGTACTCAAAACAATCCTTACTATCGAACCTTTAAATTACAGAACACGCGCTAGAAACTAAAAAAGCAGTTTTTAACTTTAAGATTGGCGATACGGACATCAAGAACAGAGGTTTGGACACATGTCTCTCCCATGCTCTCGATCAGATTTAAGAATCCAAATTCAGCTTCGGAAATAAAATCAATTTTTGATGAAATCGGTTTTAAATAAAATTAAAAACAAACAAAAAGGTTCCCGAACATCAAAAAACAGAAAAGATAAAAAAAACATTCGATTTACTGCAATCATTTCAATTAATGGAAGTCTAGTAAACCGAATCAATACACCGACCGTATCATTGGAATTTCAAATCAAACAGTCGCATTACAACGACTTTTCAAACCAAACAATTTAAAACCGTACATGACAGCCCATGAAACTATTACATGAAAGGAAGTTACAATCAAATGCAACACTAATCGGCACCCAATTCGGTTGGGAGGTTGGGACATTCCATCGTATGTAGAAAAACAATTCACACTCGCAAGTAACTAGTTGGCTTTTATCTATAGTTTTCCGTTTGAATAGTCAGGAGGTAAAGTGCGGTACTGAGCCGGGGCCTATTGAAAAACCTAATAAAATGTCAATTACCTGCAGCAGCACCACCGGACCAGACCAGACACAAACAAAAGCAAATATAGAATATAAAAAAAAATATCTGTACGCAAATGAGCCACTGGTGGACCATATCATTATCCTTTCCCCCTTGAGAAATAATAACAACATTAACACCGCACCACTCCGAGAAGCGTACTTAAATGCACATACTGGACTAAGCTTGTTGGCACCTTTTGTGTCAGCTGTCGGCTGCTTTTGCTATCCTTCGACTGCAGTTTTTTTCAGTGAGCGTTGTGCGCCATATGATTATGTGCTTATTTTTACATTTCAACAATTTATGCTGTTCTATCGCATAAATCTAAATTTTATTGCACATTTGCCATTTGCATAGGCGAAGCCCAGTGTGTGTGTATAAAAAGCTATAAACAAGGCTAAGAGCACAACTGCTGCCACTGATTTCAACAACAGAAAGCATTTGCAGAGTTTTTTTTTTGACCCTCTCTCTCGATGACGCTGACAGAAATGGAGTACAATGAGGAGAGCAAGTAACACTAAGTTTTATTAAGACTTTTGAACTAAATGCCGATTTGTTTTATTGTATTTTTTCTTTCTTCTGTTTTCTCGATTTATTGAAAAGAAATAGCAAATTGAACTCTTTCAATTTCGAGATGCAAATTTTAGAAACTAAATGTTGCACTTATTGCATGTTCAATGTATTTAATAAAAGACATTCAGCCCTATCACAGATTCCATCGTAATCGAAAAAAGTCTAAGTTTCCCGATTCACACAATCCATTCGGAGTGAAACGAATTTCGAAATTCGTAAATTCGGTATCACCAAATCCAAGTGGAATGTAAAATCGTTGTCTTTATATACGAAAGAAGTTGTGTTTTGCAGAAAAATGTGAATGAACTTGCACTTTTGGCGTAAAACAGTTGATTTCGATAACCAGCATGGCGGTATTTAGTGTGGTAACTGGAAATGCTTTCTCCAATTCCATTCGGATTTTGTGATCACAAATTTTCGTAGTTCGTAACATAGCTTTCCGTGTGGAAGTTTTCTACGATGGAATCTGTGATGGGGCTGATTAAATTCGCACTTTCTTTCTGAGAACTTTCCAGACTAGTGTAGAGAAGCCTGGTAACTTGGTCTAGGGTTAAAGAACTCACCATGTTTGCTACTTGATTTCCGAGACAACACCGGGAAACGTTTGGGTGTGTGCTAAGTGGGAAGGCTCTGATTGGTGTCAACTTTGCCCAGATGTTGAACTCATAGTAGGCTCATTGTGCTTACTCTATTTTTTTGGTGGAGCCACATAGCTCCGGTCTCGTCCAACTATAAGGGACTTGCCAAACTAGGAAGTGCTTTGTGTGGACCAAACAGCAACACTACGAGGAATGGCTGACCGTTTTAGGGGAAATGCCCTAGGGGTTGAGTTCAATAAAATAGATAAAACCAACGGTGAACATCAACAGCCAAAAAGCAACAGAAACCCTTGAATGGGCTACCGCGAATTATATGGTTAAAATCTGTTTCAGGATTTTCCAATACTAGGATAGGGTATTGAAACAGAGGTGGTGGCGGATGAGCTTCTAGTGTGCCAATAAAAACTCTCAAGTCCCATCAATAGGGCACTAATACCGCAATACCCGAGCCCTTGTGTTCAAGTGCATTACAGGGTTGAGCAAACAGCAGCTCTCAAGTTCCAGGTTCTGATGCTGAAATAGTCAACTATTACGTCCAAGAGGATTACTAAAGGCCTTTCAGGTCAATACATGTGCGTGAAATTAAATACCTTAGCACGTAAAAACATTTGGTTGCGAAAAAACGCTTCAAAATAGCGTCAGTCAAATAGGAATTAACCTTCACTACATCAAATACATAAGTGTAGAACCTTGTCTGCTGTGATATGTGAACGTAACCTCATTTCAACAATTTGATAGGTCGTTCCTTACCAATGTGGTTCTAGACCAGGAAAGCCTACACTCGACCAAATTTCCACACAACGTCTCTTTGCAGATTTCAAAGCCATGTATGACAGTGTCAAAGAGATAAAGAGTGGGAGTCCCCGCGACTTAGCGCAATTCTCACAACCATGCTTTCATGAAAGGGGCCTACAATTTTCTGCCGATTCCGAATGGCTTCTCAATAAAAGCTTCTCATGACAATTAATTTACAATAGAGGCCACTTCCTCGTGAAAGGCGATAGCCGGAGACATAACATTTTTTTGTTTTTCTGTTGGCGACACTGTCATACGACTTTTTCCAACATCTACTACAAAAGATTGTCAAAAACTGAAACGATCAAACTAGAGGCATACTATCTTAAAAGTCATCACAACTATTCGTCAACACACGCGATATTGACGTAAGGGGAGAAGCAAATGTGATGTCATAGATGTTTTGCTAACATTCGACCAAAATTGGGGTTAAGAGTTAACGGGGACAAAACAAAGCTATTGCTATCGTTAATGATTGACAAAGAACATCGACGAATTGGACAAAACTTCATAATAGACAATCATAACTTCAACGTAGTCTAGAGCCTCGTCTTCATAAGCTCCGCTGTCCGCTAAAAACACACGAAAAATCACATTCCACCCTATTACCTCGATAGGCCGTCCGTCGGAGCGGAATTTTCTCCGATCGGAGACATTTTGCTTCGTGGTAGTTCTCCGATCGGACGATCCGGCGCGACGTTCTCCAATAAGTTTTGTTGCGGAGATTTTAGTTTTGGGAATGCATTGCCGCATTTGTGAAAAATTTCTTACGACGACAACTACTTCGAAGCAAATTTGAATCTCCGAAAAAAGATGCTTTGCCGAGAAATCCCGCTCCGACGGTTACCTCGATAGGGCCGATTGAAGAAACGAGAGTTATTCTCTAAATGAGAATAGAAACCCTCCTCAAAAACCAAGGGAACCTTCAGAAGGACCTTATCATTCCAGAACTGATATACGACACAAAAGCAGAAGCCTTTTCCAAAGCGAATGAGGAGAAACCTTCAGTCGTCTCGAAAGATAAATATTTCCAGTGATCTTTGGTCTTGTTCGTGAGAATGAAGATCTCTATGAACTGTACCCCGACATAGGTAAAGCGAAAAAAGCACTCCGACACTTCAATACATGACTTAGGACACGTACTCAGCGGCAAAGCGTCACAAAATTCTCGGTCTCAAAGTTAGTTTTAATTTTGCCACTTTGCCGTTGTAGAAATCTCGCTCGAAATCGGAATTGAAGACAAAAATATTGCTTGTCCAGCTTCATCCAGAACTGTAATGCTTAAATTAATGCTTGTAAAACTTAATTAGTAAGTTACCAAAAGTACCATATAGGAAGCGCTTCACAGGTACCATTACTATCTCAACACGAGACTTGAGTCAAAATCGAAGATCTTGTCAAAATCTATTCTAAAATCACAACCGGTTGCTAAGAAAAATGTTGTGTTGGGAGCAACACGCCATATAACAAACCCATGCATCACGCAATATTCTTTCTGCGTTCACTTACTTCCACGCCACACTGTAAATGCGTATACCCGGACTTATGCCTAGTTTGCAATATTACATTTATGTCCTAAATCAAAAAGTTTTAAATAGATTTATGCATTCCTTGCACTAAATTGAACTTGCTGCTGTTGTGTTTATTAATTCAGTTTTTTTCCTTGGTTGTTTTTATTCTACGTATGCATTATTTTTGGAAATTTCTATTTTATGATTTTTCTGCCAAAATGAAATCGCATGTTCTCGTTATGTTGTTTTATTTTTATCGTTTTTACGTTCATACCTTTTTTTGACTAACTATGGCACACTAAAAAAAACCAAAGAACCTTTTTATTCAATGCAGCTCGACTATAGGTAAGTTGCTATGGCACAATGGATAAATGTATGAAAAAAAAGAAAATCCAATATCTGGCGATAGGTGTTTGAACAATGGTCTAAAAAATTAAAAAGTGACCAGTGACTGTAAAATGGAAATCTCTGGGCATGAACGAGCATAAATATGTACACCTATGTATGTAGGCGCGCGGATGCAAGCAGTAATTCCACCTGGGAACAATGATACCGTAAAATGTAGTTTATTATTTTATTTCGTTATGGGAAATTATTTTATTGTTTAATTTCCTTTTTTTGTTTTCGCTTGGCTTGTTATCGGTCGCGAACGTGTGTAGGATGACAATATTAAAACATTTTCGTTTTGGTCAATGGGGTGGGAAGAACGTTGTAAAATATTTATTAACATCACCACTGCGGATGTTAAACGAGATATGCGGAGTTCGGAATTGCTGTTCAATTTAAAGTTGACAACTTTTGGTTTCGGCAACATATAGTTGAGCTTCAACTTGCGTTTGCAGTGCCAACTTAGGGACTTTTTTAATTAACTTCTCGATTCGATTTTCTGCACTCGAATTCAGAGTCAATTTTCGAGTTTAAAGAAGTAAAAATCTTAACTTTCGAAAACAACAATTTATATTACTTAGTTAAGTTTCTGCTAACACGTTGATTAAAGTCTTGCTATATGCAGACGATTTGGTTATGTTTGCTGACAACCCATTTTCACTGCAGTTGCAAATAAACAGACTCAACTCTTTTTGTGAGACCTGGGGTTTGCATATCAATTCAGATAAAACTAAAATTATTATTTTTGAATCGAGAAGCACTAGAAGACTCCCAGAAGGAATATGGTCGCATAATTCCACACGCCTTGAGGTTGTGCAAGAGTTTAAATATTTGGGAGTTCTGTTAACTTACAATCTTAGCTTTGTAAAACACGCAAATGAAAAAAGCAATCAAGCTAAACTAGCCCTAAATATGATGTGGACAAATTTTTTTTCCAACCGAAGTATTGATTTGAAGTCCAAATACCGAGTCTTTAATGCAACGGTTAATACATGTATGTGTTTGGATATATTAAACTTGAGGCTTTCGAAAGTCTACAAAGACATTTCTTCAAACGTTTATTTCGGTTACCAAACTCAACCCCAAATTATGCCATATATGTAGAGTCCGGTATAACACCTATATACATACAAAACCTTAAAGCTAACGCAGATTTCATTATTAAAGTAATGAATAGAAATGATACCTGTCTGCACAAAATAATTTTGAAAAAATTGCTTCAAACCAATGCCTCTCCTTTCCGGGAATTGAATGAGCTAGCACTAAGGCATGAATCTTCTTTATATTTAACAGAATTAAACGTTGATGATTGGCAAGTTCAGTTTGCAGATGTGATCGCAAAAGTTGATCATAAAATTTTTATAGAAAATCTCTCTAGAGCAAATTCGTCTCCGTCCAGAAATATCTACAGGCAGTTAAATCACCAAATAACTTCGCATGCAAGCTATTTTCGAAGAGAATATTCAGCTGTCGAAATAGGGACCATTTTTAGAGCTAGAGTTGAAATTTTACATCTTAAAGAAGATATTTACCACTTCTTGGCTATTTGTCCAATGTTACAGGAAATTCGTCGTTTATATTTCCAGGAGAGTTTTATGACAAGATCACGACTTTATGAGGTTTTGAATGGGTCTCTGGGTTGGATTACTTTGTTTAAGTTTTGCAACCATGCGCTTATTTATCGCAACAGTTTCCCATAAGTCATCGAATTTTCTTTTTCAGTTGTTGCAGTTTCTTTTATACACACCGTTTTATATTCTAAATTGCTTTTTGTTTGTGTTTCAAATCACGTAAAATTGAAAACTTTATGCTGTCATAAGTATCAAACTATGTACTTTTATCAATAATTTTCTTTGTGTTTCAAATCATGTAAAAATTGATGGAATGCTTACATTAAAGTTTCAAATAGCTCGAAAACTGTTATTTCATTTTTGAATTAAAAATGCATAATTTATGCCATACCAAGTCTTAATCTATTCAAGTAACTATAGAATGTATAAGTATATATATTTTAGTAGTATTTTTACATTTTTCCTATTTTTAATTCTTTGAAAATCATAAGAAATGTCATTTCAGGCAGACGGCAGTTTTGCCATGACCTTATTCTTAAAAAAACCTTATTGTTAAACTATTGATGAAATAAAGAACTTATCTAATCTTATCTAATCTAATCTACTTAGTTAAGCTGGAGTGAGAGTGACCTTCCTTCTTTCCCAATTTTTCCAAAACTATAAAGCTGACTTTCAAGTTTTTTTCCAAAACTATATACTTCTTGGAGACTGACTTAATGCAAAAACTTTTTTTTTTTGAAACGAAGAGTATCTTCACAACATCTGGATATTTGCAAGCGTGTATATCAAGACGACCTTATGAGAAGTTGGTTTGATGTTCCAGAGTTAAAACAGAATAGGCATTAAGTATTCAGCAATGGTCTGTTAAGGTTCTGTATCAGGAACTTTTTAGAAAGCGTGACTGCTCAAAAATACAGCGAGAAGTCGTTCATGATCGCGTCATAGTTCTTGCATTATTTATTGTGAATTGTGAAAAGTTCAATACTAACGCAAGAGGATGTCAGTAGTGAAAAGCTTCACAATGGCCAGCACCCAGCTAAGTCCACTTAGGTAAACGCAGGGTTCGAGAAATAGCTTTTTTTTTTAAAAAAAAAACCGAGAGAAATACTAAGCTGGAGAACTCCGCTTTGTTGTCTTTACCAGGGTAGTAACCTTCTCTTTAAAATAACAGTAGGTGTACATCAGGGAAGTGTCTTGAGTCCACTGCTCTTTATTGCTGTTCTGGATTATTTGCTCGAAGGAAAAGTAACGGACAATAAAGTACAACAATTATTCTTTGCTGACGATGGAGCCATCATAAGCGAGGATCCTACATCCCTGCAACGAGCACTTGACGTTTGGATTGATGTTCTGGAAGGAAATGGGTACCGTATTAGCGCTAAAAAGACTGAATACCTGTGCTGCCCTTTTTCTGATCCAGACAAGCCTATTCCAGACATTTATTTGAATGGAAATGTGCTTCCGAAGTGTGAAAAGTTTAAATATCTGGGATCTATGATCAATAGTGAAGCATCTTGTGCTGACGACATCAATCATCGAGTAAGCGTAGGGTGGATGAAGTGGCGAGAAAACTCCGCTATCTTCTGTGATCGAAAAATGCCCCCTAAGCTGAAGGGAAGACTCTACACAGCAGTTGTCCGTCCAGCTCTGACATACGGTTCACAATGTTGGACAATGTACAAAAAGTATGAGAGCAAATTGACGGCAGCCGAAATGAAGATGCTTCGGATGACAGCAGGAGTAACAAAGCTTGATCGAATTAGAAGTACTAAGATCCGTGGAAGCCTTCATGTCAAAAGTACCATCTTGGACAAAATTCAGCACGACCGGCTCAGTTGGTATTGTCATGTTCAAAGGAGAGATCCGCAGAACCCCGTCAAAAAGGCAATATCGTACAACGTTTCAACAAATTCGCGACGAAAAAGAAAAGGCAGGCCAAAACACTCCTGGTACAAGCAAATGCAAAAACAGCAGCATTTGGTTGGCCTCAGACATGGAACAATCCAAAACCGGGAGGCTTGCCGACGATTTCTGAGGTCAACGCGGCGTACCCCACAGGCGGATCACTAGTGTGAAGCAGCAAAGTGGGAGAGTTGTGATCGCTTCAAGATCACTACTCGTAACGCCGAAAAATGAAAAAAAAAAAAAAAAAAAAAAAAATGAAGAAGTAACCTTCTCTTTTTTTGTAGCGATGGAAATAAGGTGCTTATAGATTCACTACTAACCTCAAGAACGGCGTACAGATGAAACTGGGAGGCTTACAATCAAACAAAAAAGGTACTTAATGCAGAACCCCCGCGCCCGACTAATCGAAAAAATTATCTACAATTGCAACATTTCTGCAGGCAATTACTATGTGGGGAATTTAAGAGCGCCGTAGTGAAGGGTTTTCCAATATGTATGATAAGATTTTGCAGTGGCGTTTCGGCCATTTGTAGTATATCATGATCTCTCATTTGTTTTTTATTGCATTCGAAAGTGTTTACATTTCACCATTGGACCACCATAAACGTCGCGAACTTTGTGATTTTGCCTTGGAACAACTTGAAATCGATAACGATTTTTTTAAGAAAATCATCTTTTCCGAAGAGGCTGACTGTGACTAGTGCGTTAAATAAACAAAAACTGGCGATGAGAATCCACAAAATATTCATGAAAAACCATTACATTCACCTTAATTGACAGTTTGGTGTTGTTTTGGGCTGGTGGAATCATCGGTCCGTACTTCTTTCAAAATGAAACTGGTAACACCATTACTGTCAATGGAGAGCGGTATAGATCGATGATAACCAACTTTTTATGAGCGAAATTGGAAGAAATTGATTTTGACAACATTTGGTTTCAACAAGACGAGGCTACGTGTCACACAGCAAATGAAACAATTGAATTATTGCGAGAAAAATTTAGAGATTCGATTATTTCAAGAAATGGTGATATTGAATGGCCTACAAGAAGTCGTGATTTAACACCATTAAACTATTTATTAGTAGGGTTATTTGAAGTCATTAGTCTTTAAAAATAAACCAGATTATCTTCCAGGTTTACAAGTCAATATTTAACGTTCCATTCATGATATACGACTTGATTTAGTGGAAAAAGTGCTCGAAAATTGGGTTCATCGAATTTATTGCTGCAGAAGAAAACGTGGTGACCATTTGAATGAAGTTTTATTTATAACTTAATTGTATTGATTGAACTGCACATTAAATAAAACATATTTGAATTTCCTTAACAAAAAGTGCGTTTCTTTTCAAAAAAGAAATCATCACTCTTATTGGAAAACTCTTTAGAAGAACTGAGCACAAGTAGGATATTGAATACATAAAGGGTTTTTCAATAGGGACGCTACAAAAGTAGAGCAACAGGGACAGCAAACGACGCCATTTATTTCATGCCGCTCTTTTGAGATTTCAGTAAGGTTTGCATTTTATGATGGAAATATATACGAGCCAACAACGAGTCGAAATTATTAAAATTTACTACCGAAATTTTGGAGTCAGTGGCCTCAACGTTGAGCGCTACGTCCATCATTTCCCATTTCTGGGTGAATGGCTTCGCCAATAAACAAAATATGCGGTATTGGTCAGGCAGCAATCCACACTTACTCCATGAGTCATCATTGCATCCCGGAAAAAATACGGTTTGGTGTGGTCTATGGGTCGTGGGCTGTACTTCCTCCGTGATAATCAAGACCGGCACGTTACTGTGAATTGGATGATATGTACCTGGAGGACATGTGGTTCCAACAGGACGGCGCCACAAGCCACACAGCGAATGTCACAATCAATTTATTGTAAATCACAAAATGGTCCAGTCGATTGACTGCCTCTGTCGTGCGATTTGACGCCGTTAGACTATTTCCACTGGGGCTACGTTAAGTCTAGGGTCTATGTCAAAAAGCAAGCGACAGTTGATGAACTTCGTACGAATATCGAACGTGAAATTGCAGCAGTATCGGCCGATTTATGCTTGAAAACCGTCGAAAATTGGGTTCAGTGTTTGGACTTCTGCAAACGTGTCCGTGGTGGACACGCTAAAGAAATTGAGTTCCATACATAATGGCATTGAACGTACTTTCACAGGAATAAAGAATTTATTTGATGTCCAAAACCGTTTTTGTTTTATTTAAAAAAAAAAATAAAATTTCTAGTGCTCTTATTGAAAACCCCAATGTAATTAATATGTATTGAACAGGAACAGGATCCCGACGAGTTGACAGAAAGTATTTAAGAGCAGTACGGAATTTAATTTCTGTAAGACGACATTAGCTGTGGCGATACGGCCTCAGCTAAACAGCGTGTATAGTGTGTTTTGTTCTTATCCTTATCAGATCCTTAGAACGCAGTTCTGAATGTCTCAACGAAGGGGGTTCTCGAGTTACTATTTACATATAGTCTCCTAGATTCCATCATTTATCCGTTAACGGAATGTATTTTTCATCCTCTTTAAGTTTCATGTTACTTAGGGACTTTAAAGTAGGTGAAAGTGGACGTATATGCGATTAAAAAAATTGTGGTTTTGGAGAGACTAGTCCACAAAAACTAATTAAGACTAGTTGGCACCGTTTTAATACCATACCATCGTTCGATTAGCGAATAAAGAGGATTTTAGTAAGCGCGATGCTCTCGCTGGCTGAGAGGAGCAACACTTTTGACTGCCTCGAAAATCAGATTTTGACCATTAAAAAAGATACGCAAGAACCCATCGAGTCTTGAGTGAGTGGCTTGGGCCCTTATTGCGAGTGTCGCCTATTCGAAACGACAAGGGTCGAAAGCTTCGATAAATTTTCCTTTTGGTACAGCGTATCTCTTTCGACAAGGATTTCTTTTACTCTGAAAAGTGAAAGTAGCCATTGTGAATAAATCCTATAATTTGAAATTTGAGTTAGTTTCAGTGACAGTCGAACGTAAAAATACAGAATATAACGAACGAGTTCATAATTGATTTTCGATATTCGACTACCGATAACCGTCGTGTATCGACAACCAAACGACACTCGCAATAGGGGCTTTGTACTTTACGGGTATTATCCCGTATCGCCTGGCAAGAGTTAAGCTAACTAATTCAAAAATTAAAAATGAGGAGAAAAGGAGAGCCAGAATGTTTAAACTTGAAATTATAAATGGTAAAAAAATAATGATATTAGAATATTAATTCTAATATGAGTGATTACCGCAAAATCTACACCGAGGTACTTTAATACCTTTTGTATCAACAATAGCTTCTAGCCAATCTTTTAAAATCACGCCCTGAAGCCAACAATCTCTAAATTTTTGCGAATACAAAAAAAAAAGCCAAAAAAATATTAAATGTGGGTATACATACTTGTATAGTAGCAATTTTGTTATCTTTTCGTGTTCACAAGAACGAGGAGATGTTTCAAAAGTTCTGCATTTTTTTCTTTTGTAGACATTTGTCATTAATTTTCATCGTGAAGAACTTGTTGGAAGGATACAATACAATGTCGAAAGTGGTATCCTTTAAATAGGTTTGATCTTAAAATATTTTGCTGAGGACTGGTCTTGGTCTATATTTTCGTTTCCGCCACGTTTTCGTTCTAGCTCAGCCTCATGAATGATTTGGAGCTCCAAATAAGTCGAGACTTCTCTCAATGCGGTGACTTGTAGAGATGAAATCAGGAACCCGACGTGTCACGTGTAGACCCTGTATTGTTTAAGTCCACACCTATGCAGTTGATGCACTTTCAGATTTTCAATCAGGTCAACATTATTTGAATTCTCCTTCCGACTAACTTTTTATCGAATCGAATGTCAAAATAAGCATGAATCATTAATCGCATGCAACAACAAACTAAATAAATAACAGTATGGTAAAACAAAGCTCACGGAGCTACGGAACCTAGCGCATTTCTCTCAACCATACCTTAAGCGAGATTTAGGAGAGCTACACGATTCCGAAAGGCTAACCAAGAAAGCGTTTTAGTGGCAGTGTTTTTACTCTTGGAGAACTTGCCAATTCCTGGTGAAAGGCGATATCAGTGAAAAAAAATTGAAAGTTTTTGGGATTCCAACCCCGAACTCCTATGAAACCAACAGACATGCATATACGCCACAAGCCCAACCAACATAAAAACTGTCAAAATCAAATTTATGTAGGTGTTGGTTGAATAGACCAAAGACATCCTAAATTTTTCTGGGAATCTTAGTTTAAAAAAAAAAAAAACAAATTAAGATTTTGCAAACACACGAAAGAAAAACTTTGTTGTTGTGATGCAACCTGACCCCTTCCTCATAAACTGCCTTAACCATGACATGTTTTCAAAGTAAAAAAAAAGAACAACAAACACCTCAAACAATCGTAACGTCTCTAAAGATTCAAATCTGAAGAAACTTTCCATGCCATTAACAACTCCATAGGATATGACATTTCCCTCTTTCCTTAACCTGAATGTCTCTACTGTCCCCATCAAGCCTCGAAGATATTTGATTATTAATTCAACGGAATATGATGTTGACAAGCTGCCACCATGCGATGAAAGCACTGTGTTTAGTATCCCTATATTCAACCATTAGATTTATCAAATATTTACTCATCGGTCTTACCAACTGTTCTCGTGTCGTGTTAACTCATGTGCCATGTCTAGGCTAGGCATAGGCTAGGCATAGGCTAGGCAAGGCACATCTTCTTATTAAAAGTATACTCTCCTGCACTCGATATGCGTATAAGCGTGAACACAAAATGCAGGTGCCATGTCGTTCCACTCCGAAACGGATGAAGACTTTTAAATGAAAGAAAAATTATCGAAAGTTTAATAATTGCTCAATGAAACATATCGCCTCGAGGAGAAGAGAGAGAGAGAGATGATTTGTGTCTATCTCATTGATGCGATGTCGATGTCGTTGACGAATGGCACTAGGTATACAATTTTATTTTATATACAATAATCACTCTTACCTCGATACACTTTGGAGTTTTCTATTGACTTCACAAGCTTGCTGTGTTTGCTTTAGCATAGACATAAGACACATGTTTGAATAAACTGTGTAAATAAACCATCGCTCCCAGCTTGACAAGAGAAAGATACACAGAAAACGTCGTCTTTGATCATTTATGCATTGTTGCATGCAGTTTTTGAAATAAAGTTATAGATATTTTAGTATTTTGTATTCTTGTTCTGCGTCAACAACACTCAGCTGTGGCAGACCGCATGAAATGTTGATTTTTGCAACAACAACAACAACAGCAACACAAAAAATAAAACAAAGATGAAAAAAAATTGTAACGAAACCTAAATCTTAAGCAAACAAAAAATTCTATTTTTGAAATGCTCGAGGCTGTTTGTCTGAATTATGTTGGATTGATGGAAAGTAGGGGAGCAAGTGACTGCAAAGAAATAAGAGCAAGGACGTTGTAGATTCCTCTGATGAAATTCATGAAAATTTTCTATTTAAATAGTTGTCATGAATGAATATACATTAGAAACCGTGATATGAGTTGTGGAGTTGATGTGGGTTGAGTTTGGGGGCTTGTTCTTCTTTAGATGATTAAGAGTGAAATGCAAGTCGAAATACATATATAGGAATTGGGTGAATATTTGGCTCAAAACTTTTGATTCTATTCAGACATATACAAAAACAAAAGTTGTTTAGGAAAGCTTACAACAAAAAAGGGTCAGTTACATTTCAAGAGTGATCGCATGATTTGATGGTGAGTTGATGATTTGAATTTTTTGCGACGATTTATATATAAATCTTGAATGCCATAATATTCATTTTTACATGCAATAATAGTCCGTACAAAATATGGTGGTACGCGGAACATCAACTAGTAACTCAATTCCATGAGAATCAACAAGAACAAACTAAAAATTCAAAATCTAGGCCGAACGGATGGTTTTGTTTGTTATTTGCTTTACATTAATCTTTTTGAAGCTTGTAAATAAAAATGTTGACATAGTTTTAACCTCATGATATGACTCTATCAAAAGAACCTAAAAATTGGTTTTCACAACCCCTAACAGTATGACAAGTAAAGACCTCAGGATTTAGTTTTAAAATCTGCCTCTGCACCATCGAGAAACTACATTAAGAGTGAATCCAGCCATCACAACTGCGCTATAAACTGATTCAACTCGCGTAACTCTTGCAAAAGTTTCTTGCAGTAGCGTTTACACTACTATATGAATTCTTGTAGTTTCTACTGCAATAAATGTCTTGCAAGAAGCTCGAGCATCATACTGTCGCAATTTATTGCAGATGTATCTACACAAGAGAGTCGCATTATTGTCGCAAGGAGTTTGGTTATTTATTTAAAATTTAGAAATCATGGCGAGAATACGTCAATGTTTAGCAGCTGCAATTAGGTACAATTTTACTGATAAAAAAGAAAAAGGAGATCAACTTGGGTGCGCGATTGGATTTAAAGAGGACGAGAAACTGGTGCCTTCTATAATTTACTAAACGAAATCAAAATAGAAGAAGCTTAACAATACTTAAATTCGCTTGGACGACCAATTTGATGTGGAAGTTTTGTTGTTAAAAGTGGGCCCTATTTTAAAAAAGTAGGGCAATCGATTCCGTGATTTAAGGAAAGACTCTTCTTGACGCTGGCGCTGGGACTCTTAACATCCCACGTTCTATAAATTTGTAACGTTCCTTTCACCGCATTATTTCTTCGCGATACCATTCATGTACTGTCTTTTGATTCATTTTTTAATTAAAACCAAAGACCAACCAGCCGCGATCGCGGTATATACGAAATTATTTCGGTTAGCTGCAGGAACTGTTGCGAGTCATTGCAAACCTGTTTCAACCTGCAATTTATCGCACTCACAAATATTCGCAAAAAATTATGCAAGGGCTGTCGTGATCGAACTTGCTTTGCATTTTGCACTTGTAGGTCACTGTCGGACAGACTGTCAGACATTTCTTGCACAACTTTAGATACGCTTTCCGCGCTCTCCCTTCATTGAAACTGCTTTGAGCTGAGCCTTCAGGTAAGCAGTTATTCACGCACAGACGGGGCAAGCTAAGAAAAAGCTTGCCCTCTTATGGTAGTTCTTCGGTGGTTGATATGGTATGCTACTCAATATATAAGTGTTGCCAGTTTTCTTTTGATTACTAAAATAAAATCTGTAATGTTTTTCTGTAGATATTTTTTTGACTGACAGAAATTAGAAGTACAGACATTTGCTTAAAAAAGAATTATAACTACAATTTATTGAACTATAAACGTTTTTTGTTTGAGGAAACATACAACTCAGATTCTGTTAGCATGTCTGCTTGTTACCTGTGGCCTGTAAAACAAAGCTACAATTCAAGAGCCAACTGTATAAGATTATGGCGATTTCACTTATAGAATCCAAAGCAAACTTGTAACTTTGTGCTTAAGAAAATTTCTTACACTTGTTTTAAGTCACTTGTATTACAAGTATTTCTAGTTTTGCACTACAGTCCCCTGCGAGTTAACATCTCACAAACATAAAATTGTATTACCATATGGGTATCACCTTTCGCGAGAAATTTTCAAGATTTCCGCGAGTAATTAGACTGCCACGAAAAGCTTTTTGGTCCCATCCATTTCTCGCAAGGTATGTCGGAGAGAAATGCACTACCATCTGGGTTTGTGTCGCCCTATTCACTTTTTATATTATTTTTTTGCTTCACGAACGGGATTAAATGAAAGATGAATGTGCACGTCAAAAGACTGATAAACTAGACCAACTGTCGAAACTTATGCAGCTCCTGCACAGCATCGTTTTCGCAAGCTCTACGTGTCATAGAAGTCAAAACACAAAACCACCTTGGCCCACATTTTTTTGTTGTGCCTTTTAATATCTACGAAGAACTATGATAAAGAATCTGAATAAATTCATCTAACTCTTGTGAATTTCTTGCTATAGAAGAAAACCAACCTATAACCGAAAGCGCGTTTTTCGCCTGACTTGATGAGGTCTCGAGGGGTAATGTCAAAAGCAACACGACATTCTTCAAAATACTTAGAGGTATTTCAAAGCACGCTGCACAGTAACGTTTTGGTTATCCTTCCAACACTCTAGTGAAAACTGAAAGGTATTGTAACCAGCTTTAAAATAGAGATTTCTACAACAGAAGCTTCCTAAGTGCAACGGGTCAGATTCAGATGATGTGAGATTCAAACACCGACAACTATGTTTATTCTCAAAAAAAACATTTCGGATGTTTTTTTGCGAAATTGAGAAAAGATCTGAAAGCAAGTAAATCAGCTGCCAAATACACACTAGCAAACTTATCAGGTAAAGTGGTTAAACTCTTTTTTGAGTAAGTAGACAAAAAAACAATCAACAAAACGGCCTATCGGAGCTGGTGTTCTTAAAGGATTGAAGTTAGGACATTTCCCGTACACTTTCTTCACCTCGTATCAACCGGAAAACGCCAAAAGCACCCTCTTCACGGACGCAGCTGGCAGAGTTTAAGACAACATCTAGAAGTTCTTCAAGGACTACCAAAGATGGGCATCAAGACTAACTGAATGAAACAGGGGCCCAACTATGTAACTCTGTCTTATTTTCGAGTCGTTTGAATATTACTTTAGATTTAAGTTTAAAATGACAATATGAATCGAAGTAGAATCTAATTTAAACTCTTTTAACAGCTTTCGACAAAAGCTTTTGAGCCTCGGTCCCCTATTGACTTCGTTTTTCAGAATTAAGGAGAAAGATTTGTTAATATTCAAACACTTTTGTTGTAGAATAAATTTTTGTAAGAGGTCCCTGTCTCTGTATCTTTATCAGGAGACCAGTACATAGACATCAGAGATGTTACCCACAATATCTGCAGGAACCTCTTCAAAGGATCACGACTTACACCAAATAGGTCAAACATAGGTTCATTTCAATCAAATTATGTAAAAAAGTATACTATCATTTCTCACTGCTTCTCGCAGATGTGTACAGTTTTTGGGTACAGCCGAGAACACAGAGGACTATACCTAGTGAATCAAAACTTATTTCCGAGTTCCATTGTGCATTCTGCAAACCTTTACTTAGAACCCTATAGCCAATAATTCAATCATTTCGACTGTAGTTACTCGAAGGGTCACACGTTTAAATTGTCAAATACTTATGGTCCATGATTAATATAGTTTGGTCAAGACTTAATAAAGTTTGCCTTTAAATATCACCCAATTCAATTGGGAGGGCACCTCAACCGACATAAAGCGCAAAACTTGAGAAAACTGGCTAGAAATTCGATTAGCTTGCAAAATTCTTGTGGTAAGGCTCAAGTTCACACAAAACGGAGGTAAGTCGGTATTTTTTACAATTCTAAATTTCCTTGTGTTCCAGAACATAATCAATGTCAACGCCTCCAACTGAAGCCTCATTCGTAGTGTTCAAAGTAAAACCATAACGCCAAAAAATAAGACGAAAAAAAAACTTTATGCGTTTGCTCTTTGACGTAATTTGGTCCCCTTCTTAATTTTGTTTACTTCAAAAAATCTGGAAATTTCACTCAGCGGAAAAGGACACAACTGCGTAACAGTAAATAAACTTCTTAGTCAAACAGTAAAGATGTCTTAAAATAAAAAACTCAAGTCCCTGCATTACTTCCTGAGAACCAGGAAGTCATTTAACTAAAACTTTCAACCCGAACCACCAAAGTGTTTCACTCAAGAACCCAAACCATTATTTTAAAGTCATAACTTCTTTGCGAACAATTTTCATCTTTTTCCTTCGTTTCTGTTTAACTTATGCACATTGCTCTCTACCCAACCATGTCTGAATAGTGGTTAACGTTTTTATGCCTCTGGCTTGAATGACAGTCGTTTTGTTTACTTTAGCCGTACGCTAAAGAGCACTTTTGAAAACTCACTTCCTCCCCCCCTCCAACTAAATATTTATGAGTAAACTTCAATAACTGCCAATGACATAGTACTCGCATACGCGCCCCAACACCTCCCATTCTATTATGCTCTATAGACAAAGAAAAAACGACCCAAACACCTAGAACGTAGCCTCAAGCCAGTCTTGGTTCACCCAGACGACAGACACGCTTATGGAGTTTCGCTGATGGAATCCATTATTACACTGTCAGCTGGTAATATTCTTCCATACATCACATCACCAGTAGTAGCAAACAGCAGTAGGAACAACCAGAGCCTCAACAGCTCCCGGGGGTCAGATTGAATTAAGGACATGTATGTTTATGGGGCTCTTCCAACTTCGTTGACTATACGAAAAACGAATATCCCATCTCGAATACAACCGCTCCCCGTCATCCTCGTCGTCATCGTCGATGCAAACAACTGCTTGGCTAACCCATTCCCCAGTCATTAATCCACGTTTATGGATACTTCTCCTCCTTCGAATGTTCAGCATTCACCCACTCTCAACCTTCTTCTTTCGGTTCAAACTGCCATTGAATTTTCAACAAACGATTGTCTTTTTGCATCTCATAGCCATAAGGGGTAAAAAAGTAGTTAACCCAGAGATTATATATACAAATACAAAGTCCCATCATGCAACGGGGACATTCCTGCAAATTTTACAGAGCCCATGTGGGGGATACTGTAATCGTGGTGTTACCTACCTACCAACTACCATCCAATTAAATTGAAAAAAGAAGCCATACGTATACACGTGGAAAAACAAACAATGAAACAGAAAACACAACACGAGAAGTGGAATAAATATTTACCTGAAGCGCTTTATTGTCCCGACACGCCTGTACTGTTTTGCGGTCCTTCGACTTCATTGCTCGATTCATGCTGAAATTAAAAAAAAAAAAAAAAAATGTTCAAAATAATTAATGGACTGTTTATGCTTTTGTATTTCGGGAAATTAGGGGCTTTTGTTTCTAAATTTATCAATGGGAATGGGAATACAACTTGAAAGATGTTGAGATGGGGCTATTTTTTAGGTAGGTATGTAGGTACATCAGTACGAGAGTTTTGTTTGAAATGATAACTTTTCAACAACAATTCTTGATATAAGATATGAAAAGTTCAAGCTCCAGGGGGGTTTCCCATCGTCGACCATGCACTGTTTTTTGGTTTTCTCATTTTTTTATTTATTTATTTTAAGTCTCTGGCAGCACTTTCCAAAAGTTTTTTTTTGGGACAGGAACTTAAGCAATGATAGAATAGTAAGGGTAGTGTCATTTTGATCGTCTTCTCTGCATTGGAAGTCCAGACTTTTCTTGTTAAATACCGC
Organism: Melanostoma mellinum; assembly: GCA_914767635.1. Lineage (NCBI taxonomy): Eukaryota > Metazoa > Arthropoda > Insecta > Diptera > Syrphidae > Melanostoma > Melanostoma mellinum. The sequence goes on along the minus strand of OU612059.1, from coordinate 172,838,854 downwards.
CTGTGAGGACATGGACTCTACAATCAGATATTTGGGTTAGAAAATCATTGTTTTCCAGAGGTTCGTCGTTTGAACCCCAACAGAGGGAAAAACTTTCTCCACGGGTATCGCCTTTCACGAGGAATTGGCAAGTCTTCGGTTAGTAAACACATTGCCATGAAAAGCGCTGGGATTCGGCAAAAAATTGTAGGTTCCCTCCATTCCTCACAAGACACTGCGCTAGGCCCTGAGGCTCCTCGCTCTGTTGCGCTACCCTTTATATTTATTTATTTTCATAATTGTTTCGCATGTATCGAACTCAGTAACGGATTCTTAAAAAATCTCTGCAACCCGCTTGAGCTGACAAAGATTGGATGAGGGAACTGGTCTGTTGGCACACATTTTATACGTTATCTTAAGAAAGGGGTAAAACTGGATAATCCATAAAAAATGAAAATCAACTCGACTTTCAACTGTGTCCAAATGTGCAACAAATTTTTTGGCATTCATTTACACTATTCTACATAGTTCAGTTGGAAAATACTTTTATACACGGCAACTTAGATGAAGATGTTCCGTATGACAGCAGTAACAACAAAGATTGATCAACCAAAATCCACGAAAGACCCAACATCGAAAATACCAACTTGTAAAAAATCGAGCACGACCGGCTCAGACAGTATTGTCATGTATAAAGAAAAATCCAGAGAACATCGTAAAAAAGCCAACACCATACAAAGTTCAGACCCAAATTTCAAACGCAGTTCGATGTGGTTTCTGGAAGTGTTGTAGAAACCTTCTCAAAATCAAGCTTTCTGCTTTTATGAAAACCCGAAACAGTTAATTCAAAGTGGTAGATGAAAAACCACAAATGTTAGGGGCACCCCAATGAGTTTTTCAATAATATACTCTAACAATGATTTATCATTATTCAGTTAGACCCGAATTCAATAGAAGATTCCCTAAGCACGTAGGTTTCTGTGCCTGCAAATGGCAATGAGAGGGAAAAGTTGAAAGGGGAAAAACATTCCACATTCGTGTTGTGCAGGTGAAAAACTAGTTTCTAAGTTTGGCAGTATGTATCCGAAATGGGACAAAAGGGCAAATTTGCGAATATTCTTCATTCAAGACAACTGTTTCAGCATTATAGCATATAGAAATTCTTGTCAAAGCTTCGTTGGCCCGATTCAAGTGTAACTCATGGAAAGTGATTATGGGGATTATTTGATTTCACCAAACAAATAGCTTTGTGTTTTGGACGCTTTAAATTCGAGACTGTCAGCTGATGCTTTTTGGACAATGGCAACAAGGTTGAAATTCAATATGCTTATCATTTTTTAAGACCTTATGTTCTTCGAATATAGAACTGTAACGAGTTCTACACAAAAGATTTTGAATCTGTGAACGAATATGAATAGTTGAGAGTTCTGTCAGCAGTAAAACAGTTGAGTGGGTTAGAAATTTTGGACAAAAGGTCATCAATGAAAATCTGCAAAGTAACTGGGCACAAAACTGAGGATTAGGAAACACCAGCGAAAAGATTGTGAATATCAGAAGGAGGGGTTATAGGAGGGCTACTTGATGCCAAACACGCTGTAAAAATATTGATCAATCTCCTCTAATGCAACGATTTCGTTCGGTTAGATACGCCATGATATTACAAGTGGACCTATTGCACTCTTCATTACTTAGAAACTTTCGTTCGACAAAATATTTCTTTAACAGATCATTAATGAGCTTATTTCATGGCAAACTACTCTTGAGTGACTAAGTTCATGGACCAGGTGTGCTTGGTACAAATATTGAGTCTTTCAAGAGGCACGAATGGAAGTAAAGAGTTTTTGGTACCCAAGCAGGTTTGAGGGCGGTTTGTACCAAAGAAGCTGTTTTATATCCATTCGCTGATGTGTGTACCACAAATCAAATCCAAGATGGCAGACCAAATTTGTGAACTTCAATCAAATTTCAATAAAATTGGTATGAAGAGGTTTTTGGTGATGCTGATCAGGAATAGTTTTGTAATCAACAGCCCCGAAAACCCCTTAATACAAATACATAGACTAAAATATGCAGCAGAATAAAGTTTGATTAGTTTGTCGAAATGATTAGTTCAATTTCACACGTTTTTGCGACATTTTAGATCCGCCATTTTGAATTTAGCAAATATAACTTTGGTTTTGTGATCTACGAACCTGAAAGCCCTCAAATATTCAGAGCAGTGAAATATTGTTTGTCTGGTTGTTCTAAAATATACTGTAACGTGAACCCAAGATTTAATACCAATTTCCTAATCGAAAACGTTCAACCGAAAACACATCTGGGAGCACTAGTGTAAGGAGAGAAAATGTTTGACAGCCAAAATAGTGTAGAGTGGAGACAATGTAGAAGTTACTGGAGAGTTCTAGATGAAATGTCATTCGATATAAATAGCCCGCCCGAGGCAACCAGAGGGCAGTTTTGTTTATAGAGTGATAAAGCTAAGAGTAAATACAAGTGATAGTCCAAAAGTCGAGTTGAGATCGAATAAAGTATAAATACTGAATAAAAGTGGTAGAAATAAATTAAAAAGTGAAGTTTTATTTTGCGAACTAAGCGCACGTTACAATGGTGCCGTGAAATAAGGTCGAAGGCAATAAGGCCGAATCGGCCTTATTACCTTTTTTGGGAAATAAGGCCGAAAACAACAACAAAAATATTTTTCTACCTTATTTCCTATTGAGATTTCGAAAAGAAAAAACGAAAATGTTTGACAAAAATAAGAATGCCAAAAGTTGAGAAATAAAGTCGAAATCCGTTGAGTAATAAAATCGAATTTAATTTCTGTTGGGGCGTTTCTATAGAATAAATTTCAAAAGTTAATTGTGAGTTGACCCCCTAAATTGTAAAATAAATGTTTTAATTTTTCGGTTTAAGCTATTATTAGTGTTATTTTCTAACCACAAAACTAATAATAGCCGCGCCGCGCCGACCTCGTGCCGACTTTGCGCTGACTTCGCACCGACCCCGCGCCGATCCCGCGCCGATCCCGCGCCGCACCAGGCCGCGCCCCGCCCCCCCCCCCCCCACGGACGAAAAGTTCAACTCCTTAAATCCAACGTTCCTCAGAACATTTCTGTTTCTACCAAAAGTAAAAGCCATTATAAACAATGATCGCAAAATATTAAACAAAGAAATAAAGTCGAATTCAACTGAGAAATAAAGTCGAACGCTATTTTCGAAAAATTTAATGCCACAATGATTTTCGACCTTATTTCAGAAAATTGGTAATAAGGTCGAAAGTTGAATTCGACCTTATTTCCCAATTTTTGGGAAATAAGGTCGATTCGGCCTTATTGCCTTCGACCTTATTTCACGGCACCCGTTACAATACGTTCAGTTTCACATACTATGCCCGCAATCCTGGATGAATATAGCCTCAGATCCATTTTAAGCGATCCATAACTCCCGAGTACAAAAATTCAGACCAACATATGCAGTAGAACATTTTTGACAGTGGTTTAAATAGGTGGTACTCTGGCCCTACCGCTTACAAGAAAGAATATAGACCAATCCAGTTATTTTCTTTTTTAGAGACACCAGTGCCCTAAAAGGTAATATGGAATGCGTACAAAAATCTGTTACTCTTCAAAAAGAATATGGTGTTCCTGATGAAAAAATTTATTTCAGAAGTGTAGTGTAGTGTGGACCTATTTGACTAGTTCAGTGTCAGAAAAGGTGTAAAAAGTTGTTAGTATCATTATTCCAATATCTTTGTTATTTATTGTGCGATTAAAAATACAAAATATGTACGAGAAAGGTAGAGATATGTATTTACATATTAGTAAATCTATCGCCCTTTTGGTTTTACGAATTTGGTAGTTTCACTTCTACCATGTGTGAATTGCTAAATTTTTTCGTCTCCAAGTGTCGATATCGCGAAAACGAAGCCAGATATCAAAAAATTTTAATTAACATTTCCATCTTACTTTGGTCTAAGCTAAACTGACTGTTCAATTGAGGCACCTACCCCAAATTTACATATATAAAGCAAAAAAAAAAAAAAAATATTTCGACTTCACGTAATGATATTTCGACAACGAAGTGAGCTATGGAAAAATTTAATTTAACATTTTCGTTTTATTTTGGTATAATTAAGCCAAATTCACTGTCACATTGCGGCGCCGACGATATCGTACAACCCCCAAAAATAAAATACTAAAGGGTCCGTCATCTAACGTTTTTGTCAACTAGTGCTCATTTCGTAAATGATAACAATTAGCTCATGTTTGATTTGACAGATAATTAGAATTATCCTTCCGCTGAACGAATATGGTTGTGTATACGCTTGAACAACGCTGGGCAATATTGCGACACTACTTTAAAAATCCGATGCCGATTTTGCCAAAAAAATCATCTTTACAAATGAAGCTCATTTTGATCTTGGCGGGTATGTAAACAAGCAAAATTGTCGCATCTGGGGCACAGAAAACCCGCACGCATACATTGAAAAGTCGATACACTGAAAACGAGTCACTGTTTGGTGCGGATTTTGGTCCAGAGGCATTCTTCGAAACTGAGCAAGGAGTGGCCGTTACAGTCAATGGCGATCGTTATCGGGCCATGTTGAACGAATTTTTGTTCACAAAAATTTAAGAGGATGATATTGGTAACATTTGGTTTCAACAGGACGGCGCTACGTGCCAACAAGCCGAAGCTACACTTAATTTTTGCGCCCTGTTTTTGAAAAAAAAAGTTATTTGGCGGGCCCTTTATTTTCTTATTTTCTTCACGTAAGTTAATTTGTTACCACCCCTCCAAGTTAAATTCAAACCTTGTTTAATTTATTAAATAACACAAAGTATCGCTTTAAACTTCTCAAAATAATTTTTCTGCACCTGCACAATAACCCGCCATTACTTTAAAGTCCCAGAGATAGATAAATACTTTAAATCAACTCTTTCTAGTACAAATTAATATGAGCGTTTTCAAAACAACTGTTTGAGTATAAAGATGTAGGAAAAGTAATACAAGATGTGGTAAGAACTTGTTTACCCATTCGAACTGCAAGTTTTAAAGCTTAAATAGTTCTTTAAACCATCCTCCATACATTTTGGTTAGACCCTTGTGCTATTATGAGAAGGACAAAAAAGGGTTTAAGTGCCAGACTAAAACAAAAAAAACAACTTAAGAAAATAGGACATACCCATACCTAGCCTAGCCGACCTGCTCAAAGCTTTCTTCTGTTAATGGAAATACCGATTTCGCAATTTTCATACGAGAACTGTGTACAACTTTTTTGTTTCGACCATGAGAGAGAACTAAAAGGATCTAATATCGTCCTATGGAACACTTTGTCAAGAAAGAGCATAGAGAAAACAAGAAAAAAAAGTACTTTTGTATGCTTTAACCACCTTTAAGACAACAGAACACTCGATCCGCAAAAACATATTAAAGAGGGTTGTAGGGTCCAATGAGGACATTACGGCAACTCACAAAGCCCAATTTGAAGTTTTAATTTTTTGATGTATATACCGACGCCTCAAAAGAATGCACAAACATAAAGTTCGTATTGGGCTGTAAAAGCAAAAGTTTTGGGTACAAATTATTTTTTTATTTTTATTTTTAAACCTTAAATAGAAACTAAAAGAGTAGAACAAAGGACGAATGGGTAGTTACAAACTAAGTTATCAACTACAGTTGACTTTTTCAACAAAACTCGTATAGCTCCATCCCGAAACTCATTCCGCAAATATCTAACCCCGAAATTGCGAATAACTTTTAATTAAATTCACATGTTTCAAGTTAACCTTTGTTTCCACAAAATAAAGTAGGTACCAGCGAGTTCAAAAGATGAACTCCAAAATTAGCTGCGAACATTCCTGCTGACCCAACCAACTTAGCAATTACCCCTATTTGGCTATGAACTATGCCAATGCTGGAATATCCCGGAAAATTCATTCCGAATTCCTAAAAGTAATTGTAATGCACTGCAATTCAGTCGAATAATTGAGACTAGCTGTGTTTTACTTATGGCCAAACTGCATCATCACCACAAACAGCTGGAAAGAGAGCATCGAAGAGCTGCTGTTACACAATGCATTGTGGCTGAACCCAACCGCGTCGGCCGACCAACTTGTAATCCAGATCGTAAATGGATTCCACACTCCGGTCTCCTACTACTGATGCAACTACGACCCATGCTATGGCGATGCCGGTTGTAAAAGTTAATACTGAAAAGTAAATCGATGTGGTATATCGTCGACTGAAATGGCGGCATTGTTACACAAAAAAGAAAAAAAAAACAAAAGAAAATTTAAAAAAAGCACCGGAAAATTTCCATGGTTAAAAGCAGAACTTTTCTAGTCACGACCTAGGAAGAAGAACTACAGTCGTCGCGTCGGCCACATCAACACCAGCTCCCAAACTCATTCGTTTTGGGTGTTTCGGTGTTTGTGTGTGTTTGTTTTATTTGCCATCACTGCTTCACCCTGAAGCTGAACACTTATAAGTGGCTCATTGAATACTTGAAAGGGGAAAACACGGTTTTGCCTGTTTGAGGAACCCATTTTTTTGGTTCAATGCGAGGGCATGACTTGGTTAAAGCTGCCACACGAAGAAGACGACGACGACGACGACGATTACGTCTACGACTAGGACAAACTCTGTGAATGAGTTTGAATTGGATTCAAAGACCCAAAAGGAAGTTTTGCATGCCAGCAGCACCTACCTCTACATAGAACATATTGGGTCGGGTATCGAGGTGGGCAATTAGGGATGGAAAATGGCGAGAACCGGAGGATTTAACAATTATGGCAATTACACTACAGACACCATGTGATTGATGTGGAGGATTTTCAAACGTTCTGTTCTGCCTTGTGGGCCTCATCCTTATTTGGTGTGCAATAGGTTTGGAGATTTCCAGCAAGGCGGACTAAGAATAATGAGTGGGTGTGGGAAGATGTGTATTTTGAAAACAGTTTCGAGAATTTGTTGGCAAGTTGCCTCGAGTCGGGAATGGTGTTTGTGAGGTGTTATTTTTTGGGAGGAAGTTTTGTACAAGTTTAAATGTAAATTTAACACAAAGGAAGTTGTTTGGTGATTGTGTGACTTTATTTTGCCCAATAAAATTGAGAATTAATGTCATTACCACTATTCAGAGTTGGATTACTGCCGACTTAGCTTAGTAAGAACTAAGCCATTATCAGCGTTTGTATAAGATAACTTCTCGTTGAAGAAGAATAGCAGTCGACGTTTTGAGGATACGTGAGCATCTCCACTGTAAACAGATGAAGCGATGAAGTTAATCAAACGGGTAGGTATTGCAGAAGTCTTTAATAGTATTTTTACTGCGTTCTGAGCATAGTAGTTCCAACAAAAATTTTATTGAAAGTACCTGTTAGGTAGATTCAATGACTTTACACGGAGAAGTATTGAGATTCACAATCTGTCCTCCCTAGGAGCGAAATGTAATAACGCTAGTATTTGAAAAGCAGGAAACTGACGATTCATCGACATTCGATTAGGCAGTATATCTTAGTAGCAATTAAAAGCTTCAGTTACACAGTTATACATTGAACGCAATTCGAAATAAATCCCAAACTTCATTAAACCTGCCCCAATTTACTTAATTCAACAGTGGGCTTTAAAAGAACAATGATTGGTTATTTGATCAAACACAGCAGCCTACTTGCTGAGAGTACTACTTTTCTTATCAGCGCGTTTGATAGATCGTCTATTCACCCTGCGTTACATCATCGGTCGGTGGTACGCATCCATTGATATGAAATCTATAGTAGTATCACTTTCCCCTTTTGCCGAGTCGAACTTGAATTCGAAAGTAGCCCACAACAGTTGGAATGTGTTCCACAGGACAATATTTCAAGAACAGGAGGTGCATACATGTAAGAGCAGGAAGCAAATAACAACGTTTAAATTTCATCATATATGCCTTTCTTTCTAACCCAAAGAAAATGCGCCCTAAAGTGATACATTCTACCATGAGCATAATAGCTGATTCCTTTTTCTCCGCCGATGTTGGCGCACCCTAGTGACGAACAATGTTTCTAAAAAAAGCTATCCAGTAATATTACTGCAGTAATATTACTTTTTTATTTACGCGAAATAAAAGTGCAACATGTTAAATCACTCTTCTATTTTGTAGGTTCTTAAACACCGTCCTTCACAAGAAAAAAAAAGAAGAAGAAATATACACAGATGTTCTGAAGACTGAAGTATTCTTCACAATGATATCGCTTTTCGTGGTAACAAATCTAAAGGGTCCGCCATTTTAGGTTTTTTTTTTTCAACGATAGTGCTTATTTCGTGAATGGTAATACTTTAAAGCAAAACTTCAAGTTGGCATCAATATACTGCCCGCCAAGGCGTTCCCCGACTGAAGATGATTATACAGAACTGCTAAATCTACTAGGATATAACTTCCTTGTTGGCGGTGACTTTAATGTTAAGCACATCCATTGGGGATCCAGACTTATAACAACAAAAGGCAGAAGGCTTTACAAAGCATGCCTCAAATACAATTGCGAGTTTTATTCTTCCAGATCACCAACATACTGGCCATCGGATTCTAGTAAAATACCAGACCTTGTTGACTTTTTCATAGTTAAAGATACCAAACGAAACCATATAAGAGTCGAAGGTAATTATGACTTATCATCAGATCATACACCGGTGATTTTATCACTTAATGAATCGTAGATAATGGAAAAAAGTAATCCTAAGCTAGTAAATAATAAGACAAACTGGAGTGAATTCAGATAAAAGCTTGAAAGCTATATAAATCTCAGATCCCCTATGGAAACAAAAGAGCAAATCGAACTTGAAGTAGTACAAATCATTGCCGATGTTCAACAAGCTGCAGAAGAAAGTACACCAACTTACTCGAGTAGGAAGCAAACTGAAACAAAATACCCTGCCGAGATAACAGAGTTGATATTGGAGAAGAGAAGAGCTCGAAGAAAATGGCAAAATACTAGATTTCCAGACGACAAAACAGCGTTTAACCGGCTAAGCAACGAACTGAAAAAACAAATCTACGAATTCAAAAATGATTCATTAAGTAGATTCCTGAAAAATTTAACGACTGATGCTTCAACTGATTATTCGCTCTGGAAAGCAGCTAAGCGCCTGAAAAGACCGCAGTTACAAAACCCGCCAATTAAATCTCTAAACGGGAATTGGATCGGAAATCCGAAAGAAAAAGCTAACCTGTTTGCAGAACATCTTGCGAATGTTTTTAAGCCATTCCCAGCAAATACATCTGAAAACAGCTTACAGTTTATTGATAAAGTCGATGAAGTTGACATACCAATTGTCACACTCAAAGAAATAAAAAGTATGTGTCGAAATCAACTATCGAACAAAAAATCACCTGGGTACGATCTAATAACTGCTCAGGTTATGAAAGAAAAAGAAATGCCATCAAAAGCCTTCATAAAACTCCAATTCATAATAAATGCATGCCTAAAGACCCAATATGTCCCACATCATTGGAAAATTGCTGAAGTAATTGTTATACCAAAGCAAGGTAAGCCACCAACAGAAGTGACGTCTTACAGACCAATATCGCTTATACCAATAATGGCAAAAGTCTTTGAAAAATTGCTACTGAAAAGACTGAGCAAAGTCATAGAAGAAAGAAATCTAATCCCAAATCATCAGTTTGGTTTTAGAAATAAACATTCCACGATAGACCAAGTTCATAGAATAACGGATGCAGTTGAAAAAGCATTAGAAGAAAAACAAGTATGTTCGGCTATATTTTTAGATGTTGCTCAAGCATTCGACAAGGTATGGCATGAGGGGCTAGAGTACAAACTGCAAAGGGACCTACCCAGGCAGTACTACGAAATACTAAAATCTTATATCTCAAACCGGCTCTTCAGAGTACGGTATGATCAAGAATATTCAATATACAAGCCGGTGGAAGCGTCCTAGGACCTACCCTGTATTTGTTATATACAAGGGATATTCCAGTGGATAACGACACCATTATGACTGCTTTTGCAGATGATACTGCAATTTTGGCATCCAGTAAGTGCGTCGTCAAGGCTGCTGAGAAATTACAAAATGCCGTCGACTCCGTTAGTGATTGGACCAAAAAATGGCGTATCAAGCTCAATGAAGAAAAATCTGCACATATAAACTTAACAAATAAAAAGTTAAGCTACGTACAAATATTCATCAACAATCAAGCTGTACCTTACGCCAATACGGCCAAATACCTTGGTATGAATTTGGATGCAAAGCTAAAATGGAAAGAGCATATCAAAAAGAAAAGGGAAGAGCTCAACTTGAAATATAGAAAAATGTACTGGTTACTCGGTAGAAATTCTGACTTATCTGTCGTAAATAAAATAATGCTTTATAAACAAGTACTTGGACCTGTTTGGACATATGGAATCCAATTATGGGGCTGTACAAAGAAAACAAATACTGAAATAATCCAAAAGTTCCAAAACAAAGTCCTTCGTGGAATAGTAAATGCACCATGGTATATAAGAGATAGCGATTTACATCGTGGCCTACAAATAAAAACGGTTACAGAAGTTGTAAGAAAACATGCTGTATCACACAATCAGCGACTGCATAGTCATATCAACTCTGAAATGGAGTCCGTATTAAATACGAGCAGACGGCAGGCAGTAATGCCATGCTCTAATTTATTCAATTTATTAAAGCGCAAATGCAAATGTAACTTTTTTTAAGGAATGAATAAAACAATCTATCTACATATCTATCTATCTATCTATTAAATACGAGAGGCAATGTTCGGAGATTAAGAAGAACCAAGCCACACGAGCTAATGGTCTAAAAGTCATGGGAAGCATTAAAAATTTAAGCTTCCTTTAAAGCGAATATATTATTGAGAAAGAAAAATCTGTTGCCGATCGTACATAGATTGGTTCTGATTACGAGGAGTTTTTAGTGAGGTAAGAATCCCACACTATTTGGTGTCGAATACTGCCAAGTGTCTTTTGAAGATTTCCTCCTGAAAAAAAAAAAAAAAAATAGTATAAAGTAAAGATGCCTCGAGAATGCGCAAAACAAACAAGTGACTCGAAAGTCTCAGAGCAAGAGCCTATATTTATCATCCAACCCTTTAAGCAAACCCAGCAAAGTGTTAAATATTATAGTAGTAAAATAAGAGAATCATCCATCGAACTCACAAATTTAGCACAGACAATGAAATAGAACTGCAGTTGCTTAAAACGATGATGGAACTTTGTGTTGCGTCATAAGAACACGAATCAGAAGAAAAAGCAATTTTATTTTTCATTATTAATGAAAACCATTTATCAAACAAAACCAAATGATAATAAAAACGAGATAAATCGTCCCTATTAATCAAAATGAAACTCCTAATGGGCGCCCCACGGTATATTCCGAAGATTTTCATTTTGGTTGCTGCTGTTGCACTCCACACCAGGAAGTGAGCCCTTCTTTAATGGAATTCAGTCTGCCAATGTCTTGGGAATGCCCAACTCTTGAGGCAACCAAACGGACTGATAAAGCACATAGTCTCATGAAGATATACAAATCTTCATTAGGGGTGATTTCAATTATTTTCCTTTTATGAGCTTTCGGATAATGAATTTTCTATGAGAAACCTAAGAATTTCAAGTGTGTACTTACTTTTCTAGCTGCTCTCTGAGATCTCTCTCAAAAGTCGGTGACCCGCATTGACTCTGCAAAGAAAGAAAAGAAAACACCAATAAGTAATGAACTAGCGCAATTAAGAGACAACAAAAGAATGTGAATGTGAATGCAACTAATGGCATCTTAATAGGCTACGGATGCATTTTATTTCATTTCATTTCGATACATCACTGTACGGTAGAGACACAGTACAGCGACATCAATTCCCTACTTTTTCCCTATCCATACTCCATAAACCACCACCGCATTTGTAAGTGAGACTAATTTAATGGGGTCTGCTTTGGGATTGGGATAGCTGTTAGCTGGCTGTGTTTATAATGTGCACGTATTTTTCACTCAAGCAAAATGGGAATGTTCATACCACTAAAGTGGTTTTGTAATCGAATCCGCCCTTATCCTCCTATCCTCCTTCTATTTCTTGGAGAGGAGATTCTTTCTTTTTCCAGGGCGGATGCGCCCCTATATTGTATGTTGTATGTTCCGTTGGCACTGAACGACACTCGTATAGTATTTTTTTCTTCTGTACTTCTGGCTATGGCTCTGTGTACCGTTTGATGTAATAAATGATACAATTTGGTATACAGCGCATCAGTAATAAATCACATGTCATCACATCAACACGAACAACATGTTTCCTTCTCCTCTCTTTGTTTCGAACGGAGTTAAGGTGATGTACTCACAATAACAACAACAACAAAAAAGGGGACGAAATAAGAAGATTATAAGAAGCTATTGTTTGAAGAACAGCGTATACGGAGGACAATAAGAGATACGACTCAACTGAAGCTGAAGGTAAGCCGAGAAGTAACACACGAGATGGATGGAAAATATACAAAAGAAATTGTGATTTCAAAAGGTAATACCTACCGTTGACACCGTCTTGATTTAGGGCAAATTATTATTGGGTATGAAAAAGATAACTTAGAGTATTCTGTTGGAATCTTGACTTGGTTTCAAAAAATATGAATTATGGAGTAGGACAGACTGAACAGCTTATTGTTGACTGCAAAACTGTAACGAGTCTTTTACATATAAGAATTTTCACACACAAAGGGCTCCACAAAAACAGTAAAGAAATTATCGAGATTTCAAGCTTTGTGAAAATAATGTCATTTGATTAGAGAGAGAGAGAGAAGTAGCTACATCCTTACAAAATGGCAAATATCTAGAAGATTTATAGGAACTGAAATACCAACAATAATTTTTTTGACAAATTTCAAAAGAATTGGGCGTTAAAGCTGAATGACCTGTTCTGTTTCTTTTGTTTACGTAGTCGGTTTGTTGCATTAAAAAAAATTGCTATTAAATTCACCCCCAAGTTCAGATAAGCTTTTGTACCTTCATGATAAATCAAAGTACGACGTCAGTCTTAGTGAGCAAACAACAATACAGCTTAAGTTTCGGTTTTCAAGTATCTATCAATAAAAGGGTGTTTTTTGAGCTTTATTATAAAGATAAGGGTGTGTCATTTTAAAAATGATTCTGGTGAAGTGGCCGACGGGGTTGACTCGAATAAATTCCTCTTCTGAGGCCCAATTTTCGACCAATTTTCGCAGCATTTGGGCCCCTATGTTAGCAAAAAAGCGCAAAATATTCTAATATTCTCTTCAAAGGCTTCAACAGTTTGGGACTAATCTGTGCAGGCAAGCGACTTTACATAGCAAACACAAAATAGTCAAAAGAATTGGGCGTTAAAGCTGAATGACCTGTTCTGTTTCTTTTGTTTACGTAGTCGGTTTGTTGCATTAAAAAAAATTGCTATTAAATTCACCCCCAAGTTCAGATAAGCTTTTGTACCTTCATGATAAATCAAAGTACGACGTCAGTCTTAGTGAGCAAACAACAATACAGCTTAAGTTTCGGTTTTCAAGTATCTATCAATAAAAGGGTGTTTTTTGAGCTTTATTATAAAGATAAGGGTGTGTCATTTTAAAAATGATTCTGGTGAAGTGGCCGACGGGGTTGACTCGAATAAATTCCTCTTCTGAGGCCCAATTTTCGACCAATTTTCGCAGCATTTGGGCCCCTATGTTAGCAAAAAAGCGCAAAATATTCTAATATTCTCTTCAAAGGCTTCAACAGTTTGGGACTAATCTGTGCAGGCAAGCGACTTTACATAGCAAACACAAAATAGTCCAACCGAGTTAAATCACCCGATCTTGGAAATTATCTAAAAAAAACCAAACAATCCAAAATTTTAATAGACTAGGATTCCTACAACGAATCCCTCAAAACCTATATAAATATCAATTGAGGGAAAATAAAAGAACTTCCTGGAGAAATTTCTGTGGAATAATTGAAGATACTTCAGAAGCTTCTAGATTAGGAAAAATTCTCTCAAAGAGTCCAACCCTGCCTAGCAGTCTGAGAACAGCTGACGGCTGGACAGAATCCTGCGAAGAAACGCTCAATCTGCTCTTGGACACTCACTTTCCAGGCAGCTCTATAAACTTATGCAACTATGACGCATAATAACAAACAACCCCGATTTGATTACAAGGGAAAAATTAGTTTGGGCCATTACCAGCTTTGACCCATACAAATCCCCTGGACCTGATGGTATAATTCCTGCCGAACTTCAAAAGGCCGCGGATATTACTATCCCTGTCCTTGAAGTAATTTTCATCGGCTGTACCACCTTAAACTATATCCCCTCTCAGTGGAGAGAGGTCAAGGTTGTTTTCATACCTAAGGCTGGGAAATCATCTCACGTAAACCCAAAAGATCTCCGAGCAATAAGTCTATGATCTTTCCTTCTTAAAACTTTAGAACGACTGATTGACATCCACCTGCGTTTAGCTATAGATCCAAAATTGTTATCTACAGCACAACACGCCTACTGTAAGGGTAAATCTGAAGAAACGGCCCTACACACCTTGGTTCGTACTATATAGAATATTCCCTCCATCACAAAGAATTCACTCTGGCAGCTTTCCTCGACATAGAGGGCGCCTGCAATAACTTCAGCAACTCTGCAATTACAAAGGCACTGACGAAGCTCAAACTAGATGGTTCCATAGTGCAGTTGATAAATTGAATGCTAAAAAGCAGGAGAATCAACTCTACTCTAGGAAAGTTTTCTGCAGAGAGATCTGTCAGTAGAGGAAAACGGCAAGGCGGAGTCCTATCTCCTCTTCTATGGAATCTAGTCGTCAATGAACTTCTAGTTGACTTAGAAGCTGAGCGATTCAAAGTGATTGCATATGCAGATGACGTCTCCATTGCGGTATCTGGCAAACATGCTCACGTCCTTACGGATCTGATGCAGACCGCTCTAAATATACTAGTAAAATGCGCGGGAAAATGTGATCTAGGGGCCAACCCTAAAAAACTGAACTCGTTCTCTTCAAAAGGAAATACAAAATTCCTCAACTAATAACTCCATCAATTAATGGAATCCCACTTGAACTTTCAAACGAAGCCAAATATCTAAGTATAATCCTAGACAAAAAGCTAAACTGGAAAGCCAATTTACAGGAAAGAATCAGGAAATCCACCGTAGCCTTCTTTTCCTGTAAAAAAGCCATTGGTAATAAATGGGGTTTCTCATTTCCCCCCAAATCACAGACTGGCTCTACACCGTGGTCATCAGACCGATACTCACATACGGAGTAGTGGTATGGTGGACCGCTCTTGATAAAAGGACCTACTGCGATAAATTAGCAAGGTCCAACGAACAGCCTGTTTGTGTATAAGCGGAGCACTAAGATCAACATCCTCAGCTGCTCTAAATACACTTCTTAACCTCACACCACTAGATATCTTCAGCAAACAAATGGCCGCCAGTGTAGCCATTCGTATGAGAGCTATCTCCCAATGAACCGTAAATAACATCGGTCACGCTACAATCCTGAATTTATTCGGATCAATCCCTTGCCCCTCCGACTACACCATCCCCCAATTGGTTTTTGATATTAAGTTCCAAGTCTCAATCCCACCGAGAACGAACTGGGAAGACGAAGAATTTTTGAGAGATGATTCAATTCATTTCTATACAGATGGTTCAAAAACGAAAGAAGAGGTAGGCTGCGGGGTATACTCAAACCGATTTAACGTAAATCTCGTTTCGCCTTCCAAACCATTGTAGCGTGTTCAAAGCGGAAATTCTGGCGATCAAAGAGGTACTATCATGGCTAAAAGAAAACGTGATATCCTCAGCGAATATCCGGATTTTTTCAGACAGTCAACCAGCCCTCAAATCACTCGGCGCTGTTTCTACGAACTCAGTAACCGCCCTTAACTGTCGCTTATCTCTTAAGGAGCTGGAAGAACAGTTCAATATTCACCTTAATTGGGTGCTGGGGCACAGAGATATCGTGGGAAACTGCAAAGCCGATGAACTCGCCAGAGAAGGAATCGTTCTACCGATCTCAACCAGCAAGTTGAATATTGGTATACCAATCGCTACATGTAAACTTATGCTAAAGCAAGAGGAAATGGATAGAACAAATCATAGGTGGAACATTATCACCACGTGCGTGGCAACGATATGGCCAGGACTAGATTCAAAACGCACAAGACATTTGTTATCCATTACCAGATTGCAAGTTCGCTTCGTAATCAATGTCATCACCGGACATTGTCTGATAGGAATACACGCCAAAAGACTTGGCGTTTCCTCTAATGACTTCTGCAGAATTTGCTTAGAGGAGGAGGAGGAGGAGACAGTCCCACACCTCCTCTGCTCATGTCCTGCACTCTCTTTTAAAAGAAAACGGCATCTGAGGAAGTATTTTCTCGATGATCCAAGCGATCTGGCGAACACAGATCTCCTGCATTTCCTTTGCTTTATTAAAAGCTCCAAATGGTTTTGTTAAGTGAGGTACTCCTTCGCATAATTTCTATTGTATCACAATAGATCTAATATTGGTCTAAGTGTGTCAGTTTGTTTTCCTGACAGCCATTTAAACCTAACCTAACATAACCTAACCTAACATTTCAAAAATGTTGTGTCAAAATTTCAAGTCATTCCGAGTTGAATTCAAAAGGTAACATTGATTTTAGATGATTTTAGAGTAGGTATGCGCGGCGAGCGAATAAAGGGGGGCCGGCCGGACGACCTTGAACCAATCTTTTATGATTGGTTCAAGGTAGCTCGAGGTCTTCTTTTGTGTTTAGGGAAGGGGAGCTCACTCTAATGACGCTTCTAGCTGAATATTTTTGAAGGGAACCATTCAGTGTTCTGTTTTTCGCGTTTATCTTTAAACGCGTTTATCGCGAAACGAGCACTGTTGCACCGATCCCTCTGAAATTTTGCATACTTCCTTAAAGTGGAGGCATCTCGGAAAATGCACTATCATCGGCTTGTTTTCCAATATTTTTGTATGATAAAATTATAGAAGATACTTGAGACTATACTTAAAAATGTAACAAATTAATAAGTTAAATTACTTTATCAGATTTTTCATAAAAAAATTCGTATAAAAGCCTATTTTCAGCCTCCCAGGGTTCACCCCTCTCTTAACTGCTTCAAATTAGCGAAGTGGGGTACTCCTGAAAACCAATAAACGTATTCAATTGTTTTTTCATATAGAGTGGGTTATGTATTGGTTTATTTTTAAATAAAAGGTAATCTCGACGCTGACAGCTGTTTCTCGTTTAAAATTTTGACAGAAAGTCAGTATCATACCTCCGCAGAACGAAATAAGTAGCTTTGCGCTTGAACAGCGCTGGGAAATATTGAAAACTTATATCCAATAAGAGTACTGTGTATCCCAAAAAATGCAATTTCGAAAAGAAACTTGGTCGAAATGAAGCATCCAACGCAATTGAGCTGCGATTTTACCTCTTTGAACTTACGAACTGTGAAGGACCGATGTTATTTTCACAATTCGCAAACGATGCAGCGCTAAAAAAGTCACAGTAGTTCTTTGTCAAAAATAAGCAAGTACCTATGTTATCAATTCAAAATGACCCCCTTAATCGGCAGCACAGTCTTTGTAGTCTTTGCATCCAGGAGATTTATTGTCAGGACAACAAAATCGTAATCTTGTGCAATTAAAGCATTTTTTGTCTGATTTTAAGAGAGTTTTCAACTTCAAAACTTCCGATATGATACCGTAAAATTCGGAAGTTTCAATGAACTTTTAAGGACAAGTAATCAGTCGTACTGAACTAATAAATTTGCCATGGGTCATGAACAGGATAACCATTGGCGAAATAATCCTCTTTTTGTATTTTACTGTAGAATGAGCTAATTTTTCGTTTTCACAAGATGTACGTCTACCTACCTACTTCTCTTGACGTTTTCAATTTCCCTTTCGAATCAGATGAACGCTTTTCATAACAAGAGGGAAATGTAACGGAAACCCAGAATTTCACAGTCGAAAAAACAAAGTTCCAAAATAAACATCGAACCATTTTGCATTACACAAACAACAAAATAAATTTTAATCAAAAGAAAATCCCTGTTGCCTGGACTTCAACTCAAACTGCACATTCACATCATCGCCATTATCCCCTTATGTCCATCTCGTCTTTTAAGGATAAAAAACACTCACACAGAAACACACCAACTGCCACTCGTAATCAACTTTGAAATTCGAATATAGTTAAACGATTTGAACAACCCTTTGATGTTTCGCAAACTCAATGAATCCTTGAATTCAATTCATTTACGAAACGACAATAACAAAAAAAGAAAAAAGGGACGACGACGACGACGACGACGACAACGAGAATTATGACAAGGAGAGAAATGTATTCAAACAAAAATAATTAACAAGAAAAAAAAAGAAGCAGCCATCCACCCTCACTAAAGTACTTAGCAACCCCCGCTCCATAAACGGACTTATTCGAAGCTGCGAAACACAAAAACCAGAAAGAGGTACGTGTATATACAAAACTCAAACCCAAAGTGAAAATGGAAATCCATTATACACTCGTATTTCAAAAAGCATTTGTGCATTAATAAATTAGCCATCCAATGCGTCGTTTTCGCCGGTCGTCCGTCTCCATGTCTAAAGAATGCACACACATGGCTTGAGGGATGTGAAAAGGAAGCGTGCGCGGATTTTTGAGCGATTAACCCTCGATATGGCTGTGGCATGACGAGTTTTACATGAAAATCTTTTCATAAGAATTATGAAACATGATTATTATTGTTGCTGTGTTATTTAATTATTTATTCATTCAGAACGACTCAACTGAACACACAAAGGGGGTATTTAGATTGGAATCCACATGGGATGTTGCCTAAATTATGTCAAAGGGAACATCTGCAAAAGGCGCTAAGACAACCCTCCTGTAGTTCTGTTGTTATACAATTCGCTAGTGTGGAACGATGGAAAATATTCCGAAAATTCAGTGAGGCGTGGGTGGAAAGGATTTGAAGCTGAGAATAAATCACTCAGCATGAGCAGTTCACCAAAGAGGATAAAAATACACAAACAGGACATGGTTTGCGTGAGCTTTAAATGTTCATTTAAAACTCTCATTAATCGCACAGGACTTGTCCTTCATCATTTGCAAGGACGGTTTAATCGCCTGACTAAACACATGCCAAAAAAAACCTACACAAATCCACCGTTAGTGGGCATTTTACTCATTGGAATTAACACAAAATTATTATTCATTAATTTTTCCTTCCGGCTGAATGATGCCGTTGCCCTTGCCGCTGCCGCTTCCTCTTACCGGCCCTGACGCCGCCGCTGTCGTCCGTCATACAATGAAGTTGAATGACGCGTGTTAAATTGTTGTGCCCGGTTGACGTTTGAAAAATGACAGGATGTCATCCCAGGGTAAAGAAATGAAGAAAAATATAACAACACCCCATTACATTTGGTGCTTCACTTTAGCCATGAGAGGGGTGTAGTGTGTTCTGTGTAGATAGAGAGATAGGTCCTTGAGTGATGCATTATTCTCAAGTGGTTTATATAGCCTGCAGCACTTTGGGAAAGAAAAACTATATCCTTACATCGCATAGCATCGTTTCCACTTCAAGGCGAGACTCTCTATCTCAACCAGCCTTGAAGTATATGTATGATGAGTTTGGCCATTTTATTCAATTTCCAACAGCATGGCAAACCGCAAAGGATAACATCGCAACATGGGGGATGAAAATGTTATTTTTCTAGCTGTCTGCAGTATTTTTTTGTCTACTATCTCTTCTGCTGCCAATGGTGCACCCAATCCCCCGCATCCCCATTCCACCTTGAAACCCAAAAGGCGGACTTTGATTAAGTTGGATTCATTTTTTTTGGCTCAAGAGGAAATAAGGAGATAAGTGTTTGCTTTCTGTTTGGGAAAATCTAATAATTGGAAATAGTTGTGTAAATACATTTTGCTAGAAAAAAAAAATGAAAAACGAGGGCACTTGGGGGATCGCTTTTTTAGATTTACGACGAGCTGGGGTTTTTATTTTTTTTGGTCAGTTTCTTGTGTGTCTATTGAAATGAAAAATCTGAGTTTTATAAGACACTTGTGGGGCGATTTGTGACTTTGACTAAGGCAAATAAGAGTATAACTCAGTGGCTGAAAGTTTGGATTTAGGAGTCAGGTTCTCCGTAAAAAAATGGGAGTGCTGTTTGTTTTTTGTCACATCTTTTGAGGCTGCCGGGGTTTTCTTTGTAATGAAGTTCAACGGAAAAACCGGACGCCAGACACAGCCTCAGGGAAATCATCATCATTGCCATTATCTAGTAGCTGACAATTTGGAATTCTAAGTTTCATAATTAGATGACGAAATTTCCGAGAATTTGAAAAAAGAGAAATTAGTTTGAATACGAAGAGGAAAAGATCGTATTCCAAAAACAACTGTTTTTGGTGGTAGGTTTCTCGTAAGAGGATAACGATACAATACTTAATGCTGTGTGGAAATCAAAGAAAACGAAAAAAAAGGGTTGTATTGGAAGTCTTGACAGTAGAGGTACACATAACTTTTCTGAGGGAAGAGGAACTTAGGGAAAAGTCAGAGTACTTCCTGCTGCATTCAATAAACTTAGCATTTAGCACATTGGGTTAAAGAAAGCCTGATTGGTGCCAGAGGCGGAAGAAGGAGACAGAACGTAAATAGCGTGGATTTGTAAAGTAAAATAAGTAAATAGGGTGGAGCAACAGAACCAGAAGCTCACACCTTTCCTTGTGAGGGAATCAAGGGGACCTACAATTTTCTGCCGAATCCGAACGGTTAACCGAGAAAGCCCTTTTCATGGCAATGAATTTACTAACGGAGGACTTGCCAAATGCCAATTTCTCGGAAAAGGCGATACCCGTGGAAAAAAACATTTTTGCCTCTATTGGGTTTCGAACCACGGACCTCTGGGTTAACAGGCAGACATGCCACGGGTACCACAACTGTATTTGCGCTTAGGGATATAGTATAGGTTCAAGTAATGCAGGGAAGTTCACAATAGCAGTCTTATCCATATGGACGAAAAATATGTCAGCGATACGAGAACGATTAGAGAGGATGAGCAAGTGGCAAACGGTCTTCATGTGGTGCTAAAATGAAATGAACACACCAAAGCAAACTACGGAATGCGAATCTTACATACCTTCGCTGCATATATTAAGTTATTTGGTAGGGAGACCAAACCTGACCAGCATATTCAAGGAAAGACCTGACATGTATATGAGTGATGAATAATGATTTAGTGACATAGGGGTTGGAAAATTCTCTAGACCAGTGTTTGATAGACCCAACAGAGGAGTTTGCAATAATATAATTGATGTGAAAGTTGAAATTCAGCTCATTTTTTCAAATTACCCTAAGAATCAACGAAACTCTGGAGACAGGAACGCTGCAGAACAGTAATAATTTCAAAGACTGGAACAGAAGCATTTACGCGGGAAAGTCATGGATTGACATTTTTTTTTTTAAGTAAAGCTTAAGAAAGTTCCTATTACACCAAGTGAGAAGGGTGTTTAGGTCTCGTTGATGAAGTGAGGAATCTTAAAGAGAATCTTGAGAAGAAGAGAATAACTTGTATTATTTTAATGTCGTCTGCATAAATGGACCGATCGGAGAAAGAAATAATAGTACCAACTTCATTGATTTTAATCATAAACAGAAGTTGACCGAGATGGCTACCTTGGGGAACGCCAAAAGAGGTAAATAATGGATGAGAAACTGGTTTTTTAAAACTACCCTGCAACACACGGTTCTCGAGATAATATTTGACATACTTGATAGTTAGTGGTGGAAACCAAAAGCGGCGTCCACACTGTCCAATTTGTTTGTCAAATTTGTTGGATGAAAAATTGGACGGAAAAAACCCATAGCGTCCACACTGATCAAACTTGTTGTCCAACTTCATTCTGGTCTGAATTTCAACCATGAAGGACATAGCAGTAGCAGCGCAATTTAGGGATGAAATTTTAGAAAAGCAAGAAAAACAAAAGACAGTGTGTAGGAAGGAACTAAAGAGGAAACTACCTGAAAACATCATAAATGTGCACAACGAAGAAAAAATATTCTTTCCGTACGATGTACGCTACCTGAAAACATTTGGAGATAATCGACTTTAATTTAAATTATAAGCTGTAGAAAAAATATTCTTTCTGTGCATGTGATGTGCACTAGGTACCTGAAAACATTTGGAATTTGGAAATAATCAGTTCATTTTAGAATTTTGATCATGGCAGACGTAATTGTAGCAGCTTTGGTGATTATAGCCCATTACCTGGAAGTATCGTAAATTCCTATTTCAATGTGCCTACCAACAAAAAGAAATTTTTCCGTGCGAGGTCCACTACCTGAAAATATCATAAAATCCATTTTTAATCTACCCAACATTTTTTCCTTGCGAGGTGCACTACCTGACACCATCATAAATTCCTCATGAATGTAGGTACCTACCGAACAAAGAAAAATGTTCTTTCCGTGCGATGTGCACTACTTGAAAACATTTTTTAAATGAAATTTCTTCCAAGTTTGACGACTTGCGTCCACACTCATCCAATTTGTTGTCCAACTTGCAAAAATATCAAAAAATTTTGAAAACCATCCAACAAATTTGACAAGCCTGTTGATGAGCGGCCACACTATCCAATTTGTTTGACAAACTCGAAGTTTGACAAACAAATTGGACAGTGTGGACGCCGCTAAAGGCTTTGAAAATTTTTAAGTTAGGCTTCTTTTATGTTCGGTTAGAGTTGTAACCATTTGTAGGTAGCATACAAAAAATTAAGGGATTTAAATAGTTTTTTTTTTATAAAGGCACGGCTCATGGCGATCTCAAAGCAGTCACAGCTTAGTTTGCTTCGCACTAAGTGACCGGCCTGTGGTGTATGACTCGTTGCAGAATACCTCAACAAGTCTATCAGCTTTAGATTTTTGAATGTCTAAAGCCAGATTTGTGTTGCTCTGTTCGCAACAGTCTCAGAACGTAGTATCATATTGAAATTTTTCGGGACTTCTATTTGAATATGGCGATAATAACTGAGCGTCGCAACACATTTTTTAAGCACTAGCTGAGCCGCCCGGCTTTGCTCGGGTCTGTAGTTTTAAGGCTCCCGTTCTCGTTTTTCCTCTTACGTGAGAATTTGGGGATGAAATATAATCTTTCTTATTGTGGGAGTATGTGGCATCCCAATGCTGAAAGAATTTTTGAAATCTGTCCAGTAGTTTCTAAGTTTCCGTTCTCAACCCATTCCTGTTGGAATCTTCAGTTCCCGTGGAAACATGTGAATGAAATATAAATCTATGTCACTGAAGGATAATGTTACACCCTAGAGTAGAAAGAATTCTTGAAATCGGTCATAGGGATGAAATATAGTTTAGGTTACTGATGATGGGAGATAATGTAGCCCCGTAGTGCTGAAAGAACTTAAGAAATCTGTGGAGTTGTTTCTAATTTTCCGTTCCAAACACCGTTGCTGTGGGAATATGGGGATCAAACCTTGACAGGAACCATCTCTGGACTAAACTATGTCTACCCTGAACATTTCATTAAAATCCGTTTGGTGGTTAAGGAGTTTACCCCGGACATACATACATACATCCTATTTTATACATATAGATGGTATTTTCGACGTGAAGGCTTCCACGGATATTGGTACTTTAGAGACGATTTAGCTTTGTTGCTCCCGCTATCGTACGGAGCATCTTCATTTTGTAGCTGTCGTCAACTTATTCTTATACTTTTCGTACATTGTTCAACAATGTGAACCGTTTGTAAGTAGATACTGAATACACAACTCGTTTTAGCTTAGGGGACATTTTTCGATCACAGATTTTGGCTGAGATCACTTCGCACTTCATCCATTCTATACGCTATCTCGACAAGTTGCTTTCCTGTTAATCACAGCTCCCAAATATTCAAACTTTTCACACTTGGGAAGCACATTTGAGGTATAGAGTTGCCTGCATCAGAAAACTGGCAACACAAGAAGGTACTCAGTCCTTTTTGGTATCAAATGGTTCCCACAGCAACAGTGTCAGAAGTGACTCCATATGGACATCTTACTTCTGTCACTGTTCATACAATGGATACCCACAATCATTCTGTTGCTTTTCTATTCACTCTTTCAATTTATCCAGTATCAGTAAAAACTCTATGGGGATGAAAATAATAACATTTAGTTTACAAAACATCAACTCGCCAACCAGTCATTAAAAAAGTTACCCTAGTGACTAGGGATTGCAACATCACAATAAAACATGCGGGCTTAGGTAGTCATAGACAAATTAAAATTTAATTTAGAAAGTTTATTATACATTTCAAGATAACAGTTTAAAACTGTTTACCTAACAGAAAACTAAAACAATAAACAAATCATTCCCACAGTGATGATGCTCTTGTTTGATTATAAGGATCTAAGGATAACAAATGGAAAGCCTGAAAGTTTTCTCATAACCGAAAATTAAATTCAGCCAAAAAATTGATTGTTTCTCTGTAAGATGTTTTTATAAATACAAACTGAAACAAATAGACCGAAATATCGAACCATTGAACTATCAAATTCTTCTATGTCATAGCTTTCCAGATGTTCGTTAAAAAAAAAAACCAGAAGACGCTACTAAAATAAGGACCTATTATACCAGCTCTCACCATGTTTGCCCTAAATGTCTGCAATCTGACTTGAGAAAATGCAGGCCAGCCAGAGAGAAAGTTTTCCGCAGGGTCTTCATTCGAAACAATTCCATAGTATTCACAGAGTGTGGTATCACTCATAAGCTTAAAAAGTTTAAATGCTTGACAAAACAAAAAATCCCCTTGGCAGTACCAATAAAGTTCTGTTTTTGACTAATCCAATCACTTAGCCTTCTTTAGGATTCCGCCAGACGATGCGTTGGTTCAGGTCCTAGAAGTTTTTTGAGATCCCTGCTTAGAAAGTTCATCGGTGATCTCATTTTCAGCTGTGTCGTGATGACCTGGCACCCAAACAAGACAAGAATTCAGTTTTACAACCGCATCATTGGGCATTTCAGACTGTTCAGTTGATTGGACGGACTTTGGTCCGAACGACACGTCCAATGTTTGATAATGTGAACCCTTAGACGACCACTTGTCCAATTTATTGAGTGTTTTTTCAAATACTTTTCAAAATTTTATTTTTCAAAGAAGAATGAAGAAGAAAACTAAACGACTTTCCAACATCCATCAAACGAAGTCTAAAACTGCCTTAGCAGTCTATATAACATTATTGAATCGGTGCAGTGCAATAACCCCCGCGGTAATAAGACCCGTGGGCCTTTTTGCTAAAAAAAATGGAATTAACACCCACGGGCTTTGTTTTCACTTTGAAGAGGCAATAAGGCCAACCAAAGAAAAGAATTTAGGCCCATGTCTTTTGTTGCCATTTTGATACAGCATTTATATGATGCACATGGGATCTTAAAACTAGTTTTCCTTCTTAGAAAGGATTAAGAACATAGTGGATGCGCTAAATGTAGGTATATCGTATACATATATTCTAGTTTCCTTTTATTTGAAGCAAAAACATTTCGAGATACCGAAAAACAAAGCTCCAAAGTTTGGGAACTTATTTCAGCTGTCAATGGATATGAATTCATAGCTCACGTTGTCTCCCACTTCGTGACATAGGATGATGGAAACTCAGTCCACCTTCTTATGCGCACTAAACTACTTTCTTAATGTTTGTTTTGCTCTTAGCTACTTTCTCCTGGTCTGTTCTCCTGTGTTCCATAATCCACAATCAGAGCATGAACCTATGTCTAGTGGAGTTGCGTCCCTGTGCCAGTTTTATATTCACATTGAAAATAAGTTAAAGTGCAAACGGCGAGACTTCCTTCCATTACGAAATGGTATTTGAGTTGGCAGAAAAAGCAGCTAAGGCCCGCGGCCTCTTATAGCCATTTCATAATAGGAATAACCCCCTTGAGTCTTGCTTCCAAAACAAAGAGGAACTAAGACCCAAGGGTTTTATTGCCGCCCTTAATGCACTGCACCTACTGAATCACTTACCAAATATTTAGACAGAGTGTTAAGTAGAGCCTTAAGCACGGCTTGGGTGCAAGCAAAAATACTTATAAGTTATAACTGAAATAGTCGGTGTTTAAAAAAGCTGAACACGTCACTTCAATTTGAGTGAATGATATCGTAGGGGGATCGGGATTAAAGAGTTATATAAGATCCAGTCTAGGTAAGGAAAGGGCGCGTGCATTAATCAATTGGACGTTGAATTCGAAGACATATTCATATAACCAGTGTTGGTCTTGCACGCACCTCTCACTTAAAAGCTGCTCCTCTTTCCTCTACTGCACAAACAAAGCTCAGTTATTCCCAGGCACTAAATTTGAAAATAAATATATTCGAAAGTATTTTCGAGCAATGAAATATGTACCTATTAGGTTTGTTTGTTGAAACCCTGAGTTTGCACTGCGTTTTTTTTAAACCTCGCCCTCAACATCAAACTGAGTGTTTTTGGAGCTCTGGGATGGCATTCAACTCACCCTAAAATAGATCTAGGTTTTTTATCATTTGACAGCTGGAACAACTTCAGGTAATGAGCAGGGCTGTCAAATGGCATACATATATTTTTCTTCAAATGACAAGAATGTGTGGTAATTTTGTGGTTTAGCGATTTTTGAGAGGTTTTTTTGACAACTGATAGAGTTGTCAAGCAAACCTGGGTCAACCCCGGACAAAGTTCAACAAACGAACTTATTACATAATTCACAATCAGCTTTTTTCTTTAAGAAATGCAGAACATCAACCAACTGATCGATATTATTTTAACAAAACTAACAAAGCCACATCAATGAACATTTACGCCAGCCAATAAATTGCACAAAAATTTGCTGATTATGAGAATTGATTTTTGAATTTCGAAACAACGTCGACTCACTGAACCTGTTAACCACTGTCAACCACACCATTGTAATCCAAACATGCGGTTAAGTTCCTCATAGAAGAGTTTAATTTTTAATTGAAAACCACAAAACGTTACAATTTGCATACAAAACTATACAAGTCTCTGTAGCTTAAGCTCTTTTCACCCCATCAGTGCGTAATAACCAATTAAATTAAATTAATTTTAAATTAAAACAAAACAAAACAAAAAAACCTCGATACAATCACATGCACTCAACAAAATTTTTATCTCTCCAATAACCGCACAAATGTGAAATAACCATTACCATATTTTTAATCTATTCCAATTCCTTGATAGCCAATCGTAATATTCAAAACTCATCCCAGCAGTGTCGGTACTGGGATGAAAGGATGCGAACCCGTTAAATTGTTGCCGCAGTCCTTGTTTAAAATTTAAACACTCATCACTTTCAACATTTTAATACAGAGACACCACCAGCACAACACCAGAAAACTCGTTATGAAAATTGTTTCATTTTTATTTTTCCAAGATCAATGTCAATTTAACCCTTGGGCTGAAAGTTTCCTTCCACATGCAAGAAACCGCACCAGTTCAAAAAAAAAAAAAAAACAAACACACACACCACAGCCCTCACAAGGCGAACCGAAACCAATCCCCAACTCGGGGGTTTCAGTCACGATGCCAACGACAATATGTGCGGAGAGAAAAGCGTAATTTGTTACAAAAAATCGTACTCGGTCAGAAAAAGTAAAAGCTCAACGCGGAGCACCATGGTGTGCCATAAAAAACCGCCGCCGGAAAACTGAATCACAAAAACAACCCCTGGCGATTAAAGAGCCGCAAAGTCCTGCAGCAGTTCGACGTTCGTTCGTTCTACTTGTTCCATAGTTTTCAATTTCCATCCACACTTCTACGTTCTACCCTTCGTTGTGTGGAAATCATGTTCCAGGCATCATGATGCCCATGCCAGAGCCAGTGCCAGGAAGTTCTTTCCTGTAGGTATGTTCCATTATCGTTAGTACAACATCCAACACGTGGTATTCGTATTTGAGAACGGAGGAAAGTGAATGAAATTTGTTGTACTCTTTCCATGAACGAATGTTGGCGTAGGCGTTTCAACCTCACGAGTCACAACCAACAGAGATAAGGGTAGTTTTATAACTTAGGTAGTTATATTTATGACCGCACCAGGCTTGTAAAGTCGTTGCGCAAGAATGCTTTACAGTTTGCTGTTAAAAAAAAAATGCAAAAGAAAAATAGAAAAATAATAATAATAATCAACCCTTGTGGCGTAAAAAACTCGGATGTCATGCTAAATCATAATGAACAACGTCGAGGACGTCGACAACCAAACAACGATGAAGAGAGCAAGGACGACATCACGGGTGGGCATGGGCATTTGAGGGTCCTTTGCGTTTCGTGAATAAAAAAAATTAAGAAAAAAAACTCGCCTTTTTGAGGGTCATTTCGCCATTCGGTTTGGCATCCTGTTGGGAGTATTCGCTTTGAGGGTTAAATACAGGAGCGGTCGTATAGATTCGTATATGAATGGCAGTTCTGTTTGAATTTGCATGATTTTAAGCAATTGTAGAAAGCAAGGGCACAACGACAACACGTGGAAACAAAACTCATGAGCACCAGATGTGTTTGTGTGTGAATTGCTTTACTTAGGATGAGTTAGAGGAGTTTCAGAATAAGGTCTGTAAGAGTTAGGGAATGAGAACCTTAAAGAGTTGTTTTTAAATTTAAATTTAAAAAGTTTTCAATCCAAAAACAATATTGCTTCAATGATGACTAGGACTAAACTCGAAAAAAACATAAACATAATTCGTTCGTAGTATTAAAATTCCACAGTTTCACGTTGTGAACATTTTAATCAACGATAATCAACGCTTTTCTAAAATTGATGAAAGTGTAATTGAGTAATGAGTATGTTAAAGTGTCTCTAATTTTCTTTTGTGATCAAGCTTTTATATAGCTAAGTATAATATTTAATTTTAATTTTAATTTAATTTAATTTTTGTTGAACATAAGTATAGTAAAACACAATGTTTTTTAAATAATACTTAATATAAGAGGTAAATTTTTGGGTTACACAAGACATTTTTGAATAGAGACAAAATAAATTTAAATTTACAAATAAAACAATAGAAAAAAACTGTTAACTATTTTAACATCAATTAAAAACAAAAGAAAAATAACAAAAGAAAGATTTTAGCACCTTAAATGATTGAAAAGATCTCTTTTAAATATAGCAAAGTTGTTGATTCTCCACAGATTGGCAGGTAAGGAGTTCCACAGCCCAACAGCGTAAACAAAAAATTGTCTTTTGGAAACAGTATACTTATGTGTTTGTACAATAAGTATTCTATTTCTCTGCGAGTGTGCAAAAACTATTTAACGTAAAGGTAGTCCGGTGTCTTTGTCTGTATTAAATTAAAAAGGATTAATAACACCTTGCTGTCTAGGTTATTTTGAAAAGACATGTTGAAGATACCATTTCCATACTGTGTGAAATGGTCAAACCTGCGAAGACTGTGTAGAAAACGTGGTATACTGTTAAAAGCAACTTGGAGTTTTCGGTGACCATTGCTATCTATGTTACAGAAAATTACACTTCCATACAGTATGATGGGAAGGATTAACGTTTTAGCCAAAATGGTTTTAAGTTTAATCAGAAGACAGTTCCCTGAGAGACTGAGCACTCTAAGTGCACCGTACGTTTTGCCAACGGCGCAAGAAAAATGATCCTCTCAAGTTTAACAGCCAGGTTCCACATTTCACTTTCACGTGAAATGAAATTGAAATCGACCGATATTTAGATTGGGTGTTCTGCATTTCACTTTTATCGATTTCGATTTCACATTTTTCGAAATCGAAGTGAAACGAAATCGTTGTGTTCAAGAATTCGATTTCGTCGGTTTCCAAATGATTTGAAATCACAATAATTTGTCTGAGTGGAATGGTAGAAGAAAAGAGTAATTTAAAAATGTAAGTAAAAAAGCTCCGTTGCAACCACACAAAATTTGTTTATTTTACTAGAAATTTGTTTTAAACAAGGAATTGAATAAAAAAACTGCACAGGAAGAAATATTCATGAACCTTACGAGCCAACATAAAGATCTTGCCCAGGGATAGGGATTCATGAAAAGAGATCGTGCCGCCGCATATTCTTTGTGGGAAAGACAGAAAGATACAACTGGATAAAAAAAGTCTGATAATAAAAAGAATCATTTGAAAAAAATTCATCAATAAAAACATGAAAATACTTCAATTTAACTTGGCGCATATCATTACACACGTTGCATCTGCAATTTCTAATGGATTAGACTTTAGACATGTCTCTCAATCTCAATCAATTATTTTCTCTTGTGGCATATCTTCCTTTTTGATTTCCAAAACCGAAGCAATAAGAACAGCACTCATATTCAATTCTCTGACCAGGAACCTCAAGAAACTATTGAAATCAAATAAATTGAGTTTCAGATAAGATGACAGGTATCAGCTGTTTTCAATTTCACTTGAAGTGATTTCGAAAAGTTTTCGAACTGATGAAATCGATCGAAATGCAGAACACTGAAAATAAATTCACTCGATTTGCAATTTCGATTTCGGTTTCATTTCACTCGATTTCTGGAACATAGCTGTAAGTTTGGTTGAAAATAATGCCTAAGTTTTTAACTGTTTTCATATAAGGAAGAATTGAATAACCAAGTTCTACCCCTGGGAAGCAGGTCGTATCTAACATTTTTGCTAATGACCATGACTTG
Source organism: Melanostoma mellinum (assembly GCA_914767635.1). Taxonomy (NCBI): domain Eukaryota; kingdom Metazoa; phylum Arthropoda; class Insecta; order Diptera; family Syrphidae; genus Melanostoma; species Melanostoma mellinum. The sequence goes on along the minus strand of OU612059.1, from coordinate 172,808,210 downwards.
ACTTTTCTTCGGATTTAATCGCAATTCGCAGGTCAAGTTTAACCGAACGGTAGCGTCATCAATCATTCCGATTCGGTAGCTGTAGTACAGTTGGACATCATCTGCGTACATAAGCACCTTGCAAGACCTGAGAACATCGTGAAGATCGTTTATAAATAACGAAAATAGCAGGGGCCCCAGAATAGAACCCTGTGGAACACCGGTCGGAAAGCTTTTTTTTTATCAACACAGTTTGAGTTCTTCCGTGGAAATATTTTTGAATCAGAGCAACCGAAGTTCTTTCAAAACGAAAATTTAAATTCAGTTTTCTCAGGAGAACTTCACGAGACACAGTGTCGAATGCATTTGAGAAGTCAAACATCAATAAGGTCGACACGTTTTCAATGTAAATTTCTTGACGAATATCATCCACTAATTTTAAAAGTGCAGTCAAACAACTGTGCTCTGGTTGAAGGATAAAAGCTTGTGCTCCGTTAAAGACATGGACATCTGTTGAAACATTATTTTCTCAAAGGCAGTTTTGTAATACATAGAAAAAATAAGGTAGGTACTCTAAATGTTTAAAATGTTGAATGTTTAAAATAACATTTTAAACATTCAACATTCAACATTTTTAAGGTTGTTTAAGAAAGATTGCATATCTACATTGGAAAAACTTTAATTTTTGAAATTTTTATTAGTGTCTTCGACTTTTTTGTCAATCTTTTGTCGAAATAATTTTTGCAAGGTTTTAAAAATTGCTTGCTTAATTTTTGAAAAAGCGAAAAAAAATTTGCTTTATTCAATTTTCATAATTACGCAGCCCTATACCACCAAATACATTATAAAGAGCTAATACTAAAACCTTGTACTCAGCCACAAGATTTTGATATTGTACTAAGCATACAATCCGCAAGTTCATGCGACCAAGTCGCGTCCATTTTTTATTTAGAAGTAAGAACCCCTTCTTTAGAATTTTCAAAAAACGATTTTTTTGGTTTTTCTAAACTGCTGCTATGATTCTTTTTATCTGGGATTAGTATAGTTGATACAAAAAGTGAACTCGACCAGGCTATTTAAAAAAAGAAGCACTCCGGGAGTGCCGACGGAAGTGAAAACAGAATTGAATTTTCAGTAAATATTTTAATGTAGGTACAGGAAAATATTTTATAATATACTTATGTAGATGTACATATAGAAGAACATCAATGAAACTTATGAGTTTTCATTCACAATTTCATCTCTTCTTTTATCATCTCTACAATCATCGTATTCTAAAACTGAAATAATAGGTCTATGGTAACTTAAATAGGAAACGAACAATTTTGTCTCAAATCTATTTAAATATATCGCAAAGACTGCATCAATTGTCGCTTTATATTTCGTTGTACTAAGGCTGCGGTCATTCGTCATTGTAAAATAGTATTCTTCTTTTAAAAATTGAAAAAGTGGCAAATTTGTAGCATCGCCGAAGTTGATGTTAAAATCACCACTCAAAATCATTGGGAATTCATCAAATCTCTCCCCAATTTTATCGTGAAGGTATGCAGAAGCGTCTTCAGACTAAATAAATAAATTTTTATATAAAAGCTGTCGTATTGCACTTGAAGACGTAGTCGGTGAATTATAAACCCCTACTGTTATAACTTGCTGTCCATTTCCAGAAAGGCAACGATAAACACACAAATCGCCGATATCAAAAACATTACTACTAAACATATACTAGTGTAGGTACCTCGTATGCAAATCCATATGATTTGAGCAAAATATGGCAGTTGTATCAGACAACCTTTTATAGATAGCTACTCCTGCTGCTGGACGATCGTGCCTTCTGAAACTAGCAACTAAATTGAAATCTGGAATATCATATCTATATTTCTTCGTCACCCTTGCGAAATTCTGTTAAAATCAATACATTCAATTTTTTAACGATAGTCGATAGTGTCTACAGATTTTGTAACTGCGCTCGTAAACTTTGACAATAAAATGAAAGGACAATGCATTAAGTTTAGAAACGAAATTAGTGAATATTTGAGTAATGGTTTTTCAAACTATTTGCATGCAACCATTTCAATTCCATCGATAAATCATCGCGATGAGTTGTTGATCTCTTTTAATTTATTGTAAAGTTCGAATCATCGACCAGTGCGTCTCCTACTCTGCCATGATTCCAGCTTCACTCATCCACTTCATTGAAATGGTAGTTAAATATTTGGTGCTTTTTATTTTTTCTGCGTTGCAATAATTTTTCTCTGTCCTTCAATTCAATTCCTTTCTTTCTTCTCTGTATTTCTCCGAGTCGGTAAAAGTATACTAGGTAACGTTGCTGTTACATTCTTTTAAGTCATTTAGCAGTTCAAAATTAATTAATTAGTAAGCAGGTGGGGAAATTATTTCTTTTTCCTCTCAAACAAATAATTGAGATCCTGCTTATTTAAAAAGAACTTCACACTTTGACTGTCAAGTGTCAATGACCGAATGAAGAAAAGAACTAGCTTTGCATTTTACTACGAGCTTTGCAAATGACTACTACCTTACCTACACACTACACTACAAATACTAAATAATCTGCATTCATTGCTCTCTGATCTGCTCAGTGGTGTATCGTGTATGTGTGCTGTGTCCTGTGTGGGCAGCCATTTCGGAACGAAGCCGAAAAATATGCAACAAAAAAAATGGTGTCGGTCGCGAATTCATTGCTTTACCCCCATCACAAAAGTACCAAACGCGCCTAAATAAGTTTTCACTTCAAAAAACCTTAAACTGTCAGAAATCGCACTGATTTTCGTTCGAAATTGGCTTAGTTACCATCTACCGACGAATGTACAAAAATATTTTTTGAAACGAAGTCGACAAGGGTTACCGTCATCCTAACAAGGTTAAAAATAGTTCGTTTAATGTATGTTTAATGTATTAATGTTTCCCCTCACGAAAAAACAAGCAGCCTTAAGGGAAACGCTAAATGTCCGGCTTAGTGACATATGGAGTTTACTCAAAACATTACTCGTATGTTTCGAAACAAATATTTTTGGATGATTTTCCCCCGACGGGTTTACAAGAATAGCCTAACGACGCACGTGCACGCAGGAATTTTCCAATGAGACAAACGTTTTACGTAGAATTTGAAAGGACGATGTACACCTTTATAAACGAAAGAGCTCCGATAGCCACATTTCGATCAGCGATCTGTCGAAAGATTGTTTTTTAAAGACACTTAAAAGGAATACGTAAGAGTGGAAGATATTCCCTTCCCCATGCTTAAGCTTTTTGTGTGCTGCAGAGACATACATAACTACCCGAAATATTGTTGATAAAAGAAAACCATAATTGTTTACGTAAATTATTACAAGCCATCAAAAATATCCACCACTTTAAATATTTGTCAGGACACTTTTTTATAATTTGGAATAAGGTCCATATGCCTACATATTACATATGTAGATCATTAAATTATATGAACACTGTTTTAATTCAAAGAAACTGCAAGAATACATAAGAGACTAATCTACCAGAGGTTGAATGAAAAAATATTAATTAAATAAAAATCAAAATATCGAATGGCTATTGACAAAAACTCACCATTGATTGCTGATAAAGAATAATTTTTGATTGGCTTTGGAAATGATTTGCAATAAAATACAGAAACAAAAAAGGAACAGGGAAAACACAAATCCTTTTTTTCAATTGGATCATTACTACAATTGAATTCACTTTAAACAACAACTTATTGGAACGACACAATTATCAATTTACACTATTTTTGCAACTATTAACCGAATTTTAGAAGATTTACACAAAATTTTTTACATGGAGACAGTCAGAATTAGTTTCTATTTGACACTCCGACACGACCTACCTGATGAACTGCAACTGATCTATGTGGAACTGATTGAATTGAAACGAAGTGGAATGCACCGAAACGGACGGCTGCGTTCAGAAAGGGCACTGCGTAGACTGATACCTTTTGAATGCGTTTACACTAATCGTTCGGAATTATTTAGTATACATAGTATGTAGTTACTTTTCAAGGTATGCGACTGCTTTTGATTTGGGGAATCTTGTAAAATGTATGCTAGTAAAAAAGTGTAGGACTTATAAAACGAACAATAAAAGCACTCTTTCAAACGAGTAGTCATATTACCGTAGAAAAAATCATTTTTCACGTACATATGAAAAAAAAAAATGATTTCAGAAGAATGAAAGATTTGATACGTTTCCCTATTTCTATCGAACTCAGCGCTAAAAAATAAACCGTTTTATTTTAGAATACACAGATTTGTATAGCAATTGAACTCTTGTCAGTTGTCAAAATTAACTCTAACGCGTTTGTACACCTTAATCCGGCGAAAAGGTTAAAAGAAAAAAAACTTATCATCGTGTCAAAAGGTAGAAAAAACTAGAAACACACTTGTCAAATTTATCCTAAGCATTGAAGTTGACACAAAATCGAAGAGTGGGATCGCAAACATTAAAACACAATAAGAAAAAAAAGGGATATCAATTAGATAAGCCATGAAACTATTTCGAGAACTAGGAAAGTCACTAATTACTTTCAAGTCTTACTTACTTACTTTCGATAAGTTTTCAATCGCGAGCCGCGCCGCGCCGCCGCCGGCCGAGTCGCTAAATTTCACAACCGGACAAAACTTTCACATTTTTCTTTTATAATCTCTTTCTTATTTCATCCCGTAAGAGAATTCGTGGTTTGATTCGAGTTATAAAGATGCGAATAGGCATATAAAAAGAAGTTTTCGAAAATTTAAAGATAAAATTGCAAAGAAAACCAATATTTATTTAAGAGGGCCAGAAATATAAAAAAGTAAAGCAAAAAATACTGTTCGGTCCAAAAGGAAGCGAAACAATTGGCTTTGGAATCTCCAGGATATGTCAGCTCCATCGATAAAGCCAATTTGCTGAGAACCATTCTTGATGAAAATTCGACAATTCTTGATAGCATATTGGCTCCACCTGAGCTTGAGTCTGCAAATTTTGTGATGAAGCAGATATTTTTTTAGGACGCGCTCGGTTGCGAGAGTTCTAAAAGATCATAATACACAAAAATCCGCTGGTCCAGATGATATCCCCGCTGCTAATTTGAAGAGGTGTTTTTCTACTCTCAAAACCACTATGGAAACTTTTTTATCTATCCTTTCCTTTTATTCTGGGCTCTTCCCGAATAGATGAAAAACTGCATTTGTCTAGCCTGTACCTACCTAAAAAAACAACGTTTATCGGTGTCTAATTAAATCACCTATTATTTTCCTAAATGCTTACACTGTGTTCTAAAACTTTATAAGGAAATTTAAAACCACTTGATGTGCGCGTCAATTAAATGAAGAAACTCATCCAGCCAATAACAACCTCAAACAATCTATCACAAAAAAAAAACTCTGTACAAGTTTATCAATTGAAGCCAGCGTCATATATCATAATCACAGGACAAGCTTCTAATTTAACCATCCAACTTTCTCAATCCAAAAACAAAACAAATTAAATCCAAGTGACGGAATCCCATCTGCAACATCCGTCTAACCATAAATTGTAAACTAAGAAAATGTTTCTCCCTTTCCTCTTAGTAGCTAGTTTCCTTCCTGTCAATCTCTGGGAATCGTTTTAAAAACAATCACAAAATTGCTTTCCTCTTTCATTTTCTTCATTTTTTCAAACGAAGAAAAGTATCTCTTTCCATTTAACAAGCAGTCGTCGTTGCTAGCTTCTTCATTTTGTGTGCTTCCCATTAAGGTATCAGTCTTGTCACACAAAAACACACAAAAAGAAACTCTCACTTTACTCAGCGTCACCTATTTTGCATAACAATTAACTTGTAAGCCTTTTTCCACTCCCGTTGAATCTGTTTGTTCAATATAATCGCAAGTGATTTCCTCTTATGGCCAGAGCTGCTGACTTTCTCATTTCTTACCTTCTATTGTTTGCCTTCAGGAAATAGGTTTCTTTTTCCCCTACGATAAAACGACAAAAATGTATTCCGTTACAGTTGACTCTGATACCTCTTTTGTTTTATTTTTTTTTTTTGTCAAATTTTTCTTTTAATCTTTGGACAGGAAGCTCTGATTCCATTGCAACTTGGCTACCAACCTAGAAAAAAGGAGCACATACCATGATGTATACGACAAGCCTTACATTAGCCTTTCATTTTTTCATCTCCATCCTGAATTGCATTCCATTGGAAAAGACCCTTCTCTTGATCTGCATCCTTTCAGACTTGGTTTTTTTTTTCTTCTGTGTTTCTTTTGAAAGCTAACACTTCCTCTTTGGGAGTTTTTCTTTCTTTTTAACTTTCCCGCCAAAGAAAAAAAGACTTTTGCAGTGGGGTAAAAGTTGCCTACGTTTAATTACCAATACCACTGGGGGAAGACTTGGATAAAAGTTCAGACCTAAAGTAAAACACTGCCACTTGGGAAGATATACAAACGATACTCAGATTCATCATCTCTCCATCTCTCCACTTGGGGCAACACATGGAGTACCTACCTTCAGAAGAGAAAAAGGAAAAAAAGAACATTGCACATGAGCACCTTTCATTGACTTGCTTCGCGGCACTCATCTTATGCAAAATTTATTTGTTATTATCCTTTGGGATTCATTTTCAGGCACGTTGCATGCAGCTAGCAGCGATGGCCTCTGCTGAGATCACACCCTGGCTAGACACTCGACACACCAGGTCCGCTAAAATGAGCACGTGCTCATTTCATTAAGGGTAACTCAACTGCAAATGTACTAAGCATAGGAAAAGAGTTGCCGCTGAACTTTTTCCAGCAATCGAGGCTAAACTTCTAAGAAAATGAAGAAATTTTTCTTGTTTGCCCATAAAAGAGTTAAATGCCTTAATGTGAACTTAACGAATTCGATTCCATTTTCTCTAAAAGCATTGCAGTCGTGTGTTAAGCTTAAACCTAACTGTAGCTGTTTTAAGACAGCACTAATTGTATTCGTATTCGCTATGATTCTGTATTTCACATGCCTTTTCTGTTAAGGGATAAAAAGAATTCGTTAGATTTTAAACTGCAGTTGTTCACCACCTAGCTTCTATGATCCTAGCTCCATGTGCTTCAACCAAAGTCTGCAGATTCAGAGAAACATGTCACTAAGTCTTGTCACTCATACTGCCTGACGATATCCTTTGAGGTCTTAATTTCTTTAATATTGAACCCAAACAACATTCAGTGTAGATCTTCCACCGACTGTACTTATATGCGGAAGTCCAGTGTTTTTGACACCCTTGAACGAGAACAAGCTGGGCTTTAAGATCTACTGAATTAAGGACGTGGTGATTTTAGACCAGAGAAGTTCACAATAGACCAAATTTTCAAATTACGGCAGATCTTGGAAAAAACTCGAGAACATAACATCGATATTCACCATCTCTTTATCGATTTCAAGGCCGCGTATGACAGTATCTACAGAGACGAACTGTACAGAGCCATGTCTAGTTTCGGCATCCCTGCAAAACTCGTACGACTATGCAGGATGACTTTGGAGAATTCACGCTGCTCCGTCAAGGTCGGTAAAGAACTCACCGAGACCTTTGATGTCGAAAAAGGTTTTAGACAAGGCGACAAACTGTCATTCGATTTCTTCAACATCATACTTGAAAAGATTGTAAGAAACTCAAACCTCAACACCAGAGGAACAATCTTTCAAAAGTCTGTACAATTACTCGCATATGCAGACGATATTGACGTAATGGTAAGAAAAAAGCGTGATGTCATAAGTGCTTTTGCGAGTATTGAAACAGAAGCGGCAAAAATGGGTTTGATGGTTAATGAGGGCAAAACGAAGTATATGCTGTCATCAAACAGGGACACAGAACATCAACGAATTGGACAAATCGTCACAATAGACAGACATAATCTCGAGGTAGTACAGGACTTCGTCTACATAGGATCCGCTGTAGACACGGACAACAACATCAGTGCGGAGATCAAACGGAGAATAACTCTTGCCAACCGTTGCTTCTTTGGGTTAAGAAGGCAATTGAGAAAGAAAACCCTCCCTAGAAAAGCCAAGGTGACCTTGAATAAGACCTTAATCATCCCAGTCCTGCTTTACGGCGCGGAAGCATGGACCTTATCGAAAGCGGATGAGGAAACCCTTGGTCGTTTCGAAAGAAAAATTCTCCGTGGCGTGATGGATAACATGTCTGCTGTCAACCCAGAGGTTCGTGGTTCGAATCCCAACAGAGGCAAAAATGTTTTTCCACGCAGTTTACAAGTCCTCCGATAGTAATCTCATTGCCATGAAAAGCGCTTTTTCGATAAACCGTTCCGAATCGGTAGAAAATTGTAAGTCCCCTCAATTTCCTCACAAGGAATGCGCTAGGCCCTCGGGATCCTCGCTCTGTTGCGCCACCCCAGTTTCTTTTTTATTTATTCATTACTCGATCACGTGTGCGATAATTCGGACCACTGAAATCACATGGAATTTCAGAATTCAGAAGATCCAAAAGCCAAACTTTTTCTCGTTCACACAACAGTTTTTCACTGTAGAATTTGATAGGCAGTAGAAAGCAGACCTCTCCGTTTGGAACGAGGTTTTGATTTCAATGTGATCGCTTAAGGCTTCAAATCTATTGGCGGGTATGTAAATGAGACTGAAGATCACATAATGGTCGTCTCCTGCATTACTGTCACTACATAAGAAGTCCAGTTCATTGAGGAAGAGTCTAACGAATTGTTCGAAGGTCCAGGACGACTAGAACGAACCTCCAGGAGGACTACAGCAACACTATTTGAGCTTAACAAAGGCTCTAAGCAGCCAAAAACAACTGTACTCTGAGATTTGACGGAAAACCCAGTGAGAGATTTAAAGAGGGATTGTTCTACAGGGGGATAGAGGCTTTGGTTTAAGATGATTGTCGTGTCGATCACAAGGAACATCTTCGGCAAAAGGACCCATGGCTTAATAACAACTCGATTACACTACCCGAAGACTCAATAAGAGTTTTAGAAGCTTGGTCAACTCAGCTAGTTTATCGAAGCCCTGTGTAGAACAGAGAGCCTAAGCTAAATACAATTTATCCATGCTTGGCAGATTGAAGTCAAGAAGTCAAGATTCTTGGTTTGCGAATGATTAGAATACTGTCATTGTGAACTAAACAAGGGCTGGGTTGCTGTATACTGAAGGTTGAAGGTTCGATCCCCGTGAAGTGTTCTTTCTGTTTACTTTGGGAGCCATTCTTGGAATTGCAAATGAAAAAATGATAGCTTTACTCTCCATCTACTGAAACTTAAAAAAAATTCTTTTCTATCTTCCTACTTCCTTCAGACTTTTGCCATGCAACTCACTCAATTTGTGGATCCACTGAACTGTGCACAGAAGCTTCAAAAGTACCTCCGGACGGATACGATTGATCAGCTCGTCGAAGGAACTGCCACTTGAGGATGATATTGAGGACAACAATTACACTTAAAAAAGCATTCTCTCAATTGAAACCAACGAATCTATGAGAAGACTTCCGGTAACGAATCAAAAATATCATATTCGGCACCAAGAAAATGGTTTCCCTCTCTATCGCAACTCATGGATTATATCGAAACCCCTTTCAAATGTCATTTTAAGACCAGATTAGCTGTGAAGCAATAGAACTTAAGTCTGTCCAGAAAATCGGAAAAACGCCCTTAAATACCCCGTAAATGATCGCATGGCAACCTTGCAATCCACGGTCTTGTCAGATGCATTGCACAGTTGTTGTTTAGCCATCAGCACCAGGCAGCAGCTACTCGAGAACGAATCAATTTGCATTATTAAGGTGCCGCACAGCAGGGGTTCGCTCAGATTCGTGCTAATCGCGAGATTTCATTTGGAAATCTCAAATTAGCAAGCGACAACATATTTCTTTTTTGCTTGAGTTCGAGTTCTTGTTTCGAATGGTGGTGGTGGTGGGGTGGTACATGTCCTTTGAACCCCATCAATTGCAATTTACTTGTTTTCATCCCTTTTCATGTGAGCACGAGTTTGGATGTGTGTTTGTCTCTAGCTCTGAGGTACTAATTTACATAACCACCATTTGGGGTCTCGCAATGTCAGTTCGTGGGTTTCTTCTTCAACAAACTCCCCACACCCTCGCCCACCTTGAAGCTGGAACTCAAAACTAACTGACTAATCCTCTGCACACGGTCGTGTTTGTATACACAGACGGCGATAACATTTCGTCCTCAAGGCAACACGCGTGCATATGCGATAATGATGAATTGTTTACAAATCGTCCTTCGGTGGAGTTACTTTCAGCAAGAGGGTTGTAGCTTTTCGTTTTAAGCCACTGTTCAAACCAAATGCTGCTGCTGCCGACAACAACAATGGCAAACAAAATAGAACAACAAAAAAGAGCTAACCATATACTCTGACGGCCTGATTGGAAGGAGCGCAACAATTTGTGTGCGCTCGTCCTTAAATCAGTTTTCATGTTGTTTGATTCATTTTCTTTTTAAAGAATGTTTTGAAATTGTGTATGTTTCGTTGGGTCTTTGGTTTTTTGAAAACATGGGGTTGGAAAATTTATTTGCACACAAAACGTGGCAGTTTGATCAAAATAACTCACAAGGGGGAGTTTACATAGTCAATAGTCATTGGGAAAACCCAGAGTTTGTTAAGTTTTTTACCGGAGTGGTGGTTTTGTCCGACAAGACGGCGAGCAGTTCACAAACAGTTTGCAACGCTCCACTGATAGGGGTACTGCTGGCTTTAGATACTGGAATCAATACACGCGTGTAAATGGTCGTTAGCAGCTGAAGGATGGGAATTTCCGAACATGAGAGGCCGTTGTCGTTTTCTGGTAAGAGCTGGAAAGAGTTGGTTGTTTATAGCATCAATAAAAATCTAATGGGCTGGATTTTTTTTACGAAACAACTAAAAACATCGAAAACTGGCGAAACACTGTCATAGTCTTCTGGAGATGTTATTGAGTTTTTGAGAAGAACTGGATTCTGTTATCGAAGAGTCTTTATGATCTATGACCAATTAACCCTTTCGCGTCAATTGTTTGGTGAAAAAAGCTCTCACTTGAATACGTAATCGCTTCTTTCATCAAATTTCAAGGAATAATATGTCTGGGCTATACTCGAATCCGAGATTTTGCGTGGTCCTGCGTAGTCCTCAATTGGGACTTCCATCAACGATTCCATCCGTCAAGGGCAATAACCGTAGATGGCTTGTCTCCGTTGGATGCAGACTGACTCCAATGGCTCCCCAATTTTAAAAAAGAAAGACTGCGGAATACGTCGACAACGACAACGACAACGACAACGACAACGACAACGACAACGACAACGACAACGACAACGACAACGACAACGACAACGACAACGACAACGACAACGACAACGACAACGACAACGACAACGACAACGACAACGACAACGACAACGACAACGACAACGACAACGACAACGACAACGACAACGACAACGACAACGACAACGACAACGACAACGACAACGACAACGACAACGACAACGACAACGACAACGACAACGACAACGACAACGACAACGACAACGACAACGACAACGACAACGACAACGACAACGACAACGACAACGACAACGACAACGACAACGACAACGACAACGACAACGACAACGACAACGACAACGACAACGACAACGACAACGACAACGACAACGACAACGACAACGACAACGACAACGACAACGACAACGACAACGACAACGACAACGACAACGACAACGACAACGACAACGACAACGACAACGACAACGACAACGACAACGACAACGACAACGACAACCAACGACAACGACAACGACAACGACAACGACAACGACAACGACAACGACAACGACAACGACAACGACAACGACAACGACAACGACAACGACAACGACAACGACAACGACAACGACAACGACAACGACAACGACAACGACAACGACAACGACAACGACAACGACAACGACAACGACAACGACAACGACAACGACAACGACAACGACAACGACAACGACAACGACAACGACAACGACAACGACAACGACAACGACAACGACAATGACAACGACAACGACAACGACAACGACAACGACAACGACAACGACAACGACAACGACAACGACAACGACAACGACAACGACAACGACAACGACAACGACAACGACAATGACAACGACAACGACAACGACAACGACAACGACAACGACAACGACAACGACAACGACAACGACAACGACAACGACAACGACAACGACAACGACAACGACAACGACAACGACAACGACAACGACAACCAACGACAACGACAACGACAACGACAACGACAACGACAACGACAACGACAACGACAACGACAACGACAACGACAACGACAACGACAACGACAACGACAACGACAACGACAACGACAACGACAACGACAACGACAACGACAACGACAACGAAAACGACACGACAAGAAAAACGACAACGATAGCAAAAGGATTTTAAAAATTAGTTTTACTTGTTTTTATAGATTTTTATTTAATTTTTTATTTTTGAAATCGAAGCAAAATGGTGATGTACTTTTGGAAGTTCGCATACGAAAAACAGTGAAGGAGACGGGGAAGGACTTTTATAGATGGGAAAAACTTTAAGAACAATGAACAATGTTCAAATATAAATCAATGCTGGACTCAAGTATGCTAAAACATCTCTCGAATTGGCATATTCACACTCAATAAACTAAAACCTTAAATAAACCTTCGATGCCCTTACCTAAGCTCGTGATTTCAAAATTAAATTCCAAAGATTTCTCAACAAAACTTTCAAAGACACCACCTGACAGCCTCATTGCCAACAATAGTCCATAAATTCAGACAATATAAAAAAGCCTAACAAAAAAGCCTCTACACTGACCCATGAATTCAATGAATCCGATTGCATCCAGCAAAAAGTTCTTCAAAAAATCAAAGAAAAAAAAAACAGTCTATCTAAGGGATTATCTCCTCTCGTCTTCTTCTTTTTTACTCGTATTCGACAAATTTTTATGCGAATTTCAGCACAAACAAAAAAAACTTAAACAAATTCCCATTTCGTTGGGCAATAAATTACCCAGATCGGCTACAGATTCCCTCCCCCTTCAAATGTCAATCGCATGATCTATTGTCCAGTGTTTTTTATTCTCTTCTACTTCATCTTGAGTATTCTTTTTCGGCATCTGCAACTGTTTCCAGGACTCCTGTCTGTTTTGGTTTTCTGATTTTCAATACACCATAAATCCCTCCCTCTATGGTAATCTGTGTATCTGGAAATACAACTTACGGAGAAGAGGACGCATCTTAAATCATTCCAACGTAGGCATGTCCGTGAAATGTTTGTATTTATTGCCAAAACAGACTCGAAAACAATCTTCAAATGATGATGGTACTTTTCGGTTAGATCATAATCGTAAATTGTAATTTTTTTCTTCTTCCTTTTTCGTTCTTATTCGTTCGGGCATTTCTTTAAGTCGTGGTCGTATTTATTTGGATAAGGAGTAGGCAGGTCTGGAAAATGTGTTTTCAAAATGAGGGGAGTAATTCGCCATGCACTCAGGTCCATTTCCGGTAGGACTTTTCCTTTTCTTTTTCTGTTGAATGGATGGAAAACTTCTTAAATGTACTTTTAATGAGTCCTCCCAAGCAGAAACAGTTCCAGAAAAAAAATATCCCTCACTACTCGTCCTTAGTGATGCCAATCAACTTTAATGAGAACAAGTGCGGTACGCAAATTGTTGCTGCCGTCACTCAAAGGATAACAATTCCCCGGTAAAATCGGATCAGATGGAGAAATAAAAATAATATTCCAGGTTCTATCTGAGGGTGACATTTGCTAAGACTTTACGCAAATATACCTGTCACCCTTCTTAACTTGGGTTTGGGTCCGGAGTACTATAGGGACTTCAAAATGACTTAAACGTTGTCATAGTTTTGTGCGCCATTTTAGGGTGGTTTTTACGATTGTGCCATTCTGCACTCTGGAGTTTTTAAGAAGCTTTAACGTCCTACACACCTGCCGGTTTGATGGTTGTTGATGAACAAATGGCGTGCCCATACCTACGATTCTGGGGGTTGGTAGGTATATCTTTAATGACAAACGGAAACGTACTGCATTAATGGTCCACAAAAGCGGAAAGATATGCGTGCGTCCTTGTGGATTCGAACGATCTGATTTCGAATTCCCCAGTTTTCCGTTGTGCGGGGGGATTTTAATCAGTCACCCTAATTTTAATGCCGCAGGTTTTCATCTTCCTGCCTGCTGCTGCTGCTGCTAGATTTTATGGTCAGCATATATAAACTTCTGGAGAGATGGCGGGTATGGAGGTGAAATGTTTAATTTCGATTGCACATCAAAGTCCATTAGGTACTGAGAGGACGGAGGTCGGTAATAAAGTACACACACATTTGTACCTACAGAGAAAGCAAACTCAACCTGGTTAATGAGGCGAGCTTGAAGGATGATGATGCTGGAACTGGAGCCATGGTAATGAGTTCTGTAATAAATGTTTCAGATTCGTTGTTTTCTTTTGGCCTTTTTTCTGTTCCCAAGCTGGATATGAGAGAAGTAAAACAATCTGTTTATGAGGCAATTATACAGCTTGATAATGTGAGAAACGGGCATTTGCAGTGTGATGGGCTGGTACGAGTGGCAGGCAGACATTTGGGTTCTGCTCCATTTGGTTGGACGAATAAATTATCACGGAAATTCAACTTGGCTGAGAATGGAAATGGAGAAAGGGAGTGAATTATGTTGGATTGTAATTTGTGACATGTGTAACGGGCCGGTGTGACTTGAAGAGGGTGGGGTAAGTTGGCCCATTTGACTAAAGTGAGCATTACTTGGGACTCAATCAATTCAAATGGTTCAGCTAGCCGCATTTCTAAGAAAAGAAAAAAGAGTAGCGTATACGCAAACGCATGTTAAGTCACTGAACATTAGAGAAATGGGATAGTAAGTACATGGACACGAATGACATACGAGCAGTTAAGCTTTTAAGGGTTTGAGGAAAAATTATCCCCCATTTACAACCATATACTTCAGCTCGTAATAGAAATTGTCACGTCTCATCATTTGTTTTTGTAATCAAGTAAAGTTTCTGACTTTCTGGAGGAAATCAAATATATGCATAAGGATTAACGATACGACTGAAGAACTAAGCCAAAGCTCATATTAAATAAATTTTTTAGTTGTAAGTTGCAAGTCGATTACAATTCATTGAGGAGGGGGTTATTTGGGATTCAAACAAGGTGATAATCGAAGATCTAGGGCTCACCCAGAACAAAGCGATTTGCAGTAGCAGCAGTGACGAATTCAGCATTTATCAAATTATGATTTCATAGCGCTATATAATTGTGCTGATAAATTGAAGCGACAAGAGCCACGTCGAGTCACGATTCATTTTATTTGCAGTTGTCACAATGACAGAAATCCTTTCAAAACAGCTACAGTTAGGGAGAACCTAAAAGGTCTTCGACTTCAAGATGATTTTGTTTGAATCTTTGAAAACTACAAACTATAGCCAAAGGACCTTAAGCAGAGACTTGCAGGCTGGGTACCATCATCTGACAGTATGTGGATTGCGATTAGCAAGAGAATTGAATGGAAGTAAATATTGTGGGAGCAATAACTGGCGTACAGGCTGATTACTATTGTGAAGCAAATAAATGGAAGAACTGTAGTATTTCCGAGATAATAATGACCAAGTTTCAAGAAAGAGATACAGGGTCAGGGAGAGCATTCCACATTTGGGTGGTGCGAATAAAATAAGTACACCCGAAGTTGGACTCAAGGTAAAACTGATGAGCATTCCTAGCGAGGCGAGTGTTGCGGCTAAATTGTTTCAGGGGAGGAATGCAACTGGCTATTTCACTAGAGCACTGCTTAAGAAAAAAGCGATAAAAGAGAGAGAGAGAGAGAGAGAGAGGTAACGTTTCGACGATGTTCAAGAGAATCAATTGATTCTACGATTAAACTATCACCTATCAATTTTAACGCTCTATTTTGTACCCTATCAAGTAGGTGCAAAGATGTTTGAAGAACACCTAATCAGATATGGGAGTTATACTCCAGTTTTGGGAGAATGAAGGCCTTATAAATTGTAGCCAGGTCAGAAGGGGTGAAGAATTTCCTGCATCGTCTCAAGAAGCCTAAGCATTTAGCAGCGTTTTTGGCGACTTCAAATTCCAACGAAGATCATCGTTTACACAAATACCAAGTACTGACAGTTTTTCGGTTTCTTAGATGCAGGTACCATTCATGGATAATGGCAATGGGCGAATGTTAAGCTTCAACGAAAAGAGACAGCATTGAGTTTTCGAAGCATTGAATTCTACTCGGTTCTTATGACCATATGTAACAATGCTGGCAAGGTCAGAATTCAATGCACTTATCATACGCAACCGTTCCAGTTCCACATCCGAAGAGCAGGGACGTGAGTTTGGAAACGAATATGAAAAGCTGAGGGTTGAGTCGTCAGCAAAACAGTTAAGCGGATTAGAAGTTTCAGACAAGAGATCATTTATGAAAATGAGGAAGAGACTCGGAGACAAAACGGAGCCCTGGGGCACACCAGCATTTATGAATTGGGTATCAGACTTGAAACCATCCAATACAACTTGTATTGAACGGTCGGAAAGGTAATTTCTAATAAAACGAAGAAGAGACTCATCGATACCAAAAGCACGCATTTTCGATAAAAGAGCCTGATGCCAAACTCTTTCAAATGCTCATCGTTCAATAAGAAGCGTTCGTTCTTCAAGATATTTCATGTGTTGAAGATTTTTCAACGTTTGCATGACATTGTCTAGTTTTGCTTCAAAAGGTGTGGCAGAATCGGTCTATATTCTCCAATACTTCGTCTTTTTCGATTTCCTTAATTATTTTCGTTTGCGAGCATCGTGATTTCGAAAAGGATGACATATCTCATACTGAACTAATTAGCACTAGTGATCCGCTCGAAGGGCCCGACGCACATTCTTCATTAAATTCAAAACTGATTCATTACTTTTAGTTTCTTAACGTTTTTCTTTTTTTGAAATTTAACAACTTTGAATACATCCGTGAAAGGGAGCTACACAGACCTTAATACTGATCTGATTGTGTCCTTAGATTTTCGTGTATCAAACGTCAAAAATGAATAAATAGGGTGTGGGGTGGCACATCAGAGCTCGGGTCGTCTCAAGGGCTTAGAGTTTTTCTCTCATCAACACTTTTTTGCGGGATGGAGAGGGCCTTCAAACTTTTGTCAAATCTGAATGGTTTAGTCAGGAACGCTAATTCGAAAGGCGATTTCAGTGGAAAAGCAATTGGATGTTTCTGCGACTCGAACCTTTAACCTCCACGCAGCAGGCCGACATGCTAATCATAACTCCTCGAGCGCCATACAAAAATCTATTTTTGTGTTTTAATAAAAACTTTTTTTTCACAATTGGTAAGAAAGCTAACCTTTCGAGCATTTTTTTAGAGGAGGAGTCCATTGTACTACCAGGTTAGCAACTTGCCCTTTTTGTATATGGAAAATTAGTTTTATGTAATTTCGTACTGCTTTTGTTTCATTCAACCAGCGTTATGCTCAGTATCTTATAAAATGCTTGATTTTGCAGAAACAAAAACCTGGAAACATGAATCTTAATCGATGTCTAGGTCCAGGCAGGACTAGCTACCTTTACCTATGTACATGTAGAGTTTCAGCCTGCAACACATATTTGTGATTTTTCTACCGATTGATTCACATGTTGAAAAACATAGTTTATATGCTTATGCAAGTCGAAGTTTTATTTTGATGACGCAACTGACAATCAGACTGATTTTATCAATCCTGCGCCCTACAATTATTCAGAGATCTACATTCCATGCAAATGTTGTTCAATGGTAAGACCAATTCTCTTTCGAGTCTTCTACAATACCCAAGTTGCATGAACAGTGTTGAGTTAAGATCGCCCTTTGAGCACTTTTTATTTAACCTGCATAGAAAGCCTGAAGTAAAGTTTTGTTTGTTGCTTTAGATAAGATAGCTCTATCAGACCGTACTTATACTATTCAAAACTCAATATCCTTACCAATTACACAACAAAAACCTTTTCAGTAAGGGTGAATTCAGTCATATCCCCGAGACAACAAAAAAAAAAAAAAACATCAATTAGAGATTCGAACAACAACAAAAGTGTAAAGGGAGTAAACAGCCCGATGTAGAAGCGATACCCTCCCAATTCCATAAAATCTCAAAAATATTTCCTCTCATCCAGTCCTTAACTCGTTCAGATATCGTCCTTATTTACACCAAAATGCCCGGAAGAACGTCCAATCAAATCACACTGACTACTGCGTAATGCGTGTATTAAATGTCATCCACATGCTATCGTTGGCTGCTCTCATACCCTTATGTCTACACATCAGCATCAATGAAAGTATCTATTTCATACTGTTTATCTATGACCTTATTCTAGCCCGAAGGGCACACACCGAGCGTTCGGCGCTATCTTTCGACAATCCCTCTGGGTGCTATTGTATCCTTTTTTTTTTGCAAAAATCACAGCTGATATACAGACGGGGATACACCCAAAAGGTCCTATTGCAAATGAATTTCACTTCAACGCTCATATGAGTGGGTTGAGAAACGACGACACCATAAAAAACATTTTAACCACCCTTGACATGGTTCAAACGCGCTCCCACTCCACTCCACCCCATCTCCGGTTCTTTTAGCCGCCTGCCACATACCTAGAGCTCGAAATATGCTAGAAGATTTGGCAGCTCCTTTAGTTATTCTACTTATAGTCCTGCTAGCACTATTGCCCCGGCTCCTGTACATTGGAATTCAATTCAATTACGCAGAGGAAATGTACACTCTTTTTTGTGTGTGTTTGTATGTGTGGGTGGGGTACTTATACATATTTAGGGGTGGCAGAAGAGACAACTAGGCAGGAGCATGCCATAAACAAAATGTGTGTTATTTCTGTCTTGTTAATTTCCTGTGTGCCACACCATGGTCTCGGCATTGGCAATAGAAATGGAATGACAGAGAGAGAGAGAGTGAGGGGAGGAATGGAAAATACCAAATCCTGCGTGAGGATATGTGGGGGATAGGATTTATTTTCGGTTTAAAAATATGGCCTAACTGACTGACTGACAATTATATCCTTTTTTCGGATGGATAACTCCGAAAGTCTTCCCTTATTTCCTCTGGCATTCCTGCAAAGTCAGTCGTGCTCTGATGAAGCCACATGGCTTTTAAAAGGTTTTTCTTCCTTCTTTCTATGACAGAGGAAGAAGGAGAGTATTTCGCGTGGTGTATGGCGTTTTTTTCCGGGCTTTTTGCAATAGGAGCTTTATAGGCCGTTGTCGATCGTTGAACATAAGGCCTCTCACTTGAAATGTAATTGATACAACAGCGATGGTAAGGGATTGATTGTGGAGTAATCCCTGCTTAAAGGTTGTGGGATTAACGTCGGACAGTGACACAACATTACGTGGATTGTGTCCAGAGCTTCCATCATCAACATAAACAAACAGACAAATCGGCTGAGCCTGAGAATTTCTATAGAACATTGTACCTCCATGGCCAACTCTCTCATTCCAACTTTGTGTAATGGAGGAAGTTCCTTTGTATCGGAGTTCGTTCGTCCGTAAGCTTTCACAAATCTTTTGACATGAACGAATTAATTTGTGTTTTCCTGAGTGGTTTGAATTGGCAAAGTTTACAATAAGTTCCAAGCATGAACACACAAATAGCTAACATGGCCTCTTAACGCATTAAACGGAAGATAATGGATCTGGAACATTTCTGTAGTTAGATGGGACTGTGTACGGTGGGTGTATGACCAGCTAGAAAATTTGTATCTTCTCTGTTTTCTATGAGGAAGCTAGTTACGAGCAGGAAATTGAAAACCACATGTAATGCTTCAACATCGTATGAGCTTAATGCTGTTAACTACACATACCTATCAGGGTGTATTTTACATTTTCAGGGTAAAGAGCCAGGGGCCACCCTTGTCCCACACCCATAACTTTGTGTTGTTGCGGTTGCAGCAATTTCGGTCTTTCTTTTTCAAGCCATCCATGATTCATATCAAGAGAAAGGAAGGAGCCAATATTTTATGAACGTGGTTAAAACTCATTTTTAGAGGGTTATTAGATTGAGGAATGTTTCCCCCAGAAGTGCGGCAGAAGGGAGGTGGAGGTGGTCCTTTGAGAGCAGTCGGTTTGCTGTAATTGGATTTGGGGAAAATTCGAGTTATTACATTCATTAAATTATGAAAGGTTCGTGACCATAATTTTGAAGAGCACTTTTGGAGAAGATAATTTTGTTTGATGGGACCAAATGTAAACAACTAATATGGTGACTATACATTTTATTTGAATATATTTTTTTGTTGTTTCATCATAATTCCATAGCTCTGCTCTTATTGTAGAATAACGAGGAGTTTATTTTTCATGTGTGACAACATTTGACATAAAGTGGCAGTCGTAAAAGTGGAATTTTATGAATTTTTCTGATGTGTTTTCTGTTGGAAAAAAGGATTTGGTGTTTCTTCTTGTCACATACCATGACAAATTTTTTTGAAATCTTCACCTGTTCATTAATTAAAGTGAGAATATGAGATTTTTTGCACTTTTGGAATCAAGCATTTGTGAACCCAACCGTTTTCGAATTGGGTGAAGTTTTATTTTCTCTTTCTACTTTTTACAGGAAATTCGGAATTGCGGCTCACACCACATAAATATTTGGCTTATAAAATTCCTGGTGTTCTTCTTTTTTGTGGAAAGTACGTCCCAAGACTAAAATATCAAAGAAGGAAACAAAATTGAAAATTTCCTGAATTATTTTTTTAGTGAGGTAGAAAAGGAAACAAAAGTAGAGTTCAGGCGTAAAAGTGGTCACTTTGACATGAAATGAGGCCAATTCATTTCATCAGTTGGTGACAGTGGTGCAGCAGTCGAAAGTTTGGCAGCCTCTAAGTTTGATATGGACGCGGCTATTGGGGCAAATGTGATAACAGCCTACTCATTTCCATTCAGTACTCTGAAAGTAGAAAGTATCGAAGTAAAAGAAGACTTAATGCTTTGGCTAGAATATAAACGCTTATAGCCTACTTTACTGTCTTTACAAAGTTGGTACTACGACAGATACTTTTGTGCTTTTGAAGATCCTATTTGTTTGGGTGCAGATATTTTTTCGAACTCGCTCGGTTGCGAGAGTCCTCAAAGATCTCAATACACATAAGTCCGCTGGTCGAATATTTCTCCCCTTCAAATTACGACTCAACACTCAGCTTTTCATATTCGTTTCCAAACTCACGTCCCTGCTCTTCGGATATAAAACTGGAACGGTTACGTATGATAAGCTCTTTGAACTTTGAGCTTGACAGCATTGTTGCATCGAGTAATGGAATAATGAACTCAATGCTTCGAAAACTCAATTCTTTCTTTTTAAAGCTTTGTCCGAAACCTCTACGACGGGCCTTGTGATAGGAGTGATTATGAGGGTATTCATAACCCCTTGATGTGCGTGTTAATTATAAAAAAAAAGTGGTGGCCACGCTTCATTACTTCGATGACACGACTGAAATTATTTTCATTCCTGTTGTATCTAAGCACTAAGAGTTCCCGAGTTTTAGTGCCACACGTCACACTATTGTTAAATAATCAATTCGTTTTTTTTGTCGTTGTTCAAAAGTCGAAGCGACGAATGTTTTTTATCTTAATTTAACTTTAGCTTAACTTCCACTCAGGACGTTCGGAACAAGTTCTAATAGGTTGCACATCCAAATAGAGAACGGCTTATACGCAATAAGGAAACAAAAGGGTTGCAGACAGTACTGGCAACAAAGTTATATTTTGAGCTTATTTCGGCTTTAGCTTATGTATAACTGGACGCATTCTTTCGGAACGATTTAATAAGATACTTGAACCCTACCATGCTAAAAAGCCAAAATAAGGAAACAAAATTTCAAAATTCAAAGAGACAAGTGCTGTTGTTCCCCAAGGAAGTGCTTTTGGACCAGTCTTGTTTGAATTTTTCACTGAGCATAGATATTTTGGAGACGAAATACAAATTTTGCTGATCGACTTCAAAAATAGGATTGATAGCCATTGGAACAGCACACATCACTACATGTCAACATTAAACATAATAAATTTTGAAAGAGACCTTCAAAGAACAAGATTGATTGACTCTTTCTTTATACAACAATTTATCGCCCGATAGTGTTATGGATTACGATAATCGCAAAAAGAACGTGTAAATGTTAAAAGCAAATTTGGAAATCGATACAGTATCTCTCAAATACTTCAAAGCGTCTCGCATCAAGCCACATGAACACATTTGAATAGAAAAAACTACTTCCACTTCACTTTCAGCGAAGTTTTCACTTTCATTGAAGTGTTTTAGCCTCATTTTACTTTAAAATGAAGAAATACCAAAATGAGTCCTTGAGGAAACCAACCCTCTTTAAATTTGAATTTGAAAGAGTCGGTATTGGTGCCAATATTTTGGTCAGAATAATATTTCATGGATGACATAAAAAATAACCTTTAAGGTCCTACACCTAAAGTGTAGCCTAACCCAGAAAAACTCGAAATCATCGAATAAAAACCGTAGAGGCGCAGAGCTATCTAAAATCTTATACTTCTAGGCGCACATAGTGAGAACACAAAATGCCATTTACATGCTACATAAACATTTTCTTTCAACAGTCCATTGCATTGCATTGGCCACCCAACATGAAGCAATCGCCAACCAAGACGCATCTACAATCGGATGAATTTATTAAGACATCAATATCTTAAAACGAACTTCATGTTTTTACAACCAGCTATAGATTTGAGCACTCAACCCAAACGGAAAAACCCCTTCGTTTTATCACATAGGCTTTCCCGCTGAGCACTTACCTTCACCATTAATGGGTTCCTCTCTGCCTAGACTTGATTATGCTTGGCTGCTTCACCCATGAGCATAAAATTACGGCCAACTCGTGTACAAAAAAGCTATTCATATGGCCATACCTACAACTTCGCCATTGATTCTAATTAAAAAAAACCCCTCCGCATCAGTCAACCCTGTGTCTGTGGACGATACATGAGGCGGCCTTATCGGACACAACTACAAACTTTGGGAATGCAAAGAGTGGCAGTGGATTTCACAACCCCCCCTCCTCTTCCAGCAAGCGCCTTAGCACTTTTTAACTCGTTAATTGTTATACTAAAGTAACGAACAAGTCTTAAGACGTCTTATCGAATTACCTGTCTGACAAGACTGCAGCTTTATGTCTGCCAAGGCGAATGGGATAATCCACCAAGAAGGTTTACAAACTAAGGGACTACAAAAAAAAAAATAGCTCAACAGACGATTGGGATTGCATTGCATGTCGCTAATCGATCATTCTGTTATTTCGTTTTATTTTTCTATACGTAAATTTATTTTGTGATGGTCTTTCGGATATAAAAAGCGAACTCTTCTCATCCATCCATCTTCGCAAAAGCAGGATAAATATAAAAAGAGTATACAAAAAGCAAAGCGAAAAATAATTGAAAAAGTATGTGCAGCAGCTGATAATTTTTTTTTTGTTTTTGTTTTGTGCGATGATAAGAAGAAACCAAATAAGAAATAAACTTAAAAGTTAATTAAGTCAAAACATAAAATAAAATAAAATAAAAAAAAAATTACTCACATTATCAACTTTATCCTGCAACCGAATGAGCGCCTCTTCAAGTTCGACAATCCGCTCTTCCAAGACCTCCTGCAGAGATAAGAAATTGCGTTTCGTTTGTATATTAAATGATAGCACATGGTATGAATGCCGATTCTTATGTATATATGTGTATGAGTGTGAAATTTAATAAAAAATGGAAAAAAAAAATTAGGGACAAATACTTAAACAAAAATAGAACACTTCAAGAAGAATACCAAATAAAAGATAGATTAACTTAAATTGAATAT
Source organism: Melanostoma mellinum (assembly GCA_914767635.1). NCBI lineage: Eukaryota > Metazoa > Arthropoda > Insecta > Diptera > Syrphidae > Melanostoma > Melanostoma mellinum. The sequence continues at coordinate 172,784,305 of OU612059.1, read as the reverse complement.
GAAATGGTGTGATGGTTTTGAAAAACTAAGTACGATTATAGTGGTGTGAGATGTGCAGTGTGTTAAAGCGATGTGAAGAGATGAGTTTCAGATTGAGCAAATGGTTGAAGACTGAGTGGTGGTGAATGGTGATAGGGGATGATGGTGGCGATGGCAATTAACTGACAATTGTACAACTTCAAGAAAGCGTTGTAAGCAACGATAGTGGTCGTTTAAGCTCAATTAAGTAGCAGTGATTAAATAAGAACAAACCACGTGTAAAAGCGACACACAGAGGTGGTGACAACAAAGCTGCACAAGAAATTAAAATCAGAAAAGTTTTAAGTGAAAGCTGAAAGGCGGAGTTTCATTGTAACCGAACACTAACTAACCGAAAATAAAATGCTATATGCACTGAAATCCGATTTTCAAATAAAAAGTTAAGGAACCATAAGGGGGAACGCATTTGAACTTGACCATCTTCTGATTCTTTAATGTTCAAAGCCAAAAATTTGCACGCCTTGAAATCTTTCCCGGGCTTTCGGCTAAAAAAGTATATTTGCGCTTCTCAAATACTCCGTTTGACATCGATCAACGGAATTTGCAGTAAAATGAAAAAAGAATGATGTATCGGGTTTTTCAATAAGGACTTGAATTTTTTCTTAAAGCAAACTATTTGAGATATTTAAAGAATTTTACTATCGACTTGAAGTATAATAAAAATATTGAAGAATGGAACTTGACTTTGAATCCTGAATGGCAGCGATATTATCGACACTTCGACCAATCAGTTGTCTCACTGACACGGAAACAACGCACACCGGATATGTAAACTCAAATTTTTGAACTAAGCTTGTAATTGATTGTCAACTAAGGCGAGAACTACGACGGAAAACATGAGCTAACGTTCTCAAAGTTTTGGTCACCGACAATGAATATCGGAAGAAAATTGACAATTGACAAATTAGGTTCATTTTTGTCCATTCTCTAATGGAAAACTATTTATAAAACAAAACTAAGAAGATTAAACAGACTTATACCTAGTTCCTAAAAAAAAATTAGTAAAAATGAGAAAGGGGGTGCTAGAGTTGTGACCGTGTTTAGCATAGCGGTTTGTTTTTGGAGGTTCAAGATTCAAATCACAGAAACAAAAAATTAGGGGGAGAGTACGATAACTTTGGCGACAAAAAATAATAACGGTTTCTGATAGAGGGGTTCAATACAAGCATTTTTTACTATTGGAGGGGGGGGGGTCTATCTCCCCCCGTTTAGGCGGTAGGGGTAATTTTTAAAAAATTTAACTAAAATCTAAAAAAAATATTGTAGAACAACTGGAAAACTAACAGATACAATTTATACTTTTTATGAAAGCCAGAAACTTGCACTTTATAATAAATTTTAAATGAAGTGGTTTCAATTTATAGTTTTTGAAATAACTGACTTCAAAGTCAAAATTTACGAAAAAAAATTTTAAAAAATCACTTTGAGTATTATGTTTCTCGTGAATACAAATGCCAATAAAAAAAATTTTGATGTAGTTAGTTGCTTCAATAAATTTTTTATCAAACGATATAAATTACTTTTTTCTATGTCTTATAGTTTTTGAGATAATTGAAAAATAGTAAAACTATATTTCTTTTTTAAAATCAAAAAATTTTCTAATTTTAAAAGAAACTTTTCATATAAAAAATTTGCACCCCAAAGCTTAAGAGCAGCTTAACCCTGCGGAAAAAGGGTTAAAATAATGAGCCCCGCGAAGCGGGCCATGCGGAAAGCTGTTGCATACGGAAATTAATTGCTATTTTCATATTTAGCATGAGCAGCTTAACCCTGCGAAAAAAGGGTTAAAATAATGAGCCCCGCGAAGCGGACCATGCGAAAAGCTGTTGCATACGGAAATTAATTGCTATTTTCATATTTAGCATGAGCAGCTTAACCCTGCGAAAAAAGGGTTAAAATAATGAGCCCCCGCGAAGCGGGCCATGGGGAAAGTTGTTGCATACGGATATTAATTGCACATAAGTATCTGTCTTATGAATTTTTATACTTTCACTAGTCTATTTCCTAACATTATTGTAAATTCGTACGTATTTCCATAATTTTTTGAAAATAATGCATACTTCCATAGTTTTACTATTTTTCAATTATCTCAAAAACTATAAGACATAGAAAAAAGTAATTTATATCGTTTGATAAAAAATTTATTGAAGCAACTAACTACATCAAAATTTTTTTTATTGGCATTTGTATTCACGAGAAACATAATACTCAAAGTGATTTTTTAAAATTTTTTTTCGTAAATTTTGACTTTGAAGTCAGTTATTTCAAAACTATAAATTGAAACCACTTCATTTAAAATTTGTTATAAAGTGCAAGTTTCTGGCTTTCATAAAAAATATAAATTGTATCTGTAAGTTTTCCCGTTGTTCTACAATATTTTTTTTTAGATTTTAAGTCAATTTTTATAAAATTGCCCCTACCGCCTAAACGGGGGGAGATAGACCCCCCCCCTCCCATAGCAAAAAATGCTTGTATTGAACCCCTCCAAAACCGTTATTATTTTTTGTCGCCAAAGTTATCGTACTCGTGCCAAAATTAGTCTTCCACCGGTATCGTTTTTTGCGAGGAATTTCTAGAATAATAACACTGTCATGAAAAGGGTTTTCTGTCTTAGTTGTTCGTAAAAAATTTCCGATTGTGGACATGTGTTATGCTTCCGGACCTCTGAGAACCCTGCTCTATCCTATTGTCTTTTATATGAATGATAAGAAATGTTTTGAATACCGATTATGAACTGTTCCAGCGATCATTGATCACTAAATTTGAAAAGAGGTTGTCATTCGTACCAAAATTTATTTCGTGTCTAAGTTTGAGGGTCTTTTTAGAAATTTAGTTTACATGTAATGGGGAATATTTTCTGTTTGGCTGCATGGTTTCGACAGCTTATGATCTTTTCTTGTTTTGTGTCACTGTCGAACATCGTAGGTTTGGTGTCTTATTTAATCATGACTCCTCTAACGAACGATCAACGCTTGCAAATCATTGAATTTTAGTATCAAAATGCGTACCTACTCTTTTGAGGTTCTCCCCGAACAGTAATGTCCACTAAGGTAGGTTAGTATAAGTAATCTGTATAGAAAGCTCATAGCACGCTTTTTTAATTTCATGGTCAGTTTAATCGACCTTGTGGCGACTATTCGGGCTTTGTGACTAAACTTCGCACCAAATTTACTGTTGGGCATTAAAGCACCAACACGTTTGACTTCCATGACATGTGGTTTCAACAAGATGGTGGGGTTAGGTTAAGGCTCAAGTCTACAGCGTCAAGTCCGCTTTGTTTGACGCACTGGAAGCCAACATTGAACCATTTGTTTGTGATATAACGGCCGAAATGTTAGAAAGAGTATTCCAAAATTGGACTAAGCGAACGGACCATTTGAGACGGAGCCGAGGACAATTTTTTTTAGTTCCGATAGCTCGTGACAGCTTAAAGTTAAATAGGGTTGACTCCAACATGTTTTAGGCAGTTAATACACTTTGTTCGGTTTATATATTCTGTACAGGCCTTATCGGAAATCTTTTTTTTTAAATTTTAAATAAATGGAGTCTGTTTACGCTCTTATTTCACTATTCAATGAATTTCTTATAAACCCTCATTTATTTGCTGTTTTCAATGAGAATAAGTCGTTTTCGTCAGGTACTTCAACCAAAAAGGGCACTCATCACGTTAGTTTCAGGTCACCGAATATATAACTGCGCTCAAAAAGGAATGGATTTTCAGAATTTTGCAAATGATTTCAGTATGTCCGTTTCCATTTTTTAGATATAACCTCGGTTTTTCATAATTACTGAATGAAGGACCCTCTCAGGCCAGGCAATCTCAATAGCAATATATATTGAAAAACCTCAGACATATATGTACAAATAACTGCTTTTTTGTGTGTAGGTTTTGGAAATATATCTTCCGCCTAACGTTGGTTTCCAAGGGCCAAAGGTAAATGCAGCTATTCGACTAAAACAGCGGAGTGGAAAAAATATTTTTTGCATTGAAAATGTCTTTTATTATCATGTTATTTTTAGAACATTTTTTTTCTTTTTTTTTATAATTAACGCGCACATCAAGGGGTTATGACTACCCTTATAATGTTATTGAACACAGTGCGAGCATTTGGGAAAATAGGAGATGATTCGAAAGGAGACGTTGCTTTTGAACTTTTGTGAGTCGTAATGCAGGGGAAACACAGAGTCAGGTAAAGCATTCCACATACGGGTGGTGCGACTGAAATACGAATCTCTATACTTGACTGTACACCCGAAGTTGGGCTCAAGGTAAAACTGATGAGCATTCCTAGCGAGGCGGGTGTTGCGGCTAAATTGTTTTAGGGAAGGAATTCAACTGGCTATTTCACTAGAACACTGTTTGTAGAAAAAGCGATAAAAAAGAGAGAGACAAGTAACGTTTCGACGATGTTCAAGACAATCAATTGATTCTACGATTGAACTATCACCTATCAGTTTAAACGCTCTATTGTGTACCCTATCAAGTAGGTGCAAAGATGTTTGAAGAGCACCTGACCAGATATGGGAGTTATACTCCAGTTTTGGGCGGATGAAGGCCTTATAAATTGTAGCCAGATCAGAAGGGGTGAACAACTTCCTGCATCGTCTCAAGAAGCCTAAGCATTTAGCAGCGTATTTGGCGACTTCAAATATGTGGTCATTCTAACGAAGATCATCGTTTACAGATACCAAGTACTGCCAGCTTTTCGGTTTCTTGGATGCAGGTACCATTCACGGATAATTGCAATGGGGGAATGTTAAGCTTCAACGACAAGAGACAGTATTGAGTCTTCGAAGCATTGAATTCTACTCGGTTTTTATGACCCCATGTAACAATGCTGTCAAGGGTCAGAATTCAATGAGCTTATCATACGCAACCGTTGCAGTTCCACATCCGACGAGCAGGGACGTGAATTGGGAAACGAATATGAAAAGCTGAGGGTTGAGTCGTCATCAAAACAGTTGAGAGGATTAGAAGTTTCAGACAGGAGATCATTTATGAAAATGAGGAAGAGACTCGGAGACAAAACGGAGCCCTGGGGCACACCAGCATTTATGAATTGGGTATCAGACTTGAAACCATCCAATACAACTTGTATTGAACGGTCGGAAAGGTAGTTTCTAATCCAACGAAGAAGAGACTCATCGATACCAAAAGCACGCATTTTCGATAAAAGAGCCTCATGACAAACTTAATCAAATTCCTTTAGAAATATCAAGTGCAATAATCTAACTTTCTCCAAAACAATGTAAAGATTGGTTCAACTTTTAGGTGAGATAAGCCATCAAATCACCAGTAGACCGTTTGCTTCGAAAGCCGTATTGACGTCATTAAGAAGCTTTCGTTCTTCAAGATATTTCATAAATTGACCGTTTATTAACGTTTCCATAACCTTGGAAGGAAGGGACGTAAGTGCAATTGGACGGTAATTGGAAGGGGAAGAAGATTCGCCATTTTTAGGGACCGGCTGGACAAATGCAGTTTTCCATCTGCTCGGGAAAATCCCGAGGAAAATCCGGAGGTCCTTTTGTCAACTACGCCATGATGTTTTTAGATAACTGCGTATACGAAAATCAATTACTTTTTCCATCCGAAACGAAACTGAATGTTTTCGTTCTAAACGATCCAACACGATTCAAACGATGTATTTTTCTCAATCAGCTATTGAAGCGATGTATTTCTCTCCCTCAAATATGACTCGATTGAGGCATTGCTACTAAATCCATATATGTAATACGATCCACACCCTGGGTGCAAACAGACACATCATTTTGCTGCTCGCAACCTTTTATGTAACCTTCTGTTTTATATTTGATGAGTTCAACTCTTTTCAATTTCCCTTTCTTTCTTTAGTCTGTTCTCAGCACCCACAATGCATCAATATACAAAATAAGTACTTATGGAAGCCAAAAACAGTTGGGGAAGACCCGAGAACATGTTATTGGGGAGTTAGAATCTTTCAGTGAAAAAACGATTTATAGTCTACATTTCCTTCTATCTATACCCATCTTATTAAATTATATGTTTTACCATGCGTGCCTCTCAAAACGACCAATCATAGTCGTTAAATAGCAAGGAGAACTCAAAATCATTTGGTTTGTGTTGGCACATGATCCTTTGATCAAGGAGAAACATTATTTTGCTCACAAAACTTGTGTGCCTAGTAAAAATTTGAAACTAGATAGTTTTCTAATCTAATAGGGTTCAAGAAAAAACAAAAACATAAAAAATGACTAAGGCATGACAAATATGGCAAAGCTTTTAGAGCAATGCGTCTGATGTGTTTAAATTTCCATAATTTGCATTCATTTTTGCACTATTCCAGTATACTATCTCCGAAGAACGAACCTTTCTCAAGAATCTCTTATCGCAACACAGTGCACAGTTAAAATTCACTTAAGCATTACGTCATAGTACTTCAGTCTACACTTAGGTAGTCGCACATATACCCACGACGGGAAGTAATTAAAATACTAATTTCGTTATTCCACTTTAGTCAAGCAATTTACACATAGCATCGTCTCTTCCACCGACCGAGTGAAAGGTGAAAACCAACCTCGGCACTAAAGACCATGTCAAAAGCACTTAAAATTCCAGCAGCCACATCGATAGTTTTTCCCTCTCTGGTAATTAAGAAAGCAAAAAAATTAGGTTCACATATACTCTCTTACCACCGCACCTAGATAGAAAGATAGGAAGCCTTTTTAAAGTCCCCAAGGAATCGATTCCCTACTTCGCAAGAGGCATACGCCAGTAGGAGGCGAAATGTCAATTGAATTACTATCTCATGACATAACGTCCACTTTTGAGTGCCGAATTAAAAAATCATTTCCAATTATCAGAGCTCTTTGCTCGTATCTCAGGGCAACATTATGTCGTTCAGAGCGTGAGTGTCTCATTCACTTGTGTGAGTGCTGCAAACAATTCACTTAGTAATCTTGAATCAGCCAATTGTAATGGCCAATGCATTCGACAAACTCAAGTCCCTTAGGGCTGCTGTATATAGATCGCTTCAAAAGGCGAAAACAGAAGCCACAATCGTGGAACTCCAACTAAGGCGAACAAACAAATGCACGGACAACATGTAACATTGTCCAAAAGAGCAAAACCCTCTCGACCATGTCAGCAGAAGGAGATTTGTTGTGGTTCCCCCATGACAAAGACGATGAGACGACTATGATGATGATCTACGTTCGCCATAAAGAGCCTCTATGTATGAACAAGTCTTTCGTTTCAGTTGGTGCCTCTCATAAATGAAATCCGATTCGCAATCCGATTTATTCTTCAACACTTGTGAAGAGGTCCAGGGGGGCTTAGGGGGGAAAAGATCTTTTATGAAAACGAAAAGGAATACTGTTGTTCTCCATGTCCAAGATAGGATTTCGTGTAAAATGTTGCGGTTGCTTGAGCACCCTTTTGGCATGATGCACAATGAGTGCACATGAACATTTATAAGACTTTGGCTGGGGATAGTTGATGATGATACTTTTACGGACTTCATACACTGAGGATCAAGTTCAATGGATGCACTTGGTGTTTTGAGGTGATTTCATGCAGCCACGCGATGCACGCTTCAATGGTGTGGTGGTGTTGAGTTAAGAGTAGCGACTTAAAGTTTTTCAATGGATCTAGAGTACATTGCGGGTTTCCTATCTCTGATGGAAAGAACAAGTGGCAGGGATAAGATTTCCTGGGATTATATAGCCACCTTCGCGGTACTACGAGTATTGAATATTCAGAGGGACATGTACTCGTGTGATGATCAGTGATCCGATCAAATGAAGTAGGTTGCGTTAAAGAAGAGCTTTGTTACTAAAATGTACTCTTATTTCAAAGATGTACAAGTTCCTGGTTAGGTAACACTTGCGTTTGTTTTGCTTGAACCACAAATTCGAAAAAGTCAACATATGCATTTTCCCGCTTAGTTTCTCCGACAGTAACACAAGTGTGTGTCTAATAAATATGATTCTGCTGTAAGTGCAAAACGTGCCTGACCGAAAAAGTCTATTTTTACTAAAAAAAAAAACCGCGTCGACACTTTTATCTGATTGAAGTAATAATTTCTCCTACAAAAACCGCAGTCACCATTATCTGTTCATCATTTTAACAATTCTTTCCCGAACATACGAGAACGAAAACCAAACATTAAAATTCATTCTTTTCTCTCCATCCTCAACCAATTGAAATAAAAAAAGAACCAAGTTGTAATGCGTTGCTTGCATCTATTGAAGACACATTTTTTTGCAAATCAAGGAAAAAAAAGATTCTCATTGAATTCCAGAAATGTCGCAGCATACCCAGAACACCTATTCCAGCGTTAAAGAATAGACAAAGTTAACGATAGTGAGATGGTTTTCACTTGAATGCTCCTCTACTCTTCACGTCCCAGCTGCTGGTCTCCATCAGTCTGGTAATAGTTGCTCCATACATTTCTTCTTCTTTTTTTTAATATGACTACGAGCAGCACTTTATCTGGATTTGTCTTCTCTTAGCATTATTCTCATGAACGACTGCGTCGTCGCCCCATGTGTAGGCACTTATACCTGTCGGCGCATTGTGTTGGGATTTTATTAAGAAAAAAAAAGAGTAAAAATCGCGCGTACACAATCACGAATTCTATACGGGTATCCATCCATCTATGAAGGCATCTCCCTCCAGAGGATCACCACTATAGTTTCATACCCCACTGTTGCGCCTTACCATTAACTATACCCCAAGAATCCTGCACCTGTCTGTTCATTATTCTCTAAACTTTACACACACTAAGCTATAAAACTGTGATGTACTCTACTCATGTTCGTTGTATTCGTTCTCATAGTCGTTTGTATTGAAGCTCAACTATACAAAAGACGTTAGAAAAATGATGGTAGACCGAGACGGGCTTGGCATAATCGTGGAAGCATGGATGTTTACCTGGTTAAAGCACTGCAGCAGATGACGAGTGGTTTGTTGGGATGTATAGATATAATACTCTGCGGACAAATAAAAATATTCGCATAATAAATGAACAACTAACAACTGTTCTTGTGAGACTTTTTTTTATTTTTCCATTTTCCATTTTTTGTACCATAAATGAACATTACTGGCTGATAAAACAAAGGGTGCAACAAAAAGTTGCAAAAGCAATTGAAAAGACGCTGCTGTAATGCGCCGATGGCATTGCCTTTGGTGTGTCAGGGGTATGAAAAGTAACGAAACAACATCCATTTAGGAGGATGTATTTGGAAGTGAAATTTTCTTTAAAATATGTTCGAGGATCTCTCAAAAGTTGCATGAGAAAGTTTTTTGTTGCGAAAACATTATTATGATTGAAGTTTTGGCAAAACTTTGTAAATAAGAACCTTGAAATACCAAACTTAGTCTGTTTGTCTATGAGACTTTTGCACATAAAATCGAGTAAGCTCCAACTGCCAGTCCAAACTTTTTTTTGTGAAGTACGTTTTTCAATTGAAAAAATGAACCGAAGCAATTGAGTTATTTCTTTGTCTGGAAATGATTGCTTTATTTTAAACCAAACTCTGAATCTTTTAAGATTTTGAATCTTTAAAGAAAAAAGTTGGTTTAGTGAACTGTTTTTCCTTTAAATTTTTTTCACCTGTGGCCTGTAACACAAAGCTACAAGTCTGTAAGTCAGGAATCACTAGTAGGATTATGTCCATTACACTTGTATAAAAGGCAAACAAACTTGTAGCTTTGTTACAGAATTTTTATACACTTGTAACGATTTACTTGTACTACAAGTACTTGTAGGCCTGTGTTACAGGACCGCGATGGCTCACTGATCTCAACATTTTTAATCCAATCATGCCACACGAAGTCAACTTCTTGTTCACTGTCTTCGACTTACCAACTTTTTTTTGAAAGCTAGAGCCTGTAACATAAAGCTACAAGTCTACTACAAATCAAGAGTCACTGGTGGAACATAACACTTGTAATGCAAGCAAACTTGTAGCTATGTGCTAGAAAAACTTCGTACACTTGTCATAATCCACTTATATTGCAGGAACTTGTAGATTTGTGTTACAAGTCTCAGCGGCCTCGAAGTACCTGCAATGTAAGTGAATTATGAGAAGTGTAAGAAACTTAAACACAAAGGCACAAGTTTGCTTGATCTTCCTCAAGTTTAGTTGACATAATCCTACAAATGGCTCTGGACTTGTAGACTTGTAGCTTTGTGTAACAGACCCATTGAGTCACAACTGTGGTGTAGAGTCTTACCTTCAGCTTTGAGGGCATGTTTTTATCATAGATAATAGCGGAGCTAAGCTTATTCGATAATTGATTTCGGTATCGAATTTCTTCACTAGAATTCATTTGGTTTAGGTGTTGCTTATAATAAACACACTTTAATACCGCAGACATCGCAGTCAGACCGCACGTGTAAAGGTCGTTAATGAAACACACATCACAATATTTAAAAACTCTGCTATCACTGAACACATCACAGTTTCGCTTATAGAATGGATGAAGTGACGAGGAAAGCTCAGCCGTTTTCTGTGATAAGAAATGTTCTTTCAGTTGAAGGGATGACTCTACACGGCAGTTGTAGATACTGCTTCAGTTGGTACTGTCAAGGTCAAAGGAGAGATCCTGAAAATCCGGTCCTCGCCGTAACGGTCTCCGGTCATAAGTCAAAACCGAACTACGTTGGGACACGACCGCGAAGGTTTAAACGAAGAGGCAGACTTAAACACTCCTTGCACAGACAAAAGCAGCAAAATATGCATTTGGTTGGCCTCAGTCATGAAACTATTGAAAACCGGGAGACGGATCACTATTGTGAAGCAGATAAGTGGAAGATCTCTGATCCCTTTGAGACCACGATGCTGATAACGCCTCAGAAAGGAGATGAGGAAAAAGAACATTAATAGGCGCTGTGATATTTATTGTTGGTTGCTGCTGCTGCGCTGGTCTGTTGTCTCCTCGTCGCGTCGGTCGGTCTAAAACATCGTAACTTCGCACATCTGGCACGACAGACCTGCGTTCGGGTTTTTTCATTGCTATTTTTAGGTTGCAGCCACCGTTAAGAGATCTAACCGAGCCCCATTAGTATGCAAATGCATTTCTTCAACAAACAAAAAACAATAGCGACGAGAAATATGAAGAAATAGCAAACATTTACTTGACGTTATACATTGGCCATGTAAAAGTTTTGGCTAAAAACGCAGATTGCGAGATTTTCAGGGGGTGGGGAGGGAGGTTGAACCCCTAAACCACCCTGGAAAGCATACTTTGAATGATCTCAGCAATATTTACTGCACGGAAACTAGAACCGCGATCAGACTGATCTGAAGAAAAGGATCACCTGTCCTTTACCGAACTACTGACAGGGGGGAAAAAATTGTTTGTTCACAATTTCGGCATCGACGATCTCTGCTTAGCCACCGTGCTTAAGGATCCATCACCATGATAAGTAGGAATATAATCGACCCAAGATTTGATCTCATAGGAATTATTAAGTTACTTACTGAACACTTTTTATGACAGTTTCGTTATGCCTAGTTAGACAAGATGCTAAGTCCATGTTATTAACAAGGTTAATCATCTCAACACTCGTTCCTTCTCCACATGTCTCTGTTTTTACATTCATCTCCAATAAGAAAAAAAAGAAGATGTCGACATTAATCGCTTCCTCTACCGATTGACTTCTTTCCCTTACAAATGCCTCCAATTGCTTCCAGTGCAATAACTGTTACTTAACTCACAACGCAACAAGTACTCAATAAATAAAACCATCTCATAAAAAAATACAAGGAAATCCTATTATAGGACCAAACAAACAACTCCAGCACACGCAAGTCCCATTATTCCTGTCCAATTGCACAGTTACAAGACACCGGTTCTCCAGATCAGTGCATCATCATCGTCAAACCTTGAATGCAAGAGCATGCGGGAAGATCTAATTCGGTGGATAGAAAAAAAAAAAAAAAAAAAAAAAAACAAAGTGCACGTACCTACCACCGACTGGATCATCACACATCTCCATGACTAACCACGTGCACGTCCACCAGAATGAGTATCACACTCACGAAGATGCCAGGTTAGTCTTAATAGGCTTGCAACGATTATACTGAGATAACACAAGGAATAACCATTTGTAGTTTCGATATAATTGCAGTCATGTTCTTGCGTCACTTATAATACCATGACGTGTGGATATGTAGATTTTTGTCTATGAATGAACGAAGAAGATGGGCGTTGAGTAGCCACAGGATGTGCTCACAAGCATGTTATATCCGGAGTTTATGTTAGGCATGGCTTTAATAAGAAGTCACTTCTATGTAATTAGATTGGACTGAGAAATCACTGGTAATTGGTTTCACACAGGTTGGTTGCCGTTTAGACGTGAAGAAGTTCATTGCAACGTAAAGACGCGATTGGTACAAAGTATGTACCTACTTTACAATCACCATGACTATCGCGAGTAGAAAAGTTGTAAAAGCATGCTAATGCAAGGTAATGGAGATGTGCTTTGTTCTCAAAGTGATGTGATGCACTCTCTAATTAGTTGAATGAAAAGGAAGTGGAAGGCAGTGAGAAAGTCATAAAGATGGCAGTTAGATAACCAGCGCCAGCGGTGGAAGAACCTAGGCTATAGGACCCCACAATCTTAGTGTTTTGTTTGGAAGTCCCAATTTAGAAGCACATACATAGATGTCGGATGAAATTTGAGTAAAGATGGATCCATTAACGAGAGGATTCGTTCTTTAATTTTATATATCAACTGAGGAAGAAGGAAAGAAAAAAAGTTGGTAATCGGTTGAAAAAAAAAAACAAAAAAAAAACAAGGATTGAGCTATAAAAACGAGTATCGTTTTCACAGGAAAAGTATATTTAGGAGAAACGGATTAAGCTTTTTTAAAAAAAAAACTTATCATAAACTGGCAAATTAAACCATTTTACAGAAAAACTATTTGCTGCATAAGCCATGAACTGCTTGACTTATGCAGCGATTATGGTTTAAAGATAATGAATGGTGGCTCTAAGTCAGACTCTATAAAGGAGAATTTACTTTTGTCGGCACACAAGGGTGCTCAGTAATCGACTTGAGTTTGAGCGGCGGAGAATGGAATAAATTAATCCAAGACTTTGAAGTGCAAGCACAAAATTACTCCGATCACCTACCAATTGTTACTACCTTTGAGTTTAATATTCAAAATATCAGCAGTTCCGAAACTATACTAAAAACGATCCATAATTAAAATGGAGCCATATTCAAAAGGAAACTTATCAAACACAATTCAATAGAGAGATAGAAACGATGCACTCCGAAAAGCTTGAGAGAAAACGAAGGAAATCTTTCGCACTATTAAGTTTTTTTTAGAAAATACGACGAGCCCGTCTATAAATCTTTGTATCTGTAAACTAAACGTGACTTCAATCGGAGCTGCAAGGAGAAGAAATCAAAGTCTCAGAACTCATTAGCTGTTGAAATATTGGAATGTAGAGATTCGGCTACTCTTTGGAAAATTCTCAACAGAAAAAACGGAAAAAAGCTTAAAATCGGTATACAAATCTCGATACCATTTTGAGTTTATTCTAAACCCATCTGACTCTATAGTCCAAGATAAATTCCAGTATGCGGCTCCAGATGTAAAGAGCGAGCTCCTTGAAAGTCCCGAATCTAAGCAGGAAATTAGAAGCTGGCTAAATCAGAGCAAGGATCGAAAAGCACCCGGGACTGACGGCATACCAGTTGAATGTTACAAATATGGAAGTAGTACGCTCGTGAGATTGCTTACGAAGAATACAACACAATATTTGAAACTGGAGATATCCCAATAAGCTTCAAACAGAGCATAATTTTTTCTATTTACAAAAAAGGAGGCCCTAACCAAGCTGAAAACTATAGAGGAATAGCATTTTTAAATTCATCCCTTAAAATATTGATGTCGTTTTCAAGAATGGACTTCACAAAATCACCTTTTAAGTGAGTTCCAAGCTGGTTTTAGAGAAAACTACTCAACAACAGATCATATTTTTAGCCTCACCACTGCAGCACAAACTTTTATAAGGTTGAAGAAAAAACTGTATGTTTTCTTCGTTGATCTGAAAGCCGCATCCGACACTGTAGACAGGAGTGCACTTTTTTACAAACTGTATAACAAAAGTTTGGAAATCTTTTAGAAAAGCTGTACTTTGCTGAACAAACATCCTTAGCAGTTGGGACGGTAAGCACTTAAGCAGTTAGGTGATTTCTTTGAAACGTTGACGGGTGTTAAACAAGGGTGCAATTTAAGCCCTCAAGCTTTTATCATGTTTATAGATGATATATCGGAATATCTATCGGGAGGAATAAAGATCAATGGGATCCACTTAAAAGTTTTGTTATATGCAGATGATCTAGTCCTGTTTGCTGACTCCCCAGAAAATTCACAAAGAATGATCAATCAGCTGCAAAGGTACTGCCAAGAGTGGAAGTTAAATGTTAACATAACTAAATCGAAAGCAATGGTATTCCGCAAAGGTGGTGGAAGGCTAGCAAGAAACGAAAAATGGTTTTTTGAACGACAGGAACTCGAAACAGTTAAATACGACAAGTATTTGGGCGTTAACATCAGCAGTAATATGAATGTGGATCAAAACCTTAAAGAAAAACTCGTAGTGGCTAAGGCAGCCATAAGCGCAGCATGGAAAAACTGTTTGGATGACAAAGAAATCTCATTTAAAACAAAATATCAAATATTTCAGGCTGTTTCAAAGTCAAACGTGATGTGGTGGAAAAATTTCTTCGATTCTTCCTAAAAAGGATATTTAAACATCCACAATGTACGTCAAAGAACATTCTACTTGTGGAAACTGGTCTTTCGCCATTATTTGTTTAAACACTCAAACTTCACTTCAATTATATTAGAAAAGAATCTTAGAGGAAGCGGAAATGAGAACTATTTTGAATGGATCCGATTGGAAAAAAATGTACTGCTATTGTCAAAAAGCTTTAAAATATAGAAAATCAATCATAGAAGATACTTTTTAATAACAACGTTATTGTAACTTTGTCAAACTTGGACAGACGGCATTATAAAACCATGTCTTAGACTTAAATGCATTAAAAATGCTATTGTAAAAAAATTTAAGGAAATAAATAAACTTTATCTATCTACCTAAAAAACGAATGTCGTTTAACAAAAAACGAAAATCATCTAAAAAAAGTGAAAGTGGGTTAACAAAAACCGAAAATAGTTCACTAAAATAATAAAAATAAAATAGTCACAACAAAAGTAATTTTACAAAAAGCGAAAGTCGTTTAACAAAAAACGAATATCGTTTAGCAAAAATCTCAAGTCGTTTTACAAAACAACGAAAGTTGTGTAACCAAAAACCAAAATCGTTAAACATAAAGCCAAATTCGCTTAACAACGAAAGTCCTTTAACAAAAATCGAAAGTTCTTTTACAAATAAACAACAAATGTGTCACAAAAAATGATTTACGATGATCCCATCAAAGTTCAAATGAATATTGTTTAATAATAAGCGATAGCCAATCAACAAAATGGTAGCTTTTCAGATTATCTGGTTTTATACATTAAAATGCATTTTCAATCTCAACAGAAATAAATATATTCGCCCTGAGTTCTCATTTTATCTTTACCATGCACTGAAGTCAGGCGCTCCGACAAGCGATCTATGGTGCTAAGCCTGCTCTTCCTCTGACCTGAGACGCTACACAAGATTTGACTGATATCTCTATCCATAAACTCTTCAAACAACAATCAAGTCGCATCTGCTAGTCAACAGACACAGTTTTCAATCACATTTAATCTAATCCTTGAACCATATTTGTAAAATAGGGTTACCCATTCCTGCCAAATACACTTTTGATTCATGTCGGCCATCTATCTGTGCAGTCTTGCTCAAAAAAAGCTACTTAAGATAACTTTATTATCCAGAACCCCTTTTAGACAACCACATCCAAGTCAGCTCCTTGCGAAAAAGAAGATTTGTTTTCACTGCAAAGAACTCAAAAAAAAAAAACGGAACAAAATCCGATTAGTTGGATTTTCATTTCTTTCATTGTTCAGAGATGAAATTTAATCATGGAAACCACAAACCAAAACAAAACAAAAAAAATCACAGCTGTTTTCCACGGAGAAACAGAAGTATCTGCATCGATTGATGGCAAATGCACACCACAATTCCTAGAAAAAAGGAAGAATAAAAAAAGAAGAACCCGCCACAGACTGCTTCTTTTATGGATACGAAGCTGCAAGTGCACTGCAATCCAGACATTCAAAGTCGTACAACCATGATGCCAACAAATATACAATGACGATGACGACGACGACTCGACTGAGCTTTGAGAATGATTGAATAGTTCATTGAACATCCAACAATTTATATGTTTCTGGCAACGTTTTTATGCACTCATGCCCTGTTTTCCTTTTCCTTATGAGCCTCAACAAACCTGGCAGCGGTATAGTTGTGTAGCTAGAGCTATAGTAACACACAACTTTAAAGGCTCTTCAGACGGATTCTTTGTAGAGATTTGTACAGAGTGCAATTTTGATTTGAAATAAAAAGAAATCTGCGGGAGAACTGTGAAAAGAATCAAGCAAAATGAAAGCGGTAAAAATACAAGATACCGGTGAGAAAATGCAACTACTAAGTGCAAAACAATAAGGGACAGTGAATTGTAGGTTACGGCAGCTTTAAAACAGGTGCAATGGTCTTAATAAAATCTAGTTCAAGCATTTGTTCAAAAGAAGCTCTGGAAAATGACACAAAAATAAAGAAAAAAAAACCAAGAAGTTATGAATTAAAAATAGCAACATAGCCTATTGAAACTATGTGTTCATTGGAGAGTTTTTTGTGTAGTACTCAGCACTGCCTCCATTCCGCTAAAGCCACGTATGATCCACTTCAATATCGTTCGATTTCGGCCAAGTTGAAGTTTGTGGGCGAAGTATTCAAAGCAGTGGGCAAAATCACCTCCCCGCAGTGCCCGCTGGATAGCCGAAAGGTGAACTAACGACGAGCGTTGGATCCATCGGATCCATTGGTTGTTGATACCTGAGCTCTCTTTTCAGGAACTAGGAGCAGGAAAAAAATACGCTCTGAATATCCAACCCAACACGATCTACACGTCATGCACAGGCCTCCCAAGCCGGTCATGAAAAGGGAAAAAGATAAAGTGATGAAAAATGAAAGATATGCCTCGGATGGCCAAACCAAAAACGCAGACGAAAAACGGACAATGATTTACGTATTTGCACTTGGAACGTGCGTACGTTGAATAGGCCGAATAAAGCTGAACAACTAGTCGAGACCCTCGCCAGCCTCAACGCTGATGTAACAGACCTCCAGGAGATGCGATGGGATGGACCGGACCTGAGAGATTGTACTTTCTACTATGGGAATTGCCAACTTGATGGGAGATCGCGCTTGTTTGGATGCGAATTCGCTGTCTGAGAAGACTAAGGCAAAAAGTCTTGAGCTTTCGCGAAGTCAGTGAAAGAGTGACAATGATCCGCATCAAGGCCAAATTCCACCACCTAAGCCTCATAAGCGCCCATGCCCCTACAGGATAGAAAGACGACGCTACGAAAGAAAGTTTCTACGAGCTCCTCGCCAAAACTTATGAGCAGTGCCCCAAACATGACATTAAAATCCTCTTGGGAGATTCTATTGCCAAAATTGGCAGGGACGACATCTTTGGTACGATCGGAAAGCATAGCCTGCACGACACCACTGTTGTGCTTTGATTTCCCACACCTTCGGAGGAAGTCTTCGTGCGTTGAACTCAATGCAATTTGAGTTGACTCGTTGCACATCGATTGCCCAATGCCTTCTATTGGGCAAAACGTGTATGCATTTTAGTCATGAAATTGTGCTGAGTTTTCAAACGCATCGGCTATCCAATGTTGAACTTGGAGTTCGCGATCGGTTCTATGACACGATAAGTTCGAGTTGTATTTTAACCATTAAAGTGCGCGGTTGTTATATTTTTTATTTCAATTTTATACATAACACCACTTCCGATAACGGACTTAGGCTCATCGATTTTGCAGCGGGAAAAAAACATGATACTAAGTAGCACGCGATTCCCACGTCCCGACATCCACAAGGGCACATGGCGATCCCCAGATGGTCGAACCTGCACCCAATCAACCATGTTGCAATTGACGGAAGACACTCCTCCAGCATCCTGAATTTCCGTCTCTTCTGAGGAGCAAACATCGACTCGGACCACTACCTAGTTGGTGCAAAACTCAGAGTACGGATCTCAATGAAAGCTCTTAGGCGATCACCAAATATGCCGAGGAAATTCAATGTTGGACGACTTCAATCGATACAGACCGCCGCTGCCTATGCCGACCGCGTATTCCTTGAGCTTGCGAGGAATCCTTCGACTGATGACATGAACCCGGAAGACCAATGGCAGCTATGTCAACAAGCCATAAGAAGTGCTGCGTCAGAGGTATAAGGTTTTTCATCCCCCCCCCCTACTACAGCGTCCAGAAATCTCTACGTTGAGCGAAGGAAAGACGAAAAACGCTTACTCAGGACTCAGGAGGAAGAAAAAGGAACATCAAAAACGGAAAGCCGAGGAGATGCAGAGATGTTTTAGTAGGAAAGAGGTGCGAAACTTCTATAGAAGAGTGAGACAATCAACATCGGGTTTCACAAGTCGCCCTGGACCCGGCAAAGATCAGGATGGAAACACCATAGTGGAAACACAGGCGATTTTAGCCATCCGAAGAGACTTTTTTAACCAGTTGCTAAATGACGATGACAGCCAAAATCCCGCCCAAGATTAACTTGTACCAGCTAGTAGCCATCACCAGACTAAAGATGAACAAAGCAGCTGGATGTGATGGTCTACAAGCGGAGCTTTTTAAACACGCTGGAGATGACCTGGTTAGGAGCATACACCAACTCATCTGTAAAATATGGTCGGAGGAAAGTATACCCGATGAGTGGAACCTCAGTACCATCTGCCCGATCCGCAAAAAAGGAGACCACCTACTCTGCGCCAACTATAGAGGCATTAGTCTTCTAAACATCGCCTATAAGATCCTTTCGAGCGTATTATGTGATTGTCTCAAGCCGTTTGCTGATGATCTAATAGGTCCTTATCAATGCGGCTTCAGAACTGGAAAATCTACCACCAACCAAATATTCACATTGCGCCAAATCCTGGAGAAAACCCAAGAGTACAAAATCGACATCCACCACCTGTTCGTCGACTTTAAAGCAGCGTTCGATAGTGTTAACAGAGTTGAAATGTATCTTGCTATGTCTAACTTTAGAATCCCTGGATTCCCTGCTAAACTGATACGCCTCATCAGGATGAAGTTGGAGAACGCTAGCTGTTCCGTCAAAGTTGGTAGAGTCTCTACTGAAATCTTCGAAACCACCAGAGGGCTAAGACAAGGCGACGCACATGCAGCTGTTTTAATATTGTGCTTGAAAATGTAATACGTAGCACCCATGCGATTTATGGTCCTGTTTGCGTTAATCGAGAAAGACAACGTTTGGCCAAGAAGATACAACGACGAACTATACGAGCTGAACAGCGACATAAGCTTAGCCAGAAGCTGGGCCATGTAGAGCAAATGGACATCAACGCTCCAGCACTTAAAGTCTTCAACGCCAAACCAGAGGGAGTCAGAAGCTAAGGTAGATCTCATCTTCGATGGAGCGACCAGGTAGAAGGAGATCTCCGCCAACTTGGAGTGCAAAATTGGAGGCGGCAGGCTAGAAATCGAACGGGCTGGAGGGGCATATTGGACAAGGCTTAGGAGCACCATGCTCTAGTTGAGCCACCTAAAGAAAGAAGAGAAGAAGTATTCAAAGCAAAACACTTCACGAACAGCGGCGATATTCTTGTCCAGTCTGCTATTGCTTTAACCCTGCAGTCGTCGCGCGAGTTAAGTTACGGAAAGTAATATACCATCAAGTTGGTGTCCAAGTAATGACTGAACTTTATTGATTACTTAAATGTATCATAACACATAGCTAATACCTAATTTGCTTATTCCTAGTTTTATTGGCAACGGAAACAACAGGTACGTAATCGGAACCTTTTCGTTTCCGTTCCCATCAATAATTTACAGTGTCTAAAATTTCGTGGTGGCTTTTCTGTTAGTGTCATCAGAACTTGGAGGTTCGATGACACTTTCTGAGCTATACATAACACTCCCACCGCCAAACTTTGAATTCTCCCGAATTCTCTTATTTGTTTCATTACTTGAAATTTTAATATTTACATTATTATTCTTTTTCCACCGTAAGATAACAAAAATCAAAAACGCTATTGCAATTAAAATCAACATAGAATTAAGGCCGTATGTTACGTCCTTGTGGAACTTTAACTCTTTGATTTCTTTTATATTTTCGAAATGTTTTAATATAATTTTTTCAAAATTCACAATTTTTGGCTTAGTTTGATTAACAATGTTACTAGGATAGAAGTATTTCGCTTGAATCTTTGTTACTTGATTGTAAAATTTCTCTTTACAGATTTCCAATGTACAGTTGTAGAAAGTAATCAAACTATTTTTGTTTAACAATATTTTTCGATCATCACAATTTTGAGTTAAATTTTCGTTTACAGCATTCTTAATTAGTAACGTATCTTCATCAATTCTTTCGATAGTTGTCTTATTATTATACTTAAATTGGCATTCATTTTTCCAAATACAGCTTTTGCTAGTTTCCAAATCTCTTAAAAGTTTATTTTCTTTGTATACAAAATTCTTATTACCTACTGTTACAAATCTCTCAACATTTTCATCAATTTCTAGAAATTCTGTATTTGGCAGTGGTATAACTAACTTAAGGTCTTCTGTTATATAAGTCTTAGGAATCTTTATTGCAATGATTAAAGACTGATTAATGTACTTAAGAATACCAACTTTTAATAGCTTAATCTTATAAAAATCAATATCATACAGATTCTGTTCCTCTCTTGTAAGGATACTGGGGTGAAAAATATCGTTTTTTGCTGCTGCTATACTGTCTAGTATTTGGTCTACTTTATTTTCTAAATATCTGAGTTTTATCATCTGATCTAAATACATAGAATGCTCTTCGACTGACTTTCTTTGGTCTGTTATCGTATTTAAGAATCCTATTGTCTTATTCCTATCCTGTTCTATAGCTCTTTTTTTTTAGAATATTGAAAGTATCATTAAAATGAGTATTTATAGAAATTTGTTTGTTAGAATTTAGAATGGAGTTATGGTTATTCTCTTCATCTATTCTTAAATGTTCTAAAATTTCCTGCCTATCATCGTCATTCATTGTTCCGAACAACCACTTGTGTGCACTACCCACAACGTTGAGGAGTCCTCTTTTTCTTCTAGATTCTTTTGGTTTAATGGATTTTATCTTTGACTTAATATCGGCAACTACTGTGTTTAACAACTCTTTGTTGTCCATATTTATATTTAGAATGTTCGTCTCAATTTGCATCAGTAACCTGTCTATTTCTCCCATATCAATAACATGCAGAATGGTGTTTGTATCGCTTATAATTTCAACTTCTTTGATTTTGATTGTAGTGTATCCAATTTCTTCATGAATCTGATTGACCTGCAGTAGC
The DNA here is from genome assembly GCA_914767635.1 of Melanostoma mellinum. Taxonomy (NCBI): domain Eukaryota; kingdom Metazoa; phylum Arthropoda; class Insecta; order Diptera; family Syrphidae; genus Melanostoma; species Melanostoma mellinum. The sequence goes on along the minus strand of OU612059.1, from coordinate 172,762,718 downwards.
CCTTGCACTACTGGTATAACTGCGAGGAATATTATTAGGCTGGTCATTGTCCGTATCTGATGTAAGTTTGAAAGGTCTTTTAATATTCGACGTATGAACATTTTGAAGAGGATTTAATCTATAATAGGGTTCGTCTTTATGTCTTAGCCTTTTATAATTTCTGATATGCCCTGAACTTCGTTTTTCTATGTAGTTTTCTCTGGTTAAATTTCTTTTGTTAATGACATTTCTTTTGATACTATCTGTCCTTAAAATTAATTCCGAACAGTTAACTGTTTCCTTAGCCTGCCTGGGAGAACATTTGATTGTTGAGTGATATCGATCGTTATAGTTTCCTATAGCCATCTGTATCTTCATCTCAATCGAAAGCTCACTTCCCTCAATTCCTGTTATTATTTCTAATAAGGTAGAGTGAAGTCGCTCTATGTCGGCATTTCCAGTGTGATTGTTCGGTTTTGTCAAGTGAACGTCTACACCTTCGGCATTAAGGAACTCTACTAATTGCTCGGCCCTAAACTCATTGTCCATTACAATTTTCTTAGGTTTGCCAAACTTTGAAAACTGCTCAATGATTATGGTCTTTTTTGCTCTCCAGTTACGATCAGTAATAGGATAAGCTGCTGCAAATTTCGTTAACTTATCTATTGTTGTCACAAATGAATGTTTCCGAAAGTGAAATATGTCAAGGTGAATAATTTGGTTTTTTTCTTTTGGGGTTTCTGTAATTTGAAATTTCGGCTTAATTGGCTTCCTGTCGTATTTGATTTCTCTACATTTAGGACAATTTCCTATTACTAAACGGATTTGGTCTCTTAGTTTAGGAAAATATATTTTGTCTTTAAGACTATGGTAACACTCATTTATGCCACTATGAAACGACTCTTTGGTATGATACAGAGATAGTTGTTTATGCAAATCTTCTTCTGTTTTTATTTCCTGAGCTATTTTGGAACACCTTATAAATTTGATCTTAGAGTCTGATGAGAACAGGGATATTAAAATTTTCTGTATTCTGTTGTAATCAGAATCGGATACATTATTTGTGTAAATTCCTATTTGACCTCTCTTTACACATCGCTTTAATAAATCTCTTATCTTGTTTTCACACTCTAATGGATTTATTTCCATTATCGTTCTTTTGTGAAGGGTTTGGACTTCACGTTCTGGGCTGTAGGTTAATAATATTTGGATGCTATACTTATTGACAATCTCGTCTTTAATACCTATATGGTCTAATCTTTGTTCCTCTAGAGAGTGCTGAGTCTGAGTCTCAGCTAATGCAAAATTTGAGTCTTCATCGTTGTTTTCATTGATTTTTTCTGTATTTTCAAGTCTACTTAAGTAGTCTGCTACTTTGTTATCCTTTCCTTGCATGTATTCTATTTCGTAATTGAATTCTTGTAGCTTAAGTAACCATCTTTGACCACGTTGAGAAAACTCCTTTCCCTTATATTTGCTGTTAATATATTTTATAGCTATATGATCTGTCACAATTTTAAACTTATTCCCATACAAGTATGGTCGGAAATAACAAACTGAGTACACTATCGCTAGAAACTCTTTGTCTGTTGTACTATACTTCTGTTCATGATTATTTAGAGTTCTTGAAATAAAACATACTGGATGACCTTGTTGTGACAACACAGCCCCAATAGCGTAATCACTAGCATCTGTGGTGAGGACGAACGGTTGGTTATAATCTGGGTATTTTAATATAGGATGAGAAATTATGAGACTTTTTAAATTTTCGAACGCTGATATGTATTGTGGATCTTTGATATTTATTTTGTTATCCTTCTTTAAATATTTGATCATTGGGTAAGCTATTTTGGAATAATCTCGAATAAACTTTCTATAAAAACCTGTAGCCCCCAAAAATCCTTTTAATTGCCTTTCCGTTTTTGGTATTTCAATTTCTTGTATCGTTTTCACTTTGTCTGGATTTGGCATCATACCATCTTTAGTTAAAACATGACCCAAAAACTCTGTGTGTCTCTTAAGAAAGCTACACTTGTTTGCATGTATCTTTAAATTATGTTGTTGGAGTCTAGTAAAAATTTTGTTCAATGAAATAATATGCTCTTCCAGAGATGTGGAAAAAATTAAAATATCGTCCATGTATACCACACAAATGGAATTAATATAATCACGGAGAATATCGTTCATCATTCTCTGGAAAGTGGCTGAAGCATTTTTCAACCCGAAAGGCATACGAACAAACTCGTACAAGCCACTTGGTGTAACAAAGGCTGTTTTTTCAATGTCTTTTTTAGCAACTTTAATCTGGTGATAGCCTTTCGCCAAGTCTATCGTACTAAAGTATTGTGCCTTCCCTAGCTTGTCTAAGATGTTGTCAATGTTTGGTATAGGATACTTGTCATCGATGGTGACTTGGTTCAACCTTCTATAATCTACCACTATTCTAAACTTTTGAATTCCCGAGTTGTCTTTCTTTTTTGGTACAACTATAATCGGTGAGCTATATCTGCTCCTACTTTTTCTTATAATGCCGTTTTTTTCCATCTCGTCCATTTGCCTCTTTACTTCTTCTTCATGGATTTTGGGTAAGCGGTACAACCTAGAATTTATTTGTTGTTCTGTCGTAGTTCGTATCTCATGACGTATTGTGTCCGTATTTGTTAACATGTCCCCTTCTCTATAAAATAGCTTAGAAAATTTTTTGATAAGTGGTTCTACAAGTTCTCTTTCTTTTTCCCTTAAATGGTCAAATTGAATATCTTGTAGTTTGCTCACTTCGAGTGCGTTAACTTCTTCAGACACGATTTTACTCAAAAATGGAAGACGGACCTCATTGTTTAAAACTAACTCTTGTTTGTCAACGTTTATTTCTCTGACATTCTTACCTATCCAGTCCATGCCAATAATAAAATTAAATGGCTTATCAATTTTCATGGCTAGCCACTTTATTCTTGCATTGTCTGCGTATTTAAACTCTTTTGGGCAGATTGTTGCTACTGACTTGTTTACCATTTGCACTTGACCTTGAATTGTACTTATCCGCGTTGAATTTGTATTTAAAGTCGTGTAACTAAGTCTCGGGCAGTTATTTTCTAACATTATACTAACTGTTGACCCTGTATCTAATAGTGCTAGATAACTTTCATCCTTAATTGTAAGCTTTAGTATTATCCTATTTTCCGAGGCTAGTTTGTAAAAAAAACATCTTCTCCTACACCTTCCTCCTCATTGTTTAGGGCGTCAACTGACATGTGGTCGGACCTTTGCCTACTTTGCTGGCTATTGCTTTTGCTATTCCTATAGTGAGGTTGCCCAGAATTGTGTGGCACACTTGGCTGCCTGAATGGGTTTGCAAAATTCGGCGGCCTAAGATTATTTGCATTTGTGTTTATTCTATTACTTTGTCTAAAACACAACACATACACTTTGCAAAAAGAAAAAAAAATAATTTGGTTCACTCCGTCGACTGCGCCAGTTAAGTTACGGAAAGTAATATACCATCAAGTTGGTGTCCAAGTAATGACTGAACTTTATTGATTACTTAAATGTATCATAACACATAGCTAATACCTAATTTGCTTATTCCTAGTTTTATTGGCAACGGAAACAACAGGTACGTAATCGGAACCTTTTCGTTTCCGTTCCCATCAATAATTTACAGTGTCTAAAATTTCGTGGTGGCTTTTCTGTTAGTGTCATCAGAACTTGGAGGTTCGATGACACTTTCTGAGCTATACATAACACGCGTAATCCACTAATGCAAAATAGAGTACTACGGAATATCTGGTGGTGGCAAGAGTGCAACCACATTGCCATAGAAGTATAAGGTTTCCATAGATGTTTTAAGATAAACGTCGCATCGATCAAACACTGAGTCTTAGAAGGGTGCAATAACACTTAACTTATGAGCCCATTGCTGAAATTTAACGAAATCGTATTCCAAAGCTCATTCCAAACAGAATTACTGATTTATTAAACTAAAATAAGTTGTCCTTATCATGTAAGAGATTATTTAAACATTTTTTGAAAACTCTTCAAAACAATAAACTGTGGTGATGACAGCCTACTCCGCCGACCAAGGCCCTTGTCAGTCACGAGGTTAGATGAAATTAAAACGTGTTTCAATTCTTTCTTATATTTAACACTAGGCGCATAAACCACCCAAATTAATAGCAACCGTTTAGCTGCCCTTTTACCACAATCTTTCGTCAAACTAATTGGAAAACCAATAAATAAGCAGAGCTTCATTCAAAAAACTCGATAATTATTCCACCACTCAGCCCTCTCCCTAATTAAGCAATTCTCTAAATATATTTTGAATGTCATTGACTCACAAAAATTATAATTTTAATCTCTCGACTTTTGCCGGTAAATTAGAAACAATAATCAACTTAATCCAATGCAACTGCTGCAGTCACCCGTTTGTGTCTCAACCAATTTCCATTGTGAATGCATAATTTGAAGCTTATTTGTGTTGGTGGATCTGGATGTTCGGGATGAAGAAAAAACATAATCAATTTCCTTTCCCAAACAACAAAAAGAAAATGATAATGCAAGTATGTATCTGACACCATCCATCCATTCGAACCTGCATGATGGAATGCAATGGTCCAATGCACGACCTGGATTTCCACACGTCTGCGTCTGCAGTGTTGTTCGTCGTCTGTGTCGGAACGCGATGCCATCTTGATGAGCGGTTTGGAGCTGAATAGGTTTTCCTAGTGAAACTAATTGGACTTACCGCCACTCTATGGAAAATTAAGAAGAAAATTACACCATCACGCCATTGGATGGAATGGAAAGGAATTCGATTTTGTTGTACTTTTCCCTCAGTCACGGTCCACGTCGCTGGTGGATTTCTTTCTTTCTTTTTTCTATTTCACTATCCAAATCTACTTTTGGTCTTTCTATTGTAAATTTTCTTTACTAAAGTTCTTTGAATTTTTTCTTTATGCTGCCGATTTACTCATCAATCTTAGTGCAATCGTTCGGGTAAGCTCAAACGGAAGGGACAATGGTTTTTCTGTGAGGAGATTTTCGTTTTCTTTTTCTGGGTAATTATTGTCTTATTCATCTGCTCTGCAAGTAATCTGGGTATTGGCATTGGCCATTGCTTAAATGCTCATCAATCATATATATAGAAGATCTTCATGATGGTGTTTGCTTAAGTCTATTTGAAAAAAAAAAACACAAGCTAAAGAACGTGTCGTCGGCATCAGGTGTAATTAATGGGCGAAATGAAGAATGATTGTAAGGAACGGTCTTATAATTCTACCACAGTGTCATTATGCATTATAAAAAGATAAAAAGTCTTTAATTGAAGTTGAGGACGTTTTATTCGAACGAGTCAGAATTTTCCCGGTCTGTGAGGGTGGCACACAATGGAAGGCACATTGATAGTAATTAGCTTCTCATTTCACTTAGATATCGCAATTGCGACGCGGATCCATCTTCCTGATAGCAGGACTAAGGGTATTTTGTATGCTTACGTGTCAGGTACCATCATTTGGAACGATACGCAGAAAGACAGACAGAATTTATTGTGCCTTTTGTGCTTACGGTCGTTGTGGCTCGATACAGTTTTTCTTGCGGAAAGGAAGGAGTGTACTTCCTGTCGAGACGTGTGAAAAGATTATCGACATTAGATTGAAAGGTTGTACGTCATTTGAGTAGGAAGGATGCTTTTTCTGTTCATTTAAAATAAAAGAGTATTAAATATTAAATGTCTGGTAAGAACACTAATTACAAAGGTTTTTTGTGATACCCTTTGTCTTTTCGACCTGAAAACTGTGTGTGCTAAGATGTTTCTACACCTTTATTAATTTCTGATCAAAATTTTCGATGCGCACATGTTGTGCCTGATTCACTATTCAAGGTTAAAATTCGCCATGAGTACGCAATTTTTAATTAACTTTCTGAAAGCATTTTTAGCTCTGGAATCTATGACTGGAAGCCTTTGCAAATACAGAGAATTAAAACCAGTTTAACTGTCATGGCAACCTGCTTAATCACCGTAAATTATCGTTTCGTAAATCGTAACTGATCGACTATGACTCGAGAGAATTGTGAAAATGATATTTACTTTCTTCGTGGTGTACGCAACTGTTCTGCTGGCAGAGACAATGCGAAAGGACACTGCCCAGGGTCTTTCTGAAATAAAACACGAAACTTCGGTGGGAAGGGGTTTCATCTTAAAAGTACAAACTCTTTACCCAAACACAAACAAAATCTTTTAAATGGTATAATTAATAAACTTAAAGCTAAACTACAGTGACGTAGAGAACGGACGGTCGGTCAATACCTCTACCCAGTTGATTGATTCCTTTCTATTGACAGTACCTAAACCTGTAACAAATAGAGATGTTCGGGTTTAGTGATAGCCCATTGGTGGCACGGAGGACACAAGCTGCAAACTAAGGCTTTCACCGCAGAAAGCCTGCCGTAAGAAATAGTCGAACGTGTCAGGCGGAAAATAAAAGAAATGGGCACGAACTTGCGATTGTATGCCAAATGCGATATCGAAATTTTATTGCTGAGTACAAGGTTTTTGTATTCGCTCTGCATAATACAGGGTGTTCCGTAATTCGTGTTACATTCTTTGGGATGTGATTCTTGGTCAAATTTTTAGAAAAAAATTGTTCTAGACTTTGACATCACTTTTTGATAATTTAACTTTGGTATACATACCCTGACCTGTGTTAAATTCGATATCTCTGTCAATACAAATGATAGAGAACTAATCATAGACTTAATTTTTTGAAAAAATAACAACCTTTAAGACTGTATTTGAATTGAGCTTCCATAGGTTTAGGGCTGCCAGATTTTCAATTTGAAGTGATGTTCAAATTTTCTTCCTGTAACAAAGTTTTGACTTTGAGGTCATTTTTTTCAGAAAATGCCTGGTAAACATAGTTTCTTTATTTTTTACAGATGAAAAAAAACAACAATAAAAAAAAAACTTATGTATGAGTGCGTGCACTCAAAAACTCATACATTTTATGATACTTGAAAAAATACAAAATAGGTAAAATTTAAAAAAGAAATAAAAATTGTTTTTTGCTTTGCTAAAAGCATCGTGATATAAAATTAATTACATTTATCTGCTTCGCAAGTTGTTTTAGGGCAGGCTACTCAACGATCGACCATATCTTTGTTTTGAAGAGTATTGGGGATTCATTTCTCAGCATAAAGAAGAAACTATATATATTTTGTTGATTTTAAGTCAGCAGTTGATACAGTAGATAGACAGTCTCTATTTTACAAGTTATATAACATTGGTATGTCCCTAAAGTTTGGTAGAGTCATGCAAAATCTGTATATTGACACGGTAGCAGCAGTTTGGAACGGGGAAGAGAGGTCCGAGTGGTTCACAACCGAATCGGGGTTCAGACAAGGTTGTACTCTGAGCCCGAGCTTGTTTGCTTTATTCATTGATGATCTAGTAAGCTTTTTACCGTGTGGCATAGAATACGCGAGACAAACAATCAAGGCACTGCTATTCGCAGATGACGTGGTACTCTTGGTATCCCCTCCAGAATCATTGCAGCTAATGATCAACAAACTTTACCAATATTGTAAGTTCTGGAATCTAGTGGTGAATCAAGATAAATCAAAAACTATGATTTTTAAAAACGGCGGAGGCAGAAGCTCTCGAAATGAAAAATGGTTCTTCAATGACCAGACAATAGAAATTATCAAGGAGTTTAAGTATCTCGGAGTCTGTTTCACGCAAAGTTTAAATATGGAGAAAAATTTGAAGGAGAAGTTGGCAAAGGCCAAAGGCGCAATTAGTGCGTCATGGGGCAGATGCTTTCACAATAAAAATATAACAAACAGCAGTAAATTCCGAGTATTTGAGGCAGTGTCAGAATCAATTTTGCTATACGCAGCACAAGTATGGGGAGTTTAACAGTATGAGAATGTAGAGAAGCTAATCCGATACTACATAAAGCGACTTGTTCGACTACCACCAAATATGCCAAACTACATGATTATGCTTGAAACAGGATTATCACCGCTCTTTATAAGTACTCTCAAAATGCAAATCGATTACGTACTAAAGATCATGAAGCTGGAAAATCATCTGCTACCGAAGGCGGCGGCCCTTTAAGTCATACGTGAGGAATCAAGTTGGTATTCTGAGTGGAAAGATATGGCGGCGGACTGCGGTATGGACCTAAGTCTAAACAGTTTTGACTATGTTCGCTGGAAGACTTTATTATATGATCTTATTTCACTAGTAGACCTGAAGTGCAGAGAACGGTTTGAGAATAACGCTCATGAATCGCTACATAGAGCAATATACTCAGAACTAGACTACCATTTGGAAGAGAGGAATTATTTCCGAGATAACAACAGTGTAGAGGAGACCATCATAGATAGGTTAGGATACGGGGAGAGCTGATACGCTTGAACTTTATTCCACACAGAGAGGATTTACCAATTTTATGCACTATGTGCAACCTGCGTGAAAGAGAGGATATTGTAACGTGAACCCAACATTTTATACCAATTTCCTAATCGAAAAAACGTTCAACCGAAAACACAACTGGCAACACTTTAATGGAATGGTATAAATGACAGGCGCTGCTTGTAAGCCAGTGTGTGTGAGTGTAGAGAGACAGACAGACAGAGAGTAGACAGCAAATGTGGGGACGATGTAGAAGTTACTGGAGAGTTCTAGATGGCGTGTCATTCGATATAAATAGCCCGCCCGAGGCAACCAGGAGTCAGTTTTGTTTATAGAGTGATAAAGTTAAGAGTAAATACAAGTGATAGTCCAAAAGTCGAGTTGAGTTCAATAAAGTGTATATCGAAAGTAAATAAAGTGGTAGAATTAAATTGAAAAGTAGAGTTTTATTTTTGCGAACTAAGCGCACGTTACATTGGTGTCAGAAGTGTAAATAAAACTTATTTGACTAGTAAAGTGTAAAAAAAGGAAAAAGAAAAATAATAATTATATACAGTGAAAATGGGTAAGTTGTTAGAAGAGCTCAACTGCATTGAGCTTAAAAGTGAGTTAGGTAAGCGAAATCTTTCTAGAGCGGGATCGAAAAATGAGCTCGTCCTGCGCTTGCGTAACTATTTGGAACAGCAAGAGGAAGACGTAAACACTTTTGTTTTTGAAACAGAAGTGGAAGAAGAGGAAGTAAGTGAAAATGTAGATTTTTCTAGTATGATGAAACTTTTGTTAGAACAACGAAACGAGCAAAAGAAGGAACAGCAGAATGTTCTCAAACAACTTGAAGCACAACGAAACGAACAAAAGAAAGAACAGCAGAATGTTCTCGAGCGACTCGAAGTACAACAAAAGAAGCTGGAAGAGCAACGAAATGAGCAGAAGAAGGAACAGCAGAATGTTCTTGAACAACTTGAAGCACAACGAAACGAGCAAAAGAAGCTGATTGAAGAACAACGAAGCGAGCAAAAGAAAGAACAGCAGAATGTTCTCGAACAACTGGAAGCACAACAAAACGAACAAAAGAAGCTGATTGAAGAGCAACGAAACGAGCAAAAGAAGGAACAACAGAATATTCTCGAAAGACTTGAGGCGCAACAGAATGTTTTGGAAGGTCAGAAAAACATTCTAGAAGGTAAATTGGGTAACATTGAGAAAAATGTATGTGCCCTAGACGAACGCGTTGAGGGTGTGGAGAAACAGCTTTCTGTTGTAGAGAATCGTTTCGAAATCGTAGAAACCCGATGTGATAAACAGTTCTCTGTTCTGACCAAGGAATTAGACCAGATCCGGAAAATCAAAATTCGAGAGTCTGCTGGGGAGTTTGCAAAGAAAAAGGAGATGAAACCCCCAACATTTGATGGACAGTCTTCTTGGCCAGTCTACAAGAGACAATTTGAGGCAGCCGCGACAACAAATGGCTGGGATGACGAAGACAAGTACATTGCACTGACTCTTGCTCTTAGAGGACCAGCAGCTGAATTACTTCAAACAGTTCCAGCTGGTAAGAGCGGCGATTTCAGTTCTCTCGTGGCAGCTATAGATAAACGCTTTGGAGATAGCCACTTGAAAGAAGTCTTCCGAGTCCAACTCAATAACAGAGTCCAGAAAAGGGGTGAAAGTCTACAGCAGCTCCAAGCAGACGTCGAAAGACTGGTTCACCTGGCATACCCGGATGCTGGAGAAGAAATCATCAACCAGCTCGCTGTTGAGTCCTTCGTTCGTGCTATTTCCGATATACATCTTCAGAGGTCTGTGCGAACTGCTAGAACACGTACTCTTTCCGAAACTTTAGCATTCGCATTGACAATTGAAGCAGCAGAACAGGCTTCTCAGGGAGTACATCGACTTAGAGAGGCCATAGTCGAAGAATGCTCGTGCCAAGGAGCTGAAATACAAAAGAACCGGAGCGGACTAGCAAGATGTTGGAACTGCAACAAGACCGGGCACTTACAGCGTCAATGCCGACTACCACCAAACAAAGCCAGTTGTCAACATTGTGGAAGCAAGAGATCCAACCCAGAGCAAGGTAACAACAACACCAGCGTTGCCTATCAGCCCGTTTCCCATCAGGGAAACGAGTAAGAACCAACTTCGAGGGGCAGAGGCTGGTTTCTTGTATCGATGGCCCCAGAACCACCATCCAGGTCTCTCAGACCAAACGAGACAACAAAAGTCTGACTGTGGAGACTACTATTAACGGGAACAAACATGTGGCTACCATCGACACCGGTGCCACAGCCTCCATAGTACGTCGAGACCTGGTAAAGATGACCTGGCTCCATAACACCAATAGCTACCGTCTAAGAACCGCAACGGGAGAAGCAGCAAGAGTATATGGAGAAGTGTGTCTCAAGATCCGACTGGCCGATCTAGTGTTTACTCATCAATTCCTGGTGGCAGATATATGTGACGAGTGCATCATTGGAATCGACTTTATGAAACAGCACGGAGTTATTTTGGATATCGGTAATCAAGTTTTGAAATACCAAAATAAAGAAATTCCAATGACCTATTCGAATGAAAATACGTCAACACTGAGAACTGTCATCACGGAAGATCTGATTCTGCCTCCTTCTTCTGAAGTGTTCGTTTGGACAAAACTGGAAGGTGAGTTTGGAAGCCTTCGATACCTCATGGTGGAACCAGACCCAGAGTGTTCCTCCCAAAGCGTCATCATTGGAAAAACACTGGTAGCACCGAAAAACAAAATGGTCCCCGTACGATTACTGAACACCAGACCGTACGATGTAAAGTTGAAGAAAGGAGAAGTCGTTGGACGTTGCGAATCGGTTGCAGCAATTACGAAGATCACGGACGAGGCCCCGAGAAAAACGTTAACTCCGGAGGAGCTCATAACCATCAGAGCTAAGATACTGAGTTCATCCAACCTTGATCACCAACAAACAAGGATGGCTGAAAATCTCCTACAAGAGTACACTGACATCTTCGCATCGAAAAAGGGACAATATGGTAGGACACAGTTGGTGCAGCATCGCATCAACACAGGAGATGCAAGACCGATTCGTCAACCCGCAAGACGCCTTCCACTGGCCAAACAAGGTGAGGTTGAGGACATGATAACAGCAATGAAGAAGGATGGTCTTATCGAAAATTCCAAAAGTCCTTGGGCGTCACCAGTGGTGCTAGTGAAAAAGAAAGATGGAAGCACTCGTTTTTGTGTGGACTACCGAAGGCTGAATGATGTGACTAAAAAGGACAGCTATCCCCTGCCCAGAATCAGTGATACCCTGGATGCCATGGAGGGAGCCCAGTGGTTCTCGACGCTGGACTTGAAGAGTGGATATTGGCAAGTTGACATCCACCCTGATGATCGGGAAAAGACGGCATTTTCTACAGGTAATGGGCTCTGGCAGTTTAAGGTTATGCCGTTTGGGCTATGCAACGCTCCGGCAACATTCGAGCGTTTGATGGAGTGTGTTCTTCAAGGACTGACGTGGAAAGCTTGCCTAGTCTACTTGGACGATGTCATTGTTTACGGGAAAACATTTGACCAACATTGTAAGAACCTTAAAGCCGTGTTTCAGAGACTTCGAGAGGCTAACCTTAAACTGAATCCAGAAAAATGTGCACTTTTCAAAACCGAAGTCAAGTATTTGGGACACATCATCTCATCCCAAGGAGTAAAGACTGATCCTGAAAAAGTTGACTCCGTCAAAAATTGGCCAACACCACAGGACAAACATCAACTCCGAAGCTTTCTGGGACTTGCCACATATTACCGACGTTTCGTTAAGAACTTCGCTGGAGTTGCAAAGAGTTTGCATCAGCTCACCGAAAAGGGGAAGCAGTTTAAATGGTCAGGTGAGTGTGAGAAATCTTTCCAGGAACTCAAATACCGCCTCTGTAACGCTCCAGTGCTGGCACATCCAACACCAGGCAAAACATTTATCGTCGACGCAGATGCAAGCAACGTTGGAATCGGGGCGGTACTATCCCAAGTGCATGATGGCGAAGAGAAAGTGGTGGCATACTACAGCAAGGTCCTATCGAAACCCGAAAGGAACTACTGCGTGACCAGAAGGGAACTGCTAGCTCTTATCTTGGCAACAAAGCACTTCCATAAGTACATCTATGGACAGAAATTCCTTCTGCGGACAGACCACGGTGCTCTGAGCTGGCTGTTGAACTTCAAAAATCCAGAAGGTCAAGTCGCAAGGTGGATAGAAAGATTGCAGACCTATGACTACCAGATCCAACACCGCAGAGGAAAGCTGCACTCAAACGCCGATGCATTATCACGAAGACCTTGCAAAGTGGATTGCAAGCATTGCAAGCGGCAAGAAGACAAAGAAATCATTACCGCTCAGCGACTAAGAGCTGACCCCATAAGCGGATGGAGCAATGAGGAAGTGAGGACTGCTCAACAGGAAGATCCAGATATCGAACCCATTCTCGCATGGAAAGAAAATGAAGAGAAACCGGAATGGGGAGACATTTCTGACAGGAGTCCAGTTCTCAAAGCCTATTGGGCACAATGGGACTCACTATATGTGCAAGAAGGTGTCCTCAGGCGAAGATGGGAATCCGCTGACGGTAAGTCATATGTGATGCAGCTGATCGTACCGCAATCGAAAGTCAGTGAAGTTCTTCAGGAGATGCACGACGGACCTTCTGGAGGCCACCTGGGGGTAAACAAAACACTGGAGAAGGTGCGACATCGGTTCTACTGGTTACATGCTAGAGATGACGTGGAGAAGTGGTGCCGAACATGTGACAAGTGTGCTGCAACCAAAGGACCTGGTAGGAAGATTCGAGGTAAGATGCATCAGTACAACGTTGGATCGCCTTTTGAGAGGATTGCAGTAGATGTGGCTGGGCCTTTTCCAGAGACCAACGCTGGAAACAAATACATTCTGGTTGTAATGGACTATTTTAGCAAGTGGCCTGAGGCGTATGCCATCCCAAATCAAGAAGCCAAAACGGTGGTCGACCAGATTGTGTTTAACTGGGTGAGTAGGTTTGGCGTGCCTATGGAACTCCATTCCGACCAAGGGAGGAACTTTGAGTCAAACATCTTCCAAGGAGTGTGCGGACTACTTGGCATTAAGAAGACGAGAACCACACCACTTCATCCACAATCTGATGGGATGGTTGAAAGATTCAACCGGACCTTGAAAGAACACCTCACCAAGGTCGTAGGCGACTACCAAAGAGACTGGGATAGGCACGTACCGCTATTCCTGATGGCCTATAGAAGTGCAGTACATAGCTCGACAGGACAAACACCATCTGACATCCTGTTCGGGAAAACCATGCGGCTGCCCAGCGAACTTAAATTTGGATGCCCCACAGAGGAGCCACAGGACACAAACGAGTATGTGGACGACCTCAAGGAGAGACTCGCTGACATCCATAAAAGAACAAGGGAACGGATGAAAGCCTACAGCGACCGGATGAAGACACGGTACGACACAAAAGCGACAACGTCAGGATTCCAAGCAGGAGATCGTGTGTGGCTTTATAATCCTCATCGTCAAAAGGGATTGTCACCGAAACTTCAGCAAAACTGGGAAGGTCCTTATACTGTAGTCACGAGGATTAACGACGTGGTTTACCGCATCCAAAGAGGACTAAGAGGCAAGTTAAAAGTAGTTCATTGTGACAGGCTGCATCGATATAGTGGCGAGGCTGCAGATGGAATTATTCGGGACGAACAATCCTAAGGAGGGGGCAGTGTAACGTGAACCCAACATTTTATACCAATTTCCTAATCGAAAAAACGTTCAACCGAAAACACAACTGGCAACACTTTAATGGAATGGTATAAATGACAGGCGCTGCTTGTAAGCCAGTGTGTGTGAGTGTAGAGAGACAGACAGACAGAGAGTAGACAGCAAATGTGGGGACGATGTAGAAGTTACTGGAGAGTTCTAGATGGCGTGTCATTCGATATAAATAGCCCGCCCGAGGCAACCAGGAGTCAGTTTTGTTTATAGAGTGATAAAGTTAAGAGTAAATACAAGTGATAGTCCAAAAGTCGAGTTGAGTTCAATAAAGTGTATATCGAAAGTAAATAAAGTGGTAGAATTAAATTGAAAAGTAGAGTTTTATTTTTGCGAACTAAGCGCACGTTACAATATTATACATTTTATGGGAAAATGTCCTATTTTAAGCAAAGTGAGAAGGAATGTGTTGGGATCAAATTTTTTGACTGAGATCGAAGTTATATCCTTGCTAAACAAAATCAAAGTAAAAAAACTTTACCAATATGTACTGTGATTTGGCTCACCTATAGGAACCGTATAAGGTATAATTAATGAAAGTTTTTAAAATTAAAATTGTGCTTTTTAAGTTATGTACTCCTAATTATTGCCATTATTTTAAGAAAATTAAATTTTCACATCATTATAAACGTTAAAAAAAATATGTTTTGTCTACTAGGCAGACGGCAAAAATGCCAAGCTCTTCTGATTTTTGTTTCTTTTTTAAATAATGTAAATACTGTTTATGATTGCAAATAAAATCTTATCTAATCTAATCTAATCTCATCACTATAGTGATCTGACGGTGGGATCCGCCGATGTCTACTGTTATAGCCGATGGAGAATTTCCACACCACTTTTTATCTCTTATGTCCTTCTGCGAAGTGTCTTTGACACCTTCTTTTTCTAACCTTTACAACCTTTCCTAGACAAAGCTGTGAGTTGTTTAGAATGCACGTTTCAAAATATATTATTGAGCCCAAAGAGTTATAAGAACATTGCGGAGATATATGTGAATACATCGCTTGATCAGGTCTTGGCAAACGTCTAAGGCTAATTTTATCTTCCTTTGTTCACTTCACGCCCTTGTTTTGTCTTTTTATCATATGACAATCCAAACAACAATGGTCAGTCTGCCATTGAACCACCGACACACAAGTGTTGGCGCCAGACTCGTGACTCGTGCTTTGTAAGTAGATATCAATGGTCAAGGTTGGCAAAACCTTAACTCAGTAACAGCCAGCCTGTATACATACAAAAAAGTTGTATGGAAAACAAAAACCTTCATTGCGCTTTATGTCCAATTGATTTTTCTTCAATTTTTCATACTCCATTATACCACCTCTCTGCACAACGAGGCAACAAGTCTCACAATAAAAATCTTGCTTAAGGTCTCTGTCTCCAGAGTAACACCCAACTTGATGGACAAGTTACACTTGATATCCCTCCAGCGACCGAAATGTAATTACGATTCTCTTTGCCTACATGTGAGCCGCTTACAATAAATACAAAACCTTCAAAATGACACAAAAAAAAACCGAACGTTAATTTCGTTTAATTTAATCTTGCATCGGCTATCTCAATCGCCATTAATGCTTACACTTTGGCCGTTAAGATGTGAAAAGATATAAAACTATGCCCGCAATTGCCCATAAAAATAAATAAACACGACCTACGCTTTTAAAATAAAAACACAAACAACTAAACACTTTACCCGCACTTTTCGGGCTTATTTTAGGGCCATTAACTTACAGAAATCTGATCTTAAATTTTCCTCTATGCTAATTCGGTAATTTGAAGCTAAATTTTATTTCATCTATGAAGATGATAGTTCCTATATCAATTGATTAAGCCGAATCAAGGCTAAAAAATTACGGTGGGAAGTGCTGGGTATCAAATTTCTATTTTATTTCGTCAACCTTCTCTGGGAAAAGCCACTGTATCTGTTGAAATGAACTTTTGGGAAGTAGAACTGTAACACGAAAGTTTAAATGCCAACTTATGTGAAAATCAAGAGTCATAAAAGCCATCGGAAATATAAGAGGGCTTCAAACTCGAAAGGTAAGTTGAAAAGTGATTGAATTGGATTGGATTTGATGCAGGCTTCGATCAGGATTTGATGTTCAATCAAACTCTAGACTTTTCATAGCTTTTATCTTCACAATCCAAAAAGTTTTTATGCTTCTACGTCGAATACAGTGTCCTCAAAAGGGACCCCAATGTTGTGTGCTCACTTTAATGATTTGATAAGCAAAGCACTTAGATGGTTTCTAACTCAACTCAAAGTTCAACGGTGTCCTGTGTGGCGTTATTGTCCCAGTAGGGACACAAAGTCAATTCAAGAGGCCAAAGTTATGAAAACTCCTCAATCTCCAAGGCAAATACTTGGTGGGTATTTAAGGATCCAGGGATATTTATGTTTTTCTTTCTTGTTTTTAATTTTTTTAAGTTTTCCTCCTCCCATCGTACTCTACTTCCCAAAAAATGATTTCAATTGTTTTTGCGCGATTCTTTTTATGTTGCTGGTCTCCTTGGTAAGTTTTCCTCTCACTTCCCACTTCCATACTCAACCGCACACTCCCACTCCATCAAACTCTGAACCCATCTGACGGAAAATCAAATTAAATTTGAGACAATAGGCTGCCAGCCAAGATTCTTTGAACTTCCAATTTTTTTTCAAAAGGAAACAATACACGCGGCCATAATTTGCGCGAAAATGAGGAGGAAAAAATCAAAACTTGGTAACAACAAACAATAGAAGTATTTTCGCATAAACATAAAATCGGTGAGAGGGAAACTCCAAAAAACGAGTCCTGTTTGTTTTGGGGAGGGATGAGAGAAACAAACTCAAACTCACTCCTCACTTCCACAAACTCCAAGGAAACAAAAAAATGTAAAAGACCAACCAACTTGCAAGTTGGTAAAACTCAATTTTGAAGAAAGCTTATCAAAATGGAAAGCAGTTTGAGTGTTGGAGAAGCGCCTCCTTATGCCCTTTACTTGTACTCCTACTTTGTGTGGAATTCTTTGTCGTTTGCGCGTTGCTGGAGTTCGTAAGTGCTATTGGAACACAGCTCGTCGTGAATTCAATCTCGTTCCTCAATTTGCCTGCAAGCAGTTTGTGGCGCGCTATTTCGATTTCTGATTGACTGGCTGAGTGTCGATATGTCCTTAGGGAAAATGATTCTCCATTAGAGAAGTCCGTGCCTCACACACACACACAGCCTATGGTAAGGCAAAGTTAAGGTTCGGTATGGCGGGAATCAATTTGAAAGTTATTTGTGCGAGACTTGAATTCGAATGCGATTCGTTGCGGGGTTATTGATTTTGGAATTTCTTAGATTAGAAAATCGAATATTGAATGTTGATGATTTGTCCGATGAGCTGGTAATTGGCTTATTTATTCTTATTTTTTTAAAGTATTTCGGGGAAGGAGGAATCTGCTTAATTTATGCCTTTAGCGTTTAATGGAACGTGCCGTTCATTAGTTTATTAAAAAGGCAGTGAATGAAGAAGTTCAGTTCGCGAACAGGAAATTTCTTATTCACTTTGGCGCTGAATAAGGATGGAACATCTTCAACGTTTCTTAGTTGAAAACTGAACATTGGACATGTCCCTAGGGCTATTTGTTGGGTGGATTATGACTTTTGAGGGAGCGCTGGTACTACAATGCATCAAGGAAGAACAACTTTGTAGTCAATGAAGTGTGGAGGGGTCATGCTGATATAGTCTTAAGGTTTCATGAGTTCTTGTGGCAGTCCAAGTCAATATAACAAAAATTCGATGTTGATGGATGATAAAACGAGATATGATGATAAAACATGTGTATGACATGCAAAGCGGATTCCTTTGAAAATTTAAGAATTCTGAGGGCCGCTTTTTATGAAGAATTGTCAATTGTACGTGCGTTAGACAGACGATTTCTGTAGACAATGAAATAATATTTTCTTTGAATGTCAATTCTGCATTCCTCCCTGACCACATGGAAGGAACAGAAACCTTTCATATGCCGCGATTTGTTGCAACTAGCGGTGCTTTAGCTACGGCGCAGTTGACCTCCATGTTGTTTTTGGTCTCCTAACAAGTCTATCGAACTCAAGATTAAACTGTCGCATTATGTCGGTATGCAGTTTCTTTCCCACTGCTCAGCGTTGCATATGATCTGCGGTTAGTTTTCAAAGCAGAGAAGTGCATGAGTGCAAGAACTTGCGCTTTCGAATCATCCCCGAAAAACAAGCCGTACACAGCCTCACACTCAAATGATGAAACAAGTGTGATGCTTGTAGAAAAAGTACACAACACTCGTGAATACGAGCCTTCGCATTGCTTGTGCCCATGAAACATGAATGAATGGACCATTCAAACACAAACAGGTACGCCATTCGGTTGTATTCGAAAATAAGCGAATGTTCACGAATGATGAGGGATGAAAACGAATATTTTTTCATGTTCATAGATAGGTTTGAATACACATTTTGTGACCTGACTTGGGCGTTATTTATATTTTTTAGGTTTTTTTGTTGTTGTTGTTGTGTTCTTCACCACAGTATTGCACTGTGAAGTATTCGTTGCCTTATGAAGTATTCGTTGCACGGTAATAGATGGTTCGTTGCCTTAGACACTATTTGCACAAGTTCATGCGCATACAAAAATTGTCTTGCCTGCCATTGTTTCAGTTAAGTGAATGAGAGTGAGAACCTGTCTTGTTGACTAAACGATAGTGCATTGTGTGTATTGCCTTCGATTAAGATGAATGATGTCTGGATGGTGTGTAAGGCAATATGTGAATGCATTCACAAAACGAGACATTTACTATAGCTCCTTGGTTGAAAGGTTCTTCAACCATACTCTATAACCTACCGACGAAGTTTGGCAGAGTATTTACAAGTTTCAGGGGCTCATAGAAAATTCTTTGATCATGAATTTCAACAGTTCCGCAAAATAAAGTATTCCAAAAGCGGACTTTGTTTGCTTTATTCTTCACGTTATCCACATCTGTTCCATTGACGAATTCTATAAAATTGTTGTTGCTAAACAGCATGGCTGGCACATGAAGAACTATAAGGCCTGACGAGTCTTCTTCGACGAATTTTCGAAATTATAGTAGAACTAGAATCGAAAAAAACGAGGCTTCGATACCAAACGGAGAAGGACATTAAGCAACTTAGAATGCAAAGCTGTAGACAGTAAGACAGAATTCGGATTCGCGAGATATATTCGTTGTGTCCGAGATGCTCCTTGAGCTGTTAGTGCCAGTTCTTGATGTAAGCAGTTTCGATCGAACGACTTTTAATCAAAATCCACCTTGAAGAAAAGTGGTGATTTATTCATACTCTAACTCATGTCATTGCACACTGTAACGAACACTTTGATTTGCTGGTGCGAAGCGTAGTCTTCCGTGAGGATAATTGTTGCCATTATCTTCTAGAACTTGTAGTGCCCGTAGCGTAATGGTAAACATGTATGCCTGTTACGCGGGAGGTTCGTGGTTTGAATTCCAAACAGAAACAAAAAATGTGTAGTGGCACATCATCCCATAGTAAATTCATTACCATGAAAAGAGCTTTCTTGATTAGCCGTTCTGAATGAGTAGAAAATTGTGAGTCCCCTCCCTTTCCTCACAAGAAAATGGTTGTGAAAAATGCGCTAGGCCTTGAGGATTCCCGCTCTGTTGAGCCAGCCTAAGTGTATCTATGAATCTTCTAGCATCCGTTTTCCAAGCGGAGGCGTATGCTATCCAAATAGCTTTAAGCCACCCTACGAACAATGGATGGACTTAACAGAAAAACAAACGACGAACTACTTTCGGTTCATATTGTATTAGCTCATTAGCAGCGTTCTGATTTTTAGTCATCAGCTTCGAAGTAATACGAGGATGGAGAAGAGAAGAAAATGTATGCAATCTTCACGAAATTTATGAAATCCATCGTTTGCCTTGGTGGTGCCCGTGTGGTAATGATTAGCATGTCTATACCAGTAAGGTCCAGATGTTCGTGGTCTGAGTCTCAGAAACATCAGAAAAAAAATTTCACTGGCATCTATATTAACGCTTCTTTGTTAAGGTCGGTAAAGAATTCAAGAGACTTTTTATGTCGAAAAAGGCTTTCAACAAGTCGATAAACTGCCATACGATTTTCTTAACATCATACTTGAAAAGATTGTGCAAAACACAAACGTCAACACCAGGGAAGACCTAGTTCTAGATGGTGCAATCAAGTAGAAAGAGACCTCAACCGGGTTAGAGTGCAAAACTGGAGAGTGCTCGCCCGAAATCGAAGTAATGTCCGCCTGAGGTATCACCTTTCCAGAGCAATTGCCTAGTCATCCGAAAGTAGTTACACACTTCCAAGAAAAGCTTTTTCTTACTTAGACGTTAGGAGTTGGTGTAAAATTGTAGGTCATTCAAAAGTGTTAGGCCTTGAGGTTTCCATAGCTTCGTTTCCATTTCTTAAAACCGTCCATTATAATTTGAAAAGAGGCCAGCTTTGAATCAAATTCTATTGTTTTGTCATTAACCAAGTTCTAAAAGGTATTCAACTATAAATCCAACCATTTGACTCCATAAATTCATTAATGTTGAAGTAACCATCGAACATGATTGACGGAAAGAATGGGTATCACCAGACTTATTCGTAGTTAGGATACAAAAAATAGTAAACTGTGTAAACAAGAGTTACATACAGGAGTACCACACCAGTCGGAATTTAGGCCAATACTTTTCAACAATCACCCAAAAGACCAACCTGACTCAATTCAGTCTCGCTAGGTCGGATGCTGCTTCACAAAAAAAAAAAAGACAGGAGTTTGTAATGTACGCCAAGAACCATTAGTACTGTCAGATCAAACTAGATCAAAATTTTCAAAGAGAAGTGGATTTGCAATTGTAGTGTACTACACATGAACCCTATAGCGATTTTTACGTTCCGCAAAGAAGCTGTCCGAGGAAGCGAAGTTGTTTTAGTATTGATCGATGTCTGGCTTAACTCTCAAGAAAGGGTCTTAGAAACACGAAAATTCATCAGTTTAAAAATTATATTGGCGATTATTGGCTAGAACCATTTCATTTTAAAGACTCAGCAATAGGAAACCAAAAGTTTAAACTTACAATGAAAAATATGAGCGTGAGTAGAGATGTCCTTAAAATTAGTGAAGATTATTTGACAATTAAAGTACGTAAGGTCAAGTAAAACAGTAAGGTTTCTTACAAATGCACTCAATACACCTACAATAAATAAATCCTCTTGATGCAAAAAAAAAAAGAACAAAGAAATCAAATCTCAGCCAACAGCAACACCACTCCGACTGATACTAATTTTTCTTTCAACATCATCGACCGTAGTGAAAGCTTATTTATTTCTGCTCACAAGATTAATGAGGCTTTTAACCGATTTCGTTTTATTACTTAGCACCTTAATTAGACGCCATTAAAAACATAATTCCCTCTAGAGCCCAATCAGCTCGAGAGTCGAGACCCAATCAAATAACATTACCACAACGCTTATTCACCAGTTTTGTAACTAATACCTTTTCCATCATCGATTGTCAGTTATCCGGCTTAATAATAATTATCCAAAAACACAACAACTACAATTAACAAACAAAAGACTAATAATGATATTCGTTTCTGAGAGGTGAGACACCCCGCGGAGTCTCAGCATCACACGACACGACCAACATAGCCTCAAATTGGGACATGTTCAGTGAGTGCTACCAATTTGTTAGCCCATGCAGTAGCAAAAGCTCACCAAAAGTGTATTGAGGTGACAGTGGAAAGCGAGCGATTAGTAAACACGATCCACCTACTTGTCAATTCGATAAACAAACTCGTAAAGTGTCAAATATCATCGCACTTTATGCCGAGCAAACAGTTTTCTAATACAAGTCAAGACAGCCACTGGCATACATTTCACTAGACTTGCATTACATCTTCAGAGGAGATACGAATCTGCGGAACGTTAATGTGCAACACTCTGGCTAATTACCTTGTGATGATAATGACCGGTGTTGGTGTATCTTTGAGAGGAGCCAGTTCAAATGGTAATCATCGAATGGAAAAACTACTTAAACGGTCTTTAAGTGCATCGTTTTTTTTATCTGCTGGCCTGGCCAGCTCCAGTAGTCGGAGTCATTTGAGCCATAAACTCTGCATCCAACTTGGAAATGCACTCAAGCACCAAACACACACACACACACGACACGCCTGGCAAATAATAATGGTCTCAGGATAGGATATGCAGATACGAGACGTTGTGTCTGTGGCTGAGACTACTGCTCTCACATGGAGATCGCAAGTATCTTTGGGAGGAAATTTATGTTGACAGTAGCTGTCGGTGAACAATCGATACCACTTAGACTCAATTTAAAGTGTAATAAAGTGTAAACAAACACACATTTCCATCGACAATGGATTGCGTAATACCCTATACCCCATACGATGGTGGTGATTGTGGCGATATGTTGTTTCCAATGACAGAATGAAGATCGTAAAATTTGAATTTCTGTATCTCTGATCGTAAAACATGCAACGGTTTTGTGTTTCCTATACGACGAGCCATCGTCATCATCGTCACGTGAGGTTTTGGTTTTGGAATTGATGATTGCATGTCGATAACTTCGCATTTTTCGATTAAAGGAAAGAAACTTCAATAAAAAAAAGACTGTCGTAAATTTCGAGCAAATAGGAAGAGATACAAACACGTTGTGGTTGTGTCACTGAAGCACCAATTATTGACGACCCAGAGGATTAGAGAACGGGTTTTGACGTTCAGCCAAAATTTTGTAAGACGTACGCCGTGCCATTTGGCGAATTAAGCGTTTTATTTGTTGTTTGCCTTTGGTTTTTTGCCAATCTAGCCGAAGTGATTATTAACTGGTTTACTGAAGCAATGACGATCATTCGCAACTATTTGCTTTCAGACTTAGGTTTCAACGCAAAAGCATGGAATCGAAATAATGAACATGAAACACGTTTAATAAGATACAATGTAGCTTCAAGAGGTTAACCCATTAAAATCCATCATACATTGCATGTTGCCTAAGGTTGGATATTAAAATTGGAGCCAGATTTGTCATGAGTTATTATTAAACAGCAAAGTTTGGAATTAAAAATTTTACGTGTGTAGGAGAAATGAAAAATTTTTTAGGTTGAATCAAGGGAAAACAGGAAAAGGGAGAGACTATATGAGTTGCTATAGGGTTTGATAGAAAATAGGAGGCATTAAAAGCATGAGAAAGCCATGTGTCGGAGAAATAACTGGCATCGTCAGCATAGAGGTAGAGAAGTTCTACGACTAAACCAATAACATGTTTAGTAAGAACAGAAAAAAGTGGAGCCTCAGTAAGAAAATCCTCAAAACATTCTTATCCGAAGATTAAGCCAACAAAAGAGGTAATTTACCCAGGCACGTTCCTGGGTAGTAAACTCTCATAGAAAAGACACCTTGAAGATGTAACTGAAAAAGCTATGAAAAACTTTATGATATTTAAGAGAATTGCAGGCGAATCGTGGGTTAGTCGACCGAGCATTTTTCGGTGGATGTTGGTTATGATGGCGAAACCGATCCTAATTTATGGAGAGGTGATCTTGTAAAAGGGAATCGACCAAGAAGAACTAAAAAAAACAAGAACCTGTGCATACATGCGAATAAGGAGCAATGACGAGCTGTCCAACTGCAGTATTGGAAGTATTTTCAAACGGACACCTCTGCACAGAGTCATAAGAAGTATGACAAATGCAACGTCTGTAAGATTTGCCAAAGTGAATCAAGGAACAGAAATTTTTCTACAACCGAACGAAAAACAAGGGTGTTAAAGGAGCCTTCTTCGCCCCAACTGATAGAATTGACCAAGAGTAAGAGACTCTGGTCTGGCAAGGCTACGATGGTTGGGCCATGTAGAGCGGATGGACCCAAACGCTCCGGCTCAACGGATTTTCGAAAGCACATTGCAGGGAAATTGCGGAAGGGAAGACCTCGTCTTAGGTAGCGCAATCAAGTGGATGAAGACCTCAACCGACTTAGAGTGCAAAACTAGAAAGAGCTCGCCCGAAATCGAAGTCGTTACAGAAGGATGTTGGTTGAGGCCCAGGTTCACCCCGAACTGTAATGCCCACCTAAGCAAGTAAGGAGAATCTGGTCGAAAAGGGCTTTGGACGACAAAACGCCCCTCTGAATTACGTCTGTGAGAGTGAGTAGCCATGAATATTTTCTCATTATCTACCACTGTCGTCTTAAGGTCTGCATCGAATCCGAATATACCAGCAAGTGTCAAGTCGAGTCCACTCACATCGATGCTGCCATAACCAAATTTTAGGACTAATAGGACAACTGTCAAACATATTGTCTTAAAATTACAAAAAAAGAAGCACTTTGCAATAATGACGGAAAATCAAGCTTTAATTAAACCTCGTCATACACAATCAACTCAGCGAATACATAGACGAATTTAATGAACTGGCAAGTATAGCAATAAGGTAACAAGCAGAAATTTATGGAATTGGCCAGACAGACGAACTGGCAAAACAGGAGCAACGTTAACTCTCGGAGGACCGGAACCCTTTTGTGGTGTAACAGAGGGCAACATCAAGAGTGAAATTAAGAAGTCGGACAAATATTACTGAGGACAATATTTGGAATGAGCTCCACAGAACTTGTTTTCTAACTGGACGCTGTATACTAATGACGCACCTCAAAACACTAGGCTAAGAAACCGATGAGGAATGCAACCCAAGAATGCATTTATGAAAGGCATATATGTCTTGGATCAAACTACATAGACCAGAGGAGGAAAAAAATCTCTAGCCTTAACGCAGCTTCTTAATTTCATCCAAGAAAAGTGATATTGATGAAGTATTAAGAGTTCAAGAATCAAAGCAGAACTTACAACAAATTTACAAGGTTGAAGTGCAATAGAAAAATAGAAATTATTCGTTGACTCCGTCATCCACTACATGACCAGAATTCGAACTTTACTTTTATTTAATTTTGCTCTCTTTAAATTGGAAGCTTAATCCATTGAGCAATTGGCTTTCGGCTAAGATCATTTCTTTCTTTCTGCTCTGCTAAGAGCTGTTACTTCATCCATCCTGGCCAACATCCCTCTGAATGAATCACTTTGCAAAGAAATTTAGCTCCGCTCAATGTTTATGGTGATGGCTGATGGATATAAACAATTTTCAATTATCTCTTCGCATGTGAGAAGCCATTTCATAAATTAAAATAGACGCATACTCCTGGCTGAGATGATAAATGGAAATATTCTTCTTCCCGGATTTCAAATGAGTCATAGATATCACAGAGAAGGAGACTTGTGGTCGCCATATACAATTACAATGGTTTTTGTTTTCACACTATTTTCAATAAGCATCACTGATCATCAGTACATTATTGAAATTAGAAATATTTTTTCGTATTCCGATGTGATAAGTAATCAGGCTGTTTTTGATATTTACATACTGACAGAAACAGTGAGAATCATTGCTTCACACTTTTTGATGCGAGGAGTTCCCAACTAAGTTATAAACTTACTCACTGGCTTATAAGTATTGACCGAAGGATATTGCAATAAGACAGCACAAAATGTCCTAATTGCATCATGCCAAAGCTTTTCATCAAAATTTTTCGTAATAATAAATAAATAGGGCATGGCGAAGAATCGGGTGAATTTTTCTTAAACTTGTCCTTACAAGGGGCCCCACATAATTTTGCAATCGTAAGATGGTTTTTACTGCCGTAAACTTTATACAAACAAGTGATTAAATTATTATTTGGAGTATCCGAAGAAAAAAGGTAAGGAGCTAGAGAAAAGATAGGGGACAGAGTTCGTTAAAAAAAATTTTCATCATTTTTATAAATAAATTTTTTTGAAAAATTATTACGGTGCGGCCACAACCAGTGCCATAAAATGGGATATGTTGTCGTATGAAGTTTTGTAGTCTCTTTGCTTTACTTAGTCGTATACTTTTGTATATTTTCAGACCAAAAAACTCTTGGAATTCTTAAAACTTAGCTTCCATCCTGAAAAGGGGAGATCCTCACAAATGCACCAATTATAGAGGAAAAAGCCTCTTTAACTTCACATATAAGATCTTGTCTGCTGTAATATGTGAACATCTGATACAACACGTCAACAACTTGATAGGTTCTTATCAGTGAGGTTTTACACCAGAGAAGTCCACAATAGACCAAATTTTCACATTACGGCAGATCTTGGAAGAAACCCGAGAACGTAATATCGATATACACCATCTTTTTATCGATTTCAAGGCCACGTATGACTACAGAGCCATGTCTAGTATTGGCATCCCAGCAAAACTCGTACGACTATGCAGGATGACTTTGGAGAATTCACGCTGCTCCGTCAAGGTCGGTAAAGAACTCATCGAGAACTTTGATGTCGAAAAATGCTTTAGGCAAGGCGACAAACTGTGTCATGCGATTTGTTTAACAACACTTTACTAGGAAAAACTGTAGAAAACTCAAACGTCAACACCAGAAAGACAATCTTTCAAAAGTCTATACAATTACTCGGCTACGCAGACGATATTGACGTAATGGGGAGAGAAAAGCTTGATGTCATAGGTGCTTTTTTTGAAACCAGAAGCGGCAAAAATGGGTTTGATGGTTGATGAGGGCAAAAAGAAGTATATGTTGTCATCAAACAAGGACACATAACATCGACGAATTGGACAAAACGTCACAATAGACAAACATAACTTCGAGGTAGTACAGGACTTCGTCTACCTAGGATCCGCTGTAGACATGGACAACAATATCAGTGCGGAGATCAAACGGAGAATAACTCTTGCCAACCTTTGCTTCGTTGGGTTCAGAAGTCAATTGAGAAATAAAACCCTCTCCAGAAAAAATAAGGTAACTCTTTTAAGATCTGGTGGTACCTGTGGCGCATGCCTACCTGCTAACCCAGAGGTTAGAGGTGCAAATCCCAGCAGAGGCATAAATGTTTTTCCACTGGTATCGCCTTTCGCGAGGTATTACCAAGTCCTCCGTTAATAAATTCATTGCCATGACAAGCGCTTTCTCAATTAGCCGTTCGGAACCGACAGAAAATTGTAGGTCCTCTCCATTCCCTCACAAGGCATGGTTGTGAGAAACAGGTTAGGCCCAGGGTCTCCTCGCTCTGCTGCGCCACCCTATTTAATTATTTAATTTTTTTTTAAACCTTAATCATGTCAGTCCTGCTTTACGGCGCGGAAGCATGGATATCATTGAAAGCGGATGAGGAAGCCCTTGCTCGATTCGAAAGACAAAACTCCTAGTGGTCTTTGGTTTTGTATGCGAAAACAATGTTTGGCTAAGAAGATACAACAACGAGCTGTACCACCAGAAGAGTACGCATCGCGAGGTTTGGCTTCCATTAAGTCGTCAAAACAGATTGAGAAAAAAAAATTTGCAAAAAAAAGGGAACCACTGGGTAGCAGAACGAACTTGCGATTGTGTGCTAACTGCAGTATCAAAATTTTAAATATTCCAAAGACTTTAACCGAAAATATAAAAAAACATCATTTTTTCATTTGCTAAGACATCTTAAAGCTATAAAAAACAGTTTTCTAATTTTGTTTTAATAAAAAATTAAAAAAATTTTAATTACCAATTCTAAAAATATTAAAAAAAATTAAAATTTTTATAAAATTTTTTTAAAAATTGCAAAAGTAAAAGTTTTCCAAATGATTATAAGCCATCTTTTTTAAAAAATTTAGGATTTCTTTAAAGTAAGCCACTAAAAACTGCATGTCAGTTTTAAGGAAACAGTTCTATGGAAGGTAGCCGTCGTTAGATTTTTTCTAAAACTTTATTTTGACATCATAAAAAAAGACTAAAAACTAATATTCAAAATTCAATCGCAATCGTTAGAGTCATTTTCGAGAAAAACAAATAATATCGTTTAGGTTGCAACATGGCAAGCAACGTTATTTCTAAATTTACTAAAGACTCAATTCCAAAAATCCCTATGTAGGCTACCCCACAGGCCTTAACTGACAATTTTGGAGAAAATCGGTCAAGGGGTTCAGGGTGTAGATCCATATCACAGACAGACAGATTCGCAGAACCCACTTTTTTCGTTTTCTCTTCATACGGATAGTTTTTTGCAAAAATATTCTTTTTAGTAAAAACAATTTTTTGGTGTTCGATAAGGAAATTTTAACGTACTCTCTACTAGCTTGAAAAAAGATATGGCTATTGATCTGTAACACAGTTTCATAGAGAACTATTTCTCGTTTGACCCTTCGATATGATAATGAAAACGATGTTATTACCAAAATTCAAGATGGTGTCCCATAAGGTTCTGCCTTTGGACCAATTTTACATCTGCATT
This sequence comes from Melanostoma mellinum, assembly GCA_914767635.1. NCBI lineage: Eukaryota > Metazoa > Arthropoda > Insecta > Diptera > Syrphidae > Melanostoma > Melanostoma mellinum. The sequence continues at coordinate 172,734,221 of OU612059.1, read as the reverse complement.
TTATGAAATGAAAATTTGTACTTCGCACTTTTTATACTTTGTAGCTGTCATCAGTCTCTTTGGTCGTGATGACAACATTACTTCAATCAAAATACACAAAATTTTTTACTTTTTTCTCAGAAAAGGCCTCAATGGCCCTGTTAATAGCTGTACAGGTATCAACTAACAGTTAAGTGCACCAACTACATAAAGTGACCGACCATACACAAATTTACTTATTGGGGTTAACATAATCAAACAAAACAGCCACATCCACGATGCATGTTAATGAGCAATCTACACCATTGTACTTCCTAAAACCAAACCCAAGCAAACCATTCAAGCGTGTCCCTTAATGCGGTTAACCCATATCCAAACACTTTAAGGTATCTCATTACCAAAACGTCACACCATACACAAAAGAACTACGAACTAAAATATCTCTCCTTACCTTATCCTTTGTGACAGTTTCACATGACAACTGCTGGACAAGTGATACTTTTCCATCGGAAATTCTAATATAACTCGGTGGTGGTGCCACATCCTGAAGTTCCTCTTTGTCATCCTCTACAGTTTTCAAGTCAAGAATTGGTCTGCAAAAAAAAAAAAACAAACAAAATGAAAAATCAAATAAATCAAAAGCGATTAGCAAAATTAAATCACACCGCAATGAAAGGTATTCATTCAATTTAGGTCAGTGTTTTTGTCAGTCTCTTCACATAATTTTTTTTTTGTGTTGCTTTTTAATCCGAAAAGACCATCAACAAGCAAAGAATATAAATTAAAATGCTTAATAATAATAATAAAAGTATAAAAACGTAAAGGCAAAACGATTTCATATTCAGTTTAAGCGATCGTCTTCATGTATAGTGCGGTTTTAATTTTTTAATGACACGCCGCCGCTCATTGCCGCAAAAAAAGATGCAAAACGAAGCGCGCTGCGAAACGTCAAGTTTTCACAAGTTGAGAAAAAAGGAGAAGAAGAAGAAAAACCCAAAGCCTTGCAACTTGGCCATGTGAATTGAATGGAGAATGAGTGTATATGAAAAAGAGGCAAGATTGTGATGGAGTTGGTCCCGCAGGCGGAAAGTCATTCATGCAGGCAGGCTGTCTGCCATGCCAGTGCTGCTCGTACAATCAGAAAAATAATAATAAATGAAAGTCTCAACTGAAGTAAGGCAGCAACGCTGTAGCTTGCTGGTAGAAGAAGAATTCACATACACATATATTTCTTTTTATTGGGTTATGTGTGCATATACTACGAGTATAAAGGTAGACAGACGATAATTTAAAGTCATCCAGATGTTGGAACGCCTACGTTTCTATGAACGACCTGAAATAGTAGACCGACTTGGTCGATTGTAAGACGCGAAAAGTGAGTGCTGTATGGCGATGGATTTCTGTTTTGTTACGGTTACGAGCCTTCTGGGTGTTAAAGTCAGTGCTGTCGGTGGGTACTTTTTGAAGACACTCAATTGTATTCAACTCATAAAGGTATTAAGATGACTTTATTTCTTTTGCTCAACTGATCACTAGTTTGGAGCACACAAGTGGGAGAGGATGAATCCTCCGAGATCACAATACTTGCAACAAATACTTGTACAGCCAGGCTGTACAAGTACTTTGATGTTTAGACCATTCAAGGCATAAAACCTTAAACAAACCAGCGGGGTTTGAAATTGCGATCGGATGGCTGTCAAAATGAAACATTATATTCATTTAACATCTACGTGGTCTGCAGTTAATACAAGATCGTAATCTCAGGCCGCAAAGCTTTAAGTGATTATCTACTCATCAATTTTCGTCGATTATATCGTCAAGATTGTTTCGTGTAACTTTTAGCTGTTTTTGAATCGTCTCACAACTTTTGGTCAGTTTTTCAGGTTTTCAGCTCAGAGATTTTGGACGATAGTCGCTTAAAAGTTTCGAAGCCCACGTCTTTTTATCTATGAGTGCCAGCCTTTGCTTTATCAATTTCGGGTAGATTTGACTTAAGAAAATGCTGTACCCGAGTTATGAGTTATGTTCATGCAATTGTGCATCTCTGCACTGTAAAAAAAAATCTGCATTCAAAAAGGCTGTATCGATGAACCTAGCCGCCGCCAAAAGATCAACCGAGGTTTATTGGCATCACTGCCATAAACCTTTTGTTGGGTTTTTTGACAGCCGCTTTCACTCTTCATTTTTCAACTACCGGCACAAGTTCGCCTCTAATTATTTGTCCTCAAAAATAACTTCAATTCCACATTTTCACATTAAAAATAAAATTTATAATTTATGACGAAAAGAAAGAAAAAGAATCTTTTATTAAATCCACGGAAACCACAAGGAACAAACGACGACGTCAAAAGAAAAAAAGGGGAAAAAACACTTGGCCGCCGCATCAAAGAAAGCCAGCAAAGCAAGGTTTTTGCAGTCCCATTTCTACGGAAACAAGTTACGTGGTTTCAGTAGCTTGGGTCTATGCTAAAAAAAGTCAGCAATTTCACTCACAAAATAATTAAAAAGAAGACCCACCAACTACGATTGTAAAGAAAGTTCTAGAGAAAATGACGTTAGCTTGCAATTCAACTCAACTGTTATAGAACTACATGTAGTACCTGTGGTGTTCAGGGTGGCAGTGGTGCAGTGGTAGAGTGTTCAGTAGGTAGGCCGGAAGTGTGGGTTCGAGTCCCGCTCAGAGCATCTACTTTTCTTTCAGCCTCCCAGTTTCATCTGGACGTCGCCGTCCTTGAGGTTATAGACAAAATTACATTCATCTTATTTCAATCTACCGCACAAAAAAATAAGGGTAGGCTGCTACCCTGGTAGTACAATGGACCGGCAATTAGGTCTGAGTGCTTCAGATCGGCATAAGCCACCTCTTTTTGTAAAAAAGTTGTGTAACAGTTAGGGAGCCAGACTATGTTTTAGAAGATAGTGGCTTTGATTACTAATAATATACAAAATGCTCTCTCACGGGTATCACCTTTCTTGGAATTGGTAGGTACCCCAAAAGTAAGACTGCCACGAAAAGTACTTGCTCAACTAATAGTTCGGCATCGGCACAAAAATGTAGGCCCCTATCACAAGGCCCGTCGCAGCAATTTCGGAATAAGAAATACAAAATGGAAGCATCAGAGACGCCCTTGTAGTGAATGTTTTGACATTAAATTTGTTACTCTTGACAAAAATTATTAACAAGTTATAATTATCTGTTGCCAAGCGTTCATTACGAAAATGTTTTTAGTCATTTCTATTTGACATTCGTAGTCCGAAATCGCTACGACGGGCCTTGTGATAGGGGTGGTAGGTTCCTTTTTTCCTTATAACGATGGGTAAGAAAATAGTATCAGGTCTTAGCCCACAATTACTGAGAAAATAAAAACACAGGGTATGAGGTCGTAAGAACGTGATGGGATGAGTTGGACAGAACTAGGATGACTTTCAAACACACAAATATGGTTGAGAATAACACTTTTTAATGCGTTTTATTTGTAAAAAAAAACTGAACGCACCTGAGTTTCGTTCTTGTTCACTATTATGTTCATGAAACGTTACCACTCACAGCAAAACTGATACCATCGAAAGCGGATAGACCGTAGCTTCAAATTCTATGGCTAAATGTATAATGTGGTGTCCGTGGCGTAATGATACCGATCAATTACTACGAACTTATTGAATGAATTGAGCTTAAATTTTTAAAAAATAGCATTTCTTTTCAATAGACCACCAAATCACTCGTTTTAAAATAAAACTCAAACTCATGGCCAAGGCCCAAACGACAGCACTGTTCATAATCAAAAGGTACTCTCAGTTTAATAACAGCACCGCTTCATTCAACTTCAGCCCACAGTCGACAGGAAACTGGACTCGTATGGAATGCATGAATGAAACTGAAAATTTTGAATTTAATTGAGAATTCTCGGCTCTGTTTTGCTTTTGCTTTTGGTTTATTATTATTTATGAACTTTTTTTCTTAAAACGTAAAAGTGCTCCAAAACATTTTGCTTTTTGTCGACTTTTCGTTGTTTTTTCATCGCAAATTAAAATGTCTTTGATGAGAGTAAGGAATGAGGAAATCCAACAATAATTAGTGGGGCTTTTTTAGATGAGCTGTGTACAAGACAGATATTCTTTTCAGAACATAACCAGGCAGGGATCAGGATGTCTGTCATTGGATTTGGATTTTAATTGGTATGTTTGGTCGCGTCAGTTTGCATTAAACGTAGGTGGATGTGACGAGAGAGGTACGATGAGCAGAGACAGGGGTTTTTTTAAGTCCTTTGTGTAACACTGAGGCGTTGCAAATGGAGATAACATTAACGAACAAAATTAAAATGTGATTATGACATGCGTGACTTTGATTGAGATTTTAACCTTGGAAACGCCGGCGGAAATGTGATTTGTATCACATGGCTTATCTGATTTGGGATATGCAGGTAAAAAGTTGATCTAAAAAAGGAAAGAGGAGTTGGAAATTAATTTTTTAGAACATGAAGAGTAATTGGAACTGGCAGAGTGGAAATGAGTTGACTTTCAAATGAATTGAATGCCTGCCACTTAAGGAAGACGCGTTAATCTCATTGTTTCGAGACAGTTGAAATAGACGCTTGGTAGACGAAAAGGTGCTTTAGCTTTCTGACTTTGTTTTAAGGCGTGCTAATGTTTCATGATATGACCTTGAAATTAAGAAATCATATACAAATATTTTAGTCCTTTTTATATCGAATTTTGAAAATTGTCGGTGGTCGGTGTAGATACTTACCGCGCAAGTAAGAAGTTAAAGGTACTTTGGTGTAACAGAACAAAAATAACTAAGCATTGCCCGTATGCCACAATTCTTTGCATGCAAGAAGAGTGGCAAATTGATTAAAAATGTAGCATTCTGATAATGGACAAATTTTCGAAATAGGTTAAGTAGTTCTGAGTTCCCGCGCGCGAGAATGCGCGGAAAAATACGTTCCGCTGTTACTCGGGAATAATGTAGCTAAAAGAACTATGATGAAAGAACTTTCGAAACCGATCCAAAAATTCTAAAATTGCGGTTGTGTGTAGCAAACGAAGAGTCAAATAAGGCTGATCAGAAGTGTTGCGTAATAGCAATAAAAAAAAGCCGAAACGACATCCAACAACAAATGCTGCCAGCACAACTTGAATAAATAAATAGAGTTGGTGCAAAAGAGTGAAAACCTCCGGTTCCTAGCATTTTTATCTCAACATTCCCATGTGGGGTAATAAAATGGAGCTTAAATTTTTCGCAGAAAAACAATACCCCTGGAGTAACAGTTTATATATTACGTTTCTGAGAATCGAATTTAGAGTCTCTCTCTTCAAATACAAGCCCGCTAATCATAACGCCACGGGTACAACCAACGCGTCTTACTGATGTAAAAATATTGCAAACAGTGAAAAGTATAGAAAGGATCAGAGAGACCGTTAAATGACCAAGCGAAGCTAACACAAGTCGTTTGTTTGTATTCGTTTGATACAGACTTTTTAAGAAAATTGAGGTAAGAAACACTTATCGTGTAAATAGTGTCTCTTCGTTTAAATAGAAAAAATACAGGTAAAAAGGATACTACGTTTTCTATTGGTCACTCAGAAACTAGCTTCTTGTAGTCCTTCGGGTTTAAAACCTCGTGTTGTGATTCGTTTTGGATTCGTGTTGGGAAAAAACACATCAAGTAATACCGTGTTGGTTCGTGTAAAACGAAAGCATTCAGTCAAAATGAGCTTGCTACTGTCATTTGAGTTGAAAATTTCACTAGGTGGCAAGAATTTAATTGACTGACTGATTTTTGATTGACCAATAGGTAACTTTTTCATCAGAAAAGACTGAGTGATTCGGTTCTAAGCGAACCGAGAAGAAATACACAGTGAGTTTTTTACCTAAAATGACTACAATGAGGTCGTCATAGAACATCCGACACGATACACACAGTGGGTGAATATAGACACTTCCAAAAGTATGATTCCCAAAAGTTTACAGTGGGGTGGGGATGAAAATAAAAGTTTGGTTTTCCTTAGCAAGGTTTACTTAAATCGACAATTTACAATTTACAATTTACAGCAACAGTTCAGTTGCAAGTAAACGATAAAAATTTGGTATATATTTGGGAAAAAGAAACTGGACAACAAGACAACGTATATATTTTCTAACTTTAAATTTATTTGAATTGAAAAATGGAAAACTTATTCGCTGACTAAGAGTTTCACCAACTCCAATACCTTGCAAAACTACAAACTGAAATAAAATTTTTCTAACGACCAAAGAATCTGCATTCACTGAACAGCAATCCGGGCGTCCCCTTTAAACTCTGACGAGTAACCTACAAAGTAATTCAAAAGCCAATGGACATTTTCGGAAGAGGATGAAAATCAAGCTTCACCATTTTCCGCCCATTTTTTAAAATACTTCGGTAAGCATACTTTCATATGAGGTGCTACCGTTGTATCAGCAAAATTAGGAAACTAGCTAAGGCCTTCACTGTATTCTGCAACTTTTTAGCAACATTGTAATGAATGAGTGAAAGAAAAATAAAGGAGGTGGTACAATAGAACGAGGAGCCCCAGGGCCTAGCACATTTCTCACAAGCATTGTCTTTGAGAGGGAATGGAGGGAACCTACAATTTTCTGGCAGTTCCGAAAGGCCTATCGAGAAAGCGCTCTTCATGGCAATGAATTTACTGTCGGAGTACTTGCAAATTCCTCGACAAAGGCGGTACCCGTGAAAAATATTTTTGGCTTTTAAAAGATATACATGCCATCATCACGCCACGGTACCACCAAGGAATCAGTATGCCTCATAAATTAAGGCTCGAAATTTCAATCTTGAAATCTATTTAGCAGGTTTCATCATCTATTACTTCAGAAGCTATGCACGGACAAACGAAAATGACATTAGACATCACGCTTTCCAATTTCCCACAAGGATAACACAGGAAACATTTCAAACTTTTGATTTTGAATTCTTTTGCCGAAAAATAAAGTCACAATTCTGAGAGTACCTGTCCAATTACAAGAGTTATTGGGATTTATCGAAAAGTAAGTCGTTACAAAAGAAAAGGAGGAAAAAGTAGTCTTTATAAAAAAAAGGTCTGAGGAGACGAAGATTAAACGTAGAGAACTATAAAGGAAGTCTGTTGACATGAATCTTAAATGTCTAAGACGTGTAGCTTGCAGTTATTATAGATCAGACGCTAAAGCTCTGATGGCGGTAAAGTTCAGGTCCAACAAGGGTCTCATTCAACATCTCGAGCTAACTCAGTCGCTAGGCAACTCTAGGTACTCTCCAGTCTCACACGCCATGTTGGTTGAGGTCCTCCACCACCTGTGAGTTCCACTTTAGTTGCGGCCTTCTTCCAGAGTGCATGGAACCTTCTTTGCCATAAAACGTCCGGAATATTTTTTTTTAATAAAAACGTTTTGAGCATTGTAGATAAGGGGCCAAAGCCCTAAAAGCTAGCTCGAGATTTCTAAGAAAAAAAATTTTAAGGCTAGAATAACGATCTGATATTTTTGTACGAAAATAGAGGGTCATTCACCCTTGTCACAAGGTCCATCGTAACAATTTTGGAGTACGAATGGAAAAAAGGACTAAAAACACCTTCATGATGAATGTTTTGCAACAGATATTTAGAACTTCTTAGTAATTTTATCTAAGACGACAAGTTTCGTACCAGAACATTTACACCAGAGCGTCTAGGATGTTTCCTTTTCGGCATTCGTAGTCCGAAATCGTTACCACGAGTCTTGTGATAGAGGAAATTTACTATCCCTTACATCAAAACCATTTAAAAATCATTTTCTACTGTAACCTAGTTCTCATATTCCCAGACAAACACGTATTTGATTTCTATTTTTATTGTGATTCCCAGCAAATCAATTTTTTCTTTGAACAACTATCTACTCCTTCAACATAACCGTAATAGCGAGACAATCAAACAAATCTTCCTTTTTTTTCTTTTTTATGTGGTTCCCAGCAGTGGCATAAAAAAATCCATTAAAATGGTAAATTTGTCAAAAGATAACATTACACAAGACGTGCGTTGGGTGCACCAAACACTAAACACCAAACCATCTCAAGCCATGCACTTCCCAAACTCACCGTTCTTATCACTGTCAAGCCTCTATACAATTTATTGTTTGCTCCACGCTCGAGTGATTACGCATTAAAATAAAATTTATTACTGTTGTTAATGTCAGAAGTTTTCGCAATAATATCATGTCAATGTGCCGCTCCTCTGCGCGTGAGAAGAATACGATAAAATAAAAGAAGTCAGAAATCGGAGAAATCCAGAAATCCTCACCCAGACATGAAACAGGTGGTCCAACCCTTAATTTGTTTTCTGAATTCCAATTTTTTTCTTTCGTATTTCGTATCTCATGTGTTTAACTATGCATGAGGATAGTCTACGTGAGGAATGCCGTGTAGCCTCTCCCAGTGACGAGATATTCTCTCAAAAGCATCGACTGAAGAGGAGATCTACTCCTGCTGTGAACAAATCTTATTTTTCCCGTCACAAAAAATGAGCAACAAGTGTGAAATGCTTAAAGGTTCCTATGCTATGCTCAGCGACGCCGACGTCACAATGAGAATGTCCCCATATTGCAATGGAGGAAGCTCCATCTCCTAAAATAGTAGGACTTAGGGTGGCTCTGCTAAGTGGTGTCTCTACTCAATTCCGATCACGTAGGTCGACTTCGAATAAATTCCGAAACAAAAACCAAAAAAAAAGTCGCAACAAATTTTCGCTTCGTTTCTTTCCTTTTATTTCTTTCCCGCTCGATATATCCTACTGTTGTACGTTTCAGTTCATGCCAAACTGCCTGCAGTTGTGTGGTATTTGGCTGGTTCTGACGGAGTCAATCCGTATGCCGTTCAGATTTCCTACCCACTTACAATTCGATTAGAGAAGTTCTGGTCCAAATTGAAGTCAACTCAATGCCCAAATGGGTTGATTTACTTTCGTAAAAATCTGTATATCTCCCCTCGGGGTGTTTGATAACACTTTCAATGAACAGGCACACACCATGTGTGGCGAGTTTAGTGTATAACTTTTGGATGAGTTGTGAGGCATTATTTATAAGTATGTTTATTAGAAGTGACAGTCTGACACTAGGAAGACATCACTTTCCAAAGCAGCACGTCTTCATGTGGCGGACAAGAACTTTTCGCCTGACATGTTGGGTCGACAATTTGATAGGGTTGCACCCTATTCCAGCATTAGGATATCTTCAGGAAGAATTTGTGAGTCATAAAAGGCGGCTGCCATTATAAATGAAAGCACAGCCCTGATTTTCGTCACTATTCATCAAATGACTTAACAATTTACCATTAAAAAGATTTGAGTATTGAATTTTTGCACTCGAAATGATGTCACAGGACTATCTGACGTTCCTGCAAGATATTGGTGAGATTCTCTTCGCCATCCTTCCACGACACTGCAAAGAGCTGCACATTTGCAGGAAGAGTCTTACTTTGAAATAATTTGCTCCTTCGACAGACGTTTTTCACTCATAAGCACTTATACACCGCTTCAAGGACAAACATAAACCACCAACGAATTTTCAGACGACCAAACACAAAAAGACAGACATCATCAGATTTGGTAAAACTCAAACATTTCAATTCAATCAGAGTTGCATTACCAAAAGCTTCCTCATCAGTTTGCCTGTTAAGGTAAAGCAACACACTGACTCACTGACTCACTGTGCAACGTCAGCACTTAGCTTCATTGCTTAGCCAGATAAATCGATAAGTGGACAACCTGTGTGGGTGTGTTGAACGCAATCACATCATACTTAACAAATCCGATCACTGCAACCTAAGAAAGTAAAAAAAGACTCACATCAGACCGAAACCCTACAGCGCAACACCCACGTATAGTCAAGTTGCATTGCCTCTGCGATCTAAAGCTTCACTTTTCCTAGTCATTCATTGTATGTGGAGTTCATAGTCATTGGCAAAGGGACTCTCTATAACGGCTTCCAAATGTCAACAAAAATCTCAACTTTACGTATCGAGCATCTCTTTGAATGCAAATTGAACTCCCTTTTCGATGTCGTAGTCTTTTTCGTTTGTTTGTTTCTTAATCTGCCCGCGCATTCACTCAACGATGAATATCTCTATCTGTTTCTGTTGAATTTATCACATTCAGGCTCATTCCCAATCGCCCACTTGGTAATGTGACGAAATGAGGCTGCGCGACACTCACACTCACACTCTCAGTCATCTATGATGTGACAATCCAAATACGGTGGTAGGAGTCAACGGCATCTCGGCGAAGAAATCATTAACAAAACACAAAAATGCTTTTTCCCCTTAGCGATGCATTTGAGTGAGAACTGTATGACAGATTGTCGATTAAATTGCAGCAAAACGGGCAAGGTTCGCTTTTCAGAGACCCGAAGCATCTATCGCTCATAAATATCAACACTTTTAATGGATAAATGTGACAATTCACTTCCCTTTCTTTTTCTCGTCTGCTGGAAGAGGAGAATTGAATGACTTGTCATGATCGTCAACAACCAGCAACCGAGACGATAGACTCAAAATCAAAGTGAGTTGTACGAATACTGTCGTCCTACGAATAATGGAGTGTCTGAGTGTTTGCTTAATGGGATCAGGAGTGTACCTTAGTAGTGCTTTTGGTTCACAGATACTGATCTTTTCCACAGCATCAATCAGTCTGGAAATGAGTTGATAGAGATAACATCATCACACTAATGCTGAGGTTGCTGATTGCTAAGCTGCTTTGGATGATAGTTTATGAATCTGAATATGATTTCTTTTCACTTCAAGAAGATTTTGTTTTCTTAATGCGTAGGACAAACTAGACTGCGACAGAGAGACAGACGCAAAACAAGAAATTTTGTACGACAATCTTTGTGTGTTAAGATTCAAGGTAAGATTGGTGCATTGAGAAATAGAGTACAAAAAGTAGGTGTGCAAATATGTGTAAGTATATCAAAGAAATACTTTTATCCTGTTTCAAGTTGTAAGAAATTCTAAAAATTTTTAGTACTTCCACACGCGACTTCACGAAACGCGTGTAATTACAATACCAATATCAAGATACTTAGAATTCTTTAATGAAGACCCACAAGGCCGAATCCTTTCATCACTTATGTTTATACTTAAAATCAACCGCGATTTCGTCTGTAGACAATTCACCAAACGTACGCAAAGTGGTCATGCGGCTACAATTCATTCACGATTAAATAGCAAACCAAACTACCAAAAACCAAACTGAGCATAAGTCAAATAATAGCTGCCAAAAAAGAATATTTTCGGAGAAAAGTGTTGCCAGATTGAAAACTACACGTAAAAAAAATCGGGCTGGGCCTCAGTTCAAGTATTTCTGGCTACGTCGCGTCGTGATGAATGAAGAAATTACAAAATAAATAAATGGGTAGATTGGCACAACAAAGGTTGGGAAATTTCGGAGCTCAGCGCAGTTGAAAGATCTACAATTTTATGCCAATTTCAAACGGCGAAACGAGAAAGCGCTTTCCAGAACAGTGTCTAATTACTTTCGGAGGACTCGGTAATTCATGGCAAAAGGCGATACCGGTAGGAAAAGAGTAGCATGTTTTTGGGATTCAAAGGTACTACGGGCACCATAAGAGTGGAAAGAAGATGTAACGTTTATAGGACCAGATCATTGGAAACAAAATAAAGCGTCCGCCATCTAACGTTTTTTTTTTCAACTGGTACTTATTTCGTGAATGGTAACACTTAGCTCATGTCTGATACGATAGATAATTAGTTTCATCCTTCCGCTGAACGAATATGGTTGTGTATACGCTTGAACAACGCTGGGAAACATTGCGACATGACTTTGAAAATCATGGTAATGTTGCAGAATGTGTGCGAAAATTGCGTACGGATTTTGGAAGAAGAGAAGCACCATCAGCTCCGTATGTTCGTTATCTTGTGAAAAAAGTGAAAGAAACTGGCATCCTCATCGATAAACCAAAGCGTGAAAAGCCAAAAGCACTGTTTTTACACCCGAGAATATTGCTACTGTGGCAAACAGTATGCGTGAAGCGCCATCAACATCAATTCACCGTCGTTCTCAACAATTGAACATTTCGGAGACATCACTGAGACGAATTTTACATCAAGACCTTGGTATGAAGCCATACAAAGTTCGATTGGTTCAGGAATTGAAGCCCATCCAATGCGTTTTCCCTTCATTCAGTGCGCCAGCGATCGATTTGGAGAAGATGCCGATTTTGCCAAAAAAATGATGAAACTCATTTTGATCTTGGCGGGTATGTAAACAACAAAATTGTCGCATTTAAATATAGGGTGGCGCAACAGAGCTAGGAGCCCCCATTTCTCACAACCATGCCTTGTGAGGGAATGGAAGGGACCTACAATTTTCTGCCGGTTCCGAACGGCTAATCGAGAAAGCTCTTTTCATGGCAATGAATACTTACGGAGGACCTTTTCTCGCAAAAGGCGATATAAGTTGTCGCATTTGGGGCACATAAAACCCGCACGCATACATTGAAAACTCAAAACGAGTCACCGTTTGGTGTGGATTTTGGTCCAGAGGCATTATGGGGCCATTTTTTTTTTCGAAAATAAGCAAGGAGTGGGGCGATGGCCATGTTGAACGAAGAGTAGGATATTGGCAACATTCGGTTTAAACAGGACGGCGCTACATGCCACACAGCCGAAGCTACACTCGATGTATTGCGCCCTGTTTTTGAAGATCGCATTATTAGCCGCAGAGCTGACGTCGTGTGGCCACCTCGAAGCTGCGATTTGACACCGTTGGACTATTATTTCTGGGGTGCCGTAAAAGGTAAGTGTTACGCCTATAAGCCAGAGACAATAGACGTTTTAAAGGACATTTTTCGTGAAGCCATGGGTGAAATACAGCTAATGCACACAATCGATAATGGGCTTAAAAATTGAACCGATCGTGTACTCCATGGCCAGCCATTCCATTATTATTCGGAAGGATTGTACTTTCAAATAAAAAAGAAGTTTGAGCAAATATTCAGTAGATTTTTTTACAGCATTTTCGAAAAAAAAGTTATTTGGCGGACCCTTTATAGTATTTCGACTGATTTTGTTGAATAAGTTGCTTAAAAAATTCACTAGTACAACCAGAATCAGATGTCAGTTGCTCCTCATAACTCAAATAGTATGTACAGGGTCTATAATTTCGCATTTTGAGTTGGTAGCGCTGGAATTTGGCACCTGTCAAACTCAGCTGCTAATGAAACTTCACAATATTAGTTGAACGACTGCAATTCAAGGCAATGGATCGGTTGGCTTCGAACAACTATCAAAACTGAAAAGTTCGTTCTGGGAGAGTCACTGAAAATGCCAATTTCCATTTTTGAGCCGTCAGTATACCAGACCATATCTATTGCCTAGAAGATATGACTAAAGAGAAGATGAGTTTAAAGGTGTAAACGGGATAGTAGCAGCATCCAAGCACACAGCAAAGGTTTGAATTTTTCAAGACTATCCGTTATAGGGTTTGAGTTCGAGATGATGTGTCCTTGATGGAAGAGACGGTTGGTTGCCGATCTTGCTTCTATTTTCATAAAAATGTTACTTCGTGGTTGTCGTTGAATTGAAAATGCTTCATAGAACTTTAAACTTATTAAAAAAGTGTAGATAGTGATGGAGTGCGATGTTTACTATCGTCATATCGTCATCACCTGGGACGCATAGTTTGATTAACTTTGTGGAAGTAAAGTGGAAACCAAGACCATTTTATATTTTTCTTTGAGGCTGCGCTTAAGCCCGTGGTAACGCGGATGAAGGTTTTCCCAAACCAAAGCACTTTTGCAGTTGCGAGAGTTGCAGAAACGCTGTTTCCCGTATTCTCACACGTCGCAGTATAACCCAAAAGCTGAAAGCTGAACTACCTGCTGCCACGCATGCAAAATCGCTTTGCTTTGGGAGACCCGAAAAATAAGAACTCCAGACGCATTAAAAACTCAGCATTACTCAAGTTTTGGCCAAAATACGGCTCGAAATCAGCGAAAGTTGTTCAAAATTAGATCCCTCAAAAGAACCGCATGTGGCGACTATTCCCTAGGCGGCAATTTAAATGATATTGCTTTTCACAACTATTGGAAAAGTTCAAACTGTAGGTAATAAAAGGAATTTTTGTAAAGAATGTAACGTTGTGTGCGTGTTTGGTTAGCTATACTTTCGAGACCAAAAAATAACCCTTCTGAAGTATTCCCAAAGCCAACTTCAAGATCATTCTTGTTTATATTGGAATGAAAATTCAATGGTTTCCGAAAGGCAAAGTACTGCTTTAAAAAAACTTATAACCATGGGTGCAATTTTCTTGTGATTTTTCAGAAAACATTATAAAAAGGTAGGTTCACTCTTTTCCTCATGGAAACGGTTGAGACCTCTGAGAGAAGTGAGCATCATGTCCAAAAGCTCTCCACAATATGATCACGAAAACTCAAGCTACTCGAAAAATTCGGATCTCAGATTTGGAATCAGCGCTAAACTAACCTCACAAAAGCATAAAAGGATTTATGCTTCAAACTAATTTCTCTCTCATACCGATTGCAATACACTTTTTCAAACAAAGATTCTTACCAAGACGTTGCTGTTCCCATCCACTCTTTTGGACATTTTTAGATTTCTTTCATTTTATAGCGTCGTAAACGAAAACGAAATACTTTACTGAAATACACGTACTAGGGAGGGTTCGGAAGCGTTGCTTTTGTGTAATTCTTGGGAAAACGTCTTGGGAAAAACTAAAAAATTCCTTTAAAGCAATATTTAAAGGAAAGAAGACATTTCCAAGATTATTGTTACTTCGTTTCCCTTTCAAGATAAATCTGGTCGATGTGGGTAAATAATCGATGGATACCATACGCCACACCTTAGCCATACCATTGCCTTACATATGATGAAAATGTCAAAAATCGAACCGAAGATTATATAAATATCGAAAATAGTGTTGAGCGCCTTTTGTATCCTTTCGCACAACGAATATTGCAATTTCGGACGGACAGCAACTTTCTCCAGTCAGTCTGTATATGAAAAGACAGCAACAACCCGTTAAGAAAAAAACATTTCATTTTTCTGAATCAAGACCAACTCAAGGAGGCAGTTAACTTTCAAGTTTTTAAAGCAATGGGTTCAAACTTTTTCAAATGGACGCCTCAGAATTCAATAAATTGAGTCATGTTTTCATTAGACTAAAAACCTGAACACACAGTTCCTAGGCTCAAATATTACCATGTGCATGGGCGGTACATTTGACCCAGCCTCAAAAATAAACAACCAAAAACTTTTAATTAGAAAAAACATATTCCGGTTGTAGGAGATTTGTTTTGCAGTTGTCACTGTGCAACAACATTTATGTCCACACAATCAAAATATCAAAAGGAGTCTTAGATATAGAATCTATATACTGGTACACGCCAACAATTACCACCTACGCACTTTTCAATATCTTGATTTGTTGACGCAAGGCTAGCTTGAGTCGTAGATAAAGTAAGACTGCCTGCAGCCTGATGGCGGACCGGTTCACACCAACTCACCATGTTGCAATTAATTTGTTTCCCAAACAACACACCAAGCCAAGCTTTCAATGGGTTTGGGGCCAATGTACAACCATAGGCAAGAGGCATCTATCATTCAACTGCGTCCGAGGGTGATGAACGCCGATTGAAAAGGTCAAGGCGTTCGAGTCATGCCCAGGGGCGAGATAAGCTGCGCGCGATCTATGAGATACCACAGATTGGGGCAACATCGCCGACCGCGGTTTTAATCAATTTATTACTCATCGCTGTGCTATGGTACTGAGCAAGACCATTGATTGACACACAAAAGCAAAGTAAAATAAAGAAAATTGAAGAAAAAGGAGGGAATAACAATGTTCCCTTTGATACTATTTTCGATCTTCGCGCACTCCGCACGCAAATCCACTGCAGCAGATGCATATGATCTTCGATCTCTTTGAATCCATGAGTCAGCAGAAGTATCTACACTTCTGTACGATTGATGTGGACTATTCGAAGTTCGGGTTCGCAAATCGAGCAAGTCGAAAAATGCAATTGCGGAACCAGATTTTTGTTTATTTAGGTTGGACAGAGTGTGTGTGTGTGTGTCTTTTGTTTGACATTCCGGTATATTGAGTTACCGGATTAAGGTTGATTTATGGGTGCATTATAGCGGTTGACATGTTGCACTGATACGTTGCACTTTTTTGTGACAGCTCCGGTGATAGAATCTGTCACTGGAAATTAAACAAAATTTTCACGAAATGAACTTTTTTTTGGTTGTTGCTTCAGATAAAAGTGTTGGCTTTATTATGAACGGGACGCGACATATGCATTCTGCAGGTGTTATCCAAAAGAAGTACAGAGGTTGGGCTGGATAGTGGACAATAAGTGAAACAAACCAGCTCATGGAATTGAGTTGTGTCTTGTGTGTGTGTGCAAAGACTGAACGCAAAGCCTTTCACTCACTTTACTCGTGCAGCTGGTTGATGTCATTCCAAGGAGATTTGTCTGATATACTAAATTGATTTGTTGCTGTGACAGATAAAGTGTTTTGCGTTCGACTAACAAGTTCTGTTTTGTTTCTGGGGTTGGTTTTTTTTTTTTTCATAACAGACAAAATGAAATATCGCAGGAGCTTTTCATTGCAGTTTCAATTATTATTTGTTTCAGTATATTAAATGCTGGAATATTTCCTAGTAGTCATGTGTCCATTAACTTTTGTCAGGGTCATATAGGTTTTGCATGTGAACTATTTACAAAGTGTCTAAAAAAGAGTTAGACTGAATCACGCATAATTTGTCAGTAATATTGAACAGAGGCATGGCTTTGAAAACCTAGCAAGTATCATCCATCCAAAGCATGGAGCTGTGGTACCAGTGCGTTACATGTCTGGTAAAGAACTCAAAAGCTTCCAAGATGGAAAAATGGCTGTTTTGTTTGCTACTTTTCTGGTGATCTCGTTCGTCATTTTCGATTTGAGCTCAAAATAAATAACCTTGGTTGTGGTTGAACAGAACTAATTTTGTAGTTATCGCGTTCTTTCCTTCTTTTGTCTTCGTAACAACGTTCTTTTTGATTCTGTTTCTTTTCTTGGTTCTCATTTTATTGTTATTCCTATTCCAGTGAAGATAGCAGGGGGAGAGTTGCGATCCCATCAAGATCACGATGCTCGTAACACCGGAAAAACGGAAGAAGAAGAATGCCTTTTCTTAATTTTGTACTTCTCCATCTCCTACTGACTATTCAGTTTACCTTGGTTCTTATCTACACTTCTGTGAGCTTTTCAATACCCTTTACCAACGCTATTTAAATAAAATGAAATCTAACATTATTAATGACCCTAAGTCTTTGTAAAAATTTGTAAGCCACAAAAGAGATTTTCTTTGGGTGCACTTCCTCCCTTTCCTTCAATAACAAAACCTCATCCGATGCACTCGTCGTAGCAAACTATTTCGCAAATTACTTCAAACAGTCTTTCACGAATGATTCTTTTGTTCCTTATTCAGATTATTTCTCGTTTTAACCGAATTTTCCTTTTGATCCATTCCTTTCACGTTTCTTTGATTTCTATCTAATTGAAGAAAAGTTAAATCATCTAAATGATGAGTATATTCCTGGCCCCGATGGTATACCTGCCATTTTTCTTAAGAAATGCTCCTCCATTCTTTCCCTTCCCCTCTCAAAAATCTTTAACTTGTCCATATCCCTAGGAGTTTTCCCCCAAGCTGGGGAAACGGCGTTTATAACTCCTATACACAAAAAAGGTCCAAAGTGCGACGTGAAAAATTATCGTCCCATCGCTAAACTATCGCATACACCCAAAATTTTCGAAAGCATATTGTATGAAAACTTAAGTTTTCGTATCCCCCAGACAACAAGGGTTCCTCAAAGGCAGATCAACAACAACAAACCTCGTTGATTTTGTCTCTAAGCCTTGGAGAATGGAAAGGAGGTCGATGTAATTTCAACTGACTTTAGTAAAGCTTTCGGTAAAATCTCCCAAAAACTTATTCTTTTTAAACTTTTCACCCGCGGATTTGAAACCATTCTGTTGAGATGGATTTCTTCTTATTTATAAAACCGTTTTTACAGCGTTCGGTTCAGATCCGCCCAAGGCAGACATTTAGGCCCTCTCCTCTTCATTCTCAGTATTAACGACAATGAAATGATCATCAAACACCTCTATCTCTCTCTATGCGAACGATACTAAGTTTTACCGAGTCATTTCTTCTTCTGGAGACTCTTCCCACCTCCAACAGGATCTCCACAATTTTTCAATATGGTGCTCCAAAAACTGCCAGTCAATAACCTTCTCACGTAAACGCATCAAATCTCCTCCCCGTCTCTATCTTCTTAACTGTCAAATCATTTCATCCGTTCAGGTGATCCGTGACCTTGGGATTATTTGCGACCGTGAGCTGAATTTCTTCAAGCATATCGACGATATAATCCTTAAGTCGAATTCAGCACTTGGCTTCGTGAAACGTTGGTCCAAAGAATTTGCAGACTCCTACGTAACCCGATCTTTTTACATTTCATTTGTTCGTCCGCTTTTTGAATACGCTTGTCAAGTCTGGTCGCCTTTCCAGTAAGTGCACATTGCCAGAATTGAGAGCATACAACGCCGTTTCCTCCGATTTGCTCTTCGAGGTCTTAATTGGAGTAATCCCCTGATATTACCTCCTTATCAAGACCGAATCAAACTCCTCAACCTCAATACGCTAAAAGATCGAAGAGAAATATTTGAATTTTGAAATTACTTTCATTTACCGAATCTTTACAGATACCATTGACTGTCCAGTCCTCTTACGGCTCCAATGAACCCATCTCCCGAATGCTGAGGAGTGTCAATTCTCACTCCTCTTGTTTTGACTTCAATATGAGTACTCCCTGCCTAAGACTTCGTCTCCTAAGCCCTCCAACTTATTAGTTTAAGTCTTAGCTATTAAGTTTCTTAGTTTGTAAGTTAATAGCTTGTATTAAGCCTAATAAATGAAGGTTTCGTCCCCACCAAAATTAAATTAAAATTCACTTTGCTTCTATGTTATCCTTCTTTTGCCTTAATTTTGTATAGGTATTTGCTTTGTTCTTCATTTTGTTAATCTTTTTGTTCTGTTCTTCTACTTCTACTTATTTATGCTTTCATTCGGTTTAGTTTCCTCTTTATTTATTTCATCATCTATTTCTCTTTCTATTTTCTTCTCCTTTTTCTGGCCCACTGCCCACATTTTATCTGCTCTCTTATTCGTCTTTTCTCTCTTTCTCCTCATCTTTTTCTATTTCTCTTCTGTAATTTCGTTTCTGTTTTTCAACTTCTTCCTTATTTGCTTTGTTCTTCTTATTTCTCTATCTTATCAATATTGTTCTCCTTCATCTCTATCTCCTCTTTTTCTTTCTCTTCCCTGTTTTCTGTTCGTTGTTAATTTTTTTTCTTCTTCTTTATATTCTGTTTCTTTCTTCTGTTGTTTTTCCTCTATCGTTTCTGTTATCTTCTGCTTTCAGACTACATTCAATTTGGTTTTTTCTGCTCTTCTTTGGCTTACCTTTCTTCTTTATTTAGTTCTCTTGTTTTTGTTCTTTTTCGGCATTCCTGATGTGCGTTATCTCTTCTGCCTGTTTTTTCTTAAAGTTTTTTTATTTCTTCAATTTCTCTTGCATTCAGCCTTCTTTCTTTAGTTTGTTTTCTGTTTTCTGCTTTTCTTCTTCCTTTCTCTTTGGCTCTCCTTCCTTTTATTGAAGACTTAAACTTCTTTCATCCAATTTTTACTGTGGCTTTCTTTTTTTTATCCTCTTTCGATTTTTGGGATTTTTTCTTCTTTTTTGTGTCCTTTTTCTCTTGATGTTCTTCTCTTCTTTGTTTGTTTTGCATTCAGCCTGTTTTCTTCTTCTTTTACCAATCTTCTATTTCCTAATCTTCTTTTATTCTCCTTAACTCTGCTCTTTTTTCATTTTCTTCTTTTCTGTCTTCTACATCCCCTTTTTCCTGTTCTCTTATCTGTTTCCAATTCTTCCTCCTCTTGTTTTTGGCTGTTCTCGTTGTTTAAATTGAAAACTTTGGAAGTGGCTGATTTCAGCATCACACATTTGGCCAATTCCAGGTACCAGGTTCACTCCATTCCCATACAACGCCGCTTCCAATGAATCACTTCTGCGGTTTCCTGTCCACTACGGCTCTCGACTAAACAAACTATTTTCAACTAAAGAGACAATGTAAAGAGACAACAAATGCGTGGTCGATGGTACCACAGCACACAACATTTTCAAAGACGAACAGCACAACAAATAGCATCCAGCTTAACTACAATTCAACCTGCAATGGCAGCAGTCCATGTGGACAAACTCACAAGCCTAGCGAATGTTACTCGAGATCTGTGGGCCTCATAAAGAGACTGTCTGTCTTGTTGGGTTTGGAATGGAATCTCATGCCTACATACTGGCTGGCAGTGCTGCAGGTGCAGAGCTCGTTTCAATCCGCCAACTATTTATGCACCACTGCATGACGCGCTCTAAAGGCCCATGGCACATAAATTAATTCGATTTTATGTTTTCTGAGGAACGTCGACTAAAATAGACGAGCGGGCTCTAAAAATGCAATGGCGTTCTTATAACAGGTCCGCCGAACTGTTATTTTTTTTTTCTGTGTGTTGCTGTGATGTTGCGGGTGGTTTGCGAGTTGGAGTAGGCGCTGTCTGTCCCCCTTCATGTCTCGAAATTTATAATCACTTTTGAGTGTGCATTCTTAATTAACAAAAAACGAAAAAAAAACCAAAACGCACACCAAGACCTGCGGTCGTCTCGTCCGCTAAGGCGAGGGCAATAAATTTCGATTTTATTGAGAGATCGCAGCCGACCGATCAATCACTTCTGCGATCGATTGGTCTAATTGAATATTGTATCGGTCGCTGGGTGTGGCATTTTTTGAATTTCTCTTAACGCAGCATTCCATGGCATCTTGCCTTTTTGTGTCTTGTATATAGACACTGTACACTACTCGAATTCAATTCTAATTAATTGGGTGGCTGATCGCGAGCTAGTGATACCACCCCACCATACCATGCCAACCGCAAAGCGATCATTTAGTCTTGTCAAACATATTTTCGTCGTGCAATTATGTACTTTTCTACACGGGTAATTGACTACAGGTATAGGAATACCATGTAGTAGAATACACGTTGCATGGGGGTTAATTTAAATAATTGTCAGCCATTGCCAATTAATAACGATCATTAGTCCAATGTTGCAAAACGTGCTATGCACGATTTCTTTTAAATCATAGTCTTGCTCTATGGACTCTATGGACTTACCTAAACCAAAATGGTAATCCATTTTGATCGGCAGTGGCAGACAGAACAGTGTGTTATGGGGATCTGTTCGCGCTTTCGATTTTGTAATATCGTAAATTTTACTTTCGTTCTTATTGAAATAATTTATTGAGTGTTAGGACGACGGATTGTGCTGTGCGGCGGCATTAGATTTCTGTTTATGTGTGTTGATGAATTAATTATGAATTTAATGCAGAGCACGTCGTACAAATTATATCGAGAAGAGCAAAGAATAAAAACAAAAAGAAAAGTAGGAGTAGGGGAAGCCATAGCATAGCGTTGACAAGAGCGTAGGATAGTTTTTATTGAATGTTCTATAAATAGGTTGGTAATGAACTTTTTTTTTTTATGAACGTGTAGGCTTTCATTGAAATGAGAAGTGAATGGGCCACAACTTTCTTTCAAATATGGAATACCTACTCCATTTTTGAGTGGATGTCTTACTGAAGTCACAATGCAGCGAGGAGGGATGACTTAGTTGAAAGTGATTTGTCTTTATATTTGGAACTTGAACGCTTTTGTTAGTTTTGATAATATCTGGCGAACAAAAACTAAGCAGACATGTCAGATCCATAAAATGGACGGCCTTGAACACTTGAATTACTTTACTACCTGGTGCGCATTTTTAAATGAGAAATGAGAGAAAAAATAAAAACAAGAAGAAAGAAGCGGAAATAGAAAGTTTCGGATTCTTTGTGTAAGGCTTCTTAAGGATACTTTATTCAACTTAGGACCTTTGATTGGCTTTTGCTGATAGTCTGTGATCTTTCAGGAGAAGGCTTAATGCGATTTAAGACTGATGTCGGCATTTAAAAATTTAAATTTTCGTTTGACTCAATGTGTCTTAAGTCTTTTAGTCTAATATGAGCCGGGCTCGTGCATCTGAGCAATGTTCGGTCAACTGGTTAAGGTTAAGCAAAGCCTAGTTGCCTAAGGATTTCGAAAGACATTGTGCTTCAAGCCGAAGAACGCAATGGGTCTTGTTCTGCAATGAAATTTTTAGCTCAATATATACATTTCTATTATTTTATAAGGGACCTAACTTGCGGTTGGATTTATAAGGAAAATAGCGTAACTTAATGTTACGTAAAGTAACGTAAAGTGAAATATCGTAACATAACGTAACGTGAAGTAGCTCGACCTCAAAATTTAAGCTAACTGAGCGCTTGTTTGCCTTCAGCTCACAAAAATGCAACGGAATCCAAAAGATTCTAAAACGAAACGGAACAAAGAATAGAAAGCAACGGAAGCAAAAGTGAAGTAAAAGAGCTACTGCGAGCTTCAAATCCTGGAAAGCAGAGAATAATACACATTGCTTCGGTTTTGAATTGATTCCTACTATGCAAACCTAGCTTTGAAATTGCTTTGAATTTTCTTTTCGCTTTTTGTTGACGATGACACGAGAAAAGTTCCGAGACATTTTAATTCACGCTTTGAGTTGGAGTACCGGAAAAACAGAACTTGTAATGTAACAATTTTCTGTCAGCTATCAAACCAAACAAAAGTTCAACCAGCGACACTTTTTTTTGCTTCGGATTGACATCACGTAACCATTTATCTGGTACCAAATGTAAACGCAAAACTGATTTATCAATTTCATGCGGTTGAACTTTTAAGCTTCGAGTAATACTAAAGGTAAGGCGGGCTTATATTTTAGGCATTAGTTGCTCATGTAAGCGAAAAAACTACAAGCAGTAAAGGAAGTTCTCTTTCTTCTGTATCGAATGCCGGTAAAGTGTATAAGCCATTATTGGGTGTGTTTCAAATGATTCATTGAAAAGGTCTTAAGATTAATCTTCAGTATAGCCTAGCACTGAGATGGTTGAACGAGGCAATCACTGCAGAGATATTCTAATACAATTGGCTTATTCAGGTTTCTTCTTCTGATTCCTTTCGATGTTGTTTAGCTTTTCATTATTCCATTCAACCTTAATCAACCTTTACCCACATGCCTACTGATTGTTGTTTGTGATGATTAAATCTATTCGCTGTAAATGTGGATTTTTGCGATACTTAAGACTCGAGGCGTATTCAAATTGGACTTAAAAATACATTTTTTTTGGTATTTCTATTGCTTTTCTAAATGGTAGTAAAGTATAATGCGGTTTTATATTTGTTCTTTATATATGCGTCCTACTTAGCAAGAGCTTTTACTAAGCGATTATTATGAAGAAACCCTTCATCTTCACTTCATTGAGAGTCGCAATAATTTTTTTGACAAATTCACCGTATTTGCATTTTTCTGCTACCAACAAATGGGAATGTTGAACTCCTCTGACAAATCAATGAGAGACGATCGGCAGTTAAAAGCTTAATGGAAGTGAAAAGAATTTGATACAAGGATTTGATGACGGTCTGACCATCGAAAAAAATACAAATTTTACCAATATTCGACAAATATAAAGGGCCAACATTCAACAATTTCCAGGTGATTCGGAAAAGTTTTTTGTGGAAAAGCATCTTGCTATTGTAACACACAAAAAGTTAGGCTGACACTGAGATTTAAGGCTTGCATCTGCTGCGGTCACACAACCAGCAGCAACAAATATTAACTAGTTTCAGAAGGCTGCATTGGCAGTGTAGTATCAAGAAGCTATCATAGCACAAGAGCCCTTTGCATTTTTTAATCCAGGCCGCAATGACTTATGAAAACCAGGTAACGAACTCGCCAAAAAATTGAGTAGTCAATCATGATTTTTAATCATTTTCAGGCGGAAATTGCCAGAATTCTATCACTGGATCATAGAAAAGCATGCAGCATGATTCCCATAATATCAGCTGCCGAAGATGCAAAATGAGTAACAAAATAAAACTAGTTGTTGACTTTTTATGCTACGGTTTTGTCCCGACTTTTTGTTGCCTTGTTTTGGCAACCGAGCAAGCGAGCAATACCATATGAGGGAAAGAAAACAGATCTTCTGAACTTTGCCTGTTGAAGAAGTGTAGGTCTCCCTATATTAACGCTTAAAAGCCATACAAAACCCCTTTCGCCATAATAAAACAAATATGGATTTTTAACACACAGAAATCTCCGTACCTTAAGAGCTTTGCAAAGGAATTCTAATTCGCTGCCAGGATTTTCGAAATTCTCTTGAAGATACATATAATAAGAATGTGCAATGCAAAGAGGCTCGTGAAGATTATTTGTGAAACGCCAATAAACGAATCAGCTTCGAATGCAGACTCCAAACTGGATTGTTCTAAAAGAGTATTTTTACCAAAATCTCGACCAGCAGCGACTTCTCCATCTCAAATAGTCAAGGGTCTGCGAAGGATACTCATCAGAACCAAAGCTCAAAAAGGTGCATATCGACACCTCCACCAGAAAAAGTTCTTTCTTTAGTGAAGAACTAAAGTACAAAAATATCGTAACCATAGTCGTCAAAAGTTGTTGTGTTTCATTCTTATACTCCTTCAGAGCCATTGTGTTTAGTGAACAGTATATAGTGAACATGACAGCTGAAAAGGTCTTCTTCCACCCAGGGTGACAGTTTCTAATAAGGCCTCCAGAATAACATCGCAATGCAGTAGTTGTTTTAAAATAGAATGCGGATGACACGATCTTTTGACGAGTGGACGATAGTTCTGAACAATCTCCAAGCCTGCTCTTGGACTCTCATGACGGAAAATTCGTGGGAACCTGCAACATTTTGGGTTGGTTGGTACGGGGGGCCAGTTAACCTCATTGCCCTTGATGGAGAGAGATCGCGCAATCAGCATAAGCATGCTGTCAACCGGCCAGAAAGCCTCTGGCCTCGTGCAAAACTCGATGTTGTGACAACGGAGGACATCTAATGCACACCAAGAGCTGGCTCTAGAGCCCCAGCCGAACTCTCCGATAAAGAGATCATCCTAAAGATGATACAGTACGTTAACCCATCCTTGCATACTAACGACGGAATGGTTGCAGATCTGCTATTTAAGTGATCATTAAGAACTCGTAAAAGATGAGGAAAGCGCAAACGCTCCACCAAAAGAAACAACCTCAAAAAGTGCTGAGGGTCACAACCTTTCAACTATGGGAGTTGATCCCAATAGTCCTTTTTTAACTGCGACTTCCGAAGAGTATGCCATGCAAAAGATCATTTCATGTCCGAAAACAACCAAACGGATGATGTTCGCTACAGTTAACTACAGTGGCCTATAACACAAAGCTACAAGTCAAGAGACACTTGTAGAATTATGTTCACACTTAGAAAGCAAACTTGCAGCTTTGTGATAGACAATTTTTTACATTTGTCATAATCCACTTGCATTACAAGTACTAACAGGTTTGTTTTACTGGCCACAGGTAATGAGTCAGATGACGACCCAAACCAAACCGTGGTGCCAGTTAGTCTGGTTAGCTAATAGCAAGGTTATCCAGTTAACACAGATCAGTCTCCAAGACTCAATCTCCTCAGACTGACTTCTTCACCAACTACACACCAGAGGGGAAGAAGTCGTCTTAATTCAGTGCCTAATTCAAGGACTCAAGACTCCTGAATAGGTACTACTGAATAACTTAGATCATGGTAAGAATTAACATAAATGTGCTTTTACTCCCTTATCATAGCAATCGTGATGTAAGATTAGCAAGATATGAAACGACAAACAACAGCAACTGTTTTGTATCGGTTAACATGGGCCATGACCACCTGCCCTTGATATGAGTGATTGTCGCTGAAGCCGAACGGCAAACGACCTGCCTCTAAATTGGTTGCGATGCTAATCCTCAACAAACGGTGAAATATCGAGAGAAAGGATCCAAAGACGAAGTTTACAAGCTGATTATGTCAAAAGTCTGGAAATGACTGCGATGAATGGGGCAAGCGGAGCTTATGTAAAAGAACGTCCTGGACTGTATAGAGCCACTGATTATACGCCTGAGGGATAACGCAGCTGAAGAAGACCAAACTTAGGCAATCAAGTGGCGACCTTAAATAACTTTAAAAACGTAAGCTATAGTAAGGGACTAAAAAGGTCGGAGGTTTTATATGTTGTCTGAGCGAACCTAAATGAAGTAGCTTATTTCAAGTACCTACTGGAAACCGCCCTTGCAGTGCTTACCAGAATGTCAAACCAATTTAATACCAGTCCCTTAAAATACATAACTCTTTCTCCGTAGTCCTTAAACCAAACGAATGTAGTTCGTATTTAGCAGGTCTCCAGCATTTATCCAGTTTATCTGTAAACAGATCAGTCTTTTTGTTTGTCGGTACACGCAACCATGTGACGTAGTACTTTTCGGTTGACTTTTGACCCAAAACCCATTCATAAACCAACAATTAAGTCAGAATAAAAAAAAACATGATGTTGCCACAACAATCTAAGCACATAAACGTTTCTTAACGTGCAGCTAACTACATTTCCACACAAACCAGTACTTCATTAATCAAAATAAAACTAAAAAAAACCAAGAAAAACTGTTACAACATTCACGAAACCCTAATCATGTAACATTCAGAGCTACGCCCTCAAAATGTGATTGTTAACACTTTTCGTCGTCTTCAGTGCATAGTTAGCCTGCCATGACGAAATTGATTAAAACGAGCTCTCTTATACGCGCGCACAAACAACAGCTTGGCGAGATTTGTTAGTTTTTTTCTTGTATTTTTTTAATTAATGTAATGACATCTAGTCCTCCTTCTTTGTCGACATCAATCACAATTACATCATCAACATTATTCATGCCACAAGTTACCCAACCTACATCCATGGAGAAACGTTATCAATCCATTCTTTGCTGGGTAAGAAAGCCAAGAGCTTTCGTGACAAAAGATATCAATTTTCATTCTATTCGTTGAAGAATACACACGGACACCGGATAATACAAAAATCACCATAATCATCGTGATCAGAAACAAAAAAGAGAGAGAAAAAACAAAATACTTTCATAATTAATTGGCCAACAAGAATGAGTGATTCAAATTAACTTGATTCCTGCTCCCGACTTGAATTGAAGTTTTCCAGCATGGCGTCTGTGTGGCGCATCAATCACAGCGCCATGTCTGGACAATCTAATCAGAGTCAATTTATTTCATAACAGACTTTCGGAATGTTATTTATCCAAATCTCTAGGGACTTATGGGGACTTCCTGTGGTGGTTGCATGGAGACTTTATTTGGTTGAGGAAACTCGTCTCTAGTTACTTCCGGTTTTGAGAGGCTGATGTTTGATGTGGCAAATTTGTAAATATCTTCAAACGGCAGACAAATCGACAGTTTTAGAACAAATGCTTCCTGTTTGGGGACACAATCTGATGTCAAGGCATTGAATATCAAGAAGAAGAAGAACTGACAGGGTCGCATGGACAAAACCTACGATTAGTTACCGTCAACACATATTTTAAAAAAACTGTAGTTTGATTCAAAACAACGACCTCTACTTTGATCTTAGCGCCTGTATTGTAAATTATGAGCTAAAATTGACAAATTATACAGCCGCTTACGCGTCGTGAAACTAAAAATAGTTCCCTGCTCGGAAGGAATATCAATCTAAGCAATACGCCTTCTAATGCCTATCATTAAGTAACCTCCAAGGTGTACTCGAATTAAGTTTCCCTCTTTACGACCAAACACACATTCGAGTTAAACTCAAATTGGTAATTGACAAGATTAGCCACAAGAGTTCTCTTTCCCTTACGAGAACCTACAAAACTCTTTCAATTATTGAAAAAGAAAAACCACCCAGAATAATAAACACAAAGCTCACTTAATGAACCAAGTCAGCATTTACTGACGTATGAACGGTTGGTATAGCCATTCCGTATGTAAACTACTTAAACAATCAAAAGGCCTACTCGACGAAAACACCATTAAGCCGCTGCGCTGCTCCGCCGACCTCACCTGCATGTGTAATGAACGAAATGCTCCATTTCCGCAAGGTAATAACATTCAATTATTATACCACAAAAAGGGCTTCCATACGCTTCAGCAATGGCACATAGAACACTTTACCCCCTCTTCCCAACTGACTTCGCTGGAAAAACAGTTTACTTTTCAGTATTCAGACTTTGTTTCGAAATCTTCCCAATCGCTGGAGCTGTCGTTGACGACAGAACATTGCTTTTTTTATTTTTAATATGCAACTTGTATGTGTTGCAAGAACATGGATAAGTAAATTCATGTGACAATCACAACAATAACCATTAGCTGGTCTTGTTTCAAAAGAAACTGTGAGAACTAGCACGTTTAGGTTTGCTTTACGTTACTAACAATAGCTTAACATGCGAAGGTTTTCCCGTCAAAATATGTAGTGTTTTTGTTGAGCGATAACGAGACTTGTGTAGATGTTTGTGGTGTAACAGGCTGTCCTTGTTCTAAATACGAAAAAAAAAAAAACAAATGTTTGCGTTTTGCGATAAGATCCATCTGCAAAGTAAGAGGAGTAATAAAGAAACTCTCCACTACATATAATTAAGATGTAATTCTGTTTTAATGACTGATCCTGGAACTACATTCGCTCTAAACGATGCCAACGCTGGCGCTGTAAGAACACATTTTCCAATAAACAACAAAAAACTTAAAAAAGTTAGTACCCTTTGTTGAGATGACCAGCGCTAAGCCTCCCTGCCAGCATTAACGTAAAAAAATCGTTTAAATTTTTCCAGCCACTTTCGGAAGACCGCCGATTTAATCAATCAAAGTTAGGGACATTTTCTCAATGCCTTGGAATAGTAATAATAATTATTAGAAATAATTTTGCAGCTATCCCCAGGAATGGGGGTAGTACTCCTGGGGATAGCTTCAGGTCACTTTTTACTACATCCTTACATCTTTTATCTTATCTTTATCCATATCCCTATCCTAACATCGCATAAAACAAAGTCACTTTCGCTGCCTCGCTTAGATCTTTAAAACTACGCTCCGGATTTTGATGCGTTTTTTTTTTATAGATAGAGTGATTCAAGGGGGGGAGTGAGAGAAGGGGAAGTAGAAGAATATTTCATCCTCATATTCCCACGTAAATGGGAACGATAACGTAAAAAAAGAACATTGCATTTGCATGGAAAAGGCTCCAAAGCTACTGAGGAAATTTGAATGAATTTGGAACAAAAATGGTTTAGAACCTGAGAAATGAAACGGGAACAAAAACGAATATTTCATCAATACATTCCTACAGAAACAGAACGGGAACGTGAACTTAACAGGGAACTTGTAAAACAATGGACCGATTCCAAAAATTCTGTCATATGTAGAGTGTTTCACTATCCCTCAGTAAGGTACCAGTTATAGCTATCAGGACATCGAATCAGGAAAAATTTTCAAATGGAATAATAACTGTGTTGCCTTTAGAATTGTGAACAAATGTTATACCAATCGATAGTAAATATCCCAGAGAATATTTCTTGCCAAGAAAACGTTCAATTCAACAAAGATTCCGCTAAAATTTTATTTTTTTACTTTCCTGAAGAATTTGAATCAGGAAAATAGAAAATACAATTTTAACAGAAAATATTTGTTCTTTTCTACGTGTTGTGGGCACAAAAAATTCATTGGGTGATTTGCCATCGATTGGTATAACATCTGTTATTCAATTCAAACGACATCATAGTAATTTTTGAATTTTAAAATTTTTCCTGATTCGTTTTCCTGATCGCTATAATTGGCCCCTAACATAACTATACATATAGGTTCGCCCGCTGAAGCTCTGGAGTCACCTGTGGTCGCCACGAAGCATTTTTGGAAAACCTTAACTCGCCCTGAATGTTAAAGAGAGTGTTTTTTGAGCCCTGGGTTTTCCCTCAACCCGCCCTAGGTTTTAGGTAATGTACTGGGTATTTGACTTGGCATATATTTTTGCTCAAATGATTTTGTGATTTTGTGGTTTAGCGTTTTTTAAGGACAGGAAACCCAGGTTTTTTTTGATAGCTCATAGTATTGTCAGGGAACCCTGGGTCAACCCTGGGCAAAGTTCAACGAACGAACTTTATATTTCATCCCCATTTTCCCACTAAAATGGAAACTTGGAAACAACTTTAATTAATTTGCTCAATTCGATCACCGTAGGGCTCGAGCTACACAGGGCGGGTCAACAAGTTTCTTATAATTTCAACGCATGTCAAGAAATTATCAATACCATTTTAGTGATGAAGAGAACTATACATAGTAAAGAAGAGCATTGAAAACAAACAAAAGGCAGGTGGAACAGTTCGGTGAGCTCCGAGGCCTTGGGCATTTCTCTCAACCATACTATTGTCACAACTAAAGAAAAAGGGCTTCCACGTTCGGGTTCAGTTGCTAAAATATGAAATACTATATTTTACCGTACGAAAAGATTGAGCTCAAGGAACAACACTAGACTACTAGACAAAAGCAGGTGACTTTACGAAGACGCCCAAAAGAGTCAATTAATTCTACGAAATTTGTTATTGGCCCCCTATCACAAGGCCCGTCGTAGCGATTTCGGACTACGAATACTACAATAGGAGCTTCACAGAATGTGAATGTAGTGAATGTTTTGCAAAAAAAATTTGTTACTATCAATAAAGTTATTAACAAGTTACAAATATCTGTTGCCAAGCGTTCATTACGAAGAGGTTTTTAGTCATTTCTATTTGACATTCATAGTACGAAATTGCTACGACGGGCCCTGTGATAGGAGTGATTAGCTCTAATTTTCTATTTCGAACCTTGCTACAAGACCCAAGGAAATTTGAGTAGCTCACCAAAGGTGTGGGTATCATACTCAAGTTTTGGAAAAAGTATAAAAATATAAATAAAAGTCAGGAGAGGTAAGAAATTGTCTGAACATATTTTAAAAATAGAAAAAAAAAGAAAAAAAAATTAATAAAAAAAAAAAAAAAATAGAAGAAGAAGATGATGATGATGATGATGATGAAGAAGAAGAAGATGAAAAAGAAGAAGAGAAAGAAGAAGAAGAAGATGAAGAAAAAGAAGAAGAAGATGATGATGAAGAAAAAGAAGAAGAAGAAGAAGAAGAAGAAGAAGAAGAAGAAGAAGAAGAAAAAGAAGAAGAGTAGTTGAATATTTGACCCAAATTTTAAGATTGCTATTTTTTCCTGGCAATGGATCGGTTGTCAAAAGTACCATCTTGGACAAAATTCAGCACGACCGGCTCAGTTGGTATTGTCATGTTCAAAGGAGAGATCCGCAGAACCCCGTCCAAAAGGCAATATCGTACAACGTTTCAACAAATTCGCGACGAAAAAGAAAAGGCAGGCCAAAACACACCTGTTAAAAGCAAATGCAAAAACAGCAGCATTTGGTTGGCCTCAGACATGGAACAATCCAAAACCGGGAGGCTTGCCGACGCTTTCTGAAGTCAAAGCGGCGTACCCCACAGGCGGATCACTAGTGTGAAGCGGAAAAGTGGGAGAGTTGTGATCGCTTCAAGATCACTACTCGTAACGCCGGAAATGAAAAAGAAGAAGAAGAAGAAGAAGAAGAAGAATGGATCGGTTGTCGTTATCATTACCACCTCTTCTGTAATCATTTGTTTTCTGAGAGGCAAAACTTTCTAAAATAAAAAGGGTGGCACAACAAGGCTATGGAAACCTCGGATCCGAAGTCATTTCAAGGACCTACAATTTTATACCGATTCCGAACGACTACCTAAGAAAGCGTTTTTCATGTTACTAAAAAAATATTTCTTAGCTTACACTGCAGCCAAGAAATATTTTTTTTAGTAACAAGGAAATGAGGGTCTCAACATTAAACTTATTTATTTATTTATTAACTTATTTCATCAATCAGGAAACAATATTCACTTAAAAACTACTTTAAAATAGTCTTTAAGTCAATATTGTTCCCTGATTGATGAAATAAGTAAGTCAAAGACATTAAATTTAAAACAAAACTTTTATTCTGCAAAAAATAAAGTCCCCGGAATCGGACAAAATTGGAAGAAAAGGATGAAATAATTGCTTTTATTTTCATCTTAACCAAAACATGGCTGAAAAGGCCTTATATTCAAGATCGTATTAGCCATAAAATAGTTGGGCACACCTAAAAATCCTATTCCCGAAAAACTTTCGAAAAATTTTACTATACTCCAAAAATTTTACTTCTTAACTTCTGGTAAACCTTGTTTAGCAATTTAGTTAGGGGCAATGTCATGGTTAAAGCAAAATGGGTACTCAAGATCAATGCCACATAATAATCAACAATGAATAAGGCATCTTGAAGAAATATGAGAAACTTAGAAAGTAATTAGACGATTGTTATTTTCAAGTTCTTTTTATCTTACTCTGAAAAATATTTGCGAGCTCCCGCATTAAACTTACCTGAAAAGAAAAAAATATATATTTATTAGTTTTATAAGGCAAAAAATTATTATATATTTTATTTATAAAATCTACACTACAACACTCGTAAAGAAAACAGTCACCGAAAATAATGTCTCATAAAAAAAACCTCTTATCTTTTAAAATGAAGCGATTAGTCGCTTTGCTTTTCACAACCAGCTCATTAAACTGAATTATGATACCACCAACTCAGTGTTCCAGTTTAGAAAACAATTTTCTCTCATTTCCTAAGAAGCTCTTAATTTCTTAAATAAAAATTAGTTTCTTATCTAAAATTGACATCTTATTTTTCATCCACACAAAAAAGAAACCTACCAGTCTTCCCAATCAGCCAATCTCAATTTATGACACCATTAGTACCCCAAGACAAAACCCACTTCTTCTCAAGTTTGAATTCGTTTTTACCCAATAAAATTAATTGAATTCATGTTTTGTTTGGCAGTTTATTTAGTTTATAAGAATTTCCAGGTAGGATTTTCTAATTTCCCTAATGTTCGACATGAAGAAAAATTTGTTGACAACACAATATTGGGTTCAGGTACCCAACAACACAACAAACAAAAAGAAAAACCAATAGCCACGTGTTCTTCGTAGGTGTTGACAAATTTATTCGAAAACAGAATACCTATAAATTGATCTAAATAAGATAACCAAAAACTAATTGCCATCGAGAAAGATCAGAGAGTAGAGAAAAGCAAATAAATTCAAGTCAACTGATTCGTTCTTTGTTGTGAGTTTGAATGCGCAGCAGCACACACACACAGCTTAGCAAGCGCAGCATTTGCATAATCAATTCAAGTGTTTACTTAGACTTCCTTTCTACGGTCCAGCTGCGTTGAATGAATTAGAATCTTTTTAAAGGCGCTAGTCGTACTCATTGTTGTGCCACTTTGAGTCCGATAGCATATCTCACAATTGAGTGGTCAGTGTTTAGCTGTCTGACAGTAAGTTGTTGTTGCATACTTGGCTGTTTGTGAGAGGAGAGGGCAAGATATTGTATCTTGGGGCTTGGGTGGTTTTTGCGAGTGCCTATTGTGTAATCATTGAGGAAATTTTCTATTTTAAACAGGGCAACCTTGGGTAGTCACTGAGTACGGAGTACTTCAACTTGATGATGACCTCTTTTGCGTCTTCTCAGGCTGACAACGTCATGTTGCTTCTACAGGGAATATATGAAAGAGATAAGTCAAAGTCTGATTATAACAAGAAAGTGCAAGTTTATAGACTCTTTCCAGAGAGTGCCAACTAATGAACATGGTTCTCACTTTGCCAGTAGAAAACAAAATAAGATCATATGGTGTCAACTCAAAGCGAATATAAAGCACTCGCACGAAACGGGGTCGAAGCCGAAGACGGAGCGATTGTGATCGATGCTTTGAATTTTCAATGCAGAAGTCTATGAAAACATGAATGAGTATCCTATTAACGCAGATTATTAGCAACCAAATGTATTCTTTAGGTTTTGGTGTCTCATCTCATTACTTTGCTTTACGTTACGTTACGTTAAACTACGTTAAGTTACGAAGAAGAACTCAGAATTGCATCTAAATGTACAACAGCTTTCTTGGTGAAGGAATTTTCCCTAAGTGTTGGAAAAAGCAACGGCTTGTGCTTATCAGCAAAAATAAAGGATCCGCATACAGGCCTCTGTACATGCTGGACACAGCAGGCAAGCTCAGAAAAGCTATTGCAACCACGCCGTAGTTCATAGAATCGGAGACTTGTCTGAAAGACAATATGGCTTCAGAAAGGGGCGCTCTACAATAGGAGCAATAGAAGAAGTAGTAAGGGCTGTAGAAAATGCTCAACAAGGGAGCCAAAACACCAAGAAAATCGTGCTGCTCGTAACACTTGATGTCCGAAACGCTTTTAATTCAGCCCGATGGTCAAACATGATTGATGCACTTGAAAGAAGATTCCAAATTCCAGAGTAATTCTTACGGATGATAAAAGATTATCTCAAAGAACGAGAACTTATCTACCAAACCACTGAAGGAATGATACGAAAAGATAACACAGCTGGAGCAGCACAGGGATCTATCATTGGACCAGACCTCTGAAACATCTCCTACGATGACATCCTCTGAATGGAAATACCCCGAAGACTGCTTTCTAGTTGGATACGCTGACGACGTTGCTGCGATGATAACTGCAAGGGACACCGAAAGCGCACAGAGAAAGTTAAACCAAATGATGCGAAAGACAAATTCCTGGATGGAGGAACATGGGCTGTCGCTGGCTACTGAGAAGACTGGAGTAGTAATTCTAACTAAAAAACGAATTCCCACGGTTATCGACCTCCACATCGAAACCGAACTTATAAAAAGAAAAACGTGGTAAAATATTTGGGAATAAGTCTCGACACAAAACTGAGCTTTTAGGACCAGATACGATCGGCTGCTGAACGCGCATTCGAGGTAACAAACCACCTATCTAGGTTGATGGCAAATGTAGGTAGACCATCCGCAAGCAAACGGAAACTTCTTCTGTAAACAACACTTTCAATTCGGCTGTACGGAAGCGAGGTTTGGGCTGAGGCACTTAAATAGGAAAAGTACCAGGAACAACTAGCATCGGTACAGAGGCATGGTGCATTGCGAATAGCGAACCGCACAGTGTCTGAGCCAGCAGTTCTTGTAGTTGCAGGTGTCGTACAAATTGACCTCCTCGCAACACAAAGAAGATACATACATGAGAAGAAAGCAGAAATCACCGTGGAAGTGGCGAACGCGGAAGCTAAAGCGAACACACAGCAGAAGTGGCAACAACGCTGGGAGTCGGAAAGCAGAGGACGCTGGACCGTTAGGCTGATCAGAGACATAAGCGAATGGAGTAACCGGAAGCACGGTGAAGTGAACTACTACGTCACACAGTTCCTCACTGGACACGGGTATTTCAACGCTTGCCTGCACAAATTTGGAAAAAGAAGAAGCCCTTCGAGCCAATACGGAGATTTGCTGACAGACGACGCTTATCATACAGTGTTCGAGTGTAGTAGATGGGAATCTCCCCATTAGAAAATAAATAGAGTATGGACAATTCCTTACGTAAAGCATTTCTCCAAAACTAAAAAAACTACGTTAAGTTACAGAACGTTACGTTGCATATAGTAACGTAACTAAACCCATACCGCTATACTGTCCATTGTCCATTAGTAAAATACCGCCACGACTTTTAACATTCAGTCAAATCACTGTCAGCCGTCTATTCATTTCCGTTACATCATTACGTTAATTTCGAACAAACTTGTTCGCGTCGTCAGGGTAACGTTTTTTTAAATCATTTCCATTCCTGTTTTGTATGCTGTTAAAGTCGAATCAGCATCATTTCATCGCCTAATTACCCAGGCTTCGTTTTTCTTTTTTTTTGAACAAGGCACAACACAATGTATAACCGTAACGCAATCGCCTTATGTTTCTTTGTCACTTTCACATCGGCTGGACATAATTTATGTCAAAATAAAGATTCCTACCCAACTGTGTCATAAAGGTTTACAGTATTTACCATTTGTTTTTCATATGCCCGTGACGGTCAAAAAAACTTGAAGGCGTTAGGATTACCTCAACGCTACACAAACGTCGTGTCATCTTAGCGTCATTTACTTCTAGTATTACTGTCGCATCGACTTCTTATTATTTTCTTTCACAGCTATCTCCAAGAACTTCGATAATACCCGCACAGAATATAATCATTCTGAATCTGAAGTACACTGTTCCCGCATTGAAT
This sequence comes from Melanostoma mellinum, assembly GCA_914767635.1. Taxonomy (NCBI): domain Eukaryota; kingdom Metazoa; phylum Arthropoda; class Insecta; order Diptera; family Syrphidae; genus Melanostoma; species Melanostoma mellinum. The sequence continues at coordinate 172,697,953 of OU612059.1, read as the reverse complement.
CAACAACAAGACTAAGCCCATCAATCGATAAAAATAAACCAACGCAATGTATCTATTTAGAGTGATCGATTGTCATATAACTCAAACATTTGTCAATCGTCACCATAAGAATTCTTCTGAAAACCCACATCATTCCCGGTCTCGAGACCAATTAAAAAACTTAAAAAATGCATCTGACAGCCTTCTAGACAAACACCATACGCTAACGTATCGTATATGGTTGAGTCGTAAAGTGAGTAAAGTGTCAATTAAAGGACTCTCAGTGAAAACCAAACGAGAGGGTGTCTCTAAAATTATCAAAACATTAAAATAGTTCACGCTGTTGATGTCGCCAGCATCAAAACAGCCGCCGACAACAATATTGACATCATCCGACGTCAGTGCATTACACTGCGTTCTTCACATCCCACTCACACTTACTTCAGGCGTATTATGTGTTAGTTGGCGTATGACGTATGGTGTGTGCTTGCAGTAATGACATGTCAATCAGCGCCACATATCCATTCAACTTTTAAGGTAGATGTTGTTTGTGTACTTAGTTCACTGAACCTCTGCACCATAGTTCCTGTCAAAACTGAATCAAGATGAAAGTAAAAATCCGTAACGCGCTCCTTGGAGTTGATTACCACAGCACAGAGTTTTTGTGATGGCAGGAAATCACCGAGTTTCAAAATAATCTCGATTTGAGTGAATGGCATTGGGTTTTATCCTTGCTTCAGGTGAATCTACACACTCTTATGAAAGAACATGCGAAACTCGCACTTTTTGTCATGCATTACAGTAACGATGCTAGATGCCGAATTTGGATGTGAAACATACGCAGCATAGCGCCATGGCCGAGCAGCCGTGGTGTTCTAATGCTAAAAACCCAGAAGAGTCTCATAAATTGCTATTCTGTCACTTTCGTTCTTTGATCTCGTTAACAAAGTGCAATTTCGTGTTGAAAGGTGGCCATTGCAGTCCCTGCAACACACACTGGCCAGCAACGAGGTAATTGAGAATTTTATGCATCGCGTGTGTGGGATGAACGTTTTATTTCTGGACTTTCGGGGATTATGAACGGCAACTTAATCGAATTTGAAATGTGTCGTCGTCACTAGGCGTTGCAGTAATGGTGTGCTTATGCTGTGTGGCCGTCCGACGTTGCGGTCGATCGTAATGTTTTGCGGTTTGAGGTATTTGTTGCCATTTCAAATCGCAAACAAGATCCCGGAAGCCATAGATTTTTGCATAAGTACCCAGGAAACGCGTTAAATTATGTCGGACTGTGAAGTGAGTTATGATTTGAGTTATGTGTGAGAAATCTTGTTGAAGGTGATTTATGCTAATTCGTTGGAATTATGCGGGTAGTTCATGTGGTGATTTGTGGTTACGTTAGTTATGATTTGAGAATATAGGGTGTGAACAAGATTTTCATATAACAAAAGTCGTTAAAGAAACAATTAAAGCCAACATTCAAGTTCGTTCTGAGGCTTGCATCAAAGATGAGCTGAAGACTGTTTTTTTGTCAGTTTGTAATTTTAACTCTCGTAAAATCTTTCTGAGCAAAGAAACTTAAAAGAGAGGCTGTTTTCTTCTCCAGAAGCATCACGTGTAAATGTAAGATAAACAAAATTGGACCAAGAACACCGCCTTGGTGCATCCTTACGGATTTTGTGTCTTACGTAACTCAGTGTCTCCTATAAACAATTTTTTAAGAATAACGATAACCTTTAAGCAGCCTTCGTTTTACGGATTCAGGTATATGTATCGCAGAAAATTGACTAGGGCCACGGATTTTTGTCATCCCAGCCCCTCATTTTTGAAGCCATTGCCACTGAGTAAAGTATCCTTTGTATCCATTGAGAATAAAGTGAATCTATTCAGATGTATCACTAGTTAGTAAAAGACGTTCAAAATTGAACATGGAACACTGACTTTTTGCGCTCTTGTCACTGTTTCCTTACGTGTCTTACGTTAATAAGTGCGTTTCATAAGAATTTCTAAGGATTGCGTTAACACCTTTAAGCAACCTTCATCTTAAGAGTCTAAGTAGGTAAAAAGTAAAGAATTTGCCAAGGAGCACGGTCTTGTCACTCATTTGTGAAGTCATTGCCGCTAAGAAAATTTTTACTTAGTATATCCTTGAGAATACAGTGAATCCTTTTAGGTAGGCCTCGTCTTATTCAAATGTTTCAAATGTAAGAAAAAGACGGAGATAATTAGACTTGGAAAACTGACTTTGTGCCCTCCAGTTAGCGTTACCTTAAGCCACTTACGCCAGCCAGTGTGGTTCATAAACATTTTTTTAGGGATTATGTTGGCATTTTGAAGCAGCTTACAACTAAACAGTACAGTCCATATGTATAGTGTTTACATAAAAAGCATGTCGAAGTCAAAAGCAGAAAATTCAACAAGGAGCACAGCTTTTTGGCACCCCAGCATTGTCATTCAGCAAAGTTTTATTAACCAATCTTTAGATTATAAAGTAAATCTTTTAAGGTTGGTTTTGTCTTTGACTTAGAACACACACTTGTGGACTTTCAAGTCACTGTTTCTTGAAGTAGTTTGGGTGTTTTAAGCAAAGAGGTATCTTTTATGCTTTTAGAAAAATTGTAATTCCTCAAGGCAGGAGTTTGCCTTGCGCGTCTATTTAAGTTGTGTCAAGGGCGTAGTTAAAATATGTAGAGAACTGGATAAAGAACAGTGTTGTGGCACTCGTCACTGGCTGTTTCCGTGGCAAGAAATGTGTTCTTTAGATAATCTCTAAGAACTTAGTCACGCGTAAGTTAAAAGCAATATTTTCGTCCGATCAGTTTAATGTCATTCATCCTCAAATGTATGGACAAGGTCATACACATCCGGGATAAGCAATAAGCTTCCCATCCACTATGCAAATCACAATACGCGTATCAACCAGGGAAATCAATGGAAACCGCGTTGAATGACCTAGTTACGAGGATCGGACATTCTATCGACATTTTCATCTTTCACTTCTCGACATAGACGTAGTGGCATTCAACTACACTTCCTTTGTGTCCACAGACCGTGCTCTAAAGCGCCACAACGTTCCACAAGTAATTCGCAATTGGATAAAGTCAATGCTAAACAGCAGAATTATCCACAGCTATATCGAAGAAGTGGAAATCTCAGCACTAACAACAAGAGCTTGCCTGCAAGATGAAGTCCTCTCACCACTCATCTGGTCAATAGTCGTAGACAGCCTACTAAGATTACTTGCGACCCAAGGCATTAATGAAGGGGCTTTGCAGATGATCTAGCAATTGTCAAGAAGACTTGATACAGCTAAACAAAGTACAAAGTTGGTGCTCAGATGAAGGTCTCTCTGTCAACCCCCTTAAGACAGTTATTCGCCCATTTACAAAAAGAAAAAACCTAAATCTTCTATTACCCCCCACTCTCTATGGGGAAACAATACCATTTTCAAAGGAATCAAAATACCTTGGGATCATCCTAGACAGCAAAATGTCATCGAACCCCCAACTAGAACCCATTTCCAGCAGAGCAACCAAGTCCCTATGGACTTGTCGAAGCATATGCGAGAAAAACTGGGGTCTAAAACCTGAAATGATGTACGATCTATATACGCTGGTAGTCAGACCAACAATAACGTACGCAGTTGTAGTATGGTGGACAAAAACAAAAGAAAAAAACGGCAATTCAAAAACTAGAAAAGATTCAAAGATTTGCAACAACATGTATTACTGGATGCATGCGTACAACAACAACATACGCTCTAAACGTCATTATAGGTATGCCTCCAATTCACCTCTTCATAAAAATGGAAGCAAGGCTGGCGACACACCGTCTTTTCCATCAAGGACACATAAAATCACATCCAAACCCGAAAGGACATCTGTCGATAACGGAAAGTCTAGAAAAACTTATTACCTTTAGTATGTGCTTAGGTGCTATTATTCCCATGTACAACTTCAAACTCAAGTTCTACATTGTCATCCCTCGCAGACTGGGAAAACAAAAAGCCTCATCCTTCAAGGCAAGATATGGTGTGGTATACGGACTGCTCAAAAATAGAAACTGGTACAAGCTGCACTTAAGGCGTTAAGCTCACCTCTCATAAGATCCAAACTGGTCCAAGAGACAGTCATGTCACTCTCTGAACTAGCAAGGAAAAACACTGTAATCCTCCACAAAGGCTATGATGGCAACGAAAAGGCAGACATCTTAGCTAAAGACGGCGCATCTAAACCATTCGTCGGACCTGAACCCTTCTGCGGAGTAAATGAAAGCACCTTCAAAAACATTGTCAGTAAAATCTTCCTGGAAGAATCAAATAAAGCTTGGCGTAACTCATCTGGCCAAACCTGTTCAAAAATCTTTTTGCTAAAACATACTGAAAAAACATCAAAATTCCTACTGAACCTCAATAGGAAAACCCTAAAAATTTGCACAGGACTAGTAACCGACAACTGTTCTTTAAAAGAACACTTCACCAAATGAGGCTGGTAGCGGAACCCATCTATAGATTATGCATAGAAAATAAAGAAACATCTCTGCACATTATTACAGAATGTCTAGCAATTTTCCGCCTCAGAAAGCAAATATGTATTTGACTATGAGATCATACCCCTAGATAAACTCAAACTCATTCACCCACAGAAGATTGCTAGAACTTCTGGTTCAGTTCAGGAGCAGGAGAACTGCCCTGAAACCTCACATGGGCTGGCACAATAGGAATCATTCAGACACCACAGTGCCCAGAGCTGAGCAAGCTCTACCCGTTGACATAATCTAATCTAATCTAATCTAATCTAAGTTAAAAGCAAAAACATGGACTTAGATTACTGCAGAGTTTTCTTAAACTCATTTTTGTTTATTCTGCAGATTGTTCTTTAAATAACGTGTACCTTTGAAAACAGGCCTTGTCAAGTTCAGATGTATTACAATAATGAGTAAAAGGTAGAAAGTAGGGCCAAGGACACTGCATTGTGGCACCCCAAAAACTACTTTATTCTTTGAAAACACGTCCGCTTCTTACCCAAAATACTGTTTCCTTTACCTCTGAAGAGTTACGTAAGTATTGTAAAGTAGACCTCGTTTGAAGACGTTATCTATGTGCCAAGTTAATAAAATTTAAAAAATTTTATATAGAAGCACTGTCTTCAGGCACCCTTTTCCATCATTTAGTGCCTTAATCGAAATATCTATAGTCTATTCGCTAGACATTCTATAAGAATGGCGTAAATTGAATCAAATTCATTTCCTGGCAGGTATTCCAAATCTCTTGTTCATACAATCACTGTGGGCGTGCGTGCATTCAATGCCTTTTGTACAACATGACAATATAGGTTACGCCATTTGAGTACTGAAACCCTATACTCCACAACACATAAAAAAATCAAAAAAAATCAATCCGATTGACCTCTTTTCCAAAGACGGATGGATTTACTGCACATTAAGCCCACATCATTCGCTCTGTTTCCATTTTATTTAGATTTTATTACTCGTCCGCATTCGGTGAGAAGAGGATTACAAAACCACTCCCTCACATAAAAATCAATCTTCTTGCAAATTAAAATTCCCCAAACGTTTAATGGGTCAAATTGCCTGATGGGCGCAATCAAGAAAACCAATGCCGTGGTTTATAGCATCTGCTACTTCATCCACAATCGGCAATCGCCACCACAGTCTACAGACACCGCCGCCGCCAACAGAATTCGTGATTCACATCCTTCCTCTGGAGCGGCACACAAAGCAGTTGAAGGCGAACTCAACTGCGAGCAACGAACATCGCATGTTTAATGTTAACCTTTTCATCTCACATAAGCAGTCAAGATGGATTGCATTGTAATACAAGGAACACTTTCCTTTGCCAAACCCACATCCAACCATGACCCCGGATAATAAAGTTGTCAAGCGAATAATTGTAGGCGTCCGAGGAGTGCGACCCGACATCAACATATGAATACAAAATGCCCAGTGTATGCGATAGTCTTAGGAGGGTCCCAGAAATGTTTTATTTGCTTATTATCGCTCATAAATTTCCTTTGCAAGAAACACTCACTCTCGTACATATTCATATCATGTAGATAGAATACACGCACTGACCAGGGAGATAAAGTGCTTCCGAGTGATAAGGAGAACCTATACACTATACGGCATCGGGCGGCCAGGGCCACACACATTTGGTGCAGTGGCTAAAGCGGAAGCCTGCCAGAGTATGATTCATTGATGGTTACATTGTACACATGACCATCTGAGTCTGTATGCGTTTGGTTTTAATGGGCCTATTGTGTGCTTAGCCTTAGGCTGTAACTCAATGGGGACTTTGCTTGCAATATTACTATAAGGGATTGAGCTCCCCTCTGACGTTTACATTGTCGGCAACTTTAAAATTGCCAGTTGCGTGCGGTTGTCATTGGGACACATATGGAACCAATGTCAGGGGTGAAATTATTTTTTTTTTTCAGCCATGTGGCTATTGGCATAGACATGGGGGAGCTATAAATCGATGAGTGAATGGAATGGTGCAATGAACTGTGGGTGTCATTCGTTTTGCAAGGAATAACATTTTTAAATTGTTTCACAATAACCAGTAGGGGTTCAAATTTAGGCTTTGCCAGAATTTCGCGGTAGTAAAAAGGATTCGTCATAGTTTCACATGGAATTGGTACGAATAAATTGGTACGTGTGCATTGATGATCTGTATACGAAAATAAATTGGACAAAAAATAAGAATATGGACTGCCGTCATTGAACTCTTAACACAACAACCAACCTCTTTTTTTTTGTTTAATATTCACGCCCTTACAAAACCCAATTATCATTTTATATTAAGAGGGACAGAACGGCTGTTGTGTTGGCCAGTCAATCTTCATATTCGTTTGTGTAAGCAAAATATTATAAGTTTTAATGGAATAAATACGCTATCTCCAAAACATAATGAATTAACAAAAGAGTGCCTCAAGGCTATTGCTTAGGACCGTAACTTTTTATCACGTTTAATTATTTGATGTGGCAAAGTTAAAGGGCGACGATACAATGTGACGAGATTGGACCCTATGAATTTTATTTAATATTTGAAGCAGCGTAGAAAAAAGTGGGATACTTTTATAGTTGAAGTACTCTTGGTAGAAACAGAATGATTTCAAGGACTTAGAGTATAATTTAAGTCGGAATCAGTAGTAAGCGCTTCACCACGAGGAAGTGAGGGTAACTGGACATGGACAGTTACAACAGATGCATGAAGCTGAAAGGAAAGAATTAACGTGTACCTACACAGATTTTCACTTGAAGAGCACTTGAAAAACTGCATTGAGTTACCATATAAACACTTTGAGTAGACTTTTAGAATTGTTCCTTCTTTATGAATTGAGAAAACAGATTGAAGAAGGTAATTTATTTATGTACTTAGGACAATAAGAACGCAAGACGAGCAGAATAAGCTGCAACAACTCACTCAAATTACAAAGGATCTGTTGGGCTCCCATGGATAGAGGAAAGCAAATGGGTAAATGTGGTATGTCTGCCTGTTAACTGGGAGGTTCGTGGCTTCCCAACGGAAGCAAAAATGTTTCTTCAAGGGTAGCGCCTTTCGCGGCGAAAGGAAGTCCTGCGATAGTAGACTCATTGCCATGAACAGCGCTTTCTCGGTTAGCCGTTCGGAATTGGCAGAGTATTGTAGGTCCCCTCCATTCATGTGGTTGTTAAAAATGCGCTAGGCCCCAAGGCTCCTCGCTCTTTTGAACCACCCTGACTAGTGATTATTGGTGACTTAATTATTATCGTTGAGAGGAGGATCACTGAACCATTTAAAGCATTGGATGATTTTTAGGATGTTGTTCAGTATAACGTTTGAGATGCCACCCTGTTTATCGAAGAAGTATTCTCCGAAGGCTGTTTTTTGGTGCCGGTTAAGCTTGGGCAGTAGCAGAAAGAATGTTTCTTCGTTCTTGCGTCCTCTACGTAAGACGAAAATGCTTATACCCACTCTCATCATGTTGGTACTCAATGAGTTCTAAATATGAATGGTTTTTATTCAACCTATCTGATAAAATTCTTATATTGGAAAATAGGTATTTTGTATGTTAATTTCCAAACATCCCAGGACAGTACTTAAGGTGAAAACAGAACAACGCTCTGGTCCTGATCCTAACTGGTCTTTTAAAACTTAGATCATGTCCAGTTTCGCACCCCCTTCTAAAATTCCAAACCGTGCTTAATTATCATTTCCAAATTATCCTTCAAACCTGTGCCCGGTCGTAGACGCAACCAAAACACAAACCCAAGACTTATCATAAACCCCAACTATAGCCCCTTTCTATGCCAAGACTGTCTTAGCTTAAATAAAGAAAACATCTAAAATGCGCAACCCAAACGTAAAATAGCCATGATCTATCTAGGCTTCAGTGATTAGTTTCTTCTAATTCAACTTCCAAAGCTCACACGACCTCTCTACCCCCTAATCAAACCCTCTCAACATCCTCTTCTAGAAAGGAATATACCATTCCCGTACTTCGATTTGACATCTGGAGCAAGATACCGTGAGAATGTCAACTAACGGAGCGAGTTGAGGCCTGCGAAAATGAAGAAGAAATTCTTTTCCCTTCTTGGAAATGTTTTTCCATAGATTCCTGGAAACCCGGCAAGATTCTAAAAATTACGATCCCCCAGTGGCAGTTGTTAGATTCAGTTCTCTTTGCTGTAGTGACCAGAGTACAGAGGTTTTGATTTCGCTGGATTTGATTGATGGCCCAATATTGGCCAGTTGATCCACCATTTTATTACCAGTTATGTCACTGTGTCCCGGTTAAGATACGGTGTTAGTTGCGGTGAGAAGTCTTAAATTACCGCGCGCCGTTCTATATAACTATGAACTTTGTGACTATGGATGAAACAGCTTTTAGAGCTTCTATGAAAAAGTCGGTATTTTTGTTGATTGATTCGTGCGTAGTGACATTCTCTCTTGCTTCACACACTGCAAATACTTCTGCTTCCCTTATTCTTTTCTGAATACTCGTTACATAATGAGACAGTATCACAACAAATGAATTTGGATGTAAAAAAGCTTGAGTGCTAAGGGCACCACTTGATACGGCAAACAATTTTGAAAAGCGCAATCATAAAGTATCATTACTTGGTCTTCTAGATCTTAGGTAAGGTTAGGTTAGATGCGGCTGCCAGTATACGGAAACCAACACACTTAGATCACAGAGGGTCCATTGTGATACCACTTATACCAGAAGTTTCTTCATCCCCTTAGGGGATTAGAGAGTTAAAGCTTCCTCTAATCCAACCTGAACTAAAGAGTTAATCGCAGGTTAGTCAATCCATCCAAAACTTCGTATGAAAAGTGTTTGCTGGTGTTTGCTCATAAAAGTATTCACCTAGGTGAGTTTTTCGTCTTTTAACGACCGCAGGTAATTTTTTCCTGTTGAAGGTTTTAAAAATACATGCAGGGCATGATCAAATGAGATTTTGACTGTCTGTTCCACCTCCTCGTCCATGCAGCTACTACAGAAGTCGTTTTAGTATACACCAAGTCTTTCGGCGTGTCTACCTGTTAGGCAGTGTCCTGTTAGGGTACACCTATGGTGGAGGTGAACTTTTTAAGTCTTCACGTGGCCAAATAACGCACATATTACTCTGCATCCACCTAGTGATCGCATTTCCCAGAAGTGTCTTGCTTAAGCCATAGTTTGCATTTAGAAGAGAAGGAGTAGTTTCTTTTTTGCCGAGTTCTTCTGCAGTTGCCTGGTATGTCTCTGTGAGTCTGTGATCCGGTTCCCTTGAGAGGTGAATGTTGAACTGTTTACAATTTCCTTTAAATTAGTTTTCCAGATTAGTTCTTTATCAAAAATTACACCTAGATACTAAGCCTGATTTGTTAAGGTGAGAGTCACACATGGTGTAGAGTTTAGACTCAGCTGATACTTTAAACAGTCTGAAACTTATCTGCATACCTCGGCAGTATTGCAAACATTTTAAAACCATTTTGATGTCTTAGAGTGCAATAAAGCCAACCTGACCCTGTGAGCTGTGAGCACAACGTGAGAAGTTTGGAGTACTTGTTTACACATCTAATCGAGAAGTTTGAGTGCCCAATTTACACTATTGTCTTGATATCTTAGGCTTGAGTGTGCACTTGAAAGACCTATTGGGAGAGTTTGAATGAAAACCACGGGAAGGTATTACTAATATCGTACCTAATAGCCAATAACTTAAAAGCTTTCAAATGCCAAGATTGCAGAACACTCTGACAACTCTGAATACGAACATCACAATTAAACAGTTGAAATAAGTTGATAATGATTGAGCTTGTTGAAGTATTCTATTTCTGAGTGCTAACAAACTTCAGCACTTACTCGAAGCATCAGAAGCTAATTAGAGTACCTGACAATACTTAAGACTTACTCCACATTTCAATAGAAAGTGATTACTTTGAGCGTAACGTTTAGTGGTGGTTTGAAAACTGAAATTGGCATTTGAGAATTTTAAGGCCCACAAGGGGGAAAGTCAGAGAAAAAAATATTCAAATGGAAGACCAGTTGTCATAATGTACATACATATGTTGTACAAAACTATTTTCAACATTCAAACTCCCATTCTGATAACTTTTAACACTTTTCAATCTTGTCCACAAAGAGTTTTCAAAAAACCTTTTAACGGTCTATCTTCTGCTTTCCATACACGCTGCCATGACTTCATACAGAAATCTCAATACCCAATGCCCCAGATAAAACGTTGGTGCCAGGATATGAGTTACATCACCGACCAGCGACCACCCTATCGTCACGTCAACTTGAAATCAAAGACCAAGTTCAAACAAAGCTGACATCAATCACTTAGATTTATTGGAACCTTTTGATATGCCCATCTCGTTACACATGCTTGCAGTGCAATGATTCATTGCCTTGTAAATAACAACCTCGTTCAGCATAATCGATTACCCAGAACCGACATATTTACAGTCCAGTGATATCTTCAGCTTTGACCACCTGAACAACAACAGCATAACTTTCCCAACTTGGTTGGTAAAGATAAAAAAAATGTAGAAAAACACAACTTTTGAGACTCTCAGATGTGATTAAATTCAAATTGCTTGGCTCTATAACTACTAATCCAATTTACCAACTCCACCTGAGCACTTAATTTCTGGATCAATTCCAAAAACTCAATCAACCGAATCAAATCAGTGCACAATGCTGCTGCTGCTACTGCTGCTGATCAAAACACTGACACACAAACACATACATAGTATACCAGCTAGCGGCTTTGGCACTAATCATTAGTCCGGAATAATTGGTAACGAAGAGAATACGATTTTCCGGCCGACCACACCTCAAGCTTCCGAACAGGCCCAGCATATCGGTATCGGGAAAAGAGAGAAGCAATTTTGTCGAATAACCGAACAACATCTACTTTCAATTCATTGTCGAGACTACCGTTATCAATAAATAACTTCTTGAACCACCCAAGAGCCTACCTCCCAAAGAGGCAATTCATACAGACTCACAGATTGTATAGGCAAAAAACTCCATACCCCCTCCCCCAACAAAAACTTCTTACGGACCATTGTTCAATTATTGTTTGTCGCAAAAACCCATTTGAATATCAATTAAAGTACCGCACACAGGACATACTCATTTTAAAATTCGAATGGTGGCGTTGTTGGCGTGGTGTGGAGTGGCGGGTGTGCTGATGTTGGTACCTGGTGCCGGTGAAGTGGCTATGGCCAAAGGGGGAAGGAACAATGTTTTGATTTTGTTCACCGCCGCCGCCATTGATGAAAGAGGACACAACCAACACACAGAGGTCCATTTCAAGAGACACAATTTAAGAAACTAAACCAGATTATGGGTCGTACAGGAATACTCATACCGGTCGTTTCGTAGTGTTTCGCAAATAGAAGGGGGAAGGTATTTGCCAATGCACGGAGCACTTTTCTCGAATCGTTATTATTGGGAAACTAAGCAATCACTGCTAGGGTGAAGTATTGGCAATCTTATATAAGAGGCTAATGCTGATTGCATACCAGAAAAGCTGTTGCCAGCCTCACAGGAAGAGATCCTTTAACAAATTTGGGGATACTACATGATAGCTGCAAGTGTAGGTACATCAAATCAGCTCTTTTCTTTGATCCCAAGCACAAAAAAGTGCACCAAGAAGAAGAACTTCATGTCATACTCAGTACAAGGCACAGTTAAATATATTTTGAGAATGCACTCGCCGCTGCATTAAGGTTCGTTGTGTCTATTCAATGTGTTTACACCCAGATTCAGTTAATTCGTCCAGTTTGGGGCAGTCTGGGGTAGTGTATGTGCAAAGAATGAAATGATCTATAACACCATACAAACCAAATGCGAAGCACTTTGTACACCTTTTATACTTCATACGCGATTCACTCAATTTCGGGTAGATTCGTGTACACGAATCAGATGAAGCACACAAGCAATGGGACTAGTATTTTGTGAGTCTTTCGTGTGATTCAATAAAGGTACATGCCGATTTCGTGTAGTTTCACGCAGTCCAGGAGGCGGTGTGCTCAATAGAATCTTTACCGTTTTAAGCCTGAAATTTCCACCAACTTTTCGAAAATAAAACTTTCAGAGAACTATTGCCAACTGGTAACTATCTCATGATTTGCTAGTCTTTGCGCAACTCGCATGATTCGTGTTCACGAAACTACACGAAAGTTGTTTTGCTAACGCTAAGTCACCCAATCAACAACTGATAGCCACCTGTTATCTTCAATTTATTACAGTACTATCATCAATTTGTTGAAGGATTCATATTCGCTCACTGCAACTCTGTCACCCTAGTGTGCCATACATTCATGACAACACTAAGAACAAGAAACTCTGATGTATAAACAGAGATTTTTCTTCAAAAATTATTGCAGTAAACCAATACTTTCCCCTTCTTGCCAGAAGCACGAACAAAATCAATACAAGAAAAAAAAATGCCGACGCTCATTTACATTTACGGTATCTGGACTTGGACTACCAATTCGGGATCAGGCCACCCACAAATCCAAGTCCAGTTGTCTCCCAGTTGTATATCAGTTCAATTTTTTTTTTTTGCAAATTTACATGCGCACTTTCAATGTATTCCAAGAACGTGCAAGCAAAACTTATCTTCTCTCCAGTCTGAGAGTTGTGCATTCCAAATGCACGACGCGAATTGTGTACTTTACTGTATATCTCCGGATACAAAAGGTATCTGGATGTCATATTAATGACTTTTTACGGACTACTGTGGAATGTATTTGTGTGACGTTGTCACCATCATACAACGACGACGGATGGCGGCATGACGCGACAGCAGGAAAAAAACGATGAGGCGAAGCTCTAATGTACTCTGGGCACGTGAATTGACTTCCTTTTTTAATGTGCAAACAAATTGTGCTATTTCCACGTAGTCCAACATGAAGCCAGGCGCAATGTGGAAGTTGCGCCTTGAGGCCAGTTGAAGTGCCGCCACTGTTTTCATTTTTTTTTTGTTTTAAGGTGAGGTGAGTAATACACCTTCAAGTGGGGCTGTTTAGTGATTAAAACAATTTTTATTTTTGCTTGCGTTGTTTACTTTTGGGATCCATCAATGAAGACACAGTGAAGGGTGTGCGCCTATTGTTGTCAATAATGGCGAGTTTATGTGGACGTTTTGTTAAACAGAAGGTGCAAGTACGAAACGCCGGTAATGTCAATCATGAACTTAGTTTAGCTGTCACCGTATATTGAATGTGAAACAGTGGTAGGTGTGAGTTTGTTGCGGAAAAAGTAGCCAATCGATGGGGGATACTCAAGTGGAAAGCTTAAGGTTTTAAAAAAAGAAGCACCGCAGGAGAATGCGGTGTCGAGTTTCGTTACTGACCTCTGAACTAGTAAAGGAATGGTTGAAAGCTATTTTAGGAAAATTTCACCTAGTGTCAGCGATAACTCAGTACACATATTTTGAGATATGACGAGTGAAACAACTAAGAACTATACGAAAAAAATTTCTTGTGGGAAAAAGCCTCGAGCTTCAAACTTTTAACTTTTATCCTGCAAACCCATACCTACTCTTCAAATTCATATGTAGATTCCTTCGTTCTAATCTTCCCTTCCCTAATCTGCCAAAAAGGATATTTTTTTTCGCTTTAATTCACAATAAATACCGACAAAAAATTTGAACCAATCTTGGTTATAACGCTTTTAGACTGGACTTTTAATGACAAAATTCAAATGACTGAGAACTAATAGTGCAGTCAATGAAGCGAAAAATAGGGCCTTACCTCCGAATTTTTTTACTGTGAACCGATTTGCATGAAATTTTGGAATTAGGCTCATCTTACCCTTAACTTCAAAAGTGAAAATGATTTGAACACCGCCACCACCCTGGGGGTGTTTGCCACGCCTTCTCGGGGGTGATTTTTTTTTTCTTTAAAATTACCTCGGATATCGGATATAGAAGGCCTAATTTTAAGCAAAAAATCAAATACAAAGTTTTTCATTAGGTCCAATACTTTTCGAGTTATTGGCAATTGAAAATCCACAATTTTTTTGTCGTTTTTCATCTATTTATTGCAAATGTCTCCAAAACTATATGTTTTATCGATAATCTTATAAAGATCAAAATTGTAGCAGGTAAAACAATAAACAATTTGGTTTTTTATAAAGTATTCTAAAAACAATATTAAGCTAGATATAAAAGATCAAAGCCATTTTTTATTTTGTCTGAAATTTAATCGTTGTGGTCAATGCCATTTAGCGGCGAGCAGATGCATTCTATGCATTCTAATATGAGAGAATGTTTTTTAGTGCTTGAAATAACCTTTAAAATGAGCACTATTAAAAGTCTTTTGCACGTAAAATAAGTGAGCTGTATAAGGGGAGCATTTAATGTTTTTTAATATCTCTTGGATTTCCATATTTTAACTCGAAATTTCGTGACAATTTACGTGAATATATGTATAAGATTACAGAACATTTGGAGCTATAGTTTTTTTACGCCTTCAAAAAATCACCTCCATTTGAGCTCGAAAAACTAGCCGAGCCCCTTTAAGGAAAAACAAATCGGGATAGATGAGACCGGTCCCATTTTCCTCGCTTCTACTTTTGAACTCATAAATTTTTTTTCTGACAGTAAGGACAATTTTCTATAAGAAAAGCTTAAAAAAGTATAAACCTTAGTAAACCGAACCAAATGATCTCAAGCCAAACTCGCATCAGTCGTTGAAGCTGTGCGTGAGAATAAAATATTAAAACAGCTGCATCAAAGCATTTTTGGACTTCCTTCACTATTTTAAGAAAACCTCTCAAAAGTCCAGACCCTAAAATACCCAGATTGGGATCCGTGTCCTGTCAAAGAGAGCAAAGAGAAGAAAAAATCGTTCTCCCTTTTAAAAAAGTTTCAGACACACGGGTTCGTTCAGGAAGGAGGTTTGTCATATGGCTTTTACATAAGCTGAAAGGTGCGGGACAAGGGCATCAACTCACATTGCAAGATAAATCGGATGGACTCGAAGACTTTTGTGAAAACACTTGAGTGGGCTTTTTCTTTAACGCCATATTTGCTAAAATTGTACAAAACTCAAACGTCAGCACCAGAGGAATAATCCTTCAAAAGTCAGTAAAACTACTCGCTTACGCAGACGACATTGACGTAATGCAGAAAAAGAAGAAAGCGGCAAAAATGGGTGTGATGGTTAATGAGGGTAAAACGAAGTAGTTATATGTTGTCATCAAACAAGGACACAGAACATCGACGAACTGGACAAAACGTCAAAATAGACAGACATAACTTCGAGGTAGTACAGGACTTCGTCTACCTAGGATCCGCTGTAGACACGGACAACAACATCAGTGCGGAGATCAAACGGAGAATTACTCTTGCCAACCGTTGCTTCTTTGGGTTAAGAAGGCAATTGAGAAACAAAACCCTCCCTAGAAAAACCAAGGTGACCTTGTATAAGACCTTGATCATGCCAGTTCTGCTTTACGGCGCGGAAGCATGGACCGTATCGAAAGCGAGTGAGGAAACCCTTGGTCGTTTCGTAAGAAAAATAATTCGAACGATCTTTGGTACCATATGCGAAGACAATGTGTGGAGAAGAAGACACAATAAGGAGCTGTATGAGCTGTATCGCGGCATTGGCATAGTTAGAAGAGTACGCATCGCGAGACCACGATGGCTGCGTCATGTAGAGCGGATGGATCCAAACGTTGCGGTTCGACGGATTTTCGAAAGCAGATTGCAGGGAAATCAAAGAAGGGCTTCCCCTTCTCGTCACCTCGTCTTAGGTGTCGCAATCAAGTGGAAGAAGATCTCAACCGACTAAGAGTGCAAAGCTTTATTTGGCTTATACAGAAATCACTTTCTTAAGTACTAAATACTATTTACAATAAATATTATTAAATTAAAGTTAATATAATTGAGAAGCCAAGGGAAATTTAATTAGGAAGCTGAAAGTGATTAGAGGACAATTTTTTTCTAAGAGATGGTAAGTTTATGTTAAATCAAGGATATCTTGTGCTCCACTGGCTTAGCGCAACATTCGAGTAAAGGGGTTAAAATGGCCATAGTGCGGTGAGTGGGAAGGTTGTAAAAGGGATGGACCGTAGACTACAAGGATTGGTATTAAGGTAAACATTTCCAAGGAATGCGGGAGATTCAATTACACCAGTAAATTTTTGGTGTACAAAAAAAAATGTCAGCAATTGCACGACGTTTGGCGAGGCTGTGTGACTGAATTAGTTGTTAACGATCTTCGTATGGAGGTAGGATTAGAGGGTTTGACCACTGTAGATGGCGTAAGGCGAGGCGAAGGGGCCTACGTTGAACGGCTTCAATTCTATGTGACTGAGTGATTTGATAGGGAGACCAAACCTGAGATGCGTACTCGAGGATAGGTCTGACAAAAGTTATGTATAGTGATTTGGTTACATAAGGATTGGAAAATTCTGTAGACCACCGTTTTATGAAACCAAGAGAAGAAAACGCCTTAGCGATAATTTGGTCTATATGTAAACGAAAGTTGAGCTCCTTATCACAATAAACTCCAAGGTTTCGAATAAAAAAAAAACAACTGGAACGGGTACCCCACAAAAGTCATAAGTCCGAGGGAGAGTAGGTATTCGTTTTCGTGAAAAAGTAATGAATTGACATTTGCTCACATTAAGATCAAGCAGATTCTTATGTGTCGGTGTTCTAAATAGGATTTCACCCACTGGATAAAATGCGGGGGAAATCCAAAAGCACCTAACTTCAGATAAATTATATGGTGTGAGATATTTTCGAATACTTTCGAGAAGTCCGTAGTGATTACGTCAATCCGTAGACATGTTCAAGAGCACAGAGCGTAGTAGAAACAAATTGGGTTAAGTTTGTCGTGGTAGATCTTCCCTTTAGAAAACCATGCTGCATTGGAGAAACAATAGACTTACAATGAAAGTATAACGAGTCATATACAATGCTTTCAAAAAACTTAGGAATAGAGGAAAGTTTAGCAATAGGACGGAAGTTGGAGCCTGCCTTTCTTATGAATTGGAAATATGAACGAATTTTTCCATAATGTTGGAAAAACTGCTTGCAAGAGTGTGAGTTAAAATAAGGCTGTTAGCGGTTAACAAAGTACGTTTTTACATTTTTTAGGGAAATACCGTCAGGACCAGGAGAAAAGTCATCTTTGAGGGCATTGATTTTATCATACACATTATCGAGACTAACACCAATAGAAACAACAGAGCTTTGAGGACAATTTTCAAGATAACTGAAGTATTCAAGGTCAGGTAGAACTGTATTAAGGTTATATGATTGACTAAAGAAATTCGCAAATAGGTTGGTGAGTGTTTGAGGATCTGAAGAGGAAGCGTCAAGATGGTTGGAAGAGAAAGGAAGCCGATCCGATTTTCTCTTAACGTTAATAAATTGATAGAAACGTTTAGGGTCATAGATAAGACAAGTCTGCATTTTATCAAGATAATTGTGGTAAAGAGTTTCGGATAAGGATGAAAAGTTGGAGAAAGCTTGTTGATAATTTATGAAATCAAAAGCTGGAAAGAGCTCGAGTAAGAACTGTAATGCCCACCTAAGTAAATCATTATCATAAGACAATTTTGGTTTCATGATTTGTGAACGTTTTTCAAAAACACATGCAATAAATGAGGAAAAAAGTATCGAAAGACGTAGAGTGCTAAATTCATTTTTTTTTTCAACTATTTTTATAATTTTTCCTTTTTTTATTTTTGAGGGGGAAAAAAGTAGGTAAGTGAATTATTTTACTGTTCCCATTTGTTTTCAAATGAAATATAAATCTTCTTAATTTTTCAAGGAAAAAAAGAAAATGGTGCCACATCCCCGACTTTACCCTAACTTGAAAATAAAGATAATGACCTTTCTGTGGTTTATATGGCGTAATGGTTGACACGTCTGCGTAGAAGGTTCGAATCCGAGAAAAATGCTTACATTTTTTTTTACGAGCATTGCCTTTTGCGAGGCATTGACAAGTCCTCCGAGAGCAGTTACTCTGCTATCGAAGGCACTCACTAGGAATCAGAAAAAAATGTATGTCCCTGAAATGCGCCAGGCCTCCAGGCTCCCCGAACTTTGCTGTGGTATCCGATTCCTATTAATGGGCCTACGCCTTACAGCCCAAACAACACATTTCGGAACAAGAATGCACGTGTGAGGGATAAAATTATCAAATACAAAAAAAATCCAATTCGAAAAAGCATTTTTTGTCTAAATTTATCACCTCCCCATCACCCAGTCCCAAACCTCTTTCCAACTCACCCAGACCTTGAATGAAAAACATAAACAAAAACACAACTCGCGCACCGTGCGAACTATTTCACAATCCACTGTAGGCAGTATGCAATCAACAATCCTCCAAGCTAAATGCAGAAAACTATTTAAACATTCTAAACACGAATGTCACGCGACGATACTCCCCTACAGTGCCAGCCCTGCCTGAATGCATTTTCATTCTCCGCGCAGAGTGTCACTGACAGCGATTTACTTGCTAATACTACTTTGCTTTTGTGTTTGACTATTTTTTGATTATATTCCCTGCCATGTAATCCGCCTGTTAGAACAAAAGAAGAGAACTCAAATGCACTATGGAATTTCTATCTAACAAAATCCAACAACAACAACTTGAAACGACAACCACAAATGTTAATGAGAAGAGATAGGTAGTTGTCAGTTGGTTGCTCATTTGTGCGCACTTACTTATTCTGTTGGCAATAAGCAGGCGTCTAAGCGCTTTAAGCGGTTTATGCAGACACAACGACACCCCCACATCCAACACCACGTCGTCATCGTCGTTCGAATATAGCGCCAAAGAGGTTCCGCCGAACTTCCGTTCTAAGAAGTTAAAGACAGTTCCTTAACCTCACTTACTCACTGTTGCGGCTTGCCAAGGCACAAGGCAGACACTTTTAATCTGGCGTTTTGTATACTTTCTTTCTTTTCCATAACGAATGCCATGCCAGAAGCTATTCCGGAGGAAAAAATGTTTTATTGCAATTTCCTCACCTCACTATAACTACACAATTCCCCACACTGTGCTGTTAGTGTGGTGGGGCTTTATTGCGACAATAAAATTTACTCCATTTATGTCTATGTCTCCTCTTCCTTAGCCTGCCTACTCGTCCTCCCTTAGTAAACTGGGGTCATAAATGTCACACAAAAATATTACCAATTGAATCTGGGCTGTTTGTCGATCACGAAGCCGCTACTGTACCTAAGTGTTTACAATATACCCCCATTGAGTAGTAATAAACCATCGAAGGCCTGGGCGGCAATCCTCTAAAACCCCAGTTTGCCGTATATACGAGTACAGATAAAGATGAAGATACAGATAAGAGAGCGGACTCAACGACATGGAAGGATAGAAAACTATCTCATCAATGACATGCAACAACAATAAAAACGAAACCAGTAATTAATATGTTTCCATGGCATAAGAGACGAAGACGAAGGATATTGGAGGAGGCCGAGGCTGAAGTCGCCAGGCAGACTACTTCGAATCGGGTTCATGCCCTGGAATAGAGAGTTATGCGCGAAGAAGCCTCCTCGTCTGTACATCTGTGTTTCATGCAGTATCTATCCATTCAAAGGCTATAATTAGTCGGCATTATGTTCCGACATTGTAGTGTTTTGTATAGTGATGCAGAGTTGGGGATGTGGTGTTCCTCTTCTTCAGAGATAACCAAAATGGGCCTTTTTGGTTGGGGAGAAGTGGAATTAGTGGTGATATTTCTCTCTTTAGCTTTAAAGAGATGACAATCTAAAGAATTTTCACACATATCCCTTGACATGGGTTGCTTTTTGTGAGTGTTGACGACCAACAAGCAACACAACACACGAGCGAGCATGACATCCCAACAAATCCCATTTGGGGATGAGACAGTTTTTGTGTCGTCGATTGACATAAACTGTGTGTAGCTGAGCATATAATAACCACATTATAACAAATTCGAATAGTTTGTGTAAGAATTTGTAAAGAGCTTTAGTTTTTGGAAGCCGGATTTGTTTTAAGATAATTCCTGGGTATCGAGATGACAATACGAGTATCGTGAACATCTACATCGTGTGAATACGAGGGGGGGTTAGATTGGGGGATTGTGTGTAATAAATAGAAACCACACAAACTTAATTTGCGTTGTTTGATGCTTGTCCTGGGTAATTTGGAATTTAATTGGGAGGTTTCGGATTAATTGGGGATTATCTGAGTTCCTACCAATGTTGGAGTTTGTCTAATCAATGTTTTATATGAGTGTATTTTATTGCAATGGAAATAATTACTTAAGATGGTGGGGCGTTCAAGTGGAACACAGGCTTCGTTTATCTTTGATGTAAAACTTTTGGAAACACCATCACACACAAACAATGAGATTAGGAAATTATTTCTGTTAATTAAAACAAGACGAATTGAAGATGAGACGCAATGGCGCTGAACACGAGGAAATTTGTCACAAGTCTTAAGACAGTCTGAGTAATGATGGGGAATTTAAAGCAATTGATTCTTGTCGGGAGTTGTTCATTCAGAAACTCGGAGTGGGACTTCTTTGGCGGTGTCGATGATACGAAATAAAGCACGCCTGACTGAGGGAAGAGGCAAGAAAAGGATATTTCAGAAGAAGTAAAACTAAAAACTTAAAAAATGGTGTTAGGTGTCAACAACACAGCTCTACGTAAGGGTTGTGATTCATAGGTATCGAGAACAGTTCTTATCAAAACTGAGAAGCAAGTCAATGGAAGAGCGAGAATGAGGGCTTCTGGGTGACCGTTTACTGCGTGAACAAGCCGATGACAAGGAAGAAATGAAAATAGTTTATTTTTTGTTCCCGATCATGTGATGCATGTCCCTTTTTAATGGACAATGTAATACCTTGAAGCACCATGAAAATAACAATGCGGTAGTAAGCTTATCCGTATGAATGACTTGATTGTTGCAGCGTCGGAAGTATTCACGAATTTATGCTCCTAGCAAGATCATGCGTTTGTCGAACTAATCTAGCGGTAACATCAATATGACCAACGTGACATGGTTCGTTCAATGCTAAACAAGGTGTTAAAATAGAGATGGTGGGGTGAATTAGGTCCCTAAGGGTCACTTGCAGCTCTTATATTCACAAAGCGGCTTATTGAATTGGAAATATGATTCCGGGTCTTTTTGTCAAGTAGTAGAGGCAGTGAAAAGTTATTTTATCAAATTGAACAACTAAGAAATCCGGTACCTCTAGTAGGGGTTGATGCATAGGGGTAACTTCTTTAGTATCTATCATAGAAAAAAGGAAATGGACGATAGGTACACGGAATGTTTTTTTAAGATCCGACATAAGCACGGACAGACTGTATAAAAGACAAAAAAAAAAAAACCTTATGGAAGTGGGTCAATCTTCCTCCGTTAAGGCGGGAGTGGAACTCTAAAAAAAATTTATTTAATTTTCTAAAAAATTATAAAAAATAAACTTAGCCTCTCACTTCCACACACTTTGATAGTTTTTAAGAACTAATACTTTGTACTTAAGTTAACATTCTAGTTTAAGTTAAGTTAGTGAATGGTTTTCGAGTTATCAAGTCAATTCAAAATTAAAATAAAAGAAATCAATTTTTTCTATAAATAAAACTTTTACATAACATTGATTGAAGTGGTAGTAAGTGGCTTAGTTAATTTCTCATAAGAAATTAACCAATTTTTTATTAATTTGCACCTTTAAACGGAATGAGATAGACCTCACCCCGCCCTCCCCCCCACCCCTTCCAAACGACTTTCTAATTGTTTTGACTCAATTTATCCGTCTTCAGCTTTTGCAGCTTCGATGGGATGAAGAAGGCCCACGGGAATGAGGAGAGCACAAAATAATCAAAGGCTATGATGTTCAGCAACGAGCACAGTCAGTTGTTTTTGATATGTGGTGTGGTTCTCCGACTTATTCAAGAGCAAAAAATAATGCCTCGAAGTACCAAGCAATTTATAATGTAGCCAATATTCAGGGTACAGTCAGAATTAAGAACGATTTCACAAACTCAAACAAAAACTTTAACAGTCGTCGCCGTCGTAAGTGCTGGAAATAGATACCTTTAAAGTTTCACTTTGGGCCACTTTAATGCAAAGATCATTGAGAAATCCTTCTGCTCCGTTTAAGTCGGCAAGAAAACCAAACAGCCCTTTCATTTAGAGAATCATTTGAACTATGGCGTGAAGCCAAACAAGACATTTTACTTCACTCGTTAACTTGCTCATGAAGCCGTGTGTAAAAAAAATGGAGAGTTTTCTTTCACAAGCAGTTAACCATTGTAATTATATCCTAGTGCAAAAATTTTTTTATTGGTCCAGACAGCTGTGTAATGTGTTTGGCCGCGGAACATATTTTTGAAAAACTATAGTTAACGTATCATATTCTACAGCCTTCATTTGTTTTAATTTCTAATAATTTTTTTTTTTTTTTACAAAATCTATTTAAAAAAAACTTAAGAAACTCTTATTTCTTAGCCTTCACATAGGTATAACCCCTTGAATCAAAAAGCACATAGAAACCTATACATATACCAAAAACGTAACAGTTTGTTTGTTTCTGCACGCTAATCTCAGAAACGGCTTATGCTATCTAGATGGGGTTTTCAGAAATATATTGTGTTAAGCTTCACTTAACATTTAGTTTTTTTTTCATGTCAATCGGTTGATAAATAAAAAAGTTCTGCCAATTCTTGCGGACGAAGTCGCTGGCACACCTAGTAAAAAATAAAAATAAGTAGGGTGGCGCAACAGAGCGGGGAGCCTCAGGCCCCCAGGGCCTAAAGTATATATACCTTTGTCAGGGAATGGAGGCATCTACAATTTTCTGATGATTCCGAACGGACTGAGAAAGCGCCCGTCACGACAATAAATTTTCTAACGGAGGACTTGCCAATTCCTCGTAAAAGGCGATACTCTTGAAAAACATTAATCCCTCTGTTGGAATTCGTACCACGAACATCGGGGTTAATAGGCAGACATACTAGCCAAGGGTTTATTTATGTTCCTCCCTCGCTTCGATGTTGCTTACACGTTTACTAAACAGTGCTCCCTTCTTGTAGTATTTTAAAATGCGTTCCACATTTTCTACAAACCGCTCTCTTCGACTTGACAAGGGGGTACATTAAATTGACAGTAGAGGAGCCAATACCGGCGTTTTCCCTTCCATTGTTCTACTATAGTTTATAAATCCAATGCTCAAACCTCAATAGCAGATCATTGAACTACTTGATAGCGAACTTTTTTATCATCGCTTATCAGATGTTCATCACTTTCTCCACAGGAATAAAAAAGTGTGGTATCACCAAAATCAAACGATCAAATTCTCAGCGAAAGAGAAATGCCCATTGGCAACGCCAACTGCTTTCTATGGTCTTTTTGTTACGGGATGGCAAAAATATGGTGCCGGGAAATAAGGACGAAGGCAATACCAATTACCTTTTTAGGAAAATAAGGCCAAAAACAACAACAAAAATATTTTTCTACCTTATTTCCTATTGAAAAGGTAATAATGTCGAAAAGAAAAATACTAAAATATTTGACAAAAATAAGAATGCCAAAGGTCGAAATCCGTTGCATAATAAAGTCGAAATTAATTTCTGTTGGATAAAGAAGAAAGAAATTATTGGGAATGGCATGCGTTCGTATTTATACATTTCTATGTGTTTTAACTTGTCCTTACCGTTGCAATTGATTTATTACTATTACTACTATTTAACTATCAAATAGGAATATCCAGTCATATGACAATGAACCGAACAACAAGCTCTTTGGAAGGACTCAATAGCATTTTATCCTCGAAGCTGACGAAAAGGGGGAATTTTTTCAAGTTTCTGGAAGTGCGCCTTGAGCAAGATTAGTATTGAATTTATCAAATCTTTGTACGGTTTGGAGATTAAGATAGATAGACCGTTTGACTAATAATGATAATTTCGTAATTGAAACAAAATTGAA
Source organism: Melanostoma mellinum (assembly GCA_914767635.1). Classification (NCBI taxonomy): domain Eukaryota; kingdom Metazoa; phylum Arthropoda; class Insecta; order Diptera; family Syrphidae; genus Melanostoma; species Melanostoma mellinum. Next base: position 172,673,535 of record OU612059.1, on the reverse strand, counting down.
TTAACTAATTTGGCTTCGCTTTGTTTTTTTTTTTTAAGTACACATAGGTATTGAAGATACTGTTCATCTTAATTCTGAAAAATTTTATGTTGCTATGAAAGTTTGTCAACTAATTTAAAGAATTCATTAAAATTACCCACAATGCCCTTTACGGCTGTGCTATTGGCATAGATAAAATCCTTGATGGTAGCCCTCATTGAGGACCCTGGCAAAGCAAGCGCTGGTAAACGTTCTGAGAAAGCTGTCTAAGATCATTGCCTCGCAAAATCATCGGCGATCTGACTTCCATTTATGATGTGCTGTCTTACAAGGCGTGTAGTCGTATATTACCACCCTCCACAAAAGCAAGAGCGCCAGATCCACCATCGGTTCTGAAACCGTGACGATCCAAAAACAATGCTTTCAAGGTTCAAATTCTAGAGTGAACCAGTCCTGGACGGAAGGAAAGTTGACCGTGCTTGTAGCTTAAATTAAATATTTCTTTTAATGGAAGAAGACAGATTAACCTTTGAGTTTTCTTTTCATTTAGAGATAGCTCAGACTTACGACTTCTGCAACTGTTCACAGTCTTGAAACGATATCCGAAATTCAATTATGTGGTCTTATAACAATGAAAACAGTAGAAAAAATTCACTAAGAACCTCTTTTAGTTCATTTTAAGACAATTATATTTAAGCCTTCTATTTTTGCACAATGAAGAAAATGCAACAACGAACTGTATGAGCTGTAATCCTGCAATGCAACATAAACATAGATAGAAGACAACGCATCGAGAGACTACGCTTTCTGGGACATGTAGAGCGGGTTGGCTCTATGGATTCGGCTCGACTGGTTTTCGAGAGCATAGTGTAGGTAAATCGCGGAAGAATGAGACCTCGTTTAGGTGGCGCAATCAAGATGAAGAAGACCTTAACCGACTTAGAATGCAAAAACTAGAGAGAGCTCGAACTCGAAATTGTTATCGAAATATGTCAGTTGGGGCGCAAATTAACACCGATCTGTTATGTATGTAAGTAAGTATTTTATTGGTTTTTCCAAAACTTTTCTTATGTTTGTTTCGGTCAAAACTCTACCATTACCAAAACTTGAACCACGCAGTTGCAGAAAACGGAAGCAATCGCATACAGCTGAATGCGTTGATTGTGCATACCTCTCCATTGAACGCCAACTGCGATTCAAGATGTTTTTTGTTTTTCCGATTTCTCTTTAGGTGTGTCTTTAAACAAATTGAGAAATGAAAGCGATTTTAACGGGCATAGTTTTATTTGTTAGAAGCTCATTCTCTATGATTTTAAGGTCATTTATTGCTTACATATGAACTAACATTTATAATGCTGTTAAAAGTCAATCGATAAACCCGACATGCTTCGATTTCTATCACTGATTCATTAGCCAACATTAAATGCCAAGAAAACTTGTGATGAACGAAAGACTTTCGATTAGATCTGCATATTCTGCAATTTTGTTTATCTATCAAATGCACCACTTTCTATCTTTGTAATCGGACACAATATTTTACGATTGAAATGCATATAAATAGCCAAGTTTCACCTTTGATGGTCCAGAAATTCAGTCAAATAAAAGCCAAGCTTTACAAATAGAAATATCACGTTCCTTGGATATGCACACAAAAGTGCATTTAATCAACAAACATTCGTATTCATCTGCTACATATTTGACACCTTATCGTTATACATACACTTCATTACCGACACCAGCCGGGGTCCAATTAATTAGTAACGCTCTGTGGACTTTGCAATAATTTATTACAATCGAGTCTCATTAAAATGGTTTCAAAATGCAAATGATAATGCATTTGAAAAACGACCTTTGCATTTTGCTGTATTGTCGGTCGTCGGCAGTTGGCCGTCTTTACGTCTACAATACGTAGTCACAATGGTGACAAATTTGCATACCATTATCCAAATATGATAATGACACCATTTACACGGACAAAACATGGCGCACCATAAAAGGCAGTTTAGTGACAAAACTAATAAAACACAATTTTGTTTGTAATGGACGTGACTGATTGGGGTCCACTGTGTTTTTCATCTAATTTAAGGTGTCAAAAAAACTATTTGAAATAATTTTCAAATTATAAAACTGAGCGGTGAAAATTTCGGTGTTCTTTGAAAGGCATTTGCTTCGATACTATTGAAGGTTGAATTTGGATTCATTCTGTTGGCTTTATAAAAGAGAAAGAAAGGAGACTCTTCTCTACCTGAGAGCTATAGAGGAATATCAATTCTCAACTCCCTGAGAAAGATTTTTGCTAGAATTTTATATGAACGACTTTGTAGCTGGATTGAAGGAGCTAATCTACTTAGCGTTTTCCAAGCTGGCTTTCGACCAGGATTTACTACAATCGATCACATTTTCGCTTTGACCAGCATATGTAGCTAGGAATCGCATTGAAAAAAACAAAAAACTGTATGTCTGTTTTGTTGATTTTAAGGCTGCATTCGATACAGTGAACAGACAAGCGTTGTTGTATAAATTATCAACTTTGGGAGGGTCACGAAAATTTCTACAACCATACTTCAAATTTCTCCAGACTTCAAACGCAGCGGTGTGGGATGGATCCAAGCTCTCGAACTGGTTTGAAACTACCGCAGGCGTTCCTCAAGGATGCATTTTAAGCCCGCTGTTATTAGCACTATTTATCGATGACGTCTCAAACATCCTACCGGGTGGTGTAATCTTAGCGGGAACTCTCATCAAAGTTTTACTTTATGCAGATGATCTGGTCTTACTGGCTGACAATCCGTTTTCGTTACAGCTCCAAATAAATAAACTGCAAGAATACTGTCGAACATGGAACCTTCGCATTAACGTACAGAAAACAAAGGCCATGGTTTTCGAAAACAGACAAAGAAATAGAGCTCCTGAAGAAACGTGGCGGCTTGGTAGTGAGCTAATCAACTGAATTTAAGTACCTTGGAGTTCTCCTAACATACAATTTAAATTTAAATAAGCATATTAAGGAAAAAAGCAGTGAAGCTACGCTAGCACTGAATCTAATGTGGTCCACATTTTTTGCGAAACAAGACATTGATCATTCCTCTAAATTTAAAGTTTTTAATGCGACTATTAACAGTTGTCTGTGCTATGGTATTCAGGCTTTCGGAGTTACCCCCATTGAAGAATTTGAGAAGGCGCAAAGAAATTTTCTTAAACGTATCTTTCGATTACCAAATTCCACACCAACCTACGCCATACACGTCGAAACAGGGCTACCACCAATTTACATTAGGAACCTCAAAGCGGTTTCAAACTATATTACTAGAGTGATAAGAAGAAGTGACAACAGTCTCCATAAGAAAATAATGTTGAGACTGCTGCAAACAAATGCATCACCTTTCAGGGAATGGAATCAATATGCTCTATCCAATGATCTCACGTGTTCAGTAACCGAAGCAAATCTGAACGAATGGAATGACATTTTTGCAAACATTATTTCAAAAATAGACGGCAGTCTTTTTGATCAGCACCTTACCAGAGCATCATCGTCTTCTTCCAGAACTATTTACAGGAATCTAAATCACCGGTTGCCTACTGCAGAGAACTACTTCAACGATAAGAACTCATCAGAGCTGATAAGCATGGTTTTCAAAGCTAGGGTTGAAATTCTTAACCTTAATTTCATCCCTCACAGAATTGATCTTCCACAAATTTGCAATCTTTGTAACAGACGTGAGTTAGAAGATGTCTATCATTTGTCCAATTTTGCAAGAAATTCGTCGACTGTATTTTCAAGAAAGTTTTTTGTCTCTCAATAGTTTCCACGAATTACTTAATGGTGCTAGAGGCTGGTCTATATTTTATAAATTCTGCAAGCATGCCCTAACGTACCGAAATAGTTTTTAAAAATTGAAGAGTTTGCTTTATGCAATAATACACTTTTATGTTTTAAATCATTTCAAAATTATTACTTTTTGTGTTTCAAATCACTGTTAAAATTGATCGTTATGTTGCATTGATTGTTTATGTTGCAAATCATTAAAATTGTAGAGGAATCGAAAATATTCTCGCTTTCTCATTTGGAAAATGTAAGACCATAGTTGAATACATGTAGGTAGAAAATTTTTCTTTTTTTTAACCTTTTCTTTTTTTGTATAACTTTTTTTAAATTCTTGTATTTATATTTCCAAATTGCTATTTTTTTTTAAATTAAATTACAATATTATAATGTCATATCCGGCAGACGGCAAATTAGCCATGTCCGTATTCTTTACGTCATATTGTACATTTTATTGAAAAAATAAAGAATAATAATAATAATAATAATAATAATAATAATAATAATATAAAAGAGTTTTAAATTAATATAATTATTTTGGTCTTTATAGTCTGATCTATATTAACCTCTGGTATATCCTTGATGACATATATATGTAGTAAAGTAGCACAGGGTGCTTATGAGCTGACTCCAGTTGAAAGTTGTGGACAGTCAAAAATAGATACCTCTTGACTTATGTAAGCAATTTTTTGAGTACTGTTCTTTGAGCTTTCCACCTACAGTTTCGAATAATTGGTCTAGCGTCCATAGAATGGAGCCTTAAACCTAAATTTAATTGATTTTGAACTAAGACTCTTGATTTCAGAGCTGAGACGGAAGATTTTAGCTTAGATTATGAATTCAAGCTATAGTTTCAATCCTTGAGATCTGAGAGATCTAAGGCTTTGACTTGAGACTAATGCATGTGACTTAAGACTTAATTTTTAGGTTTCAGCTATCAGCTTTTGCCTCTAAGGCCAAAAGGGTAGAGACGAGAGACTAAAGACTAAAATCCAGAGGACAGAGACCCAAAGACAAAAGAATGCTTATGGTCTCTATAGAGGTAAAAGGGAATAGGCTAAAGGCTAATGACCAAAGACTAGAAACTAGAGACTTGAGCCTTGAGAAAAAAAGTTACAAGCTAGAAACTTGTGACGCAGGACTAGACACAAGAGGCTTGAAACTAGAGACTAGAGAGAGATACAAGCAGACTAGAATTGAAGACTTGTGAAGAGGAACTTTACACTGGACTAGATAAAAGAAACTAAAGAGTAGAGACTAAGAACTTAGACTGAGACTACAGATTGAAGACCAGAGACAAAAAACTAGAGATAGGAAAATTGAGGATAATTTTTAGACTAAGACTAAGCACAAGAGACTAGAAACTTGAGACGAGGAACTAGAAACTAGAGACTTGCAACAAGAGACTGGAGAAGACGGCCTAGAGACTAGACTAGATACAAGAAACTGGAGGCTTAAGACTAAGAACTAGAGACAAGAGGATTGAGCAAAAGGAATAATCTCTAGACTAAAACAAAGGACTAGAGATTAGAAGCTTGAGACGAAGGACTAGAGACTCTAGAAACTAGAAACTAGAGAGAGGAAAACACAGATTAGAGCTGGAGAATCGATAAGAGGGACTAGACTAGAAATTAAAGATTAGACACCACAGACTAGTGACTTGAGACGAGGAACTAGAGACCAAGGACTATATACAAGAGATTAGGAACTGGAGCCTAGAAATTACAGACTAGACCAGAAACTTGAGAGGGTCTAAGGGCTAGAGAACAGAGACGAAAGCCTAGAGAATAGTGAAGATGGAATAGAGACTTGAAACTAGCTAACACAAACCAAAAACCAAATACTTAGAATTAAGTCTGGAGACTAGAGACTAAAAATTAGAAACCAGAGACTAAAGACAAGAGTCTAGAGACTAGAGTCTTAGAGAATAGAGTCTTAGAGAAAAGAGTCATAGAGAAAAGAGTCTAAGAGACTAGAGTCTAAGAGACTAGAGTCTTAGAGACTAGAGTCTTAGAGACTAGAGTCTTAGAGACTAGAGTCTTAGAGACTAGAAACTTAGAGGATGAAGTCTTAGAGACTAGACTCTTAGAGACTTGTGTCTAGGGAGTAGAGTCTAGAGACTAGAGACTAGAGCGAAGAGACAAAAGACTGGAGACTAGAGTCTAGAGAACTGCTAAGCCGTTGAACTCGCCAGAAAAGGAACCGTTCTACCGATCTCAACCAGCAGGTTGAATATTGGTATACCAATCGCTACATGTAAACTTATGCTAAATCAAGAGGCAATGGATAGAACAAATTATAGGTGGAACAATACCACCACGTGTATGGCAACAAAACGGATATGGCCAGGACAAGATCCAAAACGCTCAAGACATTTGTTATCTATAACCAGATTGCACGTTAGCTCCGTAATCAATGTCATCACCGGACATTGTCTGATAGGAAGAAGACTTGGCGTTTCCTCTGCTCATGTCCTGCACTCTCCTTTAAAAGAAAACGGCATCTAGGAAAATATTTTCTTAATGATCCAATCGATCTGGTGAACACAGATCCCCTAAATTTCTTTCGCTTTACTAAAAGCTCCAAATGGTTTTGTTAAGTGAGGTACTCCTCGCACAATTTTTATGGTATTACAATGGACCTAATATTGGTCTAAGAGTGTGAGTTGTATTCCTGACAGCCATTTTAACCTAACCTAACCTAAAGTTTAGAGACTAGAGTCTAGAGACTAGAGCCTAGAGTCTTGAGACTAGTATCGAGGGACTAAAGTCTAGACTCTAGAGACTACAGACTAGAGTCTAGAGTCTAGAGACTAGAGAGAAGAGACAAAAGACTGGAAACTAGAGTCTAAATTCTAGAAACTGGAGTCTTGAGATTAGAATCTAGAGACTAGAGTCTAGAGACTAGAGTTTAATGACTAGAGCCCAGAGACTAGAGACTGTAGTCTTGAGACTGAAGACTAGAAATAAGAAGGTTGAAATTCGAAACTAGAGACTAACATGAAGCCTTAAACTTCAGGTTTTTGGTCTTACAAAAAAGCATTGACAGTAAATTGTTAGGTACACTTTAGCGAACTCTATCACTCTATCGATCAGCGTCTATCCCTCACTCAAACTTCGCTTCATAAGCTCAAAAACCGTAACTGACGTATATCAAAATAACGAGCTTACGATGATTTGCAAAAACAAAAAGCGATTTTTAAACATTTGCTGTTATATCACATTAATCAAAACTTCATTTCTCTTTTTGTTAAGATTTCTTCACTAATGACAAATGATTTTTAATTGCACAAAGCATAAATGCAGGCTTCATTCAGCACAAGCGCACACATCCTCCACTCATTCGACTAATTAACGACGTACCCTCTGCAGTTAAAGTCGCCTGGTCATTAAACACCTGATAAACATTTACTCAGTTTATTTCTGCCAACTTCATCGTTATTTCAAAAAACGAAAAAAAACTTGAGTAAACGAATCTAATTGCAAAGTAAGGTGTGACGAAATTTACTGCAACACAGTGCAGCAGTGCAGTGCAGAGCTGCAGTACTCCAAAGCGAAGGTCATGAGAACATGGTATTTGAATATCGTTAGAGTGCGCGACTTTAATTTGCTTTGACTCGAGTACCGAATTGTTGATATGTAAAAACTAATATGCCATGACGACTGCTCAAGTGAAAAACTGAATTAATTACTGAATTACTCGCTGCACCCAGTGTGCTCGTTTGTGTACTACTTACATATCAACGCTAATCTACATACGCGACAACGAGTGTACGACGATATGGTGACGTCCTACGCTTTTTTGTTTGAGTCAAAATAAAAAATGAAAAAAAACAGCAACGTGTGGTGGCAATAAATTCCCCACTCGCGGTTGCTCCTGTTTTCGTCTTTTTTTCGGTTTTTCTGTTTGTTTGGCCCTCAATTTGTTTCCATTTTCTCCAGTCACCACTTTTCCCGGCCGTTTAACGACTCTTAATCACGTATGACTGCCATAGGAACATGAAATATGAAATATTTGTGCGTTTGCCTTCGTAATTTATATCGGCCGAGGTGAGTTATACCTTCTCTATTAAGCGGCTGGTTATTGTTGTACTTAAAATTGTTAATTTATCAAATTTCTGTTTGTTGGCGGTGCGGTGTTACAACTTACAAGTTACAACCTTACTCCACAGTCTACAACTCTACAAACACAAGACCGAGAGAGTGCGGTATTTTTAGAACTCTTTCGAGTTTCGAGTTCTAATTTGAGTGTATGCGGTGTTTTGTATACTCGACGGGGGGTTGTAGCTTGTAGTACCAGCAGCAGCAGCAAAATTAATACTCTAGCAGCACACCGAGATCGAATATTGAATTAAAAACGAATTAAGAATGAGCCGGAGTTGCGAACCGGCTACGAAGTGGATTTGGGCTATGGAAAAAGGGGTCATGTTTCTGCAATGTGCAGAGAACTAAACCAAATATGTTGTCGAAGTCAGCAATATTTTCCAATTGCCTACCCAAACGTGCGGTGGATAACCCAATTGTTATTTGTTTCGTTTGGCTTCACGATTAAGTTCGTTTTATGGAAATATCCAAAACGATTTGCTTTTGCTTCTCATGATGCCTGTTCGTTTTTTTCTGACGTTTGATTCAATTTATTGACTGGAATAATAATTCGTATTAAACATAAATCGGTTAATAAACTTTGTTTCAGGTATTTTTTATGGGCGCTTGGCAATAAAACGAAACACTGAGCGATAAGCTTTCACTTAACGACTAAATGTGTTTGTTTTATTATTATTTGATAATAACTTAATCTCAGCTTTCAGTTAGTCAAACAAAAATGTGTTGATTAGAAAGAAAGTGTGAGATATGGGAACTCTTCAGATGGCTTAATCTTGAGGTAGGTATCCTTGCGGTTGTTGGAGGGGTAGGCTTCATTAATGACCGACATACCAAAGATAAACCGGGAGGTATTTCAATCAATAAATAACTTGGTTTTAAAATACTTGGAGTTTGTACTTTCTTTAGTACAAGTAAAAAACAAGAGGCGCGAGTGTGGGATTGGTTTTTGTGCGAAAAATTGCAAACTTGATTGATTTCGTAGATAGCTTCTAGATAATAATACTTTTGACTTAAGACAATTTAAAAGGAATGAAAATAAAATAAAATAATAAAAGTACATATATTAGAACCTTAAGCGGAGTACCTATTGTGATTCTATAATCAAAATAGAAAGTTTTAATGACCTTCACTCTAATTCGCCCAGTCACAACAATCGGCTCATCAGTTAGATTTTATAAAACCATGCTGAGGAATATCCTTGTAACTTCAGTTTTTTCCACTTCAAGTATTTTGTCGGCTTCGGAAGTGTTTTGCGTTGAAAATTGTCATGTATACATTACCTGGCCGAGAAGACTTCTTTGTGGTACCCCAGCCAATATTTTTTTTATTCTGAAATATTCAATTTATGCGAGTGGATTTTTCATCTATTGCAAATACCATTTCAATATTTGAATCTATAAATACGAGGGTCAAAATTAGGTCCTTAACATCGAAGTCAGTTACAGAGAACAAAAACAAAACTAAACAGGACATACTGCTGTATGGCCAACGACGCGACGTTACAGTTGACAGACGACAGACACACACTCTTTTATCAAAATTACAATATGTCTGAAACACAATCGTAGGCTGTATTGCTTTCCTGTGGTTCAACTCACGACCGTCAAGCGAAACCAAAAGTAAAGCGTGATTGTATTACAAGCATTAGAAGCTTCATCAAAAGGTCTTTATAGCTCTACAAAAAAAATTTTACTTTCATAAATACGGTGATTGTTTTTGACTTTCAGTCGATGCAGTCCCACTTAAAAAAAGGTAAAGGCCTTCGGGGCGAAACGGAAGGTTGGGCTCTTCCACAAACCGCGTTCAGCTGAAGTATAAACGGAGACCGTATAAAACTGTAAGGCCGACATAAGCACTCAAGAAGTACGATGGAATGGACAGAGTCGAAAAGTGATGAAAAAATGCGAAATAGCAAGGCTAGTTTGAATACAAATTTTTCAGAGAACGTGTCATTAACCGGGAAACGAGCATCACCATAACAATCCGTTCAGGGCTTAGTCAATGAGTGATCTTGAAGTATCTACGTTCATGTTCCCACAAAAAAGAAATGCGATAGTTAAGAAGACTATGCCTACTGCACGGTCTTAAACATCACCAGCCGTATTCTGCTATTCGATTAAAGCCAAATTCACACGGATATCTCAATAAATTATTCTCGATCTGGATCTACTATCTAAAATTTTCTGTTTTTTAAGTGTTGCCAATGCTAATTTTAGAAATTCGTGAAGAAAGTATAGCTGCTTAGAACTCGTTATGATAGCGATTTAAACGCGCTTCATATGGCTTCGAAACAATGTCGTGAACTTTTAGCACAATAGGGGTGCGCCATTTTTGGTTTTGACAAAAACTAGGAAAGAAGGCATGGTGTCGTACCGTGATTGTTAACACTTCTGCTTGGAAGTCCAGGGTTCAAATCCAAGAAACAGAAATGTTTCTTTCACGCCTATGATAATAACGATGAAGTATCAAGTCTCTTATTGATAATTCATTCCACAGCCATGAAAAGAGTTTTCTCTCTTAGCCATTCGTAAAGGAAGCGAAGTTCATTTCTTATCGATCATCAGTCATGGCTGAAACAAAGAAAGACACCGCCCCGCCCCGCCCCGGCTGGATTTTTGGAGCTTATCATTATACCCGCCTTCTTATTTTTTTCCCACCACACAAAGGCTATGAATTATGATGGTAACGAGAAGGCAGACATCCTTAGCTTAAGACGGCGCATCTAAGCCATTCGTCGGACCTGAACCCTTCTGCGGTGTAAATAAAAGCACCTTCAAAAACACTGCCAAGAACATCCTACTGGAAGAATCAAATAAAACTTGGCGTACCTCATCTGGCCAAACCTGTTCAAAACTCTTTATGCCAGAATATACTTAATTTCTATACTGAACCTCAAGGAAAACCCTAAAAATTTGCATAGAACTACGGCCACTGTTCTTTAAAGAAACATCTTCACCAAATGAAGCTGGTAGCGGAACCCATCTGTAGGCTATGTCTCGAAAATGAAGAAACATCTCTGTACATTTTAACGAAATGTCCAGCAATTTTCCGCTTTAGAAAGCAAATATAGAAAATGACCACCAATTGCAGGGTTTGGGTATTTGAAACAACGCACATCACATTCATTGCATTTTTTTAAACAGCTCTAGTTTTGCATAAAAGAAGTAAGATTAATGTCGCTTTCGAAAAGTAGGTGCTGGGGTGATTTCGAGAGTTCGATTGACAAATTTGGAATCTCAGAACTCTTAAACCATTCAAAAGAGTGGCAAAACAGATCTTGGGGAGCCTGGGTCCAGTACATTTCTCTCAACAGAACCTTGTGTTCTTGTGAGCTACAAAGCTTGAGCAAAGCGGACTGTAGTAACCTTGTTTAAGATTGACGATCACAGCGCGATTAATTTTTCCTTCAGAAATGACAGATTGATTTGGTTTTAAAAAAACCAATACGAGCCATACCAATCTGCATTTTAATAACACAAAAAGGTCGTTTTAAACGAACGAACACGAACCACACGAACACTTTTTTACCCTTTAAGCGACTCCTGTAAGTATAAGTTCGTTTTGGATATGAACATGAACATTGAACATGTCTCAAATTTACGACAATTCAGCAATGAAATCAATAGCTTGACGGTAGTAAAAAAAGATCAAGCCAGCCAAAGACGATGTCAGCTCGGCTGTGCCAGATATGCCAGATATGCTATTTTAAGACAAACATTGCAGGAACAATGAAGGAAAGTACATAGTTCGGTAAGTTGAATTCTACGCTCAAACAACGATAGCAGAAGTTCAGCACTCAAATCGAAATCCCTGTCCTTGGGAAACAACATTTGTCCAGTTGCTTTAAAGCTGATATCCTTTTTAAAATCAACTCTACAAGTTACTATCAGTCATTATTCGAATGTTTTCACCTGGAGTTTTAGTCACTAGAGCACCTCGAAAGCCTTCTTTAGATTTACATGAACAAGATTAAACAGAAGTTTGTATGGATATCTTTCTATTTCCACTCCTCAATCACCCATCCGGAACGTAAGAGACATTCTCAACGCCGCCGCCCGCGCCGGAATTATGCATTGCGAAGATGTGAATCTATTTCTGGGGGCCTACTGTGTAAATTGGTTTTACAAAAAAGTGTTCGAATGTCCAAAACTCCTTTTTCGTAGGTCTCAAGGACGTAGGACTAAAAGGGAAATATAAACGAAACTTGGATGGAAGTTTCATTCGAAAGGATTTGGAAGAATTCCAATCCGACTCTGCCTTCAATCTAATTAGCATTTAAAAATTAACATTAATTAATTTATCAATTTCGAATGGTTCAAAAGAAAAGAGTTCCATAGTTAGGCAGGCAACTGGAAAAAGAAAATACTAAATGCTCTTTTCATTGTCAAATTGTATGGAGAGTGTGAATAAACAGCTTTCGACGTACTTACACCTAATTTATCTACAGCCTAGTGATTGATCAAAGAAACAATTTTTCATTAAAAAATTTTAATTAGTTTTACTCACTTTCGATTCCATCGCTTCTTTATCACTCCCAGCATGGTTCCACACTCTCGAATAAATCAAACGAAATAATGAAAGAAAGAAAAAAAAAACCGAAATTCAAAATTGCTTCTTCTTCATTCCATTCCACGAATCGCACCGGACACGGATAGATTGACTTTTATTAACACCTTTCAACACTCTTTCAAAACCCGTCCACAAAAACCGACTTTTCACACCAAAACCAACCAAATAAATAAAAAAAAAAGAAAGAAAAAATAATTATTCTCAAAAAAGGGAACACATTAAAAACACTCTTATCTATCCCGCACTATTCCCTTTTTTATATTTTTATTCTTTTTCTCACTTTAATCTAGATTAATGAACTTTACTTTACTTTCTCGGAAGAAGTAGAAAAAAAAACATTAAATCGTTCTTGTTGCGCGAGAAATGTAATTAAAAATTTTTATATTTAACACTTAACTTGGTCACATCAGAGATTCAGAAAATTCTTCGGTCGTCACGCGGCCGGGTGTGATGTAATCATACATTACACCCTTGATCGTTTGTCATTACGGTTTTCCTCTCTGTTCATCATACAGAGACACACTTACACAATCATTTATCTGTGTTGACTGTTTTCGAACTTTAAAGAATTTTTTTTTGGGAAATAAGCGAACGAGCCCGACGACGATGATGGCGACCACAACAACAACGACAACGAGATGTATAGGATGCAAGTTGAAGATGACATCAAAGCGAATAAGGCTTTAAAACTTCTGCAGTGTGAGTGTTGCACACGGTGGGCGGGAGTGTAGCTGATAAAGCCGCTAAAAGTATGTTGCGACTTTAAAGTACAATCTGCAGTGTCTTCACTTTGCTTACTTTGGCCAAGTGCATCTGAAACGAAAGAACAAAAGAGAGTTGAAAGAAAATTAAAATTTATTACATTTTTTATGGAATTTGTTTAGGAGTTTGTTTTGTTACTTTTTTCTTTTAGTCATTTTTTGTGCAGCCCAGTTTGGGAAGAATTGAAGTAAATATTTCCATCGCCCGCCGCCGCCGTATTCGTCTACAAGAAATATTTTCTTAAAAACACACAAAACAAACAAAACCGGGAAAAGGGCCAAGCTACATGGATGTCGGAACTGTGATATACCAACGGGAATGCGGGTTTTGCGATCCTAAGAGACGTATAAACAGACGTTCTGGGCCACTTGTGAATAGCTTCTTTGAAGAAGACACTGTACACTGGGGGGTTTTTGAGTAAAGGGAAAGGGAAAATGTCTATGGTTATGATTACGATGAATTAATGTGTGACGCGATGGCAAACACTCTTGCAAGCACACACATTCATTTGTATTTTTTGGAGAGTTGTTTTTTCCGGCTTTAATTCTTTTTTGTATGATTTTGTAACTCTTTGTCTGGAGAAGGGGGACAGACGATTCACGTCCACAGAAATGCAGTACATACTTTGTAATAGAAGTGGAGGAGCCATGCAGCAATTGGGATAGATGGTCGGTGTGCTTTTACTGATAGGACCATGTGTAGAGATGAAATCACGAGATCAGACGGTCGTATCTGCGATGGGTTGTGCTGTATTTCTTTTTTTTTTTTCAGATTTCTTTCGAATGAAGAAATGAGGAGAAGCAACCTTTTTTGTATTGTTAAGGGGAGACATTACGTATAGACGTCTAGAAAGGCGAAAAAGTGGTCTAGCAAAATTTCAAATTCAAGAGGAGGATTTTCTTTGAAGAGGCAAAATTCTTTCAAATTTATGCAGATACAAAAATGTTCTCTGAGAGAAACTTCACTGTTCCATAAATATCAATTTAATAGCGAAATTTACACTTAAAGAACACTGCAGGCATCGACACCATTGTTTGAATATTAAGGAAACCCTAAGTTACCCATTTTGAGCAGTCTGTTAGCTTTATCCCCTAACGAAATGCTAACACCAGGTGAAAAACGGTAAAGATACTCCACGCTGAGATTGTATAACAATTGTATCACGTGTGGTTTACTCGTATCTCGTATGACGTGTTATCGATATAAGGACTCACTGAAAAACGGCAGTTTTGTGGAAAGAATCATATTCGCTATAAAACTGTTTTAACTGCAATAAATAGTTGTTTATGCAATAGCAACGTCTAAGCGAGAAAACACTGTAGTAGTCGCCACAACTCTACGGTCGGTGGTCGCGACAAGTATGAAGTAATCGAGAAAACACTGCCGTAATCGATAAAAATATGTCGATACAACGATAAAACATTGGTAGTCACTACAATTAAGGCGAACATAATTAAGACAGCTTCGTGGCAGTCGTCCCAAATTTTTCGGAATTCCCAAAACTCGGCCGTAATTTAAACTCTGTCGTAATTGTGGTGATTTCCTCGTAATCAGGACAACTTAGTGTTAATAGTAGTTCTGAAACCTCTGTCGTAAATACGACAACTTTGTGATACACATTTTCACATTTTTTTGCCGCAATCGTGAAAGATTTGATGGATTCATGACAACTTTGTGGTATTCGCGACACTGTCGCGACAGTGCTGTTTCGTAATCGCAACAGCCATGTCCTGTTCACGGTAGCTCGTAGTTATCTCGAAAATAAACAGCTCTATTACAATCATGACAGTTTGGTAGTTAACGCAGAGATTTTGTCGTAATCGCGATTTTGACAACAGGCGATCTGGCGCATTCGCATCAACTTTGTTGCAGAGGCGACTGCACTGTCGTAATCGCGAAAGTTATCGTAATAATGACAGCTTTGTCGTAATCGTCACAGTTTCGTCGTAATTGCTACAGCCTTGTCGTAATCACGACAACTCTGTTGTAATTGCGACAGCTCTGTCGTAATCGTGACAGCTGTGTAGTAATCACGACAACTCAGTAGCAATTGCGACAGCTTTGTCGTAACTACGACAGCTCTATCGTAATCGCTTTAGCTCTGTCGTAATCACGACAGCTCTGTCATCGATTATCGTAATAGTAGCCATTCCGAAGTAATAGGGAAAACATAGTCATACTAGCGCTGATATTTGAGCTATTAATAAAACCTAGCCAAAATCGAGGGAACTTTTCCACTATCGTTAATGTGCTGTCGTAACCGTGACAACACTGTCGTAAATGCAAACACTCTGAAGTATTCGTAACAACTCTTCCCATTTTGTTTAAGACAACTGCATTATTGTGATTGAGACTCTTCCTTCTTAATTACGATAACTCTGCCATAAGCACGAACAAGTCACCGTATTTGTAATGTTGTGCAGTAATATCTTTAGATTAAACTTCAGTCGGTGTCTACATTTCGTTGAGCAAATTCGTTGAGCAAGCGATCTTATTTGCAAAAAGAAATTGACGAAAAGACTTCACTTTGTGGCGCACGTTGCGCAATGGAAAATCCGTCGAGAGTAAATTAAAATGAAATGAGAAAATTAGCCGTTCGAAATCGGGATAAGTTTTCAGGTCCTTGAAATGCGTTAGTCTCCAAGGATCCCCGAGATGTTTTGAGTTCAAAATTTGCTCTTTTTTTTTTTACTCACTGAATTTGCATAGAAAAAAGAACTATGTATAAATTTTATGAACATAATGACGGGTAGTTTGGTAGCTTAATCTAGTTGTCTTGTTTAATGACGAATGACGATAGGTTAGGTTATGGTAGGTTACAGTGGCTGTTAGCTCGGCTTACACACTTAGACCTGTTGGACCTATTGTGATACCACTATGGATCTAATCCTAGTGGAACCGATTCGAGCTTACAATGAAGCGGGAGAGACGAAGGGCGTCGATTTGAGTAAGATCACTAGAGTCATCAAAGACGTATGAACCTAGGTGTATCAAACGTTTGTGAGCTAAAGCTAGGCATGAAGGTGGGAAATAGGTTCCTCCTCCTCCTCATACATGCAGCTTCTGCAAAAGTCGTTTAAAGTGACTCCTAGCCTTGCGGCATGGCGTCCAATAAGACAGTGTCCTGTGATGACACCTATGACCTATCGTCGCACTGATGTGCTTACTTTTGAGAGAGATCAAGCCGTTTGACCGCTTAAGATCTAACTGGGGCCAGATCTGTTTTGTTGCGTTACACGTTAAACTGCTTGACCATATCAGATTAGTTTTCTTGTATGCGTCCTGCTTGAGCAAGAGTTTGTATGTAGCGATTGAAATGCCAATGCTCTCCGTTTTCGGTGAGAAGGAGAGAAGGGCAGAAGTGTTCCGTTTCTGGCGAGTCGAATGGGCAAAAATCATTTATTGCTTCTTAAGTGATAAGTTCTGAACTATAACAGCTACCCGGCGGCTGTGCACGAGATAACACCTACCACGGAATACCTCGCTAGGAAAGCTGTTTTAAGCTGTCAAAAAGAGTAACAATAGATGCGGCAGATCTGAAAGTTTGCTTTCAGTTCGAGGCTCATCGGATTGTCTTATATTTAAGATGAATTGGCGTTCTTTGTAGGAGATAAATGTGAAAAAGAGTCCTACAGTGATCCATGTGCGCAGAGAAGAGGATATTTTCAGTGATGCTTAAATCAGAACAAGTTTTAGGTTCGGTTTCGACCGACGTTAATGATCATATAAAATCTTAATATCACAATGTCGCTTTGGCTTCGATGTTACGTTAGTTTGTGTACATGAAAACGTAACGTGATTCCAACTCAAAGCAAAAACTTCAGTTCGGCTGAACTTTTATTCTTTTTTGCAGTAAAAAACAACAGCATATGTAATTATAATGTCAATTCAAAGCAAATACTAAACGCTCGCACGTAATGGGATAGTAGTCAAAGCCGAAACGTGGCTGTAGTTCAACCATGAGCGACTGGAGCATTTTTTAATTTCCCACCCTGAACGGTACGCCATTTCAAAATAATTTTTCTTTCATTTTTGTAACTTAAGCTTTGGTAACTTTTGGTTTTTCATGATTCCCTTTACCCACGAACCCCTGAACATTTTTTGCTCATTTCAAATCTCTGCAACGAGTTTAATAAAGAAGACATCTGTCTATGCAGATTCATTAAAAAATCATAACTGCAATGTCATCCAATTGATTTAGTTTTTTTTTTCCTTTTTTTTTTTGCTAATAATCGTCCTTTTCAAAGGAGAGTCTGACATCTAATATTACATCACATCAGAAACAGAACCATTAAATGTGTCTAGACAAAACGTCCCACTTGCCCTGTAGTAAAAAGTCATATAAGCTAAATAAGAAAAATGAGAAAATATGAAAGTAATGCACGAGAAGAAGGATTTTCCTTTTACATTTGCATTCAGAACATCAGGCTAATTTGTGCCTTAGCTATTGGAAGTAATATGTACCTTCGACATCATCTCTTGTTTCCTTTTCACATGTTAAATTGCTGAAGGTCTAGGACAGAGGACACCACACAACATATCGTCCTTACTCCATGCACAATCCACAATGTTGCTATCGTCAAACTTTGATGGACGAGTTTATGAATTTGCTTTGAGTGAAAGTTGTTTGATATTATAAAATAATGATGGTGTAGTGTGTGTATGGAGTAATTATTTTGCCAGTTATTTCTAACTGAAAGTAAAGTATTTTTACTATCCTGTAAAAGTTTCAATGTAATTGGCTTGATTACTTCCTTTCGTTTTTATAAATAATTTGGGAGTGTTTTGTGGCAAGTTTCAGGGTGGGTCTTTCTTTCAGAAATCGATAGACTGACGAGGCATGGTAAATCGACTTAATTTAGCTTACGTTTGGCAAAAGCACGAGCAGGACAAGAAAAACTAAATTCCTATGAAGACCGAAATCTTGCTGCTTCTTAAAAAAATATAAGGATTTGATTTATGCTTTATAAGGAATGTTTTTTAGACGTGTGGTTTTCAATCTGGCAATACTTTATTCGAAGATGATGACAACTGACATTATAGTTACTCAGTTTGGTTTGTAATTTCTGGAAGAATTGAAGCCGCACGACCACTGGGTACTACGTATTTTCGGTAAATTGTCTCGGAACGAAAATGATGGTACCACAGACATCAATTACAGGTAGATACAGTCACGAAGTGATAAAGAGTGAGCAAGTTACTCAATAGCGAGGCAGCTAAAAAAATGTTCATATCAGAGCGAAGAGTCATAGGGTCAAGCGCATTTCTCAAAACCATCCCTTATGACGAATAAAGGGGACCTACAACTTTTCTAAATCCGAACGGAAAATCTGGAAAGCAAACTATCGGAGGTTTTGCAAATAAGTCGACAGAAGCGATAGGTACCCGTGGTAACTGTTGGGATTCGAACTTCGAACTACCCATGTAACATGCAGACATGCTCACCATAACATTGCGGGCAACACAATGGCTTCAATTGTTGTTGTCTTATCTAGCCTTGGTGTCCGTGGGGTGATGCTTGTCATGGCTGCCTGTTAACCCAGGATGGTGGTTCGAATTCCAACAGAACAAAAATATTTTTCCACGGGTATCGTCTATCGGGAGGAATTGGGTCTTGAGCACTTCGCTCTAGTGCGCCACGCTTTTTAACCTCTTTCTTTCAATGTATCATCTAAAAGGAAGATGCTATCACATGATCTTCCAAAAGAAAGATATCCCAGCTGGATAAGCCGAGAGCTATGTTAAAACATATGCATATCGGGCTACTGACTGTTTGCTGAGGCACCACTGTGCTTAAGGTATTCTTTTACCGATTTTTTTCATACAATTTACACCAAGTTCATTCAATAAGTTTTGTATGAACTTGTACTACATAACATACTACGAGTAATGCAGCACTTTGGGAACAGCTTTCCAGGGAGAATGTTGCAATGAAGTGTTATGCTTCCGCTTCTTAAATCCTGACTGACAAGGAATTCAAATAAAGTATAAATGTCCATTAAAAAAAAACTGTATCAGATACCGAAAAAAGCTAAGAAAAACTGAGCCATTCACTTCTTCTTATGGCACCACTGTGTTAAAGCTTTAAGGAACTTCCCGCTTATCCTTTATTGCTCTACTACCCATTAAATGTTTTATCATTCAGATACGTAACCTTCCATGGAGTAAATAGATGTCAATTGCCTGCCATATGCAAAGAACGATTTTGATACGAAGTTTCAGAGCACTGCTTTCATTACGAAATGATTACGCTTCCACCAATTAAAATCGGTAATGAAATGGCGGATAAGTTGGCTGAAATCGGGTCAGTACTCGAGTCCAGCGACATGAACACTTCAGTTCTAAAGCCTTTAGAACAAGAAAAAAAAGAATAGAATCTAACATTATTTTCTAAAAACCGCCAATGACAGGTGGTCGTCTTTAGAAACATTTCGAATCTTCAGTCTAGAAACCTTTGGCCAAATATTTCCAAGAAAAAAAAACAGAATTTCTACTCCAGCTTAGCAGTACTCGGCTCTGTCTGTTGATTGGCATCCTCACGGGCCACAGCTCGTTGGGTACATAAATGATGAGAATGGACATAAGCACATCCGACTTATGTAGAAGATGCCAAGACGAAGAGGCAGAGGAGGATCATTCCGCATTCTCTGTGAGTGTCCTAGCTTGGCCCACACTAGGAAAAAGCTCTCGGGGAATACTTCTTCGACGAACTGGGCGACATCTCTAACCTCCCATTGAGCAACATCCTAAAATTTAGTCAGGGCTCTAGATGGTTCCCTACCCCAATAACCCAACTAGCGCAAACCTCTATTTCTCCAATCCTCACACCTCCCCATCTTCTGTTTTCCCGGGGAGCACAATGGATAATTGAGATCCGAGTGAGGTGCTGCCACTTGTGTCTGCACCCACATTCAACCTAAACTAACCTTCCACCTATTAAACTTTTAGAGAATAAAATTTAAGATCAAGTAGCAACCCTTAAGGCCGCCTCCTTAAGGATCGAAACATGTATAATTGAAACCAGATACAAAAGTATGAGTAATTTGAATGTTCAAACTACCCCCACATTTCCCTACCCATCTTTACGCAAAATATTTTTTCTTTTTAATTCTATCGCCTTAAAAACAAACTCAACTTAAAGTTCAGAAGATCAAATTCGAAAAAAGCAGGTCATCAAAAACACTTCATTTCTAAAATGGCGCCCAATTGGGGTTTCCTACCAGGAAAATCTAGTTTTACGCTCATACTTATCTGCCTAAGGAACTTCATCAAAGCGATTTGGTAATGTTAATATTTTAAGAAACTACTGCTTTATTCATATTTCCCCCATTCGAAAAGCCGAGCTAGAGCCTACTCCTTAGTTTTACTTCCACCAATTCTATTTGCAGTGTAGCCCACCATGTCAGTCTTTTAAAATTAAAATTATCACGATGTCGTTGATTGACAAAAAAGAACTCTTTCTTTTTTAAACATCGTTTTCGCCTTTCTAATAACCTAAAGGTTTCCTTCCCACCAAGCCACCAATCCACCTGAGCCTATGTTATAGCCGTGAAACTTGGGTGAACAATAGAAAATGAAGGAATCACCTTGCAAACAAATGAATAGGTACCCCATTCAATCATATTGCTTTTCAAAGAAACACCAAACAACAAGTACCTACCAACATCTCTTCTATTAAAAAGGTAGGAAAACACAATAAAAATGCAAATGAGAAGCAACAAACAAACAGTTTTCCTTCAGTCAGTCGTCTTCTTGTCTATGCCCAACACGTACCATACACAAAACCGATTTCATTCAGTAAAAACAAACAATTGCATATTTCAACTACACAGCAACAACAAAACTCGTCGTAGAAACAGACACAAAAAAAAAAAAACAATGTGAAAAATGTTTACCATGCAACTGCAACTGATAGCCTCGAAGCCTCATTCAACAAACAGATCCGTTCCTATATGTCTCTGTTAAAATATTTTAACATGAATTCAGCATACCAAGCGACTTCATTCCTCTGTTCTATAACCAACAACCACAACGACTACTGACAACTGCATACGGTAACCAGTATAAGAAACTCTGCACAATATTTGCTCAGATAACTGAAAAGAAAAATACATTTCGCCGTGTTTTTTCACTTAGCTCAGTCACCTTGCTCACAAATAACGCAACTGAACCAACCATCAACAGCAACAACAACAACAAAAAGCCCAAAATAAAAAAGTGCAATGTGCAGAAATTATGCAGGTACATGCGTCCGCGAACGGATGTGGCAACCAACTGCGGCAGCATACAATCTGAAGAACAACAGAAAACTTATGTAACATTCAACTGAAACATGATACTCTGCGGCGAAACCAGGTTAAGAGATTTTGGTTTCAGGCTACGGATGGCATTAGCCAGGAAGTCGAAATTCACATACACATATGCTGCACGCTGAAGGCTGCACGCCCACAAGATGCACGACTTCAAGCTGTCTTTAGTGCGACTCGGCGCGCGGCGCGGCGCACGGCGTACTTTGGATAACTTCAGTGCGGATGAAATATGCCATGGCATTTTTGCCCATAGTCTCAGGTTCCCCCATCACAAGAGAGTGTGGCCCAGATTTTAATGGGCTCCTCACCATTATATTGGTTGCCCAGGAGATAACGGAAATTTTTCGGTCGATCTTAACACCGGCAATAGAAAGATTGCTTGACCTGGATTGTTTATGGAAGAAGACTGCCTATCCTATACCAACATGTGTGTATAAGTAGGTTCCTGTGCACAAAGTGAACCCTCGCATAGATACCACAACGTTGCTGCTGGGGAAGAATATGGGCTATTATTTATGTCGAACATGCCAATTGAGAGCCATTAGAGTGCTAAAGGGGTATGGTTACCCCAAAAACAAATCTATTTTCGTTTCTCATTTAAAAGGCCGTGCTATGAGTGTGGTGTATGACTACAGATATACCTCAGCTAAGTGCTACTGATATACAGAAACAACCCGCACACTTAAAAAGGTAGTGCGGCACTCCAGTAGTCGAAGGATACTCGCTACTCGCTATCAGAAGCGATTACCGTCTTGATTGTTCCACTTATTTGGGAAATTCTCTGTTATTTATCCAAATATATATACGTAAACCATCAGGGTGGGGGTCAGGAGTTGAGAGAAAACAATTTTCTTCAATGGATTGCTTTATTGCTTCGGATTGGAGCCAGCCCATTTAAGATTTCCTCCATTACTTCTCTTAGTGCTTCTTTAAGTGGACCTAATGTATCTTTTAAGTAATTAACGACTTCCAATTTTCTAATGAGTCGGGCGTGTTTTTCTTTGAACTAAATCGATACTGCGCCACTCGCAGATGATTTATTTAATCTGACAGAACGAATCTATTATGAATTTTAAGACAAGAGCACTCAATACGAAGCTGTTGTGCCAAAAAAAAAAAATCACAGAACTTTATGTTTTTGTGCGAAGAAGTAGAACGGAAAAAGGGCGGAGACTTTTTGAAAATCTCGCGTTTTACATAATTCTTGGCATCCGGAAAATTGACGCATAAATAAAAAGATGCAGTGAAGACCTGCTGTAGGCATTGTGGAGGTTGACTGGCGAAATGAAGGGATTTGAGGCCGGCGGTATAATCAAGCGAAAAGTTAAATGTCATTACTCATTGGAGAAGCATGGAGAATGGCCTCTCATTGTTTAAAAGCTGAATATTTATGAAAATATTGGCAAATCATTCGCTTATTCTTCAAATTTTAACGAATTTTTTTAGATTGAGGTTATTCAGGCTTTAGTTTTGTTTTACTAAACATGGGTTTGTTGGTACACGGAACACATTCTCAAAACAGAGTGAAATTGGAGAGAAGAGCGGCCTGTAGCACAAAACTACAAGTACTTGTATTATGGCAAGTATAAATAATGTCTACAACACTAGGCTAGAAGTTTTCTTGCTCTTCTGCAAGTATAAGGGACATATTTCTACAAGTTACTTTTGTCTATTAGACTTGTAGCTTTGAGTTACAGGCCCCAGAGCTCAGGCAAATTGACAACCATGCATAGGAAATTGTGAGATGCCATAATAAGATTGAGATTTGAAAGCTTTACCGAAATTTAAAAACAATTATGACAGGGTGGCAAGTATCGATGTCCTTGTAAAAACCAACAAGGAAATACAGTGATAAAATCGCAGTCACTATTGAGAATCTTCAATTTATAATTTTGGTGGGGGCGAAATCCCCATTTATTCTTAATTTAACTTAAAAACTAAGAAACTCATAGCTTATGTTAATGGAGAGGGTGATTTAGAAGATGGAGTTTTAGGAATAGGGAGCTGAGGTTGAAGGAAAAACTGTTGAAACTCGAATTAACATTACTCAGCATTCGGGAGATAGGTTCATTTGAGGCATATGACGTTCGAAGAGGGGGTAGGTACGAGAAGAAGATTCCGTAAGTGTTAAGGGAGATAGAGTGGAAAAGGGTCGTGCACACCGAAAAAAAAAACGTTGGTTGAATCAACAATCTTTCATTGTTGGCCAACGAATCCCAAAAAATAGTGATATCAACCAAGCTTTGTGGTGATATCAACAAAGGCGTCATTGTTGATTCAACGAATGGAGGATTGTTGGCAAAAAATACCCAAAACTTGAAAAAACTGATCACGAACGTTTGTTGATTTCACCAAGGTGCTTTGTTGATTGCATTGTTGATCAATCACAAACGTGGTAAAACGTGATCAATAAAAAATGATCACGTTCGTGATCCAACAATCAAGGTTTCTTGGTGAAATCAACTAATAAACGTTGTAAAAGCTTTGTTGTATACGAATGGTTCATCTAAAGTACATAACAAATATATAATAAGATAAAAAAAAATTAAAACTGATCACGTTCGTGATCAACCAACCAAGTTTTCATGGTGAAATCAACCAATAAACGTTGTAAAAGCTATGTTATAAACGAATGGTTCATCTTAAGCACAAAACAAATATTAAATAGATAAAAAAAAATAAAAAAACTGATCACGTTCGTGATCAACCAACCAAGTTTTCATGGTGAAATCAACCAATAAACGTTGTAAAAGCTATGTTATAAACGAATGGTTCATCTTAAGCACAAAACAAATATTAAATAGATAAAAAAAAAATAAAAAAACTGATCACGTTCGTGATCAACCAACCAAGTTTTCATGGTGAAATCAACCAATAAACGTTGTAAAAGCTATGTTATAAACGAATGGTTCATCTTAAGCACAAAACAAATTTTAAATATATAAAAAAAAATAAAAAAACTGATCACGTTCGTGATCAACCAACCAAGTTTTCATGGTGAAATCAACCAATAAACGTTGTAAAAGCTATTTTATAAACGAATGGTTCATCTTAAGCACAAAACAAATATTAAATAGATAAAAAAAAAATAAAACTGATCACGTTCGTGATCAACCAACCAAGTTTTCATGGTGAAATCAACCAATAAACGTTGTAAAAGCTATGTAATAAACGAATGGTTCATCTTAAGCACAAAACAAATATTAAATAGATAAAAAAAAAATAAAACTGATCACGTTCGTGATCAACCAACCAAGTTTTCATGGTGAAATCAACCAATAAACGTTGTAAAAGCTATGTTATAAACGAATGGTTCATCTTAAGCACAAAA
This sequence comes from Melanostoma mellinum, assembly GCA_914767635.1. Lineage (NCBI taxonomy): Eukaryota > Metazoa > Arthropoda > Insecta > Diptera > Syrphidae > Melanostoma > Melanostoma mellinum. Next base: position 172,648,659 of record OU612059.1, on the reverse strand, counting down.
CAAATATTAAATAGATAAAAAAAATAAAACTGATCACGTTCGTGATCAACCAACCAAGTTTTCATGGTGAAATCAACCAATAAACGTTGTAAAAGCTATGTTATAAACGAATGGTTCATCTTAAGCACAAAACAAATATTAAATAGATAAAAAAAAAAATAAAACTGATCACGTTCGTGATCAACCAACCAAGTTTTCATGGTGAAATCAACCAATAAACGTTGTAAAAGCTATGTTATAAACGAATGGTTCATCTTAAGCACAAAACAAATATTAATTAGATAAAAAAAAATAAAACTGATCACGTTCGTGATCAACCAACCAAGTTTTCATGGTGAAATCAACCAATAAACGTTGTAAAAGCTTTGTTATAAACGAATGGTTCATCTTAAGCACAAAACAAATATAAATTAGATAAAAAAAAATAAAACTGATCACGTTCGTGATCAACCAACCAAGTTTTCATGGTGAAATCATCCAATTAACGTTGTAAAAGCTATGTTATAAACGAATGGTTCATCTTAAGCACAAAACAAATATTAAATAGATAAAAAAAAAAATAAAACTGATCACGTTCGTGATCAACCAACCAAGTTTTCATGGTGAAATCAACCAATAAACGTTGTAAAAGCTATGTTATAAACGAATGGTTCATCTTAAGCACAAAACAAATATTAAATAGATAAAAAAAATAAAACTGATCACGTTCGTGATCAACCAACCAAGTTTTCACGGTGAAATCAACCAATAAACGTTGTAAAAGCTATGTTATAAACGAATGGTTCATCTTAAGCACAAAACAAATATTAAATAGATAAAAAAAAAAAAAAAACTGATCACGTTCGTGATCAACCAACCAAGTTTTCACGGTGAAATCAACCAATAAACGTTGTAAAAGCTATGTTATGCATCCCCAGAACAAACAACTTTTTTTTGTGTAGCTGTGACATTTTTTGGGGTTATCCTGAAAACCTGACGTGATTGGGCAAAATGGACTTCGGATTCGGTTTCAGCGATCCGAAAAACATATTATAACTTAGTCGCACCACCAGGTCACACTTTTTTTTTGTGTGGCTGTGTAATTGAAACTTATCGCGTTTTGCCAGTAGAAAGGTACAAAACAATATCAAATATTGTACTTCAATAATAATGTGTGTATGTAGTTAAATTTAGTTACAATACTATCATTATGAACGACACATTTATAAATCCAAAATAATATTTATCATATCCTTTTTTTTCCTATTCTTCGAAAAAGAATAAATTTTTGATTTAATGAAGTTTAAACGCGGCCTTAAACTCAGTCAATGCATTCAGTGATCACGAACGTGGTTTTTTCTTGGTTGGCCAACCCACGTTCGTTGTTGAAACCGACGCGACACGCCATATTTAAATTATAACGCGGTATACCTACACGAAATGTTTGCAATGTGAAAATGAAATACACATACACATACAATGGAAAATTAGCTCATCCTCGCCATATTTTTTGCCGGCAACAAGAAAATTTAAGGCCCCGTAACAACTTGTCCATAAATAGATTTCACAGATTTCTTGTGCTGAAGAAAACTTATACTAATTCTTTTCCCACGTTATGTGGAAAAACATGTTTATATGATTTATTTTTTAAATTAGCTTAGCTAAATTTTACATAGTTTCGTAGAAAAAAGTCAAAATTCCTCGTTTCGAGGTAACTGTGAACACTTTCTGAGGTTATCTTGAAAACCTGACGTGATCGAGTGAAACGGACTTCGGAATCGTTTTCAGTGACCGAAAAAACATATTATTAACATAGTTGCATCCCCAGAACAAACAACTTTTTTTTGTGTAGCTGTGACATTTTTTGGGGTTATCCTGAAAACCTGACGTGATTGGGCAAAATGGACTTCGGATTCGGTTTCAGCGATCCGAAAAACATATTATAACTTAGTCGCACCACCAGGTCACACTTTTTTTTTGTGTGGCTGTGTAATTGAAACTTATCGCGTTTTGCCAGTAGAAAGGTACAAAACAATATCAAATATTGTACTTCAATAATAATGTGTGTATGTAGTTAAATTTAGTTACAATACTATCATTATGAACGACACATTTATAAATCCAAAATAATATTTATCATATCCTTTTTTTTCCTATTCTTCGAAAAAGAATAAATTTTTGATTTAATGAAGTTTAAACGCGGCCTTAAACTCAGTCAATGCATTCAGTGATCACGAACGTGGTTTTTTCTTGGTTGGCCAACCCACGTTCGTTGTTGAAACCGACGCGACACGCCATATTTAAATTATAACGCGGTATACCTACACGAAATGTTTGCAATGTGAAAATGAAATACACATACACATACAATGGAAAATTAGCTCATCCTCGCCATATTTTTTGCCGGCAACAAGAAAATTTAAGGCCCCGTAACAACTTGTCCATAAATAGATTTCACAGATTTCTTGTGCTGAAGAAAACTTATACTAATTCTTTTCCCACGTTATGTGGAAAAACATGTTTATATGATTTATTTTTTAAATTAGCTTAGCTAAATTTTACATAGTTTCGTAGAAAAAAGTCAAAATTCCTCGTTTCGAGGTAACTGTGAACACTTTCTGAGGTTATCTTGAAAACCTGACGTGATCGAGTGAAACGGACTTCGGAATCGTTTTCAGTGACCGAAAAAACATATTATTAACATAGTTGCATCCCCAGAACAAACAACTTTTTTTTGTGTAGCTGTGACATTTTTTGGGGTTATCCTGAAAACCTGACGTGATTGGGCAAAATGGACTTCGGATTCGGTTTCAGCGATCCGAAAAACATATTATAACTTAGTCGCACCACCAGGTCACACTTTTTTTTTGTGTGGCTGTGTAATTGAAACTTATCGCGTTTTGCCAGTAGAAAGGTACAAAACAATATCAAATATTGTACTTCAATAATAATGTGTGTATGTAGTTAAATTTAGTTACAATACTATCATTATGAACGACACATTTATAAATCCAAAATAATATTTATCATATCCTTTTTTTTCCTATTCTTCGAAAAAGAATAAATTTTTGATTTAATGAAGTTTAAACGCGGCCTTAAACTCAGTCAATGCATTCAGTGATCACGAACGTGGTTTTTTCTTGGTTGGCCAACCCACGTTCGTTGTTGAAACCGACGCGACACGCCATATTTAAATTATAACGCGGTATACCTACACGAAATGTTTGCAATGTGAAAATGAAATACACATACACATACAATGGAAAATTAGCTCATCCTCGCCATATTTTTTGCCGGCAACAAGAAAATTTAAGGCCCCGTAACAACTTGTCCATAAATAGATTTCACAGATTTCTTGTGCTGAAGAAAACTTATACTAATTCTTTTCCCACGTTATGTGGAAAAACATGTTTATATGATTTATTTTTTAAATTAGCTTAGCTAAATTTTACATAGTTTCGTAGAAAAAAGTCAAAATTCCTCGTTTCGAGGTAACTGTGAACACTTTCTGAGGTTATCTTGAAAACCTGACGTGATCGAGTGAAACGGACTTCGGAATCGTTTTCAGTGACCGAAAAAACATATTATTAACATAGTTGCATCCCCAGAACAAACAACTTTTTTTTGTGTAGCTGTGACATTTTTTGGGGTTATCCTGAAAACCTGACGTGATTGGGCAAAATGGACTTCGGATTCGGTTTCAGCGATCCGAAAAACATATTATAACTTAGTCGCACCACCAGGTCACACTTTTTTTTTGTGTGGCTGTGTAATTGAAACTTATCGCGTTTTGCCAGTAGAAAGGTACAAAACAATATCAAATATTGTACTTCAATAATAATGTGTGTATGTAGTTAAATTTAGTTACAATACTATCATTATGAACGACACATTTATAAATCCAAAATAATATTTATCATATCCTTTTTTTTCCTATTCTTCGAAAAAGAATAAATTTTTGATTTAATGAAGTTTAAACGCGGCCTTAAACTCAGTCAACGCATTCAGTGATCACGAACGTGGTTTTTTCTTGGTTGGCCAACCCACGTTCGTTGTTGAAACCGACGCGACACGCCATATTTAAATTATAACGCGGTATACCTACACGAAATGTTTGCAATGTGAAAATGAAATACACATACACATACAATGGAAAATTAGCTCATCCTCGCCATATTTTTTGCCGGCAACAAGAAAATTTAAGGCCCCGTAACAACTTGTCCATAAATAGATTTCACAGATTTCTTGTGCTGAAGAAAACTTATACTAATTCTTTTCCCACGTTATGTGGAAAAACATGTTTATATGATTTATTTTTTAAATTAGCTTAGCTAAATTTTACATAGTTTCGTAGAAAAAAGTCAAAATTCCTCGTTTCGAGGTAACTGTGAACACTTTCTGAGGTTATCTTGAAAACCTGACGTGATCGAGTGAAACGGACTTCGGAATCGTTTTCAGTGACCGAAAAAACATATTATTAACATAGTTGCATCCCCAGAACAAACAACTTTTTTTTGTGTAGCTGTGACATTTTTTGGGGTTATCCTGAAAACCTGACGTGATTGGGCAAAATGGACTTCGGATTCGGTTTCAGCGATCCGAAAAACATATTATAACTTAGTCGCACCACCAGGTCACACTTTTTTTTTGTGTGGCTGTGTAATTGAAACTTATCGCGTTTTGCCAGTAGAAAGGTACAAAACAATATCAAATATTGTACTTCAATAATAATGTGTGTATGTAGTTAAATTTAGTTACAATACTATCATTATGAACGACACATTTATAAATCTAAAATAATATTTATCATATCCTTTTTTTTCCTATTCTTCGAAAAAGAATAAATTTTTGATTTAATGAAGTTTAAACGCGGCCTTAAACTCAGTCAATGCATTCAGTGATCACGAACGTGGTTTTTTCTTGGTTGGCCAACCCACGTTCGTTGTTGAAACCGACGCGACACGCCATATTTAAATTATAACGCGGTATACCTACACGAAATGTTTGCAATGTGAAAATGAAATACACATACACATACAATGGAAAATTAGCTCATCCTCGCCATATTTTTTGCCGGCAACAAGAAAATTTAAGGCCCCGTAACAACTTGTCCATAAATAGATTTCACAGATTTCTTGTGCTGAAGAAAACTTATACTAATTCTTTTCCCACGTTATGTGGAAAAACATGTTTATATGATTTATTTTTTAAATTAGCTTAGCTAAATTTTACATAGTTTCGTAGAAAAAAGTCAAAATTCCTCGTTTCGAGGTAACTGTGAACACTTTCTGAGGTTATCTTGAAAACCTGACGTGATCGAGTGAAACGGACTTCGGAATCGTTTTCAGTGACCGAAAAAACATATTATTAACATAGTTGCATCCCCAGAACAAACAACTTTTTTTTGTGTAGCTGTGACATTTTTTGGGGTTATCCTGAAAACCTGACGTGATTGGGCAAAATGGACTTCGGATTCGGTTTCAGCGATCCGAAAAACATATTATAACTTAGTCGCACCACCAGGTCACACTTTTTTTTTGTGTGGCTGTGTAATTGAAACTTATCGCGTTTTGCCAGTAGAAAGGTACAAAACAATATCAAATATTGTACTTCAATAATAATGTGTGTATGTAGTTAAATTTAGTTACAATACTATCATTATGAACGACACATTTATAAATCCAAAATAATATTTATCATATCCTTTTTTTTCCTATTCTTCGAAAAAGAATAAATTTTTGATTTAATGAAGTTTAAACGCGGCCTTAAACTCAGTCAATGCATTCAGTGATCACGAACGTGGTTTTTTCTTGGTTGGCCAACCCACGTTCGTTGTTGAAACCGACGCGACGCGCCAAATCAAACATGTAAATGTATGCGATTTCATTTCATGTTAGATTAGTCTTTAGTATAGTTCGTCTTCGTTTCGTGCCGTGCAGTGCAGTGTCAAGAAAAAGTTTTTAATTGTGGCCTTAAAAAGGCAATTTAATTGCATTAAATAATTAATAACATTATATTTCAAGTAAGTACCATCAATTAACTAGTATGTTTAAGAAAAAAGAACAAGTGCTATGTCAATCTTTTTGATTTCTTGGCAAAAAAAAAATCACATTTTTGTTCGCAAAAAATGATGCTTTTGCAAACAATATAAAATTTTTCATCAAAAGATGGACATTGCATTATGTCGTTCTTGTTATTATATAGGAATTCTGAGATTCAGTTTATGAACTTTTTTTGATTTCTTGGCAAAAGAAAAATTATATTTTCTATGCAAAAAGTGATGCCTCTGCAAAAAATATAAATTCATCATCAAAAGATGGAGACTTTCCCATACCGAATTCTGAATTTGAAGATGAAAATGGTCTCAATCGATAGATACGCGTTAATAAAGCACAAATAAACAGTTTTTTTTTTGTCTGAAATTAATATTTTTATTTTTTGAGGACATTTTGAGTTTTGAATATATATACCCAGTAGTGTTTCCTCACTATTTAACAGCTAAAACAAAGAAAATAAAAAAAAACATAGAATCCGGTATAGGAAAGTCGCCCCTTTGTTACTTTCATTACTGCAATCTACTTATCTATTCAATTTTTTTGTTTGCAGATAAATTTTCACCTGTAAAGGACAGAAACAAAAAAATTTCGCGGGTAAGTCATTCAGATGTTCTAGTTCTAAGTCCTTCATATTATTATTAATATCAAATCTTTTGCTTCGAAAATATGGAGTAAATAATTTTTTGTTTTCGTCGAAAAATTGTGGTCTATAGTTGTGATCAGTGCTGCCACCTGCCACCCTTCGAACAATTTAGCGCAGTATATTCGACAAAAAAGCGCAGTAGATTGAAATAAAGCGCAGTAGATTTTAAAATATGCAATACCAATAGATACAAAAAGCCAACAAAAAATTGCGTGTGTATTTACTAAGAATTAAGTTTTCCTTCGGCTATTTTGGTCACTTTAATCGTTGCAATGAACAAAAGGCTGTTACATTAGCTTTTCCCGACGTTTCGGCAGGGTTTGCTGCCTTCCTCAAGGGAACTTTATTGCACATGAAATATAAAACACATAGTACAATATTATGGACAACAAGAATAAGAAAAATTTACAATTTAACAATTAAATTTTTTAAAAATTTACAAAAACAACTCCTAACTAAGAAGTTAAGTCTGTAACTAAAAGAAAGAGAAAGAGAAAAGTTTTATGAGGCAACAAGCGAGCAGTATACAGATGATATACTCTGTGTGTCTTGCTTGCGATTCATATTGTTTTGATTTTAAAATTGAAAGCATTATATTTCAAGTAAGTACCATCAATAAACCAGTATGTTTAAAAATAAAGAACAAGCGCTATGTCAATTTTTTTGATTTGTTGGCAAAAAAAAATCACATTTTCTATGCAAAAAATAATGCCTTTGCAAAAAATATAAAAATCTTCATCAAAAGATGGACATTGGATCATGTCGTTCTTGTTTTTATATAGGCATTCTGAGATTCAGTTTATGAACTTTTTTTGATTTCTTGGCAAAAGAAAAATTATATTTTCTATGCAAAAAGTGATGCCTCTGCAAAAAATATAAATTCATCATCAAAAGATGGAGACTTTCCCATACCGAATTCTGAATTTGAAGATGAAAATGGTCTCAATCGATAGATACGCGTTAATAAAGCACAAATAAACAGTTTTTTTTTTTGTCTGAAATTAATATTTTTATTTTTTGAGGACATTTTGAGTTTTGAATATATATACCCAGTAGTGTTTCCTCACTATTTAACAGCTAAAACAAAGAAAATAAAAAAAACATAGAATCCGGTATAGGAAAGTCGCCCCTTTGTTACTTTCATTACTGCAATCTACTTATCTATTCAATTTTTTTGTTTGCAGATAAATTTTCACCTGTAAAGGACAGAAACAAAAAAATTTCGCGGGTAAGTCATTCAGATGTTCTAGTTCTAAGTCCTTCATATTATTATTAATATCAAATCTTTTGCTTCGAAAATATGGAGTAAATAATTTTTTGTTTTCGTCGAAAAATTGTGGTCTATAGTTGTGATCAGTGCTGCCACCTGCCACCCTTCGAACAATTTAGCGCAGTATATTCGACAAAAAAGCGCAGTAGATTGAAATAAAGCGCAGTAGATTTTAAAATATGCAATACCAATAGATACAAAAAGCCAACAAAAAATTGCGTGTGTATTTACTAAGAATTAAGTTTTCCTTCGGCTATTTTGGTCACTTTAATCGTTGCAATGAACAAAAGGCTGTTACATTAGCTTTTCCCGACGTTTCGGCAGGGTTTGCTGCCTTCCTCAAGGGAACTTTATTGCACATGAAATATAAAACACATAGTACAATATTATGGACAACAAGAATAAGAAAAATTTACAATTTAACAATTAAATTTTTTAAAAATTTACAAAAACAACTCCTAACTAAGAAGTTAAGTCTGTAACTAAAAGAAAGAGAAAGAGAAAAGTTTTATGAGGCAACAAGCGAGCAGTATACAGATGATATACTCTGTGTGTCTTGCTTGCGATTCATATTGTTTTGATTTTAAAATTGAAAGCATTATATTTCAAGTAAGTACCATCAATAAACCAGTATGTTTAAAAATAAAGAACAAGCGCTATGTCAATTTTTTTGATTTGTTGGCAAAAAAAAATCACATTTTCTATGCAAAAAATAATGCCTTTGCAAAAAATATAAAAATCTTCATCAAAAGATGGACATTGGATCATGTCGTTCTTGTTTTTATATAGGCATTCTGAGATTCACAAAGTTAGTGATTCTGATGTTCTAGTTCTAAATCCTTCATTTTAATAATTTTTGATAATTTGAGGACTATAGAATTATAATCTTTTGCTTCGAAAATATGGAGTTAGTAATCGAATAGTCGAAATCCGGAGAATGACCCTTCTCTATTGAATGGGCCGCCAATGCGGTTTTAGCTGGGTTACTGATATTGATGTCAGATTTGGACAATCTTTGGTGCAAGAATTGTTTGGTGGTTCCGATGTAACAAAGGTTACATGGTTCGTCAGGTTTACGTTTGCAGTTTATTTTATAAGTAACGTCAGTGCGATTATCTTTGTCCATTTTGATCTTTAGTTTGGTGAAAAGGTGTCTAATGGCACTTTCCATTGGTTTCACTTTTGGAAGCACTCATTTTAAAAACCAATGGAAAACCCAAAATAATTTCTGTTCAGTTTAACGTAATTGCCTTTGTGTGAGTGAAACACCTATGGCTCTTAAAAAATATTCCTTGAAGAAAATTTTCTTTTTGACATTTGAGTAACATGTTGTGTTAGTGCTTCTTGAGTCGATTCTCATTTCAAATCGAGAAGCGGCTGTCACTCCTCAGAATCATGAGAAGCGATCTTTTTGCACCAATGGAACGGTTTGAGAATGCTTCTGAACGCTCCTGGACGGTTCTTTTCGTCCAATGGAAAGTGCCATAAGTGTCTGGTTAGATTTGAAAGCCAATCGGACATCATTGATGTTCTTGGTGACAACTTGCTTAAAACTCTCAGCCAGTTTTGGAACATAAACAATGCTTTTGAAGAATCCTTTTTGAAACCAATCACACAACAATTGAGTGTCCATACGGTGAACTGTAGTTTTTAATGGAATCCGTAAGGACGTCTGATTAACTTCCGGTCCAAACAAGCCAAACACATAATCTTTAACACAGCACCCATTTAAATTATCAAAGTTTTCACGTTGAGTGACGAAATATACTTTTTTTTCAAAATTCTAAAATGAGGAGTAGATTGGTTTTGCTGCGCAGTATATTTTCGTTTGGGCCAAAACGCAGTAGATCTACTGCTATAGTAGTAGGGTGGCAGCGCTGTAAATGTGATTCAGTCTTAGGTTCAAAAAATTTTCATTTGCATAAAAAAACATGACGGAAAATAATATTAAAGTTCTCTTCTAGTGTATTTGGTTGCATTGGTACAAACGCAATGGAGATTTTTACACAATTTGCTGATGATGAATTCTCTGAGGAACTAGATCATGAAACTGAAAAAAATCAACTTGAACCCACTTATACTACGCTTCATAATAAATTTAATAATGGTGAAATCCCAAAATCTAATTTCGATGAAGATGAAGATAGTAATGATATTGATGGCGCCAGTAAAGAAGTAGTAGAAGAAATATTAGATTGTGAACTATTTAATTTGCTCTCTTCTTGGGGATTTGTTGATTTATATGATCATTTTATAAATCTTAAGCTAAGCGTTGACATCTTAAAGTATATATCCAATGAAGACCTAAAAGAAGTTTTTGCAGATAAATCACTTGGAATAAGAGTTGAATTTAAACATAAACTTCATACGTGGCGAAGAGAAAATGTAATATACTTAATGAAACTTTAATTAACTCGACGTTTAATTGATTTCTTTTAGAACATTGAAACCGATTTCGATCCATCGATAGAAATATTAAATAGTATTAAGATTTTAGTAGAAGAGGAAGTAAGAAAACGCCTAGCAGCAAACAGTTGTTCCGATTTGCATAGCGAGTCTTCAGCAATTTCATTGTCACCAGCTCCTTCATCCATTGCTTCAATTTCAAATCCTTCATCACCCAGTATTGGCTTTGGGAATTTCGTAAATTAATTTAGTTATAGCCTCTTTTCACTACAGCCAATTGAGATAATTTCGCAAATTATATCATTTCGAATGTAAAATCGTATAGGAAATTAAGTTAATTTGAAATTAGAACTCATCTAATTTGCGAAATCATCTCTCTTGGGTCTTGGATCACTTTTAAGTTTAAACGTGTAATAATTTTTTTTGAATCCTCATTTAGGATATCGATAAATAATAATAATATAATAATGTAATAATTTTTTTTTAATCATCATTTAGGATATCGATAAAATACTAAATTCGTTCCCATCGGGAAACTTCGTCATCAAGGAGTTCAAAAAGTATAAGAAAATTGGTGATTCCTCTCGAACTATTTTAATAGATTGCTTGACAAATTGGCTTTTAGCAAAAAAAGAATCAATAACTCGCCGAGATTTTCAATTTATTTCCACACAAATACATGATCGATTTGACGAAGACCCCGTAAGTTTATAATTCTGAATATACCTTAAAAAAATATATATATATATATAAACGAAAGCTGTGTTCAAATGTAGCCCTTATCAAGTGGAAAATACTGTAATTGTTGAAGTACATGGGAATATAGTAATAAATAGAACTAAAACAATGTATTTTTGATTTACTTTATATTAATGAAGTGAATTTAAGAATCTTTTGTTGATTTTTGTTTTCATTGGCAGGCTATTCTGGTTAATTTTCAATTAAATGCAAATAAAAAAAAATTAGTTCATCTTTTCCCAACGTTTCGTCGTTATTCGCGACTTCTTCAGAGGTTTCTTAATAGATATTTTTTTTTAGTTTGAGTTTACATAATTTTATAGCATTTTTTGTTTTGGAATTGTATTAACAGTAAGCAGTAGGTATATATATAAATACATAATTTAATAAATTAACATTAAAAAAAGAGATTAATAGATTAAAAAGACAAACAAAAAATTATCACAGTGTAGTTGAAATCAGGTAGTTATTTATTGTTAATACGTAGCTTACTAGGCTACGCATTTTCAATTGAATAAGTACCAGATGAAACAAAATTTTTTTTATTTGCATTTAATTTAAAACCAAAATAGCCTGGCTATTAAAAAATAAATCTACAAATATACGTTTGAAAATTTGGTCGCTAACAAAATTCATATACATACACATTTTTGCCTTAATTCGGACAAAGAACATATACTTTACAAAACCCAACAGCGGGTCAAAAGGAAATCCTTCTGGAAGATTATACTGTCGATACTATAACATAAAGCGTCGTTATAGGAAAATTGGTTTTGATACACAGGAAAAGGAAGCACAATCTATTTCTGGTTCAATGCTTGCAAATCCTTTTCCAGACGAAGAAGACATTGAGTTTTTAAATAGTATGTTTCTTTTAGTTTGAGTTTCAATAGTTTGATTTTAATTTAGTTCTCTTTCAATTATGATTTTTTTCTAAAGATGACTTTTTGGCGGATGTGAAATGGCTTCAAATTTATAAAGAGCCTTGGGAAGAAATCAAATCTAAATGGCGTAAAACTCATAAGACAAGACAACTCGATATTTCTAAACAAAGTTTCCCCGATGTTTTATTAAATTGGCCTCTATTGAAGCACTCAGCAGGAATGACATTGGTAAATTATATAAATTACGTGTAGGTTTATAAAAGTTCATCACTGCTTTTTTCCGGTTTGGATATACAAGGCAGTTGATAGCAGCAGATAGAGTTTTTTTGCCTCCATTCTGTTTGATGTGTGCAGTGATGAGTTTCTGAATTAACCTTATTAACCTTTTGAATCCTCTACCTAAAATATCCTTTTTTGGACCAACAAATCTACACTTTATTTAAAGTATAGTTGTTGTCATCAAATTGCAATAAAATCAATCAAAAGAATAACAATTTTTAACACTCTTGATTGAAAAATTATATTTTTAAATTTGAGAGTATTTCAAAACATTATGAAAACGCACTTTATTGTTGCTCTTGTTTTTTTTTGTTTTGGTTTTACAAAAGAAAAATAATATATTTTATTACTATTTTTTTTCTAATTTAAGATCGATATTGACTTCCAAATAATATATCCTGGAAAAGAAAACTACCTAATTGATAAATGGGACACATTCAAAACCACTATCCTTCCTATTTTCAATGTGAAAATAAAGGATAAAAACTGCCTAGACCTACTCTACAACCTAAATAACAAAAACTTTACAAAAGGTTGGTAAACATATCTGTAATCTGTAAATGAAATATGTTAAATAAAGTAAAATATTAAATTAATAATTATTTTAAAGAGATTTTTTAATTAATAAAATAAAATAAAAGTATTTAAATTTTTAATTTTATACATAAATAATTATTTTCAGATCCAGAAGACATTCTCATCATTTCCCTGCTCCACGCTATACTTCTCCCACTACGACACCCAACAACTTCCTCACAAGCGAAGAAAAAATTCTTAAAACCAACAATAAAGGATTCGCAGCAGGCCCTTATTATCGAGGTACATGATGCAAACAACTTCAATCCAACGATTGACCAATTTGCAACGAAGGTGAGAGCACTTGGTCAAAATTTGCAACCACTTATAATTTGTTGCCATTTTGACAACTCCTATGTAGTTTATTTTAATGAAATTAAATATAAATTTAATGATATATTGCCTGCATTAGAAAGCTGTTTCAAAATATTTTTTGTTCTTAATTTAAAATATCCTATGCCTTGTAAATCTGTTTGGATTTTCATCCAAAAATATTTTTATGAAATTGACACTTCTGAAAGAGCTTCAGCAGATGTTCTAGTTCTCATTGAATCCTTAAAACAATAAAACTTTATATTGGCATTATCAATAAATTTGATCGTCCGCCTATTTCCTTGCTTTCAAGCCCAATTATTTTGATGATTCGTAATTTACTTTAATGAAATTAATTATGAATTTAATGATATATTGCCTTCTTAATCTAAAATATCCTACGCCTTGTAAACCTGTTTGGATTTTCATCCAAAAATATTTTTATGAAATTGATCCTTCTGAAAGAGCTTCAGCAGATGTTCTAGTTCTCATTGAATCCTTAAAAACACAATAAAACTTTATTGACGTTATTAATAAATTGGATCATCGTTATTAATAAATTGATCGACACCCAACAACTTCCTTACAAGCGAAGAAAAAATTCTTAAAACCAACAATAAAGGATTCGCAGCAGGCCCTTATTATCGAGGTACATGATGCAAACAGCTTCAATCCAACGATTGACCAATTTGCAACGAAGGTGAGAGCACTTGGTCAAAATTTGCAACCACTTATAATTCGTTGCCATTTTGACAACTCCTATGTATTTTATTTTAATGAAGTTAAATATAAATTTAATGATATATTGGCTGCATTAGAAAGCTGTTTCAAAATATTTTTTGTTCTTAATTTAAAATATCCTATGCCTTGTAAACCTGTTTGGATTTTCATCCAAAAATATTTTTATGAAATTGACACTTCTGAAAGAGCTTCAGCAGATGTTCTAGTTCTCATTGAATCCTTAAAAAAACAATAATGTATAAATGCCATCTATGCTTAACATCTTTTGTAGATGTTAAAACACTTGTTATCCATTATAAACAAAAACATTATTTTAAAGCAACAAATGATTATCAATGCTTTAACTGTAGTCAAATCTATAATTTGAAAAGTTTTAAAAGACATTTTGAAAGATCTTGTAAGGGCTTAAATATCAGTTCACCTTCTTCTACACCTGTAGAAAATATATTTTCTGTTGAAGAAAATATTCAAAATAGTAACCTTGAAAATGAAAAAACACTACCTGAACAAAATAATATTTTTGAAAATATTGAAGCTTCTGCAACAAGATTTCTTTGTAACTTGTACGGAAATTCTAATTTATATCGTAAAATTGTTGAAGATATAGTTGCAGATTTAACAGAAGAATTTTTTTCAGTAATATTCAAAAAATTAAACCAAGAGTTTTTTGAACATATTAATTCTGATATGAAAGATAAATTTAAACAGATTCTCACTTTTCTACAGAACCCTTTTCAAAAAGTCAAAACTTTTTACAAATTTATTCAAACGTCAAAAAATAAAAATTTTTATCATGAACCTTCAAGCTATGTTATAAATAAAGAAGTTTGCGTTAAGAGTGGAACGACCCCTACTTTAGATAGTGTTGAATCTGATGGTATTATACTACCGTTGAAATTTCAGTTTAAGAAGTTCTTTGAATTACCTGAAATCTATAAGGCTACTATACAAAATATGAAATATCTTACTACTAACAACATTACTCATTTGATAACAACTGACATTTGGAAAGAAAGAATAGGTAAATTCCCAGAAGAAAAACGTTCCAAAGTAATCCCTTTTAACTTGTATTTCGATGATTTTGAATCAAATAACCCTCTAGGTTCTCACGGTGGAACTCATTCCATTGGAGCCGTATACTATAATTTTCCAAGTCTTCCGCAGCACATTAATTCTGAATTAAACAACATTTTTGTTGCAATGTTGTTTTATTCCAAATATAAGTGCTTTGGGGAAAATTCGATTTTCTATCACCTTGTCGAAGAAATAAAAATTCTGGAAGAAAATGGAGTTACAATTACATTGAAATCTGGAGAGACAGATCATTTTTACTTTGTATTAGGATTAATAACAGGAGATAACCTAGGCTTAAATACAATTCTTGGTTACTCCAAAAGCTTTAATTCACAATATTACTGTCGTATTTGCACTTGTTCAAAAACTCAAAACTATGTAACTTGTTCCGATAAGAGTAGCTATCACAGGACAATTATTGGATACCAAAATGATTTAGCGAAGTTTTCAAAACCAACTGAGAGAATGATAAATACTGGAATCAGGGAAGAATCAGTTTTCAATAATATTCCATCATTTCATGTAGTACATAATGTTACAGTAGATATTATGCATGATTTATTTGAGGGTGTGTGCCACTACGATTTATGCAAGATTATCAATCAATTTATATTGGTTGACAAATTTTTTTCCCTAGACGTTTTGAATAACAGAACGCAACTTTTCAAATACAGTAAATCTGAAATTGGTAATATCGCCCCAATTATCAAACCCGAACACATCCAAAGGCAAAAGTTAAACATGTCAGCAAAAGAAATGTGGACGTTTTCCCGATTTTTACCAATTATTATTGGTGATCTTGTCCCAGAAAAAAATAATCACTGGGAATTATTAACTCTTCTCAACAAAATCCTGGATATTGTCTTAAAATCTGATTTTAAGGAAGTTGACCTCAATAATTTGCAAACTTTAATTTCCAAGCATCACTCGACATACATCAAACTATTCAATGAAAATTTAAAACCTAAATTTCATTTTATGATTCACTATCCTTATGTTATGCGTATGCTCGGTCCTCTTAAACATTTTTGGTCATTTAGATTTGAATCAAAACATAAAGAGCTTAAAAACTATTGTAATAGCATAACTTCTCGAAGAAATCTTCCATTGTCCTTGGGTATTAAAAGCTCATTGATGTTTTCTAAAAGAATAACTTGCATCTCAGAAATTTCTCCTGAAATTTCAAATATTTCAAAAAGTGACGGGACTTTAATAAAAGAAAGTTTTTTTTATTCTAAACTACGAAATATTTCTTCTTATAAAATTCATTTTGATGACGCACTTTGTTATAATTCACTAACGTACCAAAAACTTTGCTATAAGATTAATGACTACATTGGCTTTTCTGAAAATATTTTTAGAATTGAATGTCTAGTTTTGTTGAAAACTATTCCATACGTAATTTGTGAGAAAATAATAGTTTCCAATTACATTGATCATTTTAATTCTTATGAAGTCCTTAAAAGCACTCATGATTACTTTATTTACATTATTAATACATTTGATGGTCCGCCTGTTTCCTTACTTTCAAACCCCAATGGTAAAAATTATATATTTTTAAAATTTTTTTGAAAGAAGTTTTAAAATAATTCTCAAATTTGTCTTACATGTAGGCATTTAGCAAATAATTGCAATCACTCTTATCTCTCTCACTCTTAAAACTTTTGTTCAAAAAATTACTTGTACATTAAAAATAATTGGGTTTCAAACAATTAAAAATGCGTTTCCGAAAAAAATTCTCCAATGTTCTTGGGAAATAAAAGCTCATTGTTGTTTTCTTAAGAAAGTTACATTTTCATTTCAAAAATTTTTCCTGAATTTTTAAATATGTATATCAAAAAGTGATTAATAATTCTTTCTATTCCATTGCACTTATGTATATCCACTGTCTACGATTCAAAAACCAATAGTTTTTTTCGAAATCCTCTAAAAATTACACTTTACACTCACGCCTTTTTTAATTTTTTTTTAAATTTCTATTTGATTGAGCCCCGGTATATTTGGGATTGATTCAGAACTATTATAAAAGCATAACTCGAAGCTATCTTTCTTTGTCCATAAGCCTAAGGTCAAATAACGAAAGAAAATGTTCAATAAATAATCTAATTTGCAAAAAAAGGAAATATTGATTATTATAAGTTTGATTAGTCTTTAAAAATAATCTAGTAACAATATTTATGTTATTTTTGTTGAAAATAATTATTGATGCTAACATTAAATAAAATTAGAACCATTGAAATAATGTAATGTAAAGTACAGTGTAACATAACAAATTCATAAAAAATGTACATTTAAAATTTATTATTGTTGCTATGAAAAAAGTATTAATTTTTATTATTTATTGATATATATTTAATTAGGTACTTAAATAAAAAACTGAAAATAAATAAAATAATCTTTTTATTAATCTTTTTGGAATTTTCAGGATTGAAGGTAATTTGACTACGAACGTGATCAAAATCGCGTATTCCACGAACGTGATTTATTGATCACGCTCTATTTATCACGTTCGTAGTAAAATGACTACGTTCGTGGTAAAAGCTTGTTCAGTAAATCACGTTCGTGGTAAAAGCTTGGCTGGTTTCGTTGTAAAAGCTTGGTCAATTGATCACATTCGTGGTAATTGCTTGGTCAATAAATCACGTTCGTGGTAAGTGCTTGGTTGGTTTCGTTGTAAAAGCTTGGTCAATTGATCACATTCGTGGTAAATGCTTGGTCAATAAATCACGTTCGTGGTAAGTGCTTGGTTGGTTTCGTTGTAAAAGCTTGGTCAATTGATCACATTCGTGGTAAATGCTTGGTCAATAAATCACGTTCGTGGTAAGTGCTTGGTTGGTTTCGTTGTAAAAGCTTGGTCAATTGATCACATTCGTGGTAAATGCTTGGTCAATAAATCACGTTCGTGGTAAGTGCTTGGTTGGTTTCGTTGTAAAAGCTTGGTCAATTGATCACATTCGTGGTAAATGCTTTGTCAATAAATCACGTTCGTGGTAAGTGCTTGGTTGGTTTCGTTGTAAAAGCTTGGTCAATTGATCACATTCGTGGTAAATGCTTGGTCAATAAATCACGTTCGTGGTAAGTGCTTGGTTGGTTTCGTTGTAAAAGCTTGGTCAATTGATCACATTCGTGGTAAATGCTTGGTCAATAAATCACGTTCGTGGTAAGTGCTTGGTTGGTTTCGTTGTAAAAGCCTGGTCAATTGATCACATTCGTGGTAAATGCTTGGTCAATAAATCACGTTCGTGGTAAGTGCTTGGTTGGTTTCGTTGTAAAAGCTTGGTCAATTGATCACATTCGTGGTAAATGCTTGGTCAATAAATCACGTTCGTGGTAAGTGCTTGGTTGGTTTCGTTGTAAAAGCTTGGTCAATTGATCACATTCGTGGTAAATGCTTGGTCAATAAATCACGTTCGTGGTAAGTGCTTGGTTGGTTTCGTTGTAAAAGCTTGGTCAATTGATCACATTCGTGGTAAATGCTTGGTCAATAAATCACGTTCGTGGTAAGTGCTTGGTTGGTTTCGTTGTAAAAGCTTGGTCAATTGATCACATTCGTGGTAAATGCTTGGTCAATAAATCACGTTCGTGGTAAGTGCTTGGTTGGTTTCGTTGTAAAAGCTTGGTCAATTGATCACATTCGTGGTAAATGCTTGGTCAATAAATCACGTTCGTGGTAAGTGCTTGGTTGGTTTCGTTGTAAAAGCTTGGTCAATTGATCACATTCGTGGTAAATGCTTGGTCAATAAATCACGTTCGTGGTAAGTGCTTGGTTGGTTTCGTTGTAAAAGCTTGGTCAATTGATCACGTTCGTGGTAAATGCTTGGTCAATAAATCACATTCGTGGTAAATGCTTGGTTGCTTTCGTTGTAAAAGCTTGGTCAATTGATCACATTCGTGGTAAATGCTTGGTCATAAAATCACGTTCGTGGTAAATGCTTGGTTGCTTTCGTTGTAAAAGCTTGGTCAATTGATCACGTTCGTGGTAAATACTTGGTCAATAAATCACGTTCGTGGTAAATGCTTGGTTGGTTTCGTTAAAAAAGCTTGGTCAATTGATCACATTCGTGGTAAATGCTTGGTTGGTTTCGTTGTAAAAGCTTGGTCAATTGATCACGTTCGTGGTAAGTGCTTGGTTGATTTCGTTGTAAAAGCTTGGCATATTGATCACGTTCGTGATCAGTTTTAATAATTTTCGTAGAACATAATCCTTATGTAATACATAGTAAATAAATTTAGTACACAAACCATGAATATTGGTTGGCCAACAATGTAAGTTGGTTGACCAACAATGAAATCAACAATGTTTGTGATCAGTTTTTGATAAATAATTTTATCATAAAGTGATCACGCAGGCTTTGTTGAAACAACAATGCCCATTGATTGACGCAAAATCAACCAAGGATATTAGTTGATATCACCAAGGTTTTTTTTTCGGTGCAGTCAACGGTTCCAGAAAAGGCACGGTAAATGAAGAGAATATCGAATATTTTTCTTCGATCTTCCAACGTATTCATGCTGAGAAGCTTGATGTGATCTTGGTAACGAGGGAAAATCAAGGGATTATTCCAGGAAAGTTCTCTCAAGGAAAATCGAGGACAACGGCGCTGAATATTTTCGATTTCAGAAATGTTTACTTGTTGGAAATGGGAACATACATGCCAGGCATATTCAAGGAGAAGAGATTTGATGCGCTTATGGGAGAAGGTAATAGATTGATACTTGGAAACGTTTAAATCCAAGTAGTTTTTAGAACACCAGATAGAAAAGTTGTCGTTGAAAATAAATACAATCGGTAGGTGAAGAAATAATCTTGTAAAACTTCGCATCATCTGCGTAGAGTAAAATAAGGGAATGGTGAATAATCAATTTGAGATCATTAATAGTAAGAATGAAAAGAAGAGGACCTAAATGACAGCCCTGGGGGACGCCGCGCCGGAGGTAGCTAAAAAAAGAATTGATAGGGAGGATCTAAAACCCACTTCTGAAGACCACTACGCAACGGCAATGAAGGCACAAATACCGCTGTCAGGCAGATAATCCCCCTTTTAATTTGGACGATCATCAAGAATGCCATTCACCCAACTTAGAAGAAGCTAAGCTTGCTTTATCAGTTAGATAGGAGCATGCACCAGCTGCTTACATAATATGGTCGAAAGAAAGCATACCCCATGAATGGAACCAAAGTATCGTGTGTCCGAACCTAAAAAACCGCTCAAAGTCGCATATCAGATCTTGTTTGCTGTAATATGTGAACGCCTGACACCCCAGCTCAACAGTTTGATAAGACCCCTATCCAGTGGGGTTTTAGACAGGAAAAGTCTATAACCGACCAAATCTGTGCATAAAACGCAAAAGTTCTTAAGTTGGCTGAACTTTGAAAGCTGACTTGAGAGCTTTTGTCTTTCAGCAAAAAAAATTTTCACATTACGGCAGATATTTACGCGAATATAATATCGATATGCACCATCATTTTATCGATATTAAGACCAGAGACCGCCACTGTCAGCAGGTGGTAATGGTCAGCATGTCTGCCTATAACGTGGAGGATAAATTTTCAATTGTTTTTTGGTTATTGTCTTTCGTGAGGAATTGGCAAGTTCTCCGAAAGAAATTTTCCTGCCATGAAAAGCGCCAATCAGCTTTTCAGAATCGGCAAAAAATTGTAGGCTCCATCTATTCCTAAAAGGTTTGGTTGAGAGAAAAGCGATGGGATAAGCGATACTTATTTATTTTATTGCACTTTTTGATTTTCCCTCGCAATTATTTCAAACGCTCTTTTCAACTGCCGTCTATTCATAGACTACTGCCAAATTTTGGGCAAGATTTGTCATTTAGTGTGTGTGTCTTTTTCAGCAGTTATCTTAAAGAAGCCATTACCGAAAATGTTAAGTGGCAACACTCTCGTCATATGGATTTCTGTACGAGATTATAGTTGTCATGTTGACATTTGACATATACCACACATGAGGTACCTAAATGAATTAACCTCATTCGTTTTGGATATGTCTTGCGGTGAAGTACAATAAAATCTACTTACAATTTAATTAAGTTCGTCTTTTTATTCTTACAGGTTATGGGCCCAGGACCAAAGCGAATTTTCTTATCTTTTGCTTAACTGTTTTGCCAATACAATTGAATGGTGGATTTTAAACAAAAATTATTTGGCGACCAAGTAAATAAATTTCAAATGGCTTCTACTTCATCAAGTTCAATTCGCATGGAGCTTCTCTCCAAAGAAAATTATGATACATGGAGTATGCAAGTTGAGGCGTTGCTCACCAAAAATGATCTTTGGGATTTTGTAAATGGGTCCTCCTTAATGCCGACGACAGATGAAACCTTGAAAGCTGTGTGGTTGAAGCAGGACAAAAAGGCGAAAGCAGATTTGGTTTTATCAATTCATCCGTCTGAATTGAAGCAGATTCGTGGATGTGAATCATCACGAGAAGTGTGGCTGAAACTAGAGTCGATTTATGCTTCTAAGGGACCAGCACGAAAGGCAACACTTCTTAAGCAAGTAATGCTCCAGAAGCTAGACGATGGCGGTGATGTGAAGGACCACATGGCAAAATTCTTTGATGCCGTTGATAAGCTTGAAAGCATGAAAGTGCAAATTAATGGAGATTTGCTCACTATCATGTTGTTGTATAGTCTACCTTCTTCATACGAAAATTTTCGTTGCGCAATTGAGTCGAGAGATGAGCTACCATCTGCCGAAGCGCTTAAGGTAAAAATAATTGAAGAGAGCGAGGCCCGGCAACAGTCCAATGGAAGCTCTATTATAGCATTGGCTGCTGGTAGTAGCGCTAGTTCTCATTTCAGGCGAGATATATCGAAAATTTCACAAAGATCAGGAGAAATCATATGCTTTAAGTGTGGCATTTTGGGTCACAAGGCAAATGTATGCCCTACAAAAAGGTCAGATGACGTCAGAAGAAAACCAAGGTATTCTGCAAATAGTGTTGATGACTCATACTATGCGGTTTGTCGTGTGACATCAGCTGATGCAAATAATGCCGTTTCTACCACCAAGAAGCTTGCGGTTAATAAGGCATGGATACTTGACAGTGGTTGTACAGCGCATTTATGTGGCGACAAAAATCTTTTCGAGTCGATGGTAAATTCTTCAAAGATGAAATTGAATTTGGCAAGTGAAGCGTCCGCTGAAATCAGAGGAAAAGGTGTTGTGCATGTGTCAGTTGCAAGTGATAGTGGTTTTCGAAAGATCGAATTCAAGGATACTTTGTACGTACCTGAGCTTCGAACGAATCTCATTTCTGTGGCAAAAATTACAAACAAAGGCCATGAAGTTACTTTCCGTAAGAACGATGCCTATATTCGTGACGAACTTGGAAATATATCAGTAGTCGCTGATCGCAGAGGAGAACTTTATTATGTTCGTGAAGGTGCTCATTGTGCAGCGGCATGTGTCCGATCTAAGTGCTCCGAACTGTTGAAGTGGCACGAACGATTGGGTCATTTGAACAGCAAGGACTTATTAAAGCTGGTTCAAATCGGGGTTTTGCCAGCGGTTGATGTGCAGGAGGCTGATAAATTATTACTTTGCGAGGTGTGCCTTAAAGGGAAAATGACTGCTTTACCATTTGCCAAATGTAGAGAACCCTGTTCAGAAAAATTAAGCATCGTTCACTCAGACGTCGTAGGGCCATTTAGAGTAGAATCTTCGGGAGGTGCGAAATATTTATTGACCTTTATCGATGACAGTTCTCGATGGTCCGAGGTCTATTTCTTGAGGCAGAAGAGCGGTGTTTTTGAAGCGTTCAAACTTTATCAAAAGCTTGTGGAGAAGCAGACGGGGATGAGAATTAAACATTTGCAATCAGATAATGGAAAAGAATATTGCAATTTAGAGTTTGATAAATATCTATCCGATCAAGGCATTGAAAGAAGGTTGACGGTTCCTCGCACTCCCCAGCAAAATGGGGTAGCGGAACGTATGAATCGAACTCTTTTAGATATGGCAAGATGTTTATTGCTCCAGTCTGGTTTGAGTGCATCTCATTGGTCTGAGGCTATTGCGTCTGCTTGCCATATTCGCAATAGATGTCCTACGAGCGCTTTGAAAGGTAATATTCCCTATGAAATGTGGACTGGAAAGTCAGTAAACTTGAGTTATTTAAAAACATTCGGTTCGAAAGTACTTGTTTTGAATAAAGATCCTAGCAAAGACAAGCTGGCTGAGAGATCTATTGAAGGCGTGTTTGTTGGATATCCCCGTGATAGAAAAGGGTATCGAATATGGCTACCAAGCAAACATCAAGTCATTCATTCTCGCGATGTTAAGTTCCTCGAAGATGCAAACAACTTGGCACTTAATATTCATGTGCTTGATCAGTTGCTACAAACAACAAAGGAGGCAGAATGCGAAGAGAGTGAGCTGAGCAGGAGCACTGTTGAGTTTTCTCCTCGTCCATTGGTGGACTTACAACCAAAGCAGTCAATGAAAAGAAAAGCTGATGACGAACTTATGCAAACTTTTGGAAGACCTAGACTGATGCGAACGGGAATCATGGGCCCACCAAGAAGGCTGTTTCGCGTTACACGTTCTACTGTAGCAAAACATATGGAAAGTGAATTACCGTTCTCGGTTGATGAATGTGAGCCCGAGCAAGAGCAAGAAGAAAATTTTGCTGGTGTAGCGGAAATCAGTATGAAAGATGCGCTGGTGGGTGATGCTTGTGATGAGTGGAAGGCTTCGATGGAAGAAGAAGTTATGAGTTTGATTAAAAATGAAACGTGGCAAATTGTTAAGCACAATTCGCGCATTAATGTTGTTGGGTGTCGTTGGGTGCTTACAAATAAGCACAATTCCGATGGAAAGATAGAACGGCGTAAGGCTCGGCTTGTAGCGAAAGGCTATAGTCAGAAGTTTGGCGTTAATTACCATCAGACGTTTGCACCGGTGGCAAGGTTGGAGACGTTGCGTTTGTTGTTGGCTTTTGCGGTTCAATTCCAACTAATGGTGTGGCAATTTGATGTGGTGACGGCATATTTAAACGGAACATTAGATGAAGAAGTTTTTATGAGAGTTCCAGATATTTTAAGTGAAATACTTGAGAGGATAATTTGCAAACAAGGTAAAAATTCACAGTTTACTCATCAAGCCGAAAAAATGTTGGAAAATATAAGAAATGGTGGGAATGCATGCAAATTAAAGAAGGCACTCTATGGTTAACGTCAATCTGGACGTCAGTGGTATGTTAAACTCAGTGAAAAACTTATAAGTATGGGTTTGAAACCAACACAAAATGAGCCATGTCTATTTTACAAAACGTGTGAAGATGACTTGCTGTTCGTTCTTATTTATGTTGATGACATTCTTGTTGCATCAAAAGAGAAACATCACATAATAAATCTGCGTGACAATCTATTGGAGGAGTTTGAAATTAAAGATCTTGGATTAGCCAAATATTGTCTTGGACTAGAAATTAATCAAGGTGAAGGAAAAATAGAGCTTGCACAGACTGGATATATCCGTGGACTTCTTAAGCATTATAGGATGGATAAGTGTAACCCTGTGTCAACACCTTCAGAAGTCAATATGCGTTTTGATAATACTAGCAACAGTGTATTAGAAGAAATATATCCATATCGTGAGCTTATTGGTGCTCTCATGTACTTATCAGTGGCGACACGTCCGGACATAGCACATACAGTTTCAAGGTTAGCACAATTTACTAGTAAACCAAATAAGTCACACTGGCTTGCTGCGAAACGGGTTTTGAGGTACCTTATGGGAAGTGCAAACATTGGACTGCAGTATATAAAAACAGATAAGCCACTTATTGGCTACACCGATGCTGACTGGGGTGGATGTGCAGTTGATCGTCGTTCTTACACAGGATACGTATTTTTACTCGGTGGCGCGGCAGTAACTTGGAAGTCACAAAAGCAGCGAACTGTTGCACTATCATCAACAGAGGCGGAGTATGTAAGCTTAGCAGAGGCCGCAAAGGAAGCTATCTACTTGCGTAGCATATTGTACGAGCTTGAGTTACATCAGTTGCTGAATATAACATTATTTGTAGACAATCGAGGAGCTCAATGCTTAGCAAATAATCCGGTCTCTCATGCGCGGACTAAACACATAGATATTAAACATCATTTCTTTCGCGATTCAATTGTATCCAAAATGTTTGTTGTGGAGCATGTGCCAGCGGAACATATGATAGCTGATGTGTTAACAAAGTCTCTTCCAAGAATACTACATGAACGATGTCTGAAATATATGGGCTTTGGGATATGCTTAGACTTTGATGATGACGAAAGGTTTGAGAGGGCGTGTTAAGTGGCAACACTCTCGTCATATGGATTTCTGTACGAGATTATAGTTGTCATGTTGACATTTGACATATACCACACATGAGGTACCTAAATGAATTAACCTCATTCGTTTTGGATATGTCTTGCGGTGAAGTACAATAAAATCTACTTACAATTTAATTAAGTTCGTCTTTTTATTCTAACAGAAAATAAGGAAAGACTAGATAAGTACTATGGGGTTTCCGCGCCATCAATTTCCTTGCTTGAAAAGTGGTTTACGGAGCTACGTTCTGGACGCATAAGCATAAGTGAACGTCCAGGTCGTCCAAAAGAAGTAGCCACACCAGAAAGCATCGAAAAATGCAATTTATATTGGACGTTCGGAGAATAAAAGTGCGTGAGGGGGATGAGAATGTAGGCATCTCAACTGAGCGGAATATTTGCGTATGAAAAACTTATCTACCCTAGACCATACATTGGGCTACGAACTGCTACTTTATCAAGCATATTATCCAGATTTAGCACACTGCTAATATTTCCTGTCTGCAAATCTGAAGAAATGGGTAGGTGGTTAGAGATTTGGGTCAAATGAACAAGACATCGCTGAAACAAATGGCGGTCACACTGGACTAAATGTACAGAGTTGAAAGGAGATTATGTTGGAAAATAAAATGTCTATTTGGGAAAAAAAATTCTTTTTATTCAGGAAGCCACTGACTTATCAAACCGCCCTCGTTTGACAGTATTTAAAAAGCCAAGCTAGCTATGACATCCTTCCGAGGCTCGTACAACTTCTTAAAGGAGTGTAACGCAAGGTTACAAGTGTACAAGTCAAGAGCTACACTACGATTTTGTCCACTACACTTGCAGATGAGCAGACAAACTTTTAGCTTTGGGTGACAATAATTTTTTACAATTGAAATGCAAAATTCATTTGTATTCAATAAGGTAGGTGGTTTTGCGAGCAGTATATAAGAAACAGCAGGAATGAGTTTGTTATAAATGAGGGCAAGTATGCTGGGTATATGCAATATACCCAGTCATCAAACAAAAACAGAGAATTGGACAAAAAGTCACAATGGACAAACATAATTTCGAGGTAGGGCAACCCCTTGTCTACCTATAATCCGCTATGAACACGGTAAATAACTTTAGTGCAGAAATCAAATGGAGAATTACTCTTGTCCATCGCTTGAGATACAAAGCCCCTCTCTACGAAAACCAAGGTAGCCTCTTAAGAAATCATTCCATTCCTTCTTGAATGTTTAACTAAAGTGAGTGAGGAGACCTTTGGTCGTTTCGAAAGAAAAATTAACTTGGCCAGTGTTCGGAAAACGATGTGTGGAGAAGAAGATTCAACAACTAACTGTATGAGCTGTAAGGCCACCATACACAGCTGCCTGCGTACTCTTCTACGCATCATAAGACTACCATGGCTGGAACCTGTAGAGCGGATGAATGTCAACGCTTCTGATAGACGGGTTTTTTGGTAGAATCTACCGAAAGAGAACCTTAACCAGCTTACTGAGTTCAAAACTCATCTCAAATCGAATCATCAAATCGAATGCTCATCCCAAATCGAACTTGTCGGCGAAAGATGTTGGTTGAGGTCCACGTTGAGCTCAAACTGTAATGCCCACCTAAGTAAGTAAATCCGTATGCTTTGGTGGGAAATAAGGGAGACTTACATTTTTGCCGATTCTAAACGACACTTTATGACAGTGATGCTTCATGCAGAAACAATGCAGCCATTTTGGTTTCCCATACACGCTGCACAGAAAGTTTGTAATCATTTTTCACCTAATCGGTTGGGTAAAATTTTTCGTCTTTGAACAAATCAATGTTCTGAAACTATTCTTTTTTCTTTTTTGTTTAAAATGAAATTGCGTACAATTTCGGCTACCCCCGATGTCAACAAAGCTTATGACCAGTCTAATTTTGACCTTGAATAACTTTCAAAGAAATCGGTTTAGGAGAACATCCTTTTTGGTAGAACGTTAAGTTGTCCCGAAATATATCACTGCCGAAATTAAACCCATGGCATAAAAGGCCATATCCGAATGCTATGTTTCTGTTTACCTTCAAATTTAAAAACAACGTACCATACAATAAGACTAGTAGAATATGCCAAGGGTTGAAAGTGCGTAGTCCTTTAAATTTGACTTTGAACAAAAAATACACAGTGCCAACTTCAAAACCACAAAATAACTCCATTCGTGCTTGAAATTTTCACTTCAGAATCAAAAGAATTATGACAAAAATTCAAACAATTCTTATCCGTACCCCAGTTTGAATAACCAACAGATTACGAAAGGGTCGCCAGCCCTCCGTTGCACTTTGTCCTACAAAAGACCTCATCCTATTTCCGAGCACGTACAGATAGAAGCAAGCCCAGCCACACAAACAAAAAGTTTCATGATCTTTGATTCAGCATATCAAATATCTATTAGACGCCACTGTTCTATGAGAATTAAACTAAACCAAATGTTTCATCAGCTGTTTGAACAGAAAAGATACCCTCCACGACCAAGTATCACATTCACTCCACATCCAAACTCAATTCCACCATCAATGAATGACACTCTCCGGTCTGTTGCACGATAACTCATCTCTCTGCCAAAGAAAAAATAAATAAATCACTACGACGAGAAGCCAGGAAGAAGACCCCTTCAACTTCAATGAATTTATGATGATGACGATGATCAATTTACAAGATTTCCTGAGACATTGTGTTGTTTTGTTTGTACTTTAGTACATCAAACTCCAAACAGTCCTATCAAGTTTCTAGCTATCTATCTTTATAAGGGAAAGAAGGAAAGAAGCGTGTACGTACTCTTTAAGTGATTCTCGGCCAGATCATCGTCACTTTAGCTCAGTGTATCTTCATAACAGTCACATCGACCACATATCAGCTGTGAGTTTTCCAATACAGCGACTCTTGTGTTGATACTAACGCCATCCTCTGTTTGTGTGTTCAGCGAGAGGGTTGTACTCGTGTTCTATTTGTAATCTAATATTTTTTTCCTTTTTTTCTTCTTTCTTATTTAATAAAACTCGGGTATCTACAAAAACACAAAAACTAAGTTTTGAACTCTGTTGACCCAGTTGCTTAGTTATTTGTTTTGATTCGATATGTCGGAGTCGATTCGGAATGGAGTGGTAGAGTGGATGTGGTCGATGTCGAATGCCGATGTGGAATGTTATATCAACCCAACAAAAAATAAGAGCGGGGGGGCGCTTTTCTTTTGTTTGGTTTATCGTTGAATGCTTTTTATTGGAGCAAATGTGATTTGATTAGTGTGTAGAGTTATGGTTTGCTGACTCTAATTGCCTCCGGATGAGTTGTCGTTGAATGAGTGGAAATGGTGTCATACTGAGTGCTTTGCAAACCGATTAGGTACTGCAGTGCAGATAAAAACCGATGTAAAGGGATATGTCTTATCTGTCAGTAGATGTATCGGTGTCACAGAGCCAATTAATGACATCGCGATAATTCCAGTTACCTACTCATTCTTGGCTTTGTGCCTGGAGGTAGGTAAGGTACCTACCTCTACTTATTCAGTCCAAGGTCCATTGTTATGGTCACCATGACCAAACGATTAGATCATGGCAATTTGTTCAAAAGAGTGCCGAGGCATAGGCTAACAATAGATCGCACCGGCTATCGTCAGTGAATAATCTCAGCACATGCAATAGGCAACTAGTCAATGTCAGAGCAGCACTTGCTGATGGTATCTTATAGAGGCTGGGGTCCCTCCTAAGTGTAATTTGTTTGATGTTCACACGCAAACAGTTTTTCTATTTTGTGTTTGTTTACAACGACATGTTCAGTGAAAGAAGAATTCAAGCAGTAGATGTGCTGTTAGCAACGTGAAGACAAACAAAAAATAAACGTCAACAGAGCAGTTAATTGGGTTCCAATGTTCTTAAGTGCGAGACAATTTCTGGTACTTTTTGAAATAATGACAAAAAAAGCCCTTCAGGGAATGAGTGAAGAGTGTTAGCTAAACAAAAACTAACCTTGAAATAGTTTTGTTTGTAATAACTATGTTGTCATACGAGGAAACTTGAGTCAATTGAACAAAAAGCTGCTAGCTGATTTCTGTTATCAACCTTTTCTTGTATTTCACATCAGAAGATACAAATTTATTAATCGGCTGAAGGTTAAAGTGAAGGCCAAACCTTTTTCGCACTCAATTTAAGTAAATCAGCGCTCATCAAGCTGTCGTTGTAAGTACTGTCGAGCCACGACTTTACTTTAAGCATTAGATTTCAAAAACTTTGTCATTTTCTTCAAGCTTTGAGACTTTCGTCTGACAAACAGAAAGAACATCAGTTAGCTACAGTCTATAGCTTTTTGTCCCACAAAAGCTTTTTTTGTTGTTGGATGTTTTTAAAATACCAGCTGGAGCACTCAGACCTAAATACCGGTCCATTGTACTACCAGTTAGCGACCCTCTTTTTGTTATGGCTTTCCAGAAAAGCCAAAAGACGTTGCCAGGAGCCTAAGTTACCACTTCTCACCATCTGAGTATCTGTTACCACGTGCGAGAAAAAACAGGGCATTCACAGAGGAAGTGCTCCGCGGTGTCCTGATTTTCTCTACAAGATTCACAGACTGTGGTATCACTTAACATTTAACTGTTTAGCAAAAGAGAACTGCCCGCTGGCAACGCCGCAATAAGCTTACTACATTTTTTTCTGCTGCGAGATAGCAAAAATGTTGCAGTCTTCTTTTCAACGTTTGGGGAGCATACGTTTGGTTTGTCTGCATCCAATGGAGGCATACCATCTCCGGTTGTGCTCTTGGCAGATCCAATCGTTGATCGAAGCCTTCACTGAGAACCCAGGCATTGTCACATCGCCAAATTTGTCTGCCAATGAATAAATCTGCAAATGTTCCTCAAACTGGGTCTGCAAATTTATTTGTTTGCAGAAACGTCAGAAAATGAACAAAAATTGTCAGCCATTCGAGACAAATTTATCACTGATGTGACAGAGCTGGCAATATTTGCAGACCAGGCAATCGTGTACACGTAGCTTAAGTTAATATGAACCGAAGTTTCCTAAACATTAGTTCAATAAAACTTTGGAACACCACTCTATACTCAAAACAATAATCTGTTTGAATTTGTTTTCTTTAGAGTCATAACCTGTGTTCATGTTTAGATAACTCAGAAGCGTTGCAACAAATATTTAGTTTAGACTCCTCGAAATGACAAATAAATTCGTAAAAGCTAACCTCATAAAACAAATTGTATCGTGTAAGTTACAAATTCATGTCAAAGGCTGTTCTTATCTCACAAACAAGCACACGTACATATGTATATGTACATATATCCTTTCCACACAACACGTATGACAACAAATCATTTCCTGTCCCGACTAAATGTGATCTTATCATCTGTAAACTCTTTCTTTCTTCTACTATCAACAACATACTGCCTGCCTTAACTCATACAGCTCAAGCTACTCAAAATAGCATTTCCCAAGCAATCTCATATTTTACACACAAAACGGATATAAATTAAACAAACTATTCGCTCTCACTCTATCTCCCGCATAAGGGGGTTGGAGGATTTAACTCAAGGATGGTATGGGTTATTGTCGCGGCGTCGTCGTTGGTCGGCAGTGTGTTAGGCTGACAAAGAACTATCTCAAGTCAGTCCTGAAAGTTGACATTTGATATAATGAAAAGTATCTAGTCATGTTATCATCCAGAGCACGCAGGCATAAATCTTTTACGATTATGAGAGCGCGTACTGTAAATTTATTTTTCAGCAGGGCAATGGATTGGAGTAGATTGGATGTGGCTCCGAGAAGGCTCTACTTATGTCACGTTGACTGGTTAAATTTAAATAATTTTCGACTCTTTATTTTTTTCTTCTTTTTTTTTTACTTTACTCAGAGGAGACACAAGGACGTTGTTGTCACAACCTTGTTGTGGGACATACAGAAGAATACTCTACGTCGTCGTTGGATATGATACATCACATGGCTGGCTTTGGCTTTGACTTTGGCTCTTTGGCTCATGCCATTATGGCATTCCCCGAATGTGTAGGGTGCGTTGTTTATGGGCGGCTTCTTTCATTATATTTATATATATTCCCTAATGGCTGGCAGTTGGGCTTTATTGGCTTTCCTCGTTCATAAATTTCATTCATTCGTATCCTGTTTTGGAAGGATAATGTCTGTTTTTCCTTTTTTTGGTAGAGGTTGGTAGCTTGTCAGCAGTAGTGGTATTGACAAAAATATATGATATGACTATGAATAACGAACGGTATGGCATACTTTCGAGAATGGAAATCATAAGGTAAATTCCCGCTGAAAGGATAACGGAGGGAATATGGATGTTGCGGCAGCTAGGTATAGTGGTATAGAGCCATTTGACAATCAAAAATCAATTTCGGATTACCACGATATTGTGTATTCGCGTTTCATGTGGTCATGAGTGTGTGAAGAGCTAATATATTATTTTCGTGTTTTTTGGGTTAATTGCCTACATGGGTAATTGGTGGGTTAGAAACCCTCTACTTTGCCTTATTAGAGGGATGTTGTTTGTTTCAAAACTACATTCCGACATACCATTGGGTTTAAATGCAGCTATCAATGACCTTGAACATATATCGTGTTTTAACGAAGTACTCACATTTGAAGGTAAAACGGATTTCCTCAATTATTTTCGACAATTGTTTTCGACAAACAGTAGCAAGTTTAACGAAGTGTTACCATTTAATTCATTGACTATTGGGAGAGCTTGAATGACTGAGATAGAACGTAACATTGCATAAAAGCTTTCAGTAACTACAAACATAATATTAATATCTTTAGATATTAGGAACTGTGATGCCCTTGGGGTAGTGCACGTGTCTGTCTGCTTCGTGGGAGGTCCCGAGGTTCGAGTACCAGAAACATTAAGGAAAAAAAGTATATGTAGTTTTTCTACGGGTATCGTCTTACGAGAGGAGTAATTTCATGAAATTGAACTCCATTTTTCAATAAGTCGTCCGGAATCGGTAAAAACTTGTAGGTCAATACCATTCGCACACAAGGTATAAAATGTGTAAGGCCCTGAGGCTCCCCGTTCTTTCGTTTTAATGAGTAACATTTTCTTTGAGCAGAAAGTACTTTGTAGTTACATACATATAAGGCAAACCTGCTTAATTTGTTTGTTAGCCTTACTATCGGACCAATCTTGAGGATCAAAAAAATGGTACTTGGAACAGTGTTGGTAGGTAACAGTTGAAGATTTAGAACTCACCAGAAATTTGTGAAATGCAAAAACCTCAAATAATTTCTTCTGCGGGCCACGTTATCTAAACCTTCTACTTTCATGGTTCGGAAGACTTGTTGTCTGTTGGTAGCTTCTTCACCTTTTGTACGGGAAGCACATAAAACTTTTGAGAATTTACTCACTAGACATTAAAATCTAATTTAAAGTGAATAGAGAAATCAAATTTGGCCCAAACAACACATATGGTCACTGTTATTTAAGAATGTAGGTCGCAGACATCGAATTTAGGCATTAATCACCATCTCAAAACCGAACAATGCTGTTCAGAGACAATGAAAAGGAAACTGAAAGGAGATCAAGAGTATAACAAACACTCAAACTGATCAAAGCATGTGCCACAACTCTAACATTGACCAAAACTTACACAGTATCGAACATGCCATGTCTCTTGTCAAGTAAGGAATTAAATTTATGGAAATCACTTCCGTAACTTTTCCAAGAGTCACCCCATTTAGTGATTCGCAGACATCCGAAGACTCCTGGCAACAATTGGTGAATTGGTGTGACCTCATAGTTCATTGTAAAGGTGATCAGGATCACCTCAAAGGTGAAGTTTTCAAAACAAGAGGCACTAAGCTGGAGTTAACAGTGTTCAATCGGACACTCAGTCAAAGTTTTTGAAAAATCAACTGAGTACCATTCGGCTCTATGTCACATTGTCGTTGACTTTGAGAAAACGTTCTCCAGAGTAAATATCTAGAAAGTCAAAAAACTTTGGGTAGGTTGGACCAAATGTGTCTTGTGCTACTCGCAACAAGTGAATTCAGAACTGGTTGGTTTAAGGATCAACGCCAAAATTACTTTTTAACAGAAAGCTAATGCAAGTTCGTCTTTAACTACCTCAAGAGTGTCGTATTAACCGACAGTGGGATTGATTTAGATATTGCCAATAGAATAAACAAATTTCACTGTGCTATTGGAACTCCAAGGAAGGAAACAAACGAAGACTACTCGAATCCAGCACGAAATCTTTGCCGCTGTAATACAATGAATGTGAAAACTGAAAATCCTTCGCCAAAATGTCGAGCAGAGCGCCAAGCAAACCCATTTTATGGGTTAGTTGGCCTCAATCCACACCAAATGCTGGGCTCTGGAGTAGAACTCACCCGAAAGGAGTAATGGAAAAAACGCTGGACAGGCAAAACATTTAAGAAACAAAATCATAGTATAAAGCAAAATATTCTTTAGAATACAGTCCTCAAGGTTTAAAGAAATTCGTTTCTGTGCATGAAAGTTGTATAATTCCAGGCATGCAGTTTGGATTTCGGATACAATATTCCACCGTTCATCCATCTTCTAAAATTCTAGCAGGAACGCGGAAACTCTCTTATTTACCAATGACTCCCTGACGTACGCCAAGTCTATCTCGCCTATATTTGCCGCCAGGAAAGCTGTAGCCGAAGACCAGAAAACAAACAAGGGAACGCAAAAGGATGCTCAGCGAAGAATTGCCGAATCGCCAAGATTACGTTAATTGACGGGACAGCCAAAAACGACGTTAAATACCTGGAGAATCAGCTCAATGAGCTGCAGAGGTTCAACCCCCACGTCGATGCTGTATCGAGGAAAGCAAACTTTGCCTTTCACCGGATCCATACCCTCCTTCGCTCAATGCACTCAGCCAAAAGACGAAACTTCTGCTCTACAAACAGGTCATCCGCCCGACAATTGCTTACTGTTTCGTCACATGGTTTACGGCAACGACGACCAAGTTCAAGAGATTGGCAGTAATAGAGAGAAAAATTCTGCGAATCTGCTCTGAACTGCAATACGACAGGATACGTCAAAGACAAGTCAGCAACAAGAGACCGTATGAAGAGGCAAACGTCCTAAAACTCGACCGATATCTCATCGAAACCAGCCGAAAATACCTAAGCAGCAAGACTGACCACCCGAACACCATAATACGAGACATCATACGCCAGTCACGACATCCCGATTAGCGGTACTTTGTAGCACTGGATCTACTGGACGAGAATATCACCTCATAACAACTCATAAGAATCGCCGACGAAGATGACATTATCTTCTACGCTGACCAAGGATCAGCACACCACCATGGCTGAAACCAGCATCCCCTTCCTCTACAACCAACCAACACATCGACTACCGGGCCAGAACACTCGGCGAAAAGCAAAAATCGCTAGGAAACAATTTTAATCACTACAAATACTAAAAAATTTAAATAAAAACTAGGCCAATGTATAAGTAAGGCCCTTTCTGTACTAACTAAACATTAAGACAAACAAATTATATTATATTTTTATAACTTAAGTTAAGAACCATTTTAAATATTAATGCTCAATAAAAATTAATTGATGAAAAATTAACAGCTTTTGGAACTCTCCTGAAATTAATCAGAAAAGTATGGGGATCCATAAGGTTTCATTTAAGGGCCAAACTTGTTTCTTTTATGTAAACAGGATAAGTATTGCGCATGACTCGTGAGTTCTTTTACTTTTTGCTTATCAAATTTTCATAGACATGTGTCTAAGGCTTAAAAGCTTTATAGAAGACATTATTTATTTGACTTCTTCCCACTTACTTTGACAGGCCTTATAGAGGCCTTATTAAACAGAGCTAAATATCCCTCCCAACAGCTTGTGAAATTAGTTTCCAAATTGCTTTAAAGAAGTACATAATTTCTGAAATTAGCATTAAAAAAAAAAATTAGCAACCATAAATAAGCCATATGGCAGCAATATCTATGGGAGCTATAGCCTGTCAGATTTAGGAAAATGGACCTTATACAAGTTTAGTAGTTAGTTGGGATGTGCAAAACAAATTCAGCCTTTCTCAAAAATTAGTTAAAACAGCTATCGATTTTTTAAAAGCTTAAAATTTCGCACATGGTTACAACTAATGTTAAAAGCTGTGTTTTTGGCCTGACCAAGCTAAATAGAACATCGTTATTTCTTATACGCATTGCCTCAATAAATAAAAAGGTAGACAAAATAAAGCTGTTTGAATCTTTCTGCCTAACGCATTTCCAAGACCTTCAATGTAATGCCGATTTCATAGCAGAGTAATTACTACCCGAAGGCTTCCCAGTTCCTCGCGAGAAGTTATACGTGTGGAAACAAATTGAGATGTTTCAGAGGTTCGAACCCCGAACTTCCACGCAGTAACCCGAACAATACATACACAAAAGTCGGAATTTGTGGCTCAAGGGTAATAAAGACTTTAAGTCACTAAATATGTGTCCAGAGATTTATTTGAGATTCAATAATTCACTGTATTCCTTGCAGATGTAGATGCATCAAATGTTTTCCTGTCATTCATAATATCCTCACTTTGTTTCGATTCGCTCAATCTGTCTCCCGGAAGCTAAGCCCTTGCTAATGAAAGAACCCGAACAGTTTGACCCGCTTCGGTTATGCTTGCTCTAAATCGTTCTTCTTAATTTTTATCTTCTTAACGATTTCCTTACCCAATTAATCAGCAGCCCACTATACATTTTCAGTTCAAAAAAGCATCCTTGTGGCGCCCGAATTGTCAGTTTACTAAGCACGTACATAAACCTGACAAGCAATTTATCCAC
Source organism: Melanostoma mellinum (assembly GCA_914767635.1). Lineage (NCBI taxonomy): Eukaryota > Metazoa > Arthropoda > Insecta > Diptera > Syrphidae > Melanostoma > Melanostoma mellinum. Next base: position 172,612,585 of record OU612059.1, on the reverse strand, counting down.
ACCGCTGCCTTCACCGCCGCGCCGCTCTAATGCCATCAATGGCTTTAAAAAATGTATCGCCGAAACTTTGGCGCCATTGCCAAATCTTAAAACAAATCGCACAACTCATTTATATGGCTTCCTTTGAAATGCTATTTTTGTCAAATCATCAACCTGCTCGTTAGCACTGCACAAACTAATTAAATCCCAAGCCCAAGCAACAATAGATGCGTCTTCGTCTAATTTAAATGGCCAAAAACACAAACACACACATATACTCATCTACACTCTTCCAAACAACCACAAACACACAATTAAGTGCGTTATTCTGGGTGGCTGAGGTGGATGAATAGCAAAGTATTGCAGCATCAGCATCACCGTTCGCCTGTTTTGATGGTGATTCATAAAATGTCTCTTTCTTCTCTCTGCCGGGTTTTACTATCCGTCAAACAGATTGATGGCACGAGATGAGAAATTGAGGAATAGATGCCGACATTGATGCAGTAAATATATCCATTAACCGCCGCCCTTGCCAATGTACGTGCCGAGGAGTGCGGGCGGAATATCACTATACCGTGTCTACAAAAACACACATATGCCACAAAAGAAGGGCAACATTCGTCGAACTCCCTTTTATTATAGACTGACGTAGTCTAATTATAGTTGGCTTTGCAGAAAATTAGTTTTTCAAGACTATTATGCACAGCTCAAAGTGAATGGAATGTGTGCGGCTTTTATGTGATGCACACACCGCGGACTACATCATCATAATCATCCATCAGCAGCAATAGTAAATAGAAAAGAAGCACGTCGGTCGAGGCATTTGCCTTCGTTAGCTCCACAAAAGACCAAAAGGAGTGCTGTGTTGATGGGTAAAGAAAAAATGGGAGATGATATAAAGTTATAAAGTTGAGGGTGTTTAAGGAGGTGGAGGTTTAGTATTCAATTTGATACGCGGTGCGGATTTATAGCTTCGTCATCGTGATCATCATCTCGCAGTCTTTTATGGTGTGATGTGAAATTGTTAAATTAGCCAAGACATCGCACACAGCTCGTATAAAAATTGGTAGTTGGCCTTTGCAGTTTCACCCACACTTTAGCAAATGACATTTTACTTTTGATACATTTTTGTGCTTTAAGTTGTTTTTTTAAAAGGGAAGATAGATGATATTTCAGAAAGAGAGAAGTGTAGAGAAGAGGCTCTGAGATCTAAGACATTGGGGTATGCCAATGCCTCCAAAACGTAACGTTTCGCTTTAAAGCACATATCCAAGAACTAAGCAGAAAAATAAAATTTTGTTACCAAGTGAAGGTCAGGTGCTGTAGACGTAGCAAATAGCCACAATAGTACGAAAAAATAGGGGTTAACAGGCATTTCAGTGTAACGTTTCGTTACAAAGAAGGTACATGAAGGTAGTCATGCTAAAGCTTTGTATTACGAATAATCGTTATGGCGAAGTTATTTTCAAGGCCAAAAAGAGTGGAATGGTTTAGAAGTTAGAGAAGAGGCTCTGAGATTTAAGACATGAGGGTATGCAAATGCCTCCAAAATTATCAGGACAGTTTCAAAATCGAGTAGAAAAACGGTGCAATCAAGTAGCCGTCAAGTGTAACGGTTCATTTCAAAGCACATATCCACGTACTAAGCAGAAACCTGAAATTTTATAACCAAGTGAAGGTCAGGTGATGTAGTCGTAGCTAATAGCCACAATAGCAGAAGAAATGGGGGTAACCAGGCATTTCACTGTAACGTTTTGTTACAAAGAAGGTACAAAAAATCAAGTTAAAGCCTCGTTCTACGAATAATCGTGGTGGCGGACTCATTTTCAACCTCAAAAAGAGTGCAATAGCTTTTGTTTTCCATTGGGAGTTGAGTGTAACGCAAGGTTACAAGGTTCCCACTACGCATCCAGCTGACATTTTGCACTACAGTTCCGAAAGGAAGTGAAAAGTTTCAAATATTTAGTTAAACCATCCTCAAAAGTCACCGACTATCACCCATGAAACCACAAAGGAAGTAGGGAGGTTAGATATGGAGTATCAGAAGAAGTCTTCTTCAAGAAAATTTGTACGAAAGTAACTGGGAAAAGCCTGCCTGTTCGAAGCATCCCAACTGAACCAGTGAATTTAGCAGTTTCAAGGGCGTTTTATATCCTTTTCATGACTTCATATGCCGTTCGCAGCAATTTGAGTCAACGACTTTAACAGCTTCGGCAATTCAAAGGCGTTTTATGACCTTTTCAAGACTTCATATGAAGAACACTCTCAATTACAGGAACACTGATGACCCAGATAAATTGCAGGGGTTTATCTTTTCCTTAAAAGAAGAATTTTCTCGGTCTTTCAAAGCTTTACATGTACCCCATGCTTTTTTCTATTTCATTATAAGGATAAAACCTACGAGACGGAGTCATGAATTTTCATTTTCATGAAGTGCTGGTTTAATTAAATAAAAAAAAAATTAAATTAAATCGCCAACGCTGCGCCGCGCCGCACCTCCTATGTGAAGAAATTTAATTTAATTCTTTTCCAACAATTTTAAAAAGCGAAACAGGGAAACCGTTTAGCCTAGAAACTTTACTCTCCTGCAGAATGAGAAAGAGAAAATTCCTCCTTCCATGCCATACAACTTATACACTGCCCGGGGGTGGTATCTCTCATGGAAGTCTACATTGCGTTAACTGTATAATTATTCATGATGTTTACTTTCACTGGTACAGAATGGTGTGGCTTTACTGTCACACAAAGTCTATGATATAATTTTTTGGAGGCGGTTTTTGGGGGCTATGCACGGATTTAAGTATTAAAATGAGTATACTAGAGCTGCTGCTTTTCTTTAATTTTCCCTTCTTTTGTTTCCGCGTTTAATCCCGTTTCATAAAAAAAAGCGAAACAAAAAGTAGAAAAAAGTACAAAAATAGCAATGGGACAATGGATCTGTTTTTTGTTAGTCCTATTGCTATAAGGGACGACGTATTTGGGACATCTCGACAAGGTTAGGAACATCTGAAGTTGCAAATTGAAAATTAAGAAAAATAAATTTTTTTCGGTCGGTTCAGTTACGAGTTGGGGAAAGTTTTTTTTTATTTAATTGCAAAAGGAAATCGTTGACACCAAGAGTAATTAAAGAAAAAGGCCAAATTGTAGCAGCTAGGGCTACGGGGGGTTATAACTTTATCTGATGTTTCTTTCTTTTCTATTTTTTTAGAGTTTAGTTATTTTTCTTGGCAACTGTAATTAAGTTTACAACCGCGGTTTGCTAAAAGTTTGTTTTCTTTCTCCGTTCTTTGTTTATAAAGTTATTTATTTGTCCTGAATCCACGGGAGTTTAAAAGCCTTCAAAAAGTCTTTAAGAGTACTTTTAACTTTGTTACTGCAAGTATAAAAGAGTGAGTGATGTATTCAATTCAAATCTTAAAACTTATCTTGAATACGTCTTGAAGTTAAATCCACAATGAAAAGGAAAACAAAGTAATGCTTAAGAAAAGGTCAATCTTTTAATTAAATTGTCCGTCCCATTCAAAGGCGATTAATGTTTAAAGTCATGAAAGCCTAAAAGCTGTTATTAGTGTGGAGATGACGCGTATTCGAGATTGTACAAACAGCATCAGCCAGCGCTTGTTGGTTCGTTAAAAAAATATAAATTAGCAGACCTTCCAGCTTTGCCAGTGAGTCCTAGTCCCCTACTTCACGTCTTCTCAAGGTGCATTTGGAAATGTTTTTGGAGCGAATTAAGAAGACGATGATGAGTATATTCAATACCGTAAAACACGATATACATATCTTCAGTTAAAATGCAGGAGATCGTAAGTATTTAAAGCAGGTTTTGTCGAAATCGCAAAAAACGCAGGCCCACAACACCTGGTAGGTTTGTATGTAAAATATTTCAGAGTTTTTACGAAATTTTCAGAACAACATTCCAGCCATTCTTACTTAATACAACAAAGTACAATGAAAATATCAAAAAATGGCACTGATTTTTCTTATTATTTTTTGAATAAATTACGTTTTTGTTAAATTTTCTGACTTACAAGGTCCCTCATTATAACTGTCGATATCCTGCCTGACCGGTAGCCAAGCAAATCACGATAACAAACGTTACTTTTGCTTTTGACTGTCGATTGCAGACAGCGATACGATATTAAATGCTTTTTAAGTCATTTGAAAAGGCAACTTACCCAGCTGTAACTTTATTCTGCTTTCTGTGGAAATCCATATTAACACCATAAGCACCGAGAACCTTTAAGAACCTTTAAAAAGATCAGATTTTAAATGGAAGATTCCTGAGTACAGTAAGGAAGATATCCATCGTTTAGTTCTATGCACCAAACCTCAACTACCGATGAAAAAAAAAAACAACTTCTTTAGCACTTACGATTGGTGTCTAAACAACCATTGAATACCTAAAAGAGTCATCGGAATAAAACGGAATCAATTCCAATGTAAAAAAGCGACAGCAAAAAGCTTAAACACGGTTAGAGCGCTCATGACAACAGCAAGTAAAATGACAATGTGAAGCAAGGGAAGTATACTTCTGCAACAGGTAACTAACTACTTTTTCATCGGATATGGGTACAGGATCTGCTATGAGACCAGCATGATTGGCAGTGTACATCAAATCAGATAGTTAGAAAACATCACTAATAGTCGAGGAATCAGAATTTGTCTTTGGTGAAACAGGAAACGTGGTAACATTCTAAAGGAACATAACCCCTACAAAATTTTGATAAAATGCTGTACAACAATCGAGATGCAACTTTAGCTTGGGAGTGAAAACAATCAACAGGTTTGAACAAAAAATGTTTCAACAACTGCATCGCAGTTCCAAATATCAAAAAGTGGGGAGCGTTAACGACTCTCTACTTCATTCGGGTAAGAACTAACTTATAAAAGGAAAAAATAACGTAAGCCACAAAGACGTAACCTTGAATCTCCCTAAATAGAAAAGCTTGCTTGCCCTGCAATTCAATTCAATTTATTGCGACTTATAATACATAGGCTGTCTATATGAAAAATAACTTGAACTTGAAGAATTATGTAGACAGCTTAAAAGTATGTAAGACAAAGGAAATATATATAAAACTTTTTCGTAATATTTAAGCAATTATGTATTGATAAAAATCAGAAAGAGGACCAAGAGATCCAGTGACCTCACTAAACATTATTAAATAGTTCAATGTAAAGCAAATGCTGGAGTACGTTTTTTCCCGAAGTACGTTTAATATATATACATTTGACTAGGATAGGGATCTAACAAAAATGGACATAATAGGGAATGGTTAACATGTCACTGGACCTAATATTTAAACTTCGTATAATGCGAAACCAAACGATATCTGAATTCGAAAAAATTGGACTAATATTTTAAAAGACTATGCTCATTTCTCACAATTGCAATATTTATTCAAGTCACTTTCATTCCGATTTCACGGCCACGTACGGCAGAGCAGCAATGAAAGCTCAGCGGCAGAAAAATTCAGAATAAGTCACTTTCATTCTAATGCTGTGAAATATGATGTGATAAAAATGTGAAATAAAATTAATTATTTGTAAGAACTAAAGTAAAATCAACTAATTCATTTATCCTCTTAAATAGGAATCACTACGCCTTTCCATTAAAAGGTATAAGGCCTTCCTTTCGAATGCAATACTTGTTTAAGCTTTGACACATATTTAGACCTACATTATGTTTTTCAAGTGTGTTTATTCAAAAGAGTTATTGAGTTTCAACAGTTTGTAAATCATGCCAAATGCCCTTTTAATGTCTATGTTTAATGAAATTATACATTTTCAAATCTCTTTCTCTGCAATACGGCGAATGCAGCTGCTATAAAAAAATAAAGCAGTGGCCATATTGATTAAAATCTTGTTTATCTCAGACATGAAGCTGAGAACATGTGAAACTTACGGCTCGCGTACACTAAATCAGACATCGTCCGAATTATAATCGGCCGTTTTCGGCCGAACTCTGACGTTCGAACCAAACATGTGTTAAACAAAGAGTGTGCGTACACCACCACAACCGACAACGTCAGATGTCGTCCGATGTCGTCCGACTTTATCCGATCAACAGGCAAATCCGAACTTGTTTGGATTTATCGGACGTTGGACGTCAGTTTGCCTATAGAAGTACACAATGGATAGTGAAAAGTTAATAAATTTCGTTTTTAGCAGGACACCACTGTGGAATAAGTTTTCTAAGGCGTATAATAATATAGATGTCACTAAAAATCTATGGAAAAAAGTTTCAATTGAACTGAAATAAATAAATTCAATAACAGGCTCTCTGTCAGCTATCGTCAGAGAACGGCAGCAGTGTATGCACACGAACGTCCGAGATTGTCGTCCGAACAGTTCCAATCCGATATCGGCCGATAAATCGGATTCAGTGTACGCGAGCCGTTAACAAATGTTGTTTGTTTGTCTCCATTCATACGAAGTTATGGTATAAGTAGCTGAAAAGCGGGTGTCTGTTTTGATTGTTTCACATCTGCTAAGCTGAATCCCGTGAAACCCTACAAATGTTGTCTTTTTCCTTCTATTCTCCATTCTTTTTTCCTTGTCTTTCTTTTTTCTCTCTGTTAAAGTCTATCTATTTTGCATATTATACATCTCTTTCTATTCCTCATTATCACCCTATCGCCCAATCTCTCTATCGCTCTATCTGAATCTATCGATCACTCTTTCTCTCTATATCTCTGTCTATATCTTTTCTATCTATCTGTCTTGTCTATTTGTCTATCTCTGTATCTCTGTATTTCTCTATCTCTCTATCTCCCTATCCCTCTATCTCTCTATCTCTCTATCTCTCTATCAATATTTCACTATCTCTCTATCTCTATATCTCTCTATCTGTCTTTATCTGTATCTATCTATCACTTTTTTTGCTCTAAATCTCTGTCTATCTTTTTTCAGCTTGTTCTCTCTATCTGTCTGGTCTATTAACGGGTGATTTTTTAAGAGGTTTAGAACTTTTTTTTAAAAAAAACACAAAAAATTCGAAAAAAATGAATGAAATATTTATTTGAATCGATAGTTTGAACCTTGCAATTTAATGTTTAAAGATAATTTCATGCAAATGTTGACCGCGGCTGCGTCTCAGGTAGCCCATCCACTGATTCCAATTTTGGCATACTCTTTCACACATATCGGCCGGTATCTCACGAATGAATGCATGGATGTTGGCTTCCAGTGCGTCAATCGAAGCGGGCTTGTCCCTATAGACATTAGCCTTGACATACCCCCACAAAAAATAGTCTAATGGTGTCAAATCGCACGATCTAGGCGGCCAATTGACCGGCCCGAAACGTGAAATTAACTGTTCACCAAACTCGCCTCGCAATTGCGCCATTGTTTCGCGTTGAACATTTCGAACCGAGCACGAATTTTGATAGTAAAATTCAATAATTTGCAAGCGTTGTTCATTTGTAAGACGATCCATTTTATGGTTAAATTGCAAACCAAACTGAAGCTGTTTGACAGTGACACAAGGTACTAAACACACGTCAGCTGTCAAAACCAGTGTTGCCAAAACCAAACCAGCTAAAAAATCACCCGTTAGTATATCTATTTGTCTATCTCTCTATATGTCTATCTCTGTATCTCTGTATTTCTCTATCTCTCTATCTCCCTATCCCTCTATCTCTGTTATCTCCTTATCTCTCTATTTCTCTACATCTTTATCTATCTGTCTCTTTTGTTTACCTCTCTATCTGTCTTTCTATCTCTCTATCTCCCTATATCTATAAAAATGCATGCCTGTTACTTGAGATATCAAGGTTCGAATCGCAGAAAAAACCCATGCTTTTTCTATGGGTATGGCAGATCGCGAGGAACTTTTAACTCCTCCAACAGCAATTCCAACAAAATGAAAAGCTATTCACAATTCACTGTTGGGAATTAGTAAACATTTTAGGTCCTTTTCATTCTTCAAAAGTCATGGTTCAGGGAAATGCTAGGGCTATTCGGTATTGCTATTAATTTATGGGTAGTACACTTACGTCTATTTTCTCGGCAAAACTTATTCCATCTGCAAAGTTATTGAACCACATCACAACTAGCCTATGAGAAAATGAGAATTTTTTGCAAGCGAAGGAGTGGAATCAATTGATTATAAAAAGTCAAAATTTTAGAGGAAGTAATGCGAGCACCCTACGCCTAAAGTCCCACTTCTACTACTCTACTTCACCTCTTTTACAGAACAGCTCACACCTCTATCCCACATGGAGCAGAATGGATTCGAGATGCTTAGTGTTTGCAGTAGCACCCAGTCAAACAGCAACTGTATCTTGGACAAAAGCAATGACACTATGAGAAGGGATTATGGTAGGGCAGTACTGCAACATCTACAAATATTTGCGCTTATGATATTGAAGTTTAAGTTGAGAACAAGACGAGACAGGGCATACAATGAAGGGACTTACCCAAAAAAAAAATAAAGCTAAAGATGTCTGTGGGAAACCGGAATAAAGTGGCCCGGTTTCTTCCGTTTCCGAACTGCTGACTGCGCGCTTTTTCGTTTTACACTCGGAGATCTCATCAAATTCGATCGAAATCATATTAGGGTCCTGTATGAGATGGTGAGACAAACAGACTAAAATACCGCGTCTTATCTCTCACAAGTGAAGCCAAACTTTGTCATAAGTGTGAAAAAGGGTAGGTAAGTAAAACCTCAACATTTTTTTTCCTTAGATTGAAAACGAAAAAGAATTAAATAGCTAAGGAGGTAAATTTCTCCTTTATGATCATATCATTTGCAATGGAAGTTCTTGACAGAGCTCTCGTTTTCACTGAAGGCTTTCCAAAGTATTACATGGCTTAAATAAAGAATGTTCCTTTTGGTTGGCTAAAAAAAGTTTCCTTTTGTACTAATTTTTTGACATGAAGGACATATCTCGTCTTTTTTATTGCCACTGCCACAGCACAAACAAAACTACCACAAAATGTTGGACTGTCTGACATTTGAAAGTCTCTCTAGCTAAGGCAAATTTTATTAAATATGCTTCCTCGACCCAAAATACATTTACCAAACGAGTCTTTTGATCATTTTCGCAGAGATGTTTAACTTTTGTAGCCTTCCGCTTTTCTGATTAAAATGTTTGTTGATGCACTTAATTGGCTCATCAATGCGCAAAATCAGCTCATCAACCAACATTCATCTTTCTGCATTTCCCTTCTTCATCGCTTTATGGTATTGAATGAAAACATCATCAATTAAACTAAACTACTCAATATGAAGCTAACTCGAAGGTTCTCTTTTAATTCAGAACAAATTTTTTATGTCATCAGATCTTCGTTTGCTCTAATTAAACCAACAGAAATCTATGTGGCCCTATTGCCCAATGTAAGCTCTGTAGGTGCTCCACTTTTCAAAGTTGGACTACTGCCCTCGGTATATACAGAAAACTCTCCATCGTCCACGACACATCCGGATATATGTTGATGTATGTTGACACCGAGTCAATCAATCACCGCCCAAAGCCAGAGTCAGAGCAAACACATACAACACACACACATCAGACCAGTGGAGCCTATAGCGAGATAGAAAGTTACGACAGGCTTACTGGGATATCACCAAGGCAAGCGAATTAGATTCAATTAAACGATTTCGATAACATAACACGTCCGCCCGACTCTGGCCTTATCACTCTCGCTGGATATGCCAATAAACGATGAATTAGGTGATAGGCACACTCATTAGCCTGCGACAGCAACCTACTCGATGCCTTTCTCACTTCACAACATCAAACAAAATCAATCCGTCAAAAGACACACACTCACTGAGAATGGATAGATGGATGGAGGATACATGCCATGCAATTTTTGATCGATTCTGTCTATCGAAAAAAAGATGTTTGGTTTTTTATGTTTGCAATTTGCTTTTGCACTTTTTCAAGCCCGGAGATTGCTGTTGCTGCTGTTGCAAGCTCTACATCCCGTCAGTGTGTGACGTTCAATCAATTATAATTCGCTGTAATTGATTGCAAACAAACATTAATCAAAGAGAAACTTAATTATGCACACATTGAGAGAGCGGGCGATGCACAGATGCACACACAATCCATACATCATCCACATGGATGCACTGCACCGATGATGATACACCATCATGCTCCAGATCAAATTCCGTGTGGGTACAATTTTGTGCTGGTGGTCGAAGCTCGATGGTGTTTGCTTGGATTGAATATCGGCACCTTGAAGGCATCTTTGATACTCCGACGTTTAATCTGGGACGGCTTGGCGGATGTACCCTCTCGCTGGTGTACTCGTCTATGTTTGTGATGATGATGATGACTCTTTCGGCTGACTTGAATTTAATTTCATAAAATTGCATCATGTGGAACGAATGAGTGTTTTCAGGCAAGACTAGAGAGCAAAGGAGGTGGTCTTCTAGCACAAAATGGCAACATGCTGAGTTAGATTTATGCATATGAGGAGCAAGTGAAATCATTTTAATTACATCGAGCGCATCCAATGTTGAAGGATATTCAAATATTGTATAGGTGCCTACACAACATACATGGAAGATAAATCGAAAGTGGAGGTTACAAAACCCTCAAGGCCTCTATTCAGGGATTGTTGGGTGGCAGGAACATTTTAAAGTTTTGCATGTAGATGTGCCAGAATGAAGTAGGGGCTAAATTTGATGGAAAGGAAAAAGAGAAACAGAATTCCTGAATTTTCAAATATTTTACAGAAAGAATTGTGAAACTCGAATGCAGGTTGTTAAGAAAAACAGATTTCAAGCAATGAATAATATGGGGGTACCTCGGTCACGCAAGACGCGGGATCGGCCACGCACTGAGCGACAAAATTGGAAAATCACGGAATAATATTGTTGGTGGCTGGATTTAAAGTAGGAAAGCTATTTCCAGTGCGGAAATACGTAAACCGTATAGAGAAATTGTCAGTTGTTCTTGAAACCCGTGAAGATTATTGTGGACCGCACTGTAATGCGAACCTAAACCCGTATTAATATAGGCTCTGATTTTCCGGTCATGAGTACCACAGCCACATATCTCCTGAGTAAAATTAATAACTCAGGACAAACACCGTTTCAAGGGAAGCTACAAAACTTAAATGGTTTCTTAATTCTGGAAAACAATTTTTTCTGTTATATTTCAGTTAATTCGTTGGGATAGAATTAACTACTTCGTAGATTTCAGTCAATAAAATGCAATAAAATTGAGACGAATAAATAAAAAAGCGCAACAGAACGATAAACCCCGGTGCCTAGAGCATTTTCCACAACCATGCCGTTTGAGGGAATGGAAGGGACCTAAAATTGTCTGCCGATTTCAAATGGCTAATCGAGATTCGAGAAAGCACTTTTCGTGGCAATGAATTTACTAACGGAGGACTTCCTCGCTATAGGCGAGATCCGTGGAAAAACTTTTTAGGCTTCTGTTGGGATTCGAACCACGATCTTCTCGCGCTACAGACAGACATGCCCCCCACGGGGGCTTAAACAGGTCTATACAAATATTTTATAAACTAAGAAAAATAAATTAAGGTACCTAGCATGAGTTTTTGTGTTTCTAGCATAGAAGTTTCGACGATTTTTTTCTTCTGTTACGGCGGCACGAAGCGCTCCCAACTATCCTACTTATCTGCTTTGCATTTTTTCGAATAAAAATAATTGTAGTCGAAAAAAAATAATTCTTTCAAGTTCTTTCTTTCTTTCGGAGACCCGTTTCGAATTTAATCAAGTTCGGTTGAGTAGTTCTCGAGAAATCATAACAAATAAATAAAATAAATAAATAAATAGGGTGGCGCAACAGAGAGAGGAGCCCTTGGGCCTAGCACATTTCTCACAACCATGCCTTGTGAATGAATGGAAGGGACCTACAATTTTCTGCCGGTTCCGAACGGCTAATAGAGAAAGCGCTTTTCATGGCAATGAATACTAACGGAGGACTTGCCAATTCCTCGCGAAAGGCGATACCAGTGGAAAAAACATTTTTGCCTCTGTTGGGATTCGAACTCGAACCTCTGGATTAACAGGCGGACATGCTATCCATCACATCACGGGTACCACAGAAATTATAACAACCGATTTTAAAAACACAGTTTCGTGAAAGACGTGTTTAAAGGTTGAAACCTAACTTATCTCGAATGTGTGAGTCCTCTCCTCAGGGTTGCATCTACAAAGCTATTACTCCGGTCAACCTGAAATTTTAGGACAATATTTTAGAGACTTTTGAAGTTGTGAAACTCAACACTCTGTCATGCCATGCTTAGAAAATAAAGAACTCCATCACGTATCGATTTGCGAGCCGTTTATTGCTAAGTCGATACACCCGATCAGCAGTTTGATCCTCTGAACCGAAGCAGTACGTTTTTCGATTACAAACAACTTGAGCTTTTTAGTAGCTGATTTGCTGTGAAGAGAAAAAAAATTGTAGCTCGAGTAGTTTCTGAAACATTCTCCCTCTGAGCAGAAATTTCTTTCTTTTGGCCACTAGTTTACTACGCAAAGACTAGGTTACGTTAGTTTAAGATGGCTGCAGGGGAAAACGACCAACACACTTAGACAAAAATTTGGTTCATTGTGATACCATAAGCAATTTGAGGAACTGCCTCTTATTCAAATCATTTTGAGCTTTATACATACATATAAAGCGATGAATATTATGAATGTCTGTTTTTTAGATCACTTGTATAGTCGGAAAAGTTTCTTTCAATAGCTTTTTCAGCCTCTCCGTAAAAATGACGAATATGTTACTCGGGTCTACCACGATATCTAGAAATTAATTATCTAGAAAGTAAAAATCTCGAATACGAAAATCTCGAAAACAAAAATCTAGAATGGAAAAAATCTCGAAAACAAAAATCTAGAAAATAAAATCTCGAAATGCCAAAATCTAGAAAAAAAAAAAATCTCGAATGCAAAAATCCAGAATGTATGTTTGAATTTTTGAGACAATGTTTAAAATTCGCGCGAATTTTAAACATTGTCTCAAAAATTCAAACATACATTCTGGATAACTTTTTCTCCTTAACAAACTTAAAGTTGACAAGTAAAGTTATCAATCATACAATTGCACATTGCTACTCATGCACCTGTGAGAACAGTTACCCATCTAAACACATTGTCAATGAAACTGTAAGAACATCCACAGTAAATTCAGTATTATTAAAATTAGTCTAACGTGAGCTTGAAATTACCTCTATAAAGATGAAAGTAAATGAAACTGTCACAAATAAAGGAAATATTAAAATTGAAATCGAGGGATTTATTTACCATTGTAACAAATGCGTTAATAATAAATATTATTGGTTGTGTGAGCTTAACAAATCGCATTATTGTCGTGCCAGAGTAATCACTGTCAAGAATAATGACAAGCACATTGTTGTTAAAATTCCCTCCGAGCATTTGCATACCCCTGTAGCATCTAAGAAATATGTTGATTTGTGTAGTTCTGCAATAAAAAACAAAGGAAGAATTTCGTCCGATCCACCTTCTCAGATAGTGCTAAGAGCAAAAGCAGACACACCAGTAAATTGCCGAGTCTATTTCACGGTTGAAAATCCTGGGGTGTTTTTTAATACGGCCCTCGTATTACAGCCGTATGCAATACAGGAATAATTTGTTTTTAATATTCCAACTATATTACACATTTTTTTAAATAATTTGGTATTAAAATTTAATACATCTCCCACTAAAATGCCCATTTTAATACTTTTCCACTGAAATTTAACCTTCAAATATTAAAATCCAATAATTTGTTATTTGATTTTAGTAGAAGATTTGGATAAAAGTGACCATAATATAATGTTCAAAAATAATGTATTGAAATTTAATATTTGATTGTATTGAAATTCATTAAATTTTGTATTTAGCGCGAAACTGTTCTGTATTGCACTTAAGGAACAGTACATTCTAATACACAACAATACTTATTTTTAATATTTCAGAACTACATTCAATTAGAAACTGCATAGTAAAATAAAGTATTGGAATTTAATATTTGATTGTATTAAAATTCAATAAATTATTTAGTGCGAAACTCTGGATGTATCTATTTTTAGCACATTAATGTTAGATTTTAATACATACCAGGTATTAGTTTTTAACCCTCCAGTATTGAATTTTGAGACCCAGGTATTGATTTTTAACCCTTTAATCTTAGATTTTAATATCTTGTTATTAATTCTTAGCCCTTCAGTATCACATTTCAATATCGAATATAGTGTTGTCGAAAGAAAACTCCGTTAGTTTGTTTCAACAAGTCGCGTCGCGTCGGTCGGTCGTCAAAAATGGAGTACCAAATGGACAATTTATTTACATTATAGTGAAAAACGTGGAAAAAATACTACCACTTAAAAAAAAAATAAAAACCAGAGGAATAAATCATCTGAATCTTTTGGCGTTTCAAATGAAGATGTCCTTCTTGCAAGTAAGTAATAAACACCAAGTTTAAGTGAAATATATATTTATTTCCTGGTGAGTGCAAACCGTGCTAATGTAAAATTTGTTTTTGTTTTAGTCATAGAAAACGAAGAACTAGTGAAAAGATTCACTTTGAGAGATCGATATAGTGTGGCAGTATCGGGCTGTGCCTGCTACCTTGTGGTTCTTGACACTGTTGATGATGAGTCTCCTAATCAAATATCTGAAAATTTTAAAAATCAAGGAGCAGCAATTGTAAGCAGTCTTCTTTTATACGAGGATGTAATTAGTTTTGTCAATATTAAATTTACTGTAATTATATACCAACATAAATAAAATTTTCCTAATGTTACAGGGATTAAAAGCATTTATAAAAACAAGCCCAGCAACGTACATTTTGGATGACTACAACCGAACAAATACGGCCAAGGACTCTTTTCGAAGAGCGTTAGTGACGGCGGGAGCTGAGTACCTACGGTCAGTATGTGGGAACCAAACAGTTTTCTTAAATTTCGATTGTATTATGCTGAAAAAGCCATTCGAGCATTATGTTTTAAGAAACAATGTTTTAATATTGAATCCTTTTTTGTGAATAATATTTGTGTTCAAAGGCTTAAGTCTTTACATAGTTATAAGATTTCTTTGTTCTTTTTTTCAATAAAATAACTTTTTTATAAAAGAATTGTATCTTTGTTTACTTTTAAAGTTCTAGATTGACAGTTTGATATTCCCAGGATCTAAAGTTTTGTTTTGAAATTGAATAAATAAGTATTACCTTTTAATACCAAGTGGATACAAAAGTAATCCAATCAAATCTTCAATAGTATTGAAATTTAGTAAATAAGTATTAGTTTTCAATACTAAGTGGGTTAAAAAGTAGTCCAATCAAACCTTGAGTTGTATTAAGATTTAATAAACTTGTATTACATTTAAGCCCGTTTTGGGCTTAAATCAAGTAAGAAAATATTGAATTTGAATAAAAAAATACATGTTTTCAATACCCAGCGTAATTAGTTCTAATATAAATGACCTTAAAACCAATACAAGAAGTAACGAATTTTAATATTTTGGTTCAAATACTAATACAAATCTGTGTTACTATTTAATAATACGAACTTGTTTTTTAATATAAAACAGTACTGAATTCCAATATGCCTTCTATTGAATTTGAAAATTAAATACATCAAAAGTATTACATTTAAATACGATTTTGGACTGGTCATATATGCAACCTCAAAAATATTAAATTTAACGCCAGGATTTTTAACCGTGTTGCCATCGGATGTTGCCCAAAAGAGGAAAGTTTCTCGAGTGAGAAGCCTCATGGAAAAAGAGCCCACTGATTTAAGTGAAATAAATATTCCACAGAGACTGAGGTAAATATTGTTTACATATACATAAGACGTATTGCTGCGCTGTTGATTTATAAATCGAGTCGACTTATGTCGATTGAGTCAATTCTTAATTCTTATCGCGAATTAAAATAAAGCAACTCAATCGAAAAAAGTTGACTCGATTGCCTATCCACAACCACAATGCGGGTCATAGTTAAACATTATATATTATTATATTACTACTACCCAAATTACAGGTACGTCGATGGAAATACATTTGTTCTGTCAGAAAAAGAATACGATGGAGGGAATAAGCTGATAATTTTGGGAACGACCGAACAACTTCAACTGCTCGGGTCTTCAAGTGTCTGGCTGATGGATGGCACTTTTGAAGTCGTTCCATCTATCATGCGACAACTGTTTTCCCTGCATTGCATGATAAAGGATGAAATTGTCCCAGTAGTTTTTTGCATCATGAGTTCAAAGTCGAGGGCCGCTTATGACATTTTGTTTTCAGAGATTATTAAATGCTCTTCAGAAAATAACATCACACTCAATCCATCCATTATTATTTCAGACTTTGAAAAAGCCAGCTATAAATCAGCCCAGTTTTTTTTTCCTCTAGCTCAATCAAAAGGATGCTATTTTCATTTAGGACAAATCCTTTATCGAAAGATCCAAAAAGTAGGCTTGGCCAAAAAGTACGGAAAGGATGAGAACTTCAGTATGCAAATGCGAATGCTGAAATGCCTGGCTTTTGTACCGGCCGATGAAGTTCGTGACTACTTCAATTCATTGAGTGATCAATTTTGTGAAAGCAGTAAATTAATAGGAAACTGGTTTGATAGAAACTATATTGGCACCAAAAAATCGAAGCCAATGTATTTTCCCTCATTTTGGTCGTGTGCGGAACAAGTAAAGCAGAGCCTCCCCAGAACTCAAAACAAAGTTGAGTCCTGGCACAGAAGGCTTAAGGTTTTAGTTGGAAGGCCTCACATTGGCCTGTACAAATTAATTGAAATTTTGTCGAATGAATCTGTTCATGTTAGGTGTCTTGTTGAAAAACTTCAGATGGGAGAGGAGACTAGAGTTAGACGAGAGTACTTACAAAAAGAAAAACGTATCTTGAAAGTCCTCGACGAAAAGGAAGAGAGGTTATGTTGGGTTCCTAAGAAGTCTTGCGGCTAACACAAATTTATAATACTTGTATTAAGTATTTGTTTTGTTTTTTTTTTTTTTTTTTGTTTTGTTTAAAATACATATTTAATTTGTTTTTGTTTTCTTTTTTTGTTTATTGTTTTGATTTTCTTATTGTTTGCAACTATTTTTCTTGCTCAGAAAATAAAATATTGGGTAAACTGATGTATTTGTGTTTTATTAAGTTTTAACTGTTGAAAATACAAAAAAAAAAAATCTCGAATTTTTATTTTTTTCGAGATTTTTTTCTAGATAGAGTCTTTCGAGATTTTTGTTAATTCTAGATTTTTGTGGATTCGAGATTTTTGCGTTCTAGATAATTTTTTTTTATTTTCGAGATTTTCGGCAATCGAGATTTTTGGCATTCTAGATTTCGTCATGATCCCATGTTACTCTCCTTCCAACTATCCCCTATTTACAATAAATTCTTTTCCTTCCAATGTCGCGGAAACGTTGATAGAATGTCAACTTATGTTACACAAACTGATTTGGCCCACGAGAACAAATATGAGAAGCCGAGGGTTGAGTCGTCAGCAAAACAATTGAGATGGTTAGAAGTTTCAGACAAGAGATCATTTATGAAAATTAGGAAGAGAGTCAGACACAAAAAGGAGCCCTGGGGCACACCAGCACGTATAGGGTGATGAAATATAGCTCATTGCTCGGGAATACAGTAGCTTTCTACTAGTAACAATAGTAGAAATCGGTCCAGTAATTTCGTAGCCTATTCAAATCTATCCTCTTTATCATAATGTAGAGATCGTGAAAATCCAAAGTTTTTCAATGACCCACAGTACAGCTATCGTAACGAAGAGTGATTCTGGTGGCCAGTCTTACTGAGACGTGTGACCAGTCAATAAATATCTTTTTTGAAAAAAAGTTAAATTGTTTCGCTGTTTTAAAAGTATTATACCTATAGAATTTGGAACAAGGCTCTCATAGCGGAAGCTCTTGATTCTGGAATGGAGACCAGGCTCCTCTTCGTCAGATTAGGGAAAACCTATCTGAGTTAATAAAAGATTTGTGGCACAGTTTGTCTCTAAATCTCTTCATTGTCTTCAAAGATTATCTTTTGTACAAAACTCCCAATCCTCTCCTTCTTTCTGTTGGCGATTCTACTCTGATCATCTCATCTTCTTATCAATTCACTAAATCCCAAGATGACACTTTTGCATGGAGAAATAAAATAAGGGTACAATTCAATATCTTCAACATAACTCATTAAAAAGACGTGAATTCCTTTAAAAGGCATTTTGATGTTTCCATCGCCATCCAAAGGGTAGCTTTGTCAGGGGCTTCTCCGAAATTCTTGAACACTTGTAAAGATACAGAACTAAGCCATTAAGCTGATGAATTAATTACCAATTTTAGTATCAATTGATTTTCCTTAACATTGCCGTGATGTTATTTTTAAGTTATTTTTTTATGAAACTTATGAAGGCACCTGTAAGAAGTCACTGCTTCAAAAATTGAGCTCTACTTGTCAAACATGAACAAGATTCACGTTGAATATTCGTCGTAGGAATAGCCTTGAAAAAAATACCAAAAAGGGTGTCACAGAAGGACTGTGGAAGACACGAACCGGAACACATTTCCCTCAACAATACATTGGAGAGGAATGGAGGAGAACTGCAAATTTTAGTCAAATCCGAACGGCTAAGCACAGATACAGCATTTTTTTTGGCAGTGTTATTACTTCCAGAAGACTAACAAACGCTTCTTTGCAAAAGTCAATACTCGTGGAAAAACAATGGAAATTTCTGTGATTAGAAATCTCTCTTAACAAGCAGAAATGCTACGCCACAGCAACCTTTGGAGCAGGTCCTATCTGTCCAAAATATTTTCTCGTAGTATAGCTTCTATCAAAATAGTAAATCACTTCCTTGGTGAGCTTCGTCTATTAAGCCCAAAACTTTTGACTTGTTGACAGCATAGCAGCAAAATTGAACGAACAATTTGTATCAAAATTAACCTTTCAAGAACCACAAAGCAACTAAAAAGGGGATCAATGAGTACAATTTTAGAGTATAACACTAAGTCAGGGAGATACCGAGGGATTTTACAAACACCTACCTTCCTAAACAAATCATATTCTACAGCATTCAACAAGCGATTCTACCTTCGATTAGACTCAACTTGGTATTTGCATCGCCAACGGACTCCCTGATACCTATATCAGTGCACTTTGTTCCTTCTGAGACCACGAAAAACGTTTTTATGGGCCAGTGAAAAGAACAAAAGTTCCACCTCTACACCAAAAAGCAAAAACAAAGAACACTACCTTCAAGTTCGATGTTTAGTATCGATGTTGACAAAATCAAACAGTAAAATTGCTAACATCTCAACAAAACACAAAAAAAATTAGTTTATAAGACACTTTATGTCAGGATGTGAACTCAGAGAGATACTTTTTCCGGTAAAGTCAGCCTGTTAAAATCATAAGGTACCGGGGTAGTTTTCCCATATTAAAAAAAAGTCTACGAATTACGATCAATCCCAGCAGTAAAATAGGCAGATCGGCCAAACGTCAGAAGTCAGAACACAGCTCAAGGTAGTGATGTTACAATAAAAACATCAGGCCTGAGCGACAGGTGTGCATTTCTTCTCAATCACTTTCGTTCCTCCAGATCACTGAAAATAGAGGCCGAATTACCGCAGTGCCATTTTCCTTTCAAAATTCGCTTTAAGTTGCAGTTTTATCAGTCAGCTGTTCATTTATTGATTTCAATTCGTTCAAATGTTGATGAAAGAGTGTCAAATTGTGGTACTAGAGTGCTCGATAACGTAGGTAAAACGTAATACCAAAGTCAAATACTTCAGTCACATATAACTCGATCACGTGCGCGGTGATTTGGCCCCAGTCCACGAAGAACTTCCTAATTTTTTGCTCTCACAAGCCAATCAAACCATCAAAAACTTCCACAAGCTTCAAAAAAAGTCGAATCTCAAAACACCTTGCTTAATCAGATTTCAATTTTAACACACAAAACAAAACCTGATCTGTGTTGCCAAAGAAGCCGCCTTCCAATCAATTTAAAAGCCGTTCGTCTAAATTATCTGGAATTGAGCTCCTCCATCAACGGCAATAAATTAAAAGCTTCGGCCAGCCCATGTGTCGTTTCAGCACACAATAAACAAAAAAAACAGAAAAACTGCACACTCACACACTATACCTGCACACAAACTGACTGAAATTTCAAATAAATAAAATCAAAAATTCTCATTCCCCAAAATCCCCAAGACCCCCAAAGCCATTTGTCTAAATTAACCTCTGGATTCACCATCCCTCAAAAAAAAAAAAAAAAAGATCGACCTGCACCATCCACTGGTGGAATTTATCCTCTTCCATCGCTAATATTTATTTTTATTGAATTCCGTTTGACAGAAATAGGCAAGACAACAAACTGATGCCGTTTTTCACGGTCACAGACGACATTGTTTGACAATCATTTTAAAACCGAACAGGTAAAGACGACAACAGGCCGTAGAAGTAGACAGAGTAGACAGGTAGTTGTAGTTATGTAGCCATTTCCAATTTCAATTCCAACAGGAATGTCAGAACTGGAAATAACTGCAACCATTTTAGTTCAAATCATAAGTCAAGTTATTGACAACGGCGCTTCAAGTTGATAAGAACTCGATTACCCGTTAGGGTTCCTGCTATCAAATGTGTCACACAAAATAAACAAAAAGATAAGTAAATACGTACGCAAGAATTGATAACGGCACCGATCCAATTTTTTATGATTTTCCAATGCGGAACTGCTGTGACAGTAGTCGTCTCCCGATAAACATGTGACGTTGACGACAGTCAAACACTTCAATGAACTGGAAGCTGTATTTAATTTTTATTTTTTTTATTTTTATTCACTGCACTCCCTTGACTTATGGGGATTGCTGTTATGTTTCACTTTTGTTAGAACACAGCACAGGCACAAAAACACTGGTAATCCATCGCAATAAAACCGAAGAAAACACTAGAAATAGCTCCCACCTGGCTCTTGCACGACCGGAAGTCCGACAGACAGAAAAACTCCCGTGTGTCTGCAACGCACAACATCCACGAAAACCAGGCAAAAAACCAAATAAAACCAACCAAAAACGGAAGAAAACAAAAAGCACTGCTGCCCCGAAAATGACAAACAAAAAATTGATTTGCACTCAAAAGGCGATAAACAACGATTCCCGATACAACTTCGTCTATTCAACCAGCGACAACGGCTCACGTTTTCATACTGAAAATCTGAAAACAGAATGCTGAACAAACGAACGGTGCTGTCGTCTGCTCTCAGCAGAAAGCACCGGTTTGTGGGTTTGATGGAAAACAGCTGTGAAGTAAAATCGACTCTCTTTCGTTCAACTTTGTTCAATTCGTTAACAAGTTTTGCCACTCCAAAGAGAACAAATAACAGTTCTGGTTTAACAAGTGAATCGATGCGATGAATGGAATATGGAAATGAATTTTCTTCTTTTTAACAGACTGACGGAGCAGAGTGAGCACAGCAGACAACAAAGAGACAACTCTACAGAGGGGTGACTGTCAGTCTGTTAATTCAGATGGTGGCATGGTGGCGGGTGATGTGTAGGATTGGGTATTCTTTTCATTTTCAGTGAAAAATCGAGGGTGTAGGTTCGGTGGGTTGGAAATGGTTGATGCCGTTATTGTTATCTCTTCCTCGTTATATTCTTTACTGTATTGTACTTTGTGCTTGTATATCATTCTCGATGTGAAAAGAGTTCAAGTCAATGACGACGGTGGGCGAGTTGGGTGGATGAAAGTGAAAGCCAAAGCACTTGCTGTAGGGAAGAGAATCTAGAGACGAGGTTGAATGGGTGCTATAAAAAAAGGATACCTCGTAGCTGGGTTTGTTTGTATATTCTTCTTTTTTTTATCTGAACAATATGAAGGAATGGTTTTATGGGAACGTTATGGAGAAGTCGTTTGAGATAGTTGACCAGCTTTTTGGTAGTTTTATAGCGGTCCTTTGGAATGATAGGTGGGTGTACGGTATACGCCTATTTGCTGCGTTATTGGGTTTAGTGACAAATAAGCTGACTAGCTCTATCGTTCCAACTAGGTAGGTACTCGGGGAAGTAATAAACTTACCTGAAGTTGCAAATAGTAATCAGTGGAAGGAAGTTCCTTCTCTAAAGAAGAAGAAGAATGTCATGAGGTATTTGGTAGTTTGAAGGTCTTAAACCGAACTCACGGAATTTTTAAGTCCCGAATAAGGAAAAGACGTGATTCATAAAAAAAGGGATCGCAAATCAAATTAAGTACTCAAGGAAGAAGAATACTTCTTCGAATACAGCTTTTTAAGTCGTTAGCGTAGAAGTTGATGGATTGGCGTTGGAATACTGTTGGTTGAATGAAGAATGGACTGAAATGGCTGACTGCGTTTGCCCAAATAAAATCTTTTGAATTTAAAAGGGTTTTATCAACGTAGAAAATTTTAAGTGTACTTAGAATGTGCTTCCTCAAAGCGGTAGGTATGGTTTGAAAAGTCAACTTGGGAATCCTTTCGATCGAATTTTTTTGTTGACTCTCAATGTACTCGAAATTGGATTTTTGATTTAAGAAGTGCGATGATATTTCTTTTTTAACGATAAGTTTAATGTTTATGAACTGTGAAAGGAGAGCAAAACTACCCCGATAAAGTATTTTCAAACAGAAAATGGTTCAAAAATTAGAAGGCAAATGTGGTAATGTTACGATGATCTGGGCTCGGCCACCTTACTTCATACTGAAATAAGAATAATCTCTTTGAAAACGTTATGCCTTAAAATTAGGATTCATCTGGCGTTTGCTTTGACATTACGTTGGTTTATGGAAAAGATGATGTAACGTGACTTTGACACAAGGGGAATAGAACAGGCTGAGATTGAACGAAAAAAGATTAAGAAAACACAAAGCCAGATTATAGTTTAAACGAAAAGCTTAATGCTGAACAAATTGACAACATCACGTTACGCAATCGACGCAACGTAATAATCATGTAACTTTACTGAAAAAGATTTGAGTTCTTTTATTAAAAAGCTTATGGCTACACCATGCCGCGTAACGTAACTTCAAAGTGTATGATGAAACGTAACGGAATGGAGTACACACAGCTTACGTTTAAGGACTTTGCAGGGCAATTTCAATGCACCCAACTACGTAACTGGTTTTACAAAAAGCTTCCTACCAAAGCGTCAACACTTAAAAATATTCACTAGACTATATTAGATTATTCGTGGTACCCTTGGCCTGATGGTAAGCATGCCCACCTGCTAACCCAGAGGTTCGAAGTTTGAATCCCAGCAGAGGCAAAAATGTTATTTCCATCACCTTTCTCGAGAAATTGGCAAGTCCTCCGTTAGTAAATTCATTGCCATGAAAAGCGCTTTCTCAATTAGCCGTTCGTAATCGGCAGAAAAATGTAGGTCCCCTCCATTCCCTCACAAGGCATGAATGTGAGAAATGAGCTAGGCCCAGGGGCTCCTCTCTCTGTTGCGCCATCCAATTTATTTTATTATACATAGATTATATTTTATTCAAGACAACAATTTACAATTTTACAATTACACTATGTGTCATTATGTTACCAGGCTATCACGTACCCACTTTCAATCAATATAAAGGCATGAGTGTGGTGTGATTGAAAAATTTAAGACATTAGAATATGTACCAAGTAAAATTGTCTCTAAAATGCAACGACAAAAAAAGTGAAGAAAAAGCTTTTGGTTGGACGGTTACCGGGATAAAAATTATATGTTGTGAAGTTACCATGAAGTGTGCCTTTCATCATACAGGTGGTGGTTACTTTACTTCCACCATCCAGAAACATTAGGTGGTGGCATTGAAAGGTTTCTGGCCTGGTGTTGAACAGTAGTGAATTTGACTGACATTTTGTGATTTCACGTCACTGTTACGTAACTTTAAGATGAGAGTCAATGAAATTCTGCATTAATTCAAGAAAAAGTCACGCCATTGAAAATCCTAGTAAATAAAAATTATATGGGTAACGCAATCGCAAAAGCTGAGCGACAGGGACAGCAGACGACGCCATATTTCTCTTCAGTCCATTTCATCATGGAAAGATATACATACGAGCCAACAACGAGTCGAAATTATTAGAATTTACTACCGAAATTCGGAGCCAGTGACCTCAACGTTAAGACGAGCACTACCTCCAATCAACGATGAGGCTCATTTCTGGGCCCATGGCTTCGTCAATAAACAAAATATGCGGTATTGGTCTGGCAGCAATACACAAGTACTCTATGAGTCATCATTGCATCCCGAAAATATTACGGTTTGGTGTGGTTTGTGAGCCGGCGGCGTCATTGGACCGTACTTCTTCCGTGATTATCAAGACCGGCACGTTACTGTGAATGGAGATCGCTACCGTTCAATGATAACCGAATATTTTTGGCCCCAATTGGATGATATGGACTTAGAGGACATGTGGTTCCAACAGGACTGTCACAATCAATTTATTGGAAACGAAGTTTGGAAAACGTGATATCTCACAAAATGGTCCAGTCGCTTGGCCGTCTCGGTCGTGCGATTTGACGACTGTCGGGATACGTCACGTCTATGGTCTATGCCAACAAGCCAGCGACCATTATGAACTTCGTACGAATATCAAACGTGAAATTGCACTAGTATCGGCCGTTTAAGCTTGAAAACCGTCGAAAATTGGCTTCAGCGTCTAGACTTCTGCAAGCGTGCCCGTGGTGGCCATGCAAAAGAAAATTAAATTCAGCAATAAAGAATTTCATTGATATTCAAAACCGTTTTTGTTTTATTTAAAAACTCTTATTGAAGACCCCGATATTAGTATTGACAAGCTTAGGTTTTGAAGAACAAAAGCAATAATAACCTCGTAACATAAGAAAATTGCATATTCTGAAACAAGTCTCTCCTGTCATAAAGTGCGCACAAAAAAGTTTAATTACCTCTGTGATTTAATCAGAGTTTTCTTTAGAGGGACCTCATTAAGGTTTTTCTATATCAAATCCAAAAGATCAGTAAGCTGAGGAAGAAGTTTTCGGAAAGAAAAAGAAAAAGAGTTTGAGTATTGATGAGTTACTGTTGAAACCATAAGGGCATACTCTATCGCTTATGACAGCTCAGGTGTTTGGAGCTGAAAGAAAGAAAAACTTCTATAGGAAGACAAAGGATCTGAGACAAACGTGAAACGTAATAATATTACCAACAAGTCTGTGATGTTACCTTACGAACTCGACTTGCATTCACACATTCACACAAGAAGTTCAGAGTTCAGAGTGATCTCAGTGAAAACCTTCGGGCAGTAGATAAATAGTAGCCATGTAATGTAACGTAACGCAATTAGGAATGCTGAAAGTCGTCTTGTTAAAGAGCTCAAATTCTGATGATAAGTACTCACTCTGAGTTCATAAAGTAAGTTACTAAGGTAACGTAAACATCTTGTGATTGAAATAGCAAAGACAATCATGTAACGAAACATAATCATATGGCGTTCCATCCCCAAAAGGAAAAAAAAAAATACATGACCATTCATTATTATTAGTATGACACACATCCCAATAATAAGAGAAACTTTCTTCTCACACTATGTTTATAACCGCTGTTCTCGACCGCCTCTCAAAAGTTGTGTTTCGTCTCTAATTTCAAAGAGCTGGAAATAACGGGTGATTTTTTTGAGGTTAGGATTTTCATGCATTAGTATTTGACAGATCACGCGGGATTTCAGACATGGTGTCAAAGAGAAAGATGCTCAGTATGCTTTGACATTTCAAGAACTGAAGCCGAACGATCTGCCACAACGTCGAATTTTCAGTGAATGGGCCCTAGAAAAGTTGGCAGAAAATCCGCTTTTTTATCGACAAATTTTGTTCAGCGATGAGGCTCATTTCTGGTTGAATGGCTACGTAAATAAGCAAAATTGCCGCATTTGGAGTGAAGAGCAACCAGAAGCCGTTCAAGAACTGCACATGCATCCCGAAAAATGCACTGTTTGGTGTGGTTTGTACGCTGGTGGAATCATTGGACCGTATTTTTTCAAAGATGCTGTTGGACGCAACGTTACGGTGAATGGCGATCGCTATCGTTCGATGCTAACAAACTTTTTGTTGCCAAAAATGGAAGAACTGAACTTGGTTGACATGTGGTTTCAACAAGATGGCGCTACATGCCACACAGCTCGCGATTCTATGGCCATTTTGAGGGAAAACTTCGGAGAACAATTCATCTCAAGAAATGGACCGGTAAGTTGGCCACCAAGATCATGCGATTTGACGCCTTTAGACTATTTTTTGTGGGGCTACGTCAAGTCTAAAGTCTACAGAAATAAGCCAGCAACTATTCCAGCTTTGGAAGACAACATTTCCGAAGAAATTCGGGCTATTCCGGCCGAAATGCTCGAAAAAGTTGCCCAAAATTGGACTTTCCGAATGGACCACCTAAGACGCAGCCGCGGTCAACATTTAAATGAAATTATCTTCAAAAAGTAAATGTCATGGACCAATCTAACGTTTCAAATAAAGAACCGATGAGATTTTGCAAATTTTATGCGTTTTTTTTTTAAAAAAAGTTCTCAAGCTCTTAAAAAATCACCCTTTATACCACAATTAGGATGGCCTCTTGATATTTGAATACATTTTTAGATGACTACTCGGCAAATACATCAATTGATTTTGATTTTTAAGTTCTTTTTGATTGGTTACTGTAAAATGTAAATGATCTGACCTCACAAAACCTCACTATCTTCAATAAATATAAAGCAAACAACACTTGTATTTGAACTAGTTTAAAGATTAGTCATAAAACAAAATTGATTGAGCAAATTCGTATACAAACCAATCCAACAAATTACTCCATACTATGGCGCCACTTTACATTTCACCAAATCACTGTTCGGTCTCCGGTCAGAAGTTAAAACTGATGAAGCCAACAAAAAGCAAGAAGACAATCAAATCATACGGCAAATTGATTAACCGCGTGCCAACGTCCGACTTCGTCTTTTACCTCCCGCCAACAACGGGCGCACTATGTCAACAACATAAATTAATTGATCCAGTTACCCAGTCTTATTTGTAACGTTCATCAGCTAGTGCATTACAACAAACTTCTTGATTCAACGAGGTGCCGTCCCATAACTAAGTGACATCAAGGCAGGCATTTAAAGCAATTATTCAAATTGCCTTCCGTCTGTCGCATTGATTAAGTCCGCAGTATATGGTATGACTTTTTGTCACGACGGAACTCTTATTGCGTCCTCACCTCCCTCAATAATGGAAAAATGGTCAGACCCCAAAGTGGCGCATTGGCCCCGGCTCATCAGTTTAAATCGCAATTTTAATTCTGCATTTCAGAGTGAGTTAGAAATCTGGGTCTGCAAATTAGAGGCGCTAGGCTAGAAGTTGTCGCCTTTGGCAAACGTTTCCTTGATGTTGTATACGTCGGCATACTTCATCGAGCTAAAGTGGAGATTTAATTTTAATGCTGCTGCGCTTGGCTATTGTTGATTGTTCACTTTGTATTCATTTAATTGGGTTTACTCTTTAAACAGTTCGCAGTTCAAGCCAAGTCATGATTGGGGTGATTGGATTGTATTTCAGATTGAGAATAATGTACGCATGATTTGTTTAAATAATTTTGTGAGATTATTGTCTTATAATTGACTATCAACTTTCAAAAAGAGTTCTGGGGAAGAAGTGGAGGAGTCTAGGCACTTGATAGGTCAAAGGCGGCACTCTAGCTCCTGCAGAAGGGCAATAACCGCAGAGATCCTTTAAAAAAGGTCTTTTGATTTCATCAGCTTCATCACGGGAAAGTTCATTGGTCATTCTTGTTTCAAGCCAATCTGTATTCTGAGGGTTGAAGTGAACAAAAACACGTCCCTGCAAAAGATTCTAATTATCTGCTGGAAGTCATAAAGTACGCTTATTCTAACTCTTGCTAAACTCAAACATAAGCTGCATATAAGGATTTACTCAATTTGATATTCGAGTTTTCAAGTTTTATTGCCGAGGTGAGATATCCCCAGTTAAATTCGACTGCTCGAGATTGACATATAGTTTCAAACAATTTTTTTCAGTGATGGGAGACTTTCAGGCAACGTTTACAGGAACGATAATAACTGACAGAACGAAAATAACTCGATTCATTGCTTTGCAGAAGCTCGTGCTTCACCTTTGAGAAATTCAATTATGGCCCGATGACGCCTGCAGCGTAAACAGCACAACATGAAGTAATATGGGTGCGCTCTCTTCGTCATTATAAGCGTGGATTCTCGGTGCACAAGAAGCAATATTTTAACTCATTCTCATATCACCAGAACAAACAGTTTTCTCGAGAGGAATTTCCTGTTGCTGAACATCTCAGTCGAAAAAGATGGTAAAGAAGCTGAGTACTATAAAAAATTAAGGGTCCTGGGCCAGAAGAGATGCAATATGAGTTTTGGAAAAAGATGGTAAGAATCGGTTTTGTATGGCTCACGATTCTCATCATTAAGCTTTAGGGAGGTTATAACTCAACCTAGGCAATGGGTAGAATTGGTGGTACCCGTGGTGTGATGGGTAGCATGTCCGCCATTAAACGCAGAGGTTCGTGGTTTAAATCCCAACAGAGGCAAAAATGTTTTCCACGGGTATCGCCTTTCGCGAGGAATTGGCAAGTCCTCCGTTAGTATTCATTGCCATGAAAAGCGATTTTTTTTCTCGATTAGCCGTTCGGAACCGCCACAAAATTGTAGGTCCCTTTCATTGCCTCACAAGGGATGGTTGTGATAGTGTGTGGGGCTCCTCGTTCTGTTGCGCCACCCATTTTATTTATTTTTAGGAAATGGAAGAAGACATACCTTTCTACAAAAGAAAGCGAGATACGTAAAGTGATCAAGTTGATGTCCCACAATATGTAGCCGGTTGCGAGAATAATGAAGCTGTCTGATAACGAGCACGGTTTTGTCGCGGGCAAGTCACCAACAGATGAAATCCAAAGAGTTTCAGAGGCCTATGTGCGGATAATCGAGTAGAAATATTGAAGCAGTGACGCTGGAGTCATCGAAGCATTCCCAGCTACACTACTAATATACCAAAAAGGGCTTCAATACAGTTCCTGACTACCTGCTGGAAGATAAAGACTATAATATCAAAGTACATCAAATATTCTCTGTTGACGATGGCGCCATCTTAAGTGAAGATCCTTTATAATTGCAACGAAAAGTTGACAAATAGGCAAAAGTTTGAGAAGTTAATGGGAAACGTATTAATCAAAAAAGACGGTTTACTTCCGTTCCAGACACTTATTTGAATAGCTTCCAAAGCGGAAAAGCTTAAATATCTGGGATCTTCGACCAGCGTTTAGGCAACTGACTACAACAATCATCGACAAAGAGTAGGGTGAATGGAGAGGTGAGAAAACTTCGTAATCTTCTATGATAAAGAAATATTTCTAAATCTGAAGACTCTACACTCCAAGAAGACTCCTGCGCTCAGATTCGGCTCACAAGGCTGACAATGTACAAAAACTATGAGAGTAAGTTAACGGCAGCTGAGTGGAAGATGCTCCGTATGACAGCAGAATTAACAAGGCTTGATCGTCTTTGAAGTATGTACCAAGATCCGAACCAGCGGAAGACTTGAGGCAAGTAACACAAAGCTACAAGTATATGAATGAACCACTTTAGGGATTATGTCCATTGCACTTATAGAAGAGCTAGCAAACTTGCATCTTTTTGTTACAGACATTTTCTACACTTGTCTATATTCACTTGTATTACAGGTACTTGTAGTTTTATGTTACAGGCCTTTGTTGACGCATTCTGGGGTCCTTTCTTTTATTGGGAGAGCTGCGACCCTTGAAAGAAGCTCGTTACGCCGGAAAAAATAAAAGAAGCTTCTAATATCACCAGAGAAATAGGCCAAGCCGGAGAAAGTTGTCTTCTTCGTGGTCAATGTTTGGTCAACTGTAAGCTGTAGTCAGTTCACACCCATTACTTAATAAGAACTGCAGATTAATATACGAGTGGGCATGTCGTCTGTACATTCTGCAACATCTTTAGACTTTAGCCAAAGTTGCAATGTTTGTTTTTTGTTTTTCTTTTTATAATTAACGCGCACATCAAGGGGCTATGACTACCCTTTAAATGTTATAAAACACAGTGCGAGAACTTTTGTGAATCGCAATGCAGGGGAAAAACAGGGTCAGGTAAAGCATTCCACATCCGGGTGGTGCGACTGAAATACGAATCTCTATACCTTACTAACGTCCGAAGTTGGGCTCAAGGTAAGACTGATGAGCATTCCCAGCGAGGCGGGTCTTGCGGCTAAATTGTTTCAGGGGAGGAATGCAGCTTGTAACTTCACTAGAGCGCTGTTTGTGAAAAAAAGCGATAAAAAGAGGGAAACAGGTAACGTTTCGATGATGTTCAAGAGAATCACTTGATTTTATGATTGAACTATCACCTATCAATTTTAACGCTCTACTTTGTACCTTATCAAGTAGGCGTTGAAGGGCACCTAACCAGAAATGGGAGTTATACTCCAGTTTTGGGCGAATGAAGGCCTTATAAATTGTAGCCAGATCAGAAGGGGTGAAGAACTTCCTGCATCGTCTTAAGAAACCTAAGCATTTAGCAGCGCTTTTGGCGACTTCAAATATGTGATCGTTCCAACGAAGATCATCGTTTACATATATAGGTACCTGGTACCAAGTACTGACAGCTTTTCGGTTTCTAAGATGCAGGTACCATTCATGGATAATGGCAATGGGCGAATGTTAAGCTTCAACGACAAGAGCCGGCATTGAGTTTTCCGAGCATTGAATTCTACTCGGTTCTTAATACCCATTGAGCACTGTTGCAATGCTGTCAAGGTCAGAATTCAATGAGCTTATCATATGCAACCGATCCACTTACGAAGAGCAGGGACGTGAATTTGGAAACGAATATGAAAGTTTCAGACAAGAGATCATTTATGAAAATGAGGAAGAGAGTCGGAAACAAAACAGAGCTCTGGGGAACACCAGCATTTATGAAGACTTGAAGCCATCCAATACAACTTCGAAGAACTTCTGCTCCGAGACGACCCAACTTAGCAACATCTCGTATTATCACTTACTTAGTGCTTGGCCAGTTCGTTTCAGATATGAGAATTCAGTTGTTTCCAAAATTCACACTGCGCGAACACAACCCGCAAAAAATCGAAGCAATTAAAATGCGTTTCTCAGAAGAATAGCGATTCACGTCTTACTGACCCGTGTTTTCATTTTTGTTTACTTCACAAATGTCAAAAAAGAATTGACAATTCGCACCATTTGCGAAAATTATAGAAATTTCAAATTAGGTGATGACTTCAACAACATATCTTATTTCTTCTAGAAACTGTCTGGAAATGTTGCTCCCAAGGACGAAAATGTAAAGCTATTAAATCGCAAAAAAACCTCAGTATGTTTGCCAAGCTATGAGTACCTAGGCTTTTTATGTTGTTCAGCTTAACTGTAAGCCCCTTATTGCCTTTTTTTTTGCATCTCAGAGACTAAGTCGCACGAAGCTTAGAGCAAGCTCATTTGTACGTACTTATCTACGCTCTTCATCATAAATGCAAGTGTTAGAGGTTAGAAAACACCAACACCAGCACAAAACGAACGTATAGAAAATATATATATGAGAAAAAAAAAATAAATACAAATAGTGACATACAATATAGAACACGGCTAAAACTCAAAAAGACGAAAGTTTGTTTTATTAGTCCAGCTGTAAATAGTGCAATTTGTACTAAATCTATTACTACTGCTTTACAAAGTCGTGAGGCGATTTGAATTTGAGTCTTACAAAGACTTTCACCTGAATAATCATCAATAGGATTACCTTCAGCGCTATTTTGTTAACTTTAAGAGCTTTGAAATTCCAGTTCCAAGGAACTTCTAGTCAGTAGGAGAAGAGCGTTGCGTAAGAAACCTGCATACCTGATCAGTAAATGCGTTTTTCACTTTGTATTCAACGCAACAAGCCAGCAATTGACACCTCTGATAGCTTCTGTCAGTTATTGAGATTGATTTTCAACTAAATCGGACCGTCATTGGAATCCACTCCAAATTTCAAATTCAAATTCATCCATCGTGGCTATGCACAGTCACTCAATTCCCTTGAATCCAATAAAACTCAACTCACTATCTAGAAATCTTATCGTTTTGCAGTTTCATCCATAATTTTATTCATCTCCAATAACAATCATCCATATCTGTAACTGATGCCCTCAAAGCGTTTCAATTTCTTTGTAAATCAATTCAAAAGCTATATCTACATCAACACAAAAAGAGGATAAGGGAATATTTAAAGGACATCCGAAGGATGACAAGAAGTTTTTAAAGCTTTCTCAATAGAATTTCATCAGATATCCCAAAAATCAATCAAAGTAAGAATGAAACGAGAGAATAAATGAAGAAAGTCCTCTTCATCTTATTTCCCATCGAGAAACCAAGGTGCGGTATCCTTTCATAAATTCTTAAAGTTGAATATCCTCTTCGACACACAAAGCATAAAGAAGGATATAGGGTGGTGGTTTCATGGTTGCAAAATCAAATACAAAAAAAAAAAGAAAATGGAAAAGAACAGGAAAGAAAGAAACTATATTTGTGTTTGTATTTTGTGCATGACATTAACTCCCATCAAGTTGAAAGATCGTTTTGACTTTGGAAAAGTATACAACGCAGATATATCCATTATCCTGAAAGTTTTGTGGGTGAGACGTTAAGTCTTCTAGGTACTATGGTTCCACGGCTTTTATATAAATTTTCCTGTTCCTTTGTTGCGGATGCTTTTGTGGCTTGTTGGTTGTTGGAAAACAATTTTTTGATTTTCCTCTCACACAGTTTGTTGCTCTAATATGCAAAATGCAATTTTACTTCATTGTATTGTTGCGTATACATGGCAGACGAGATATTTATTGCTGTTTGAATACATTTTGTTTGTTGTAGGTTGAGTTTGTACCTACCTACACCTGTACACAACAAGGAAAGACAGGCACGCTCCTTGAGGAGGCCACCAACGATGCAACTGTGTGGTATCTTGAAGTCAAGGACCTAGGTTGATCCTTGCCAATCGATACAAGACTTAATATAAATCTTCACTGGAGAACGAACAGATGCTTCCATATTTGTATGCAAATTCGTCTAACCTTAAGTTTCACAAACAAACCGCCCTCACTTCAAAAACAACGCAACTCACCCCCATCAATCGAATCCCAATTAGACACAGCGACGAGTGTCTCATTGCTTAATTGTCACCTCACTATTCATTCTCTGTCCAAATTGGAAATTTATAGTCACAACTTAATCCCCCTTACACATCACCCTCCAGTCCTCAACAATGTAAACAGATCAGGTTCTAGTTCACGAAAGCAATCACTCGTGTCTTCTTCCATCGAGTAGGTACAGCCATTCAATAAATGTCGCCAGCAGTGTCAATTCGCCATATAAGAGCCCATCATTAATCCCTGAGAGTCTGTTTCAGTTTCAGGACAATTATACACGAAGGTATCATCAAATAAAACGCCAGAACCATGACAAATGCACCACCTTGAACGAGAACCCCAACCACCACCTTAAACTAAACGACCGACGACGACGACGGCAGCTGGTCTCGTTTTAATGAGTAATTACCTCCCATTACAAGGTCTCGGCACTCGCAGCTACACACTACAGACTACAACTGTCATTGGCATGACAGAATATCCTTGTTGCCAAACTTGCTTCGCACGAACTCGCAACAAAAGGGTTCTTCTGCCAGACTAGTCATGCGAGAATTGGTTTTGGGGATGAATGACATCGTATAACACTCATCCTTGTGGCTCGTAGAGAGATGATCTATCATCGCATCCATCTGTCAAACTATTTGCTGTCAGAAAAAAGCGAACAACTGTGAACCACGGTTCTCTTGACAGCTGCATGTGTGCGGTTATTCGCAACCGTCACTGGGAACATCCTTTTTAGATTAAATAACCGAACCACAGACTGCATCACACAATAACAAAACTCCTATTCCAAAGCTGAACTCAACTCACCCTTGACATTGCCGTTTGTCAGTTGGTATTTTTTTTTCTCCATGGGGAGCATTTGTTTAATGTCCACCCTCTCTGTGGTCAACGCAGAGATAAGGGTGGGCATGGGAAGTCATTGTCACCATCACTCTTGGTCATCCTCCTTCAAATTCACACAAATGTCCTGAAACCAGGAACATGAAGCACAAGCAAGCAAGAAAGAGAATAAATGACAAGCGATATGTGTGAAACTTTTGATCGACGTTATCGCTGTTGTGTCAGCGAATATTTTACAGTCCCGCATTGTAGGTCCCTTGGACGTGCTTCGCCTTTGATAGGTACATAATGGGTATAGGTGGGTGTTGCTGATATGTGAACAACTTGAGAGCTAGAGTCACAGTGTGGTGCTTTGGCTAGGAATTGGAAACCATTTCATGTAATGTAAGTTCAGTATCAGTGTCACTTTGATTCGCAGGATATGCTTGTCATTTTGTTAAAATATCTATAAAAAAATATGGAATATGACATTACACATTGACAGGTGTTCAAAGTTGACAGTTGAAACATGCGGTTTTATGTGCTTGTGTTTGGACATGGATCAATTTTCCACCTTCAGTCGGGACAAGGAGGGACAAATGGATGGTGTAGTGTTGATATTTATACAACTGGGAGGTCACGTCCCAGACAGTTTGGGTTTTTTTCCTTTTTGTTTTGAAAAGTTATCGACTTTCGTGGAACTAAGAGACTAAGAGAGAAACCAAACCCAAATCTCTCTTCGATGAACAACGTTCTCTATTAGCAGGTTGATTCAAAATTCAATCATGTGAATAGTTGAAGTCTTGAAGTTGAATACAACCATGGAGTCTGCGCTCCGAAGAGCTCAGTGGAATCATACTGGAATGGAATAGATTCCACATCACCTTCTATGAACTATGATGCAGAGATGCAGACATCGCGTGCCAATAAAATGCATGAGATGACAGTCAAGCCAGTGTCGCTGTCGTTGGCTATCCTGAGGAAATCGTCAATGGGTTTCTGCGAGCTCGAGAGCATAGAGAAAAGAGTGAAAACTGGGTAACAGATTTAAAGCCTATAAGCGTAAATCAGGTGAGAATTATTCATGACGACATGCGAATTGATTTATGACAGTCGAAGCTATAGAATGGTCAGTGAACTGGTTATTTCTATCTTCAAAAGTAAACACATGCGGATAAACGGATATGTGTTGAATTGGAAATAGTTCTGGGACTTCATTTCTCTTGTGGTCTTGTTTGTGGAGTGCGTTGATTATGTTGCGGCAACCTGTTTGTTCAGCTACAGCTATAGCTATACAATGTTTAGACGTGCGGTGACGTCTACTTGCGAATTGCGATGTGTAATGTCAGCTGAGTTCTCTGTGACAGCTTAATTGAGCTTATGAGGAAACTTAGAAACACATGCGAGATACGAGTGATTGGAACTTAATAATGTGATCAATGCTTTCAACTTCTCTTTGTATTTTCAAATGGGAGACATTATTTTGAACCGAGAAGAAAAAAGGAATCTCATACATTTCTTAATATCATTTACATTTTATGGAAGTCCATGAACTTCTTGTTAGAATCGAAAATGCGTGCATCTGACTTATTACTAACTGTTTAAACTCTAAACGAAAGTCAATTCGAATCTCAACAGGGGAGAAAACAGCGGAAACGGAAGTAGAAGTCAATAATGTTACTAAATCGAGCTTGCCGAGGCTGTACCTACACCACATATTCCCACAGGAACGGGGCTGGGAACGGAAAATTAGAAACTACTCCACAGATTTCAAAAATTGTTTCATCACTATAGGGGTGCTACATTATCTCCCTTCATCAGTATTTTAAACTATATTTAATCCTTATAATCACACAGGAACAGAAACGGGAACGAGAACGGGAACCATAAAGTTACTTGACCGATTTCCCAAATTTTTTTCAACTATAGGATGTTACATTATCCCTCAGTGAGATTGACTTACATTTCTTTCACATATTTCCATGGGAACGGAAGATTCCAACAGGAACGGGGTTGGGAACGGAAACTTAGAAACTACTGGACAAATTCCAAAAATTCTTTCAAGCATTAGGGGTTCAACATTATCCCCCTCCATCAGTAACTATAACTAGGACTAGATATATTTCATCCCTATAATCCCATGGAAACAGAAACGGGAACGAAAACGGGAGCATTAAAGTTACTTGACCGACTTCAAAAATTCTTTCAACATAGACTTATCTTTAAGCTAACAACAAAATTAGAGAGGCTGCAAATTTAGCAAAAACCTATTTAGCAGAAAATACAATTGGTAAATACTTATATTTATATTCCTCAGTAAAATAGCAATATTTAAAGAGATTTGAATCCATTGCTAAAAGACTTTTTGCTGGCTTGAGAGAAAAAATAAAAATTATTTATTAATCTCGAACGAATCATATTGTGCTCTACCCATCTGAGACATTAGTCGAAAAAGCTAACAGCACAATTAGATAGGCTGCAAATTTAGGAAAACCTATTTAGCAGAAAATTCAATTAATAAGTATTTATATTTTATATGTACATATTTCGTGATGATTAAAAAACACATTTAAATTGTTATTTCGTTTAAACGACATTTCCATTCAATCGATCGCAAGTGATCTTCTCGGGCGCAGACATTCGTGATGTCCAATGTATGAATTTCATTGGACAAGTATAGAGACGGTTCCTGTCAAGGTTTGATCCCCATATTCCCACAGGAACGGGGTTGGGAACGGAAGCTTATAAACTACTGGAGAGATTTCAAAAATTCTTTCATAAGGGTACATACATTATCCCCCTCCATCAGTAACTTATGCTTTACTTCATCCCTATCCGACAGGATCAAAAACAGGGACGAGAACGGGAAAATTCTAATTACTTGACCGATTTAAAAAATTCTTTCAACTCCAGGATGTAACATTCCCTCAGCAGTGACATATAGATTCATGTTTCATTCACATATTTCCACGGGAACGGAAGATTCCAACAGGAATGGGTTGGGAACGGAAACTTAGGAACTATTGGACAGATTTCAAAAATTCTTTCAGCATAAGGATGCTACATAGTCCCACATAAGAAAGATTATATTTCATCCCCAAATTCTCACGGAAGAAGAAAAACGAGAACGGCAACCTTAAAACTACAGACCGGAGCAAAGCCGGGCGGCTCAGCTAGTAAATAAATAAAACAGGGAGGCGCAATAGAGCGAGGAGCCCCTGGACCTGGCGCATTTCTCACAGCAATTTTCTGCCGGCTCGAAAGGCTTTTTGAGAAAGCGCTTTTCATGGGAATGAATTTACTAACGGAGGACTTGCCAGTTCTTCGCGAAAGGCGATACACATTGGAAAAACATTTTTGCTCCTGCTGAGATTCGAACCTTGAACTTCTGACCATCACGCTACGGGTACCACTGGAGTTAATATTCCACCGACACCCACAGATTCAAGCGACAGGTGTCTAAGACCTTGCAGTTACGAAGAGAGTGGAAACAGAAAATACGTTGCACTTTGGCACAAATTCTGCAGGTCATTTTTAGTATGATCAGTAAAAGCAAACGAGAGTCGAGAGCCGTCGGGCAATGTAAGGACGCTCTGAGCTCGTGTCTCATGAATGCAAGGTAGATGCCAAATGAGCTATTTTGGGAGCCAATGTAAGGCTTTATGAAAACTTCCTGCTTAGCTGTGAAGTATTCAAGACAAATCAAGTCACAAATTACTTTACGGACAGACAGCAACTTATAAATGAGTAACTATAAAAATTTCTGGCTTCTCTGGATGTACAAACGTCCTCGCTACACATCGGTGAATAAAAGAGTTTAAATCCCAGCCTCAAGCAGCAAACACGGTTCGGCACAGGTGCTCTCCACTGATCACATGAATGGTTGGATGTAGAGGAATGATCTGAAATACAAATAATGTCGAGATTGTGGCTCCCAAATAATTGAATGCATATAAATGCATTCGATCAGAATGGGGCTTATGAGTCCCAATATAGCTTGGATTTTTCGATCTTCGGATTTTTGTTTTTTACATTTTCAAATTTTTTTTGCAAGTGATGCAGAATTGCTTCAATAAACTGTTGTAAATTGTTTCAATAAATAATCGAAGTCGGTCTTGAGAGATGGATATAATCCTACCATCAGTATATGTCACTGACAAGTGACTGATAAGTGTCTGACGTTTCGCATATGTCAACGGCTCAACGACCACGAGGCGTCAGTCAGTTCGTGGAGGTTATCCATCGACTTTAGATCGCAATAATATAAAGTACCAATAAACCAATCCGCATTCTTTATTACAAACGTATTGTTTTATTTAACTTTACATGGTGCCGAAACCTATTTCAGAAAAGAAAGTAAACATGACTGATAACGATACCTGCAATTTTCTACGGCCACCAAAGCCTCTTATCGTAGAACACGACAAGGATATGGCCAAAGAATGGAAGCTGTGGAAACAGCAATATTCTTACTTCGAAATTGCGACCGGTATGATCAATAAGCCAAACAATATACAAGTGGCAACATTTATGTCCGCGATTGGCTATTCAGCCATACAATTATATAACACCTTCGCCATTCCCATACCAGAAGCAGGCCGGGAAGCGTCACTAGAATCGATTAAAGATCTTTTCGAAGCGTATTTTATACCTAAGGTGAATATTACCTTCGAAAGGTATAAATTTCATGGAATAATTCAACAAGAGAATGAAACCATCGATGAACTCGTGTCGAGGCTGCGACTACAGGCACAAACTTGTGCTTTCGATTCACTTCTGGAAAGCATACTGCGTGATCAGCTCATATTGGGAGTCCGTAATGAGGAACTACGCACAAAATTACTCTCTGAAGACGTCACATTAAACAAAGCGATCAGCATATGTCAGTCGACCGAACAAGCACAGAAACAGGCAGCGCCAATATTAGTTGAAAACGAGAAAAAAGTAAACTACGTGAACAAGTCAACAGGTAAGAAAGAAAAAAAAACATTTGACTGTCGCAAGTGTGGAACTAAGCACGGATATCGCGATTGTCCCGCATTCAACCACACGTGCAAGAAGTGTAAGAATAGACACCATTTCGAGAGCATGTGTAGTGCCCCTTCTGCTTCTAGCTCTAAGCATGCCCAAGCTTCTACCTACAAACACGCCCAATCCACTAAAAAAGTAGATCGCTTCGAAGAATTTGATAGCGACGATAGTTCTCTTATAATCGGCTGCGTCATGAGAAGCAAGCAAAAGATACGAGTCCCCGACAAATTTTCGGAAACCATCACAATAGCAGATAAAAGTTACCAGATCAAATTAGATACTGGAGCTCAGTGCAATGTTTTGCCTAAGAAGATAGTCGATCAATCGAAAGCAGTGATACGACCCTGCCAGGTAAAAAACCTTATTTCGTTTTCTAACCACCGCTTAATCGTTCTAGGAGAAGCCGTTATACCATGCGTTATTTCCATGAAAAAACATCAAATCGCATTTAAGTAGTAGACGCAAACATCCAACCAATCCTAGGTGCGATTGCTTGCGAGAAGCTTGGTCTCATCAGTCGAATAAATGAGATGAATATCGAAAATGATATATACGAAGGTCTTGGGTGCATCAAAAACTTTGTGTATGATATTGATTTAGTGCCTAATCCTCAATTCATCATAAGCCCTCCTCGGCGAATCCCATACAAAATTAGAGACCAAGTGAAGCAGGAACTGGACAGAATGGAACATTTTAAGGTAATAGAACGAACTCGCGAAGCAACTCCAGCGGTTTCACCGATGGTAGTTGTAAGGAAAGATAACAAAATCCGCATATGTATAGATCCTACGTCCATCGCCGACACCACCCGATGCAGTCGTTAGAAGAAATTGCGGCCCAGCTAAAAGGCGCAAAGTACTTCACAATTCTAGACTGTAAAAAAGGGTTTTGGCAAGTACAGCTTTCAGAACGAACAAAGAAGATTTTAACATTTGCAACACCATGGGGCAGGTATAGCTGTAAACGACTTCCGCTAGGAATTTCTTCAGCTCCCGAAGTCTTTCAGAACAAAATCGAATCAATGCTAGCTAAAGTTCCCAACGTCAAAATTTCAGTGTACGATATTCTAATTCATGCTAAAACCATCGAAAAGCTGCGCCAAACCACAACTGAAGTCCTGGACATCATCAAACAAAATGGTCTAGTTCTAAACAAATCAAAATGTGCGTACGAGCAAAAAGAGGTAAAATTTCTCGGCCACGTTATTGGCCAAAAAGGTATGACAGCTGACCCAGAAAAAACATCTGCAATTGCTAGACTAAAACCACCATCAAACCGCAAGGAACTTCAACGAATACTCGGTAAATTTACGTATCTGAGCAAATTTATTAAAAATTTTTCTACAATTACAGCTCCTCTGCGGTCATTATTAGCAAAAGAAACACCGTGGCTATGGGATACACCACAAGAAGCCGCGTTTGAAAAAATTAAAAATTTAATCACCAAGCCTCCAGTACTCAAGCTATATGATGTCAATGAGGATGTTAAGTTGCAAGTTGACGCCAGCTCAGTGGCACTCGGCGCTGTCCTGCTACAATCAGATCAGCCAGTTGCTTACGCGTCAAAGTCTCTTACCGAATGTCAGCAACGTTACTCGCAACTGGAGAAAGAAGCGCTTGCTATAAAGTTTGGTTGCGAGAAATTCCATCAATACGTGTGGGGAAAAGAGCTAGTAGTTGAATCGGACCACAAGCCTCTTGAAACAATATTTACGAAACCCCTTCATTCATCACCAGCTAGGCTTTTACATATTCGCTTAAGTCTACTAAACTACAACCCAAAAGTAGTCTACAAAAAAGGCGAAAAAATGGTTTTGGCAGATCCTTTGAGTAGAGACTGCGTGAACCAACCAACATCAGAAGAAGGCTCCGAGTTAGAAGTTCAATTGACACTCGCCGTAACGGAGAAAGAGCATGAACGTTTGAAAAAACTAACAAAAGATGATGAAACCTCCAGTAAAATCATACATTACATCATTAACGGATGGCCGACCAAAAG
Source organism: Melanostoma mellinum (assembly GCA_914767635.1). Lineage (NCBI taxonomy): Eukaryota > Metazoa > Arthropoda > Insecta > Diptera > Syrphidae > Melanostoma > Melanostoma mellinum. Next base: position 172,571,611 of record OU612059.1, on the reverse strand, counting down.
AGAATGCCTTCCGGTAAGTGTAAGACCTTACTGGACATTCAAGGATGAGTTGTCAGTTTACGAGGGTGTTATCTACAAATCACACAAGGTTGTTATACCTATTCAATTGAGAGCCGATATGTTAAAGTATATTCATCAGGGACATTTCTGCTATGAAAAATGCGTACGCAGAGCAAAAAATAACGTATTCTGGCCCCAAATGAATAAAGACATATATAGCTACATAGAAAAGTGGCCAGCATGCCAAGTACACCAGAGAAACAATAACAAAGTGGAGATGGGAGTCAAAGAAGTTGCAAAGTTCCCGTTTGAAATTGTAGCCACAGATCTGTTCTATTACAAAGGTCATGATTACATAATACTAACCGATAGTTTTCGGGCTTTCTTAAATTTGCAAAATTACGAGAGGCAACCGCGTCAAACGTCATAAAATTCCTGAAAAACATTTTTGCTACTAATGGAGTTCCCATGGTCGTGGAGAGTGACAATGGCCCGCAGTTTTCAAGTGCTGACTTCAAGCAATTTTCTTCAGAGTGGAAATTCGAACACAGAACCAGTTCACCATACCATCCAAGTGGAAACGGCTTGGCAGAGAGAGCTGTCCAAACCGCCAAAAACATCCTTAAGAAATGCGACTACAACAACACCGACCCTCAGCTGGGATTGTTAAACTTTATGAACACGCCAAGAGGTTCCTTGGGCTCACCCGCACAGAGACTATACTCTAGAAATCTTAGGTCAGGTATACCAACAACTGTAACATCTCTTTTACCCACAGGTACACCTCAACACAATGTTCCAAAACTAATGGCCGAGTTGAGAAATCGTCAAGCTGTCTATGCAGATAGGGGAGCTAGCCGTCACCGTCCATTAGAGGTAGGAAGCCGAGTACTGACAAGAATCCACAACCAAGAATGGGAACCAGCATTTGTGGAACAAAAGCTACATCCGAGGTCGTATAAACTGAGAGACGATAACGGACGCATCATTCGTCGCAATACAGCAAACATTAAACCGACCAATGCAAATATTAAGAGGCGTTCCTCGGTTCCATCCGTCCAGGGTAGTACATCAGATCCCACAGCAATGACTACAGATCAAAGATCGTCACCGCAACAACCACAAAACAGCGTACCAGAGATGACCCCACCTAACGCGACTATATCACCTCCACCACAATTGCAGCAAGGTTCGTCGAGTGGCTTAACAGCTCCCACTACAACAAGGTATGGGAGGCTGGTAAAACCACCAGAGCGGCTTGCTTATTGATTTGAAGAAGAGAGATGAGAGATGGATGTAATCCTACCATCAGTATATGTCACTGACAAGTGACTGATAAGTGTCTGACGTTTCGCATATGTCAACGGCTCAACGACCACGAGGCGTCAGTCAGTTCGTGGAGGTTATCCATCGACTTTAGATCGCAATAATATAAAGTACCAATAAACCAATCCGCATTCTTTATTACAAACGTATTGTTTTATTTAACTTTACATGGTGCCGAAACCTATTTCAGAAAAGAAAGTAAACATGACTGATAACGATACCTGCAATTTTCTACGGCCACCAAAGCCTCTTATCGTAGAACACGACAAGGATATGGCCAAAGAATGGAAGCTGTGGAAACAGCAATATTCTTACTTCGAAATTGCGACCGGTATGATCAATAAGCCAAACAATATACAAGTGGCAACATTTATGTCCGCGATTGGCTATTCAGCCATACAATTATATAACACCTTCGCCATTCCCATACCAGAAGCAGGCCGGGAAGCGTCACTAGAATCGATTAAAGATCTTTTCGAAGCGTATTTTATACCTAAGGTGAATATTACCTTCGAAAGGTATAAATTTCATGGAATAATTCAACAAGAGAATGAAACCATCGATGAACTCGTGTCGAGGCTGCGACTACAGGCACAAACTTGTGCTTTCGATTCACTTCTGGAAAGCATACTGCGTGATCAGCTCATATTGGGAGTCCGTAATGAGGAACTACGCACAAAATTACTCTCTGAAGACGTCACATTAAACAAAGCGATCAGCATATGTCAGTCGACCGAACAAGCACAGAAACAGGCAGCGCCAATATTAGTTGAAAACGAGAAAAAAGTAAACTACGTGAACAAGTCAACAGGTAAGAAAGAAAAAAAAACATTTGACTGTCGCAAGTGTGGAACTAAGCACGGATATCGCGATTGTCCCGCATTCAACCACACGTGCAAGAAGTGTAAGAATAGACACCATTTCGAGAGCATGTGTAGTGCCCCTTCTGCTTCTAGCTCTAAGCATGCCCAAGCTTCTACCTACAAACACGCCCAATCCACTAAAAAAGTAGATCGCTTCGAAGAATTTGATAGCGACGATAGTTCTCTTATAATCGGCTGCGTCATGAGAAGCAAGCAAAAGATACGAGTCCCCGACAAATTTTCGGAAACCATCACAATAGCAGATAAAAGTTACCAGATCAAATTAGATACTGGAGCTCAGTGCAATGTTTTGCCTAAGAAGATAGTCGATCAATCGAAAGCAGTGATACGACCCTGCCAGGTAAAAAACCTTATTTCGTTTTCTAACCACCGCTTAATCGTTCTAGGAGAAGCCGTTATACCATGCGTTATTTCCATGAAAAAACATCAAATCGCATTTAAGTAGTAGACGCAAACATCCAACCAATCCTAGGTGCGATTGCTTGCGAGAAGCTTGGTCTCATCAGTCGAATAAATGAGATGAATATCGAAAATGATATATACGAAGGTCTTGGGTGCATCAAAAACTTTGTGTATGATATTGATTTAGTGCCTAATCCTCAATTCATCATAAGCCCTCCTCGGCGAATCCCATACAAAATTAGAGACCAAGTGAAGCAGGAACTGGACAGAATGGAACATTTTAAGGTAATAGAACGAACTCGCGAAGCAACTCCAGCGGTTTCACCGATGGTAGTTGTAAGGAAAGATAACAAAATCCGCATATGTATAGATCCTACGTCCATCGCCGACACCACCCGATGCAGTCGTTAGAAGAAATTGCGGCCCAGCTAAAAGGCGCAAAGTACTTCACAATTCTAGACTGTAAAAAAGGGTTTTGGCAAGTACAGCTTTCAGAACGAACAAAGAAGATTTTAACATTTGCAACACCATGGGGCAGGTATAGCTGTAAACGACTTCCGCTAGGAATTTCTTCAGCTCCCGAAGTCTTTCAGAACAAAATCGAATCAATGCTAGCTAAAGTTCCCAACGTCAAAATTTCAGTGTACGATATTCTAATTCATGCTAAAACCATCGAAAAGCTGCGCCAAACCACAACTGAAGTCCTGGACATCATCAAACAAAATGGTCTAGTTCTAAACAAATCAAAATGTGCGTACGAGCAAAAAGAGGTAAAATTTCTCGGCCACGTTATTGGCCAAAAAGGTATGACAGCTGACCCAGAAAAAACATCTGCAATTGCTAGACTAAAACCACCATCAAACCGCAAGGAACTTCAACGAATACTCGGTAAATTTACGTATCTGAGCAAATTTATTAAAAATGTTTCTACAATTACAGCTCCTCTGCGGTCATTATTAGCAAAAGAAACACCGTGGCTATGGGATACACCACAAGAAGCCGCGTTTGAAAAAATTAAAAATTTAATCACCAAGCCTCCAGTACTCAAGCTATATGATGTCAATGAGGATGTTAAGTTGCAAGTTGACGCCAGCTCAGTGGCACTCGGCGCTGTCCTGCTACAATCAGATCAGCCAGTTGCTTACGCGTCAAAGTCTCTTACCGAATGTCAGCAACGTTACTCGCAACTGGAGAAAGAAGCGCTTGCTATAAAGTTTGGTTGCGAGAAATTCCATCAATACGTGTGGGGAAAAGAGCTAGTAGTTGAATCGGACCACAAGCCTCTTGAAACAATATTTACGAAACCCCTTCATTCATCACCAGCTAGGCTTTTACATATTCGCTTAAGTCTACTAAACTACAACCCAAAAGTAGTCTACAAAAAAGGCGAAAAAATGGTTTTGGCAGATCCTTTGAGTAGAGACTGCGTGAACCAACCAACATCAGAAGAAGGCTCCGAGTTAGAAGTTCAATTGACACTCGCCGTAACGGAGAAAGAGCATGAACGTTTGAAAAAACTAACAAAAGATGATGAAACCTCCAGTAAAATCATACATTACATCATTAACGGATGGCCGACCAAAAGAGAATGCCTTCCGGTAAGTGTAAGACCTTACTGGACATTCAAGGATGAGTTGTCAGTTTACGAGGGTGTTATCTACAAATCACACAAGGTTGTTATACCTATTCAATTGAGAGCCGATATGTTAAAGTATATTCATCAGGGACATTTCTGCTATGAAAAATGCGTACGCAGAGCAAAAAATAACGTATTCTGGCCCCAAATGAATAAAGACATATATAGCTACATAGAAAAGTGGCCAGCATGCCAAGTACACCAGAGAAACAATAACAAAGTGGAGATGGGAGTCAAAGAAGTTGCAAAGTTCCCGTTTGAAATTGTAGCCACAGATCTGTTCTATTACAAAGGTCATGATTACATAATACTAACCGATAGTTTTCGGGCTTTCTTAAATTTGCAAAATTACGAGAGGCAACCGCGTCAAACGTCATAAAATTCCTGAAAAACATTTTTGCTACTAATGGAGTTCCCATGGTCGTGGAGAGTGACAATGGCCCGCAGTTTTCAAGTGCTGACTTCAAGCAATTTTCTTCAGAGTGGAAATTCGAACACAGAACCAGTTCACCATACCATCCAAGTGGAAACGGCTTGGCAGAGAGAGCTGTCCAAACCGCCAAAAACATCCTTAAGAAATGCGACTACAACAACACCGACCCTCAGCTGGGATTGTTAAACTTTATGAACACGCCAAGAGGTTCCTTGGGCTCACCCGCACAGAGACTATACTCTAGAAATCTTAGGTCAGGTATACCAACAACTGTAACATCTCTTTTACCCACAGGTACACCTCAACACAATGTTCCAAAACTAATGGCCGAGTTGAGAAATCGTCAAGCTGTCTATGCAGATAGGGGAGCTAGCCGTCACCGTCCATTAGAGGTAGGAAGCCGAGTACTGACAAGAATCCACAACCAAGAATGGGAACCAGCATTTGTGGAACAAAAGCTACATCCGAGGTCGTATAAACTGAGAGACGATAACGGACGCATCATTCGTCGCAATACAGCAAACATTAAACCGACCAATGCAAATATTAAGAGGCGTTCCTCGGTTCCATCCGTCCAGGGTAGTACATCAGATCCCACAGCAATGACTACAGATCAAAGATCGTCACCGCAACAACCACAAAACAGCGTACCAGAGATGACCCCACCTAACGCGACTATATCACCTCCACCACAATTGCAGCAAGGTTCGTCGAGTGGCTTAACAGCTCCCACTACAACAAGGTATGGGAGGCTGGTAAAACCACCAGAGCGGCTTGCTTATTGATTTGAAGAAGAGAGATGAGAGATGGATGTAATCCTACCATCAGTATATGTCACTGACAAGTGACTGATAAGTGTCTGACGTTTCGCATATGTCAACGGCTCAACGACCACGAGGCGTCAGTCAGTTCGTGGAGGTTATCCATCGACTTTAGATCGCAATAATATAAAGTACCAATAAACCAATCCGCATTCTTTATTACAAACGTATTGTTTTATTTAACTTTACAGGTCTATCTATAAAAAAAATCCAATCTGTAAAACCAATCCTAGGCAACTATTTTAAGTTGTTTTTAGTCGTTAGTGCTTTTTTTAGCAGCTGGATATAAAGGTAAATAAATAATATTAAGAAAAATAAATTTTTTTTTTATTTTAAAAACTCTTTATGGGGCAAATAAAACCAAAACGAAATGGGGCAAGAAGTATTGGTAGTCCGTTTTGCCACACTAACTGCTGGTTCGGCTTTCAAAGCAAAACAACAACACAAGATAAGTATGTTGGACCAATGAGGAATTGAAGAAAGCTATAAGAGCCATTTAAAAAAATTTAAAGGCAACATCCTTCAAGAGTGATCTTACAATTTCAAATAGCCGGTTTATTTGGAAAAGCATACCTTAAGGCAGCAGTTCCTAATAATGCTATTAATGGTTTCAGGGAAAGTGGACTCTATCCTATTGACCCAGATCGTCAGAAGACGATTATGTTCCAGCTGAGACAACAAATGTTGAACTTCCTCAGCACTTGTAGGCGAACCATCCGTTGAGTTTTCGAACGTTTCGGATATAGCTGCTACAGAACTTCCATAAGTTGCCATTCTCAACAAGAAAGCAAATGAAACTCCAATCATAAATTCATTTCCGTGGAAAGCAGTATCACAGGTCCATGGACTTTCTAAGGCTTCTTCAAGTCCCACTATACTTAGAAAAGGCAGGAAAAAAGTAGAAACAACAATACTGACGACCAGCCCATACAAAAATGTTAAAAGAAATCAGTGGTTCGTTTTGCCCTATTCAAAGGTCCTTTTTGCCCCGCTAGTGGGGCAAAACGGACTTTCGGCGTAAGTTTGTAAAATTGTGTGTATCTGTATATACAAATTTTCAACTATTTTGATTGTTTACTATGATGAAGTTCAAAGGTTGGAGTATTATTTAAAAAAATATTTGCTTCCCCTTAAGGACAGAAAAAAAGTTAGGAGTGGTTAAAGCTTAAATGGTCCTTCTTGCCCCACTCTCCCCTACTTCTTCTGTCCAGATCAGTAATGAAATAATATCACAATCGAAGTTGAACTGAACCTTGAACATCAGGATTAGCTTCTGAATTCTACATTGACTGAACTTCACTGTTTAAAGCACCAGACATAATTCTCTAACAAAAAAGGCTAACAATGTGTGCTCTTTGGGTGCGACTTCACATTAAACCTGAAAGCTGTGGAGTCAAATAAACAAGGTCAACAAACAGAGCGGGGCATAGTACATTTCTCGCAACCATACTTTTTGGGGACATGGAAGGAACCTACATTTTTTTTGCCGATTCCGAACGGCTAGTCGAGAAAGCGCTTTTCCTGGCACGAAGTTACTATTGAGGAATTTGCTTATTTATCGCGCAGTCGGTGCCCGTTGAACAACTTTTTTTTATGTTTCTGGGATTTGAAATTCGAAACCTACCACGTAACAGAGAGACACGCTAAATATTAAGCTACGGTCACAACAGGGCTGTAGTCTCTGAGTTTTTTTGAAAATCTCAGCACGAAGTTCACATTTCGGCAGAACAGAAAGAAAAAGTGACTAAAAGTTGTAATCACAGAAAGAAAACTCATTGCGAAACGCACCCCAGGGGCAGAGTCGGTAGCGATGTCAATACTGTTTAAACGGGACAATATTGGTCCAGGTTGAATGAGTATTACACCGGGTGTGAAATAAAGGCTTGACACTGAAGAAGTTGGGTTTTGAGACAGCCGGAAAATTTTTCTTCAGGTCTATATAATTCTGGTGTTCTTGGAGTAATTGTTAGCATATCCGCCTTTTACGTGAGAGGTTCGAATCACAGAAGCATCAAAGAAAAAATTATCTCATACGCATCGCCTTCCGCGAGGCTTTAGAATGTCCTCCGAGAGTAACTATTAAGCCAAACGCTTTCTAACTCAACTTTTCGGAACTGACTAAAAATTGTCGGTAGTTGAAATACGTCCCCGATGTTACTACTAAAAAAAAACTAGGTTGGCGCAACAGAGCGAGGAGCCCCTGGGCCTAGCGCATTTCTCATAACCACGCCTTGTGAGAGAATGGAGGGGGCCTACAATTTTCTGCTGGTTCCGAGCGACTAATCGAGAAAGCCCTTTATATGGCAATGAATTTACTAACGGAGGACTTGCCAATTCCTCGCGAAAGGCAATATCCGTGGAAAAACTTTTTTGCCTCTGTTGGGATTCGAACCATGAATCTCTGGGTTAACAGGCAGACATGCTTGTCATCACGCCACGGGTATCACTTTATTTTATCACAAGAAAATATTTTACAATTAATTCAAAAACAAAAATACGTCAACCAAGGCTATAGTTGAAAGAGAAGGAGGTTTCATACATGTGCATCGCAAAGGACACTCGCAGTTTGTATAAAAGAGTTTTTCAAGCTATTCCCGAAAAAACAAAATACAACATAAGGACTTAATGTCATTGATCATTGCTTTTTCCAGGTTGCTAAATCTATCATTGCTGTTGTTAGTCCACAGCGATATTATTCTTTCGTAAATACGTTCCCATTAGCCGCCACTGTAGTAGTTAAAGGCAACCAAAAAAACTAACTTTCCATATGCTAATACAGCACTACCAAAAGGAATTAAACAGTGTTTTTCTAAGCTCCTCAAATGAAAAGTCATAGTCATGTCTTAAAACACTGTATACCGTTTTGAAGAGAAGCTTATCGTGTCTTCGAGAGAAGCAAAAAGAAATCAATATATTTCAAACCCACACATGATTAAAAACCCAATTATTGAATTACCATATAGAGTGCCAATTCAGAACTTGCTGGACACTTTTAGACAACTAATTTGAGATACAAAATACTCACATTCATGTAAGACGTCCTGAAGAACGATTGTCACTAATGAATATCAGTTCTATAAAGGAGCTATTGGCAGCTCACTCACTCCTTTCATTTCACCTCTACTGTACAGCAGAAAAGTGTTTACATACGTACACCTGGAGGAAAAAGCCATCCGACAGAGATGGTGCCGCTGGCTTCTTTAATTAAATTGTTCATTTCTCCTCCTCCTCCTCGTCCTCCACAATTCTAACTTCCGAAACGATATGACAGGTGGAAATGAAAATTGTTTTATTCCAGAATACAGACCAGACCTAAAGGTACATGAAATGTGTCTGTGGAAGCAAACGCAAAACCAACATTTCCCGATGCTAATGACTTGTTTGCCAATAGGGTAAACGTTTGCAGTCTTTAAAGCGATATGCAATCATATGATGCTAAGCTGCTTAAGTTGGCTGCTGGATGCTGTCCTCCTGCTAATTACACTAAAATGATTGATGAAAAATTCGTTATGAAGAAATAAAACAAAAAAAGGAGTTTCCAAAGCTGTGGCAATTAGTGTTTGAAATAAGCAGATGCACAAGTGTTAATATCGGAGTTGCAATGTTATTTGTTGCATAATGGAGTTGGTCGTTAACCTCCAGTTGAGCGGGTAGATTTCATGGCGTAAATTGTGAATTTTTAAAGCAGGTATGAAAAAAAATATTAAAAAAAAAAAAAAATTTACAAAACAATGTGCGAAAATGGACAAGCTTGTTTGATTTGTATATTGCATCGTGGATAGAATCCTACTATCACTATTATGTGACCCGTTGAGAACTATATCACACTTTGAGTATTGAGTTTAACGTTGTGACTTGACTGGAACTTTGTAGCTTGTGAGGTATCAGTGATGTTGGTCAGGTTATCATCAATCACTTTTGTATAATTAGCTGGTTATTTCGGTTTTCACTAATCTCAACATAAGCAAGCAAACATCAAATGAAAACTACACAAAACAACTTGAAGTTTTGGAATGGGGAGGCCTTCTTTAAAAATATTCCAGAAGAAGTTTTAATTCAGAGCTATTGAGCTGCTAAGACGGATTGATTGAAAAAGTATAGAAACCCGGATTCAGCTGATCAATCAAAAAAGCATGGCTGAAGCAGACCGCTTGGACTAAGCCGTAGCAACAGAGGGTCAATTAGGTTTAACAAAAGTGGGTGACGCTATTACACGAAGTGATCCGCATTTAGGGTAATAGAATTTTGTTTAAGATGTTAAAAAACTTACTTGGATAAAAGAACAGCTTTGAAAACTGAGGACGGAGTAGGAGGCGGTGTGTACTCAAAGGCACTAAATATTTGTCTATCCTTTAGACTTCCTAACCATTTTTGCGTGTTCCAAGCAGAAATCCTGGCGATCAAAGAGGTTCTATCGTGGCTCAGAGAAAATGTGATGTCTTCAACAAATATACGTGTTTTCTCGGATAGCCAAGCAGCACTTAAAGCACTTCGTAATGTTTAACTGCCCGCGACTGTCAATCGTCTCTGGAGATCACGGAATAGTTTAACATTCACCTCTTATGGGTGCGCGGGGCATAGACAAATTCCAACAAACTGCAAGGCCGATGAACTCACCACGAAAGGAACCCTCATGCCAATGTCATTAAGCAAAACCACAACTAGCATACCTATTGCTACGTGTAAACTTATGCTAAAACAAGAAGTTATAAAGATTACGTATAATAGATAGACAAACACCACAACTTGCATAGCTACTAAAAAGATCTAGACAAAGCTAGACTTAAAACGTATCAAAAGTTTGTTATCCTTGAGTAGATTGCACTTTAGCTCCGTAATTGGTGCCATAACCGGACACTGCCTCATAGGTAGACCTGCCGCTTTTTGTGGAAGCAGCATAGATCTGGAAAAAGACGAAACCATTCCACATCGTCTTTTTACATGCCCTGCCCTCTCTCAAAGACGCAAAACATTCTTGGGAGAGTACTTTTTCGACGGTCAGAAACATTAGGAGATAGACATTCATAGACTTCACCGCTTTATAGAAAGCTCAAAATCGTTTAAGTAAGAGGCAATTCCTCAAATTTCTTGTGGTATCACAATGAACCTATTTTGGTCTAAGTGCGTCGGTTGTTTTCCCGACAGCCAACTTAACCTAAACTAAGAGAACAATGAACAAAAAGATTACTCACAACAATTAACTGAAGCAATCGGAGTACTTACCCAATAAACATGAAACACTCGAAGTAAAACAAATTCCCTTAATAATTTGAACACTAAGAACACTAACAGCACTAAAAAGGCACAGCAGTTAATTGAAGCAATCAGATCACCCAAGAAAATCGACGCACTTGAAGTACAACGAGCTCTCGAAAGATTACAACACCCGAAAACACTCAAAAGACACAACAACGAAGCAATCGTACTGAAGAAAATTTACTCCGAATCCTTCGTGAGCTAAGAATACTCACAGCTATCAAAGTTCGCTTGAAGTATAATGAGATATCGGAATTAATCGACAGCTTCAAAAACTCACGTTACACAAAGCCACAGCAAATTGAAGCAATCGAAGTATTCAAGAAAATTGGGGCACTTAAAGCACAACGAGCTCTCGGAAAACTACGAACACTAAAAACGCTCACAGTACTCAAAAGCAATTAATTGTAGCAATCGAAGTATTCAACACAATTGACACTCTTGAAGCACAACAAGGCCTAGGAATACTTCGACAGCCAAAAATTGAAAAGCAATGGAAGCAATCGGAGTGCTTAAGGAAATCGAAGCACTTGAAACGCAACGAGCGCTCCAAATACTACGAGGCCTGAAAACACTCACAATACTCAAAAGACACAACAATCAATTGAAGCAATCCGAGTATTCAAGAACATCGATGCACTTAATACACAACAAGCTCTCGAAAAACTACCAAAGCTAGAAACACTCAAAGTACTCAAAAGTCACAGCAATTAATTGGAGCAATCGAAGTATTTAAAACAATTGAAACTCCTGAAGCACAACAAGCACTCAGAATACTTCGACAGCCAAAAATAGAACAATTAATTAAAGCAACCGGAGTACCCACAAAAATGCAGTCGAAAGCTGAGAACACTCACAGTACTCAAAATCTCATAATTCGCTTGAAGTATAATGAGATCTCTGAATTCTTCGACAGCTCAAAATCACCCACAATGCTCGAAAATCACATTAGTTAGTTGAAGCAATCAGAGGATTGACAAAAATTGAGAAATTTCAAGCACAACTCGGAATACTACTTTAATTGAACAGCAATTAATTGAAGCAATCGGAGTATTCAAACAAATTGATGTCCTTGAAGCACAGTACTAAAAAATCAAAGAAATTAATTAAAGCAGTCAGAGTAAGGAATATTGACGAGCTCTTGGGATACTTCGACAGCTTAATACAGTACGGACTCGGTTTGCGCAACCCTCGATTCGTGCAACTCCTCGATTTTCGCAACACTAAAATCTAAACACGCCTTGACTCTATAAGTGCTACTTTTCAAAAAAAGCTACCTCGATAAGTGCAACTTCTTGTGTTTACTTATCCCCTTTTTATATTCACGTTCTTCTTTTGATTGTTTGTTCCTGTTGTTATTTTACAGCTAGATTATCTGAGCAATATTTCTTGCAAGAACATGAACAAACACTTAAAATGCATCTGTATTTATTTGAGTGGGTTGCGATCTCGTTAGTGTCTACTAAAAATTCATACATCCTGTGTTACAAAAATTTTAAAATTGTCAATTAAAAATAGAAGTGATATTTTATCAGAACTAGAAAAGGGTTCTTAGTTAAGACAATTTGTAAAAAATATAATGTTCACAATTCAACAATATGCCGCAGTAAAAAAAAGAAAATTGCTCTCAGACAATTTGTGGCTAGAGCAGAGTCCGGACCAAGGAAGCGAATCAAGATGAAGGCTTCTGAGTATCCACAGATGGAAAAGGCTTTATATGAATGGCTTCAAAAGCAAAGAACAATGCACATTCAACTTTCTAATGAAATATGACATGTCAAACACAAATTGTGTCTAAGAAAATATGATCCAGTAAGTGCAACAACCTCGGTTACTGCAACCGTCCGAATTTCTATTAGTTGCGTTAATCGAGTCCGTACTGTATGTTCAAAGTACTCAAAATTCAAGTTTATTGGAGAACTTAAAACACTAGAACCGTGCTCGGATTGCTCAAAGTACTTATGAAACCTTAGTAAATCTCAATGCACTCGAAGAACTAAGACGACTCAGGTCAGTCAGTCTCTAAAAAACAAGAAGAAACTCAGTGCACTTTGAACATTTTCAATACTCAAAGTCTTTTCAGTTTCAGTTCTAAAACTCCTAGTTAATCCAGTCATTGACGGAATGTACAAAAACTTTTCCCTAAAGAAATTATACCTGCAGCTAGCAGACATATGATGACACCTAAGACCAGCACCCTGTGAAAGCAAACAATTCAGGAAAGAAGCCTTGCGCGTCCTCAACAACAATGATTGATTATTAACAATGCATAGTGACAGGACAATAAGCTGCTGTCAATAACCTAAACCCACACATCGAGTTCGAACAGACTGTTTCCAACTTCAAAATAAATTTCCTTTCCAACAGGTGAGGGTGGTTGTTGAACAAAGTTTCGCCCTACACCCATTTCAGCTCCTAACAATATGATTCTGTAACTATTGTTCCCACAAGTTCGAATATTTATTCTCCATCCTTAATCTTATGTCCTCCAAAAAGAAATGATCCAACCATTGCATCGGTAGATTGAATTAACCTTTTCATGTAGCATACTTACGATTTGGCTTATCCCAGCTTAGTCCCTTTACCCCCTTTTATCATGTGCAAATACTCCCTTGAGTTTATCCTTCCAGAGGTGCTTGCTCCCTTCGAAGGACTAAATTAAGTCTGACGTTGAATCATCATTGCCCATCTCTCCATTACGTCTGCTAAAGCACACTTCAAACCTGAGTCGCATTCCATTTACTAAACTCACATCTTTTACTCCACTTAAGCATCCATAGCAATGCTGACTTGAAGAGAGTGGAGATACACTCTTTACCTTGCTTTTATCCCAACAGGTAAAGAACTATAACACCACCTATACCCAAGTTGACGACGACACACTGTTCTACCTTTGCCCCAAACCAGCAGCGTCGTCATTACGGTTGCAGCAGTGAAAGTCAAGTTCAATGTCTCCACGCGAACCAAGCAAGGCACATCCAAACAACAAGAGGAGCAACAGAGTGCAGTGCCCGAAGGAAGCTCTAAATCTGCACGCAAGCTGGTTTAAATAGTTCCCCCTCTTTTGACTTACCCGCGGCACGCTGTCACTCCTAATGGCATTAAATGCAGCCATAGTCCTTCTGGGAAATGGGAAATCTCTGCGCTGAAAACTATATAAAATTCTTGTCGTGTTCCATCTTGGATTTTCCCTTTACAAAATCCCACTCACAGTCTATGACAATTCCACTCGTTCGGAAACATCACTTAGCGTTTGCTTATTCTTCCTCTTTCGTGTGGAACAGACAGGCATTACTTCTACCCGTCTCCCAAACCATGTTTCTGTCACCACAGTCAGAGGAAAATAAAATTAAAAACGGAATCAACAAGAAATTGCAACATATATTAAACCGTTAAGCAAAAGCAAAAGCAAACGTTCGGTCCATGTCCATGTCCAGTACGAAAAAGCCAAACGAAGCCAGACTAACTGGACACTAATTACAAATTAGACGAAGAGCAGTGTAAGAAGTAGTTCCGAAGCACCACACGATAGCCGCAGTCTTAATGAATCCGCACCTTGCAGCACGTTTTTTGTTTTGCGTCTGTGGCATGTGGCACACGAAGTAGATATGGGTAACATGACATATGACTTTGATAAAACTGTTCAAAAGTCACCACGTCAATTGGGATGAGTGTGTATGCACCAGAAGGATCAAGACAGCCAACAGGACCCCTGTGCAGTTAACTGGTGGCGGTGGCGGCGGCGGTTTCGGCTCAAAGGTGAAATCTTTAATTAAATCGTTTAATCCTTCTTCTCCTTCGCTAGGTGTTTCTGACTTCTGAAACTATATGACAGCTGGAGTTGAAAGTTATTCGATGCCAGGAAGGAGCAAACGATAACAACGATAATTGAACAATGTTTGCCACATCAAAAGGCCGTTTTCAGTTTTCACACATAAAGGTGGGAACTGTTTTTCTGTTCAGTGCGGTTCGGTGGTGCCCTTGGAGTAATAGTGTACTAATTTCTTTATTTCATTTAGTGTCTTCTTTTTCTAACGCTGCGCTGGGACGATAGATACAACACTGCAGGGAGCTGGTGACAAGGGGTCGAATTATCGTATCAGCGATGGAGTAAGCGAGTGGCATTTTTCTTTCAAAATTCGCAGTAAATTTTACAATATCAGTCAGCTGTCCATTTTTTGCATCAAACTCCGTTGGACTATCTAAGAGAGAATGTCAAGTAATGGTGCTAAATCGATCGGTAACATAACTGGAAAAGCCAAATTCACATAATTCAGAAACGAATTACTCGATAACGAATCCGGTAATTCAATCCCAGATCAGAATGTAGGTATACTTGATTCCAGAGTTCCGAAATAAGCATTTTCGTCTAGATTGTCAAACTTACTGGCAGACATGCTACGCATCACACCACGGGTACCACTAGCTCTAGAGCCCCTTAGCAAAAAAATGTGTACTCGGGCCTGAACATTTTTGAATTTCCCACATCAATAGGCTTCAAAGTGCACAATCAGCTCAGAAGTAGTTCCAAAATGATCGCAAAAAAAGCAATACCCGTAGGAAGGGCACTCTGATATGTCTAAGTATGAAGTCTGTAGTTTAAGGGCCAAAAAAATTTCATAAAGACGCAGGAAGAGATAGTTAAGACGACAACCTTCTTGTACTGAAACATAACCTCGGACCTTCGAGTTGTAGTCGAATGAGATTCAACCATGCAAAGCACACTGTAACTAGAGTTACTTTAATAACCTTATATACTTAATCTTGTCTCGCTACCTAATAACCTAATTACCCGAAACGTCACCAAATATGTAAATGATGTATGATGAGATAATAAAATGAGTCGATCGATGATCTTGAAACACAGCAGATCGCTGTTATCTTTTATTTAATTGTCTACAGTAAAATCAGAAATGGGATTTGCCTATCGAGCTTAATGATCCGACTGTACAGATTGAGGTTTACGTTTTGTCAAACGACTAGTTTAAGACTTTTAAGAGTTTTTTTTTTACAATGTTTGAAAAGTGGGAACAATTTTTAAGTTCGGCTACAGTTGCTCGAATTAAAACCGATCTGGACTCTGGAGTCCCTAAATCTGTCGACCAAAGGTACTAAAACCGAATAAAGGATTCGATTGCAGCAGGTAGGCGAGAGCATGTCTGAAGACGAGCTTCGTATGGTGATGCCAGCAGAACTATCTTTAAGAAGCCCAGGTCAGAGAGGTATTGAGTCTACGATCCATGAAGTTAATAAGTGGGTATTGGAGAAGGAGACCAGTAGTGAGCAGGAAGAGGCGGTCCTTACTGAGAAGCTAGCGAAATTGCGAAGAATCCATCAGAAGGAGTAAGAAATTATGAAGCAAAGGCAGCAGATTCAGGATTTACAGTTGAAACAAGCAGAGTCAATTCCAATATCACACGCTGCTGGTTTTGGAAATGTTGAAGATGCAATGCCTGCATTCAAATGACAACAACCCAATACAGCGTTGGGTTGAACAATTTGAAAAGCTTTCACAAGTCGTCAAGCTGGACGAAAGGAATATGTTCCATTACGGGAAACGTCTTATCTCTGGAACTGCAAAATTATTTGTGAGAGCAATGAAGGTATCCTCTTAGTCTGAACTAAAAAGTGCACTGGAAAGTGAGTTCAAGAAGGTAGTTACTAAGTCAGATATTCATAAAGAACTTGGTAAGCGCAAAAAACTTAGTGAGAAACATCACTTGCTTAAGTGGACAACAAGGTCACATATCTACAAACTGTTCAAATAAGGATACTGTAATGACTTTGCATCAGACCACAGCTGCCTGTACTACTCGTAAATCAGCCAGTGAAGATGCCAAGGAAGGGCAAGCTTTGAAACGAACTCGACGAGGTCCTAAGGATTTCGAAATGTAGGTATATTAAATATCATTGGAACTATACGGATGTGGAAAACAACATGATGTTACTGACGTTGCTTTATTCTGGTAGCCCAGTGAGTTTCATCCAGGAACTATATCTTCCACCCGTTTTCTAATCAACATTGAACCTAACAACGCAATCATATTTTGGAGTGAACAGCAGCCCTCTAATTACGAGGGCAGTCCGATAAGTACTTTGCCTACAAAAGAAAAACGAAAATTTTGGAAAAGTGTTTATTTTTTTAACATAATCTCCTTTTAGTTCGATACACTTGATCCAGCGATGCTCCAACTTCTTTAACCCATCTGAAAAATACGCTTTCTCGAGTTCCGCAAAGTAGGCTTCGGTGGCGGTGATGACCTCTTCATTCGACACAAATTTCTGCCCGGCAAATGATTTTTTCAAGTTTGGAAATAAAAACGAAGTCGCACGGGGCCAAATCTGGAGAATACGGTGGATGGGGCAATAGTTCATAGCCCAACTCAACCGCGGTGATGGGGAGGTGTGAACCGGTGCGTTGTCGCGGTGGAAGAGCACTTTTTTCTTCGCTAAATAGGGCCATTTTTTCCGCAATTCGACGTCCAATCGGCCCAATAATTCGGCATAGTACTGTCCTGTGATCGTTTTACCCTTCTCCAGGTAGTCGATGTAGATCACACCTTATGAATCCCAGAAAACGGTGGCCATCACCTTTCCGCCCGATATGACAGTTTTCGCCTTCTTCGGAGCACGTTCGCCGGGTATAGTTCACTTTTTCGACTGTTCCTTGGTCAAGTGGATCCATGTTTCGTCGTCGGTCACGAAAAGACGCAGAAACTAATTCGGATTGCGCTTAAACAGCTCTGAAGTGGTCACACGGTTGCGTTTGTTGTCCGGAGTGAGCAGACGCGGCACCCATCGCGCCTACAGCTTTCTCATGCCCAAAATTTCATGCAAGATATGACCCACGCTAGATGCCTACTATCTCAGCTATCTCGAGCACCTTCAATCGGCAACGAGATCATGGATTTTTGTTACATTGTAGCCGTTTTTGGGGCACCTGGGCATGGCTCATCAAAAACCGACGTGCGACCACGTTGAAACTCATTGAACCAATTTTTGACAGTCGCCATCGAAGGAGAAGAGTCACCGTACACAGCATCCAACCGCTCTTTGATTTCGTTGCGTGATTTCCCTTCCAAAAACAAGAATCGAATCACTGGCCGATATTGCTCTTTTTCCATTTTCCTAAAATCCGCTGACACTTTTGCTTCCACACGCGGTTATAAAACAAAACTACAAGTCCGATTTGGCTGAAATTTCGACAGTAGCCTTCTACATAAATGTACTAAGTAACTAACTAGTAAGTTTCTCTTGCGATATTGGCGCTATTGGGCGGAGAGGCTAAGTACTTATCGGACTGCCCTCGTACACTTGGAAGTATAAATACATATGTATATCTCTTTTAAAAATCAAGTAATTAACTTAAAGCTTTCGTTAGACAAAAATTTTTCAATGACCTATCCTGTAATTTTAGGTAGAGATTTCATTGGAAAGACGGGTTTGGTACTTCAAAGAACTGGTATGGATAACGTCAGTAGTAAGGATCGACAGGATCAAACATCGTTTGAAGGCGCTTTTTGTTGTGATTCGAAAAGTTTCCCGGATAACGATTGCTCAGAGTATCTTTGTAAAACAAATATTAAATATCGATACAAGCGGTAACTGCGGTGAGTTCGATCTGAATAAAAATATATGTACCTAAATTTGTATATCAAGAGGTAAAAGAAATTGTTAAACCAGCATACTTTCAATCTAATAATCGGTTGTTGTCTTCAGACCTTAAAATGAACATTGTTCTGAGTAAATAGTCTCCTATTAGTTGTCCTCCTACGAGGTTATACTCTACACTCACAAAATTGAACTACAAGAAATTCTTGATGAATTGTGAAAGAAAGGCATTATTCGGGGGTAAAACTCCTCTTATGCATCTCCAATAGTTTTGGTCCAAAAGAATAATAAAGAACTCAGGCTCTGTGAAGATCTTCGCGAGCTAAATAAGTTAACGTTGCGTGACAATTAAACCCATACATACCCTTATAGGGCCCATACACTACGCATGCATGCATGCGCAATCAGAAGATTGCGCAATATTGCTTTCGCCCTACACGCTACACTACTCATGCAAACTGCGCAATCTTCATTCGTGTTTTTATAGCCGTGTAGACAAGTTGTAAGGATGTCAAGCCAAAACTCCGCTGCTGCTCTTTTCTTCATTCGAATTTTATCACTTGACTGAGCAATTTTGACAACACACCACACATGCATGCATGCGCAAACAAGAAAATATCAGAAAATTCTGATTTTGCTCATGCCGCATGCACAACCACACAGTCAACACCATACACCTTCAATCGGCATGCGCAATCAAGTGATTGCGCATGCATGCATGTGTAGTGTATGGGCCCTATTACATCTTATTGAGGACCATATTGATCGTCTCAGAGGCAAACAATTTTTCACAACATTGGACCTTAAAAATGCGTTCCATCACGTTCAGCTTTCTGAGTTGAAATGTTAACTCATGACATTCAAGATTAAAAATGTAAAGTTGGCTGTTGAGGGCTCAAACTGGCAATCAGACCCTGGCGTGACGAAATATACTTTCGGTCTTGTATTTGTGTGTAAAAATCTGCATTCGGTACTTTCAAGTTGCCAAATCCGGGGTTGGGCTTCAATCGTCGAGGTATAGTTTTTCTCACAGAAAGATGGACAAAATTATAGAAGTGGGTTTCATAACAAAGATGTTCATTCAATGGACAACAAAGATTTAAAAATATGTCGAAATCAAATTCAACCAAACCTTCGTTGATCGAAGTGTGTAGTCGATACGAGAGAGGGTTATGTAATCTTGCTGCGAAATCTTGTCGACTGATTAGACCAATATCACACTTGTGTTAGTTCTACAGTCAATGGCCTCCTCTTTATTAATAATAAACAATAATAATGTGCATTCGATTGAGCCAAACAAAACCATTTCCTAAAGCCTCTGAAGCTATTTTTGTTGATAAGGCACAAGTCGAAATGACTAAACCCGATTTATGAAGCAGAGCATAAATCACAATTATTAAGCAGACCGACCAAGCTGCCTACCACTATTTCAATCTCTATCCCCTATTGTTGTGCGCTCCGGCCGCTCCGCAACACATATAGCCATTCTACTATTCCGAGAATCTCCCGCCAACAAAAGAAACGGTGAGCAAATGCAAACCTAAAAACACAAACACTCAATACAAACAATACCCGCCCTTTGTGTTGGCGAATTCAATGGTCTCCTACAATTCAATGCGGAACTGGAAATATGCTGGACAACGCATTTCTTACAACAGACCAAATCTCACTTTTGCGGGGTCCGGGAGACATTATGTTCCCTTGCCGTACTTAGTACATGATGTAAAAGTGGTCCATGTATCTTCGTCCCTAACACAACGGGAAATTAATTAAAAACTCAGAAGATATCTTCGTAATGCTTGACTGGGTACATTAGCGCTCCTAATGGGGTGAGAATTGATTCCCTTTGATGGAACTGCAAACGAAGAAGAAGCAGCACGATGACGATGCTGAATACTGATGTTGATGTCGATGCCGAACGACGCGACGGCCGAACGTCGTTATGTTCCCGGAGGTTTGTTGTTGTATCATATGATTAGCTCCTCTCATGAACGCAATAATCGATTTATGCTTATCTTCCCCCGTACAGATGATGATGGCGTTGGCATTACACTCACTATTGAGCCTATTGAAGGAACATCCTTGCACCCATCTCTGCTGTCCATCAAACGTATATCTTTCCATGGCAATGGCAAAAGAGTGGTTAATTGATTTCGTGGGAATTCGATTCGATGTGCGACTATTTTTGGAAATTCGTGCCCCTCATACAATACTCAAATAAAAAAAACTGGATATAGGTATTCATATGTTGGCTGCTCTCGCCCCTACCGTGGGGCAACGATGTCTATCTCCTGCGTTTGTTTGTTTAGAAAATCGTTACATTTTTATGTATCCGCCGAATGCAGTTTCTTTGGACGGGGTCAAGAACCCTCGTGTGTGTGTAGTCAGAGTGTTCGAATGCACATCATATTTGTCTGTCATGTTGCCAGAACACAGTCAATTCGGTGTTTTATTTATTTTCGTTCGTATCACTGAACTTTTCTATATCGTGTCAGGGTCACGGTCGGTTATGGGATGAAGAGTAGATGATACGAGATATGACTGCTTTGTTTTGGTTATGGTCCTCTGCCCTTGGGTAATTTAGACATTCTAAATGTTGACAAAACAAGATTGGGTAATTAAAGAGAGAGGCGAACTGAAGGCTCAGATAATGTTTGAGGGTCCTGAACATTTACATACAAATTAATTTATACGAAATGACCACTAGAGGGTGAGAGAGAGCCTTTGTGTATAGTTGGAACAAAAGAATGGGAAAGAAACAGAATTCAACGATTGATTTAGAGAGAAGCATTTAAAGGGCTATTTCATAAGTAAAAAGAGATTGAAAACCCCGAATTCAGTCGTTTCACACCGAATGGCAAAAAAAACAACCACCGAAGCCAGCCAGCCGTACCATCGAAGGATCCTATCCCTATGAGAGAATATTTCAAAGGAATACCAATGAGTATCAGAAGGCAACCCAAATGTTTTAGGTTTAGGCTCTGGCAGTAACATATTTAAAGTTATATCATTAATTTAATGCCCTTATTTAGCATTGGATTATACATTCAAATATGAGTCACTATTTCCAGATGGGCTATTCCCTTTAATATTGAAGGGAAAAACTGTGAACATAGGGAGAATATTTATTGGCAGATTTGTTGTTGGGGAAAATAGGCGAGCCCACAATTGCTTTAATTTTCAATGGAAAATACGTGAATTTGGGTACTCAACAAAAATGGCGACAGGAAGTCCTTTTTACGCTTCCCGCCACGATGTTTCAACTAAAAATTCATCACAAGAAGGCTTAAGCTTCTTTTCTTACAGGGCGTATTTAGCTAAAATGCCAATGGAAAGTTGATCATACAGACGGTTTCAAAAAAGAATATTCGCTACTCGTATTTCGAAAATCGCAAAAACACTACCGTCAAAAAAGAAAATTGGGTTAAAATTCAAAAATATATTGTCTCACACTGAATTGAGAGAACTGAAGATTTCTCATTCGTGATTGGAAGTGTTGGCAAGCGAATTGAATCATCGAGTATACAAAGCTCACAGATACCGTGTACAAGACAACGTAACGTGACTACAACTCAGAGTAAAACATTCGGCTTGGTTATAACTTTGCTTGATTTGATCGTTAATAACAATAGCAAAATCATAACGTCAATTCAAAGCGAACACATAATGCCAATTCGTATAGGTAACGTGGTCGAAGGCGAATCAGAACAGTGATTGTCATTGGTATTATGCAATTAAAGGCTAAATTCAATCAGAAGATAGCGCAGTTTTTCCGCCGCTGCATCCACCTAACACTTATTGGATTTATTAATGTGGTCATCACAAACTGCCTTTTGATTTTCGAACTTCTTACACATTAGAAATGACCATATATCTGAAGTAAAAAAAGGGCAACATAGTAATTCGATATACCCGTTTCCATTTGAAAAGTTTTGTTCGTCACGTGTGTTTTTAAGAGATGTAGGATCCTCGCATAAGAGGATCTAAATAAAAAATAAATATTGTGGCGCCACAGAACGAGAAGCTCCGGGGCGTAGCGCATTTCTCACAGGCAATGGAGGGGACCTACAATTTAATGCAGTTCCGAACCGCAAATCGAGAAAGCGCTTTTCATGGCAATGAATTTACCAACGGAGGACTTCCCAATTCCTCGCAAAAGGCGATACCCAAGGAAAAACATTATTGCCCCTTTGGGATTCGAACAACGACTACTGGGTTAACAGCAGACATGCAAACCATAACTCCACGGGTACCACCACCATGAAAGGATCTGCAGAGATAAATTTATGCAGTGGTATCCAGTATTTTAACTTCCAGCAGAGAGTCAAGGAATTTTGTAATTAAAAAATTTTGAAATGAATTAATTAGTGTGACTTGGTATGCTTTGGTGATCCCAGTTGTAAGTATTCCCATTTACGCTGCTCCTTGTGGCTGTCCAAAACAAAGTCAACCAGCACAACTTTTGATTTGATTAATACTTATCATATATGATTCCATGGGCGTAGCCAGGTAGGGGCAGGTATGGGCAAATGCCCCAACCTAAGGCAAATGTACTAGAAAAATTCTGCGTTTCATAAGAAAAAATTAATCTTTGTCCTCAAGGACATTTGGAGAAAATGCTGAAACAACGAGGACTTTTCAAAGAGTATTCTCGTAAAAAACGAGGACAATTTTGCAAAAAGGAGTATCAACGAAAATTTTTATAAAAAATGAGGACAATTCGCAAAATTGCCGAAAAACGAGGATATTTGGGCATTTATATTTTTATAACTGGTATAATGGTGAAGTTGTTAAGTGGTGAAGTGGTGAAGCGATGAAGTGGTGAAGTGGTGAAGTGGTGAAGTGGTGAAGTGGTGAAGTGGTGAAGTGGTGAAGTGGTGAAGCGATGAAGTGGTGAAGTGGTGAAGTGGTGAAGTGGTGAAGTGGTGAAGTGGTGAAGTGGTGAAGTGGTGAAGTGATGAAGTGGTGAAGTGGTGAAGTGGTGAAGTGATGAAGTAGTGAAGTGATGAAGTGGTGAAGTGGTGAAGTGGTGAAGTGGTGAAGTGGTGAAGTGGTGAAGTGGTGAAGTGGTGAAGTGGTGAAGTGGTGAAGTGATGAAGTGATGAAGTGGTGAAGTGGTGAAGTGGTGAAGTGGTGAAGTGGTGAAGTGGTGAAGTGGTGAAGTGGTGAAGTGGTGAAGTGGTGAAGTGGTGTAGTGGTGAAGTGGTGAAGTGGTGAAGTGTTGAAGTGGTGAAGTCGTGAAGTGGTGAAGTAGTGAAGTGATGATGTGGTGAAGTGTTGAAGTGGTGAAGTGGTGAAGTGGTGAAGTGGTGAAGTGATGAAGTGGTGAAGTGATGAAGTGGTGAAGTGGTGAAGTGGTGAAGTGGTGAAGTGGTGAAGTGGTGAAGTGGTGAAGTGGTGAAGTGGTGAAGTAGTGAAGTGATGAAGTGGTGAAGTGGTGAAGTGGTGAAGTGGTGAAGTGGTGAAGTGGTGAAGTGGTGAAGTGGTGAAGTGGTGAAGTGGTGAAGTGGTGAAGTGGTGAAGTGGTGAAGCGATGAAACGGTGAAGTGGTGAAGTGGTGAAGTGGTGAAGTGGTGAAGTGGTGAAGTGGTGAAGTGGTGAAGTGGTGAAGTGGTGAAGTGGTGAAGTGGTGAAGTGGTGAAGTGGTGAAGTGATGAAGTAGTGAAGTGATAAAGTGGTGAAGTGGTGAAGTGGTGAAGTGGTGAAGTGGTGAAGTGGTGAAGTGGTGAAGTGGTGAAGTGGTGAAGTGATGAAGTAGTGAAGTGATGAAGTGGTGAAGTGGTTAAGTGGTGATGTGATGAAGTGGTGAAGTGGTGAAGTGATGAAGTGGTGAAGAGGTGAAGTGGTGAAGTGGTGAAGTGGTGAAGTGGTGAAGTGGTGAAGTGGTGAAATGGTGAAGTGGTGAAGTGGTGAAGTGGTGAAGTGGTGAAGTGGTGAAGTGGTGAAGTGGTGAAGTGGTGAAGTGGTGAAGTGGTGAAGTGGTGAAGTGATGAAGTGGTGAAGTGGTGAAGTGGTGAAGTGATGAAGTGGTGAAGTGGTGAAGTGATGAAGTAGAAGTGATGAAGTGGTGTAGTGGTGAAGTGGTGAAGTGGTGAAGTGTTGAAGTGGTGAAGTGGTGAAGTGGTGAAGTGATGAAGTGATGAAGTGGTGAAGTGGTGATGTGGTGATGTGATGAAGTGGTGAAGTGGTGAAGTGGTGAAGTGGTGAAGTGGTGAAGTGGTGAAGTGGTGAAGTGGTGAAGTGGTGAAGTGGTGAAGTGATGAAACGGTGAAGTGGTGAAGTGGTGAAGTGGTGAAGTGGTGAAGTGATGAAGTAGTGAAGTGGTGAAGTGGTGAAGTGGTAAAGTGATGAAGTGATGAAGTGGTGAAGTGGTGAAGTGATGAAGTGGTGAAGTGGTGAAGTGGTGAAGTGGTGAAGTGGTGAAGTGGTGAAGTGGTGAAGTGATGAAGTGGTGAAGTGGTGAAGTGGTGAAGTGGTGAAGTGGTGAAGTGGTGGTGGTGAACTGGTGAAGTGGTGAAGTGGTGAAGTGGTGAAGTGATGAAGTGGTGAAGTGATGAAGTGGTGAAGTGGTAAAGTGATGAAGTGATGAAGTGGTGAAGTGGTGAAGTAGTGAAGTGATGAAGTGGTGAAGTGGTGAAGTGGTGAGTGGTGAAGTGGTGAAGTGGTGAAGTGGTGAAGTGGTGAAGTGGTGAAGTGGTGAAGTGATGAAGTGGTGAAGTGATGAAGTGGTGAAGTGGTGAAGTGGTGAAGTGGTGAAGTGATGAAGTGATGAAGTGATGAAGTGGTGAAGTGGTGAAGTGATGAAGTGGTGAAGAGGTGAAGTGGTGAAGTGGTGAAGTGGTGAAGTGGTGAAGTGGTGAAGTGGTGAAATGGTGAAGTGGTGAAGTGGTGAAGTGGTGAAGTGGTGAAGTGGTGAAGTGGTGAAGTGGTGAAGTGGTGAAGTGGTGAAGTGGTGAAGTGGTGAAGTGATGAAGTGGTGAAGTGGTGAAGTGGTGAAGTGGTGAAGTGATGAAGTGGTGAAGTGGTGAAGTGATGAAGTAGAAGTGATGAAGTGGTGTAGTGGTGAAGTGGTGAAGTGGTGAAGTGTTGAAGTGGTGAAGTGGTGAAGTGGTGAAGTGGTGAAGTGATGAAGTGATGAAGTGGTGAAGTGGTGATGTGGTGATGTGGTGAAGTGGTGAAGTGGTGAAGTGGTGAAGTGGTGAAGTGGTGAAGTGGTGAAGTGGTGAAGTGGTGAAGTGATGAAACGGTGAAGTGGTGAAGTGGTGAAGTGGTGAAGTGGTGAAGTGATGAAGTAGTGAAGTGGTGAAGTGGTGAAGTGGTAAAGTGATGAAGTGATGAAGTGGTGAAGTGGTGAAGTGATGAAGTGGTGAAGTGGTGAAGTGGTGAAGTGGTGAAGTGGTGAAGTGGTGAAGTGATGAAGTGGTGAAGTGGTGAAGTGGTGAAGTGGTGAAGTGGTGAAGTGGTGGTGGTGAACTGGTGAAGTGGTGAAGTGGTGAAGTGGTGAAGTGATGAAGTGGTGAAGTGATGAAGTGGTGAAGTGGTAAAGTGATGAAGTGATGAAGTGGTGAAGTGGTGAAGTAGTGAAGTGATGAAGTGGTGAAGTGGTGAAGTGGTGAGTGGTGAAGTGGTGAAGTGGTGAAGTGGTGAAGTGGTGAAGTGCTGAAGTGGTGAAGTGGTGAAGTGGTGAAGTGATGAAGTGGTGAAGTGGTGAAGTGGTGAAGTGATGAAGTGGTGAAGTGGTGAAGTGGTGAAGTGGTGAAGTGATGAAGTGATGAAGTGATGAAGTGGTGAAGTGGTGAAGTGATGAAGTGGTGAAGAGGTGAAGTGGTGAAGTGGTGAAGTGGTGAAGTGATGAAGTGGTGAAATGGTGAAGTGGTGAAGTGGTGAAGTGATGAAGTAGTGAAGTGATGAAGTGGTGAAGTGGTGAAGTGTTAAAGTGGTGATGTGGTGAAGTGGTGAAGTGGTGAAGTGGTGAAGTGGTGAAGTGGTGAAGTGGTGAAGTGATGAAGTGGTGAAGTGATGAAGTGGTGAAGTGGTGAAGTGGTGAAGTGGTGAAGTGATGAAGTGGTGAAGTGGTGAAGTGATGAAGTGGTGAAGTGGTGAAGTGGTGAAGTGGTGAAGTGGTGAAGTGATGAAGTGGTGAAGTGGTGAAGTGGTGAAGTGATGAAGTGGTGAAGTGATGAAGTGGTGAAGTGGTGAAGTGATGAAGTGGTGAAGTGCTGAAGTGGTGAAGTGGTGAAGTGGTGAAGTGATGAAGTGGTGAAGTGGTGAAGTGGTGAACTGGTGAAGTGGTGAAGTGGTGAAGTGGTGAAGTGATGAAGTGGTGAAGTGATGAAGTGGTGAAGTGGTGAAGTGGTGAAGTGATGAAGTGGTGAAGTGGTGAAGTGGTGAAGTGGTGAAATGATGAAGTGGTGAAGTGGTGAAGTGGTGAAGTGGTGAAGTGGTGAAGTGATGAAGTGGTGAAGTGGTGAAGTGATGAAGTGGTGAAGTGATGAAGTGGTGAAGTGGTGAAGTGGTGAAGTGGTGAGGTGATGAAGTGGTGAAGTGATGAATTGGTTAAGTGGTGTAGTGGTGAAGTGGTGAAGTGGTGAAGTGGTGAAGTGATGAAGTGGTGCAGTGATGAAGTGGTGAAGTGGTTAAGTGGTGAAGTGGTGAAGTGGTGAAGTGGTGAAGTGATGAAGTGGTGAAGTGGTGAAGTGATGAAGTGGTGAAGTGGTGAAGTGATGAAGTGGTGAAGTGGTGAAGTGGTGAAGTGATGAAGTGGTGAAGTGGTGAAGTGGTGAAGTGGTGAAGTGGTGAAGTGATGAAGTGGTGAAGTGGTGAAGTGGTGAAGTGGTGAAGTGATGAAGTGGTGAAGTGATGAAGTGGTGAAGTGGTGAAGTGGTGAAGTGGTGAAGTGCTGAAGTGGTGAAGTGGTGAAGTGATGAAGTGGTGAAGTGGTGAAGTGGTGAAGTGGTGAAGTGGTGAAGTGATGAAGTGGTGAAGTGGTGAAGTGGTGAAGTGATGAAGTGGTGAAGTGGTGAAGTGGTGAAGTGGTGAAGTGGTGAAGTGGTGAAGTGGTGAAGTGATGAAGTGGTGAAGTGATGAAGTGGTGAAGTGGTGAAGTGGTGAAGTGGTGAAGTGGTGAATTGATGAAATGGTGAAGTGGTGATGTGGTGAAGTGGTGAAGTGATGAAGTAGTGAAGTGATGCAGGGGTGAAGTGGTGAAGTGGTGAAGTGGTGAAGTGATGAAGTGGTGAAGTGATGAAGTAGTGAAGTGATGAAGTGGTGAAGTGGTGAAGTGGTGAAGTGATGAAGTGGTGAAGTGATGAAGTGGTGAAGTGGTGAAGTGGTGAAGTGGTGAAGTGGTGAAGTGGTGAAGTGGTGAAGTGGTGAAGTGGTGAAGTGGTGAAGTGATGAAGTGGTGAACTGGTGAAGTGGTGAAGTGGTGAAGTGGTGAAGAGGTGAAGTGGTGAAGTGGTGAAGTGGTGAAATGGTGAAATGGTGAAATGGTGAAGTGGTGAAGTGGTGAAGTGGTGAAGTGGTGAAGTGATGAAGTGGTGAAGTGGTGGTGGTGAACTGGTGAAGTGGTGAAGTGGTGAAGTGGTGAAGTGATGAAGTGGTGAAGTGATGAAGTGGTGAAGTGGTAAAGTGATGAAGTGGTGAAGTGGTGAAGTAGTGAAGTGATGAAGTGGTGAAGTGGTGAAGTGGTGAGTGGTGAAGTGGTGAAGTGGTGAAGTGGTGAAGTGCTGAAGTGGTGAAGTGGTGAAGTGATGAAGTGGTGAAGTGGTGAAGTGATGAAGTGGTGAAGTGGTGAAGTGGTGAAGTGGTGAAGTGATGAAGTGATGAAGTGATGAAGTGGTGAAGTGGTGAAGTGATGAAGTGGTGAAGAGGTGAAGTGGTGAAGTGGTGAAGTGGTGAAGTGATGAAGTGGTGAAATGGTGAAGTGGTGAAGTGGTGAAGTGATGAAGTAGTGAAGTGATGAAGTGGTGAAGTGTTAAAGTGGTGATGTGGTGAAGTGGTGAAGTGGTGAAGTGGTGAAGTGGTGAAGTGGTGAAGTGGTGAAGTGGTGAAGTGGTGAAGTGGCGAAGTGATAAGTGGTGAAGTGGTGAAGCGGTGAAGTGGTGAAGTGGTGAAGTGGTGAAGTGATGAAGTGGTGAAGTGGTGAAGTGGTGAAGTGATGAAGTGGTGAAGTGGTGATGTGGTGAAGTGGTGAAGTGGTGAAGTGATGAAGTAGTGAAGTGATGAAGTAGTGAAGTGGTAAAGTGATGAAATGATGAAGTGGTGAAGTGATGAAGTAGTGAAGTGATGAAGTGGTGAAGTGGTGAAGTGGTGAAGTGATGAAGTAGTGAAGTGATGAAGTGGTGAAGTGGTGAAGTGGTGAAGTGATGAAGTGCTGAAGTGGTGAAGTGGTGAAGTGGTGAAGTGATGAAGTGGTGAAGTGGTGATGTGGTGAAGTGGTGAAGTGGTGAAGTGGTGAAGTGGTGAAGTGGTGAAGTGGTGAAGTGGTGAAGTGGAGAAGTGGTGAAGTGGTGAACTGGTGAAGTGGTGAAGTGGTGAAGTGGTGAAGTGATGAAGTGGTGAAGTGGTGAAGTGGTGAAGTGGTGAAGTGATGAAGTGGTGAAGTGGTGAAGTGGTGAAGTGATGAAGTGGTGAAGTGGTGAAGTGGTGAAGTGATGAAGTGGTGAAGTGGTGAAGTGGTGAAGTGGTGAAGTGGTGAAGTGATGAAGTGGTGAAGTGGTGAAGTGGTGAAGTGGTGAAGTGATGAAGTGGTGAAGTGGTGAAGTGGTGAAGTGGTGAAGTGGTGAAGTGATGAAGTGGTGAAGTGGTGAAGTGGTGAAGTGGTGAAGTGATGAAGTGATGAAGTGGTGAAGTGATGAAGTGGTGAAGTGGTGAAGTGGTGAAGTGATGAAGTGGTGAAGTGGTGAAGTGGTGAAGTGGTGAAGTGGTGAAGTGATGAAGTGGTGAAGTGGTGAAGTGATGAAGTGGTGAAGTGGTGAAGTGGTGAAGTGATGAAGTGGTGAAGTGGTGATGTGGTGAAGTGGTGAAGTAGTGAAGTGATGAAGTGGTGAAGTGGTGAAGTGGTGAAGTGGTGAAGTGATGAAGTGGTGAAGTGGTGAAGTGATGAAGTGGTGAAGTGGTGAAGTGATGAAGTGGTGAAGTGGTGAAGTGGTGAACTGGTGAAGTGGTGATGTGGTGAAGTGGTGAAGTGGTGAAGTGATGAAGTAGTGAAGTGATGAAGTAGTGAAGTGGTAAAGTGATGAAATGATGAAGTGGTGAAGTGATGAAGTAGTGAAGTGATGAAGTAGTGAAGTGGTAAAGTGATGAACTGATGAAGTGGTGAAGTGGTGAAGTGGTGAAGTGGTGAAGTGATGAAGTGGTGAAGTGGTGAAGTGATGAAGTGGTGAAGTGGTGAAGTGATGAAGTGGTGAACTGGTGAAGTGGTGAAGTGGTGAAGTGCTGAAGTGGTGAAGTGGTGAAGTGGTGAAGTGGTGAAGTGATGAAGTGGTGAAGTGATGAAGTGGTGAAGTGGTGAAGTGGTGAAGTGATGAAGTGGTGAAGTGGTGAAGTGGTGAAGTGGTGAAGTGGTGAAGTGGTGAAGTGGTGGAATGGTGAAGTGGTGAAGTGGTGAAGTGATGAAGTAGTGAAGTGATGAAGTGGTGGAGTGGTGAAGTGGTGAAGTGGTGAAGTGATGAAGTGGTGAAGTGGTGATGTGGTGAAGTGGTGAAGTGGTGAAGTGGTGAAGTGGTGAAGTGGTGAAGTGGTGAAGTGGTGAAGTGGTGAACTGGTGAAGTGGTGAAGTGGTGAAGTGGTGAAGTGATGAAGTGGTGAAGTGGTGAAGTGGTGAAGTGATGAAGTGGTGAAGTGGTGAAGTGGTGAAGTGGTGTAGTGGTGAAGTGGTGAAGTGGTGAAGTGGTGAAGTGATGAAGTGGTGAAGTGGTGAAGTGGTGAAGTGATGAAGTGGTGAAGTGGTGAAGTGGTGAAGTGGTGAAGTGGTGAAGTGATGAAGTGATGAAGTGGTGAAGTGGTGAAGTGGTGAAGTGATGAAGTGGTGAAGTGGTGAAGTGGTGAAGTGGTGAAGTGGTGAAGTGATGAAGTGGTGAAGTGGTGAAGTGGTGAAGTGGTGAAGTGATGAAGTGGTGAAGTGATGAAGTGGTGAAGTGGTGAAGTGGTGAAGTGGTGAAGTGATGAAGTGGTGAAGTGGTGAAGTGATGAAGTGGTGAAGTGGTGAAGTGATGAAGTGGTGAAGTGGTGAAGTGGTGAAGTGATGAAGTGGTGAAGTGGTGATGTGGTGAAGTGGTGAAGTAGTGAAGTGATGAAGTGATGAAGTGGTGAAGTGGTGAAGTGGTGAAGTGGTGAAGTGATGAAGTGGTGAAGTGGTGAAGTGATGAAGTGGTGAAGTGGTGAAGTGATGAAGTGGTGAAGTGGTGAAGTGGTGAAGTGGTGAAGTGCTGAAGTGGTGAAGTGGTGAAGTGGTGAAGTGGTGAAGTGATGAAGTGGTGAAGTGATGAAGTGGTGAAGTGGTGAAGTGGTGAAGTGATGAAGTGGTGAAGTGGTGATGTGGTGAAGTGGTGAAGTGATGAAGTAGTGAAGTGATGAAGTGGTGAAGTGGTGAAGTGGTGAAGTGGTGAAGTGGTGAAGTGGTGAAGTGATGAAGTGGTGAAGTGATGAAGTAGTGAAAAGATGTAGTGGTGAAGTGGTGAAGTGGTGAAGTGGTGAAGTGGTGAAGTGATGAAGTGGTGAAGTGGTGAAGTGGTGAAGTGATGAAGTGGTGAAGTGGTGAAGTGGTGAAGTGGTGAAGTGGTGAAGGGGTGAAGTAGTGAAGTGATTTAAGTGGTGTAGTGGTGAACTGGTGAAGTGGTGAAGTGGTGAAGTGGTGAAGTGGTGAAGTGGTGAAGTGGTGAAGTGATGAAGTGGTGAAGTGGTGAAGTGATGAAGTGGTGAAGTGGTGAAGTGATGAAGTGGTGAAGTGGTGAAGTGGTGAAGTGGTGAAGTGATGAAGTGGTGAAGTGATGAAGTGGTGAAGTGGTGAAGTGGTGAAGTGGTGAAGTGGTGAAGTGATGAAGTGGTGAAGTGGTGAAGTGATGAAGTGGTGAAGTGGTGAAGTGCTGAAGTGGTGAAGTGGTGAAGTGGTGAAGTGATGAAGTGGTGAAGTGGTGAAGTGGTGAAGTGATGAAGTGGTGAAGTGGTGAAGTGATGAAGTGGTGAAGTGGTGAAGTGGTGAAGTGGTGAAGTGATGAAGTGGTGAAGTGGTGAAGTGGTGAACTGGTGAAGTGGTGAAGTGGTGAAGTGGTGGAGTGGTGAAGTGATGAAGTGATGAAGTGGTGAAGTGGTGAAGTGGTGAAGTGGTGAATTGATGAAATGGTGAAGTGGTGATGTGGTGAAGTGGTGAAGTGATGAAGTAGTGAAGTGATGCAGGGGTGAAGTGGTGAAGTGGTGAAGTGGTGAAGTGATGAAGTGGTGAAGTGATGAAGTAGTGAAGTGATGAAGTGGTGAAGTGGTGAAGTGGTGAAGTGATGAAGTGGTGAAGTGATGAAGTGGTGAAGTGGTGAAGTGGTGAAGTGGTGAAGTGGTGAAGTGGTGAAGTGGTGAAGTGATGAAGTGGTGAACTGGTGAAGTGGTGAAGTGGTGAAGTGGTGAAGTGGTGAAGTGGTGAAATGGTGAAATGGTGAAATGGTGAAGTGGTGAAGTGGTGAAGTGGTGAAGTGGTGAAGTGATGAAGTGGTGAAGTGGTGGTGGTGAACTGGTGAAGTGGTGAAGTGGTGAAGTGGTGAAGTGGTGAAGTGATGAAGTGGTGAAGTGATGAAGTGGTGAAGTGGTAAAGTGATGAAGTGATGAAGTGGTGAAGTGGTGAAGTAGTGAAGTGATGAAGTGGTGAAGTGGTGAAGTGGTGAGTGGTGAAGTGGTGAAGTGGTGAAGTGGTGAAGTGGTGAAGTGCTGAAGTGGTGAAGTGGTGAAGTGGTGAAGTGATGAAGTGGTGAAGTGGTGAAGTGATGAAGTGGTGAAGTGGTGAAGTGGTGAAGTGGTGAAGTGATGAAGTGATGAAGTGATGAAGTGGTGAAGTGGTGAAGTGATGAAGTGGTGAAGAGGTGAAGTGGTGAAGTGGTGAAGTGGTGAAGTGATGAAGTGGTGAAATGGTGAAGTGGTGAAGTGGTGAAGTGATGAAGTAGTGAAGTGATGAAGTGGTGAAGTGTTAAAGTGGTGATGTGGTGAAGTGGTGAAGTGGTGAAGTGGTGAAGTGGTGAAGTGGTGAAGTGGTGAAGTGGTGAAGTGGTGAAGTGATGAAGTGGCGAAGTGATAAGTGGTGAAGTGGTGAAGTGGTGAAGTGGTGAAGTGGTGAAGTTGTGAAGTGGTGAAGTGATGAAGTGGTGAAGTGGTGAAGTGGTGAAGTGATGAAGTGGTGAAGTGGTGATGTGGTGAAGTGGTGAAGTGGTGAAGTGATGAAGTAGTGAAGTGATGAAGTAGTGAAGTGGTAAAGTGATGAAATGATGAACTGGTGAAGTGGTGAAGTGGTGAAGTGCTGAAGTGGTGAAGTGGTGAAGTGGTGAAGTGGTGAAGTGGTGAAGTGGTGAAGTGATGAAGTGGTGAAATGATGAAGTGGTGAAGTGATGAAGTGGTGAAGTGGTGAAGTGGTGAAGTGATGAAGTGGTGATGTGGTGAAGTGGTGAAGTGATGAAGTAGTGAAGTGATGAAGTGGTGAAGTGGTGAAGTGGTGAAGTGGTGAAGTGGTGAAGTGGTGAAGTGATGAAGTGGTGAAGTGATGAAGTGGTGAAGTGGTGAAGTGGTGAAGTGATGAAGTGGTGAAGTGGTGAAGTGGTGAAGTGGTGAAGTGATGAAGTGGTGAAATGATGAAGTGGTGAAGTGATGAAGTAGTGAAGTGATGAAGTGGTGAAGTGGTGAAGTGGTGAAGTGATGAAGTAGTGAAGTGATGAAGTGGTGAAGTGGTGAAGTGATGAAGTGGTGAAGTGATGAAGTGGTGAAGTGGTGAAGTGGTGAAGTGGTGAGGTGATGAAGTGGTGAAGTGATGAATTGGTTAAGTGGTGAAGTGGTGAAGTGGTGAAGTGGTGAAGTGATGAAGTGGTGAAGTGGTGATGTGGTGAAGTGGTGAAGTAGTGAAGTGATGAAGTGGTGAAGTGGTGAAGTGGTGAAGTGGTGAAGTGATGAAGTGGTGAAGTGGTGAAGTGATGAAGTGGTGAAGTGGTGAAGTGATGAAGTGGTGAAGTGGTGAAGTGGTGAACTGGTGAAGTGGTGAAGTGGTGAAGTGCTGAAGTGGTGAAGTGGTGAAGTGGTGAAGTGATGAAGTGGTGAAGTGATGAAGTGGTGAAGTGGTGAAGTGGTGAAGTGGTGAAGTGATGAAGTGGTGAAGTGGTGATTTGGTGAAGTGGTGAAGTGATGAAGTAGTGAAGTGATGAAGTGGTGAAGTGGTGAAGTGGTGAAGTGGTGAAGTGGTGAAGTGGTGAAGTGGTGAAGTGATGAAGTGGTGAAGTGATGAAGTAGTGAAAAGATGTAGTGGTGAAGTGGTGAAGTGGTGAAGTGGTGAAGTGGTGAAGTGGTGAAGTGGTGAAGTGATGAAGTGATGAAGTGGTGAAGTGGTGAAGTGGTGAAGTGGTGAAGTGGTGAAGTGGTGAAGGGGTGAAGTAGTGAAGTGATGAAGTGGTGAAGTAGTGAAGTGGTGAAGTGGTGAAGTGGTGAAGTGGTGAAGTGGTGAAGTGGTGAAGTGGTGAAGTGGTGAAGTGGTGAAGTGGTGAAATGGTGAAGTGGTGAAGTGGTGAAGTGATGAAGTGGTGAAGTGATGAAGTGGTGAAGTGGTGAAGTTGTGAACTGGTGAAGTGGTGAAGTGATGAAGGAGTGAAGTGATGAAGTGGTGAAGTGGTGAAGTGGTGAAGTGGTGAAGTGGTGAAGTGGTGAAGTGGTGAAGTGGTGAAGTGGTGAAGTGGTGAAGTGGTGAAGTGGTGAAGTGGTGAAGTGGTGAAGTGGTGAAGTGATGAAGTGGTGAAGTAGTGAAGTGATGACGTGGTGAAGTGGTGAAGTGGTGAAGTGGTGAAGTGGTGAAGTGGTGAAGTGGTGAAGTGGTGAAGTGGTGAAGTGGTGGAATGGTGAAGTGGTGAAGTGGTGAAGTGATGAAGTAGTGAAGTGATGAAGTAGTGGAGTGGTGAAGTGGTGAAGTGGTGAAGTGGTGAAGTGGTGAAGTGGTGAAGTGGTGAAGTGGTGAAGTGGTGAAGTGGTGAAGTGGTGAAGTGGTGAAGTGGTGAAGTGGTGGAATGGTGAAGTGGTGAAGTGGTGAAGTGATGAAGTAGTGAAGTGATGAAGTGGTGAAGTGGTAAAGTGATGAAATGATGAAGTGGTGAAGTGATGAAGTAGTGAAGTGATGAAGTGGTGAAGTGGTGAAGTGGTGAAGTGATGAAGTAGTGAAGTGATGAAGTGATGAAGTGGTGAAGTGATGAAGTGGTGAAGTGGTGAAGTGGTGAAGTGGTGAAGTGATGAAGTGGTGAAGTGGTGAAGTGGTGAAGTGATGAAGTGGTGAAGTGGTGAAGTGATGAAGTGGTGAAGTGGTGAAGTGGTGAAGTGATGAAGTGGTGAAGTGGTGAAGTGGTGAAGTGGTGAAGTGATGAAGTGGTGAAGTGGTGAAGTGCTGAAGTGGTGAAGTGGTGAAGTGGTGAAGTGGTGAAGTGGTGAAGTGATGAAGTGGTGAAGTGGTGAAGTGGTGAAGTGGTGAAGTGGTGAAGTGGTGAAGTGATGAAGTGGTGAAGTGGTGAAGTGGTGAAGTGGTGAAGTGATGAAGTGATGAAGTGGTGAAGTGATGAAGTGGTGAAGTGGTGAAGTGATGAAGTGGTGAAGTGATGAAGTGGTGAAGTGGTGAAGTGGTGAAGTGGTGAAGTGGTGAAGTGATGAAGTGGTGAAGTGATGAAGTGGTGAAGTGGTGAAGTGGTGAAGTGGTGAAGTGATGAAGTGGTGAAGTGGTGAAGTGATGAAGTGGTGAAGTGGTGAAGTGGTGAAGTGATGAAGTGGTGAAGTGGTGATGTGGTGAAGTGGTGAAGTAGTGAAGTGATGAAGTGGTGAAGTGTTGAAGTGGTGAAGTGGTGAAGTGGTGAAGTGATGAAGTGGTGAAGTGGTGAAGTGATGAAGTGGTGAAGTGGTGAAGTGGTGAAGTGGTGAAGTGATGAAGTGGTGAAGTGGTGAAGTGGTGAACTGGTGAAGTGGTTAAGTGGTGAAGTGGTGAAGTGATGAAGTGGTGAAGTGGTGAAGTGGTGAAGTGGTGAAGTGATGAAGTGGTGAAGTGGTGAAGTGGTGAAGTGGTGAAGTGGTGAAGGGGTGAAGTGATGAAGTAGTGAAGTGATGAAGTGGTGAAGTAGTGAAGTGGTGAAGTGGTGAAGTGGTGAAGTGATGAAGTGGTGAAGTGGTGAAATGGTGAAGTGGTGAAGTGGTGAAGTGATGAAGTGGTGAAGTGATGAAGTGGTGAAGTGGTGAAGTTGTGAACTGGTGAAGTGGTGAAGTGGTGAAGTGGTGAAGTGATGAAGGAGTGAAGTGATGAAGTGGTGAAGTGGTGAAGTGGTGAAGTGGTGAAGTGGTGAAGTGGTGAAGTGGTGAAGTGGTGAAGTGGTGAAGTGGTGAAGTGGTGAAGTGATGAAGTGGTGAAGTAGTGAAGTGATGAAGTGGTGAAGTGGTGAAGTGGTGAAGTGGTGAAGTGGTGAAGTGGTGGAATGGTGAAGTGGTGAAGTGGTGAAGTGATGAAGTAGTGAAGTGATGAAGTGGTGGAGAGGTGAAGTGGTGAAGTGGTGAAGTGGTGAAGTGGTGAAGTGGTGAAGTGGTGAAGTGGTGAAGTGGTGGAATGGTGAAGTGGTGAAGTGGTGAAGTGGTGAAGTGGTGAAGTGATGAAGTGGTGAAGTGGTGAAGTGGTGAAATGGTGAAGTGGTGAAGTGATGAAGTGGTGAAGTGGTGAAGTGGTGAAGTGATGAAGTGGTGAAGTGGTGAAGTGGTGAAGTGGTGAAGTGGTGAAGTGTTGAAGCGGTGAAGTGGTGAAGTGATGAAGTAGTGAAGTGATGAAGTGGTGAAGTGGTGAAGTGGTGAGGTGGT
The DNA here is from genome assembly GCA_914767635.1 of Melanostoma mellinum. NCBI lineage: Eukaryota > Metazoa > Arthropoda > Insecta > Diptera > Syrphidae > Melanostoma > Melanostoma mellinum. The sequence goes on along the minus strand of OU612059.1, from coordinate 172,535,188 downwards.
GAAGTGGTGAAGTGGTGAAGTGGTGAAGTGGTGAAGTGGTGAAGTGGTGAAGTGGTGAAGTGGTGAAGTGGTGAAATGATGAAGTAGTGAAGTGATGAAGTGATGAAGTGGTGAAGTGGTGAAGTGGTGAAGTGGTGAAGTGGTGAAGTGATGAAGTGGTGAAGTGATGAAGTGTTGAAGTGATGAAGTGGTGAAGTGGTGAAGTGGTGAAGTGGTGAAGTGGTGAAGTGGTGAAGGGGTGAAGTGGTAAAGTGGTGAAGTGGTGAAGTGATGAAGTGGTGAAGTGGTGAAGTGGTGAAGTGGTGAAGTGGTGAAGTGGTGAAGTGGTGAAGTGGTGAAGTGGTGAAGTGATGAAGTGATGAAGTAGTGAAGTGATGAAGTGGTGAAGTGGTGAAGTGGTGAAGTGGTGAAGTGGTGAAGTGGTGAAGTGGTGAAGTGGTGAAGTGATGAAGTGGTGAAGTGGTGAAGTGGTGAAGTGGTGAAGTGGTGAAGTGGTGAAGTGATGAAGTAGTGAAGTGATGAAGTGGTAAAAAGTGAAGTGGTGAAGTGGTAAAGTGGTGAAGTGATGAAGTGGTGAAGTGGTGAAGTGGTGAAGTGGTGAAGTGGTGAAGTGATGAAGTAGTGAAGTGATGAAGTGGTGAAGTAGTGAAGTGGTGAAGTGGTGAAGTGGTGAAGTGGTGAAGTGGTGAAGTGGTGAAGTGGTGAAGTGGTGAAGTGGTGAAGTGATGAAGTGGTGAAGTGGTGAAGTGATGAAGTGGTGAAGTGGTGATGTGGTGAAGTGGTGAAGTGGTGAAGTGATGAAGTAGTGAAGTGATGAAGTGGTGAAGTGGTGAAGTGGTGAAGTGGTGAAGTGGTGAAGTGGTGAAGTGCTGAAGTGGTGAAGTGGTGAAGTGATGAAGTGGTGAAGTGGTGAAGTGGTGAACTGGTGAAGTGGTGAAGTGGTGAAGTGGTGAAGTGGTGAAGTGGTGAAGTGGTGAAGTGTTGAAGTGGTGAAGTGGTGAAGTGGTGAAGTGGTGAAGTGGTGAAGTGGTGAAGTGGTGAACAGGTGAACTGGTGAAGTGGTGGACTGGTGAAGTGGGAAAAAGGAGTATCAACGACAATTTTTATAAAAAATGAGGACAATTCGCAAAATTGCCGAAAAACGAGGATATTTGGGAATTGATCTATATATAAATAGGCTAAGGAAAATCTTTGGGTCCCTTTTTCTCTGTTGTTTTTCAACCGATTCTCTTATTTTTTTTTTGTGGTTTGGTATTGATGAGTAGAAGTGTCATCAATCATTTTTACCTGTGTCTACCTGTGTTTTACATGTATTTTATATGGGAAAGACATATTTCAGAGCTTTTGTGTTGTTTTCTTATGTACAGTGTGTTTGTGCCGTGTGTATGTGTAGTGTGTGTGTGCAGTGTGTGTGAGGAGTGTATGTGTAGTGTGTGTGTGTGTGCGTGCAGTGTGTGTGTGTGTGTGTGTGTGTGTGCAATATATGTGTGTGGTCGAATTTCGACCACTGGGCGACCCTAGTATATATAATTCTTCGAATCGAAGAATTCTCCAGAAATTCTGAATCATCTGAATGTGGCATTGCGGCAACAACAAATAGTCGCGATAGATGGTTTTAGCATTTCAGCTCAATACAACAAGTAGAAATGAAGTGGAAGTGTGAATATTTCTAATTGATTTTATCGTTGTCTTGTGATATCATTTTTTTCTTCGCTTTGTGAACATCAATTTTTGGAAAGACAAACAGCTTAGTGAAGAAGCGAAGATTTGGAAGTGTGCGACGTAATCACGGAAGCGGACACCTTTTTTCCTGCTTTATCACATGCATTGGTCGTGGTACCCGTGGCGTGATGGTTAGCCTGTCCACCTGCTTATCCAGAGGTTCAAGGTTCGAATCCCAGCAGAGACAAAAATGTATTTCCACGGGTATCGCCTTTCGCGAGGAATTGGCAAGTCCTCCGTTAATGAATTTATTGCCATGAAAAGCGCTTTTTTAAAAAGCCGTTAGTAACCGGCAGAAAATTGTAGGTCCCCTCCATTCCCTCACAAAGCATTTATAAAATCACATTGATTCATTTCATATACTAACGATGTTTCTCTGTTTTGAGAAACCAAAAAATGATACTTTCAAAGTATCTCTCCATATTCTTGTCAATAAAAAATAAATATGTCCTACTTTTTTTTCAAAAAAATTTCCTCGTTTTTTTCATTGATTATTGAGAAATTCTCCTCGAAAAAAAGACCTTAAAAAAATCCTGGCTACGCCCATGTATGATTCTAAGTGAAATTTGGGTCCAGATACAGACGATCGTAGAACATAGTCACAAGATACCTGTCCAGACTAATGACAAATGTAGGTAGACCACTTGCAAGCAAAAGGAGACTTCTCCTAACAAATGCACACTCAATTTGTCTGTACAAAAGAGAGCTTCGGACTGAAGAACTAAAACAAGAAACGTACCGAAAACAACTTGCATCGATAAAGAGACTCAGTGCCATAGATAGTAGCAGATATTCGACCGCAATTACGTTAATACACTGCAATAACTCTAATGATAAGAGCGGATTTTTAAGAATCGTTTCACCAAAAAATTCGATATATTAAGAGTTAGGGCCTCAGCACGATCAGAGTAAAGAATTTTCTACCAAACACACAGACTATTTGAACTCTGATTCAATTGGTCGTTTTCACTTAAGATAAAGCTTCTAACATGAACAATATTCCCACAACAGTTTAATAAGGTAAACCGAAAGAAAATTCTGAAAAAACGCAAAAGCTCCCAAATACTTGCGAATAAAATTTTTAATGGCTGCAATTAAAGTTCTTAGATCTCATTTCTGTTATCGAAATACAGTAGTGACAAATCTCACATGATGTATAAACAACCATACGAACGGTGGACCGTTTTCATACAAAAAGGGATACGATAAATCAATCTCGTTACGTTAATTTTCACCAATTTAATGTTTTTTATTTTAATCAAAATGAGGAGGCTTATGCTAGTCTGATCAGACCTATATTGCCACTCCATTCTACATTTTATTAGATAAGCAACTTGTCCATTTATTGTGGTGCTGTAGATGTTTGCGATCAGTATAAAGAGACTTAGGCCTCGGCCACGCAGTAAGCGGCAGAGCGGCAGAGCGGCAAAAAAAATTAAAACATATGAAATCACACAGGAGTGGCCACGCAATGAGCGGGCGGCAAAACAAAATTCTGAGCGGCAAAGCGGCGCCGCTCAGCAATCAAACATGTTTTAATTTTCTGAGCGGCAAGCAGCATTTATATTTATATCAGTGACGAAGCGTCCATATATTGAGTGGAATGAGTGCTTCCGTTAACGAATTTAAAAAGATCTTAGGTAATGGAAAAACAATTAAAATGGCAAATTCAAAAATAAATGATTAAATTCACCAAATTCCGATCTTAATTGGTTAATCGGATGAACACCAAATCGTCTTCTTTTTTGTATACGTTTAAGTAATTTGTACACATACAAACGATTTTCCGACAGTAAAATACGGCGAACTGTTCTTGACAACGGCATTTTAAATACTAATCGCTCAAAAGCAATCGCTCTCAGTGCCTGGCCATACGTCGCTTAGAGTTGCCGCTCAGCCGCTCGCCGCTCAGCCGCTTAGTGCCTGGCCATACGCCGCTTAGAGTTGCCGCTCAGCCGCTCACCGCTCAGCCGCTTAGCCGATCTGCCGCTTACTGCGTGGCCGAGGCCTTACAAGGAGAAAAGTAGGGAAGAACACCGAGTTCGCAAAAAGAAAAAGAAGCAGCATGAGAAGCGTTCGTTTGAGGAAATTGAGAGATGCTATGACTGGAATAAGGCTCGGAAGTTTTACAAAAAGATAAAAAGATCATGCCAAGGTTTCGCATTCGTTACTTAGAATATTGAAAGACCACTCCTGCAGACTGCTTAACGGCGATGAACACTATTCAGCTGTAAGTCAGAATGTCCCAATAAACTTGGACGAAGATCAAGAATGCCGTCCTCTCGACCTAGAAGAAGTTAAGCTTTGCATATACAAACTTAAATCAAATAAGACTGCGGGCGGATATGACCTTGATATCGAGCTTTTCAAGGCAGCTGGAGATCAGTTGGAAAGTAGCATGTAGCAGCTAATCTGCATGATATGTTCGGAGGAAGAAAGTTTGCCTGATGAATAGCACCTCAGTATCTGATACTATGCCCGATTCTAAGGAAGGGAGATCCTCATAATTGCAGACAATTATGGAACAATAAATCTCCTTAACGTCGCTTTTAAAATCTTGTCTGCTGTAAAATGTGAACGTCTGAAACCCCACATCAACAACTTATGATAAGTCCTTATAAATGTGATTTTAGACCAGAGAAGTCTACAATAGACCAAAGTTTTACTTTACAGCAGATTTAGGAAAAAAACCCGGGATTTCTTCATAATCATCATCTTTCAAAAGTCTGTACAATTACTGGGCAACGCAGACAATAAGAAAAAAGCGTGATGTCGTAGGTGCTTTTGCGAGTATTGAAACAGAAGCGGCAAAAATGGGTTTGATGGTTAATGAGGGCAAAACAAAGTATATGCTGTCATCAAATAAGGACACAGAACATCGACGAATTGGACAAAACGTCACAATAGACAGACATAACTTTGAGGGAGTACAAGACTTCGTCTACCTAAAATCCGCTATAGACACGGACAACAACATCAGTGCGGAGATTAAACGGAGAATAACTCTTGCCAACCGTTGCTTCTTTGGGTTAAGATGGCAATTGAGAAACAAAACCCTCTCCAGAAAGCATGGACATTATCGAAATCGGATGAGGAAACCCTTGGTCGTTTCGAAAGAAAAATTCTGCGAATGATCTTTGGTCCCGTATGCGAAGACAAAGTGTGGAGAAGAAGATACAACAACAAGCTGTATGAGCTGTACCGCGACATAGGCATAGCCAGAAGAGTACGCATCGCGAGGCTACGATGGTTGGGCCATGTAGAGCGGATAGACCCAAACGCTCCGTATCGATGGGTTTTCGAAAGCACATTGCAGCAAAATCGCGGAAGGGGAAGACCATGTCTTAGGTGGCGCAATCAAGTGGATGAAGACCTCAACCAACTAAGAGTGCGAAACTGGAGAGAGCTCGCCTGAAATCGAAGTCGTTACAGAAGCATGTTGGTTGAGGCCCAGGTTCACTCCGAACTGTAATGCCCACCTAAGTAAGTAAGTAAGGTGTGACTTGACAAATAATGGTTCCACGTTTTCCGAATAAGAAGAACGGTTTTTGAACATGAATGGGGTGCCCTCCGCAACTCGCAAGAACTTCCATACTTAAAATTGTTGAACATCCAATAGTTTGCAAGCCTTTGTTGACAACTTCGTTTAATCGAAAAAAAAACTTTTTTCTCATTCCTGAACCTCTGTGGCACAATTGATACATTTGGTTATCTTACGTCAAAGCGAAACTTTTTTCACTATTAATTGAGTTCCTATTTAAAGGAGACAGTGAGAGCACCACTGAGACGAAATATCTTGCTGTCCCAGTTTAAATTCAAACCATTTTTTAGCCTGATTACAGGTGCTTTTCTCTCCTACTATTTTCTTTGTTTTTTGTTTTCTTATTATTCATTTCATTACATTTTCATCGATCATAAGTTCAAAAAAAAATTCAAATGGAAAACTTGTTCCGAAAGTAAGCAATCAAATTATGTCCTGACATTTCCCAGTAATTTAGCAAACGCTCGTACTACAATTCTAAGGATTGTTCTTCATTCTTCCCCTAAATTCATTTTGCTCCAATTTGACATAACTACATAGAAAAAAAGACATGCCCATTTTAATCAACTTAAAATTACTCTTAGCAATTGTTTGCGGACCTATCTCCGCTATGGTCATTGTAATATTCCGTTTGCCAAGCTCCTATAGAATCCCAAGAACATCTCTTCAACCATATCAGAAAGGACTATATCTATTTAATCTATAACCAAACGAACGAAGATGAAGAACACCAATCAAAGAAAATTACTGTCATCAGAAAAAACAGGCACTTTACGATGAATGAGAGCGTTTTTCAAGGACAACTACCTTTGTCTTTTTGTGTCTTTCAAATGTCACGAAAGGAAGGCTCCCTATTCATTACTACACTCGCTTCCCTGTTTTATTTTTTATACCAAACTTACCAGACAGAATGTCGTCGTTGGCAAAATCGAGAACCCAGACCAAAGAAAAATTTAAGGAATAAGGACATGCTCCAGCTATGAGGGTATACTGACACAGCCTGGGAAGCACGACACGACTACGTCAGGGACGGTGATGGTATAGAGGTGCTGTGCTGATGCGAACAAATTTGTATTTCCACCGCCAGAACAAGGATATCAGTGGCATCCTTTGTCTGAGTTTGGAATTCCTGTTTCTGACTCCCACACAGCACCGTCGCCGTCGTCGTCGTCACCATTCGTATTCCGTTGAGGACATTACACTCTCTGTTATAATTCCAGGGGATGTCAAGTTCAATGCCTTCGACGGAGCAGGCGAAAGTCTTTCTAGTCTTCCTCCTCCCACACAAACAAACCAAAACCCACCCATCATCTATAGATGCCATTTTTAGATGTACAAACAGAGAAAAACATAAAGCACTCATTCAATGTCCTTTTCAGTGTTCCTCTCCAGCACAGGCACCAAAATAATGGTCGGAAAGAAAAACGACAAAAGCATTCACTTCGTTCCCACTGGGATTAGAGACGCAGCAAGTAAGTCTTTCCATTGCCCATCAAGGACGAGGTCCATTTTCTTTATTTCCTCAATTTGTATGATGTGCACGAACATATTCGTTGGGTAGTGAAATCAAAGAGCAAGCCAAGGTGTGGTATGGATATGATTTCCTTGAAAAAAGGACCACCGTAGCTGGCCAAACAATGCAAGATGTGAGTTATCGGATCATTTCTGTGGGCGTTTTCGGCTCCTGGGCACTTTTGCCAAATGCAATGGCTATATTTGCAAAAGAGGGTGCGGTAGGAGATCATATATACGTCGAAGGAGATTATCCTGTTATGCTTGAAATCTGAGACTTGTACAAAAGTTTTAATCGCCTTAGTCAAAGTTTTTCGTTCTTGGCTCTTGGCTATGGCTCTCTGGTTTTGGCTGGAGTGCGTTTAACTCTGATTTGAAGGCAGTACGTGCACGGAATGGACTAAAGATTTATTTTTGGAAATTGAATTCCGAGTTCTTAATTGAATTTTATCGGTTGGTTGGTTGGATTGTTTAGTGCAACTTATGGTGTGATAAGTTCATTGTAGTGGTTAAGCTCGGTTAGTATTCACCTAAAATGGGGTGTTTGAATTCAAGGAGTAGAGGGGGCGTAAGTGAAAAGGTGAGTGCCAATAAAAGTTGCTGCCAGACTTATTATTAACCGTGTGTTTAGAAATCATTACGTTGCTGGGCGAGATTTTGCTAGACACAAACAAATTTGAAGAGGCGATAGGAGCGCTATGAATTACTGTGCCATCACAAATCATATTTTTCTTGAGAAGACTCATACATTCATTCCGGTGATTTTGCTTTAGGATTTTGTGCGCTATTATGAAACCAAGTCGTCGTTGAAATGTTACTTAGATGTATGCCGTTTATTTTATAGATACTTTTCGCAAAATGATAAAGCTACGGATACGGCTGGACGCTGGAGGTGCGGTTGCCTCAACAGTTGAGGGAACAGCTGGAAATACAACTCCAAAAAGGTGCTTTGGACACTGCTATCAATCAGCACACGTCTGATAAGACTGTTGATACGGCTGTGATAAGGACTGCATATAGCGGTGCGGGAACGGCTAGGGATGCGGCTGTGAATAGAACTGCTGATACGGCAAATTAAACGCCAGCAGTCTAAGACTGTGAGCACGGGTACCAATGTGACTGAATAAATAAATAAATAAATAGTGTGGCGCATAACAGAGCGAGGAGCCCCAGGAATGAATTTACTAACGGAGGACTTGTCAATTCCTCGCGAAAGGCGATACCCGTAAAAAAACATTTTTGCCTCTGTTGCGATTCGAGCCACGAATCTTTGGGTTAGTAGGCAGACATGCTAACCATCACGCCACGGTTACTACTGAGTATACGGCTGCTGCAGTCATACCCACAGTCAAATTAGCACCCGTATTCGATACAATGCTAGATACGCAGCATTATCGGGGGCCAAATCTTCAATCATATCGATAACCGTAAATGCAGTTGTTTTAGCAATGAATTCGTATTCTGAAACGCATATGCCCAGTGATTTTTGCAGCATTACCCGCAGACTAACGATATAACTGTGGGCACATCTGCAGAAACGGCTGCCGATACAACTGAGTATACGGCTGTCGACACGACTGAGGATACAACTAAGACTACAGCTGCGACTGCAAATACATATGGCTGTAAATACAACTGCCGAAACGTTTATGGACAAGGCTACAAATATGAACGCGAATACGCCTGCCGATGCGGATGAATACAGCTGTTTATACAATACGGATATGTCTGCTAATACAACTGCATTCATGAAGCGATAGTCAAAGTTTCAGTTGTAGGCGATATTATCCGCAGGCAATTCCATATTCGTATCGGGAGCTATTTTTGACGCGATGCCAGATGCGGAGGCTTATTCGGTACCATACCTTATCGACAGTCGTATATGCAGCTTTATGTGTATTGATCTTCACAGCTGATTCCATTGCGTGTCTTGAGCCGTACATCAGCTATGTCCACAATCTTAGCCGCAGTTGTATCCGCAGCAATGGTTGCAGTCGTACATACATACATAAAGTGAGTTCAACCAAGCGGGGAGTTCCAGGTCCTAGTGCTTTTCTCACAGCCATATTTTTTGAGGGAATGGAGGATTAGAGGGGACTTACTTTTTCTGCCGAATCCGAATGAATATATTCTCGGAGGGCTTGCCACTTACTCTGCAGTCGAATCCACCTTCATATCTGCAGCCGTATTCAGAACCGTACAAACGCCATGTCTTCAACCGTATCCGCTGTCATATATCTTCAGTGGTATTCAATGTACCACCAGATTTATCTGCATTCGTACCCACAGCAATATCTTCAGTAAAACCAGTAATCATGTTCACAGTTCAACCCACAGTCTTATCCGAAGCTCTTACAGAAGATACAATAAAATATTCACAGCCGTATCCGCAGTTCTGCGGATGGTGGCAGTATCGGCTGTCAGTGAAGTAGTCTTTTTATGCTGTTTAGCGATGGTTTACGTCCTGAGAAAGCTGTCTGAGATCCTTGCCTAGCAAGTTCATCGGCGATCTCATGTCCAGTTATACCGTGATGGCCAGGAACCGATTTGAGACTCAAGGAATTTAATCTTCCGATCGCATTCAGAGAGCTCTTGCATTCCTGGATCACTTTCAAAGTAGTTAGAGGGTTGAGAGGGTCCTTAAGCACTTGGCTTGGCTGTCGCTGCAAATAAAGATACTTCTCCCCGTCCATCCATTGTTTGTAACGTGGCTTAAAGTCATTAGGATAGCTGCATACACCTCCGCTTGAGGTGAGAGGTGTGCAGTCATATGTGGTTGCTCTCTACCAGTACCAGAACCCTTGTTGGTTTTGGAGCCATCTGTGAAGATTCGAAAACAGTTCTTTCCTGGCTCAGATTCTGGAGCGAACCAGTCCTGAACCGAAGGAAAGTTGACTGAGTAATTTTGACGCAGTTTGAGCTTTGGGATCGTCGTGTCAGACGGCATATCCATTAGACGTCAGTCAGAAGATATGCTGCTTGCGAGCTCCTCAAAGCTACAGTGCGAATTATGCCAGAGACCACATCGCTTTAAACGAGAAATGGTCTTAAGAGTACACCATATGATGTAGGTGGAAGAAGATTCAGCAGTGCGTCGAGAGCCAAGAATGTGCTTGGGAAGGCCCCAGTAACACCAGTGAAGTAGTTTAGTCCACAGCCATATTTACAGACAATTTGCAGTTGTAAAGCTGCTCAGTCGCAGCCATATCGTCAGCTGTATACACAGCCGTGTCCGGAGTAGGACCCAAGGACTTATCTATAGTTGCACCCGCACCGGATATCACTAGACATATCCTCAGCCGTATACACAGACGTATTCACAATCAGGATCTAAGCCGTGCCATCAGCCGCATCCGCAGCTGTACCCGCCGTATCCATACAAGTACATATCTAGGTAGCAGTTTTCATCCGCAGCTATATTCACAGTCATATCCTTAGCTGTATTCTGTGAAGTATCCGTAGTCGTTATGTCTTTTGTCCTGTTCGCAGTGGAACCCGAAGTCATACATGCCACCGTATTCGGATCCATATTCGATATTCATCCGCATTCACAACCGTTTCCACAGCTGTCACTGCTAAAAAGTTCAACATCGACGGTAACTGTCTCCGTTTCCTTAGCCGCATTCTCAGCCGTGTCCACAAATCTGACTTATTTTACCGCGACTACAATCGCTCATTGGTCATTTCAATTTGCCATTTTCTTGTTTTTCTCTTTTTTAAAGCCAACAAAACTCATTACATCTTATGAAACATTCGAATTGCAATTATCTTCCCCGCAATAATTGCATGAAATAGTTCTTCAATGCTCAGTTAGTATTCATCGGAGATACCTTCCTCTTAATGTCATACCAATAAAAAAGAAATTGCCTTTCTGGGTAAAGTCGCCATTTGTTTATTTCGTTTGCATCTCGCTGCCCACTACTTATTATCGAACACCTCCATTAAGTTCCGATTCACCGTGTCAGCAGGCACCACTTCGCACATTTGTATCCCCATTCCCAGTCGGTAATTCCCATAAAAAAATTATTCAATCAACTTAAAAATGCAAATTGCACTTTGCCCCATTAAGCAGGCAAAATGAACGATTCAACGCCACCTGCCGAAAAGAATAATTTGCCAAAAGCAACAGCAACAACGACATAAGTATCTTGTGCCGGGACTAACCGAATTTGCGATCAATTCCAGAGACAAGGGCAACAGATTGCCCATTGTTTCGAGTGCATTAGCAGACCGTGGCATCGCGTCGCGTCGCTGCTGTCACGACCCTGCACCAGACCGCGATAAGCATCTGTCTTGGCTGTCATCGGTTTCAATGTGGCAACAGTCTCTTGTAACCTGGTTCCAACTGGTTCATCTCATCGAGGACAGTCTGCAATGAAGTAATCTTCAGCTGGCATGCAATTTGGGTCAAAAGGATTCTTCATCATACTAAATTACTCACTCCAAGCAGGTCAAAACAGTTTTCTGGTCATGAGAAGAATCAAATTCCATTCCATCTCTGCATGTTCTTGACCTCTCTCATGGTGCCGTTTATGCTCATACCTATTGGCTGGTGCGCATATACACAAGGTATTTGATTGTTATTCAATTTTATGTTATCACGATTGTTGGTGGAATCTTCCGTTATAATGGAGAGGTAATGCATCAATTTTCTAATTTTCATCATCTGACGCCCTACATGATTGCTAGACAACCTAGCATCACTCCTAGCTGTCCCATGCTAACAGTAACAGAGGCTTACTACAATGGGAAATGATAATATCTCAAAACGTTCAATGTAGCAGTGGCGCGGAGCAGCGCCAGCGTCGGCGAACTATTGCCGTGAAATTACTCGGCATTTATCGGCAATCGGATCTCTTGACGGAACACGCGGGCCCCATATATACATCGGTTGTGGTATAATGTGGCGTGTTCTGAACATGGCTCCTACAATAAGTTGGCACAAATAGACGATTTTCCAGTGACTCCTGCCGCCAAGTTGGTCCGTCATCATCAATCATCTTAAGTCCCGGTGCGCATGTGCACCACATCGCACCACTCAAATAGCTGAAATGGTTTGCGGCCAGGAGATGGACTTTCTTCTCTGTGATGGCTGTAGCTGTAGTTGCTTCAATTGCACCGCTTACAAGCCAAAGAATCGCGAAACCAGAATTCGATCGGTGGCAGGAAAATTTATGCAGAACCATTTGAAATGACTGTGGAAGAACTATGAGCTCGAGGGCTATGACCATGCATCATGTATATTATGACAATCGTCGTGTAATGATCTCCTTTGATTATGCATCAAGATTAGAGATTGAAGTTGCCTCCAGTCGATGGGCTTGTCAAGTGTCTGTGTGTGTGTGCCAGTCTGTTTGGGGGAAAAGCTGGAGTTGAGAACTCTGATTATACGCTTTCAGTTTTAAATTTATGCCAAGCGAAGCGATAGATAAATGAGTTGCGTACGGAAAAGCGGATGAAGGCGCCACCAATGAAAGTTGTTGTGCAGTAAGGCTTAAACAACATCTCTATTTGAAAGTAACTCGACTGACTCTAAGCAACTTTTCACAATGTTTTAACACCAAGAGAATTAAAAAAGAATTTTCGTCAGATTCAATATTATGAATAAAAGTTCTTTGAATGGAGGGCGGAATGTTGGCAGTTGCTGTTAGGAGGTGTGCATGAATGACATTGAGTATGGGAGAAAATTTAGCAGTGCCCCTGTCCTGTGACTATCGCCTCGATAAAAGCCAGCGATAAACGGTGGAAAATGACACGAAATTCTCACTGTTCTTGATCGATGTTATCGATGCGATAGTTACAGAACATGGGCACAGGTGATTATCTTACTGGTGTCAAAAGTTCATTATGGTCTCATAACAATATTTCAAATTACGTAATTATTGATTAGATTGTCTTAATGAGGTAATAAGAAATCATTCGATACACTTTTTGTTTTATACTCTTACATTATAACACATTTCTTAGAGCACCGAATTATCAACTGTAACTTAAAATTAAGGGAAAAAATGTCTGAAATTTATTATGGCATGGGACTTACTTAATGATTGAACTTTAAACGACTTACCATGTGAACATTACGGTTCCTACAACGTTGCAAATTGGGTGCCCATAGAAAATCGGGATTTTGATAAACATTGTCGCAACCTTAAAAAAAAACAAGTGTAGGTCAGAGAGATAGTGTAGGTCCGTAAGAAGAATAAACAGTGCAATTAGAAGTCATTGTTCATAAGGTTATTTCGGGGCTAGGCTCCTTGAATACGGAAATCAAGCTGACGCCAAGCCTCATTGATGTTTTTCTACTGGTATCACCTTTTGAGGCTGGCAAGTCCTCCCATAATAAATTCATTGCCATGAAAAGCGCTTTATCTTTTAGCCGTTCGGATTCGGCAAGAAATTGTAGGTCCTCTTCAAACCTCACAAGGTGTGGTTGTGAGAAATGCGATTTCTTCACTTCATACAAAATGAAAGTCTTACAAAATACAGCTTCTTTTCAAAACACTAAAGACAATTAATCCTTTGACTAATAATCAACAATTTCTATACCGGGCGAGCACTCTCCACTTTTGCAATCTACGTCGTCGGTTGAAGTCTTCTTTCACTTGAGAAGAGGTTTCCGCTTCCACGTTTTCCCTGCAATGTGCTTTCGAAAACCCGTCGATACGGAGCGTTCGGGTCCATCCGCTCTACATGGCCCAACCATCGTAGCCTCGCGATGCGTACTCTTCTGGCTATGCCTATGTCGCGGTGCAGCTCATACAGCTCGTTGTTGTATCTTCTTCTCCACACATTGTCTTCGCATACGGGACCAAAGATCATTCGGAGAATTTTTCTTTCGAAACGACCAAGGGTTTCCTCATCCGCTTTCGATAAGGACCATGCTTCCACGCCGTAAAGCAGGACTGGGATGATTAAGGTCTTATACAAGGTTACCTTGGTTTTTCTGGAGAAGGTTTTGTTTCTCAATTGCCTTCTTAACCCAAATAAGCAACGGTTGGCTAGAGTTATTCTCCGTTTAATCTCCGCACTGATGTTGTTGTCCGTGTCTATAGCGGATTCTAGGTAGACGAAGTCTTGTACTCCCTCAAAGTTATGTCTGTCTATTGTGACGTTGTGTCCAATTGGTCTATGTCCGGTTTCCTTTTTTGAGGACAGCACATACTTATGCTCTCATTAACCATCAAATCCATGTTTGCCACTTCTGTTTCAATGCTCGCAAGCGCACCTACGACATCACGCTTCTTTCTTTCCATTGATTGCCGCAATATCGTCTGCAGTCTGTATGGTGTATGGTGCTAAAGAAATAGCATCACAGTTTATCGCCTCAAAGGTTTCGGTGAGTTCTTTACCGATGTTGACGAAGCAGTATAAGTCATACTGCAGAGGCGTTTAAGTTTTTCAGGGATACCGAAAATAAACATGGCTCTGCACAGCTCGTTTCTATAAATACTGTCATACATGGCTATGGTGTATATCGTTTCATTTCATTTATACTTTTCAGGTCTAAGACCACATTGATATAAGGACCAAATCGTTGGAGAGAGATTCTACAATAATTGGAGCGAATAACTAGGCTCTCCTTTTTTTAAGGATCAGTAATATGACACTGGGGTTCCACTCATGCAAATCAACTGGTTCATGCTCCCTTCCAACTGATCTCCAGCTGCCTCGAAAAGCTCGACATTTAGTTGCTGTCGACGTATGGAACACCTCCACAGAATACAATAATTTCACTTAAGCTTAAGATCCCAAAAATTTATTCTAAAGAGCCTGTCCTGATTAGTTTGCAAGAAATCTGACTCGTTGGGAAAAAACATTGGTTGAGGAACAGGTCAACCTATCACGATAGTTCGGTATGTTGTGTGGCCAAGTATGTTCCTTGCTAAGCAGTCATTGGAGCAAAGTCGTTATGACATTTTATAAAGAGGTTCAAAAGATAAAACGATAGACAACTAAGGTTGGTCGTGATCTACTTTCTGCAAGATGGTATTACAAACTTACTTAAGTGGGCATCACAGTTCGGGGTGAACTTGGGCCTAAACCAACAACAATTTGATTTAGAACACAATGAAGTGGAAGAAGACCTCAACTGACTTAGAGTGTGAAACTCCAAAATTCTATCTAGCTAAAGAAGACCTCAACCGACTTACCGTTCAATACTCTAGAGCTCTCTCCAGAGTGCAAACCCTCCATTGCATTCGGAGTTTTTTCGTTCGATATGACCAAGGGTTTCCTCATTCGTTTTAGATAAGATCCATGCTTTCCGCGCCTTATACCAGGGTTATCCTGGTTTTTCTAGGGACGGCTTTTTCTCAATTGCCTTCCTAACTACTTAAAGAAACAGACATTTGGAGGGTCCGTATGATCTCTACACAGATGTTATTTTCCGTGTTTATAGCAGATCCCTAGTAAACGAAGTCCTTACTACCTCTAATTTTGTCCAAGTTGATATTGTTGACGTGATAAGTTTCCTCGTATTTTGGTACTTCAAGCACGATTGAGATTCGCTACTCCTTCTGCCATATGAATCATCTACATCTCAGCTTACGTAAGCTTACTCTCATACCTTTTGTGGATTGTCCAACATTATTAAGAAGTACAACGTATGTAAGTACTAAGTCATTTTTGGACATAAACGACGGACGCTATCTTCTATTCTTCTTGCTGTGACGTTGAGTGGTTCCTGTAGGGATGTAGGAAACCCCCATATGATGGCTCCATCAGCAGCAGAGAATAGTAGGTAAGTTGATGTACTTTGATGTTGCTGTGTCCCTTATCTTCAAGCAGATAGTCAAGGACAGTAATAATGAGCAGAGGACTTAAGGCACCTCCGTGGTGTCTGAATACTATGACTTGAAATGTATCAGTGAATCCAGTTGGTGATCTTACCCTTGCAACAGCTGCATTACACTTATCCTTGATCATCTGCACATATAGGCCTCCGTTTTTTATAAGTAACACACGGTGGCTGCAGCGGAATCTATTCCATAACCTCAAAACTCTTTCTCTTTAAGACATAATTTCTGTAATAACATTTCTAATAAGAAAGCCAATTAAGGTATGTGACCTTCACCTCTTCATTGACCTGTTCTCATGGATGTTCGCCCAACATAAAAGTCGAGATCAATAAATGTGCATTCTCTCCCTTCCATCATACGGATTCGGTTATTGACTTCCAAATTAACTACCCAGTTTCTATCAAACGAGTTCATTACATTCCAAAGCCCTAGGAGTATCAAAATATCATAAACCACAAACAGCTCAATTTGTATACAATATTTTATTCCCATTGGCGCCACGCCACTCCGCATGACTCTCCAAAACAGCTTCTGTTTAATTGCCTCTAATACCCAGACATTAGTTTTATGCAATCATCACACTCCGAGCCATCGAAGCCCTGCAATAGCTTTCCGCAAAGCTAAACTATGCACAAATTGCCATCCAAATTACGTGCATAATCCATCTCGAACACCTCAAAACGTCATATAACCACAAGTTCCATGTGGGAATACGTTATGCTTGAGCGTGATTGGTTCAAACAAGAAACATTTATTGATTCACACCCCAAAGGGTTTCAACTTACATCCAAGTTAATTACATTGATGAAAGCTGATTTCATCTGATGCGACACCCGCAAAACAAGGAAACTCCGTCACCGTCACCGTCAACATCATCGTCACACCGTAAGTTATAAGGGCCCTTTAGCTGTCAACCTAGTCTCCCATTATTGGGATGGGACGGACGGCCGACGATATTACGTAAAATAATTTTTCATGCTGTCGTAAACATTAATGATCGTCATACGTCACGCAGCAGTCGAGAGTATGCGATTGATTGTGTGAGTGTGCATTAGTGTTGCTGTATATCCTAGTGCCAGTCAATGAAGATTTTATGCCGACGAACTTCTGACCACATTTAGAGCCATTCATCCAACCGCAAATGCAATCTTCCGTCATCCCAGCATATTCGGTCGTTGAAGTGTCTACGCAGCCGTCAGTAGTTTAATTACCCCAAAGGCATGAGACGTTTAGTGGGGGATGTGAATGATGTTGGAAAATAAAACCGCACCTCAGACTACCATTGCATAACAATTTCGCATATTGTTCCTCCCGCTTTGATGGTGGTATGTCAACGGAGGTTTCAAAAGCACACGGGAAGTACTTTGTTTGTAAGAAGAGATTTTTTGAACTCAAATTACACATCAAGTCCAGGTCGTTCCTCTTAGGACTCTGACCCATCGTTGTCTTGTTTTTCATTTGAGGCTTAAGGCAGAAGCTTAACTGTCATCCAGATACGCCACTATAGCTTACTACACTCATTTATCAAAAGATATGAAGACTCCTCCAGATTTCTAGTCGAGTTATTTCCAATTCAAAACCCACAAAGCACCAGGACAACGGTGTCTGGAACGATAATCCAGAATAACATTGTATTTACTACAAACTCAATCGATTTCGGTAGTTCCATCGGGAGTTTTCACCTCTCCAACTCGAATCGAATTCAGTTCACACCTGAGTGGGCTCCCTTTTGTGGTTGCACATCTCTTTAAGTTTCATACTCCGAGTAGCAGGATGTTCGCCTGTGGGGTCTATCGTGGGAAGAAGTACACTTTTTGCAAGACATGCAATTAAATGCCATGCATCAGTGCACATCTGCTTAGCTTTCCCAAGCGCTACGCTCTATTTATGCAATGCGAAGCCACTTTAGTGGAACTCTGCATCATTTACAGGTTGATGCTTTTAGTGGTACTGCTATCAGTACCTAGTTGTAGATTGCGAAAGCAACCATTGGAAGAGGCTACCGAATGCATTTGCTATTGTGACGATGGCTCAACCGTGCGAATTCGATTCTTATCTTCTCACAGGTGGGTACATCTACAATCTACATATATGCAGTTAAAGGTTTTTGATCTGGAAGAGTCCCCTGCCATAAGTTTTTAGTTTATTTGAGTGGCGTTTCCCAACGGTAAACGAAACTCTTTGCCTTTGGTTTCTGTGAAAACAGAAATAATGAGCAACACCTCATTCATAGGCTAGATGAGATTTCTATGTAAGGCAATGGTTTACTAGGCAATAAACAGACTGTTGACAGGGAACCTCGGTGTTTCCTTTTCGATAGTAACTATCGAGACTTCTTTGTCTCCCTAAATAGGGTGGGACAACTGAGCGGAGTGCTTCTAGACCTAGCGCATTTCTCGCAACCATGCTTGTGAAAGATAGAAGGGATCTACAATTATCTTCCGAATCCGAGCGGCTAATCGAAAAAGCGCTGTTTATGGTAGTGAATTTACTTTCGGAGAACTTGCCAATTCTTCACGAAAGGCGATACCCGTGGAAAAACAATTTTGCCTACTTTTGGGATTCGAGCCACGAACCTCCCGCGTAAGAGGCAGTCATGCTGACCATCACACCACGCGTATCATTAAAACTTATTAGCTCCCACTAAAACGTTGGTTAACTCAGTTAACGCAGTGGGAAGGAGGAAACTATAAATAAAAAAAAAGAAAAATAGCGTATCCGCGCGGAAGACGTGAAACTTCCACCGAAGAACACATTTCGCTACAATTAAATCGTCTGGCTGAATGACGCGGAATTTATACAACTAATATATATCAACAAATTCGAGCAATGCCGAAAAGTATGCAATCGATAATCCGCGTCAAACGTTTAACGCTTGTTGGAAGTCGCATATGAAGTTTCACTTCAATAAAGAAAGAGACGAAACAAAGCTTTGAAAAACTCGAGACTAAAGCATTTAATGGCGCTAAAATTTTAGGCCGGTTCCGAAAGCCTAAGGGCACGGCCACACAATGAGGGGGAGCGAGGCAGGATTAGAAGAAAATCTATTTGACATCGGTCTGCCGCGCCATAGGTGAGCGTCCCCTTTTCATTGGATAATACTCTCGAAGAACTTTCTAAGTTATCGCATTAGGAGGTATCGCCCGTAGAAAACAATTTCATGCATTCCATTTGATTCGATTCTAAGCCCCCGATGACACCAACAATGCACAAAAAATTATCCATGGAGCTACTGTCATCGAGCATGAAATTTTACCAATCGGCCAACTTTCTGAAGAAACCGCAAAAGCGCATAATTTGCATTGTGTACTCAACCGTCTTAATTATTCAAGAAATTTTGTAAAATTGTAATCTTGATGTTCTTAATCGATTATTGCTGACCTCCATACACTTGTAACGAGCCTGAGACCATAACTCTTGTAAAATCAACAAAAAATTATTCCAAAGAAGCAATGGAAACTCTTTTATCGGAAGATCCAATTCTAAATAAAAATCTAGGAGCTGAAGGTTAAGACTCAAAAGGGGGTCTGAGACGCCTGCCGTTTCTAACTACCATCAGACGCCATCCGTTTCTGCCTGCCAGGGTCTTCGACCGCCTGCCGTTTCTACCTACTAGGGTCTTCGGACGCCTGCCATTTCTACCTACCAGGGTCTTCGGACTCCTGCCTTTCTACCTACCAGGGTCTTCGGATGTCTACCGTTTCTGCCTCCCGTTGTCTTCGGTGGCGTGCCGTTTCTACTTACCAGGGTCTTTGGACGCCTGACGTTTCTACCTACCAGGGTCTTTGGACGCCTACCATTTCTACCTACCGGGGTCTTCGGACGCCTGCCGTTTCTACCTACCGGGGTCTTCAGACAACTGCCGTTTTTACGTACCAGGGTCTTCGACCAACTGTCGTTTCAACCTACCAGGGTCTTCGGACGCCATGCCATTTCTACCTTCCAGGGTTTTCGGACGCCTGCCGTTTCTACCTGTCGTTTCTACCTACCAGGGTCTTCGGACGCCTGTCGTCTCTGCCTACTGGGGTCTTTGGACGCCTGCCGTTTCTACTTACCAGGGTCTTTGGACGCCTGCCGTTTCTACCTGCCAGGGTCTTTGGACGCCTGACGTTTCTACCACCAGGGTCTTCGGACACCTGCCGCTTCTGCCTATCGGGGTCTTCAGACGCCTGCCGTTTCTACCTACCAGGGTTTTCGGACGCCTAGTGTTTCTACGTACCTTTGGCTACCTAAATGGTGAATTGGTTATAATTGATTGTTCCACTGGAGGCAGTAACTATAACAAGACTAGATAGACGTTATTTCTATTTCTTTCGTAGTCAGTACGATACTATGGTCATCCGGACAAAGTAACGATCGCTGGCAGCAGCCATAGAAGCCGCATAGCATCACCTACCGACCGTATTGCTCTATTTTTGATACGCATGATACAGTAGACGCTCGATATAGTGAAGTAATAAAAACCAGCCATTTTCACTATTTGGAGATTGTTCACTATTTCGAGCGGGAGGCTAGACACGCTTTCCAAAGCTAAATTTGATCAAATTGCTTATTTTGTTCAGTGTGAAGATAATTATATTAATTTAATCTATAAACAAACACTTTAATCAAGTTGACTGCTAAAAACAAAAACAATTCTTAATACATCATCACTATATACAAATTATAAAACAAAGATGTATTTTCTGTCCCTATGTCCCTCTGCATTCTTAAATTTTTAAAACTACGCAACGGATTTTGATACGTTTTTTTTTTTTCAATGAATAGAGTGATTCAAGAAGAAGGTTTATATGTATGAAACATACATTTTATTGCAGAGAAAAGCCGAGAAATTTAAAGATTTGAAATGCGATGTGGTAACAACATATTTTTCTGCGCTTGTATTACAAACGCTGGCTTAACCTTACGAGATTGAACAAATTTATGTACTACGGAATTGTATATCTTAAAAAGATGAATAAAAAGTTCACTGCAGCATGTGCTTATCTCCTAAGGATAACCCACAGTAACCATTTTTATCTTTTACATATTACAAAATAAATATGTGTTATTTACCAAGCTATTTTAAACAATACAGTATCATTCCTTATCCAATTTAATACATTACAGTATGTGATTTAAATGAATATTTTCGAAGATATTACAGACTTAAAAATTGTGGGACGTAGCGTTTGCTTTTTTGTTATTTTATACCCGTGCGAAGCCATAGCGGACACCGCTGTGTTGTTAGTTCACAGTTTTTCTGTAGTGTATTTAGTATCAACACTGTACCCGTGCGAAGCCGGGACGAGTCGCTAGTACTCATGTAAAATAATATAAAACAAAAACATTTTAACTCATAAAAAACGAAAAATTTACATTAATGTACATAAATATAACATGTACAAATTAGCATCTTTTTTCACTATAACAATCAATTTTTTGGAAAGTAGTTTGTTTATTTTGTCTGCTGTTGTACAAAAGTAAGAACACAGCAAGAACTTGTGTTCTACTGAGTCAAGTGACTACTTTCCTTTGTGATTCAGTGTGAGATGTACATGAATGTACGGTAGAATTTGTTCAAATGCAGTCGACATACTGTAGACGCAATGCAGCTGCAAAATTCTTGTTCAAACCTGAGAAAAAGTATGAGTTCACTATTTCGAGATCTTTATTTTTCACTATTTAGAGTAGTGCATGTAAAATTTTGGGTGTTCACTATACTGGATAGTTCACTCTTGCGAGATTCACTATATTGAGCGTCTACTGTATACCGATAATAATTTGAATTATATTGATATCTCATTTGTTTATTATATTTTATCCCAGAACAGTTCGTAATAAACGATATTTTTTTACCTTTGTGAATTTTCGAGTGTTTTTATTCACTGACCATGACCCGCCGGCGGGCGCCGTGGTTGCAACCCCGGCTGGGAATTTAAAACACGCCACAATTTAAGAAAGAGAGTCTAAATTCTGACTCAGAACGCGAGTCCTTCTCAGACTAATAAAGGTAAAATGTAAATAAAATGTAAAAAATTTAGATTTAATAAAAAAATGGTTTTTGCTGAAAACAGTGATCAAAAATGATTATTATGTTGGAAAATATCTTTTCAGGTGGACATCTAATCATTGAATAAAAAAAATAATTTTTGTCTTGCTTTTTCATGCTTTTACTCAATAGTGCAATGTACGTCCACCTCAAATCAGAAAGGAACAGTAGGGAAATCTGTGAAGACCTGACCAAGACTTCCACTTTGCGGTACAACTTCAAGTACACCAAGGACTGCGGATATCACACATATACATACGACATATTGCCACAAAAAAAAATAAGGTAAATTTTTTTCCCTCATTTTACAGAGGGACCTTTTTAAACTCGTAAAAAACTCTTGTTGAAAAGCCTTAATTCCTTCAAAAGTCTTGTATGTAGGTAGTTAGTTCACAAACAGTTTTTAAAATGCTCACATTCAAACTTTTATCGTCCTCTCCACATTGAAAAAAAGAAAGAAATGAGATTTTTTAGTTCACTGGACTTTCATTCCACTTCCTGTCCGAAAACACACTTACACGCTTCTTTTTTCGTACTTTCTTTTAGTCCTTTGCTGGATGAAAATAAATCTATGTATCTCCGCACTTACACCCTCCCCGGAAATACGCTAGTGTTGTGCAAAAGAGATAGGCCATTAAATGAGGGCGACTATGTGAATGCCTGACGTATACGTAACTATTTTGTTCCCTTCATGTCAGAGAGTTTGATGGACTCTTTCTCATTCATCGAGTTTCTATTGTGCTTTTTTTTCGGCATCCGCAACAAACAACAAAGTCAAGTCAATCTGGGGCAAAAGATGAAACCCCACAGTTGAGGATGAAAAACTTCCGATGATCCCACCCCATCAGAAGAGAATTGACTTAAATGAAATTTCATACATAAAAACCAGTGTCAGGCGAGGGAGGGTGAACCCCATCAACCACCAACGAAGAACATAAAAAAAGGAAATTCCTCAACTTTTCCGTTTATTAAATTTGAATAATCATTCCGCTTCTGTGCGTTTAATTTAATAACAGTAATAAAAAGAATCGTCGGAATATGATTCCACTGATAGAGAGTGAGAGTGTTGGGTGTGAAATTTTGCGCTAGCTGACTGATACGTTAATATACTTTTTACAAATCGACGCAGCGATTATGTTTTTCTAATCTTGAAAATGTTTTTTATTTTGCTTTGTACTTTTTACTGTTTGGAAAAGAAAGCAGCTCTTAGATTAGAGTGCAATAAAAAATTGATTGGAAAGCAAGCGAAAAATTGAGACTGCGGTTAAAAATTCAATTTTATTGATTGACAAAGACCTTGGAAACAGATTCATTTTGTAACTCATAAAGTTTTATACTCTCGAGCTGCAGTTGGTCTTCAAATGAGTGATGAGCTTTTATGAAAAGAATTAAATCAATTTTTTTTTCTGTTGCGATTTTCTTTTTGGCAATAAAATAACTATGATCTGATAACAATTGTAGTTTCAACTCTGACGACAAGCAAATGGAAAAAGGACAAAGACCTCCGTATCTGCAGTTGGAACTTAAGATCCCTTAAGGGGGGACGCTGGTCTAGAATTTTGAAGAAACCGACATTTTTTTTTTGTCTGAAAAGGTACTTTAGGGTCTTAAAAATAACATACCAAAGGATAGATGCCGGCAAAAATGTCTAAATGCCCAAACTTTCCATTCTGCGGCAGCGCCCCTCTGGTATGCCGTATGATTTTATAGTATTTGAATCTTTAAACGCGTTTTTCTCAAAATCACTTTTTTTTGACTGGCCGAAAACATAACTTGAGCAAATCTTCACCGATATATACGAAATTTTGACAGTACATTCAGAATACCTTTCTCCAGAGCCGTACGTAGGATTTTTTTTCTATGTTGCATAGTTTTTTTTTAATCAATAATTTTGTCGCATTTTTTTAGTGAAAATTTGAATTTTTTGTTCAAACGTACACCATTTCGCGAAAAAACAAAATATCGAAAAAATCCTACTCACGGCTCTAGCTGTTGTTATAAGGAAACTAAAAAATTTCGGTTTTGTTCCAGGATCAAAATTAAGGAGGTTACACTTTCGGCCATGGACCCATCTAAAAAATGAAGTGCCTCCGAAGAAATGCTGAACAGCCGCCATTTTGAATTTAATTGACACGAAAAAATTTGTATTTGTTTATTAAGACCTAAATTATAAAACCTCTTTCATAGATTTTCGATTGATCTTTTTGTTGAGTCACAAAAAATTCATAAATTATGCCCATTTTTTCACGTTCTAGACCAGCGTCCCCCCTTAACGCATTACGTGCTCAAAAGTCTAATCGATTTTGATGCATAAAAGCACCAGGCGATTCCCAGATCAATCTGCATTCAACCAAATTAACCATGTTGCGATCGACATACGGCACTCTTTCAGTGTGATAGATGTCCGAAATTCCCGAGGGGCCAAATTCGACTCGGACCGCTACCATGTTGTAGCCAGGGCGGAGGGCGGCCGTGGTGCAGTGGTAGAGTGTTCAGTAGATAGGCCGGATGCGTGAGTTCGAATACCGCACTGGGCGGCGCAGAGACACAAGTCCCCGGGACATAAGTCCCAAATTTTAAGTTTGGGACTTATATCCCATCTAAGTGAGACATAAGTCCCAACTTCGATTTGGGACTTATGTCTCACTTAGATGGGACATAAGTCCCAAAAATTAAAGTTGTGACTTATGTCCCGGGGACTTATGTCCCTGCGCCCTCTGGGCATCTACTTTTCTTTCAGCCTCCTAGTTTTGCCGCCCTTGAGGTTATATATGAAATTACTAACACCTTATTTCCAACTACTGCAACACAAAAAAAAAATGGAAGGCTGCTACCCTGGTAGTACAATGGATCGGAAATTAGGTCTGAGTTCTCCAGGTTAGCATATATAAGCCTCTTATTTAAAAAAAAAATGTTGTAGCCAAGGTACGAATGAGGATATCTTGTTCGCGACCTACATGAACTAACGCTGTGAAGAGATATGACGTCGGAAAGCTACCATCGCAAGAGATTGCCAATGCCTTCTCGAGTGTCCCTTCAATTATCCTTGAATCCCATGCCGTCAGCATCAAGTATTGAAGACCAGTGGCAGCAATGCCAAATAACCATCAGAAACCCCTGCCTCTGAGGTTCTAGGTTTCACTTAGCCCCCAAAACGAAACCCATGCTATGATGAAGAATGCAGGCGGGCAAATGCAGCCAAACAAAAACCACGACAAATGTTGATGCAAAAGCGAACAAAGGCTGCTTACGATCAGTATAACGAAATTTACAAGGAGAAAAGAAGAGAGGAACACCGAATTCTCAAAAAGAAAAAAAGCAGCATGAGAAGCGGACTTTTGAAGGAAATGAGAGGAACAATGACAGGATCGAGATTTGATGGAAGGTTCGTCAAAAGGTAAATAGATTCTGCCAGGGTGGCAAGCCCCGAACTCTAGCCTGTAAAGCATCAGGGTAACATAGTAATATATACCAGCATCGGTGTCGTTCGGGCTGAGATGCTGGCAGTGACAACATCTGCTAAACCGTTTGTTGGCAATACCACACGGTGGTATCAGCTTTTTCATTGACAATCAAACGTCAACGAAAGCGATTCTCTATCTTTAATTTACATGCTGGAACAGCTAAGGGTTGGAGCTGTGGATGACTTAAAGCTTCAAAAGACTGTAGACTTTTATGATGTTTTTTATAATGATTCCCATCAAACTTATATAGCGGCCGATATCTGATGGTTGGCAGTTCCCCCGAAAAAAATACCATTGCCATGAAAAGTGGTTTCTCCATCAGCCGTTCGCAATCGGCAGACAGGTGCAGGCCTCTTCTATTGACGAAGAAATGCGTGGGAGCTCTTCACACTTTTTATATCACTCTGAAACAAAATCTTGGAAAACATTTCTCCGAAATTTAGAAGAACTATCCATTGTTTTCGGAAACAAATTTTCAAAATTTCAAAACAACCGCTCATCATTTAGACAGGAACTTTTTAAAATAAAGAAACTAGTGTCATTACATCAGATCTTTTTTTTTCAATTTGTTTCTTATTTGCTTTGCAATTCCTCTCAGCTGAAAGCTCATCCACCAATCAAATCCTCTTGTTAAATTGAAAAAGTATCGTTTGTTATAAATGTTGATTCTTTTGCCAACTTTATAGACAACATAACTTTTTTTTCAGTCAACAACGTTTCAGTTCAGAAAAAAAAGAAAAGAAAAAAGCACTCACACCTCCATACAGAACTATTTTTCAAACAAAGACAAGCCATCTCAATGCAAGCTGCTGTTAGGGAGAATTAATTTAAAGTTTTCTCCCTTATTTTGGAGCACAGAAGATAACAGAGCAAACTTTTCCAATTTACACTTCGAATGGAGTCGTCATCCCTGCGGACCTTCGATTCAATGATGTCTGCTATAGTGGAAAGTGAATATCATGCAATTTGGGTGAGTGTATGGTGTTTATTTTATTTAAGTTTTGCTTGGCAAATCTTTGAAACATAACGCATTCCACTTGATTTGCACGTAATTGTATAGTTCTAAGGACATACAGATGATATCGTCTGAAGGAATAAGACAAAGACTCGTATTTTTTTTTGGTTGATTTTGTTTTTATCGGTGGAACGCAAAATCTGAGGGGTTGAAATGGATATTGGTTCATTTTATTCAATCTCTTCACTGAAATTGTAAGCTAGCTGTTGAGTGCACTGCAAACCTTTTGTTGATTCCCCTTGAGACATGGTTGTCATGTTCAAAAAGACTGAACATCAAATTAGTTCTCTAAGCTTTAAAGTACCAGGTTGGTAAATATTGTCTTTAGCCACTTTATCGAAATTGAAGTCCCACACTTCTCAAAACTATTTAAAAATTTTATTTAAAAAACATATGGTTCGATCACAAGGAGACTTTGTGAACTCTTCCTGCATTTATTCCTTTGATCGCGTTGCAAAGAACTTTTCTTGAGATTTTTCGAATAGATTCTACATTTAAAGGTGCTACCATAAGAAAACCCTGGCATTCCTCCTCAACTGTTACTTGGGTAGGAGAATCGGGAGCTAACGACAAGAAACCGCGATAACTTTTGCTATGCCCTGGTTCTAAGCCAAATTTACGAGCAATGCATCATATGTAAGATATGTCACCAAATTCATAAAAATCACTTTTACTACCAGTTTCTATCAAAAATATTTCCAGCATTTGGCTCCATTTTAAATAAGATGTTTCGATCAATTTCGTCGTGAAAGTTCTTTACAAAATCAAATTTCACCCCATTGATAATGAACGACCTTCGAGTATTCATAAACGTTTGTATGCTCATCAAACAAAATTTCATAACTTCACATGTGTGCAGCGCATGATTGGTAGTTTAACATGCACGCGAATAACATTAACACCACTTCATTGCTTAGCTATCCAATTATTATAGGCCTCTCTTCAGAGTGGCCTTATTGCCGATGAGGTCACATCTCTGACGAAAGCACACAATACTGAAAAATGCAACTTGCCCTGGAAAAGAACCAGGGTATGTAGTTAACACTCGAATGTCAGATCAAAGGCGATTCGGTCAACGAGAAACACATCTGCACATTACAGCGCAGCGTCGTCATACAATTAAGTCGCCTGTATCTTTCTTGGTGGTGGATAATGGCTATCAAGTTTCACAAAAAAAAAAAAAAAACGGAGGCGCTACATTTGACTTGACGTGACGACTGACGTTGATTTGGTACCTAAATGGTCGTTGCAATTTGCACATTCATACTAGCGGATAAAAAACAGCAAAATTATGTAAATAACGGTAATACAAACGTAACAGCACACGAAAAGTGCATTATTAAGTAAGCAATACATATTCATAGCCGAGTGCGGATATGGAATTGTTTCTTAAGCGTTTATTCACACCAATTATGTACAAAGGAATTAATTCCAGTCACGATCTTGTTGTGAGATAAAAGCAAAAACTATTTCTATGTCTTGAGTCTAGGCTATGAGAAGCAATGCACATTTGTTATCCTGTTTGATACTATGTCACCTCATATACAGTGCGCTTGGTTGGTGGCACGAGTTCAACACTTAAAAGTTGTGAAACACACGCATTGGGTAAGGGAAGGGGGAGTATAAGACACGACGAGCATAGAGGTAGACGACGGACGGATGAAGTGAGATGTCAACTTGCAAATTAAATCTTCACGCGTGTGTAGGGCGTTAGTGTAGTGTGTCCTCGTTTTATTCACGGACTGCTGAGCGGAAGAACTTTTTCCTTTCAGATGATCCATCTACTGATGAAATTTGGTGTGAAAATTGCACAGCATGTCGCATGGTGTTGCTTTGATGTGAGTTTTTTTTTTTTTTTGGTTTCTTTTACGAGTACATTTTGAAACAGAATACGAAACTAATAGGTGCGAAGTGTCAACGCGTGCCATTTGATTGTATCTTTTTATACGAGTGTCGACAACGTTGACAAATGATTCACAGTGCAACTTGGAAGGAGGAAATTGATTTTTGAAGGAGATTGCAATGTTTGCTTTGTGCAGTTATAGGTACCTATACAAGCAGCGCAGCGTGAAGGTATTGTAATGGAAACCAAAAAGAAGTGGGAGTGGGAGGGAGGAACAATTGCAAATGGTATGGAGTAAAAAGTAAAAAGGAAGTGATATGGACGGTGAAGTTATTAATGGATTTGGAAGTCTCTCCTTTGAACTGGAGCTCCAGTACAAGGGAGATCGATCTAAGTAAATTGTATTTCGATTACATTACGCAAATTCATTCCTCTCCTTACCTGAAATTCTATTACACTGTACCAGCTGAAAGCGAATGGTGTGGAAATCGCCTTTCACCTCTACCTCTGGGAGCTTTCAACTCAAATTTTACCTTGATTTTGGATTCAGCTGCGAATGATGTAAAAATCTCCAATTAATTATTCCCGTTTTGTTTGAAATTACTTTTCACTTGACTGTGGTCTAAAGCGAAGTAAAGTTCAAATGAATAGGTACACGATAGTGGTAAAGCATCTTATTCTATGTATTATCGAATTTACTAGTATTTCACCATCAGCCTACTTGTAAAGAAGTAGAGCTTAAATAATTCTTTGTTCAATTTCCTATTCCGTAATGTTGCTAGAGGCACATTGAAGGATTGAAGCTTTCAGCTGTTAATTTTGCTCAAGTGGTGACCCTAGGACAGTTGATTTTTTTACACTAAAGACAGTATTTCAATGAAAACCTCACGTTGGTCGTGACGCACTCGTTTCTACACAGAGGCCGGCTGATGCAACTAGCTTTCGGTTCGGGTCAATGGTAATCAATGGCGGTTTTAAAAAAGCAGATATTTGGCGACTGTACCCTAAGTTAAAATGCTGTGACAGTCGTGTCAGATCTTTGCTGGTAAGAACGTTCATCGGCTGGTTCGATGACGGCCAGCCGCGCCGAGGCACGGTCTAATTTTCTGTGCTGTCCTTACGCTGCACGAAAAGTTTATAATCTCTTTTCAGAGTGACTAAAATATTCATTACCTATATGTACATCTAAAAACCTTTTTCGAAGGCAAGCATATGTCTTTCAAAAACCTTTTTTACACAATTCTCTTTATTTTAGTGAAACTCAGATCGACTGATGAATGAGGTTATCTTTTTGTAAAACTCCACGTAAAAAAAGCACCCAGGAAAATGTCTAGATATACATTGACGTTTTTACTAAATGACAGTTCTGACAGTGTTTCAGCTGTACGTTCACAGGGTAACTGCAAACACTACAGAGGAACGAGGCATTTTTATTTAAAACAGCTGCTATAAGGCTTGTCGAAATATGTAAGTCAGCTGAAGTCGTCACAGCATCAAAGAAAGAATTGCAAAATTAGCTGCAATAAGCTTTTTAACAATTGGTGCCACAAATAACAAAACAGCTTCCTTTGTCCTAAGCTTAACTGTTGATTGGGCTGAGCATTTTTTGAGATTTGATAAAGGAAACGAGAGCATAAAAAAAAACACTCAGCCTGAACGAAAAATAAATTAAAAAAAAAAAAAAAAAATTTATCGTTTCTAAAAATTGAATCACATGAATTAAAAACACTTTGACGTCATTAGCCCTGTTCACACTGTACAATTAGTTGGACAGACTTCGTTTGATGGAAGTTGGATGGTCTGGTGTAGTTTTCGTTCACACTTATCAAGCTTGTCGTCCAACTTTACGTCACATACCCTTCCACTCCATCCAACTTATAGTTTTCAAAAATTTTTTATTTCAAACTATCAAGCATTGGTCGTTATAAACTATAAGTCTGTCCAACTAATTGTACAGTGTGAACAGGGCTATTGGCACATGTCTGGTCGTTGTCTGTTAAGCACTTCAAGTTTAGAAGAAAAAAAAAAAAAAAAAAAAAAATGGATTAGATCGTTTCGGGGTCATCGGCAGACGATAACAGGTCTGTTTATAGTTTTATGGTGATTCACAAATCTGATGATTCACGTTATGCTCAGCAATCACGTTACAAACAGTATCAAAACCTGTATTGTGAAAAGCGTTATCAATTTAAATGAAAATGCCTGCAAATGCTTCTTGTTGAGCGAGTTCAATCTCCTGACAAGATTTTGAAGTACGGTCGTTGATATAGGCATATAAACATCGACCACTCTTTGCACTTTTCTCAAAATGAAATTTAAGACTCCTGTTGTCAGTTGTTTGTGATGCCCGTGGCATAATGCAGAGCATGCCTGCATGTACCGTGAGATTTCGAGTTTTGAACCCCATAAACAAGGATATCGTTCTTGGCGAGGTATATTACCAAAATCAAAGATGCGAAGGCATCTTCCTGTTTCTTTGGGTATAGGTACCATATTTTCAGCTCATTAAGAATTGTGGTTTCATTGGTTCTGATTCGGAAATCTACAGATGGTTGTTAAATAAGACATGGTTTTCAAAATTTCTAGTAAAATGGCAGTTTAGGATAAGGTTTACATATACATACTACATTCGTGGTCGGGCATTTTGGTAGTATTGGGCTACTTTCGACGAAAAGCTAATTAACAGTGGACCAACAATCAAATTGATAAAACTAATATTTTAAACAACTTAAGATTCATCCCGGATCGATTAGACTACACCACCCCAAAATTGATATTAGATAATAATTTCCAAATAACCATACTCCCAAGAGAAGGTTTGGAAAATAGTACTCTCTTCTATGACGAAGCCTTACACTTCTACACTGACGGGTTCAAAACCTTTGATGGTGCAGGAAGTGGAATTTTCTCGCAAGGCCTGAATTTAAGCCTTTTCTTCCGCCTACCTAACAACTGTAGTGTGTTCCAAGCGGAAATTCTGGCGATAGAAGAAGTTCTCTCCTGGCTTAGAGAAAACGTTGTACCCTCCACGGATATTCGCATCTTCTGGGACAGTCAGGCAGCTCTTAAGGCTCATGCCTCTATATCTTCAAAATCTAATACGTCCAAAACTTTCGCACGTCTCTAAAGAAGATGTCAGAACAGTTCATCAACATTCACCTTCCATGGTTGTCGGACCACAGGGATATACCAGGCAACTGCATGGCAGACGAACTCGCCAGCAAAGGAACGACTTCTCATCTTCGACCTAAAAAGAACAATATAGGTACATCGCTACATTTAAATTTTTGATTAAGCAGGACGCCTCTGACAAGATGAGCACTAGATGGACGCAGAACAATACATGTCTTATGACGAAAAGAGTTTGGCCATATGTGAACTTTAAATGTTCAAAGTGCTTATTGAATTTTGAATCTTAGTCAGACGACTTAGTTCCATTATAGCTGTTCTTACAGGACACTGCTTGATAGGTAGACTCGCCAAAAGACTTGCTGTCTACTTAAATATATAATAATATAATAATTATTTTATTGAACCATATATATATACAATTGATACTTATACTAGATAATTTTAGAATTTAAAAATAATAATGTAAGAATGTTGGCACATAGGGGGCCTAACCAAATACATTGTCTAGAATTGAAATAATAACTTAATATTATATAGCTGAAAAGAAAAGAAAAATCTTAATTATAAGTCGGTTGACTTGGGTGATCTCGGGATGTTCCGTCCCGGTTTTCGCTGGCGTCCCTCTGCATAGGGAGGTCGTAGGGGGTGGCATTAGCCACGGAAATATGCTGACCCAGGGTCAGCGTAGAAATTGGTGGCCTCGTCGTTGGCTGGTATTATTTCTTCGTTCAAAGTGTTCATCACGCTTAGGTATCTTGGCTCGGGGTGTTGGTCTTCACTGGTCATCCTTCTCACCAAATGATTCGAGTGGTTGTTGATATCTGCAACCGTTTTCCTTACTGTCAATAACACGTATTGATCTAAGGGCATCACTTTGGCTTTCTCGTACACAAGCTGGTTGCTGTAGTGTCTTTGGCGCTGGTGGTTGAAAGTGAGGCCGGTGCAGAGTCTCAGAATTTTCCTTTCGAAAAGTAGGAGCTCCTTCATCGCTGTCTTGGAGAGTCTACTTAAATGACTACTGTAGAAACTGCATGGACGAAGAGGAAGAGGAGACAATCCAACATCTCCTTTGCTCATGCCCTGCACTTGCTAACAGAAGGAAAACTCACTTAGGTGATTACTTTTTCCACGACACCAGCGATTTCGCTATTAAAGACCCTAAAAGTCTCTCCCTTTTCCAACCACATCTAACCTAACATAACTTAACCCTTTGTCGACCGACGGTACTTGTGAGTACCACTGAATTTTACTTTAAATAAGTTCAATATTTGAGTTGAATTTGAGACTGGCGACCAAAGCAACTCTTATAAGAACTATGTAGTCTCCATGTTTCAGCTTTTTTTTTTATCTAAGTTAACGGCATGTTTACAACGACATTTTTCGACAACATGTTTTTATAGCTTGGTCAACAAAGGGTTAAGCTATGGTGACCCATTCAGAACGGTTTTAATCCTGCGATTGTCTCGACCTTTTGTTCTTGTCTGCTTTCCACAAGTTCTGCCACCACTCTGCAGAGCCAGAAGAATGGAGTTCTAGGTGAAGTAGCGATGTCTTTTTGGTCAAATGTGAGACAGTAACTCCTTCCTCAATTTTTCCTTTTTGTTTTTTGTTAAAGTTTTGAGGCTTGAGGGCAAAAGTGGCTTTTGGCTTATCCCCAAATTTATAGAATTGAGATAGATGCCATTAAGGATCTGAAAGAAAAACAAAAACGTATTACTTTATTCTTTAAACAGACAAAAAAACGGCTATGGACGTTAAAAATAGCTCCATGTTTTATATTTAAGTATTGAATTAGCACAAAAGTATTAAATAAAGGATTTTTTGTGGGCTGCACCACTTATAATTCCTTTATATGCAAGTGGGTAACGCCATTTCTGTTTAAAAAGAGATCCGTGCCGAAGAAATGTTTTGTAATTTTTCTACTCAAAGGGGACGAAATAGCGATTTAATTTTATATTATTTATTTTCCTTGATGGTATTGCAATAAACCCAAAATTAAAAATTTGAGGATAACGTCACTCCGCTCTCATGCCTCATTTTTGAAAATACTTGTTGCAATTCTTCGTCTGTTTTTGCTTTTTCAAATCTATCGAAGTGGACGTTCCATTTTTTTTTTTAGCATTTACTGGCCAGGTCATTACGACTTAACTGCATCCGTTAGTTTAAAATTCATTTTCACGGCAATTGCACCTCAAAGAATTCATTCGAAACAATAACACGAACCATCGCTCTGTGTCCACCTGTTTCACTCCTTGGTCCAAAACGAACACCAAGCGGAGAGGTAAAATCAGCCATTAGCCAACATTGTTAACAAAGTGTAACACCTTTTGCGTTTTAACTTCGCCTATACAATGCTTGCACGGGCACTTAGCTGAAAACAGAAGAAGACGAGGGTGTGTCCCTGTTAAACATTTTACTTGCCATATGAAGTACATAGGAGCCCCCGCTTAAATCTCCCACCTTTGACTGACTTCCATGAGTGCAACGAGTAAACTTAGTGAATGCGGTTCGGTTCCGCATCACATTTCATGGTACCGCGCAGCGTCGGCGGCGTCATTAGCTCAACATCACATCCATCAGCGGAGCAACGCAAATTGACACATTTAGCTGTAAGGCTTTGAATAGGTGTCCCGCATAAGCCTTTATAGGAGAAAACAATCGATCACGCATGGTTGCTCCGGTTTTTGTCGTCCATCTGTCAGCTTTTCTGTTTACAGCAAGACCTCATTCGAACTCGTCGCCCATCTCCATCCGGCCTTTTTGTGTCTTTGTCAGCAGGATCCTTTTGTCATGCCGATTTAAGTGGATAAACGACAAGTTGTAAGATGAATACAAGAGTGACCTCGTAAAGTGTCCCAGTTTTGTTTTAATGTAACACAGGATTTGTTGCATCCTATTTGTGTATGAATAAGCCTTCTTCTATTTGAAAGGAAGTGTAGTTCTTTTTTGATGAATAGCTAGCTGTATTGGAACAACAAGTCCTGATGATGGGTTTTGTGTCTTGTGAAGCATACATTCTGAGATTATATCACTATATTAGCTAACCAAGGAAGGATATCACCATCTGAGTTTTCCCTCTGTGGAAACTGAGGCATGTGCTATTTGTATTCGTTTTATATTTTCTTCCAAAACTAGGTCACCTTGTTTTCGAACAGTGAAAAACAATAGTTTGGTGTTTTGATAACAATTTCAACATTTGAGATTGCTTGTCAGGCACTATAAAGTTCTTTATAAATCAGTTGCTATTGTGAAATTAAGAGGTTAAATGGGAATGTGGTAACAATAGAGGATCATGATTCATATGTCCATCCAATTCTCTGGAGTGATAGCCCATTGATTTGAGTCAACTTCATATACAAATCGTTTGAACTGATTCTATTGATTCCCAAAACAATGAGTTGAGGATAGTTAGAACTAGGCGCTATGCTTTTAAGCTTTTGAGTGTTTCGTACAATGAAATAATGCGATAATGGAACCTCAGAACAGATATAGTTTCCGACAACGCACCCCGATTACTTCTGCACCAGATACTTTTACAATGATGTTCAAAACTAGTGATATGATTCCTCGAGTAGTGGTAAGCCCCACACTTTTCATAACTTCCGTGAGTTTAAAAAGACCCGTTTTATGGGTGCCCTGGGCACAGTGAATTTCTTTAAACCATACCTAAGAATGGAGGAGACCTACAACTTTTTGCCGATTCCGAAGGGCTAATCTCGGGAAATTGACACTTTTTTGCTAGAAGAAATACTTGTGGATTAAAACTTGTATGTTTCTGTGATTGGAACCTCACACTCCTACTTAACAGGAGTACTATCTATTACGGCACCATCTTCTGCTGACAGAATCAAGCAATCAAGAGGCAGTAAGATAATCAAGGTATAATTTGGACAAAAATTCGATTAATTCGTTTGGAATATGTAGAGATCTATATACCATCAACGCAGTGCGAAATGCATACAGCACAGCACAAAGTTTGTGGGTTTATCTTAAGAGTGCAAAATCATAGCTAAGGGATTCAAAGACACACTACCACCAAGCTAAAGAAGCATTTTGGGGAATTCATGACGCTAAACAAGAAATAAGTAAGAAGAAAGAATCTTCCAAAGCATGACCACACTTCGTCAAGAATATCGTTGAGGAGTGGAGATGGAAGTGGCAAAAATCTCCAGAGTTCTTGAAGATCACCAAAGTACAAGTGGACGTGGAAACGACCGTAGCTTCCACAGTTGAAGAGTTGAAGACAAATTTTGTTGCCATTCATACTCTATCGAGAAAACATATTTCGGTGTAATGAGATTTCATGCTGGTGGAAACTATTGAGGAGCACTTCATAAGCTCTCCGATTTGTGCATAACTCAAGCACTAGAAGAAAGAAAGCTAAGGCAAATGACCCTTTATCGCGTAGAGAACTTCAATTTGAATCACAACTTAGCATATACCCCAACGAGTTTGCAGGTTTCACCATGAACCAATATGTGCTGAAAGCAGTCCCCTCTCTTACCTTATTCCGTTCCTAGTTGAAAAATGACTTTAAACAAGCCAACGGGTAAGTTAACTCTTGAAAGATTTCATCGAACCACAACGCTTATTGTCGAGGACGTTCACGTCGTCACCATCAAGGTGACGAAACCGTTGAAACTTTCACAAGAGGAAGTTCATGCCACCGCATATGGGCGGTTGTTGGAAGCATAAAGTGCGGCCACGGGAAGCCCCGATTTGGCTCAGAATTAATTTATTTTTAAATGAGTGAAAAACCAAGTAAGTGTAATACAAAAATAAAAAATGTTCAATATACTTTTAAAAAAGAGGATTTGTAACCTGTAATAAGAACCAAATAGAAAGTTTTGTGGTTCACAAAAAGGATTCAACTGCGGCCAAAATAGCCGCCACAGTTCGATTTAATTAAAAAACCCATTAACGATAAAACTCTGTACAAGTGGCAACAATATTGTGGTGGTCTATTGAACCGACAATTTCGTTGTTAGCTAAGTTTAACTGAAAAATCCGACACACATATAAAAACACTATTCTGTACATCATTTGACCTAAACAAACAAGCTCTTCCGCGGTTTTCAAACCGTTTTTCTAAGACTTATATACTTATTTGAAGTCCGTGTGCACGATAACTTAAAATCTACTGGACCAATCGCTTTGAAATTTTGCACAGTACATCTTCACATAATTCACCAAGTACTGTCGAGAGCTTTTTCGTTTTTTTTTAATAATTTATAATTTCTACGAAAAATCGAATAAAAAAAATCCTCCCGTCACTACCTCGAGAAACATCTCCACTAACGAATGCATCTTGATATTTTTATTTCAGATGATTCTGTTGCAAGTTATGGTGCACACCGTTAGCCAACTTTTTTTCTTGGCGCCTCCGGAGTTTAGTCTTCACTCGCTCAATTTTGAATATTTTACAATGCTATTTAAGGAGAATGTTTTTCAAATGTTACTTTATTATATGTAAATTTTTCAATAAACGAAGACTACCAAAAAAAAAAATGTTTAAAATATGCCCTTTTTCCGGCCGAATTAACCAGGCTGCGGCTGGACAAATGCAGTAAACGATTTGTTAGAAGAGATGGAAAAAAATAGGATAGATAAAAAAAACGCAATGGTTTAAATTCACCAGCAGCGTAGAAAAACATCGCTTCATTTCAATTCAGTTATCCAGCTGATTTCCGGGTTTCCACAATAAAATTAACTTTAAATATATAAGCGATAAGGATTAAAAAAGCATGTGTTTCATGCTTTTTTAATCCTTATCGCCTTTTTACGGGTAGCATCGAACCACAAATTTAAATTGGGATTATACCAAACAACCCATCCGATTTCGTTTGAGAAGAAGGCCAAGAAACCGTATATAAAATTAGAAATAGATCAAGAGTGTTTACCGCATGGACGTGACAATATACATCCACCACGAGTTTACACGAGTTGTTTGAAAATAGAAAAGAGAGCTCTGTTCGTTTGCTTAACATGACCATTTAGAGTAATTTGTGAAGAAGAAAACAAATCGTGTGACACGTGTTGGTTCGTTTCAAGTGAAACTACACGGTCATTTTTGATGAAAAAAGTATTTGCGTTTCCTATAGTTTTTCTGAAACTAGCTTATTGCAGTCGTTTGAGTTGAAAAACTCATGGTGTAGCTCGTGTCGGTTCGTTTCAAACGAAATCACTCAGTCCTTTTTAACGAAAAAGGTTAATTTTCAGTCAATCTGAAATAAGCTCATTGCAGTTGTGTGAGTTGAAAATCAAACTGAACTCCTACACGAAACAAACGGTTTTTTTCCTCTCAAATGACGCTGTTGAGGATGTGTTATACAATGTTATACGATCCACACCGTGGGTAAAATTAACACTTCCAATTTGTGAGGAATCAGAATCAATAACCAACTGTGTTCCACTCACAGTGAAGAGATTCGATCATAGCCAACGACTATGGGCAAAAAAAAGAATCTAAAGTTAGCGGACTTAAAAATATCAATATAACAAAGCAGATGCCAATTAAATTGAGACCAAGTCTTATCTTCTTATCTGTAGAGCTCTTCAACCGATTGCCGATTCTATTCTAATCCTTGTCAACTCAAAAGCAACATTACGCTTGCTAACTCTTCCTGACAAAAGCCTTTTCGACATTAAAGGTTTCGAAAAACTAAAATCGAAAAACTTTCAAAGACCCCAAATTTCACATGGTCAGAGTAACTGAAGTGAAGTTTCTATCTATCTGCTAGTGAGTATTACACTGCACGCCTTTGAATATAACATAAGCCCGGCAGTATGTAGAAGTTACAACAAATGCCTACGCTTACCTCAAAAAGGTTTCGCTTATACAATATCCAAACCATTTTATTGTATTTAAAAAGGAAAACTGATTTGTTTGCTTATTTGTTTATTTGAATAGTTTCAATACAAAAGACAACAAACGGGCTTCGGAAAGTTTCCAGTAACTTAATTTTGAGGCTTGGGAGGACCTGGTGGCTTGCAATTCATCATAAATTCTCGGACGTTA
This sequence comes from Melanostoma mellinum, assembly GCA_914767635.1. Taxonomy (NCBI): domain Eukaryota; kingdom Metazoa; phylum Arthropoda; class Insecta; order Diptera; family Syrphidae; genus Melanostoma; species Melanostoma mellinum. The sequence continues at coordinate 172,497,112 of OU612059.1, read as the reverse complement.
TTGCACGCTTCATCGTTTTTCCATGCGCTACTTGGACAGTTAATCATTATTTCCCTTTTAACACAACCGAACAGCATCGATGCGCAAGGCTTGCATTTACCAGGTGGTGGTGATGGTGGGGGATCTTTCTCCATCATTTCTCGACGTTCCTTAACTAAAAAATTGCAATTCAAGTTGAAATGATCTTCATTCAATTGCCCGTAATCCTATACTTACTTTTATCAGCGCACTTTACGAAACTATCAAAAGCAATTTGGATAAAATCAGGATAAGCACTCAAAACAGAAGACAAATATGGCTTCAGTTTTTTCTCGTCAATTGCCATGGTTTTCAAGTTCACAATTCCGGTTTGATTCACCACACACTGTCCGTAGCACTATGGAAAAAAGCTAATGATTACTGAAACTTAAAAAGTCCCAATTGAAGTTACAGGAGGCATGTGTCCGTGATGTCCGCCTGGACCTCCTGGGCCGCCTGAACCTCCTGGGCCACCTTTTGGTGGTTCATCTTTTGGTGGGTCACTATCGTCGTTTTTAAAACTTTTGCATTGTTCGTCAACATCCTTCGAAATCAAGTCGCCATAGGGACAGCATTCCTTAAAATTCTAGAATTTCCAACCAATTATTCCTGATCCACTAAATCCTTCACTTACTTACCATTTTCTCCGGACGGTTACTGCAATCAATGGCAGTGACTGATGCCACCTTAAACAAATAAAATATGTATAAAAACTTTATTTGTTAATCTACAACGCAGCTACACAGTTGACGACACTTAATTGTACTTACCAAGCCAATTCCAATAAACAAATTTAACACTCCAAAGCGATTCATTTCAACGGATAGGGATGGTTTGAACTGGAAATGAGACTGCCTCCGTAAAAGGTTTTTTCAGTCGGCTTTATAGTGACTAGTGACACTTCGGTCTAAAAATCACAATTGACTTTAAACACGCTTGACTGCGGCGACTAAAGGGTTCGAGTTGAATAATTATTATCAAATTTACTCCGGCATTAAAAAATTAACATGACTGAGCAGTGCAAACATCAAAACAAAAAACTTACGTTTTTTGTAAGGCAAAACTCTATTGAGGGGGTTTATTTGCGTCAATTCTGTCAGAATTTAAACGTTGCTACGACAAGACAACAATGAATATGTAAAGTTTTATGGCTTAAATGGAGGATTTATTAACTTCGCAGTATTAGTTTTTTCGGGACCGTTAAATAGTCGGAAATCGTTAATTGATGACCTACAAGTGATGTGCGGGAGTTGATTTCATTAATTGTCCTCTTTGTTAACTTGTAAAATGTTTTATGACAACAAAAGTTGCGGGAAGCTTTTTTTTTTATTGTACAAAACCGTTTGACGAATCAAGTTCTATTAACCGTATGACTGGATATTGAGAGCACTCTGCGGAGTAACGCAAAGGCTGCTTAAAAGACTTGCTTCTTCAAATCAAATCTCGAATTAAAGTCTTATTTTCTACAAATTTTCGCTGAATCCAGAAAATGTTGAGGATAACAACGTGGATTGAAAAAACGTATATATTCCCTCATTTCTGATTCACCACAGCTGTCGTAAGAGCAACAAAATCGGTGGAAGATCTATTGAGCGGCTCCACTTCGTTCTTGGTGTTGCACTGATATACTTTTTTGTTTTTCAAGAAGATTGGGTGATGTGCTTACTTATTTAGGTGGCATTTGACGCTCTACTAACATCTTTAGCTAACAAATACGATTTCAAACGGGTTTGTGCAGTTTAGCGCACTCTGAGTCGGCTGAATTGTTTTTCCGTTTGATTGCGCCACAAGACTATAGGTCTTCCCTTTTCGCAACTTCTCTGCAGTGTGTTCTCGAGATCCCGTCAAGACGGAGCTTTATTGTACCTCCAATCATCTATCCTACATGTCTCAGCCATCATAGCCTACGACTACTCTTCTAGATAAGCTGATTTCGTTCTTCATTTTATCAAGTTCGTTTTTGAATATTCTTCTCAAGACATTGTCTTCGTGAACAACATCAAAGATCACTCAGAGCACGTTTCTTTCGAAATGACCAAGGATTTTTTGATTAGACGGAGCAATTGAAACTTTTTTTAAAAGAACACTAAAAAAAAAACTCTGAGTATCCAAATTCACTCGTGGTTGACAGTCCCGACCGACGGCTTTATTTGAGGACGGCTTGTAGATCATTGATTGAAACAAGCACAGAGCAAGAAAGCAGAGAAATGGTTGTTAATAAATGAGCTTACATATTATATCAAATAAATTGTGAAAATCAGTGGTTTTGAGCGCAAAACTTAAGGCTTGAGAAAGTAGAAACTGAAATGAAATACGAACAGGATAATTCATTCAGCGCTGGCATTTGTCAAATATCAAACTTAGCTCTCATTTGAAGAGTCAAGTGCGGTTTTGTCGCATCTCAGCATTCATATAATCAGCTCGGCAATGTACTTAAATACTGAACATAAGAAAAGTCAATACTGAGCACTTTTTTCGTGGTAAAGTGAATTGTTGGGCTGATTAAAGGATTGCTGAGTTGCTTCAAAAACGCAGCCAATATCAACACTACTCAACAATTTTTTTGTCACAGAGTGGAAAGTAAGTATTTCTGAAGTTTTTTTAGGCTTCAAAATAATGCATGACCATGAATTTCAACTTTTGGAGCTAAATATCTCAGTAATTTGATGTAATAGAAGCATTTTTAAGGCCAGATTTGCATTCAGCGCATATCAAAATACTGGAAAAGCATTCGAAGTTTTCAGGTTAAAATTTTCGTATGTTAAAATATAGGCTCAAAAGACGCTAAAAATTGTATTTCTCAATTTTGAAGGCTTTATATCTCGAAAACGTGATGTGCCAGTGCAATTTGGAGCCCAAAATTGAGGACAAAAAAAAACACTTCAGAAAAACATACATAATTTGCTCCTTGTGACATAAAAAAGCTAACTTTGTGGCGTAGTCTAATTGAATGTTTATCGCAAACAGTAATGGATCAGTCAGAATTTTCAAAAATAAATTTTTTCAATATTCATATACCTAATCAATGTTCTCTGAAAGTTTGAAGTGAATCCGACAAATATCTTTCGAGTGAAGAATAAAAGGCTCTTGAGCGGTCTGGTAAGGACTGTAAAACTTTAAATGAGTTTTTCTCAAAACTTTGTTTTTGAACTGGTGACCACTGTAACTCAAAAACTGCTAGGTAGATTTGAATGAAACTTATACAGTTTTTTGAAAACATAAAAAGTTAGAGCCTGATCGAAGGATTTTTTTAAATTTGATTTTTTATAAACGATTAATTGCTGGTTTTTTCCCTAAAATCAGAAAAAAAAGTTCCTGAGGCCGCCATTTTGTTAGTTTTAAAAAGCTTCGATCAGGGACTAACTTTTTATGTTTTTTAAAAACTGTATAAGTTTCATTGAAATTTATCGAGCGAATTTTGAATTACATAGTTACTAGGTAGCTTTAACTCTCCTCAACAATCTAGGGCAGTGATTAGACAAAAAAAATCGTTAGCCTTAATATGTAAACAGCCTTTAAAGAAGTTTCTCACGCCAAGCTGCTTTATTTTTTATCAGATCAATGGAGAATGCTATTTTTACTGTGTGGTCTACCGAATTATTTTTAAGCTAAACTGTTTAACTTAAAATTTGTTTACCCATTTTTATTTTCAAGTTTAAAGATTTTTATTTTGCGGGCCACCACATTAATTTTTATTCCTATTCTACTTGCCAAGATACCAGTACGCTATACCTATAGTAGATATTGTAAAAAGAACCTACTATTTTACTGGCGACCAAGTTGAATCTCCATTTTGTTTGCAAAGAGAACTCTAACCTTCTAATTTCAAACTCATATCGAAGAAGTAGGGTAAAAATATTTAATCCGCCATGTTGTACTGGAGGCCTTTGGGGTGGCACTGCACTGTGGTCGCCACAAATTTTTTTTTGAAATCCAAAACTAGTCCTGAACTGAACTGAGTGTTTTCTTGGAGCCCTGGGTTTACCTCACCTCGCTTTAGGTTTGTGCTGGGGCGAATTGAGGTAATGAGCAGGGCTGTCAAATATGACTGAAAACCAGTTACCTAGCTTTGGAAGAGAAAATGCTCAAACTCGCTATTATGAAGACGATGACCGTAGTAGGTCGCCTTATAGGTCAAAGAATTGGGCGAAATCAAACAGCCTTCCATAAGCCACGAATAAATATTTTCAACAACGCCCCAAGATCAATTGACCATCATCAATTTAAACCATATCTGCAGCCAAAATGATTAAAGCTTCAATTTTTCTAGTAATAAAACCAAAAAAGTGCATGTTTAGTGTACGCCAAATAAATCACCAATCACCAACTTCGTTGCAGAAAATCTAAAAATCATCAACTGCATATAATTTAACTAGCTGTGCCCGCGACTTCGTCCGCGTGGAATAGTGACTTTCGGCAGCATTCTTAATTTTTTAGGCTACTTATTTTGCAAATAAGACACATTCATGCGTTTCAGTAAACCATTGTTATATTATTTTATTTTAGTATAAGTTTGCACACGACGTTCTTATTTTTTCCATCTTTTGCGAAATAAAAAGGTTTTGTGGGATTGATATACGAGATTCTGCCACATAAAATTGCCATGGGATTTTTTTCTAAACGAACACCTGCAACTTAAAGCGTCTGAGCCTTATTTATAATGTCCAATCAGTGGGAATTAAAGGAAAACGGGGAATCGAAACGTTTTCTCCTTTTTTCGTTCCAGTCATTATTAATGCCGCATCCCAGATGTGTAATTTGTAGCTGTGTACAATTCTGGATTACTCATTTTTGGCACTGGAACACCAACTTGCTGCCACTCCTTATAATCCTAAGAAATTGAGAAACTCTATAGGGTATGATGTGACTTGCTATTGTTTATTGATAGACATTCGCCAACGTCCCCAATACGTCAAACATATTTTATTAGTTTATATGGTTAACTATCTCATTAGTCGGCGCCGAAATCGCCTTTCAAACAGCCATTCCCGATTGCCAATTATTATTTGAAGATCAAGATAGACATTTCTTCTCAGGTCTAATGTATTTTCGACAGTTTGACAGAAATCACCCAGCAGTCTTAAGGTTCCCGTTTACGGTGTCGATCCCGTAGAAATATAGGGATTACTTATTAAGCCTATGTCTTTCCTCAGGCTCTAGGCTATCTCTTAATTAAATTCCATTTAAATCGGATCAGTTTTCTGGGCGGGAGATGGTAACAAAGAAACACGAACAGACAGAGTTAATTTTGGATTTGTAATATTAGTAAGGATGTCCATCTTCGGGTTCTAGACTATCTCTGTACCAAAATTCATATAAATCGGTTCAATAGTTTGGGTGGTAAATATAAACAAAGAAAAACAGACAGACAGAGTTAAATTCGGATTTATAATGTTAATAAAGTCTTCCATTCCCATGGGAACATGAGGGCGTTTCCGGAGGATGACTTGAAGTTTACATTACTCGGGAATATTGCAGTATTCTAACGGTGGACTTTTTTGAAATGGGTGCTGTATTTTCCAAGTTCCCGTTCCCATGGGAATACAGGGATAAAACATGTTGCATAACATAATATATGTCCATCCTCAGGTTCAGACTGTCTCTGTACCAAAATTCATATAAATAGGTTCAATAGTTTGGGCAGTTAATGGTAACAAAGAGAAATAGACAGACAGATTTAACTTCGGACTTATAATATTAGTAAAGACTCCCGTTCCGTGGAAACATGGTGACCGTTCCCGTGAGGGATATGGGGATGAATAAAAGTTTATGTTGCTCAGGGATTATGGAGCATTCCAACGATGGAAGAGTTTTTGAAATCGGTGCCATAGTGTCAAAGTTCCCGTAAACGTTCCTGCTCCTCTGGGAATATTGGGAATAGATATATGGCGTATGTCCTTCCTCAGGTTATGAATAATCTTTGTAAAAAATTTAATTTAAATCAGTTTATTAGTTTGAGCGGAAGATGGTAACATAGAACGACGGACAGACAGAGCTACTTTCACACTTATTATATTAGTAAGGACTCCCGTTCCCGTAGGAATATGTGGATGAATTAAAGTTTATGTTACTCAGGAATAGTGTAGCATTTTAACGGTGGAAAAATTTTTGAAATCGGTGTTGTAGTTTCTAAGTTCCCGTATACGTTTTCGTTCCCGTGGGAATATAGGGATAAAATATATAGCCTATGTCCTTCCTAAGGTTCTGAGCAATCTTTGTACAAAATTTCATTTACATCGGTTTATTAGTTTGGGCGGGAGATGGTAACATAGAACGACGGACAGACAGAGCTTCATTCGCACTTATTATATTAGTAAGGACTCCCATTCCCGCAGGAATATAAGGATGAATTAAAGTTTATGTTACTTTGGGATAGTAAAGCATTCTATCGGTGGAAAAATTTTTGAAATCGGTGTTGTAGTTTCTAAATTCCCGTATACGTTCCCGTTCCCGTGGGAATTTAGGGATAAAATATATAGCCTATGTCCTTCCTCTGGTTCTAGACTATCTCTGTACAAAATTTCATATCAATCAGTTTGGTAGTTTGGGCGGGAGATGGTAACATAGAAAGCCGGACAGACAGAGGGACTTTCACATTTATAATATTAGTTAGGATTAAATAAAATTGCTGTCATTGCTGTACTAGTAATTTGCTATCTGTATTTTAAGTAAATGATCGTTCATCACGAACAGTTCCGATTGAATTTTAATCTGAACATTTGTTTTTAAGAGCGAGGAATTTCTTCTACCAACCAGAAGTTATTCAACTGACAAAACCCATTAAGCACTTTTTTCAACTGACGATTGACGATTGTTAAATTTTTTAACATAAAACTGGTGTGAAGTCTTTGATCATCGACAAATTTGGGCGTAGCTATAACTTTTTTTCGATTAAGAAGTAAACTACAATGATTCCGAAACAAAGTATGGACTGTTGCTCTGAGTTATCAAAACAACATTTTGAACGAGATGTCAGACTAAGTCTTTAAGATGAGTTTGTTTGCAAAAACACTAAGTTGTGCTGACATTCCTAAATTGTATCAATATTCAAAGTACTGCAAAAAAAAAGGTTATTGAATTCCATAAATTATGAATGCGCGTTAAGGAAATCAGTAAAATCGACCATCTTTTAGGAATTTGTACAAGTTAGGATTGAGATGAGATAGTTAGGCTTAGAAGAATATTAAAACTTGATATAATATTTATTGAAACATTTTTGTCTTCAGACGAAGAAAAACTGTTATTATTTTGAAAATGAGACAAGATTTGTTGGAGAACATTTTTGGTATATTAAAAGTAAAAGGAGGAGTCCCACCACATTAGCGGCCTGTAACACAAACCAACTAGCACTTGAAATACAAGTATACAAAGATCTGTTACACAAAGCCACAAGTCAATTTGCTCTTCTAAAATTGTTATGGACTAAGTCCTCCAAATAACTTTCCACTTGATGACTTGTAGCTTTGTGTTACAGGCCCCAGACAGTTGAAGAATAACCTGAGCTCGCACGTTTTCAGCTATTACGCTGTCTTTATTTCGGTGACGATGAACGGGACTCTCCACTTTTGGAGAAGGAAGATTGACTTAGCTGTCAGAAATGGCGACTCATTCATTCGATTCTATGGAAAAGCGTTGGTGAAGTACTAAAAAAAAAAATTACACAACCAATTATCTTAACTAAAATTCAAATAAATAGATTATTGTCTGTGAGTAAATTGAAAGCATTTGACACCGTACAGAATCAGAAAAACCAGAGCCAACCAGCATTTCACTATTGATATTCTTAAGGTGTTTTTTAAAGGAATAGGAATGTCATACTGCTAGAGCACTATTGAAAGAGGTATATTAACACAGTATATAACAAGAGGCTCAACAACAGTGCGCCACCTCTCCTGTACAATCGACGCCGACGCGACGCGACGAATGTCTAATATTTAACTGAGGTATTTCAGACATAAATACATGAAAAACGAACCAACCCCGTCGAGTTTTTGACAGATAAAGAACCATTCAGCAGAGGAAGAACATACCCTGGTTAGCGGTAAAAAGTAAAGTTTTTTTTTCAGGAGAAAGGATCTTTCTTCATTTGTAGGCTTTTAAAAATCTGTGAAGATTCGATAACAATTCTTTCCTGGCTCAGATTCTAGAGTGCACCAGGCCTGAGCCGATGGAAAGTTGATTGTGTAGTTTTGACGCAGTTTGGGATTTGGGACAGATGTGAGTCAAAAGATATGAGCTTCCGAAATCCTCAAAACTCCACTGCGAATTGTACCAGAGATCATATTTCTTTAAACGAGAAACGGTGTGGAGAGTACTCCCCATGCTGTAAGTGTCAAGGGGGGAAGATTCAGCTGTACTTCGAGAGCAGCGCCCGTAGTGCTGGGGAAGACCCCAGTACAGCAAAGATAAATTGTTATTTGAAGTTTGGCAACCGAGGCAATAATGAATTTACGCGAGAGCATATTCCAAAAACAACTGACGCATAGGAGACGATTGGTCTTACCATAGCCGTATAGATCCAAAGGGGTTGGGGTCGAAATCCCGACTCCCAAAATCCCGACTCCCAAAATCCCGACTCCCAAAAAACATTGTTTGAGAAAGATTTGACAGAAGGTTTTTCGAGTCTTTAAAGATAATAGCTCCAAGTTCTCGTGAATTTGAAGAAATTATTTTCAAAGACTCGATAAGCCTTCTGTCAAATCTTTCTCAAACAATGTTTTTTGGGAGTCGGGATTTCGACCTCAATCCCATCCGAAGGACCCTTTTTGTTGAAAGGCCAAAGGGTTTCTTACATTGCCAAGAGACTGGCAGCGCTTTAGTATTATTTAGAAGCTTATTATCTAGGATTACTCCTAAATGTTTTAGTGGGGTCAGACAAGTCAATTTTCTGCGTCAAGTGAAGCGAACAACCTCAGTTTTAAGAGGATTGATGGAGAGGCCGTTCCTGGCACACCAGGTGTCAAGAGAAAGGGCTCAAAATGAAAGCATTAGTCATAAAATTCATTATTTTAGTAATTTTTTTTTTGAACGTGATTTCTGGCATATGGCCACCGTGACCAACTGATGGGATGTAGAACAATCTTAAATCCAGACTTTCATAAGCTCTTGTTGTGTCATCTGCTTTCGTATATCAGCGTTTATAGAAATTGTCAATTGTCTCTTGTTAGACGATTGAGATTAGCGACCTCACATACTCACAGGTTTTAAACGCTTAACTATACGTTCAAAAAAGCTTGATTCAACAAATCAATTGCGGCACAAGTACTGTGAGGTGTGAGGTGTGAGGTGTGACGTATGGTTGCGCTGTCTTGTTGAAACCACAACTCTCCACACCAGGACCATTAATTTTAGGAACGAAAAAGTCATTTCATGAAGACCGCATGGACTTCAACCTGAAAGCTGTCATCATTTAAAAAAAAAAAAAAAAAAAAGGGAATGAACAATGACTCCAGATTCGGAAAGAACACCAAACAGTCAGTTTCACAATGAAAACAGTGCTGCAAACCTAAAGTTCTACCTTTGCCTCTGCAAAAACCTTAATAATTATAAAACGATCTCAAAAAACTGAGTGCATGTGTTGGTTTGAATTGAAGTGCGTCACAAACTGATGCCGACTTTACCGATACCTAACATAAGTGGGATCCGTATAGTAATGGTTAGCATGTCTGCCTGTTACGTGGTAGGCTCTAGGTTCGAGTCTCAGAAACATCAAAAACAAACAAACGTATTTCACGAGTATCGCTATTCACGAGGAATTGGCAAATACTCCGAGGCCGCCATGAAATTATAGGTATTGAAAATGCCTTAGGCCCAAGGATTCCATAGCTCTGTTGCACCCGTCCAATTATTTTATTTTTTACGTTAGTAAGGCTGCGTTGCTTGCTCAATTCAAGCTTTAATGTTTTCTAAAGTTTGGTAAAGCCACTTTTTCTGTCACTGAAGCGTTTACGTTGAGTTTGAGTCCTCAAGTTTCCTTTCAGGCGATCAATTTTACTACGACATTGAAACATTCTCCAATAATGTCTCTACTAAACAAATAAACTCAAGAGCACCACCTATATTAGCTTATCCTTGATGAGAAAAGAAACAGTCAAACAGCTAAACTTTATTTTATTTCATTGCACTCCACGATTAGTACCGCCAGTCGATCTCCATTATCGTTGTAACTGAATTAGGGACATTCAAACTTTTGTAATTAAAAATCCACAAATCCGTGGAGAAGACAAGCGCCTCTCCATCCAAAAGAATAAACTCCATTTCCATACACACTTTATCACATGGTGACTTCGGAATCAAATGAATAAAAATCTTCCCAATCAGCTGCTGGACAAAGACCAATCCATGGACATACAGCTCCTTCTCCATGCCGTTGTACTTATTCGACATTATCACCCAGCTGGAGTAGAATGGCTCAAAGTGAAGCGGATAGTAGTATGGCCTTCGAATGAATTTTCTAGAAGCCTTTACAGTTGCGAATTCACAATTTCTCAACTGAAGAAACCACTCATCTTCTGGTGCACTTTCAGTTATTTTATCCAGAGCCGCTCCGACAGAGAAAAACTTTTTCAACACAAGATTCGTTTCGAGGTCACATGGATCACTGTCGATAAATTGATTTTGGTCATCCTGCATCGCGTTGAGAATACTTTCAAAGGTTTCCACAGGGTGAGAGTCGTGGATGATAACTGGCACCCCCCTCTCAAGATAGAACTGTTCGATCATGGAGTAGGTGACATTTCCCAGACTTGGGAGCATCTCTGAAAAAAGGACATATTGAATTGAATGAAATCGGAAACCCATCGCCAACCATTACCAAGTTTTTCACACAGCACACAATTCATCTGGTCAGTTTCATATTTCCCAAAGCTCGTGGGCTTTGATATTCCCATTCCGTTGTCAGGAGCATTTTTATCCACCAGACATCTTGCATTGTATAATGGAGTCCAGTTCCAAAAAGGGAGCAATTCTATTAGTAACAACCGTCCAACTGCACTCAACGACCAATTCAACACTTCCACATTGCTACACAACCACCCCAAAATAGTGACCACGACAACAGTTACTCCGATTATCTTCCAAAATCTCCATCGCCAGCTTGACACCAGAGGTTTGCAAATCTGTTGAAATTCACTCGCAGTAAACTTTTTCTTTTCACAAAAGTCAAGAAAATTTTCAAAATCTTTTTCAAGTTCAGTTTCCGTCAGAGGAGCCATTGAAAATGGATATCAACTTGTTGAATCGAACGACTGTAAGGAATTGCGGCAAATTCCCACAGGAGTATTGGTTTCAACTTTGAAAGTTTGTAGAAGGACATGCGCTAACATTGGCAGTGTATATCCTAGAGATTGCTGCTGGTTGGAATTGATAACTGAAAAATCTAATTTTCTATTACATTAGTCTCGGAAAGGGGACTATTCGATTGTGTTGCTGGGGATGACACAGCTGGTTCTATTGTAGAAGGGTGGTAATGGATTAGTTGAGATAGGACTTACGAAATGAAGATTGGAAAACAAATTTATTTTCTTCAGGATTGTTTTTTCTTTGCTTAACTTTGCCGACTCACACAATTTTATAAAATTTTCAACATTACAGTTCTCGATTCGACACGTTTTCGAGACGTGGTGCATGTGGCACAATGTTAAGTATGGTTGCCTGTTACGTGAGAGTTCGAGATGCGAGTCCCAGAAAGAATAAAGTGCTTAGCCTTTCGGGTGGAATCGGTAAGTAGTGGGGGAGATGTTGCACTGCTATGGAAAGCGATCACTGCTTTCCTACTAAGACATTCGAAATTGGAATAAAATTGTAGGTCTTCGAAAATCGGTACGCCTTAAGGTTCCCCAAGACTTGTTGCGTCGCCTTAGTCAAGAACTTATTTATTTATTTATTTCCGTTTTTGGAACTTGTTCACACTTAGTCCCTCTGTAAAGCATCCCTTTCAATTAACTTTTCTTAAAGGCTAAAGTTGTGTACCAATTGAATCGAGTACCAAGACGAATGGGATGACTTTATAAGACTACACTGGTCATATTATCAATTTTAATCAAAATCAAGCCACCAAATCAATACCTCCACTCATTCATGACTCGCATTGGCTTCAAGGCGCAGCGTATCGATTTCTCTTCAATGAATGTCGCAACACGAAAATAATATTTTTGTAGCTATAGCGAGCCATTCTTGCGCCTTATTTGATCTTTCTCTTGGTGTATTCAGGAAATGTTTGGCTAACTCAAACAAGCGTTGGCGGCTCCACGCATAAAGGCAATAATGTCGGTGGCGGCGACTCGACGCTGGTGATGGTGATGTTGATGGAGGCAGTGTGGTTAGCTTGGATGGTGTTCGTTGACCGACTGCCATTCGAAACAAAGCCGAATGAGATCATATTAAGTGATTGTGTGTCGGCGTCCCATGGAACTGGTAATCAAATTGCAATTATCCATAATTTCAATAATTGAAAACGAACAAGAGGGACTGCATAGCATCCCAGAGTTGTGTTTATACCACCGTACCGGGCTTTAGGAAAAAGTGTGTACTGGAACTAGCCGAAGCCAATGAAATTGTGATTGCAAGGCAGTGGGACGCTGCTTGTGGAGTCTGAAATTTCATTTTGGCGATTGTGTTGTTCACTTGCACTTTCGGTTGAAAAGCGTTTGAAGATGCACTGGATATGGTTTGGGGCCAACAGATACCATTGACTTGGCTTTAATTTTAAGTCTGAATTATTTTATCGCTGCCAGTGAGGTGTCGAACGTTGGAAATGCATGTTGCAGTTGAGTAGTTCAATGCAACTTTGAGCCCAAGGAGGAGGTGCTGAGAATAAAAAATGATCACAAAACGTATAAGTTACACAATTGAAATGAAAAAGGTGAGCGCACTTCTTAAACACGCTACGATACGCTTTAGGCGCCATAAACAGCTATATATCTGTATACCTATCACATGTTTAACCGATTCTGTTAATTTTTTTGGAGCGAAATTGCCTGTATAGTCAAAAATAAAATCCGATCTAAAAACACAAACAAATAAAATCCTAGAAAAGGGAAAATGGGTATTTTAAAGCTTTTAATATCCAAAATAATATCCAACATATTCTATTTAGCTGATAAAACATAAAACACGTACACCAAAAGATTGAAATACGATAGCCGAAAGCCGACAGACGACATACGAAAGACGACAGACGACAGACGACAGACGACAGACGACATACGAAAGACAACAGACGACAGACGACAGACGACAGACGACAAAAGACAGACGACAGACGACAGACGACAGACGACAGACGACAGATGGCAAATGACGTCAGACGATAAACGAAAGATGGCAGATAGCAGATGGCATATGAAGATTGACGAAAAGGATTGATTACGGATACTGAGCCATGAAAGAAAGTCTCCGTTTTTAGTTAAATGTGGGTATTCTCTAGACTCTAAGGTCTATTGGTCAAGGACTCAAAAAAGTGTTCAGTGCGAGGTTAAACTAAATTGCACTTAATTTGATGCATTACAAACATCACACTTGTTTTATCATTGTTAGCGTGGTAGATGATTCGAAAGCGCAAGTGATTGTACTAATGCAGTTCTCTGGTTATTCATATGCGGAACACTAACTAATCGTAAAGGGCACTCAATTTGGGGCCGGATTAGCGCACAAGTGATCGAGTAATAAGTGACTGAATTAATAAGATTTTTAGCATTACTTCTCACGTTATCGGGCACTTTAGTACCAAAATTTGACATTTTTTCATCGGCATTTGAACAAATTTAAATCAATGAATACACAGCATACCGATGATGAGTAATTCAAAGAGAATTTTGAAAGAAATATGGAACTCACTTACTCGATCACTGATGCGGTAGTTCGTCCCCTGTTTAGATTGATTATTTTGAACTTTCTCCGACTTTGTTTTTTCTATTCTTGTCGAATGCGAAGCTGCATGAACTCGTTCGAAGTTTTATTTGAAGGATGTATAGATACGATTACGACTGTAAATACATGTTGTGTTTTATCTGGTAATGGTTGATTCATACCGTGAATGAAGGATCCTTACGTTGTAAAATTTTTCAATAGTTTGCTGTGGAAGATCTTTTTTAGTCATTTAAATTCTTAAAAAAAACATTCGTTACACATATGTAGGTCTTAGGAAATCTCAAATTTTCTTTTATTAAATGCATAGAACTGTCAGGGGAGGGTTTGTATTTAAACAGTTTAGATTTTTTAAATGTCTACAGTAAAAAGTCGAGATACATCGGGTTAACTCAGACGCTAGCTGACACCACTACTATCGGGTTTATGAAGCTAAAGAAAATCGTAGCCAAAGCTTAGAACAACGGAAGCAGTTGAAGTTTCACCCGCTCAGTTCAAACGTAAACAAAACAGACAACGAAAGAGAGTTAACTCGAATTCAGATACGAGTCTACAATCATAATTAAAACTTTATTTCAAACTAGCTGATCCCCCCGTGTCGTAGCTCCAGTTTAACTTTTTCGAAAGCGTTGTTCACACAAAATTAACAGCTATAAAGTAAAAAAAGGGCCCGGACATCCGCTAGGCTAAGCTAAGGGTTGCATAAAAGTTTCAAGTTAAAGGGTGTTTTTTTTAGAGATAAAAACTTCGAATTGAAATAAAATACAAGAAAATCATGTCCATCAATTTGGCTTTATTGGAAGGATAATTTTATGCCATTAATATTTGAATATGAATATGAATATGCTCGAATAAAGCCAAGTCTAGAGGTCCAATTTTCAACCACTTTTTCGAGCATTTGAGGCTGTATGTCGTGGCTTCAATTCATGCACAAGCTGGATCTGGTAAGCTCGTAAGTGCAAAATCTTCCAAAAAGTTGACGGACAAAGCTCCAATTGCTGTGCAGGTACCGAATCGATTCATTCGGGTCCTCTTCAACTTTCTGCTCTACAGCGGCACTGTTCGACGTCTCTGTGGATGCGTATTATCACATAAAGTAAACGTAGTGTGAAAACGATTCATGGTAAACCGAATTAGTTGCGCTGCTAGGCGATTATGTCGACCATAAAAACTGATCATAAATGACATGAGTTGACCGATTCGACCACAAGATGTCAGTTTTATCCCAATTCGAAAAGCAAACCTTTAAAAAAAACACCCGATGCCGATAAAATTAGGAGTGTGTGTTTTTATGTAGGTTAAGTTAGGTTTAAAATGGCTGTCAGGAAAACAAACTGACACACTTAGACCAATATAAGGTCCATTGTGATACCATAGAAATTATGCGAGCGAGTACCTCACTTAACAAAACCATTTGGAGCTTTTAATAAAGCGAGGAAGATGCAGGGGATCAGTGTTCGCCAGACCGCTTGGATCATCAAGAAAAAATATATTTTCTTTTAAAAGAGAGTGCAGGACATGAGCAGAGGAGGTGTGAGATTGTCTCCTCCTACTCCTCATCTAAACAACTTCTGCAGAAGTCAGTTGAGGCAACGCCGCGTCTTATGGAGTGTCTACCTATCAGACAATGTCCGGTGATGACATTGATTACGGAGCTAACTTGCAATCTGGTTATGGATAACAAATGTCTTGTGCGTTTTAGATCTAGTCCTGGCCATATATGTTTTGTTGCCACACACGTGGTGATATTGTTCCACCTATAATTTGTTCTATCCATTGCCTCTTGCTTTAGCATAACTTTAAATGTAGCGATTGGTATTGCAATATTCAACCTGCTGGTTGAGATCGGTAGAACGATTAATTCTCTGGCGAGTTCATCGGCTTTGCAGTTACCCAAATAAGGTGAATATTGAACTGTTCAGCCATCTCCTTAAGAGACAAGCGACAGTTAAGGGCGGTTACTGAATTCGTAGCAACAGCGTCGAGTGATTTTACGGCTGTTTGACTATCTGAGAATATCCGGTTTCCGGATATTCGTTGAGGATATCACGTTTTATTTTAGCCATGATAGGACCTCTTTGACCGCCAGAATTTCCGCTTGGAACACGCTACAATGGTTTGGAAGTCGGTTTGAGTACACTCCGCAGCCTACCCCTTCTTCGGTTTTTGAACCATCTGTATGAATTGAATCATCTCTCAAAAATTCTTCGTCTTCCGAGGTCGTTCTCGGTGGGATTGAGTGTTTTATGTAACTTGAATGTTGATTTGTTTTACAAAATTTCATAATAAAAAGCATTGGCTTTTGTCGTCCACCCAAAACAAAGAGTATAATATTAAAAAAAACTAAATTACAATTATTAATCTGTTATCATTTTAAGTAGTAAAGGCTCATTCAAAATTCAAGATGAAATAAATTTTTGATGAATTTGATATTACAGTAGTTCAAAAGGCTTAGTTAATAATTTTGTTTCAATAACTTATTGCAGTTTTTACGAAGTTATATACATAAAACATAACAATTCATCCTTTAAAGACTTAGATAACTTTGTTAAGAGTAAGTACGCTCGACGAATTGACGCAAGGATAGGGCTAGTTCCTAAGAAGCGAACAACATTTTCCGTCTCTCTGAGTTTGCAAAAACGGAGCACTCGTGATTTTCTTTTGCACCATAGGGTGGATATTTTAATCGAAGTAGCTCTCCTCTAGCTTTGAAAGTATTAGAGATTGTGTCTATAGCGTACCGATCGTCAAAGTAGTTGCTTACGCCAAGAATGTATGGGAGAAACTTGCAGGTGTTTCGAGTTTTACTGTGTTGAACCATCTTCATATAAAATTAAAAAAAAAAAAATAAGCTAAACAATATTTGTCAGCAATTCTCGAAAGTTTTCTCCCCAAGTCTCCGGTCTTTCTTAGTTGAACGTTGCGTAACAGCTCCACTCGCGACCATTCTGCATAAAGCTATGATTTTTGTTGCTATTGTGGTGGTTAGAATCTCACGACATTGTTGTTAGACGGCCGGGCGGTGCATGGTGTTGGCAATAATCTTAAGCCTATCGTCGAAGGGTATCGTTCATTGATATCATGGATGCATTGCAATCGTCCTCTTCTTTTTTCAACGTAACGAGCATCTTTATCCCTAAGTGAAATAAGCTCTCCCATCACTTCAAAAACTGTTTCTCAACTCAATTATTTAAAAAAAAAGACTGTAGCTGTAATCACTCATCATCAGAAAAATTCCTGAGAAGATAAAGTTTTGCGGATAAAGATGGGAAAGAGGAATAGTTCTTCACTCTCTCTCTGCACATTTGCCTTCTGCTATTTTATATTAAAAACATTTTTCAAAAAAGTCTCCAATTTGAACTTAAAACCTTTGTGACCTAGCTAATTCCCTTTCCGACGACGTTCAAAGCCAGGAATTCAATTAAGTCTTAACCATACCAAAATACAATATGTTCATTGTACAATCGTCATCTCAAATATCCCTAAAGCAAACATGCATAAGCCCTTTAATGGCCAAATCAAACCCATCAGCAGAGAGTCCACCAAACTCTTTGAGCACATTCCCTTATTCGTTTATCCGCATGACGAAAACACAATCGTGAAACAACATCCTTTGGCGATTTTATGTTTCAATCAATTTTATCCCCCCCAACATCAGTATTCCTAAGAGAGAAAAAACGGGCGCCCAACAGCAGGACAAGAAGAAATCCTTTAGCAAACAGTTTATATACAGAATAGGTGGACTACTGGTCTAGTACACACATGTATAAGTGCTTGCTCCAATTTTTGGTTCATTCCGCCAGTCTCCTGACTGTCTGGCGCCGCCATTCATGTTTATTTTCGCCATGAAAATCCTAGAAGAAGAAAATATTAAAATTGTATCCAATGTGATACATAAAGCACCACCATCTACCGATAGTCAGTCTATCCCTGGGATTGCATTGAGTTTTCAACTTTAATCGAGTTTTTTTTTGCCTTTTGGAAGCTAAAAGTTGTTGTTTGTCCCATTTATTTATGGCCATCTATAGGAAAAGACAGAAACAAAAACAACTTGGATATGTTTCGTAGTTTTACTCAATGTCCGCGTAACAAACAACTTTTGGCAGCATTCCAGTTGAAAAACAATGTTTTTCACTGTGCTGCTGTGGATCGATCACAAAAGGGAGTGATAGGGTGCAGTAGGGAATTGTATAACCCACAAATGTGGAGCACTAGGTCAATGGTAGATTTACGTCATATCTGATGCTGGTTTTATGATTTATCTTGCTATTGTTGCCGACGTAACGGAGATTTTATGTTGGTGTCGTCGTCGTGTCTGTTGAGAAAGGACAAGGATGTTGATAATGTTTACTTTGACTTTGGCAGATTCCTTTGTTTTTTATTTTCTTTTAATTGAGAGTGGTGATAAGAACAATTTAATTAAAGTTTGACAAAGAAAAATGTGAATTTTCTTTTAAAGAAAAAGTTACGATCCTTGGAAATTACGAGCTACTGCATGGTTACGTTACGGATGAGGAGAAGATAATTTGTAACATAAGTTGACGATGAATTGTAGAAAGTTACATGGAGAAAGTGTTTGGTTGTATTTATTCAAAAGGAGGATCAGCATAAGGACATCGGTGTGTATGTATGCATGTGAGTTGTGAGCCCTTCGATAGAAGTTTACAACTTATATCTACAGCACTTTCAGATAACTAATTTTTTTAGGTAAAAAGTTTTTACAGCGAAATTTCTAATACAAGCTGTGAAATCAAATCTTTAGAATGTAAAGACAAATAAGAAAGAACGAGAAACCAAAGCCAATCCAATTTCGAATCCATGTTGGTTTGGTATTTAACTTTGGGTATTTCAAAAATAAAGTAACGCTTGAGTGGGCTTTTTTATAAATAGTTTGGAAACAGAAGTAAAAAATGGATTAGGAACGGACGTTTAAAGATATTATACTAAAAATAAAAATTCCTAGTACATAGTGGTTGGTATCTACAGAGTTGGTCTAAGAAAACTACCTTGGGGAACACCGGCTTTAAGTTTTAATTCTGTTTTTTGTCCATTATTTAACTTACTACGAGCTTAAAAGTACAAAAACAATACGAAACTTTAACCATTTTAAACTAAAAAGCTAAATTTGACTATACGGATGACAAACTGTTTGAAAGGAGGACTTTTCGACAGGGACTAGGAAGATTGAGGTCGAAGATAAAAGGGAAAGAATTAATCTTACTCAGCATGGAGGTTAAAGGTTCGTTGGTATAATTGGATGTACGATGAGCAGGAAGGAAGAAAAGGCCTTAACATTTCAGGGATAGGTGTAGAAAGAGATAAGGTCTAGTATTTTAGTATTTAGTATTTAGAGATGAGAAAGTTCCTAACGTCGCGTCGTAGAAATCCCGAAGGGCAAAGAGCAGAAAATGACGCTGAACCCTTTTGATCACTAAGATGTGAACCGCTCGATATGGAGCCCACGGCTGCGATGCATACTCAAAGATAGGGGGAACAAAAGCGATATAGAGGGATTTGGTGACAAAGGAGTTGCGGAACTCTTTGAACCATCTCTTGATAAAACCATGGGCGGAATATCACTTCGTCAACATGAGATCGTAAATTTAATTCGCCGTAGCAGAGAACACCTAAGTCACGAATAAGCTGCACACGGTTTACGGGAAGGTTTTGAAGATGACAGGATCTGAGGGGAGGTTTTTTAGTTTTTCGAGAAAAAAATATTGCCTCGCATTTGGCAAAGTTTAATTCAAGGAAATTTTAACTACACCAAGTGACGAATGAATCGAGGTGATCTTGAAGCTGAATAGAATACCGACCAAAGGCAATGACTTTAAAAGGTTTTGCATCATCAGTGTAAAGTGAGATAGAGGAAAATTGAATGATCTTCTCGACATCATTAATGATAGGGATGGAAAGGAGAGGCCTAAGATGGTTCCCTTGGGGAGCACCGGAGGCTGCCACAAAATGAACTGAAAGAGGAGAACGGAAACGAACTCTTTGCGGTTGTCTAGATATGAAGAGATCTATTTGAATAGGATAATTACTCTGAGTTTCAATCAAAAAACTAATGATAGCCGAAAATTAGCGGGAAATAATAAAAGACATGAAAAGGTTCTCCACGAAGTTTAAATGAAAGAAAGAAGCGAATAAGAAATGCGATTGGGTCAAGGTCCAAGGAGATACATGAGTTTTGGAATAATATTAGAGACATTGGTTTTAGATTTTGTGGTCAGTTCTCATCTCAAATCTTATAGAAGGTATCAGACTGACTGTCAAAGCTACTTTATGCCAATGTATAAGAAAGGAATATACCCAAAGCTGTAATAAAAACTTTTATTATTCGGTCTTTTGTGTCTCATTTAGAAGGTCCTTGAGCGGTGTTGTATAGGCGACTGCCAAAAGTACTATAGGTGTCTGATGAATAATGTTCGTTTGTCGCTGGTAAAGTCAACAGCATTTGCCATCCGAAATACAAGGACCTCCATTGAAAATCATCCTGATCAATTAGGGGATTTCAATTTTGTTCAAAGCATGCAATCGGCAACCACGAGATGAAATATGGGCAGCCCTCAAAAAATGAGGATTATAGAGGCCTATATATGATGATCAAGAATGATAAATTTGTATGAAGGAGCAGTGGCGAAGATGTCCAGCAGGAGTCACTGAAGTATTTTCAATCAAAGAAGGTGTACACCCATCAAGGAAGGGTCTTTAGTCCCCTGCTATTTATTACATCAGAAAGCAAAGGTCCTTCATTGCTGCAACAAGCACTTAACCCTGCAGCTACACGATCAAGATATGGTAAGCCACCAGCCTACATATACACTATGTATGTCAAATTCCTGTTCGTGTTTCGGTTGTGACGTAGGCGACTTACAACTAGCCAGGCAAATGGCTTTCAATCGACATGTCATTATATATTTTCAAAATGGCACCCACAAGAAATTTGAAATTCAAAGTTTTTTCCCAGGCACTCTTTTCTCTTTTTGAGGGTATTTGACGAAGCTGTCAATTTCATGGCTACTGAAACTGCTTCTCGGGTGGCTTTCAATATTCCATACCAGTTGAGTTTCAATTTCGAAAAGTTTGGTTGTGTATAAAGAAAGTTCGAATGTATTGTAAATGGCTTACCATATCTTGATCGTGTAGCCCCGGGGTAAGGTACGGTTAGACTTCTTTGAAGAAAATTTGTACTGTGCAAGGAAAAGGCATTTTTTTAACGTTAAATAAAACGCATATAATTTATTGTGATGGACAAGAATCAGCTTAGTATTTTAAAAATGATTTCTGGTTGTTCCGAACAAACCCCAGCCGTGAGGCCCAATTTTCAACCACTCTTTGCAGCATTTGAGGCCTGAATATTTGTCAGCGCTGAATATTTTCATCCTAAACATCATTGGTCTCGGGCCTATCTATGTAGACAAGCAACTTCAAGACTGTGCTAAAGTTGTGAGGTAACTCACAGCTTTAAAATTATGTAAAAATCGGCGTCAGCAGCAGCTTCGTATCGACAAAACTTACCGAACGTACATACGCCGGCACCGTGCCCAGTGGTCGCACGGCTTCAACTCTTTCAGGATTAAAAGGCTAACCCAACTGAGCATAAATAAAGTGACAACTGACAAAAAGACCGACTCTGAACAAAGTTTTAACGGATTGAAAGCCAAACCTTTTATAAGTAAAAAAAAAACAAATAAAATTGTTCTGCAATTCTCTGTTGAAATATTTGAAATCTAGATCAAAAGGAAAGCGACCCTCGAAAACGACATCAATCATCGAAAAAGAGCATGTCACTTAGCACTGTGGTGGTCAAAACCCGCCCCTTTAACATAGTTTCAATAATCGGAGAAGAGTGGGTTGGATGAAGTCGCGAGGAACATCTCATATTTTCTCCCCCTTAAACGAAGGCAAGATTATGCATTGCGGTTGTGTATCGAGCACCATTGCGTACAATGCTGAAAAATTTCAATTCAAAAAATTGACCGCAGTTAAAATAACTCCAAGAGTTACAAAGCCAGACAGAATGCTGAGACCTGTTGAAACCTTCATGAAGAAATATGTACCAAAAACCACAAAAAAAAGTTTTTTAAGTCAAAATTACAAACACCGTTAGCGGATCGCTATTGTGGAGGAGACAAGTGAAAGAGTTCTAAGGATACGTCAATTGATCCGGTCGAGATCAATATAGAAGCAGCACTGTTCCAGTAAAGAGCAATCGATTAAATATGCTTCCAAAGTCAAACAGGATCAAGCATCAGCACCAAGATTTTTCAAGAAAATATGCGACTTTATATAACAACACTCACCCCATTGTTTTCTCCATCTCAAGACCATTTGATGACAATGAAACGGATTCTGTAAGAACAGAAAATTTTTATTTTTATATTTTATAACTACATTTTGTCAAAATTAATTTGAAAATGTACTTTTTACAGAGACGTCTTTCAAACGAAATAAATCAAAAAATTTTTGGCTAGATTTTGATTAATGTAATTCACTTTTATCACACCGGACGAATTGAGGGCTATCAAGAAAATTGACCGCATTATTTACCAAAATAGGTTATAATAATTTTGGAATAGTGAATCTGTCCTCTCACTGATTGCATCCTTTTCCTTAGCGTTTATGTTTCACAAGAATCGTCATGTTTTCAGAGTTATCTACATACATATGTAATTAATTGAATAGAGAGGTACAAAAATCGTGAAACTCTCCAACGGTTAAGAAATAGACCAACTGAAACGACTGAATTCCATTTTCCATACGAAAAAAAAGTAAAAAAAGAGTATTTGCATTTGGAACAGAATTTATTTATTTGAAGATCAATGATGGTTTAAGGAAAAATGAAACATTTTCAAACGCACGCGCCGTTGAGTTGGTAGTGTTCTTTAATGTGAAGTCTACATGCGCACAGTAGTGGTATCGTTGTGAACGATGTTCACATCAATCACCGCCATGTTGGGAGTCAGTAGACCAGCCAGCCTGTCAGCGCCTGTAGGAGGCAGACGATCGAATGGGAAGCCCATTGGACGACGATCAGGGTAGAGACGATCACGAACTCCGCAGAATGAAGAAGCATCACTGCAGGTGCCAACCAAATCCTGGTCAACTCTATCGTCATCATAGTTGGAGACCATGACGAACAACTCGCAACGTAACCCTTGTGGCAGACCCTTTGGTATGAGCATATGTTGTGGCCACCCGCACCCACAGAAGTTGAATTCCAGTTCTTCAGGTGAACCAGCAGCTGGGCGATTTGCATCCAAGTTACGGAAAGTCCTCTCAAATGGAATGGTAACACTTGATTCGGTTGATCGGCGGCGAATGGTATTTTGGCCAGGTTGGACTACAGAAAAGATTTTCATTCAAAACAGAACTCTAACAATGAGTTAAAAGTACTTACGTGAAACAACAAACTTGTCCAGCTCAACCATCATGTGACGCTGATCTCTCAAAAGCATCGGCTGGCCTCGTTCGTCGGTCTTTGGTCCCAAGAAGATACGCACTGTTCCAAAACGTTGAGCTCCACCCGCGTTGTCAATGTTGATGCTGTAAACGAATGGAGTGTGCTGCAAATGTGTCACCCTAGCGAAAACATTTCCTCTTGGAACAAAGTCCAGACCACGGGAGAAATCAATATCTGACTGTTGCCAGAAGGTTTGGAGAACGTTGCTACCACCTCCTTCGTTGTCGACTTGAAGTCCAGTGATCGTTACATCTCTATAATTGAGTTGAACTTGTGTGTATGATGGCAGAGACTCCTTGTGCTCTTGGAAAACATCATCAACGAAAGCATGCCACTTGTAGAAAGCAGGATCACGCATAGCTGTGGCGGAATCACCAATGACTCCGAAGGATTCCAAGTAGCGATGATCGGGATCGTGACAGTACGAGATGAATACATGGCCCATGTTGTGGAGATCACCATAAAGCTGACGATTTGGCGAGAGAATTGAAGACTCCATCATGTCACCTAGAATATCGATGCCCCTAGTTTCGTCAAGTACCTGTCTATTGCCAGATTCCTGTGCGAAACAAGGACAAAAAATCAAATAAAATGTTTTACTATTCCTTTCGGCAGACTTACGTCAACAACGAATCCCTGGTGAATGGCTTCATAGAACCTGTCCCTCCAGCGCTCCAAATCAGCAACATCGAGTTTGATTTGATCCAACTCACGATCAAGATCCTTCATGGAGGAGTTGGCAAAACGAGGTGGCCAGGCGCGACTAGCAACAAGCGAATCCATTTTGGGGAAGTAACCTTCTGGGATGGGTTCCCGTAGGTTGTTGAGACGTTTAACACGAGACATGTTGTTGCTGAAACGCTCCATGTTGTATCGTGCCACAATCTGCTGGTGCATGAAGTAGAACAGCTCACCACGACGATCCTTCGCAACAATTGTACGATCGGACGACTCGAATGGGTAAACTAAATGCCAATGCCAATGGTGGAGATTCACTCCCATATCCTCGCGGAAGTACCACAGGCGATGTTCTTCATCAAGATCAGATGCAGTATAATCCCTAGGGATGATAATTGGCATACGGGAACCATCTGGGACAACAGTGGCTTCTTCGCGAAGATCAGTGAAAACCTTTGAGTCCACAAACTTGGCTGGGAAGGTTTCGACGAAAGATGGCAGATTCAAACCTTTTGTGTCAGGGCGATGCAATATGGCCACTGAGAGAGCGTAGTTGAAAAGATACGCATTAATACGATCCCTAGCGTAGGCAGCGATACTTTGCAGGTCTTCAACGCTGCGAACTCCCAAGAAAATATCGATTAAACGTCCAGCAATGCGACGATGACGAGGAATGAACAGAGAGAACTGCTCACGACGACCAAGTGACATTGGGATCCTCAAGTCAGGTATGCTGATGTCCTTGACGGGAATCCTTTGCTCAGCCTGCTCACCAAAGCGGGATTGCACCTCGCTACCAATGGGACGATAGCGTTCAGTAAGAAATTTATCGGGCACATCGAAGATGGTTTTTCCATCACCCTTTTCCATGAAAATAGGCTCCGATGGGCGCTCGAACAATAACAGAAGATTCTTCTTATCGGCCATTTTTAAATTTCAAACTTGAACTTGAACTTGAACTTGAACTTGAACTTCAAAAGAAAAGTAACTCAACGGCTGCTTTGGTGTCTAATGGTTTACTACCAAAAGACAAGTGTGACTATCCACTAAAATCACTTTGTTTTTATACACGAAAACTTGACCGCAAACACTCGTGTATCTAACTGCAATATTCAAATGACATGTAGTATTTTAGGAAGTATTCCTAATCAGCAGGCTTTTTTTGGGGTTGGACATTAGGAGATTAGATGTTTGTGGTCCGCAAAGCATAAATTTGGGGCCATTTGATAGGGACAAACATGTGAGCGAAAGAACAAACCGCAATTTTCGATACTGCAATGGAAAGTTGGCGTTGGCTTGATGGGAATTTAAAAACCGAAGACCTCTTTCGATAGATTTGTTTGGATTAATTTGTGAAATTTTAGACGAGAGACAATGTCGAGAATATTGAGATTTTATCTTAAATGAGAATTTTAAGTGAATACAACCGATGTATAGGCTTCCCTGAAGATGATCAATTTTTTTAAAATTGGATTTAAAATAAAAGTTCTTTGGCTTAAAACTGCGTTAGATCTTTTTCTATGAAAGAACTTAGTTAAGTAGTGTTTGGTGCTATACCATATTGTTTCTGTTAGTATTGACACTACTAAAACGACGATGGAGCGGTTCTAACAGTGAGAAAGGCTTTCCATATTTTGCAGGGCATAATGTGTATTATTTATATCCTTGTATACGCACAGCTTAATTACAAGGCTTCTGCTAGCTTGCCGCAAGTCTTTCTTAGGAGATCCTCCTTAGATCTCGGAAATTTTACTCCTTAGACTTTAAAAACTTGTTAGCGGTTTTCAATTGTGTACATACATGAAACTCTGGCATATGCGGGCCAGACGTCTTGAGCGTTTCCGAATACCATTTTTGAGGGTATGAGGTTATGAGCCATTAGCTATAGCTATATGGCCTTGATGGCGCACTTGTCGACAGCTAGGAAAGGCCATTTATTTAAAAATAAATTCCATTCGAGTTGTGCTGGCTAGCTAGTGTCTGCATTTTTTTTCTTGATATCACTGGCAGTGCCGTGATGGTGTATCTGCCGTAAAATGATGTCACTTTGAAAGGAGCTGCCAGGAAGGATGACCGATAAATCGTTGCCTGGAAGTGACAAAGACACGAGTTACAAGAGCAAAGCTGTAGACATCCAAAACAATGGCACGTCTGTTGCGTTAAATTTTACCACAAGTTAGATCTTCAGTTTTCTTCTTTTTTCCTATTTTTTCCCCTCCTTTGGTTGTGGCTTTAAAGTGCTGGCAGCGTACAAATCAACCCTAGTCCATTAGCTTGTGGTGTACTTCAAGGCATCTTGGAAAAACAACCCAAAGGTACCCCTTCATTCAGCCAATGGATGTCTGGAAACTCAAACGGCACCGGTAATATGAACCAGAAACCAGAAAGGTTCTGAAGACCTTTCACTAATAACAGGGTCATTTTATCGTCTCGGGTGTTAAATTTGTTCAACCAAAGTCAAAATTTAGCGATTAAAATGTCTTATTCTCTACGTTTTTAGTTGCTTTATTTTAATTGTCTTATTGGGTCTTATCACCTTTACTTTGGAGCCTAGTATTATATGAACTATTAGAAAAACTAACCATGCAAAGCATAAGATGCATTGGCTATGCTGACATGACATCACATTATTAGCCTGTGGAAAATATGAAGAAACCCTATGCGATATAATACAGAGGGGCTTGGTAATTACGAAAAAGTGGTGTACATCTGTAGGACTGATGTACACACAAAAACTACAATTATACCTTTCACCAGAAGAAGACTTTTCATTTTTTTTTATTCATTTCAACTTAAAGTTAAAGCTTAACAACTTAAACTGACTCTACCACTAATGAAAGACTGGATGGAGTAACCATAGTACCCACAACAGAGGTTAAGTATCTAATCTACTGTGGAAAAAGCAAATAGAAGCAGCAAATGAAAAGGCTAAAAAACCCAAATGATATGCAAAAGCATAGCAGGGAGATCATGGGGCTGTAAATCGAGCATTATTCCTATGGACCGGTAGTCTGGACCAAGAGAACTGGCCAGGTGACCACTAGTAAAGCATTAGAAAAAGTACAAAGACTTGCGTGCATTTGCTTATCAGGAGCAATTTGAAGTTGTTCAACTACGGCTCGGAAGTATTGCTATATTCTTATGCACCTGGTAATAAGAAGCATGTCAAATGCAACGATAGCTAGATTTGCCAAAGAGACTGAGTGTGTCCTGAAATCTAGCGAAAAGAGTATAATATCGAACGAGTTAAAACTCATTGACTTCCGTAGGGATAGCAAGACCAACGAATTCAAATTCGATAAGGTCTTTAACGTTGAGCTAAGTAAAAAAAGGCATGGCAAAGTGAGGAAGAGACCTACTCTACTAATTAAGACCCATGCAATAAAATGGTATACACAATACAGATGGCTCAAAAACAACGGAGGGAACCAGACCAGGAATTTTTGGGCCAAGAGCAAAAATTTCAGTACCAAGCAGAAGTCTATGCAATACGCAAATGCGCGGAAGTAAACATTGACATTGGAAATATAAAAACAAATATATTGCAATAATGACGGACAGTCAAGCTCAAATCTTGTCAGCGAATCCATTGACAAATTGAACAAACTGGGCAGTAATAACAAGGTTACAATCTACTGGGTACCAGGACATGTAGAAATCATAGGCAATGAACAGGCCGACGAATTGGCAAAGACAGGAGCCGGATCATCACTCATAGGACCGGAACCTTTTTGGTGGAGTAACAAAAAGCCACATTAAGAAAGAAATCAAAAAGTCGGAGGAAGACAACAGAATGACTGGAATGACCTCCCCAAAATGCACCAAGCCAAGCTTTTAATTGGCACTTTTAACACAAAACGTTACAAAGACGCAATGAAACTAAGAAGAAACAATGTAAGAATGCTAGCCGGGTTCTTAACCGGACACTGCAGACTAAGAAAACACCTAGAAGTTCAAGGAATATATAGATGACCAATGCAGATACTGCAACGAACAGGAAGAGTCTCCTGACCACCTCTTAGGTGACTGCGAAGTTCTTTTTTTTTTAATTTTTCGATAGGAAAATATACCAAAAATAATGTCCTAAAATATTGGAATGATATCTTGGATATTTTTGAAATGGCAGAGTATAGAAGACAAGCATCTCGGACGCTCGAATTCCACCCATCCCAACGGGGCGCGGTGCTCGACAGCTGCCTCGTCCTTAATGTCCTAAAATTCCTTGTATTGCCTGCAGCTGAAATTTATGAATGCTCAGGAACATCTAGATCCTTTGTACTCCCTTCCTGTTAGTTGAATTGAAAACTGCTCTGAAAACTTTAAACGCGCTTTTCTCGAAACTGCATTTTTTAATTTTGCCGCAGCTTTAACTCACGCAAATATTAACGAATCGTCTTGAAATTTTAACAGCATACACTCCATATGTTTTTACATACAGCCATCTGCAACTTTTACGATCGGATGAAAATTGTAAGTTTGGCAGCCATCAAAAGACGATTTTTTTGACGAAAAAAGGTCTACTTTAACGCCATTTTTTTATTTTCTTGTTACAAGTACCAGAAAAATTCAGAAAAATGCGGCAAATTGACGTCTTCAAATTTCAAGGAGTTTAAGAGATGATCAATATCTCTTTTGGATTTCAATATTATAACTCGAAATTTCCTGACAGTTTACATGAATATATGTATAATAAACTCCTAAGATTACAGAATGTTTGAAGCTAGAAGAAGTTTTTTTTACGCCTTCAAAAAATCTCCTTCATTTGAGCTCGAGAAACTAGCCCCTTAAGCATTCTGAACCAATGCGCTTTTAGTTATCTACCACGATCCTTTTATATGAACATGAATATTTATAAGTTCATTCATATGAGTGATTCGAAACACTTGCAAGACTTTTCTGTGTCACAGTCACAATATGTGCCTCCTTCGAATAGGAGGAGTTTGGTCCACTTAACCTCTGTGCTACCTTCAGACATGGGCGTAGCCAGGAATTTTTTTAGGTCTTTTTTCGAGGACAATTTCTCAAAAATCAAAGAAAAAACGAGGACATTTTTTTTGAAAAAAAAGTAGGACATATTTATTGACAAGAATATTGAGAGATACTTTAAAAGTATCACTTTTTTGGTTTCTAAAAATAGAGTAGGATATTTGCCTTTAGCATGTTCTGTAATAGCATTCAAAATGCCGCATTCAGATGATTCAGAATTTCTGGAGAATATTTTGATTCGAAGAATTATAAATATAAATGCCCAAATATACTCGTGTAATATCTCTAGATGTTAGAGAAATCTCATTTAAAAGTCCTCGTTTTCCGGCTATTTTGCAAATTGTCCTCATTTTTTTTTTTTTTTTTTTAATTTTCATTGATTCTTCTTTTTTTTCCCCTTTTTTCCCGAAATTGTCCTTGTTTTTTACGAGAAATCTCATTGAAAAGTCTTCGTTTTTCAGCAATTTTGCGAATTGTCCTCATTTTTTATAAAAATTTTCATTAATTCTCCTTTTTTTTCCGTTTTTTCCCCAAATTGTCCTCGTTTTTTAAGAGAAATCTCATTTAAAAGTCCTCGTTTTTCGTCAATTATGCTAATTGTCCTCAGTTTTTTTTTTTTTATTTTCATAGATTCTCCTTTTTTTCCCCTTTTTTCCCAAATTGTCCTCGTTTTTTACGAGAAATCTAATTTAAAAGTCCTCGTTTTCCGTCTATTTTGCGAATTGTCCTCATTTTTTTTTTTTTTTTTTTTTTAAATTTTCATTGATACTCCTCTTTTTCCCCCCTTTTTTCCCAAATTGTCCTCGTTTTTAACGAGAAATATCTTTTAAAGTCTTCGTTTTTCGGAAATTTTGCGAATTGTCCTCATTTTTTATAAAAATTTTCATTGATACTCCTTTTTTTCCATTTTTTTTTCCCCCAAATTGTCCTCGTTTTTTACGATACTCTCTGAAAAGTCCTCGTTGTTTCAACATTTTCTCCAAATGTCCTCGAGGACAAAGATTAATTTTTTCTTAAAAAACGCAGAATTTTTCGAGGACGTTTGGCTTAGGTTGGGGCATCTGCCCCTACCTGCCCCTACCTGGCTACGCCCATGCCTTCAGATCGTCCATCAAAAAGAATACAGTCATATCTTTTTCAAGAGGTGAATTCAGTATACCTACTGCAGAGTCCAGACCAAAGAACTATTTAAAGCTTCAGTATTCTATACACCATACATCTTTTCCTGTCTCAAACTCTACCAACTACCCACCTACGAAACGATTATCTGAAATTTATTTGCCCTTGAGCACTCAATCCAAATAAACGATCTTAAAATTGAGCACCTTTTGTCTAATTCATTGCAACTTCAAGTTGGGCGCGCTTCGAGTGCAGTCAACTATGTATACGGTCCGACATACAAATTATGTATGTCGACAATGCCAGTGTGGGGGCAGCAGTATTGTCTACGAGGCGTTGTCGATATTCGACTTCTTTATTCGAGTGTCGGCGTGCAGCGTCGCCTTGTCCCACCATACAATGTGATTCCATACTGTTTTTGCTTCATCCCCCGCACAAACACGAACACATTAAAGACTCCCTTGGCTTTATATGCCACTATGGCATGCATTTGAATGCAGAACCTTTATCAGCAGAAGAAATAAGATTATTATGAGAGTCCTCATGGAGGTCTGGAATTCTGGAATCAAATTTACGAGCGCAAAACTGTAAAGTGCGTCTAGATGGAATAAATTGAATAACATTACTGGTGCAGACTCACAGACGTACTTTATCTAATTTACTGCGGTTTGAGGGAGATTTGATACGTGGGGAGCTTAACCAGTGAGCAGGGAGAAGGGGAAAGCAACTTCCATGCGTGACTTTGTCTTTATCAATTTGCTGTCTGAATTCGCACTTCGACAATGGGTCTTGTTAACGATTGAAGAACTAAGCGCGTTGAACTTGAGATGAGTGTCGAATGAGAAATAAATTTTGTTTTTAAACTTAAAGAGCATTTAAGTTTTCAGGTTGTTCACAAGTGCACATGCCACGTCTTAAATCGTGAATACTCAACGAATGTTATTACTTCCTCCATTTCCATCTGAGACTCCACCAAAAGCCCACTGAATTTATTGAACATTTTCCGGTTGTAACATCATTGAGGTCACGCCCGGTCCGGACAACGATAATGAACCCAAACGAACCCCTTTGGGGGAAGCACACTTGTCCACTTTTGTCGTCGTCAATGTTGCAGCTTGTGTAGACCGTCCTTTTGACGGCCTCAATGAAAAAACAAGCCCTTTCTTTATTGAGCGAATAGAGTTATTATGCGACACATTTGGAACTGATCCAAGATTATTTTTGGCTGATTTTAGCAACATGGTCCTACCTACCAGTTCAATAGTCTTGTATATCCCCAAACAAGCATGCAGATATTTTACGACAAAATTCCCAGAAACATATACATCACGATGACAAAGGCGGGTTGCGCTGCGCTATGTGAAGATTTTCGATCGATGTAGTAGTAGTAGCAGCATAGTCTCGCCACCTCTGATGGGGACATCCATCCGTTGTGGGTTTTCGGTTATAGTCGGCCTTCGTGTGGGCTATGTGGCAAAAATATTTGGGAACCCAATGTGAATGACCGTTCAATTTGGTGTAGAAGAGTCTTGTTGCAGGTTGTGTATACTTTTGTGTATTTTTTTGAACAAGTTATTCAATAGAATTTATTGGAAATAAAAATGGGACGGATGTTGGTTCTTTGGGCTTTGGTTGGATTCCCTCAGCAATATAAATTTGTCCCTTAGAAATATGTAGGGAAAAGGAACTTTGGTGATATTGTGAGGAAAAAAGAAGTTGAGAATTTATCCAACGAGGATAATAAATTAGAAAAAGGGTATAAATTCCTTCTAAACGAGTTCCTTAAGCGGGTTACTTTCTCGATTTTCACTGGAAGAACGAACATATGTTGTGAGAAACAAATTTGTTATTTTGCAACATCTTGTTGAGTTATTTTTGGAAGGAATTCGAATGTGGAGTTAAAAGTCGAGCTGGTATAAGTAAGTACCCAGCCAACCTCTCACCGCAGTTGTACTATGAGAACTTTTTCGTTACATTTCAAATAAAATATTTGACTGTGTCTTCCCTGTAATGCTTTCCAAAACAAGTAGAAAGTTCCTCTTTTCCAACAGATCTATGGCCCAACAATGACAGGTTGACATTATAGGCTGTAACAACAGTCGGTAGTAGGAATTGTTTTGTGGTTAATGTGTTATTTTGTTTTGTCTTTTGTTGATTATTTTTACCAGTCAGAGAGTGGTTATCTGAAGGTAATATTTTTACAGAATCCATACCTGTTTTTCTAATAAAATAGTTTTTGTTTTCTCGTTGATGTAGTTTAAATCGGTCGAATTAGATGGAGTTGTCTATGAATAGGAATATCTTCTTGAAAACTCGGTTAAAAACTCTTTTACAACGATATATTCATTATATTGATGAACGAAGACCCCACGTTTACTGAAGGGGAATCATACGATGCTCTACATGCGGTTTCATTAAAACCGTCGTCTCCTCAAAATCTTCGTTTTTCATCATTAAAGATTTATTACCATAACGCTAGTGGTCTCAGAACTAAAGTATCTGATCTTTTTAAAAATACAAGCAATATCTATTATGATAAAATCTTCATTGTCGAGTCCTGGCTGTACAATGGAATCGCTTCCACAGAACTCTTTGATTGTAGGCTTTACAATACTTGTCGTCGTGATCGTTGTCAATCAGCGAGTGATAGAGGAGGTGGGATAATTGTTGCTGTGCGCTTGCATTTGTGTTGTACAGAAGTAACCTTGCCATCTGTTTTTTTTTTTTTTTATGTTGGAGGTTTTTAAAATACCAGCTGGAGCACTCAGACCTAAATACCGGTCCATTGTACTACCAGATAGCAACCTTCTATTTGTTATAGCTTTCCAGATGTTCGGAGAAAAGCCAAAAGACGCTGCCATGATAAGGAGCCTAAGTTACCAGCTCTCACCATGTCTGCGCCGAGTATCTGTAACCTCATGCGAGAAAAAGCAGGACATTCACAGAGGAAGTGCTCTGCGGTGTCCTCATCTTCTCCACAAGATTCACAGAGTGTGGTGTCGCTTAAGCCTAACACGTTTAAATGCTTGGCAAAAGAGAAGTGCCCGCTGGCAACGCCAATAAGCTTTCTACAGTCTTTTCTGCTACGAGCTAGCAAAAATGTTGCAGTCTTCTTACTAACGTTGGGGAGCATGCGCTTGGTTTGCCTGCATCCACTGGAGGCATGCCATCTACGATTTTGCTCTTCACAGATCCAATCGTTGATTGAAGCTCTCACTGAGGATGCTGGCAGACCTAGCGACGGTTCAGGTCCTGAAAAAGCTGTCTGAGATCCCTGCCTAGCAAGTTCATCGGCGACTTCATTTCCAGTTATGCCGTGATGGCCCGGAACCCAAATGAGACTCAAGGAATTTAATCTTCCGATCGCATTCAGAGAGCTCTTGCATTCCTGGATCACTTTCGAAGTGGTTAGAGGGTTGAGAAGGGCCTTAAGCACAGCTTGGCTGTCGCTGCAAACACAGATACTTCTCCCCGTCCATCCATTGTTCGTTACGTAGCTCAAGGCCATAAGGATAGCATAAGCTTCCGCTTGGAAAACGGATGCGTATGATCCCAAAGATGAGTGCAGTCGTATGTCGTCGTTCTCAACAAAGGCACCAGCACCAGAACCCTCGTCGGTTTTGGAGCCATCTGTGAAGATACGATAACAGTTCTTTCCAGGCTCAGATTCTGGGGTGAACCAGTCCTGAACCGAAGGAAAGTTGACTGAGTAATTTTGACGCAGTTTGAGCCTTGGGATCATCGTGTCAGACGGCATATCCATTAGACGTGAGTCAAAAGATATGCTGCTTGCGAGTTCCTCAAAGCTCCATGGCGAATTGTGCCAGAGACCACATCGCTTTAAACGAGAAATGGTCTTGAGAGTACACCCCATGATGTAAGTATCAAGGGGAGGAAGATTCAACAGTGCGTCGAGAGCAGCTCCCGGTGTGCTGGGGAAGGCCCCCGTAACACCCAGACAAATTGTTCTTTGAAGTTTGGCAAACGAGGCAATAACGTATTTACGCGAGAGCTTATTCCACCAAACAACTGACGCATAGGAGATGATTGGTCTTATCATAGCCGTATAGATCCAAAGGACCCTTTTCGGTGAAAGACCCC
This sequence comes from Melanostoma mellinum, assembly GCA_914767635.1. Lineage (NCBI taxonomy): Eukaryota > Metazoa > Arthropoda > Insecta > Diptera > Syrphidae > Melanostoma > Melanostoma mellinum. The sequence continues at coordinate 172,462,878 of OU612059.1, read as the reverse complement.
ATGTCTTGCCAAAGGCTCCTTTACATTGCCAGAAAACTGACAGTGCTTTAGTAGTTTTAGACTCGACATGTTTTGACCAAAGAAGTTTGTTATCCAGGATTACTCCAAGATGTTTGACTTCATTTGAAAAAGGAATGTTGACGCCTTTAAGCGAAAGTTGGGTCAAACCAGTCAATTTTCTACGTCTCGTAAAGAGGACAACCTCGGTTTTAAGAGGATTGACGGAGAGACCGTTTCTAACACACCAGGTGTCAATCATACAAAGCGCAGCCTGTGCTCGGGAACAGACAGCTTGGAGGCTGGAGCCAATCGAGAGCACGGCGACGTCGTCTGCATATGCTTGGGCATGAACGTTAGAACCATTGAGCATTACGAGTAGAGAGTCGATCAACATGCACCACAGAAGAGGAGATAAAACGCCACCTTGTGGGCCATCTGTAGACATTGATAGCTCTATAGAATTGTATGAAAATTGATTGATTTTATCAACAGTATTTGCATTGACTCAGACAACATTTGTGTCTTAGGTGCCTTTAACTTATCTGAATTAAAGTGGAAATATTCAGAATCTGAGAAAATGCTACTGCCGTTTAACATGAAACAAACTTTTAAAATTATTTTTATAGATTATCTTTATTCTTTAAATTTGATGCAATTTAATCATAACCCCAATTCTTTAAGAAAGATATTGGACTTAGTGTTCATATGTTGTGAAGATCTAAGTAAGAGTTAAATTTTATAATGTTCCCTTTTCCTTGCTGAATGATTCTATTCATCACACGGAATTGTTCTTTGAAATAGAGTTTCATACATATGTATCAAGAAATGCAAAGCAGGATTTAAAATCGTATAATTTCTCTAAAGCTAATTTTACCGGTCTGAATTTGTATGTCTAGATTTACTAAATATGTATCATCGCTTCACTGAAATCATGTTTTTGGGTTTTGATAACTATATACCGGTTTTTGCAAAAAAGAAGTCCTTGAATTCACCTTGGATTAATAAACAACTCAGCGATTTAAAAAAACAAAAACGAAAAGCATACGTAAAATATAGTAAATCTAAAAGTCAACCTGATTACGAACACTTTAGTAAGTTACGCAAAGATTTTGTGGTTCTTAGCAAGTTTCTTTATAGAGCTTATATTCTAAATATTGAAAGCAGTATCAAAAACAATTCTAAATCATTCTGGTCTTTTATAAATTCCAAAAGAAAATCAGTAGGGTTTCCAAGTACTATGCATTACAGTGGCGTCGAATCCTCGGACTTAGATTCCACAGTCGAATTATTTGCTAACTTCTTTGAATCGGTTTATTCCGTATCTTATTTTAATAAAAGTTCACTCACACAATTGAACAGTGGCATTAATATTGGATCCATTCAGTTCAGTTTCGAAGAAGTTAATACAGCACTTTTATCTCTCAAATCTAGTTCTAGCTCTGGCCCCGACGGCATTCCTGCCACAGTGCTTAAGGAATGTTGTAACTCTATTTGCACTCCCTTACTTATGATATTGAATAAGTCTCTTCAAGATGGAATCTTCATCGAAGAATGGAAACTTTCTTATTTAGTTCCGATCCATAAATCAGGCTCAAAAAGTGATATTCAAAATTATAGGGGTTTTTGCAAACTCTCTGCAATTCCCAAATTGTTTGAAAGTATCCTGAAAAATTAACTAGATTTCTTCACAAGCGAACATTTATCGGAAGTACAGCATGGTTTTGTATCTGGAAGATCCACTATAACAAATCTGGCATATTTTACTTCTTTTGTAACTAATGCTATGGAAAGTGGTTTTCAAATTGATGCGGTATACACGGACTTTAGTAAGGCGTTCGATTCTGTAAACCACCAAATACTCCTTGCTAAACTAGAGATGTTTGGATTTCATTCCCAAATCCTTCGTTGGATATCCTCGTATCTTTCTTGTAGAAAACAACAGGTTAAAATTGAAAATTCTTTTTCAAGAGAAATTCAGTGTACATCGGGTGTACCCCAAGGTAGCCACCGCGGTCCATTGTTTTTCATTATTTTTATCAATGACATTAAATCTGCATTCAAATATTGTAGGTGTTTGTTATATGCGTATGATCTCAAGCTATTCTTGACAGTTAACAGCTTAGGTGATTGTCAATTGATTCAATCTGACCTTGATTCTCTTACACACTGGTGTCACGAAAATTGCTTGAAACTCAATATAAAAAAGTGTAACATTATTTCATTTACTCGGTTCAATTACACAATTATTGAATCTAATGTCTTAGATCGTGTCTCAAACATTAAGGACTTAGGTGTTATTCTTGATTCTTCACTAAATTTTAGGAACCACATTAATTACTTAGTACCAAAAGCTAACTTGTTAGTTGGATTCATAAAACGAAATGGCAAAGATTTTCGAGATCCGTATGTTTTATTAACTTTGTATACATCTCTTGTCAGATCGCTTTTGGAATACGCTGATGTAATCTGGAGTCCTGCGTTTAAAGTTAATTCTGACAGGGTAGAATCGGTTCAAAGAAGATTTACGAAATACGTTTTCAACAAAATGAGTTGGGGTCCTTTTGAGTCCTGATTACAAAGCTAGGTGCCTATTGCTTGGAATAAAATCCTTAGAAACAAGAAGAAAAATTCATGGTGTAGTGATCATAAGAGACTTACTATGCTACCACATAAAGTGTCTAACACTCCTTGCTCTATTACCTATACATGCCAGGTCCACGAGAACAAGGATTTTCCTATTTCAAAATACACATAGAACAGTTTATGGATGTAATGAAACGTTATCAAGATGTATAGCTGATTTCAATGAAGTGTCTTCAGAAATTGATTTTTCAATCCTTAGTAGAAGTATATTTAAGACTGATTTATTGTACTTACTTATATTTTAATATTTTATTCTTGGAGCACTATATCTGTTAGCTGTAAAACTGCTTGTAGATAAATGAAATAAATGAAAATAAACGAACAAGCGCAAAACTTTCTCTGATATATTTTGTTGGTATAAAAATGATGAGATGATAGAGCGAATGTCTTATCGTCATCCAGCACACAAGGCAGTGGGAAATGATTTGATAACAAGTATACATATACCAGTTTTAGCTCCCAAATTTGGTTAGACCCAATCCAATCCAGAATACATGATATTGACGCAATCGATAGAGCGCAGATGTATTACTATCATCAGAAATGATTTTTTAACTTGCTGTAACCAACCGGTATTTTAACTTTTCCGTATTCGTAGTTTGTTTAAAAGCCTTGAATGATGTTTTCTTTTTTTTTAAAATTCTTTCTATCACTAAAAGTCATATGACGCTTAAAAAATATATTTTTGAGACACCCGCGCCGTTGTTAGGTGTTTGGTGTAAGGTATTAGTTGCTTGGGGTTAGGTGTTGGCTGTTGGGTGTTAGGTGTTACGTTTTAGGTATTGTCTTAAGTCTTTGGTGTTAGGTGCTTCGTTAAAATTGAATTAATTGAAATATGTGATAACTAAAAGCTTTGGTTTGCTGATATGTACTTAATTTCGTTTCCAATAACACATTTTTGTGTAGGTTAGGTTAGGTCGAAGAGGCTGTCAGCCGATGAGTAATACTTACGTACATTGCCTGACACGCACTTAGGCTGCAAGGGCCCATTGTGATACCACAGAGATCACCAAGTTAATCACCTACTAATCTCAAAAACCCGGTAATGAACTCTTCGAGCGTTTTGAGTCTACACACGGCCAAACTTTTTTGGTCGCAAGACAGTTGTTACTCTCAGTCCATTACATTTACATTTTTGCGTAAAAACATGTACAAAACTCCGTTTTGGTGAGGGGGCTACAAATTTTCATTTTTAAAACAGTCAGTGAAAGAAGACTGGAATTAATTTAAAAAAAAATAGTTGCCGTTAGTAAACGGAATACTCAAAAGTCAATCTTTCAATCACTGACATTAAATTTCCACAAAGCAGAAACACTACACTACACTACTACCTGCGAAATATCAAGAGGTTGAAACATCATCCAATTACTTGCACATTCTTTGTAATTCTGACGAGGAACTAACAAGCCTCCCGAGAGTAAGTCGGACACAAAATATTATCTTTCGAACCTAGTGGTTGAAAACGTGTAGGTCCCATCAATTCGTCACAGGAACAGCTAGAAGAACTTGGATCTGGCCCGTTCCAAGCTTTATAGAATCTAAAAAATACACCTTTTATGAAAGCGGTGTAGAAAAAATTTTATTTGCATTTTAAACCTAAACACTAACAACTTTTTCAGTCCGAAAGAATAAAACTTCTCATTAATATTCAGTTTCAGTCTAACATCAAATTTTTATTTGGATAAAAATCAACCTGAGTCCAAAGACAAGAAAGATTTGGGACGAGCGCTACTCGCATCCTTTGTCCGAAGGGTGTCATATGACTTAGAGCTGGAAAAGGTTCTCATGAACCTCACTAATGTAATATTTTATCAAATAGTGCTTTTCAAACGTACTGTCTTTCAAAACTAGCATTGCTTTGCAGGGCCATACATATCCTCCTACTCCTCAAACCAGATTTTTCGTTTTTTAATGATTTGTGTGCTGTTGGTGTTCAAATTTTCAAGTCGAAACAAATATTCCAATTTTTGTAAGCACTACTTAAGGGAGGGGTAAACCCTGGGCCAGGCGCGGATCCAGAATTTTTTTCCGGAGGGGGTCACGGAATAAAAAAATCAAATATAACAAAAATAAACTGTTGTTTATATTAAATTATAAATTGTTTATATAAAAAATGTACTTTTAAAAGTAAGAAATGTCTCAGCCAATAAATTTTTTTCTGAAACGTTTCCTCGTGTGTTTTCAAATGGCTTCGCGCCATTTATGGCATCGTGGCTTACTTCACATCAGTTTGCAATCAAAACATTGAAAGCACAACAGTCCATTGTTGATTTCAGTGTCGTTGAAATCAGGATAGTTTTCATTGTGTTTTGCGATAAACAAAGAAGGAAACGGAACAAAACCCAGAAAATAAACAACATCATTAGATCTGAAGAAAGCAACCCGTTACATTCAAGATACTTTAACTGTGAAGCGATGCTGATTCTGTTTTCTAAACTGAAAGTCTTGCAACACAGTTGGGTGTCGAGTTGAAAGTACCACGCGTTGTTTCTCGTCGAAAACATCGAGACAAAAACCAAACAGAGCAAACCCCGGGGGAATATTTTAGAAGAGGAGTTTACGTTCCTCTTTTAGACAACGTTTTAACGGACCTCAACGAAAGGCTTTCTCCAGACCTAATGAAGCTTTTTGGGTTGAAAGTTTTTCTGCCTTGGACTTCTTATACAGAGGAGGACATTGAAGAAGTTAATTTCGTAGCAGTCATGTACCAGAAGCTTCTGAACACTCCTCTTGCAAGCGTTGTTGCAGAATTTGAGTTGTGGGTAGCAAAATGGAACCGAATTGTTGAAAAAGGCGGTGAACTTCCTGATTCGGTTTCTGCCGCCCTTGATGCGTGTGATAGAGTAATGTATCCGGCTATTCATACCCTGCTTTGGATTTTGGTGACGCTTCCTGTTACTGGAGCCACTGCAGAAAGGAGCTTTTCAACTCTCCGCCGCCTCAAAACTTGGTTGAGATCGACTATGGCAGAAGACAAGACTCACCGGTCTTGCATTGCTACACATTCATCGCGACATTGAATTGGACATCGATGCGATCATCAACAGATTTGCGAAACAAAATAGAAGATTGGATTTTGTGTTATAAATTGTATTTACTTAAAACTTGTAATCAAATGTTAAGATATTAAAGCTACTATCCAAATATAGAGAAATTGATACAAAAGTCAGTATTGTGTGAGAAATTTACTCAATTTTGAGTCAGTCATGTTGAGTCAGCCATTTTTTGATTACAAATTTTCCATAGTGCAATAAAGTAAGTTGATTTTGGACGCTTGGTTAGTTTCCGTTTTTCAAGTTTACCAAAATTAGATTTTGTTCGGTTATTTTTTTTTTTTTTTTGATTTTCAGTGTCAGTTTCGATTGGTTTAGCTCTATTTTTTGAAATGCGGGCTGTTTGGGGGGGGGGTCATGACCCCTGTGACCCCCCCCCCCCCCTTGAATCCGCGCCTGCCCTGGGCTGTTTTCATTTTTTCTTATTATACTACATCTCAAGAATATTGTGTCAAAATTTCAAGTCATTCCGAGTTGAATTCGAAAAGTTACAGTGATTTAAGAGCAGGTATGCGCGGCGAGCGAATAGAGGGGCCCCAGGACAATAATTCCGGCCGCTCAGCATCTTTGCTCCTTTCATGATTGGTTCTAGTTAGCTCAAGGTCTTCTTTTGTGTTCAGGGAAGGGGAGCTCACTCTAAAGACGCTTCTAACGGAATATTTTTGAGAACCATTCAGGGTGCAGTTTTTCGCGTTTATCTTTAAAAGCGTTTATCTCGAAACTAGTATTTTTAAAGGCGTTGTGCAAAATATCTCGGCGACTGTTGCACCGATCCTTCTGAAATTATGCACACTTCTTTGATATATATTTTTAGAGGTAATAACACGAGGATTTTGAAAAATATTCATTTTTCCTGATTTGACAGCTACAAAATGGCGGCATTTTTAGGTAAGAAAACGACTTTTCACTTCAAATTGTCACCAAAATTGTAAAAAAAACCTCGTGTTATTACCTGGAAAAAGTTGTATTTAAACGAAATCTTTTTGGAATTTTGATAGCAAATATACATTTCGGTATAGCAAATATTTTTGCCAATTAAGCTAAAGGTATTTTCTAAAAGTCGGTTATGTTTCCGTTTTTAAAGTTAACAATTTTTCTTTTTATTCCAAAAAGAACAGTCTTTTTCTTAAAAAAAAAGGAACCTTCGAAATGCATAAATTTATGCTCAAAATGTCATTTATTTGAAAATAAACCTTGAGGCTTTGTGAAAAAACTGTAAATACAAAAGTTGTAGATCTTTTCATTACCTACATCATTGAACTTTATGCATAGAATTTATATTTTTGCCGGAAATCGAGATGGACCATCCTTCTGATTTGATAAGACTTTCAATTTTATAAAAAAAATTACTTAATTTGAAAAAAAAAAATTATTAAAAACCAATTAAGCCACCAAGTATTTGAAAGCTTGTACTTTGTTCTAAAAAAAATATTTTAGTTCAAGTCAATTTAGTGAATGGTTTTTTAGTAACCATTTATACAGTGTTGCAGTGATGTTAACCCAGACGTTGGTGGTTTGAATCCTAACAGAGGCAAAAATGTTTTCCAACGGGTATCGCCATTCGCGAAGTATTGGCAGTCCTCCATTATTAATTCATTGCCATGAAAAGCGGTTTCTCGATTAGTCCTTCGGAACCGGCAGAATATTGTAGGTCCCCTCCATTCCCTCACAAAGCATGGTTGTGAGAAATGCGCTAGGCTCTGGGGCTCCTCGCTTTGTTCCGCTACCCTATATCTTTTCATATATACATATATATATATATTTTTTAAAGTAAAAAATCTCAAAGCTGAATTTTTGAAAAAATAAATCAATTTTTTTTCGAAAAGAATTTTTACAAAACTTTGCCTTAATAAGGATTACTTTTTCTTTCAATAATCGATGCTCTTATTACTCCTGAGCCCAGCAAGAAAACCGAACGAGAAGATTCTTGCTAGTTTTTGAGAAATTAAAATAAAATGAAAACTACAACTCTCTTAAGAAAACAAAATTTTGTGGGTTTGCCGCTGATTGGACAATATTCTCTGAGTAATAAAAGAGTTGTCTGGACAAAGTACAGGTATAGCTTTTTCTCAATTTCTTAAAAATTAAGAAAGTTTTTTTTAGTTCAATTTTCTGCGTTTGACTCAGAACTAATAAGAGCATTTATTATTTAAAGAAAAAAAAGAGATCCTAAATGAGGCAATATGTACCTACTTTGTAAAAATTTTATTTGAAGAAAACTTCTTATGCGACTTGCAAACATGAAAGCGTTATGCGTTTAACACGGAATATTATCGATTGCATACTTTTTGGCACTGCTAATAAGTTGCTGTCATCAATTACGCGCCATTCATCCCGACGATTTCATTGTAGTAAAATGTGTTTTTCGGTGGGAATATTTGGAGAAAATCATGTCTGTGAGTGCGAAAATGATTTCAATTGCTCAATGAAAAGTCGATCAGTGTTGTGTTTTCTTTTCTTCTTCAATAAAATGATAGAAAATATTTAATGCAGTTTCTTTTAATTTGTTTAATATACAGCTATGGACAAAGAAATAGCACACTCATTCATTTTCTTATGAAAACTGCATTTATTTTTTCCTTTTGAACTTAAATAGTTTATTTCCTATTTTATGACATGAAGTGACTTCTAAGGATTAATAATAATTAGTAAAAGGGAATTATTTCTTTACAATTCAATTTTTAAAAATATATTTTGCAGTGATGATCAAATTTCTTGTGGACAAGAAAATAGCACACCTACCTATAATCGTAAAAAAAAATTATTTTTAGTGAAAATATTTATTTTTTCATAAACTTTGGTATTACCAAGTTAGTTCTTAGTTGGTTGACCACGATTTCTTAAAGCTGCTTGGCACCTCCTTGGTAAGCTTTCAACTAACGCCCGGCATCTACTTTGCGGGATAGAGTACCAAGCTTCTTTGATTCCGGCCCAAAGATCGTTTGAATTTTTAAATTTTGTCTGCCCAATTTTGACTTTAACATCATTCCATAGGTGTTCTATGGGATTAAAATCGGGACTTTGAGCTGGCCAGGTTAGGACATCGATTTGTTCATCCACGAGCCAAGCTTTTACTATATTTGATGCGTGTTTGGGGTCATTGTCATGCATGAATATCCACTTAATTGGCATGAACTCAAAGGAATATGGTTCCATTGTATTCTTCAGTATTGCAAGCTAAGCGAATTTATCCATTTTGACATCAATCCTCACCAATGCAATGGTCCCACCCCATGCCAGGAAAACCACCCAGACCATTAAATTTTCCACTCCATGTTTCACCGTATTTAAAGTATACTTAGGATTGTACGCTTCGCACTTAGGACGATTCAAAAATTGCGGTACTTTTTAGGCTTGATAGACTGCATTTGTTTATCAAATCTACATACCCGAAGAAAAAGAAACATCACAACCATTTCACATAACAGACATTTTGAATTTATGATTTTTCTTAATAGTGTGCTATTTCTTTGTCCATAGCTGTATGTATGTATGCACATAAATATGTACATTTGTATGTACATAGATAAGTGCTTACTAAATGTGTAAATCGATTAAGAGTAAAAAAAAACCATTTGTGAAGTTTCTCCTCGAATGTGTTGACTGCGGAATTTTATTTGGAGACAATATCTATACAAATCAGAGCTTTTGGTGAGTGGTTACTGTAAGATTTTATTAGAAATTTAATATAGCAATGAGTATATAGTAGTAAGTGGAGGCATAGTCATGTATATATAAACAATTTCGATTTAAGCCCGGCTCAAAAATGTTTGATCATGTCTAAACATGTTTGATCATGTCTAAACATGTTATCATGTCTTAACATGTTTGATCATGTCTAAACATGTATGTATGTAGGTAAATGTTCTCCGTCTTGGGCTTAGGTGCTAAGACTACGGTCTTCATAGGTCTGTCAGTCAGCTACTGACACTGGCCAATCAACGGTTTCAGAAAGGTTCCTGGTATTGTATTCCATACATAAGTATGTACATGTATGTATGTACATCCATCTTTACAATCCTCGTTTTCCTCTTCTAATCTCTACCAAAAAATAAAAAAATTGTTCTATGAAATGGTGTTAAGTATGTACCTATTCCGTGAAAATTTACTCGGATTCATCTCTTTTCTTTTTCTTTTAAAGAAACAGTATAAGTTTACTAAAAATCAATTTCTACCCCTTCCTATTTTCATTTCCACATTAGGAAGTTTCACTTCTTCCGCGCGGAGGGCCTCCACGCACAATTCTTTTTTTTTTAACCCTGGAAGGACATCCTTCGTCGAATCGACGAACACCTCAATTATTTTTTATGATTTTTCTTCAACTATTCATCCCCCTTAATTGTATCTTCGTACAACACCAGTTGGTGTGGTAATCTAACTGTGGGCAGACGTATGGTATCCTGTGAATTATAAAAATACGTATTGTTTACAGGTTTGTTCGTCGAAACGACGAAGCATGACCTTTGTGTTACTTTTTTTTTTGTTTGGGCTTGCTTATTTTTATTATTTTGGATTTTTTTTTTGTTGTTTTTTTATGACAGAACAAAATAAGTTACAATTAGCAACAAACACATAATATGTTTAGTAACAAAAAAAAAACCGCTATGCCGTCGAAACTATATGAAAAAGTTACATTTTGATCTTGTCAAGGAACATAATATGTCACGAAGACTGGACACACAAACTCTTACTACTACAACTAGGAGGAGAATCAAAAATGTTTTGGCCGATGGCCAAGAAATTTGTCAAGGCAATATTCAAAATCAATAAGCGGCAAAAAAGAAAAATTTGTGGATTTTGTCCATACTCCAATAGGGGAATGACAAAATCTTCATGTTAGAAATACAAGAAAAGCATCTGTGGCGAGCACAAAATTGAACCTTATGCCTCTTGCATATTTTTTAAATCCTTTTTGTAGTTCCAGTAGTTGATATGAACTAAAACTTTTTTTTGGAATTATTTCCATAAACAATTTAATTTTACTATTTTTTGTTGATTTTTTTAAAGACAATGGCAGTATGTGTAAGAAAATAAACTGATAATTTTAATTTTATTTTTAAAGGCCAAAAACATATCGATACTGGATATCAATAAATTGCATTTGTTACTCAAAAACATTTTCAAGAGTTTCATTTAAAATTTTTGAGATCAAGGTCAATATCATGAGATGAAATGTTAATCAATATTTTTTTTAATTCCCCCCATTGGTGGTGGTAAGGGGTTCATCGAAATCAAAACAAAGATATTTGAAAATTTACTTTCTCAACTTCTTTTAATATTTATAAGCCACCATTCTACCAAATTTTTATACACTACCAACATATCATTCGCAGTGCTGGTAGCACGGAGAACCAAAAGTACTTGCTGCTGATTGCTTTGATGCGGCTGTGCCACCAAATACAACTCGTCAGTAATGAGAGCGACGTATTGCTTAAATTTTTTCCAACTCCTTTTTTTTAATTCTTGCTAATTTACCCAGAGCCACTATAAGATGTGTTTCAGGAGCCTGCTCACACCGCTTGCAAGCATTTTCCGATTTTGTTAAGTTATTTAGTCTTTAATTGACTGCATAAAATAATATTATACAATTGGCTTCAGCTTAAGATTAATATGGTTTGGTCTTGGGACCTCTACCAGTCAATTTTGTTTATATAAAAAAATTATATTCAAATCAGTGCTTCCTTCTACCGCGTTTCTGAAATTTAACCAAATTCCAAAATCCTCAATAGGCTTGCTTTAAAAATCTTCACTTCACTTCTCTTAACATCCATCTGCTTTAAGATACCCCATCACGGATTTGTCTTTAAATCAACGATTTCCTCTTTAAACCGTTCTTTGAGCTTCCGAATGATTATCACAGCTTAAACGTTCAAAGCCACCGAACGATATGTTTAGCTTTGTTTTCATGCCAATGCTCCCAGTGCCCTACTATCCGCTTCTACACCAACAGATACTCTAAAGTACATACGTATACGTATATACTCGTACACACAACACCAAAATGTTGTTCTCAGTGTGAAATCGTGCATAAGAACGATGCCCCATAAATTGACTAATCTCTTGCATTACTTCGGACGGAAAAAAGGGCTTAAACTGTCTCTCCTTTCACATCGCTATCGCTAGTAGAATTCGTACTCTTTTGGGCTTTTCATGTTAAACGGGCGTGTATTCCGTCCGCCACCCAACCGAGAGGAAGTATTAGGCAACCTTACACAACAGTCATTTGGAGATGGTGGTACATTGGCCTATGCCCAGGACAATGTCAAGGAGTTCATTACTCTCTCCAGGGTTTTGCATATTTAAAAACCAAAATGCTGACAGCACGAATTTTTCTTATGCCACTTTATTTCTATTTGCAGTTATTTTGTTTCTTTTTTTTTTGTTTTTGTTTTAATCACCAACCAACACGCTTGAGTCGGGCCGAGATGAATCCTTTTATGGGCTTCGTAGGAGTCAGCCCACGGCAAGCTTACAATCAACATTGTTTTGTATCCTAGCACTGTGCTTAATGAACACGCTGTTGTACTCGTATATTATCAACATTTCGCGAGCTCATCATTTTGAGACTCTTCCCTCTCTCAAGAGGGATCTACTTCCATAGCTGAGGATTAGAGATTACTGTGTCAGTTGGTATTTGGTTGTTTGTTTCATTCAAGAGGTGCCACACTGCCTTGCAAACCCACTGAAAAGTGGCAAGGCAAAACGAACTTTCGTCAAGTGCTTTATGACGTATTTAAATCTTCTACACACATAAAAAAAATGCTTGAGTAGGGAGTTCCTGAGCCGAGTCTTTTCGCGGAATGTCTTATTAATATTGTTATTATACCTACTTCTGATTGTGAGCGAGGTCGAGGGGAGGAAAATGTTTTATTATTCCTCATTTAGGTTTTACTTCTGTGTGGTTGTGGATGACTTTAAGGAAATAAGTTGATGTGTGCGGAAGAGACAGTTCGATAAGTTTCCGCAATAATCGTTGAGGAGGATTCGGGACGAGCAAACGACAGAAAATTATTGCTCAATATTGCAGAAGAAGGAATTTTCGTTTTTTTTGAATATTTCAATTAAACGAACAACTTGGGTACTTGAGAAAAGTTCTTTATTTCCCATTAAGATGCTGGGTCTATTTGAAATTCAGTCAAAAATCTAGAGCAAGGATGAGAATAGTGCTTTGTTATGGCTTTGTTTGTTGCTGTTTACGGTGGGTCCCTATTACTTTTGGTTTATAATAAAAGAGAGCAAATTGATTCACAATTCTGATACAGGGTGGTGCTCCCGATTTGAATGCCAATACTTTGAAAAATGGCTGCTAAACAATGCTCTGAGAAATTGCTCTGGGGGTTTGCTCGCTTCATTTAGAGTTAAGCTTGAAAGTATTGAGTTTTTGAGTATGTGAGTAACTCATTCAATTTTACTGCACTAAAATAAAATAAAAAGGTGGCAACAAAATGGGGGAAGTCAAGGCTTGTCGCTTTTGTGTCAACTAAGACTTGAAATGCAGATGACCTACAATTTCGTTGCCGATTTTTAATAAATAAATATACAAACAAATAAAAAGGGCGATGCAACAGAGCGATTAGCCCCAGGGCCTAACACTTTCTCACAACCATTCCTTGTGTGGGAATGGAGGGGACCTAAAATTTGCTGCCGCTTCCGAACGACTTATAGAGAAAGCGCTTTTCATGGCAATGAATTAACTATCGGGGGACTTGCCAATTTCTCGCGAAAAGCGATAACCGAGGAAAAAACATTTTTTGCTTTTTTTGGGATTCGAACCTCGAACCTCTGGGTTAACAACAGACATTGCTAATCAGCACGCCACGGGTACCACAATGGCTGAGGGAAAAAGCACAAGTCAATTTACCACAAAGGATATCGAACCTTGAACCCTCACGCAACGGGTATATTTACCCTCTGTACGACATCTGTACGTATTTAGATGATGAAAGTGATTGAAAAAAGATAAGACTAGAAGCTTAGATCTGGAATCGGTCTAGACCTAGGTCAATATCGGTCTAGTTGGTCTAGATCTCGGTCAGATTGGCCTTGATCTAGTTTGAATGGGTATAGATTTAGTTTGAATTGTCAAACAGGTCAAGATCTCGTTCGAGTTGGTCTAGATCTAGGTAGAATGGGACTGTGAGCTGGACTATAGAATTTGACTCTAAAAGGTTTTTTAAAAGTTTAAAACTGTCACCATGTGTTGATGTGAAATAATCATCTCATTTCTTTTCCGCATTCATGTGAGCCTGGGCATGTGATACATCATGTAATAGGGGTATTTGAGTTTGTATACATAGAGGAGCCAAGCTTGCGTTAAGACGTCAGTCGGTAGATGTCATCACCAAGAAAAAAAATCGAAGTTTGAAATTTACGGTGGAATGCTCTCCATAGAAATTTGACTAAAAAAAGGCAGCTGAAAAGGGAAGCAGGGAAAACGTCATGGGTATGGAGAAAAGCACAGGAAAACTCTTGCTTTGAAATTTCAAATGTCGGTTTATTTACTTGGTGACATCTATCGACGTCTTAACGCAAGCTAACATGGCTCATCTATGTATTCAAACTCTATGCTAATATTTAATCTGAATCAAGTACAAAAACAAAACTTTCACTACAATTTTTAGTATTTACATAAATATACACATATACACAACATGGAGACAAAATCCAAAAAATAAAAATTAAAAACGAAAATTCAATTCGGATACAGTAATAATTCAATTAAAGAAGCAGTTCAAATTCATATCCTTTGCCAATAAAGCTCCTAAAGTTCTGCAACAAGAAATCGATATGACTCTTGGTTTGTGTATGCGATAAAATGTATTTCAAATTTTCGGAAACTTTTCGTTAAATAATTTTTGTCAACCACTCCGAACTGAAGGTTTGTGAGTATGCTTTTCTTTAAGCTGATACATAAACCGATAACAAACTATTTAACGAATAATGTAAGCATAATCGATTACATTGTGAGCATCAACCGGATATGATGCTGATGAGGTAGTTTTTTTTAACGAAATTATTTTTAAGTTCAAAAACTCAAATTCAATAATTGGCGCTTTCTGCATAACGGCTAAAATAAAAACTATAACTTGCGAATAGACAAAATTTTTTAAATGACAAAATGTTAACTTGAGTATCAATTATTTAAACAGAATTCGATTTTGTACATGAAATGCTCTTAGTTAACCATGGTGCTGTTTTAGTGCGCCTATATTCGTTGTACTGCTTGGTAGGTGACAATATCTTTCTATTTGAACTTCGGATGGTTTAAGGTATGAATTGCAATTAGCCCTGCTGCTAAAATATCAAAATATGGCGATTCATCGGCCTATTCTTGTAGGCCTTTCAAACATGAATCTATAAAATTCATATGCCTAGCGCATTTCTCACAACCATGCCTTGTGAGGGAATTGAGGGGACCTATAATTTTATGTAGGTTCCGAACGGCTAATCGAGAGCGCGCTTTTCGTGGCAATGAATTTACTATAGGAAGGCTTACCAATTCCTCGCAAAAGGCGATAGCCGTGAAAAAACATTTTTGCCTCTGTTGGGATTTGAACAATCGGTTAACACGCAGAAAGCTAACCATCACTCCAAGGTTACCGCTGTAAAGGCTCTCAAGCTAATTGTTTGTATTTATTTTCAAGAGGCGCTTTCGAAAAACAATTTGTAGTTCAATTTTGTTTTCTTTTGGTTCTTTAATTTTGACTTTTGACGAAGCTGTCAATTTTCTGACCTATCAAAATGTTTCTCGGCTGTCTTCTAAAATTCCATAGGGTTGGCTCTCAGTTTCGAAAAGTTTCATTGTTTGTGTTGAAAATTTTAACTAAGGAAGGCGAACTATTCCTACAAAATGTGCTGACAGAACGACGATGATTCAGACTCACCAATCCCTACATCTGTTATTCACTTGCAGAATTAAGGATTTCTCTGATTCTCTTCGATGCGAAGTACTAGCGTCTGATTAGAATCTTTCAGAAGGGTGTTGGAACTCGAGTTCTAGAGACTGTCTAACCATATTTGATAATTGACATTATTTTCAAAGAAAGCAACAACTACAAACAGCAAATGCACTGTAAAAAAATAAATTGGGGGCTGAACATTAGCAGGGTATGCAGATGGTCAGTCATGTTCTACAAATTTCTTTGATGGCTGGATTGGATGAGGTAATGTATGTATCTGTCGAGTTTTATTTTAACTGCTTCGTAGTCTCTTGTTGCTGACGTCCTTCCTTCAAACCCTGACGTAGTGCAGCTCTGTGCAGATCCGCAAAATCTCCCACTCGAGAACTGGCAGCTTGCTTATGTGTGTTTGGCTGAGTTGACTTAGAAGCTCCAGTCCTGGTAGTATTCGAAATTTTGTCTTACGTGGGTTTCAACTCTTCTGGCATCAACTACCAGCCACGTTTAAATTTGACTTCTATTTGGGTATCTCTGGAAGCGGAATCAGTGCGAACTGTAAGACGGTAACAAACAAAAGTTGTCTGATATGTCTATTGCTGTCTGCTGTGTCTATTGCCAACATAAACCTACTACTTCGGGCATGTAGAGGGGGCTTTTAGATTCGTTACAGTTCGGTGTAAGTCATCCAATAGTAAAATTATTGCCATGAAAAACACTTTCTACATTAGCCGTTCAGAAACAACAGAAAATTGTCCTATCACAAGGGGTAATTGAGAGAAATGCGCTACGCCCCGGGGCACCCCGTTCTATTGCGCCACCCCATTGTATATAAAACATACATACATTTGTTTCATATACAATGCGCCACCCTATTAATTTATCTATTTGGGAATCAACATTAATATGCCATTTAAGCTTAAAGATCGATACCAATGGAAATTTTGAAACATCATATGAAAATAAACGTGTGCCATCAAAAGCCGCTTGAAGAGGTTTAGAGAGTCAACAAAAACAACCAATTGGATTATTTTCAAATAAATTCGACCAACTCAAGGTATCACATTCACTATTACCTCCTTCCAAGCGGAATAAGGTTATTTGTTGATGAATCGAATCAGTTACATTCAACTCATCCCCCATGGTTCTGCATCATTCTGTTGTATCTCGTGTGCAAGTAATTAGTATCCGATACTATTGACCTCATTTCTCGAGCTAAACAAACAACAGGAAATGGAAAACCAAACCCAGCCACCCTCCCCCTCAACTGAAACATGTTCAAATAGAATCACCATCATCTCTTATGTTCTACTGTACATAGAAGAAGTGGAAGAGTGCAATTAATTTGAATCCTGCAGATGGAGTTTACTTGGATCTGTATCAATGCGAAATCAAACTAATGGAACACAAAAAAAAAACATTTTCAGACAAAAATGTTGAAAGGAGCAGCAGGAGCATGACTCTGCTCGTGAAAATGCCTGTTACTTATTTGAAATTAAATTAGTTTTTGGAGGCAGAACGAAAGTGAGATGGGAAAGGTTTTTCTGATGTCGTTGTTTTTGTAAAGGATGTCATTCAATTTATTTCAAGTAGCGCGGCATGAAGTTATCAGACAGATGTTGTGGAATATATGTATGAAGACGCTACAACATCTGAGGTAAATTGATTAAAAATTAAATATGCAAATCGATTCAAATAAACATTGACTGTGACAACAAACAATGAAGTGCAGTTAAATTCCTTGTCTTTTATCGACAAGGAATTTAACTGCACTTGCAAAGTAAAAAAAACAAACGTGGGAAGTCGGAAGTACTCAGTGAGAATAAATGCACGACAAAGTGTTCTCTTTTCAGACATCATACCTCAATGGATGTTATTTGAAACAGAAAAGGGGTCATTGTGGACAAAGAGCTACCAAAAGCAGACCCCAAATCAATGTCAATCATAGCCAAGGCTAAGCAAGTGGAAAGGGACATAAAAAGGTTCTATTCTTTAAAAGCGTGAAATCTCTTAGTACTTCTAGTACTAGGACAGAGTATTGAATTAAGGATGGTGACAGATAAGCCTGTGGTGAGCCAACGGCAGCTCTCAAACCACTACAGCAGTAACTGTAATAGTCTGTTTGAATGACTATATCTGTATGGTTCATGATGGTTCTATGGCTTGATATGCCTGTTTTCCTATTGTTGCATTGTTTGAGTCGCAGTGCGCTTTTGGCCGCCATCTCCTTAGTAAGAAGATCTAGGGGGCTATGCGACAGGAAGGTCTCAGAGCTGCAATTGTTGTTGTTCTCATGACACTAGTTGAGCCAATGAATGCAAGCCTTTGGATTTTAGTCATGGTCTTAAGGTTTGAAGCCTTCTCTAATGATGGCCACCAGACTACACAGGCATATGTGAGGATTGGTCTTATTATGGATGTATACATCCAGTGAATGGTTTTGGGACCAGGTCCCCATTTTTTACCAAAAATTCTACTACAAGTGTAGAAAGCGATTTGAGCTTTCCTTTCTCTTTCTTTTAAATTTTCTTTCCAGTTAAGCTTACGATCAAGGACAATTCCGAGATATTTTGCCGTACCAGATAAGTTTATTGGTATACCATTAATGGAGGGAGGAAGTATATCTGGAATGTTACGTTTTCTCGTAAACAGAACAAGTTCTGTTTTTGTAGGGTTGACATTTAGCCCACAGTTTTTTACCCAGCTGGTGAGCTTGTTAAGAGCTGTATGAAGAAGTTCACAAAGGGTTGTTGTGAATTTTCCCGAGGTCATGATGACGATGTCATCAGCATAGGCTACTGCTTTTATTCCACGGTGAATTTAGGAATTTAGCGGGGATAACACTCCTCCGTGAGGTGTACCTCTACAAGTTTTGACTTTTAGGGTGCTTGCACCCATTTCTGCTTTTACTATTCTCGTTTGGAGCATGGAGTCGATCCGGTTTCATAGCGTTGGCTCGATATTTATGGAACGTGTACTCTTTATATTGTGGATTGACTGTTCAATGGTTCCGACTACTTCATGAAGTGCAGTCTCAACTGATTTGCCCTTTATATATGCATGTTTGGGCTGTAGAGATCACATTATTATTCAGTTTTGTTCGGATATGCGTTTCTATAAGTCTTTCTAGAGTCTTAAGTAGAAAGGAGGATAGGCTTATTGGTCTGAAATCTTTGGGTTCAGTGTGTGAGGGCTTACCGGCTTTGGGAATAAATATGACTTTAACTTCTCTCCAACTAGTTGGAATAAAGGTGAGGTTTAGACAACCTCTGAATATTTCCACTAGAATCAGCACAATCAAGTCTTTGGGCCTTTGGAGCATCATTGGAATAATGCCGTCAGGGCTGGCAGATTTCTATGCCTAGAATGAGTCAATGGCCCACATTACCGTCCTATTATCTATTAATAGATTTCCTATGTTGAATCTAACGTTAGCGCTAGGGTTTCCGTGTTCTGGGAATTTTATTTGAGAACACTCTGAGGAAACCCTTGATCGCTTCGAAAGAAAAGTTCATCAACTAACTGTGTGAACTGTACCGCGATAGGAGCTTAGCTAGATGAGTACGTATTCCGAGAATACGATGGCTTTTACATGTAGAGCCGATTTCAAAGCTCCGGCTCGACAGTATTTCGAAAGCCCAATGCAAAAAAGTTGCCGAGGGATAAGACCTCTCCTCAGGTAACAAAATTAAGTGGAGAAACCATAACCAATTCCAATTGCAAAACTGGCGGGACCACCTTTGAAATTGAAATTGTTGGTGAAAGATGTTGGTCCAGGTTCACACCGAACTGCTATGCCCACCAAAGTTAAGAAGTAAGTGAACAAAGCATACCATCATTTTTATAGTGCAGCCAATTTTTCCTTGCAAAAAAAAAAAACCACAGCAAGGGTAATTTAAAAAAAAAAAAATAGTCGAACAACACAAGCTCGCATCGTACCTATGAACTCTCATTGGGAATGAAGCACAGCCCACATAAAAGTAAACCCAGGAAGTCATCAAAAGTTCTGCTCCAGTTGTAAATTACAAAAACTTCCTATGTACTCTAAGATATTTTCCTAAATAAGTGTCCACCCACCAACCACTTTTCCAACTACTGCTATGCTCTGTATCATATATTTTTTACCACATAGCTATACTCTCTTCTCAAATAACTTAAAACTTCATATACTTAAGACGACACCATTACCAATTCCCATGTTTATTAAATAAAATTTAATTAAGAAAACGTCTAGTAGAGTCTGCAATTTTACAAAACCATTTGTATGAGTGTGGTGGACGGGAAAGGAGTTATTTTCTTCCTTCACCCTGCATATACATATGTATAGAGAGACCCTTACATGCTGTTTCCGCAGTTGCATACGATGTTGACACAATTTGAGAAAACAAATCCGATGTGTGGAGAAAACTCCAAAAGGTGCAACGCACCATATACTTCAGTGTCTCCAGTGTAATGGAAAACTTTTTAATTGGCAAAAGGAAATGAGGTTTGCATCCAATTTTGTATGATAGTTGATAGTGTATAGCTAACAGTATGACGGGATGGTTTAGAATCACTGAACCGAAGACATTTGTGTCAACATTTGTGTCAACTTATGTTGCGGTATAAGAAGCAAGGCTCTTGACTGGGTAAGTAGTATAGAAAATGGAGAGAGTTGTTGTATTAATAAGATTCCCTCGAGTTGTTTTGGTGCATCTCTATTAAGAGAAATTTGTAGGATTTGATGAAAAGTTGTGTGATGTATACGGCGAAAGAAGTTTGGTATTTCTTACTCAGTCAATTCAAGGGTAGGTATGAAACCAGTTTTTTCGAATGAATTTTCACTGATTTTATTTAATACGCTTCTAAGTTCTTTTACATTTTTGATTTAAGCTGTGATGTGTTATTTGCATCACAGCTTAAAAATGTGGAGAGTGGAGTATGCTCGTAGGATCCAGGGTTGGCCAAAAAATTCATGTTGTGAAGGGCCAGTCCCTTCATTGATCTTAAAACTAGTACAATATAATGTATTATTTCATTGGGTCTAAAATGTCTTTGCTAATGACTCCATTACTGGCAATCGACAGCTCCAACGTTGATCAATACACAAACAAAGGCTGGAAAGTCCCCCGAGCTGGTTCCCCCGAGCTGGATCTTTTGTGGCCTATTAAATACGCACCAGTATTTATAATGAACTTTATTACTTCAAATACAAATCCTGCTATTGTATGATGTGCCGGTTGCGGAACTTATTAAACATCTGTGCGTCGGACTAAGAACATAATATTAGATCTTAAGGTGGTGCACTCAACCAACTTAAAGTGCAAAACAGGAAAGAGCTCGCCCGAAATCGAAGTCGTTATAGAAGGATATTGGTTGAGGCCCAGGTTCACCCCGAACTGTAACGTTCATCTAAGTAAGTAAGCAAAGCGGTGTAGTTAAGCTAAAAGCTTTGCTTTATCGTAGAGAATTTAGTTGTAATAAGTAAATTTATTTGATCTATTAAGGAAAATCTTGTAAATTGCTCATTTTATTCACGATCCACACAGACAAGAGAAGTCCATAAAACGGTTTATCTTCCCTGAGCCTGGTGATACACACTTTGCATATACCTACGATTAGGACTCTTGGTTTGAATGTTGTGGCTTCCTAAAATTATCTAATCGAAGGGAATAGCGTTGATTTTGTTAAAAATATGAGTACACCACCCAAAACCCAGTACAAACACCATGGGCCTGGAACACAAACTACAAGCACTTGTAATACAAGTGAAAAATGACAACTGTAAAAAATTTCTGTAAAACAAGCTACAGGTTAACTTGATTTTCTTCAAGTCTAATGGACATAATCCTACAAGTGGCTTTTTAATTGTAGCTTTGTGTCAGTCAGAGTCCCATGTTTGACTGGAATTACCGAGAGTAAAGCTAGAACCACTTGAAGTTCATTCGCATTTCCTGATATTTTTGTAAGTCGCAGGCATTAGGTTTAACATTAGGAAGAACTCTTTGTCTAGGACCCAAACATGTATTATGTACTTTTATTCTACTTTAGAGTCATTCGAAAGTAGTTTTCGATTTCACATTTACATGAATGTCAAGAGTGCCATCAGACTCAAAATTGAATTCTTCCAACTGATTTCGAGATAAACTTCCGAGTTTCGTTTAAGTCTTCCATTTGTTTCTACATCGTTTCGTTGTGGAATTCAGTTAAATAGTATTCCTAATCCTCCTAAGTTTTCCAGCTGAGAACAAAAAAAATCAAGTAGGGGCGCAATCTACAAGGTGATTATATTGTATGTTGGCTGAATTTTAGATCAGTGCGCTAAACACAGTGATAAAAGTAACTGTGCGGTAAGAAAAGCTGGAAAGTTTCCCGGTTTCGGATTGATCCATGTCTGAGGCCAACCAAATGCAAATGTCGTTGCATTTGTTCGTACCAGGAGTATCTTTGATTGCATTTCTTTTTCTTTCGCAATGTTGTGTAATATTGCCCTTTTGACGGGTGTCTCTGTATCTCTCCTTTGAATGTTTGTGAGAGCTGTACGCACATTCGGGGTGAAGACTCGTCATTTCAGCTTATCGGAAATTTTTTTCTATCACAGAAGATGGCGGGTTTTCTCTCCATTTCATCCATTCCATGTTTGCTCGGTAATTGATGTCATCATCATAAGTTGATTTCCTATTGATCATTGACCCCAGATACTAAAACTTATCTCACCTGGGAAACACTTTTTCTGTCAAAAAGGGCATGTCAGAAAACGGGCAACATCAACATTTTTTGGACTAATACCGTACCCACTTATTTCTAAAACTTTTACCAATACATTAAGTACTTGTTTAAGGAATGCAGGGATCCTTGCTTATGATTTCTACGTCTTCAGCAAAAAAAACTTGATTTGCTTTGATTTTCTGTACTTTATCTTCCAAAAGGTGGTTAAGGTAGAAGTCTTAAGAAGCTTCCTTGGTATAACCCCCCCAGCTTTGGTGAATCCAGTTGTACTTTATCATCCTTTTATTTCCTTTCCTTTATCATAAGGTTCCGAAATTCCCAGCCGTGCACCATATTAGATCTCGTGTTCGCCGATTATCGAATGCTTCTTCTATGTCAACAAACTTAGAATGCAAGTCGTCTAAGGAACCATGATGCTTTTTCATTAAAGAATCCTTATACTTTGGAATGCATCTGTTGTTACTCACTAAAAACCCGCATTGGTTTTAACTTTCACAGTGTGACATCAGCATGCTCGACAATCAGCTATCGTGAATTCTTTGTACATTGGAAGAATGTAACTTCCATACTTTCAAGACTATCATCTCCTATAAGCTTGGAGATGAAAACCGTGAACCGATCCACGAAGTTTCTCAACTTTTCTAAAATTCATACCGTATCTCGTTTGGACCAGTACTTTGCTCTTTTTGTAGTTCTTGATCACCTCACAAACTTTCTTGCGTGTTTTAAAAAAAAATAAATAAGGCAACAAACAGAGCTCGAAGAACCCCAAGGCATAGCGTCAACCATATCTTGCCAGGAATGGAGAGGAACTGAGAAAGCGCTTTTCATGGCAGTGCAACTACTTTCCAGGGCGATACCTGTATATTTAAATGATTCTAACCTCGAAATACCAAGTAACAAGCAGACATGCTCAACATTCGGCCACGGCCACCTTCGTTGACTTTTATGTTAAAGCCCATATTGGAAATTACGAAACAAGAGGCAAAAAGCCGTTGTTTTAGGTGGGGTTAGGATAGCCATGAATTACTAGAATGGATCTATGGAAATGTCAGAACAATAGCCAAAAACAGTCGAAAAGAGTATCGCAAAACGTAACCGTAAGGTAACGACAGCGAAGTTTTTTTTAGTAAACATGAGGCGAAAATCGAAACAAGGACAGCCACGACACAAACCGATTTTGAATAATGAGAATGTATTCATGAAAATGTCAGAACGAAACAAAAACAATCGTAAATGAAATTGGGTATTGTGAAACTTAACCGCAAAGCAACGACAATGACGATTATTTGAGAGTTAAAATTACGAAGCGCGTGGCAAAAACCAAACAACGACATAAGCCGATTGTGAATTACGAGATGGATCCATGAAAATGTCAGAACTATAACAAAATGGCCGCCAAAAGCAGTCATTAATTACAGCCAGCATCGTGAAGCTGAATTTCAGCGTAACGGTAACGAGGATTTGTTGCGAGTATCGTTATTTGTAATGCTCGCCGAGGAATTTACTTTGAGTTTTTTCAGCTTCTGAAAAATGCTTTCGAGGAAACTGTTCGTTTAGCAGGCCATATTAATATTTTTGCCACAGGTCAATTTTGTCGTCATCCAGAAGTAGCTTGAGAATCGTTTGCGAACTTGGCGAACGAATCTTCTGAGCATTTCTCCTTCTTTGAGCGGCTTTTTTGAAGATGGTTTCTCCTTATTTAAGTTGGTTTGTAGCATTTCTTAAATAACTTAGTTTGCATTATCAATCGGGCCAGAAATTCCTTTCATATCCCGATGCATGCCTACTGAGTCCTCTATACTTGGACTTGAGTGGTCTTCTTCTTCGACTCTGTTTTGCAGTTTCTGCATTTCCTTACTTTGAGAGGCTTTTCGTTTCTTTTATTTGGCGACCACCTGGCCATTCTTTAAAAGTCATTCACTCCTTACTTATCACTGTTAAGATTCCTTTTTAAAATTATTCCAATAACAATGGTTCTAATTTCTTCGATTGTTAATATCTTTTAGCTTACGACTTGCAGAATACTTTCACTTCGAAAATCGTTGGTAAAGATTCATACAAATGTAAATGTATGTAAATTTATGACTATGTTAAGCAAAACACAATTTCATTCAATAAAGCACTCCTAACAGTATTCCAAAGCCGATTTGTTTGTTTTTTCAATCACACCCAACGAATTTCGTTTGAAAATTGTTGTAGCACTGTTAAATAATAATCATTCATAGCCTCCATTGAATCATTGACAGCTAAATCAAACTCAAAAGATTAGACCAAAGAAGCCTTTGGGTTTATTTCCAATATTATTCCATCAGACCTAGAGACCTATAAGCAGAAAGGATTTTAAAAACGAATTCAATCATAATAGCATCCTTTTGGGTATGGGGCCTTGGCTTTGCAACCAACACAGCTCGACAGACCGAAAAAAGGAAAATAAATCGAATGTCTGTTGTGAGAATACATAGCTACTTTTGTTTCGAATAAGAGACAGGGGCTACCAAACCTAAGTCAACCACCGAGTAAGTTCGACAATTGTCAAAGTTTTATTTTCCTCTTCTTTAAACGTGCCAAAGTGACTGCGTAAAACAAATAAAACAGCAAAAATGAAAAACTTTCCTCTTCCTTTATTGTTCTTCTATCATCAGGATCGGGTGTGGGGCGGATTATATCTAGATTTATGTGAGTTGGATTAGTTTCCAAAGTAATGAACAAACAAACATAAAAGAGGAGAAGGATTCGAAACCTAATAAAGTAACACAGCAGGGTGAGTATGGATGGGTTTGGAGATGTGTGGCTTAGAAAGGTAAGGACATGAGTTGTTGTGTTTTGTTGTCCTTGAGTGGGAATACCTTCATGCGAATAACAAGTAGTTGGTATTAGTCAAGGAAAGTTGGGTATACGCTAAATGTATTATGGGATCGGAAGTTCTAAATTGGACATGATGACACCAAACCCTTTGAAAAGAGATCCCAAATTGCGGGATCAATAAGTCACCTCTTTTCATGAGAATTTAGGCTTACGGAAACACATTCGATTAAAGGATTTCAACAAGGAAAATTCTCCTCAATGTATATGGATCAACTCCTCCATGTTTGTGTTTTCCTAACAGCTACGGCCTTGAGACACTCCTCCTGTCGATTTCAATAACGAACCTCGCTTCATACAATTACAACAGCAGGCATTAGAAATGATTAAATATATTGAATTACGGAGCACCTTCAACCACCGATGGGACACATACACAACTCAGCACTCGATACCTAACACCAAAGGTTAGTCTTAAACAAACCGAATCAAATTCAAGGAGCACCAAGTGCCAACTCTTGGAATATTCGATTAAAGTTAAATCATTTGAAAAAGTTTAAATTGAATTTCAAGTTCTCATTTTGAGGGCTTTGAGCAGACTTTTGGCAAATCAAAATTTACAAACGCACAAACACATGAACTTGGCCCAACATGTATCCATCGTAGGTATCCACAAATTGTGCAATTTTTTCCAATCGAACGCCACCGTCGTCGTCGGCGTCGTCTTCGTCGTCGTCAGTTTTTGGCTACTGCTGTATGAAAGAGAAGAAAAAAACTAATACACCTCCTGCTGCTGGTGATTGCAGCCATCAGATCCATTGAAAGTACACTTCCATTGTGGACTGTTAAAGAAGTTCCGTTAACCTAATTTCATTGCATTAAGTAAAAAAATTCTTTTGGCTTATTGCCAATTTCATGTCATGTTCTCTGTTGTAAGAAGTCCTTCTGAACTCGAGGAAAACGAATGAGAAAAAGAAAAAAACAACAACACCACGACAAACTTGAGTATGTATGTATTTTGAAGGAACTCTTATTCTGGACAAGGAATTGCTTGGCAGGCAGGTAAAAATCATTTCCTAGGTGAAAGTGCATACAAAACTATAGACTAATGTCAACATATGGATTCAATTCCATTATCAGATAGTGTCACAGGAGACATTATTAAGGAGTTCCACTGTGCCTGCCGAAGGGGGTTAGGTTCAGGGTTTGGTAATATTTCAAGAGCGACATGTCCTTTATCGTATTTGCAACTTGTTGGAGCAGAGGTTTTTCATTTCTTGTATTGGAAGTTCTTTGGAGACCTGTTGGAAGTGACTTTTTATGATTGTAGCTGGTGTAAGAAAAAACAAATCAGACAAAGTTGTTGATGTAATCAATTGATATTGCGGCACTTAGGTAGGTACGACACGATAGTTGTTTATTGAAAGTGTGGTACCTTTGAGCCTTTGAGTGCGAAAGCATTTCCGGTGTGTCCTTTGACGGGGACAATTGTTCGTTGAAAATGATTTATATATCAAAAAATTAAAACTTAGTCGTATAGGAATGCCTGTCTGTGGGAGCATCTAGCGAAATCCACAAAATGGACTTGAGCTTAATTTTTAGTCAGGTAATCTTAGATAACAGATTGGACACACTTTACCTTTTGTTTGATTGAAGACGCATTCATTTTTCAGTAACGAAATTTTTTAAAACAAAAATATACGTTAGAATATCCCACAACCACTGATGAAAACAAGAGTGAGGATATGTATACCGCGGCAAGAGTGTTTTCAAATTCATCTATAGTCAGACCGTTTTTAAAAGAAAGTGCCAACTCTGGTTAACATTACTATAACTTTCAAATGGGGTCACTAAATACAAACAATTTATGAAAACCTCACTAACTAGTGACAACCATTAATATTCAAACTAGAGTTAGTCAAAAAGGCGATTTAACAAACTTAAAGACCGGAGGTTGCATAGTTTGCACCGATGACAATAGGTTCGCTACCAGTTCAAAGTCTACACAATCCTATTAAAGTTTACACATAAAATGGTGACAACTTAAAAATGGACTTGGCTAAAATAAATGTGAGCAGTACCAACGTTTTACAAGTTCAGGCAAATGAAGTGAAAGAACAGACCTAAAAACCAAAAAAAAAGCACAAGTGAAAAATAGCACAAGTTTTGCTTGAATAAAAAAATTTAGAAAGAAAATTTAGTTTTAGTAAAGGAATACTTGATTCAGAACAGAGACTAGTTCGGTAAATCACAACAGATGTTAAGTAAATGAGAAACGTCAGATGAGGTAGAGCAAAAAACGACCAAGGGTTTCCTCATCCGCTTTCGATAAGGTCCATGCTTCCGCGCCGTAAAGCAGGACTGGGATGATTAAGGTCTTATATAAGGTTACCTTGGTTTTTCTGGAGAGGGTTTTGTTTCTCAATTGCCTTCTTAACCCAAAGAAGCAACGGTTGGCAAGAGTTATTCTCCGTTTGATCTCCGCACTGATGTTGTTGTCCGTGTCTACAGCGGATCCTAGGTAGACGAAGTCCTGTACTACCTCGATGTTATGTCTGTCTATTGTGACAATGTGTCCAATTTGTCGATGTTTTGTGTCCCTGTTTGATGACAGCATATACTTCGTTTTGCCCTCATTGACCATCAAACCCATTTTTGCCGCTTCTGTTTCAATACTCGCAAAAGCACCTATGACATCACGCTGTTTTCTTCCCATTACGTCAATATCGTCTGCATAGGCGAGTAATTGAACAGATTTTTAAAAGATTGTTCCTCTAGTGTTGACGTTTGAGTTTCGTACAATCTGTTCAAGTATGATGTTGAAGAAATCGCATGACAGTTTGTCGCCTTGCCTAAAGCCTTTTTCGACATCAAAGGTCTCGGTGAGTTCTTTTCCGACCTTGACGGAGCAGCGTGAATTCACCAAAGTCATCCTGCATAGTCGTACGAGTTTTGCAGGGATGCCGAAACTAGACATGGCTCTGTACAGCTCGTCTCTGTAGATACTGTCATACGCAGCCTTGAAATCGATAAAAAGATGGTATATATCGATATTATATTCTCGGGTTTTTTCCAAGACCTGCCGTAATGTGAAAATTTGGTCTATTGTGGACTTCTCTGGTCTAAAACCACATTGATAAGGACCTATCAAGTTGTTGACGTGGGGTTTCAGACGTTCACATATTACAGCAGACACGATCTTATAAGCGACGTTAAGGAGGCTTATCCCTCTATAATTGGCGCAATTGTGAGGGTCTCCTCTCTTTAGGATCGGGCATACGATACTGAGGTTCCATTCATCGGGCATGCTTTCGTCCGACCATATCATGCAGATCAGCTGGTGCATGCTCCTTTCCAGCTGATTTCCAGCTGCCTTGAAAAGTTCGGCATCGAGGCCATCTGCACCTGCAGTCTTATTTGATTTAAGTTTGCATATGGCAAGCTTAACGTCCTCTAGGTCGGCAGGACGGCATTCTTGATCATCGTCCAAGCTGAATGGGGCAATCTGCCTGACAGCGGAATTTGTGTCCTCAATCCTCATTGCCGTTAAGCAGTCTGCAGAAATGATCTTTCCAGATCCTCAGTAGCGGTTGGAGACTCTATTACTATGTTTCCCTGCTGGTCGTTACAGGCTTGAGTTCAGTGCTTGCCACCCTGGCAGGATCTTTTTACTTTTTTGTAAAACTTCCGAATCTCGTTCCCGTCATGACAACTCTCAATTTCCTCAAACGAGCGCTTATCATGCTGCTTCTATTTCTTTTTGAGAATTCGGTGTTTTTACTTTCTTTTCTCCTTGTACTAGATCTCGTTATACTGATCGTAAGCAGCCCTCGTTCGTTTTTGCATCAACATTTGTTGTAGTTTTTGTTTGGCTGCATTTGCCTGCCTGAATTCTTCATCGAACCCATGGGCGCCTTTTTGGGGGCCGGATGAAACCCAGAGCCTCAGAGGTAGCGGTTCAGATGGCTTGTTGGTGCTGTTTCCATTGGTCTTCAATGCTTAATACTGGTGGCATAAGATTCAAGGACAATTGAAAGGACACTCGATTGGAAAAAAAAACCAAAAAAAAATTGCAGGGCTGCCAAATATTTACGAATTATAAAAATTAAAACTAATTGCATAAAATTTTTTTTAAACTGATACAAAACTACTGAAAACTAAACAAATGAAAGTTTTAAAAACGCCAGTTTGCTGCAATTAGTTTTGGATACTTCGGTAAAATAATTTATAAAAAATTTTCACTAGAAAATGGCCTAACCAATTTCGGTTTTTTTTACCATGTTAAGAACTAACTACACAAGGTTCTTATTGAAAAAACGTGAAAAATGCCCCAAAAAGGCAACAATCTCTTGTGCCAATGACTTCAACGAGTTATTATTTAAGAGCTATCGAAAATTAAAAAAGAAAGATAGAAAAACTCATAAAATTCAGAAAAATGCATGACACCATTATTTGAATCGATGATCATTTCATGCAAAACTTTGGCCGTGGCTAGGCCTCAAATGGTCTATCAGCTTAGTTCAAGTTTGGAATACTGTTTCCAACATTTCGGCCGGTATCTCACAAGACAGTGCTTCGATGTTTGCTTACAGAGGTTAACTCGAAGTTGACTAGTCCAAATAGACATGAGCTTTAACGGTTTGGATGGCCAGTTGACACGGCCCAAATGTGAAATAATGTGTTCATTGAACTCGCCTCTCAGTTGGTCCATTGTTAAGCGTGCTGTGGCATGTGGCATCGTCTTGTTGAAACCACATGTCATGCAAGTCAAACTCTTCAATTTTGCCCAAAATAATGGAGTAACTAACAGAGGCCCTATTGCTGCGAAAGGCGTCGAATGGATAATTTGCGGTCATCACTAGCAGTATAGCACTGGCCTATACAAATGCGAATTTTGCCTCAGTTTACACTCTACGTAAGCGTGTTGGTGGTTCAATACCAAACAATGTAAATTTCGTGAGTTATTTAGTCACCAGGTGGCGACAAAAGCGTTTTTCCTTCCGTGGTGCTATTACAGTATATAAATACAATGGTCTATAATGCACCCAAAACGAGCTTTCCCGTGTCATCTGAAATTTAAAAAAGGATCGTGTAGTTCGTATTCTATCGTTTAGCACAATCTTTTTGAGTAATTTATATTGAAAAAAACACATCGTGTTACTAGTGTCGGTTATCGTTTCAAACGAAACCACTTAGTCACTTCTGATGAAAGAGGTAATAGAGAAATATAAGCATTAAGAAACGGTTGTACTGATAAGCAAAAACCTTAATTGCCAAGTTTGGAGTAAATCGGTCCAGCAGTTCAGGCTAAAGGTTCCTTCCGGAAACACAGACAGTACTCACTTTCTTCACTCTGATACATTTTCTTTCAGCACGAATACGTAACCTGCCTTATAGTAGGGGAGAGCGAGTTAGAACTAACCGCGGTAAAAGTTGCTCTGAGGGAAAAATCTTCATCTTCTCTATGTTTTATGAGTGGGGTGGGCATTACTTTTCAAGGTCCTTAATTTGAAAGTCTTTTCTACTTTTCAGACTTAAAGTGAAAAAACAAATAAGGAAAACAACTTTATAGCCTGCATAAAAGACATAATCATAAAATTACTGCAAAAAACAAGTGACGAACAATTTTCAACTCAAATTTTTCTTTAAGAAAATGCCCAAGAAATACTTTCCAGGGCATTAAGATTCACGTCGGAATCGCCTCTCGCATATGTTGATCCAAGAAGGTAACAAAATCGATTCTTTAATTTCAAATTCGCACAAATTTTCTTTCACTTCAATCACATTAACGTCTGTACTTCCAAAAATGCTAAAGGCTCCAACGCCTAAAGTATGTACCAAGCCTAAAATCCAGTCAACATAAGTCTAAGCAAGGAAGAAAAATAGCACAAATACATCTTCATGTCAAGGGTCAACTTTAGCAAAAACTGTTAAATAAGTTATGAGTCTGTTAGATTGACTGCTTAAACTGTTGATGAATAATGATAAGCCTGAATAAATTTATGAGAAGCGAATCTCTTGGAACGCCTGCCCCATCTTTATCTGATGAAATAAGAGTAGTTATGCAAATTTATGCGAAAAGCATGACAAACATACTTTTCATCTAAAGAGTCTCCTTGTTAGGCACCTACCTGTGTACCACCAACACTTACTTTGAACTTTCGAGTCGCCTATGACTGGTGCTTGAGGTCTGCACTATATTCTTTTCAATAAAAGAGCCTTACGGTGCTCTTCTATTGTTTTATTTTAACTAATCCTTGACATTTTAATGAACCACAAGGCTTCTTGTAGTGAAGACGCTCATTGTATATTGTCGCTTATGTCAAATGCATTCTTCAGTTTGTTCGGCTGAGTGCTGGTTTTTGGCCAGGTTCCAGATAACTCTATTCTATACCACTTGGCGATAGTTTGTCGTCCTTTTGTTTGTTTAATTTTAGAGCAAAAAAAAAAAAAAAACAGAAAATATAACCACCCAAAGGCTTAAGAATGAAACTTGTTACACAATTTGCTGACTATTTTTGAGGGAATTGGGATGCAGGGGAGGAGTGATGAAGAATTGTTTTTAAATTGAGTGTTATAGAAAAGTACTGTTGCTGTGCTGCTTGGCAATATGATTTTCCAAAAAGGTAAGCACCCAAACGAAACGAGCATCAACGAGGCATGCAAATCGGCAATAAATTTGTTTAAGTTTCTTCGAAGACCTTTTGAGTTTCTGTGGCACCGAATGATTGATTGAAGTAGGCTTCAGTGAAGATTTTAAATAACACAAAGAACGACTTTTTGGGTGGTTGATGCCATGATAAATTGGTATTCGTCGGATGGGATGTGAGAGTTTTATGGTTTTTACTGCTCTCAGGATTAGTTTCACATTTTCGCTGAGAATGAGACTGTATGACAGGTGAAAGGAAATGCTTATGTCAGCTTTTTTTATTGAACGAGTTTACGGATGCTTAAACGAGTAAGTCAACGGCCTTGGTGGTGGTGTATGAGTGAATCTTTGGTAGTTAAATTCTCTGTTTTTCGTTAATGGTCTTTTTGATCCAGAAAAAGTTTATCATCAAATATAAATGGTGGAACTTTGACAAATCTTCTTTGAAAAAAAAAAGATAAATAGGGTGGCACACCAAAGCTATGGAAACCTCGGGTTCGAACGAGAGTGCCTGAGTGATGGCTGACTTTTCGATTCCCGAAGGTCTACCAAGTCTAATGAGGGATGTGCAAAACTAATGGTTCATAACAACAATTGAAAGAGCAGAAAAAAGGTGACAGTAGTACAAAGATCAGCAGCAAGGTGCTGATTTTGTCGCAGTACCCTGATGTTCAAACAGATTCACAAATGTATCATTTCATATCATATGTTGGGAGTTGTGGTTACGAAACAGCCTCGAATGAAAAGATATTTTCATTGCTGACGATTCTAATAAGTACCAAAATAATGAAATTGACTTTCGGATCTGAACGTAGAACGTTAGGTACTTTGGGTCTCTACTCATTCAGAAACTGTGACTGGGCCATCGTAAGCGTTAAATGCATCTCCAAGCTCCTCGAAAAAACACATTTGCAATGTCCAAGATTTGCCTAGGGAAAGACATTTTTGAAAATATTGTCGGGGCAAATAAGGGCTCCGAAAACGTACTAAGGCAGTCGATTTTATTGCGAGGTTTTTAATATAGCTTTTAGAATCGTACACTATTATGTCATCTTAAAATTCATTTATAAGAACATAACAATCCGCAAGTCAATTAGCCATCAACCGGGGCCTTAACTACTGAGCTTTATAAGACGAGTATGAGGCAGATTCAAAGTTAGAAGGCCAAAATAATCACGTTAGTTAAAAAGACGATAGCAAAACACCTATCCTTCAGTCGTGGAAAGTGAAGTGTCGTGAAATACTCTATTAACCTAATGGTTGACAGTAGACGATAGAAGGAAAATCGTTACGAAAGGTTCCGCAATCTGGGTTAGATGAATCATGTTGTGATCGACGTAAGACACTCCTTCATCATTATAAATATTCGGCCCCTTCTAATTAGCCAACATTGACTCGAGCCAAAAACTTGTTGCGAATGGGGATATCTTGTTCACGACCAAGTTGAACAATTGCTTAGAAAACTACAGTTGCAAGCAGGGTTGCAAAAGCTTAAGCTAATTTATAGCTTAAGTGTGAATTTAATTCACAAGCTAGTTTGTGAATTATGAATTGAAAAATATTCAATTCACAAGCTAATTTGCGAATTATGAATTGGATAATATTCAATTCATAAGCTAGTTTGCGAATTATGAATTGAGAAATATTCAATTCATAAGCTAGTTTGTGAATTATGAATTGAGAAATATTCAATTCATAAGCTAGTTACTGAATTATGAATTGGATAACATTTAATTCATAAGCTAGTTTGTGAATTATGAATTGAGAAATATTCAATTCATAAGCTAGTTACTGAATTATGAATTGGATAACATTTAATTCATAAGCTAGTTTGTGAATTATGAATTGAGAAATATTCAATTCATAAGCTAGCTTATGAATTGGAAAACATTCAATTCACAAGCTAGCTTATGAATTGGTAAACATTCAATTCACAAGCTAGCTTATGACTTATCCACATTATGAATTGAGAAACATTCAATTCACAAGCTAGCTTATGACCACTGTACTGATTTCAGTACGGTTTTCGCTATTACAATACGGTGCTACATAGACTATATTTCATCCCCATATGGGAATGGAACGGGAACTGGAACATATTCGGGAACTTGGAAAATACTATACCGATCCCACAAATTCTGTCATCGTTAGAGTGCTTAATTGTGCTTAACGGTTTCTGATAGAGGGGTTCAATACAAGCATTGTTGAATGTTTACCAATTCATAAGCTAGCTTGTGAATTGAATGTTTCTCAATTCATAATGTGGATAAGCCATAAGCTAGCTTGTGAATTGAATGTTTACCAATTCATAAGCTAGCTTGTGAATTGAATGTTTCTCAATTCATAATGTGGATAAGTCATAAGCTAGCTTGTGAATTGAATGTCTACCAATTCATAAGCTAGCTTGTGAATTGAATGTTTACCAATTCATAATGTGGATAAGTCATAAGCTAGCTTGTGAATTGAATGTTTACCAGTTCATAAGCTAGCTTGTGAATTGAATGTTTTCCAATTCATAAGCTAGCTTATGAATTGAATATTTCTCAATTCATAATTCACAAACTAGCTTATGAATTAAATGTTATCCAATTCATAATTCAGTAACTAGCTTATGAATTGAATATTTCTCAATTCATAATTCACAAACTAGCTTATGAATTGAATATTTCTCAATTCATAATTCGCAAACTAGCTTATGAATTGAATATTATCCAATTCATAATTCAGTAACTAGCTTATGAATTGAATATTTCTTAATTCATAATTCACAAACTAGCTTATGAATTGAATATTTCTTAATTCATAATTCACAAAGCAGCTTGTGAATTAAATATTTTCCAATTCTGAAGCTAACTACTAGCTTATAGCTTATAGATTTTTTAATTCATAAACTCGCAACCCTGGTTGCAAGAGATGACGAATGGCTCTTCGAATTGTATTGTATGCCGGCAACGTCGAAAGATAATTGCAACAATGACAATAAGCCGTAAGGTTTTTCGATTCACTGAGCCTTCAATCGAAAACCAAAATTGGATGAAAAATACAAGCAAAGCAAAAAGCACATGCAAAGTGGGAACTGCACACAAAATAGAAGAGAACATCGTATTCTAAAAGAGAAAAGCAAAGACCATGAGATATGAGAAACGGAAAATGAAAAGAGCTATAATAGGAATGAGATTCGAAGCTCGAAGGGCTTACCAAAACTACTATGCAAAGTGGTAGTGTGTAAAGGTCATCAAGTAGAATCCGAATCGATACTGAATATCTGAAAAGGTCCCATCTGAGACTCCTTATCTGCCCACCTTCGAACGTACAATCAAGTATAGATATTCATATGTTAGACCGACTACCAGAATGTAAAAAGCTTTACTCGACGCTGTTTTTCCCTTGCATTATAATTTAAAGTTCAAAAACAAGGTGCATCGGTGTCTCTTAGAAATTCTATCCTACTTTCTTAAATGCTCGCACTATCTGATATCGGCATGCCGACGATTAATGGAACCTCAGTATGCTCAATCACTTGGGTTCCAAGACATCACTGCATAACTGGAAATGAGATCATCGATGAACTTGCTAGGCAGGGATCTTAGACAGCTTTTTCAGGACCTGAACCGTCGATAGGTCTGACAGGTCCTCAGTGAGGGCTTTAATCAACGATTGGATCTGCCAAGAGCACGACCATTGATTCCATTGCATGCAGACAGACCAAACTTGTGCTCCCCAACGTTTATAAGAAGACTTCAACATTTTTGCGAGCTCGAAGCAGATTAGACTGTAGAAAGCTTATTGGCGTTGCCAGCGGGCACTTCTCTTTTGCCAAGCATTTAAACGTGTTAGGCTTGAGTGCTAGCAAGCTCTGTGAATCTTGTGGAGAAGGTGAGGACACCGCAGAGCACTTCCTCTGTGAATATCCTACTTTTTCTCGCATGAGGTTACAGATACTCGGTGCAGACATGGTGAGAGCTGGTAACTTATGGTCCTTACCATGGCAGCGTCTTTTGGCTTCTTTCCGATCATTTGGAAAGCTAGAACAAAGAACGTTGCTAACTGGTAGTACAATGGACCGGTATTTAGGTCTGAGTACTCCAGCTGATATTTTAAAAACCTCCAACAGAAAAAAATGCCCTATCTTAAAAAAAGAAACAACCTTACCAGTTAACACACTAAAGTCAGTTAAAGTACCTACAGGACCTCGAAAGTCAAAAAAGTCAACATCATAGTCACGTTTTGGAACTTTCAGCGTACTTATGATGTTATTTTGTAGAAAAGAAAACAAATCTAAAATATTTTACGTAGAATCAAGGTGTTGCACATTTTTCGTGATTCCTGCAAAACATGCTTAAGATACTTACGAGGTTCTGAACATTTACTGACGATATAAGATCTTATCAGCTGTCCTCTGTTTACAAACATACACAGGGTGGCGCAACAGAGCGGGGAGCCCCGGGAGCCCCGGGAGCATGGTTGTGAGAAATACGCTATCACAACCATGCCTTGTGAGGGAATGAAAGTAACCTACAACTTTCAGCCAGTTGAGAAAGCGCTTTTCATGGCAATGACTTTTCAATCGCTGGACTTTCCAGTTCCTCAAGAAAGGTGATACCGTGGAAAAACATTTTTGGTTTCGTTGAGATTCGAACCACGAATATCCCGCGTAACAGGCAGAGATGCTATCCATTACGCCACGAACAACATTCCCTCTGTCGTCTAATTGAAGGTATGAAAACACCAGTTAATCGCCATTTCCACAACCGTTCAAATTTTCATATTACGTTACGTTTTAGGTGAACGCCAAAAGTATGACATCAACAATCATCATTTTTACGGATTTCAAAACTTCGAATGACGTGTCTATGTCTACAGAGGCAAGTTATTTTGAGCCCGGGCTGGTTTTGACATTTTTGTATTTACTTCCACTCCCGCTTTGGAGTGTGAAAGTGTTTAACTCAAACTCCAATTCGCTAGAATGCCCACCGAGATCTCAGAAAATTTTCAAACAAAGCAAAGCCCCGCAAATCAAATGTTGAAACATTCCAGAATTGAAAGAATTACGCAAAACTCGTTTCAACTCAAGAATATCAATTCGTTGAACAAAAATAAAATAAAAGACATGTTAAGTGTGGCTCAACAAAGCTTGAGAAGCCTATGGGATCTAACACATTTCAATTTTATGCCGACCCCTAAAATAAAAAGCGCTTTTATAACAGTGAGATAACTTTCGGGGAACTTTCTAATTACTCCCGAGCCTAGAACATCTACGTAACATATAGACATGCTTACCATTAAGACGCAGGCATCGCACGAGTTGAACGTAACGTCAAAGCTATATCTTAAGACTAGTGCAGGACTTCGTCTACCAAGGTTCTGTTTTAAAAATTAAAAAAAAAAAACACTACGGAAATCAATCTCACAACTTCACGACCCGGTACACTTTGTTACTTTGAGAAAGCAATTGACTAATAAAATAAAGCCAATGTTACCTTTTTTGAGAAACTCTGATCATCCGAATCTTGCTAAACATTGATTTCATCTAAAGTGGAAGAAAAAGCACTCGCTTCTTTGGAAATTTGTTTTCGTCTGCAATAACGAGACGAACGAACACTGAAGGAAGATCATGATAAGTTTCGATTCAAAACAAAATAAAAATGAAACGCCAGATGAAAATAATTGGGACAGTTATACTTCGAATAAACAGGGGGGTTGAGAACCACACCCATCCACAAGCCTATATGTATCGCCAACCCTTAACAAGTAAGGACTTCAGCAAAGCTAGGCAAAGAAAATACGGGAAAAAATTGAGACAGAAGCTTCCTTAGATGGCTATTCGCTATTCAAAGTAAAGCAGCAATACAGCCCCTAGCGGCCATACTTAGTGAAGCCAATGCATAACAGACATGTATAAAATTCGATTTTTCTTCATAATTGAAACAAAAATTCACAAATGGTTGTTTTTTCCGTTTTCTCTTATTAAAACATTGTGTCTTGACTCTTGACCACACTGTCAAGACATTTGAAGTGAAATCAAAAGAGAAAAGGTCGATGAGTGTGATGGTGAGCAGAATTATCATAACTACATACCTATTAGCCTTGTTTTTAACCATCTATTAAAAATATCTACGCACCAGAAATCCAATAACCTTAGGTCCAATTGTCAATGCTTCTATCAAATTAAGTTCTTCGTCGGTATTCACTTTGTCCGCAGAGTGAATCACTTGTACACAACCAAACACCCAACAAATTTTTTCTTTACGGTTCTTTGACATGCTATCCTTAAAATAATGTTTCCTCATTCTATTTTCATATTCATCATGTCATAAAATTGGAATACTTTAACTTCCAGACTCACTGTCCGCAGTGCGGCTTCCCCAAGGCTTGCACCATTCATCCAAATGTAGTCCAAAACTTTCTGAAAGCATATAAAGGGGCTAGCAATCAAAACTCGCTCGCTCTATCATTGCAGGAAGTGCACTTTCTTTCAAGAAAATTTTCTCTTTTCCCTTACACTCTGTGCAGTATACTCGAAAGATCCTTTCAGGACATCGTATTGTTGAGTTTATCTTCTCAGTTTTAATAGAATTTTAAAAAAATATATCCATTTCATTAATTTGTCAAAATATAATTTGCAAGTCCGACTTGCTTTGAGGCTACATACTCGTACAGATAGCACCAGTCGCAAATTAACAATTAGATTCTAAAACGCCACACTACCAGACCTCGAATTGCCACGACGCGACCGCAGGATAACATAAATATCAAATCCAATCAAACGGACACACAATTGCACGACATGTGTGTTGTGTTTTAGCTATTTGCACATACCGTTAAATCACGTAATGAATAGAAAAATCAAGAATATTTAATCAAACCAGGTGGGGACATGGAGCAGAAATTGAGAAATTGCATGCAGCACGAGTGTCGCCCTCAACTTTGGCAATCCATTCCAATGCCCAACGTTGTTGATCGGATTGAATTATTTTAGTGTGTTGGTTAGTGCTATTGAGAATAAACTCAACCTTTTCGTTTGTTGAGTAAAAAACCAAAATCTCTGACGAAAAAAAAAATGTTTTCATAGAAAAGGAGCAGGATTTATTGCAATCATCTGGTTTAGGTTGTTTTCCATGGCTCGTAGTTCACATTTATGTGGCAGGAGAGATTAATGTCAGCTTTAAATGGCCACAGGCGGTAAGGTACAAACATACTATGGAAATGGTTCGATTTTATTTGACTTTCAACTCGATTGCCGGTTGTTGGCTAGGTGACGGACGGAAGCTTTGCAATTATTTGGTCGTTCTCAACTTGTTTGCGTATAGTTTGTGGATTTGTGTGTCAAGGAACTTGTTAGTTTATCTAATCAGAAATATATCGTAAGCTTGAAGTGTATACGAGTCACTAATTTGACGATGCCATGGGTGCCAATCTAAGATTCAGACAGTATATGTACATAAATTTAGATTAAATCGAGTAATTTGAGAGTTAGTTATTCTGGACAGGATGTACTCTGTGCATGTGTGTGAGCATGGACTGGACATGCATTTGAATAAGAATTTTCAAATATGTACACATAAACTTGAATCTAGTCGATGCATTTAAGAACGAACATAGGTTGGTTAAAGTAAGTCACCATTAAGAAACATTTAACAAGGGAAATTTAAAGCTCAAAACGAAAAGACGTATAAATTTAATGGGAAGTGATTAAATAAATTTTATTGGGGTTGTGAAAACGAATACCATTGAACAGTGATTCAGACACAAGGAGGCAATAAATTTACATTGAAGACAGACGGCAGTATTGCCATGTCTTTGTTCTTAAAAAACAAATTGTTCAAATATAATAATGAAACAAATAACCTATCAACTATCTACATTGAAGTTTACTGCGAGTGAATCTCTTTCCGAAGCCTTTATTCACATCCAACGCCTGAAATTCCTTCAAAAATCAACAAAATATTAATTGCATTTCGAATCTTGAAAAGTGCAATGAAGGCCTGGCTTATGTCGAATTCCTTTACTGCAGTCAATTTTTTTTTCAATGGAATTCATTTAGGAGGGGAAAAAAATCGACTGCAGTCGATCTCTTTTTTCAGACGGATTTGCCCACGGATTTTCACACACACAACAATTTTGACAGATCGAAAACGGCAAACAAAAACATCAGTATATGAAAAAATTAAAGGAAGCAGGATTGTTTAGTATTTAGTTGTGAATTTGGAAAACAATTGGTGAAAAAATATATAAAAATTGTGTGCTTAACAATGTGAATGTAATTGTTTTGTTCCATGGTGCTTGTTTTTCTTCATTAGTCAGTTGGACACACATACATTCATAAAAAAGAAAATCGCTTTAATTTCCTAAATACCCAAAAAAGAATCGAATTTAGTAGCGACTGCAGTCGACTGCAAATTGGTGAAAGGAAATCGACATTAGATATGAGTTCAACTTCCAGCTGTTTTTGAAATTCAATGCTTCAATGGAACACGCCCCTAAACTAAGGTTATGTTTTCAGCTAATTTCTTCTTAAACTTTTTTAGAGGAAGTATTCAGCAACGTAAAGAACGTTGGAGTAAAAACAGCGCTTGGTAGAGTTGTTCTTATGTACAAAGCCGCCAGAGAAGCTTATATACCAAAGCATTAGATATCTTCTTAAGTGGCTCGTCTTCCTACTTTCATAGGGCTGACCGTGAAAGTTTTTTTTTTAATAAAAAAGACACCTTACCATAGGGTTGGGGGTTTACGGCCTAGTAAAATATCTATGTTTTGCCAATGAAGAAAATGTGTTTCATTCAATCTCAGCTTGGTCTTTTTATTTTCCAACTGAATCTTGGCTGATATAATGCCAATAACAGGGTTTTTCTAAAAGATCTTAAACCTCAAACTATCAATTATCAACAAATTGGGAGTTGGCTTAGCTTGGGCACTACAATTTTTATTTAACGGATATACTATCTATACTGACATTTTGAATATTGTTTAAGCTCTTGTTGAGAAAAGTTCTTAATCGTAACAGGTTTGCGTACTGTGTCGTTCATACTGAATAAAATTACTTTCGGAAATATGTCACGAAGGATAGCATATAAATAAATCTATTTTTGGGCACAACAAGCTCGAAAAACGCCGTAGCCTAGAGCGTTCGTAAAAAGTTAAATAAATAAAAATATAAATAGGATGGGGGATGGCGCAACAGAGCGAGAAGCCCCTGGGCCTATAGCGCATTTCTCCCAACCATGCCTCGTGAGGGAATGGAAGGGACCTACAATTTTCTGCCGGTTCCGAACGACTAATCGAGAAAGCGCTTTTCATGGTAATGAATACTAACGGAGGACCTGTCAATTCCTCACGAAAGGCTATAACCGTGGAAAAAGTAAAAAGTTATAAGAAGTAATAATTATGAAGTTTTAAATATGTGCGTAGGACAAATTGCTTTTTCCAAGAAGGAGTAAAATAGGGTAGGAGACCGCGACTGCTGTTTTGCTTTGCCAAAGGACGTCTATATGAACCCAGCAGAAGCTAACACGAGTTGTTTCAGGGTTAAAAAAAATCGTGTAATTCTTGTTACTTCGTTTCGTGTTAAACGAAGTTACTATAACTACACGATCCTTTTTAACCCTTTTACCTTTTTGAGTAATTTGAGGGAGGAAAACGATTCGTGTGACTAATGTTGGTTCGTTTTGTATGAATATGAAACCACTCATCTATTTCGGATGCACCCGAATTTCAAGCTTTTTTTCTTACTGACAGTTGTGTGATTAAGAAGTAAATTATTTAAACTTTCCATTTCAATAACAAAACAAATAGCAGCTTGAAATTCTCGCATATTCTGAAATTTTTGAATCAAATCACCGCAATCAGCGCACTAAATATTGACCAATAAGAAACATTTTTCTTCAGAAATGAGTATGATTTCGTTTTAAACGAATCAACACGAATCACACGATGTGTTTTGTTCCCCCTTAAATGGCTCGATTGATGTCGTGTTACACAAACTATAACGACACACACTGTGGGTGCATATAGACACTTCCTTAACAAAAACAAGAAAGCTCGTAACTCCTTAACTTGAAGGGCCTGGACCAAAAGCAAGTAAAGAGAGCTGATAGTTTTTCTTTCCGGAAAAAAATTTTCCAATAGATCTTTCGTTCTGTTTTAGGAAAATGGGCAATGTAACAGAGGATTTAGACGCTAACTGTCTGGATAACTGCCATTCACACATTGAGTAAATAAGTTAGCAGTGGAATTGTTTCGCACTTGTGAATTGTGATCCTATTGCCAGCACCAAGGAAAGAGAGAAAAAGGCGAAAAAACACACCTAGAACATACAAATGCAAAGACACCCACCTCAGGCAAAAAATAATTTAGAGTCAAGTGAAATGCTGATGATTTTTGAGTTTAATAGTGGCGTATGCATTAAGTAAAAATCAAACAAGTAGGATAGTTGTGATTCATTTGAGATCATAGAAAGATTTTTTAATGACAAACACAAAAGGAAAAACATGTTTTTTATCAGCATTGAATTTCGAGAGGAGTTGGTAAGTCCTCCGAGAGTAATTGAAAACTACTGTCGATGATAAACTTCGCGATAACTACATATAAGTAAGCGACATTTAAGACAAAAAGAGGCACAACTCGAAGCCTCGAAAATATTCTAGAACTGTTCCTGAAAAGTGATCTTCTTCTTCTTAATATATAAAAAGAAGTGTATGGTTGGTTGTGTGGCATCACTT
This sequence comes from Melanostoma mellinum, assembly GCA_914767635.1. NCBI lineage: Eukaryota > Metazoa > Arthropoda > Insecta > Diptera > Syrphidae > Melanostoma > Melanostoma mellinum. The sequence continues at coordinate 172,420,406 of OU612059.1, read as the reverse complement.
GAGAACGGCTCGACCGAATGAAACCAAATTTGTATGGTAGCTTACTGAATGTTGGTATATGGTTTTTATAAAAAAAAAGTCTGAAATCGGTCGACCCGTTCCCGAGTTATGGCATTTTTTTCTGAATGTCACTTTTGTTCAGACCAGTGCCCCTGTTCTGTAACTATCGCATCGATAAAAGCAGTCGATAAACCGCGGAAAATGGAACGAAATCCTACTAAATTCATAGAATTTCGTTCCATTTTCCACCGTTTATCGCCAAGGCGATAGTTACAGAACAGGGGCACAGGGTCCTTAAAACTACGGACTCGTGCAACGCCTGGCGTCTCAGCTAGTTTGTTTTAAAATGCTGAAAATTAGAAAGTATCAAACAGATTCCATCAAATTGAAAAAAAAAAAACAAAAAAAAAGTAGTTTAACAAGATACCAAATTGATAAAAAAAGACAAAAACAAATAATGCAAATAAAATAAATTTTTCATGTAAAAAAACACCATAAGCACTTACCTTTGTGTCTTGATTTTTAATCATCCTTATAGGTATTTATCCGACAACAGGAAAAATTGCCTTGAAAGGCCATGATCAAACACTCAACATTTTACAACAGACAAAAGCCATTCTATTCGCTGAACGGATAGATCTAACACTTTTCGTCTTTTATTTATTTTAATAAAAGGAAAATTAGAACTCACTGAACACTGAATCACTTAAGAAAATAGAAAGACAAACTTTACAACCATCTCTTTATAGAAAATAGAACATAGCTAATTTAACAACACTGAAGATGGCGACTGAACTTTCAACATTTTCGGCAAAGAACACATTACAAAATGAAGACCGTTTGAAACTTCCACAGGTGGAATGTGGTTTGAAACGCAAACTGCTATATACACTACACGTACACATACAAACATATTTACTACCGGATTGACACCACGTACCACCTGGACCAGACACGCAGGGGAACAAAACTGAATTGAGACTATTTTTTCTTATTTCGATTTTAAATTTGGGAATTATTTTAATTTTACTTTGCAGAACATAGGCACTCTTTTTAATTTACGAATTAACAAATTTTTAAACACTGCTTCTAATACTTATCTATCACCATTCGCGAAAACAAATTTTATTTCAATTACATTACTAGAAATCTAGGTAAATATATATGTAGATTGAACCGGATATGGAAGCCTATGATGTATTGCAGATGGTAGGAATTTTGAGCGACGGGATTTTAGAATTACACAAAACACAAAGCACTTTTAATACAAGGATAAATGACAATGAAAAACAATACCCACTAGACTCGAATAAGAAATAGAGCACTGGAAAACATTTTCTTCAAGAAAAAGCAGCCAAATATGCTTGCATCAGGTAGGCACATTTTTTAATTTTTACGATTTAATTCAGATCGACTACGACTATTTACAACCGACGCCATTTTTGTAAATTGAATCGCGACTACGAAGTTTACTTTGAGGACTGAGACACGAAGACGGAAAAGATTTATTGAACTACATAATTTAAACCACGCCACGACTAGGTACTTTTAATGAGAACGTATAGATCTTCACCGTTTTATAACAAATTTTTAGAAATTAATTTCGAACGAGAAAAATCTTGACAAATTAAGAAATAATAGATCTACCGTTTCCAATTCAATAACCCGCACTGAATTACACAAACACACAACTAAGTGTTCTGTTTTCTGTTCAGTGAGGACGAGGAGAATGGGAATGGGATATTGCAATGCGATCAATGGTGGAATGGTGGTTGAAAGAATAATTCAAGAACGAAGGCAGATGGCTGCTTTTGCTTTCAATGTGCAATATGTGAAAAGCTGCAAATACAAAATTCCGAAACGGTAAATTTTTTTTCTGTTCACAAAGATGCTTCTTGATTGGTAGTGTGTGTAGTGTGTATGACTTTTTTTTGTCTAGACTGAAAGTCTGTCAGAGTGTCAGCTGAAGTGGTTTTTTTTAAACATGTAGGTATGTAGATTGGTTTTCTTTTAACACTCCCTTACTTAATTTTCAGTTACTTTTTTTTTTCATTTACAGAATATAATTTGATACATTTCGATCTGATTGAAGTCGATTTTTGTTTTGGAAGGTAGGTAGGTTCATAATGTACTTCTATCGGCAGTGTATAAGATTGCTTTGCAGTTTGCACGTTACACTGTTCTTTCACTTTAAACTGCTTTTTTAAACACTTTTTCCACCTACTTTATAGGTATTAATTTACCCCATTTCGACTAACATTTGGATTGAGTGATTGAGGCGAATTGGAATTAATAGGAATGACATTTCGATTCAGTTTTCTGTAACATTGGATCGAATAATTGGTGCAAAGTTTCATGTATAGTTTCGATTCGATTCAACATAGGTACATTGACCAATTTGAATGAAGAAAACTAATAGAAGATTTCCAAGTTCTATTGTATTAAAATCATGCAAGGAGGCATTACCTACCTATGTACCTATTGTTAGCAAAAAAGACAGATTTGACGGTTTTTGCTGACAAATGAAAGCACTGCGAATATTTTTAATAAATTCACCAACTACAATTATACCTACCAACCTTACATCTACCAAAAAATCCCACGAAAAAACATAACGTCTTACCTGTCAGGAATTAACGAATTTATTCTTTTGGCTATGTGTTCATTTCATCCAATCGTATCAACACCATTACCAAGTTATCGGTGAGTGCTTCACTTAAAAATAATTTGTCCAGTATTAAAAGGTTTTGGTCAATTACTTACCCCGTTTCCACTCCGAATTGAATCACACTTCACATCGATTTAGTGTCAGTGAGCTCAGATCGAATCGAAATGGGGTTTCTAGGTTCGGCTATAAGCTATACATGCTATAGGTAGGTACCTATAAGATTTTCAATTAACAGCAAGATGACAGTGAAGTTTTTCATTTTTTTCGACTGTAGATTTTCAGACTGGGAGATCGTCAGGAACATATTCAAAATACTAGCTCATAAGTTGAATAAAAAAAATTCTAAACGTTTAGCATCGATATTTTGAATATACATATTTCTGTTTTTCTAAGTTGCAACTTTGAAAAGATATCTAAATCGTTGAAGAAGGTATCTAAGATATCGGTATCCGGAATAGCCATTCCGATAGGTTCTTGAACGTAGCATGGGAAATCGAAAAAAAAAAAATTATAATCGTCTAGCAAACATATTTTGAATGTTTTTCTGTTTTCAAAAGTCGAATATTAATCTTTCACAGCTGTTGTCTGCAGCAATCTGGAAAAGGATATCTGAATAATCGTTCAAAAAGGTATCTAATATACGGCTATCCGAGATAGGCTATGCGATAGGTTCTTGAATGTGCCCATTAGATCGGTCACATGACTAGCATCGACATATCGGAGGGGTACAATGGGGGTATTTAAAAAATTGGGGTATGAAAAAATTTAATTTTGCACTTTGTAATTTTTCTTGTGTTTACCCAAAAGCTGATTCTCACACGTCAGACTAATTTTGTAGCTGAAATTTTTCAACTACGTTGAAGGGGAAATTTCAACTCCTTTTGTAGTCGATTCTAACCAATCTTCTGATTGGAGTTCGCTACGTAGTGACTAGATTTCTGAATGCCAGGAATGCCTCTGTTCTGTAACTATCGCATCGAGAAAGTGATTGAAACCGGATCGAAACCCTATTTAATGCTATGTCCGCACCTGAGACTTAAACTTGTTTAGCTCAAAACAATCCCAACCAACACGCAATAACCAAGTGGTTTGCCATACAAAATGAAACCTTTTTAGTCACTGGTTTTCGTGATAACCTTTTCGAAACCAAGTGCGCTGAATGCACTATTTCCAATATTCCAGTGAATTTGACGTTAAAGAGAGTGGAAGTGAGCGAAGAGAATGAATTCTCTTACACGTCGTTGTTCGTTGACGTTCTGCTCACACTTTGTGTCTATCTCTTTTTAACTTGAGACAAAAAGATAAACTCAAAACTCTTTTTCATATGCGGACACTACATGTTTAACTCAAAACATCCTGGAATGAAACCCAATTTAACTTCAGGTGCGGACATAGCATAAACAAGGTTTCATTCCAGGATGGTTTAATTTAATCCGGTAGTGTTCCCAAATGAAAAACGGGTCTTGAGTTGCTATTTTTATCTTATGTTAAAAAGAGACAGACTTAAAGTGTGAGCAGAATGTCACCGACTTATGAGAGATTCCATTCCTTTTCCACTCACTTTCACTCCCTGAAACGTCAAAGTCGCTGGAATATTGGAAATTGTGCATTCAGTGCAGTTGGTTTTCAAGTAGATTGAGATGAATCCCAGTAATGCTAAGTCCGTACCTGAAGTTAACCTGGGTTTCGTTCCAGGGTGGTTTGAGTTAACCAAGCAGTGTCCGCATATGCCAAAAAGTTTTGAGTTTATCTTTTTGTCTTAAGTTAAAAAGAGACAGACATAAAGTGTGAACAGAATACAGAACGTCAACGACGTATGAGAAAATTCATTCTCTCTCCACTCACTTCCATTCTCTTAAATGTCAAATTCAATGGAATATTGAAAATAGTGCATTCAGCGCACTTGGTTTCGAGAAGGTTACCTCGAAACCCAGTGAATAAAAAGGTTTCGTTTTGTATGGCAAACCACTTGGTTATCATGTTGGTTTGGGATTGTTTTGAGTTAAACAAAACAAGTTTAACTCTCAGGTGCGGACATAGCATAACTGGAAAGGTTTCATTTTGTATGGCAAACCACTAGGTTTTCATGTAAGTTTGGGATAATTTTGAGTTTAACAAGTTTAAGTGCCATGTGGGGAGGGGGACATAGCATTACATGCGATAAACTTTAACCGAAAACTTGCAAATTCCTCTTTGTAGTTTTCATAACACAAAATGGCAGACACTACTTATCTTTTTTCATATGAGAGCAAAAACAAAAGAAAAGACAAACGTCAAAATGAGACTACTAAAAATCTGACTCACCGAGAAGTTTTTTCTGCATCTCATTTATGTACATCTTCTTTCTCTTTCGCACTTTATGTGAAACTGCTCTCACTAGACATCCTGTAATTGCTGACTATGCGAAATGTTATCGCGATCAGGAAATCCATAATGAAAAGTTGAGACAAATGGGGATATGACTTTTTTTTCTTGTTGAGCGTTTATAGCGAACAGGGTAAATATGTCATTTGCAAAGCTCTCAACTCTTGGCAGCCACCACAGATGAGAAACTATCAAATTCTTCTCTCTGAAAGCAACAAACCGCTTTTCTTTACATTGCACATGAAAGAAAAGACCGCTGTGAATGTTAGTGAAATACATGGAAAATGGGAAGATTTGTTCTATTCTGGCTGAAAATGTCAGCTCACAAGAAAAACTACAATGATATCAGAAAATAGAAAAATACAATTTAACAGAAAATATTTGAACGTTTTCTTGGTGAAAAAAAATTCTCTGGGGTAGTTACCATCGATCGGTATAACATTTGTTATACAATTCTAACTAAAAGATAGTTTTATCTATTTAATGGAAATCTACTCCTGATTAGTTTTTCTGATCGGCCAGGCCCTTCTCTCAGTCCGTCACTAGAAACGGGGTAAATGATGCGACGAAATTCGAAGTATTTTAGAATGCACAAAATATATCAAAAATGTACTTACTATTAGTTGCAAAGCTCAACCACATCTTCTTCAACTGCCTATCACTGCACTGCACAACTAAACAACTTGTCCAAAAATGAGGAAGTCGTTGGCCTCAGTTGTTTATCAACTTCTGTGTGCCCACAACACTTTTTTGCCATCTTCATCGCCATTACAGGAACTGGAACACATTATAAAATGATTGCTTTACATAGCTGGATACCAACATATTACAGCACAGAGCACATTCCATGGTCTCATCAAATTGCTTTCCGCTATCAGAACTAATTTCACAAATCAACAAGTGAACTCTATTTTTTCGCCCAACTGACCATCCTCGTTGGCATTCCAATTAACTATCCTATGTCAACAAGTTTCATTTCGCTCGCCAAGTTCCATCCATCATTCTAAGCTCATTATCATCTACAGTCGCCATAGCAATCCAACTCGCTTAGCATCATCATCTGTCAGGAATGTCAGCACTATTATATAACCATCTGTGCCGTTTTATCACTGACTTTTGGCAGAAAATTAGGTTCACACCATGCCCACCATCTCCCCTAGAATTTTTCTTCAACATATCATAGAGCATTCCGCCCACTCGATGGCCGAATGGGGATTTTATACATCAAAACAAGATTTTGGTCTTCATCTCACACTGTTTTGCCAGATTTCTTATCGTTTTGGCGAGATTATGTTTCATTCAGAAAATGTTGAGGGGGACCACAAAAAAAAAAGAAAACAAAACAAGACAACGAAATGAATATCCAAACAAAATAAATCTACGGCTAAATAATGTTTACTGATTGGGTGACATTGATTCTTTTTTTTTTTTTTACTATTCAGAGGCTTTGTTATTGCGCTTCAAGGATTTCGGACACATTTTCGTCAGCAAGAAAGTGTAGTCAAATAAATAAATTGGGGTCTTCTCATAACCGATAATTTTTTTCGGCTTTGCTAAGAATTTTTGGCTTGCTGAGAGTCATCATGGTCAAGAGAGACCAAACTGAATTAAAAGACAAAATTATTTTCCTCTTTAGTTAATAAAAGAAGCATTTTTAATTGCTGATTTACTTTCTTACTTACTTAGGTTTGCATTACAGTTCGGGGTGAACCTGGGCCTCAACCAACATCCTTCTATAACGACTTCGATTTCGGGCGAGCTCTCTCCAGTTTCGCACTCCAAGTCGGTTGAGGTCTTCATCCACTTGATTGCGCCACCTAAGACGAGGTCTTCCCCTTCCGCGATTTCCCTGCAATGTGCTTTCGAACACCCGACGAGCCGGAGCGTTTGGGTCCATCCGCTCTACATGGCCTAACCATCGTAGCCTCGCGATGCGTACTCTTCTGGCTATGCCCATGTCGCGGTACAGCTCATACAGCTCGTTGTTGTATCTTCTTCTCCACATATTGTCTTCGCATACGGGACCAAAGACCATTCGGAGAATTTTTCTTTCGAAACGACCAAGGGTTTCCTCATCCGCTTTCGATAAGGTCCATGCTTCCGCGCCGTAAAGCAGGACTGGGATGATTAAGGTCTTATATAAGGCTACCTTGGTTTTTCTGGAGAGGGGTTTGTTTCTCAATTGCCTTCTTAACCCAAAGAAGCAACGGTTGGCAAGAGTTATTCTCCGTTTGATCTCCGCACTGATGTTGTTGTCCGTGTCTACAGCGGATCCTAGGTAGACGAAGTCCTGTACTTCCTCGAAGTTATGTCTGTCTATTGTGACAATTTGTCCAATTCGTCGATGTTCTGTATCCCTGTTTGATGACAGCATATACTTCGTTTTGCCCTCATTGACCATCAAACCCATTTTTGCCGCTTCTGTTTCAATACTCGCAAAAGAACCTAGACATCACGCTGTTTTCTTCCCATTACGTCAATATCGTCTGCATAGGCGAGTAATTGAACAGATTTTTGAAAGATTGTTCCTCTGGTGTGGACGTTTGAGTTTCGTACAATCTTTTCAAGTATGATGTTGAAGAAAACGCATGACAGTTTGTCGCCTTGCCTAAAGTCTTTTTCGACATCAAAGGTCTCGGTGAGTTCTTTTCCGACCTTGACGGAGCAGCGTGAATTCACCAAAGTCATCCTGCATAGTCGTACGAGTTTTGCAGGGATGCCAAAACTAGACATGGCTCTGTACAGCTCGTCTCTGTAGATACTGTCATACGCGGCCTTGAAATCGATAAAAAGATGGTATATATCGATATTATATTCTCGGGTTTTTTCCAAGACCTGCCGTAATGTGAAAATTTGGTCTATTGTGGACTTCTCTGGTCTAAAACCACATTGATAAGGACCTATCAAGTTGTTAACGTGGGGTTTCAGACGTTCACATATTACAGCAGACACGATCTTATAAGCGACGTTAAGGAGGCTTATCCCTCTATAATTGGCGCAATTGTGGGGGTCTCCTTTCTTTAGGATCGGGCATACGATACTGAGGTTCCATTCATCGGGCATACTTTCTTCCGACCATATCATGCAGATCAGCTGGTGCATGCTCCTTTCCAACTGATCTCCAGCTGCCTTGAAAAGTTCGTCATCAAGGCCATCTGCACCTGCAGTTTTATTTGATTTAAGTTTGCATATGGCAAGCTTAACCTCTTCTAGGTCGGGAGGACGGCATTCTTGATCATCGTCCAAGCTGAATGGGACAATCTACCTGACAGCGGAATTTGTGTCCTCATCGCCGGTAAGCAGTCTGCGGAAATGATCTTTTCAGATCCTTAGTAGCGACGTGGACCAATTGAAAAACGGTGAATCAATTAGGTAATTTCAGCTTACAAAATTCAAACTTGCACAAAATTGGGTGAAGCAGGATTTTTGATATTATGCAAGAGAGAAATTTCTCTATGCGAAACAATAAAGACCTAGGAGACTGCCTGGATTTATCGATTCCCATATGAACTAAGTAACTGGTTTTGAGATCCTCAAAATAATTGGCTCATTAAAAAAATCAAATTCTTCGCAAATGATGGTATTTCCAATCTCTACTTTAAAAACTTAGCTTGCTTTTTAACTGATGTTCTAGTACACATTTTCAATAAAAGTATAAAAGTATTTGTGATAGATTTCCTGAAGCTCTCGAATGTGCTAATACCTTAGGTTAGGTTAGGTTAAAATGGCTGTCAGGAAAACAACTGACGCACTTAGATCAGTATTAGGTCCATTGTGGCGTTTCCCTACCCCTTATTTCAAAAAAGGAGGGACAAACGAACTATCGAATTAAAAACAAATCTCGCTATTACCATCTAAAAAATTTATTAGTTTTAATAAGGTATTTGAAAAGGCTGTAAAAAATAGAATAGTCAGTTTTTTGGATAAAACAAAGTTTTTCAGCGAAGGCGACGTTCAGTTTGGCTTCCAAAGTCACAAATCTACCGAAGATGCCTTGCTACGCTTCTGTTCTCAAATTTTTGCTTATCTTGACCTGATAAAGAGTACAGCTGCTTTATTCGTGGACATTTCAAAGGCATTTGACACGGTATATCACGATATATTGCTAGGTAGAATTGAAAATGCAGGGTTCAGAGGCTTTATTTGTCAATGCTTCAGATCATATTTGGAAAACAGAAAACAAAGAGTGAAATTAGGAGGCATTGAGAGTGATGTTAAGTCAATTAATTTGGGAGTACCACAGGGATCTGATTTAGGACCAGTGTTGTTTCTAATACACACGAATTCGTTATTAAGATTGCTTTTTCAAAGTTTTTGCAGACGATGTGGGTGTTAGTTATGGTGCAAACAGTTCACTCAATCTCGCAGCTGATTTGAATCGGGATCTTAATTTACTAAGGATTTGGTTTGCTTGCGCATACACTAGTTATCAAAAACTAAAGCTTTGTTTTTTAATCTATCAGAGAGTCAGAAAAATGATACTGATATCTATTTTCATGCCACAGATTGCCAAAAGTTCAAGCTTTTGAATTTTTGTTGTGGCTCAAATTTTACTCCAAGCACTTTCTCTAGTTATGGTGGATGAACCGATGGGTGTTTCCGGATTGAGAATGTCAGTGAATTCAAATACTAAGGTCTGATAACTAATTCCTATATGAGCTTTCATAATCACATTGAAGGTCTGAGAAAGCATTCTCGTGGCACTTTAAGATATTTTTACTATCTTAGAAATGTTTGTTCGTTCCAGCTCCTTATCAAAATCTATTACGGTATCTTTCAGTCGAAATTACAATATGGATTTTCATGCCGGGGAGGAACTTATTTCAACAAAATTCAACCCCTGTTGGTATTGCAAAAGCCTGCTCTGAAAACAATTTGACGTAAGCCGCGTTTGTTTCTAAGTTTTCATATCTTTAAGGATTTGAAAATTCTTTCAGTTCGCCATTTGTTCTGGGTCATTCCATGGTGTAACACCTGAAACGCACACTTTTAAACTCATAAAGCTGTTAATCCTTATGGTGATATTTTAGCGATTTAAATTTTTTAATTTTCTACGTTTTTAGTTGTTTTATCTTAATTGTAAAATTTGTAGATTTTAGCATAAGGATTTACAGTTTATGAGTCGAAACGTGTGCGTTTCGGGTGTTACACCGCATGGAATGACACTTCTGCTTTAAGGTTCTAAATGAATTTTTTAAAAGATCAGGTAACCGTTATATAAGAATCATCTCGAATTATAATATTCGAGGGAAGTTGTTCAACCAAGTTTCCATATATAATACCAGATTCTCGTACAACTGCATTTTGTAGATCTTTCCATGTCGTGTATTGTAGCCTGTTCAACAAGCTTACTTACTTACTTACGTAATGTAGAAAAAGAGCAAATGAGAGTTAAATAATAACTGTCGTAACACCAAAACAAATTTGAGATGAATTGATGGGTTTTGTCTGGCTCTCGTCATGCAAAGCATGTTTTCTAATAATTCCACAAACTTTCAAAATGTCCAACAGCCTTGCTCGTTGCTCTATCACTTTTCAATTAGAACTCTTAAAATGCTGGCACTTATGACCAAAAAGCTCACTTCCAATCAATTTAAAAGCTGTTCATCTAAGTAATTCACTAAATCATCTCTCCATCAACTGTGATAAATTATAGTAACATTTGCCAGCCCATTTGTCGTTTACTTTACCACTCTTTAGAAATAAAAAGCAGTAAATCTGCACACGCACACACGCTACATAAACTAAATAGAGATTGCAATAAATTAGAACAGAAAATTCTACTCCCCAAAAACTAAAGCCAAAACCATTTGTCTAAATTAACCTCTGGATTTGGCAACCCACATAAAAACTAATTCCGTTTCACTTTTAATGTTTATTTTTATTGAATTCGGTTTGACAGAATTAAGCGAAAAAGTGATGCATTTTTCGAGGTCAGAAGTGCCACTGTTTGACATATATGAGGACAAACAGGAAGGGAATTAGCCATTGAGCAATTTTTTCATACTGAAAAGTAGGCAGTGTGTCTTACGAAATAAAAATGTAACTAAGTGATCCGTAAAATGCATGTTTTGGAGTTTAGGTTAAAATATAGAAACACGATAAATAATTTTTATTTAGTATCTTCGATAATTTATCGACAGTAGCCAAAGGGCGTGGTTTTCAAAAACGTCATTTGTCACTTGTTTTGAAAATGATTTTAGGCAAGTGACTCGCAGGTCGCAGCAGACTCAAATAAATTTCAGGACGGATTTTCAACAATTCTTGCAGCATTCGGGGCCGTATGTCAACAACAACGTGCCAAATATTCTCTTCCAAGGCGTCAATCGTCTCGGACTTATCTGCGTTGCGTAGACAAGCAACTTCAAATAACAAAAAAAAGGACAGCGTTTTTAAATCACCCAAAAGTGGATTTACACCCATATGCTAGTACAGAAAAATCAAGTGGGCGTTATAATTTGGTGACAGCTTTTGGTTCGAAAATGAAATAATTTTGCTTCGAAGCTATTTTTTTATTTAAATTACTTTATTTTAACAATTTTACTTTTAAAAAAAAAATACCATCTTATGCAGCACTAAGACCTAAATACCGGTTCATTGTACTACCAGATAGCAACCTTTTTGTTATAGCCTTCTAGATGTTCGTAGAAAAGCCAAAAAACGCTGCTTAGGAGCCTAGATTACCAGCTCTCACCATGTATGCGCCGAGTATCTGCAACCTCATGCGAAATAAAGCAGGACATTCACAGAGGAAGTGCTCTGCGGTGTCCTCATCTTCCCCACAAGATTCACAGAGTGTGGTATCACTTAAGCACAACGCGTTTAAATGCTTGGCAAAATCCCATTGTTGAGTGAAGCCCTAACTGAGGACGCTGGCAGACCTAGCGACGGTACAGGTTCTGAGAAAGCTGTCTGAGATCCTTGTCTAGCAAGTTCATCGGCGATCTCATTTCCAGTTATGCCGTGATGGCCTGAAACCCAAATGTGACTCAAGTAATTTAGTCTTCGGACCGCATTCAGAGAGCTCTTGCATTCCTGGATTAGTTTCGAAGTGGTTAGAGGGTTGAGAAGGGCCTTCCTTAGGCACAGCTTGGCTGTCGCTGCAAACACAGATACTTCTCGCCGTCCATCCATTGTTCGTGAACTGACTTGAGGCGATTAGGATAGCATACTCCTCCGCTTGGAAAACAGATGCGTATGATCCTAAGGAGGTGTGCAGTCGTATGTCGTCGCTCTCCACAAAGGCACCAGCACTAGTCGGTTTTGGAACCATCTGTTAAGATTCGATAACTCTTCTTTTCCAGACTCAGATTCTGGAGCGAACCAGTTTTGAACCGAAGGAAAGTTGACTGAGTATTTTTGAGCAGTTTTAGCCTTGGGATCATCGTTTCAGACGGCATATCCATTAGACGTGAGTCAATAGATATGCTGCTTGCGAGTTCGTCAAATTTCCAGAACGAATTGTACCAGAGACCACATCTCTTTAAACGAGAAATGGTCTTGAGCGTACACCCCATGATGTAGGTATCAATGAGAGGAAGATTCAACAGTGTGTCGAGAGCAGTTCCCGGTGTGTGTGGGAAGGCCACAGTACGGCCAAGACTTCAAAGATAAGATTGTTCTTTGAAGTTTGGCAAAGGAGTCAATAGCCTATTTATGCGAGAGCATACTCCACCAAACAAGTGACGCTTAGAAGATGATTGGTCTTATCATATGCGTATAGATCCAAAGGACCCTTTTCGGTGAAAGACCCCATGTCTTGCCAAAGTCTCCTTTTCATTGCCAGAAGACTGACAGTGCTTTAATAGTTTTTAATTCGACATGTTTGTCTAGGATTACTCCGAGATGTTTGACTTCGTTTGACGCCTTTAAGTGTAAGTTGGGTCAGACCAGTCAATTTTTTCGTCTCGTGAAGAGGACAACTTCAGTTTTAAGAGGATTTACGGATAGAGGCCGTTTCTAGCACACCAGATCAATCATATAAAGGGAACAGAGAGCTTGGAAGCTGGATTCAACCGAGAGCACGGTGACGACGTCGTCATTCAGATGCATGAAGTGTATTCCTCATAAGCGAGTCACTTATGAGAAGCATTAAAGTGGGATAGTTGTGATCCCTTCGAAAGAAGAGAAAATAAGTGCTCGCGTTTGCACAGGCAAACACAAAATTTTTTAGGTGGAAGACGTACTGCGTTTTTATCAAGTTTAGTATAGAAAATATAATAAAGCCTGTAGCACAAAACTACAAGTACTTGTACTGCAAGAAAATTGTGACAAGTAGATAATGGGAATTTCTGTAACACAAAGCTACAAGTTTAGCTGCTCTTCTATAAGTGTAATGAACATAATACTTCAAGTGGTTCTTGACTTGTAGACTTGTAGTTTTGTGTCACAGGCACCTGGGGTCCTTGGACTGTTCTTATTTTTCGCCATAAGCATTGTGGGTATACATAAAAATGAAATCATAGCTCTCCCACTTATTTGCTTCACACTCTAGTGATCCGTCTGTGAGGTACACCGCTTTATCCTCAGATCTCTTTGACAAGCCTTCTTCTGATTTTAGATTACTTCACGGGGCCAATTTCTTTTTTACTTGTACCACGGCGAAGCTATCCTTGGTAAATGTTTGTAGAAAAGAATTTATTAGAACATCTCCCTAACCACTTTATCGGTAGAATGAAAAAACATTGTAAGAGCTTGGACTTGACTGAATTTTTTTGATACAAAAAATTTTTTTGATACAAGCCATAAAACTTTATCCAGATATACAAAAATCAGCAAGAAGGCCCCTCTTTCAATATCAAAGAAGCATGGGGCATTTATTTTCTCAGGCAAGTTTCAAGTAACTTGAAGAACTTCTCAATAAGCAACAGTATCGGAGACCTCATACTGAAATGACCAACTTTCAGTTCATTTCATAATAACACAGTTTCTCAAATGAGCCATAGCTCAAAAATTGAAACGTAGCCAAACATGTTTACTACAAAAATGATTCATTTCTTTTGACACATACTGTAGAGCAACACAGTAATCCACAATCTGCTCTGAGGCCAGTTTGCTGATAAGAAGATCACAAATCTTTGACTCTAAATTACTCGAACTGAACGCCGATAAGTGTCTGACAAAAACCGACTATTGTAGTCGGCAAAGAAGCGTCCTCGCGTATAAATCGTTTCATCAATCTTTAGTTTAGTAAAAAGAAAAAACCAAACGAAAACAAATAATTCGCAGAGCGTGCGAATACAAGATTCTGATACGGTACGTAAATTCTATCTAAACATTGACTGCCTGCACAACCCTTTTTCCCTACACGTCTACACTCTATTATCAGAGTACTACGCTCCACCTCACCTAGTTACGTACTCGTTTAGTTTTAAAAACAGTGTCTTGCTTGTTCACATAATCCAGAAAAAATATTCCTTGAAAAGTGTTTATGTATTTTGCATCGAAAGTGGATTTACATGTTACATAAACATAAATCAATCATCTGATAAATCTTCCATCTACCGACAACGCCAAATGCCAACCCCATCCCCCAAGTGAAATGAATCCTTTTCAATATTGCAAGAGCAACAAGAGGACCGGAAAATATCTTCGTGAATGATTCGCAAATACTCATCGATCGAATGTTGGTATTTGTAAACATTGCATCGGCAAGAAATTCATTTTCCTTCACATCACCGAATCGGGGTGGATTGAAGTGAATTTGTGTTGTTTTTTCCATGGGGATGACGCAACAAAAACAAAAGTGAATGTCTGTGATTTTCTTATTTTCGAAAGTTTTATAACTGCAAAATATATTCTTTCCTTATCAGTGTTCTTAGAGTGCGTGTTTATGTGTATAAGTGATGTTATCTAAGACAGAATGAAATGTAGACTCAACTTTAGGAAGGTAGTGAGTGCATTATTGTTTTTGCAATGCTTTTTGGGTGAACTCTTAAGTGATTTTGTGTTTGGATGTCGTATGAATTTATGTTCACTGTTGAAAGTAGTTTGTGATGTTTGTGTTATTTTTAGAATTTCTCTCAATAAGACACTGACCGAGTTTTAGTGGCCTTCAAAAAATACTATTTCGTTTGGGAGCTTCCTTCAGAGGGGAAGTTAATCAAAAGATCAGCAGAAATGCCAACAGCCACTGTTGAGATAACGAAAGACAGCTCAAGGTCTCAATCTCTCAATCGAAATAAGGTACTGAAAACGGATATTGTTTCAATGTCATTGAAAAGTTGTGATTGGACAAACAAATCAACAAGTTGCAAAATTCAATTCAGTAAAGAAATACGAAGTCTGTGAGGGTGGGACGCAAAACTACAAGCGCTTGTAATAGGTACAAGTGATTTATGACTAATGTAGGGAATTTCTGTACGTACACAGCTACAAGTTTGTTTTATCTTCTACAAGTGTAACGAACATAATCCTGCAAGCTTAGTGTTGTAATCCCTAGTAATCTCCGCAGATTCGTCCAAAAACTGACATGGCAGCAGGAGTTTGATAAGAATGTTTACATAAGATTTTGGGTTTATTATTCAAATCCAAAATAGATATTCTTGCCACCCGAGGCAACTGCCTACATGGTAAATCCGGGCCTGACGATCAGTGTACGTCAAAGTACTGCGAAGTAAGACGAATATGGTAAAAGGGAACAAACAGTTTCGTTTTCGTGCTACATTTGATTGAGAAAGATCAGGCATCACTGTCGAATTGTTTAAAGCGGCAGGCGGATGACATCAGCTAATTTGCAAAATATGGTCGCAAGAAAGCATGCCCGATGAATGGAACCTCAGCATTGTTTCCCCCCGGTCCTCAAGTAGAATCTCTGAACTGCGCCAACTACAGAGGTATCACTCTTCTTAACATCGCGTACAAAATTTTCTGTGCCGTACCTATTGTGTGAGCGTCTGAAGCCATTCGTCAACAACCTGATAGGTCCTTATCAGTTTGTTGTTGACATAATTGGAAAAACGCAGCGTGATGTCAATGGCGCGTTTATGAGCATTGAGACGGAAGCGAAGAAGATGGATTTAGTGGTCAATGAGGGCAAGACCAAGTATGTACTGTCATCAAGAAAGGACACCCAACACCGATGTTTTGGATAGAACGTCACGATAGGCAGCTATAATTTGTGGTAGTTAAGGACTTTGTCTATCTAAGCGCCACTATTAATTCAGACAACCACACCAGCGCTAAAATAGAATAATATAACAAAGAATAACTCTTGCCAATCGCTGTTTCTTCGGACTAAGAAGTCAATTGAGTAGTAAAGTCCCCTCTCGAGCAACTAAAGTTTATTTGAGAGGCATGGACCCTGTCAAAGGTAGATGAGAACGCTTTAGGATGCTTCGAGAGAAAAATTCAAATTTGTAGTTTAAAGAATAATTTTTAAACGTTCTTGATCTTGTATTTACTAATGTTTGCGATAACTTTGTTTTAGAAGAGACTTCATCTATCATTTTAAACAAAACAAGTGTTTTTCACAAGACATTTAAAATAAGCTTTTTCTATAGCGACAAGACTCGAACGAATATTGATGAGAAGAAATTACTCTTTGATTTTAAAAACGCTTATTATCATCAAATCAACTTACACTTAAATAACATTAATTGGTTTACTGAACCCTCAACAGTAAATGAAAAGGCTGTTAAGTTGTATAAAGTTTTAAATTCTGTTTGTGAAAATTTTATTCCTTAAAGGATTATCACTTCTTCTAAAGCCCCTCCCTGGTATGATAAATTGTTAACTTATTTAAAAAATCGTAAAAATAAAGCTCATCGTAAATGGACAGCCTCGGTCAATTCTCCTGACTACGAAACTTTTCAGAGTTACGACGCTGAATTCAAATCATATGAAAAAATATGTTATGGCCGTTACGTAGTTGAATCAGGATCTCTTATTAAAAAGAATCCCCGTCACTTTTATAAATTCATTAACAATAAACGTAACGTGACTAACTTCCCTTCTACGATATACTCTGGAAGTAGTGTTTGCTCGGAAACATCTGATATATGTGAACTTTTTGCTGTTTTTTTTTAATTTGTGTATTCAAATCCAATCACTTTTGACAGCAGTGATTTTAATTACATTATGGATCACAATGATAGCCGAAGCCCTATTTCAATCACTATGGAAGACCTTATCCGTAGTCTTAGAACCATCGATGTTAACAAAGGTAGTGGTCCCGATGGCATTCCTCCTTTGTTTTAAAAAAACACAGCTGAAACTATTTCCAAGCCTTTGCTTGAACTTTTCAACCAATCCCTGTCTAATGGGATATTTCCTAGTACGTGGCGTTACTCATTTCTAACGCCAATATTTAAAAACGGTGACAGATCCAACATCAAAATTATTGAGGTATTGCAATCCTGTCAGCTATTCCCAAATTATTAGAGAAACTGGTAACTGACAAGCTGAACGTGGAGCTGATTTCAGTTTTAAGCGAGCATCAACATGGCTTTCTTAAAGGTAGATCTACAACTACCAATTTAGCAGATTATACCTCATTCATTCTCTTAGAAATGGAAAAAGGGAACCAGGTTGATGCTATCTATACTGACTTCAGCAAAGCTTTCGACAAGGTTGATCACAATCTGCTTATTTTTAAATAAAAAAATATGGCATTCACGACACATTATTATTGTGGATCCAATCGTATTTGTCGCAAAGGACGCAGTGTGTTAAGTTTTGTGATGTCTTGTCACGTCTAATTAATGTACCCCAAGGTCTGGTGTACCCCATCTTGGGCCATCTTGGCCCACTTTTATTTCTCCTTTTTATAAATGACTTGCCCTTACTAGTAAAGTGGTGTAAAGCTAACGGAATGATGTTTAATGTGGAGAAATGCAATACAATTTCTTTTTCAAGAAAAAAATGTGCAATAAATTTTGACTACTCCATTGACGGACAAAAGTTAGTAAGAATTGACGTAGTAAAAGACTTAGGTGTTTTAATTGGTAGAAAACTAACTTTTAAACATCATATATTGATAAAGTTCACTCAAAGGGTATGGCTATGCTTGGTTTCGATAAGCGAAGATCCAAGGAATTTAGTGATCCCTACATGAGTAAAACTACATATATATTGTTCGTTGGTACGGTCACGTTTAGAGTACTGTAGTGTAATATGGTCTCCGTTGTATGCTGCTGATATAAAGAAACTTGAATCTGTTCAAAAGCAATTTTTGTTGTTCGCCTTGAGAGGTCTTGGATGGAATCCCAACATTTTTGTCTTACCTCGTTACTCACATCGACTAAATCTTATTAATATGTGCAGCCTTGCAAATCGTAGAGAGTTGTCCGAAGCTTTATTTGCGTTCGATCTTTTAAATGGAAATATTAACTCACCATTTTTGTGTTCCAAAATATCTGTAAATCCTAATGTTCGTATTTTAAGACATACCAAATTTTTAAAGGAGAGCAACTCAAGGACTATTTATGCTTCTCATGAATGTTTCAATAGATGTTCAAAAACATCCTACTTCCTACTAATATTATAAACGTGAAAGTTTGTATGTGTGGATGTATGTATATACTCTTTCACGCAAAAACTACTGAATGGATTTCAATTAAACTTTCCAATAATATAGCTTATACATAAGAATAACACATAGGCTACAATTTATACCTAAATTCCTTCGGCAACGGGAACGTATATGGGAACTTAGAAACTACAACACCGATTTCAAAAATTTTTCCACTGTTAGAATGCTTCATTATCCCCGAGTAACATAAAAACTAATACATCCCCATATTCCCACGGTTCCCTATATTCCCACGGGAGCAGGAACGTATACGGGAACTTTGACACTACAGCACCGATTTCAAAAATTCTTTCACCGTTAGAATGCTACGCTACCCCTGAGTAAAATAAAAACTAATTCATCCCCATATTCCTACGGGAACGGTCACCATATTCCCACGCGAACGGGAGTCTTTACTAATATTGAAAATGCGAATGTAGCTATGTCGCTATGTTTTTCGTATGTCTCCCGTTCAAACTGTTAAACAGATTTTATTAAATTAGCTACAGAGATGGTCTAGAACATGCGGAAGGATAAACACTATACATATATATATCCTTATATTCCCACGGGAACGGAAATGGGAATTCAAAAACTACGGTCTCAAAAGTATTTTTAACATGGCTACAAGGTGTTGAAATGGGGGCTGAATGTTTTTTTTTGGAAATATGTACCGCCATTTTTAAGGCTAGAAGTTTTATTTCCTAAAAAGTTAAAAATGCTGCTGAAAGTCACTATTCCACGAGGACGAAGTCGCGGGCACAGCTAGTTTAGTAAATATTTTGACTTGTTCAATGTAAATATGAATAGAGAAAACTTCCGGAGAAAAATCCTAAATAGAATGATGTTTGAAGACTCTTCTTGACTTTCTTTTGCTTAGCAAATCTCTTACATAGCAAATCCGATTTATTAATGAAAAATAAAAATTGTTTTTATATAATACGTACTACCACAAATGTATTTTACTTTATTTTATATGTAATGTAATCTTTGTTTTTATAATTAATGTTGTCTTACCTTGGCAAAATAAACTAAAAAAATAAATAAAATAAATAAAACGAGTGAACAATTAAAAGAAAGAAAGTTAATTTCATAAGGAACAAGGTTTTTAATGGGTTGAGTTGACGTATCGAACAGGGCTATCAAATAGTTCCTTAGTGATAAGATTAAATAGAAGTCTCATTTTTACCGGGTTTTTGAAAACAAAAGAACTTATTCTTTTTAATCAATCATATGAGGAACCAAGGCTCACATTGCGCATGGGTAAATCTCAGCAAACGAAGCTACTCTATCGCAGCTCAGAACACATTGCAACCATGAGTTCTGAATGGCACTTCCTTTCCTATAAAATAAGAAATGTTGAAATGCAAAATAGATCCAGTTAACTTCTTAAACCATACAATTTATCCATTTGTTTTATTTTCAGATGAAGAGTACCTCCTTCATTGTTATCCTTTTCCTATGGATCTCACAGAATGCTGCTGTTCCCACAAATTCAACCATCTCAACAGCCACACCGAAGCCAGTTCCGAAAATTGACTACGAGGCCATTGCTCTTGAACTAGTTGAAAATGCCAATATTCGCATGACTGAGCATTGGCGAAAATTAAAAGAACTATTCCTCAATTCAAATCGAAAATTCCATACCATCAACCAAACACCCCTGATAAATGAGATACAAAAAAACTTCAACAATTTTTCCAATCACCTGGCATACAATTTAAGTGTGATTCCCTTGGCTGAAATCAAGAACGACATCCTTAGAAGGCAAGTGAAAATCCTTGGCAAGCTGCAACTAAACGGCTTAGAACAGGATGACTACGAAAAGGCTGTGAATGTTTTAAAAACATTGCAATCGTTTGCAACGAGTAAGCTGGTTTGTCACTATCGAAATGACCCCTGTATGAAAATTGCATACATTCCGCAAATAAATGACATCATGTCCAAGACACGTCAACTTGATGATTTGAAATACTATTGGACGGAATGGAGGAAGGAAATTAGTATTGATGCTAGAGAAAATTTCATCGACTACGTCTCCTACTTTCGAAAAGCTGCTGCTTACAATGGTAAGTTGAGATTCTTTCTATCAGTTTTTTTTTGAGTTATAGTAACTATGTTTAAACCTTAGGACACGTCACTCCATCGAAGACCTGGTACCTGTACTATGAGGAAGATAACATGCTAAGTGAACTCGAGGGAGCTATGATGGACATAATGCCCCTCTATAAAGAAATGCATGCTTTTATGAGAAATGTGCTACGAACAAAATATGGAAGCAATATCATGACCGACGACAGTCCGATTCCACAACATCTCATGGAACAAGTACTACAACACGCATGGAAGGCCAGGAGTGTCTTCAGTCCACCTTTTCCAGAGAGAAAGTTACCCGACATAAAGCACAAAATGGATCAGGAAACGTTCACCCCTCTCAAGATCAACGAGCTGTCAGCGGATTTCTTCGAGTCACTGGGACTTAACCATCTATCTTCGTAAGTAAAAGAATTGTATAGGGTAGTTAAGAACTATATGTTCTCATATTCTTTCGTAATAGAAACTTTTGGACTAAATATGCCCGGAAGATGTCAGACGAAGAGGCTGGAGCAGACTGTAAGGCTGTGGTTTTCTATTTTCCACCAGATGTAGGCCTTCGGTACTGTCCCAAGGTCGATTTCAAAAAGTTCCTTCAAATGCACGGCCATATGAGTGAGCTCCAGTACAACATCTATAAAGCACATCTTCCCTTCGGCCTTGACCGTGAAGCTTGTCCAGGATTTGGCAGTGCTATTGGTGAAGCTGCTATTGTGTCTGCCGGTAGCCCACGGCACTTGGAGAAGATAGGACTCATAGAAAACTACACACTGGATAGTGAATTGACGATGAACAGACTATTCCGACTGGTAGGTCAGATAAAACCCAATGAGGTGCCTTCTTCTAATCGCATTTGCTTTCATTCAGGGCGTCCATACATTGGTTTCATTGCCAATGTTCTTTGTGAATGAGAAATTCATCGTCGACTCGATAGAATCACGTATCAGTCCAGATGATTTGAACTGCGCTTATTGGGATATTAACGCAAAGTATGCCGGGTTGGCACCACCAGATAGAAGGAATGAAGAGCTATTCGATCCGAGCTACACCTTCTACAAAGGATTGGATCCTAAAAGGCCGAACACCGTGTGAGTTTTTCCTTACTTTTCTTATATTACAGGGCTTGAAATGAACTGTTTGACATTTGTCTGTGCAGGAAACTTGTCTCGGAGATTCTTGGCTATCAGATGTACCGTGGGTTATGCATTGCCTCAAACCAATACATTCCTGGAGATCCAAACTTCCCATTGCACAACTGTGACTTCTATGATCAGGCAGAAGCTGGCAAAATTATCAAGTGAGTAACTTGCTATGTTTGACATCAATTCATTCATTATTTGCCGTTTGTCCTCTTCAAATGTCAACAGAGACCTGATGATGTTAGGTTCGACAAAACATTGGCGCGATGGAATGGAAATGATTACCAAGGAAAGGAAATTAAATGGCAAGGCCATCATGGAGTATTACGAACCTTTGTTCCAATGGCTCAAGGAGGAGAACAAACGTAATAAAGTGCGAGTTGGATGGGAAGACACGGAAAGTAAGTTTTCTTTTTGAAAATCAATTAGAATGCGACAGACATTCACTTAACTTTTCATTTTGTTTCTTTTAGTGTGTGAAAAGATGTAAATTAATTTCCTTTCATTCCAAGGAAACCTTCTTTAGGCTAGTTTAATTAGTGATAAAAGCTTTGCATTAATTGTTTTTGTTATTGTTTTTAGTGAATAAAGTTTTAAATTCATTCGCTTACTTTTGAATACAATGAATTGCAGTGCTCTTTGTAAGCTGATTTCACTTAGTTGAAAATGGATATTGTTAAAAAATTTAAGGACGGGTTTCTTTAATTTGATTATTTGATGAATAAGCGTTCGCAAGTGACTATACGAGCAAAGAAATCTTAAATTACAAGAACTGTATTGGAAAAACTTAAATATAGCGTAAGGTTTTTTTTTTTTTTTTTAATAAAAGAAGAGGCTTATATGCTAACCTGGAGAACTCAGACTAAATTACCGGTCCATTGTACTACCAGGGTAGCAGCCTTCCCTTTTTTCTGTGTTGCAGTAGTGGAAATAAGGTGTTAGTTATTTCACATATAACCTCAAGGGCGGCGAAACTAGGAGGCTGAAAGAAAAGTAGATGCCCAGAGCAGGATTCGAACCCACGCATCCGGCCTACCTACTGAACACTCTACCACTGCTACCACAGCCGCCCCTAGCGTAAGGTTAGCAATCCGTACTTTTAAACATAAGTTTAAAGTCATCGTTAGTTGGGCTCTGTGTGATTTGTGTTGTTACTGGTGAAAAAGGTTTACCAAGGTTTTGTAAAACTGAGAGTTCGTAACAACTGTTTCTTTATACCTTATCTTTGAAACCACTTGAAGGGCAGTTGAAACTGTACTTTTTCGACGGACACCGGAAACGTTGATGCATCAGCTGATATGATATCTAACGTAAGTATCAACGGCATGAGAAATTTTGTTTCTCACAGAACGAAAAGAAAATTCGTGGTTTGATTGAAGCTGTAAGGAGGCGATTAGAGATAGAGAAAGTAGCTTTTTTGAAAATTTAAAGATAACCCTACAGTAGAAAATCGAAATTTGTTCAAACGGGCCATAAATATCTGTAACGCTCAAATACAAAAGGCTAAGTTTTTGCATGACCAAAAAGTAAGCAAAAAATACTTTTTTGTCCAAAACGAAGTAAAAACTTTTGGTCTTTTGTTAAGAACACGAAGAACTCGACCACATCATCGGTCCCAACGCTTGTCTTCAATGTTAGCTCCATCGAAAAAGCCAATTTGCTAGCAGCTCAATTTGCTGCCAACTCAGCACTTCCTCATAGCATAGCTCACCTGAGCTCGAGTCTACAAATTCTGTGATGAGTCAGATATTTTATCGAATTCGCTCGGTTGCGATAGCCCTGAAAGATCTCAATATACATAAATCCGCTGGTCTAGATGGTACCCACGACGTTATTATGAAGAAATGTTCTCATACGCTGGCAAAACCACTGCGTAAACTTTTCCATTTTCCTATTCTGCTGGGCTGTTAACGAGCAAATAGAAAACTGCTTTTATCCAACCGGTCCCTTAAAAAGGCGAATCTTTCTCCCCTTCCAATTACCGTCCAATTGCACTAACGTCACTTCTTTCCAAGGTCATGGAAACGTTGATAAACCGTCAACTTATGAAATATCTTGAAGAACGAAAGCTTCTTAATGACCGTCAGTACGGCTTTCGTAGCAAACGGTCCACTGGTGATTTGATGGCTTATCTCACCGAAAAGTGGAACCAATCTTTACATTGTTTTGGAGAAAGTAAGATTATTGCGCTTGATATTTCTAGAGCATTTGATAGAGTTTGGCATCAGGCTCTTTTATTAAAAATGCGTGCTTTTGGTATCGATGAGTCTCTTCTTCGTTGGATTGGAAGCTACCTTTCCGACACTTCAATACAAGTTGTATTGGATGGTTTCAAGTCTGATACGCACTTCATAAATGCTGGTGTGCCCGAGGGCTCCGTTTTGTCTCCGACTCTCTTCCTCATTTTCATTAATGATCTCTTGTCTGAAACTTCTTATCCGCTTAACTGTTTTGCTGACGACTCGACCCTCAGCTTTTCATATTCGTTTCCAAATTCAATTCCCTGCTCTTCGGATGTAGAACTGGAAGGGTTGCATATGATAAGCTCATTGAATTCTAACCTTGACAGCATTGTTACTTGGAGTCATAAAAACCAAGTAGAATTCAATGCTTCGAAAACTCAATGCTGTCTCTTGTCGTTGAAGCTTAACATTCCCCGCCCCCATTACTATTGCAAGAAACCGAAATGCTGTCAGCTCTTGGTATGTTTGTTTGTAAACGATGATCTTCGTTGGATATGTTAATATGTGGTCAATATTTGAAGTCGTCAAAAACTAAAATGTTAAATGCAAAGGCTTCTTGAGACGATGCAAGAAGTTCTTCACTCCATCTGATCTGACTACAATTTATAAGGCCTTCATCTGCCCAAACCTGGAGTAAAACTCCCATATCTGGTAAGGTGCTCCATTTATATCTTTGTTCATACTTGATAAAGTGTACCCTATATAAATAGAGAGTTAAAATTGATAGGTGATAATTCAATCGTAGAATCGATTGATTCTCTTGAACATCGTCGAAACGTAACATGTCTCTCTCTCTCTCTCTCTCTCTCTCTCTCTCTCTCTCTCTCTTATCGCTCGTTTTTTTTTACACACAGTGCTCTAGTGAAATAGCCAGCTGCATTTTTCCCCTGAAACAATTTGGACGCAACACCCGCCTCCCTAGGAATGCTCATCAGTTTTACCTTGAGCCCAACTTCGGATGTATAGTTAAGTATAGAGATTCTTAATTTAGTCACACCACCCGAATGTGGAATGCTCTACCTTAACCTATTTTTCCCCTACTTTGCGATTCACAAAAATTCAAAAGTAACGTGCATCGGTGTCTCCTTTCAAATCCTATCCTTTTTTCTTAAATCCTTGCAATGTGTTCTATGACATTATAAGGGTAGTCAAAGTCATGACCCCTTAATGTGTGCGTTAATTATAAAAAAATACAAATACAATATACATATTACATGTATATGTATAAGACAAATTTCAGTGAGAGTTGTAGAAAACAAAATCATTAAATGCTCTCGAGTGGTGTTGGTAAAAGAAATCTTGTTAATTGATACATAGAGAGTTGTGCATGTCTTCCGATGTATGTGTACAATGGCATCGAAATTGATAGATTTGAGCGGATATGTACTTCTTTTTCGATATGTTTGAAACTTTCTTATTAACAAACTTACTCTGACTGGGATGGAGTAATCTGCTTTCGTAAGAAATACAGAAAAATGTTGACAAAGTTTCTTATATTTTTATTTCAAGAATATTCAGAAAATATTATGGTCCTAGAATATTATGGTACTAGATCACTCAATAACGCGAGCGGTAATACCAAAGTCACTTAATTGCGTTAAGAGTTATTCGATAGTGTGTGCCGTGATTCGGTCACAGTATTCCATGGATACCCAGTTGGAAATTTGCTCACCAGTGAAAAAAAATGATGAATTCCTCGAGGAATTCATCTGGTGCTTTCATAAAGGAAAAGGTCATCAATGAATTCGCTAATGAAAAGTCATGCAATTGGTAGGTAGTCTGCAGTTCAAGTTGAATCGTGTGCGTTGTTTTCAAAAAAAAAAAAAAAAAAAAAAAACACGATGCACAGCAAAATCCTCTTTGAGAAACGCTTATCAGGTAGCGACAAAATTAAGTATGAGAAAACAACCCTTTCTTTTCTCTTTCTTTCGTTTATTGGCTTTAAAATATCTTTATTTTTGTGTCACATGTTGTTTCAATCCTTCAATGGGTCTTGGATTTAGTTTCAATTTCAATTTTGTGATCAAGCAAGACAGCTGTGCAGTTTATATGTATATTATATAACTCACAATAGATGTATGAAATAAACAACAAAGGACAATGAGAATAATTCAGTAATAATAAATTCATTAGATTCTTTTTCATGGTTTTGAAATAAATTCATAATATTCTTTAATTTACATCTCAAATGAACAGGAGAAGAAAAGAAACGATCGAGAGGCCATGAAAAAGAAGATGCCATGGGTATGGTGATTTCCTTACATCTCATTCATCGAGAAAGTGTGCAGGTGCTTCTTGCCAATGACAAGCCCATGTTAAATTCAGCAAAGGATTCAGTAGGAAATTCACTAGTGCAGCTACTTTTCCCTGAGGAAAAGGCAGCATTTTCAGTAGTGAATTTTCGGAAATTTCCTACTGGGTAGCGCAATATTCTCTCTTTTCTCTTAAACATATGTTGTAGTTTTTCGTTGTATGCCAAGGGAAAAGTTTTGAAGTAGATATATCTTATTGTTTGAAAAAAAAAAAACATTGCTATAGAGAGCTTTTGTGTTCGGACGATCATCATAATTTGAAATAGCCAACTATAAAACTACACCAATGCGTTTACTACAGAAATGATTCATTTCTTCCGACACATACTGTAGAGCTAACATTAAACCGAAATTTGCTCTGAATACAGTTTACTGATAAAAAGATCACAAAATTTTGACTTTGCTTGAACTGAATGTCGATAAAAGTTTGACAAAAGCCGACTATAGTAGTCGACGAAGAAGCGTCCTCGCGTGTAAATCATTTGGTCAATCTCTGTTCTCCGCAAAGTCAAAAAACAAAAGTGAAACGAAAACTAATAAATTGCGAAGTGTGCGAATAAAAGATACTGATACGGTACGTAGGTTCGATCTTTATATTGACAATTTGCACAAGCCTTTTTGAGTGCAGGACTATCTACATGAACTCTATTAAATGCACTATACTATTACTATACAACTACAACACAGCTACATACTCGTTTAGTTGAAAATGTTGAAAACAGTGTCTTCCTTGTCAACATAATCCAAAATAAACTCACTGATAAGTGTTTATGTATTTTGCATCGAAAATAGATCTACATCCTACTTGCTTCTAATGTTATGAATGCGAAAGTTTCTAATATAGATTTTGAATGCATAGGTGTATGGATATTTGTTACTATTTCACGCTAAAACTATTGAATGGATTTTAACAAAACTTTTCTATGATGTGGCTTATATATCAGAACAAAAGATTTGCTATAATTTACAAAAATATTGTGTGAATTGTCCAAAATGTAACCATGAGTGTCGAGCACGCTATTCTGGCGTGCACTGCAGAAACAATTTGAGTGTTTAATGTGCAATGGAATTGTACGTACTACAAAATAACCCACGGCAGCATACATTTATCTTAGATGTCTAATGTCTAATCCCCTTTTGCAAGGAATAAGCAAGTCCTCAAGTAGTAAACTCATTGTCATAAAACGCGGGTTCCCTATTACTCGTTCGGATTCGAAAGAAAATTGTAGGTCCCCTCCATTCCCTAACAAGGCATGGTTTGAAAAATGTGCTGGGCCCGCGGCTCACCGCTCTTTTACGCTATTCTATGATAACGAAATATGTTCACAACAGAGACGGTGCACAATATTTTTGGTCACAGTGTCATAAAGTTTTCGATCATTTTCGCACTACCGAAGTGCGAGATAGCGATACGGAGCATTAAGCGTTTGATTTGATGCGACTTTTGCGAAGCTGTTGCAAGGTCCTCGCACAGAAACTCTTCTGACCAATTTTTCAAGTGAGATTGTGCGAGCCATTGCCAACCACCAACGCCCCCAAGTGACATGAATCCTTTTCAATATTGCAAGAGTAACGAGAGGACTGGAAAATATCTTCGTGGATGATTCGCAAATTCAAATACTCATCGATCGAATGTTGGTATTTGTAAACATTGCATCGGCAAGAAAACACATTTTCCTTCACATCACCGAATCGGGGTCATTGGGGTGGATTGAAGCGAATTTGTGTTGTTTTTTCCATGGGGATGACGACTTAACAAAAACAAAAGAGAATGTCTATGATTTTCTTATTTTCGAAAGTTTTATAACTGCAAAATATATTCTTTCCTTATCAGTGTTCTTAGAGTGCGTGTTTATGTGTATAAGTGATGTATAAGTGATGTTATCTAAGACGGAATGAAATGTACTCATCTTTAGGAGGGTAGTGAGCGCATTGTTTTTGCACTGGGTGAACTCTTAAGTGATTTTGTGTTTGGATGTCGTATAACTTCAGAATTGCACTGTTGAAAGTAGTTTGTGATGTTTGAGTTACCTTCAGAACTTCTCGCAACTATATACTGACCGAGTTTTAGTGGTCTTCAAAATATAATATTTTGTTTGGGAGCTTTCTTTAGAGGAAAAGTTAATCAAAAGATCAGCAGAAATGGCAACAGCCACTATTGAGATAAGAAAAGAGAGCTCAAGGTCTTAATTGAAATGCGGTACTGAGAACGGATGTAATTTCATTGTATAGTTTTGATTGGACAAACGACTGAACTACTTACAAAATTTAAGTCATAAGATAATTGAGGTCAAGGCCGCAACGCATTTTATATTGTAGCTTATCAATAAAGGAATGAGAGTTTCGGTAATCTCCGGAGATTTGTCCAAATGCTCTCACTGCAAGCAGGAGGTTGATTAGAAGTTTTTGGGTACATATACCTACTCGTATGTTATTATAGAAAATCAAAGAAGGGTAGGCATGCGAATTTTAATCATTGTCGAAGGTGACATCATCTTGCCAACAAAATTTTTCGTTTCTTTTGCGTTTTGCAAAGTTGAGAGATAATTACAATAATTTTCATCCGATTTGTCAACAGGCTTGAGAGTTGAGCTAGAAATAGACAAAAATGAACACATTCAATCTGGTCAGTGGATCTGTTTCGAGACAACTGCGCAGTTAGTTTTAAGAAGTCATGAAAGCGCCCAAGTACATTTTGCGAGAAATGACGGTTAAGAAACGGTGCAGTGATACAAGTATGGCTCTAACTCGTAGTTTCGAAATAGATT
Organism: Melanostoma mellinum; assembly: GCA_914767635.1. Lineage (NCBI taxonomy): Eukaryota > Metazoa > Arthropoda > Insecta > Diptera > Syrphidae > Melanostoma > Melanostoma mellinum. The sequence continues at coordinate 172,391,308 of OU612059.1, read as the reverse complement.
TCGCAGCAGCATGGATTCGATGTAATTTCGGGTTTCCGAAATATTTTAAATTTCAAACCAACTTTCCTTGATTTTGTGATTAGCCGTTTTATGATAGTACATCGATTTTGCGTCAGCCAAGATAACTCTAAATTATATCACCTCCCATTTGAGTCACATTTTGATTTTATTTTAAGTACTGACCTTATAATAAGTAATACTGGTAGATAATGAACCTACATTCATCACCAGAAACAGACAAAAGTCTTAGACATTATTCTTGTCTCCGATTCAGTTCATCATAAGATTACAAATTGGAAGGTATCAACAGAACACCTTTTCTGATCATAGCTACATTCAATTTAATCTTAACGAGGAACCCTTTAAGCAACCAGAGTCTTCCGAAACTTTCGGAAAACTGAATGACGAAAATACCGGGTAGCTCTTTATTAAACCTGAACTTTTACAAAGCCCTACAAACAAACAGAATCTGAACGATAAAGACAATGATCTTACCACCGCTCTTAACCATTCACTAAACAAATCCTGTCGTCTTATAAAAGTAAGAGGAAAACAGAAACCGCTGTGGTGGAGTTCGGGGCTAGAACCGCTCAGGAAGGAATGCAGAAAACTTTTCAACCGATCTCAGCATTCCAAATTCATAGCCGACTGGGACTCTTACAACAAGGAATCCTATAAAACATATTAACATCAAGTCAGAGCAAAATAAAAGAACTTTCTGGAGAAATTTCTGTGGAAAACTAGAAAATACTTCAGAATCTTCAAAATTAAGAAAAATCCTCTCAAGGAGTCCAACCACGCCTAGCAGTTTGAAAACAGACGGCTGGACAGCATCCTGCGAAGAAACGCTCAACTGAATTCTGGACACTCCGCCAGTACAGCCATTCGTATATCAGAGCTATCTCCCAATGGACCGATGAAACACTTAACGTAAGTCTTTCATTCCGCGTTCCAAGCCATTGTAGGGTGTTCCAAGCGGGAATTCTGATGATCAAAGATGTTCTATCATGGCTAAAAAAACGTGATATCCTCAGCGAATATCTAAATGTTCTGAGACAGTCAAACAGCCCTCAAATCACTCGGCGCTGTTTCTACGAACTAAGTAACCGCCCTTATCTGTCGCCATTCTCTGAAGGATACGTCTGAACAGTTCAATATTTACCCTATTTGGGTGCCGGGATAACGTAAGTAACAGCAAAATCGATGAACTGGCCAGAAAAGGCACCGGTTTACCGATCTCAATCAGCAGGTTGAACAGTGGTATACCAATCGCTAAATACAAACTTAAGCTAAAGACACGCCATAAGACTCGGCGTTTCCTCTAATGGCTTCTACAGAAGTTGCTTAGATGAGGAAGAGGAAGAGACAATCCCACACCTCTTCTGCTCATGTCCTGCACTCTACTTTAAAATAAAACGGCATTTAGGAATATATTTTCTTGATGGTCCAAGTGATCCGGTGAACACAGACCCCCTGCGTCTCCTTCGCTTTATCAAAGGCTCCAAATGGTTTTGTTAAGTGAGGTACTCCCCCGCATAATTTCTATGGTATCACAATGGACTTAATATTGGGCTAAGTGTGTCAGTTGTTTTCCTGACAGCCATTTTAACCTAACCTAACCCTTGTGTCATTTAACCAGATCAAGCATCTGATACCGGATATCTTAAAAATCATGAATATAGAGGCACAGTCAATTGTAAGAACGGAAACCATTTAAAAAAGATGCAACCATTTGGCAGAGTAAATGCAATCGTGTCAATACACTTCCCGACTAATGCGTTAATTATAAGTACTTACATACTTAGTAAAGACATTTCTCTCTTATATTAATCGTAAGATCCTCTAATTATAAGGATATGGTACCGCGGTAAAATGACATGGATATTGATCGGCAACATTTCATTAGTTCTCAGATTGATCTAAGAAAAAATTTAAGAAGCTATCATTTACAAACAAGTTTGAACTTTGAAGACTCTGAAGCTGCTCCTAACCACTATCAATACTATCAGGGGAGTTCACATTGTACAATTAATTGGACAGACTTCATTTGATGGATGTTGGATGGTAGGTAGTTTTGCGATCAGAATTATCAGATTTGTCGTCCAACATTATGTCATATGTTCCTCCGCTCCGTTCAAATTTAAAGTTTTTAAAAATATGTGAAAACCATCCAAAAAGTTGGACAAGCGGTCGTGTAAGAGTTTACATCATCCAACATTGGTCGTTCAAACCAAAGTCTGTCCAAATAATTGTATACTGTGAACTCCGCAATCAATACTTTTGTAAAAAATATTATGTTTCAACAAAATAAAATTTCCTCTGTTAAGCATTTCATTTTTCGTTGAATTTTTTCTGAGTCCTAGGGTTGTCCTTAGTTCGCCCTAAAGTAGCACTTTGTTTTTGCTAGGGTGGCAAACTGGGCTGCCAAATAGAATACACTTTTCTTGCAGCAGACATAACAACCCAGTCCCAGTCTTATAGGTATAAAGTTCAACGAATGCAGCTACTCTATCGCCGTATCGTCAACAATACCGAGCAGCACAGATAAGTCACTCTCAATAATTCCATGGCTTTCAAAATCATATCGGCTGCTGTGTTGAAGGACAGGCTTACAGAAGTTTTTTTCGTTTAATATTAAATAAGAGAAATAAGAAAACCAAATCAATCCATCAGTAACTTTCTTATATACAATGAAATTCATCCATTCATTCTCTTTTCAGATGAAGAATACCTACTTCATTGTTATCCTTTTCCTATGGATCTCACAGAATGCTGCTGTTCCCACAAATTCCACCACATTAACAGCAACACCGAATCCAGTTAAAAAAATCGACTACGAGGAGATCGCTCTCGAGCTCGTTGAAAACGCCAATATTCATATGACTGAACATTGGCGAAAGTTGAGAGACATATTCCTCGATTCAAATAAAAAATTTCAAACCTTTAACCACAGACCCCATATCAATGAGATACAAAAAAGCTTCAATAATTTTTCCAATCACCTGGCATACAATTTAAGTGTGATTCCCTTGGCTGAAATCAAGAACGACATCCTTAAGAGGCAAGTGAAAATCCTTGGCAAGCTGCAGCTAAACGGCTTAGAGCAGGATGACTACCAAAAGGCTGTGAATGTTTTAAGAACCTTGCAATCGTTTGTAACGAATAAGTTGGTTTGTCACTATCGAACTGAGGAATGTTCGAAAATTGCATACATTCCACAAATAAATGACATCATGTCTAGGACACGCCAACTAGATGAGTTGGAGTACTATTGGTCGAATTGGAGAAAAGAAATAAGTATTGATGCTAGAGTAAATTTCATTAAGTACGTCAACTACTTTCGAAAAGCTGCTGCTTACAATGGTAAGTGGTTTTTCTTTTATCAATTTTTTTCGATGAGTGATTTTGTTTAAACTTCAGGACACGTCACTCCATCGAAGACCTGGTACCTGTATTATGAGGAGGATGATCTGTTGAGCGAACTCGAAGCCGCTATGATGGACATAATGCCTCTCTACAAAGAAATGCATGCTTTCATGAGGAATGTGTTGCGAACGAGATATGGACATGACGTCATGACCGACGATGGCCCGATTAGACAAGATCTCATGGAACAAGTTCTGCAGCACGAATGGAAGGCCAGAAGTGTGTTCAGTACTCCTTTTCCAGACAAAAAGCTGCCCGATATAAAGCACAAAATGGATCAGGAAACGTTCACCCCTCTGAAGATCAACGAGCTGTCAGCGGATTTCTTCGAGTCTCTTGGACTTAATCATCTTTCACCGTAAGCAGATGAATTAAAGGAATTAAATGGGAATACCATGTTCTAATATTCTTTTGTAATAGAAACTTTTGGACTAAATATGCCCGGAAAATGTCAGACGAAGAGGCTGGACCAGATTGCAAAGCGGAGGTTTACTATTTCCCACCAGATGCAGGCCTTCGGTACTGTCCCAAAGTTGATTTCAAAAAGTTCCTTCAAATGCACGGCCATATGAGTGAGCTCCAGTACAACCTCTATAAAGCCCATCTACCCTTCGGCCTTGACCGTGAAGCTTGTCCAGGATTTGGCAGTGCTATTGGTGAAGCTGCTATTGTGTCTGCCGGTAGCCCACGGCACTTGGAGAAGATAGGACTCATAGAAAACTACACACTGGATAGTGAATTAACGATGAACAGACTATTCCGATTGGTAGGACAGATAAAACCCAATGAAGCGCGGGCTTCTAATCGCATTTGCTTTTTTTCAGGGCGTCCATACATTGGTTTCATTGCCAATGTTCTTTGTGAATGAGAAATTCATTGTCGACTCGATAGAATCACGTATTAGTCCAGATGATTTGAACTGCGCTTATTGGGATATTAACGCAAAGTATTCCGGCTTAGCGCCACCAGTTAAAAGGAATGAAGAGCTATTCGATCCAAGCCACACTTTCTACAAAGGATTGGATCCTAAAAGGCCGAACACCGTGTAGGTTTTTCCTTACTTTTCTTATTGAAATGAACTGTTTGCCATTTTTCTGTGCAGGAAACTTGTGTCGGAGATTCTTGGCTATCAAATGTACCGTGGCTTATGCATTGCCACAAACCAATACATTCCTGGAGATCCAAACTTCCCGTTGCACAACTGTGACTTCTATGATCAGGCAGAAGCTGGCAGAATTATCAAGTGAGTAGCTTGCTATGTTTGACATCAATTCATTAATTATTTATTTGTCCTCTTTAAATGTCAATAGGGACCTGATGATGTTAGGTTCTACAAAACATTGGCGCAATGGAATGGAAATGATTACCAAGGAGAGGAAATTAAATGGCAAGGCCATCATGGAGTATTACGATCCTTTGTTCCAATGGCTCAAGGCGGAGAACAAGCGTAATAGAGTGCGAGTTGGGTGGGAAGATACGAAAAGTAAGTTTTCTGTTTTGAAAATCAATTAGAATGCGAAAGAAATTCACTTATCATTTCAATTTGTTACTTTTGTTTCTTTTAGTGTGTGAAAAGATGTAAATTAATTTCCTTTCATTCCGAGGAAACGTTCCTTAGACTAGTTTAATTAGTGTTAAAAGCTTCGGATTAATTATTTTTGTTATTGTTTTTAGTGAATAAAGTTTTAAGTTCATTTGCTTGCTTGTTTTTACTTACTATGAGTAGCACGGCTCTAGGTAACAGGTAAGCTGCTTTCACTTCATTGATAATGAACTTTATTTACAAATTTGACGATAACTTTGATACCTAGTCACGTTCCAATGCAATGCTTCGATTATGTGATGAGTAGGACTTGGCTGGCACTGACATCCTGGATCCGGGTAATTACTTCGACAACATGGGAGTTCAGGGCTGCGTAATGCGTAGGCTCCCATACAAATTAATGTGTTTAACTGGCTGCCTTAACCCTGCTGCGATGCGGTGTTGTTTGAGTCGATACTGGATATAACTACATAGTTTACATAGTTTTACTTGGTTTCGAATGGATTTTTAAGTTGTGACTGCAGTCTAGACACGTATTGCTTCATTGCACAGTTATAACCTTAAGAGTTCTGCTTTTAAGTCACAAAGCGTACCTATGTTTGAAAAATAGATAGGAAACAATACCCCACCGAAAGTGTTCTCCAATTGCCGTTCGTTTACTTGATGACTTAACCATTCAATCAAATTCTAGAAGCATTGTAGCACTTTACCCCGTCTTTCTTGACAAGTAGTAGAGATAAATGTGTGGATAAACCTTGAAATTTATTTTAAGTTCAAAGAAATATAATTTACCTTAAACAATATAAAAAAACAACCCGAATTGGTTTCGAACCAAGCATTTCTACACTCTATAGGAGAAAATAAAGCACTTCCTTACGATATGCAATGCTTTCTTTAGCGACGAGCGTGAGAAAATGCTTAATTTTCTCTTCTTTCGCATTCACTTACAAATCTCAGTTCGCATCGCATACGTACGTAGAAAGCATCAAATAATATTGTTCGTGCGTTGAGCAGTAAGGTGCAAGCTCGCGTTTGGGCTTTGGTGATTCATGAACTAATTTGTTTGAACTTTCAAAAGTGTGTGTTTTTAAAAAAATTCTACTCAATACTCCAATTGCAATTTCTTTTGAATTCCAAAATCAGACAGCAGACAATAAAAAAAATCTAGCAGGTATGTACGTAATTATTTTTTTTACTCCTCTTGCCCTGCAATTTCTATTTGACAACAATGTTAAACAAGTGAAGTTGTAGTAGTGATACATTTCGCGTAGAATCAGTGTTGAGATCTGAAAATAGAGTTGTGTTTGGGTTTGTAAAATGTTGCGAACGCACCAAGGGGTTTCTTTGTTTTTAATTTTAAAAGAATTGCCGGTAATTCTGCAAGTTCTTTTCTTTTTTAAAAGTCTCTTATGAGTTTGGTTCCAAAACTTAGAACGCCGCGCCGGCTAATGGAAATTGGTGCTCGATTCAAGTGAAAATTTAGTTCGTCGATGATACGGATCATGAAAAAAATAATAATAATATTAATAACTAGACTGCAAATTCTTTCTCCTTTCTCCCAGCAATTTCCTTGAGCTCAAACTATCAGTTTTTCAAAATTTCATTTATCTATACGTGTAGGTACTGATATAACATATTATCAGATTCAATAAATGATAAATTTATAATAAAAATAAATAAAATTAAATTTTTAGCTCATAGAGACAGTGAACGTTTGCATATTTTCTAAATTTAATACAACTGTAAGGTTTTTTTTTTAAGAATTACTCAATAACCATCAACAAGCAGCAGTACAGCAGCAGGATTCATGAAACATTTCATATTTAGTAATGCCATACAACTGGATGTAATGATGTGCGGTTGTGGAATTGTAAACACCACTATTTATTTCATCTTTAAACTAGGGTCCAACTTTTCAACTTGATTTTATTTTTAGCAATATTTTGGGCTGAACAAATGTCTGACTTTATCTTCTTGATGAAGAAGTAAAAAATGGAAGATTCAGACACATTTTTTTCGGTTTCGTAGTTTTGCAACGTATGCCAATCGTCTGTCTGTTGCTGTTGTTGTTGTTTCCACATACTTTTTCACAAAATTGTCTAGCTCTGCTAACTAACATGATCTGGTTTAGGGCCAGCTTAAAAGTATAAATCTCGAAATTGTGTGAACTTTGGGAATGTTTTTACTTTTGATTATAATTAAAAATAAGGCAAGTTTTGCAATCGTGCAGAAAAAAAGATATAACAATTAAACATGACATTACGATGATAGAGTATAGTGAAAAAGGGCCCTGCAATTCTGTCTGTCGTCTGGCTGTATATGGATTTACATATAACCTAAACCACTAGATATATTTTCAGTATTTCAAAATTTGCAATTAGTGTGGGGTGAGGCAGCTTACAGAGAAGTTTTTGAATTGGGTCTATATACGATAATTGTTATTTTTCTCAAAAACGACTTTAAAAATGATGTGAAAATGATATGAAAAAATTTTTTTGGGAAAAGTCTATGATCAGTAGTCTTTATAGAACTGTTTTTCAAAACTTTCTCGTTAATGGCTAGCACCTAATAGTTGGGGTACCTAATGCTAATAGCTGTCTTAAAAGTTGAACTTTAAATTGTGTTAGTGAAATCAGCTTATTATTTTTTTATGGTTAATGGCCACAGTTATATAAATATACACCAACAGTTTCTGCGAATTCCTTTTTTATAAACATTTTGTTGTATCGTGATGTTTTGTTTTCTTTTTTGTGTTTTAATCTAATTTCTGCTTTAGTAACTTTTCCCACCTAGATGAAGTTAGAATCACCACCCTTCACAATGATTCTTTTCTTGTTTCAACTCTTCAGTCTTTTATAGCGTCTTTCCAAAATTACGTTTTCACATTTTACATTAAATTTCGTATCTAGCTATGTGCAAATTAGATAAATCAAGCCAAGCCCCTTTTTTCGAAACTACTACAACATTGCAAGAAACTACAGTTTTCGTATTATCTCTCCCCCAAAAAAACCTTCCAACTTTTTATATTCGCATGAAAATTTTATCAAACGTGGCCTGAGATAAATGAAAAATGTGAAAAATGCAAAGACAAAAGAAGCAACAACTAAGTCAATTCAGGGAGCGCACTATTTTTTGCAAATATTTTCCAAGTCTTAGTTGAATCTTTTAGATTTTAGATCACAAAATTTAAATGGAAAATCCTTTAGTTTTCGGTAGGAAGTACACAAGGCAGACGGAAATTAAAACCACATTCAATACTTTTTGCTGTACTGTTGAGATTAAGTCCCCAATTTTCTTACGAAATCTTTTGGCCCAATCAGATCCAAACAACACTCACCAAAAGCACTTAAAGGCTGAAGTTGAATTTATTTCAAGGTTACCTAGTCCTACTTCATGTTCCTTTGTAAGATGTTGTTAGGCCTTATCGATATTTCATATTATTTCGAAAATACCATTTTCATAAGCCACCACAATAATGCAATTTTAAAATTTCTACATAAATAAGTATGTATTTCTGTTGAGACTACTATTGAGATGGACGGGTAACTATGTGGGACACTAAACAAAGCAAATTGGTATATTGACGATACCAAAAATAGATTCTGACATTTATAAGTCGCTTAAAGATCGCCATCCTCGACTTCAATTGACAATTCGAAAGAGCCTTGATGTGATAGACACTGGTATGGTTCTTACGGTGCGGGTGCATAACTTCACAGGTCATAACTTCACATGGGTCATAATTTCACCTCTAGTGGGTTATAATTTCACTTTTTTCGGGTGAAGTTATGTCCCACCTTAGGTGAGCAACAATTTCACCTGAAATTTGTGTGAAATTATTTCCCACCTACATTGTAAAAAATCTTTAGAAATCCAATCAGTCAAAAGCCAACAAAAATTATAAATTGTAATCAATTTATTGAAACATTTTTATTAACAAAAAATATCAAAAACTGTTATTTATAAAAAAAAAAATTATTCTTATGAAAGGTACTTTATATCATATTATTATTTTCAAAACGCCGTTTTGAAACAAAGATATTGAAATCTATGATAGAAATATTGATATTTGAAGCTGTTTTTTCGTAGTATACACAGTTTGAATTTGAAAATGTGTTCAAATATAGTGTAGCTTTCATAAATCAATTATTGAAATTACGAACTTCGACATCATATATTTTCAAAAACAGATCTCTCGTTTTAGTAAATTAAGTAAAATTGCGCAATTTTTTTTCGGTCGCTTTACTGCTTAGCGCCAACAACGCTTGTTTATTCACACTATTTCTATATAATATAATTTACTAAAACGAGAGATCTGTTTTTGAAAATATATGATGTCGAAGTTCGTAATTTCAATAATTGATTTATGAAAGCTACACTATATTTGAACATATTTCTAAGTTTTAATTTATATTGTGCAGTATAACGGAATATGTATAAGATTTTGTTATAAAAACTTATGCATTGCCAGTTTTTATGATTAACTAATAATTTTTGAAGATGATTTCAAAATCTTACAATCACTTTGAAAAGTAAACAGCCTTAAATACTCACATGTTCTGCGTATGCAAAGTGCACAATTAATAATTGTTTGTAGCCAGTGGATGTTGGAACAATGTTGAATGTTCCATCAACCAAGAACCTTCTCTGCTCATGATATAAAGTACCTTTCATAAGAATAATTTTTTTTTTATAAATAACAGTTTTTGATATTTTTTGTTAATAAAAATGTTTCAATAAATTGATTACAATTTATAATTTTTGTTGGCTTTTGACTGATTGGATTTCTAAAGATTTTTTACAATGTAGGTGGGAAATAATTTCACACAAATTTCAGGTGAAATTGTTGCTCACCTAAGGTGGGACATAACTTCACCCGAAAAAAGTGAAATTATAACCCACTAGAGGTGAAATTATGACCCATGTGAAGTTATGACCTGTGAAGTTATGCACCCGCACCGGTTCTTACGTACATAAGTCCGAGCAGTTTTTCTCTATAAAAATCTTCCTTAGACCTAGACACACTTTACCATGTGCTTGCATGTTACTTTGCCCGTGTAAGATTTTATACTCAACTTTTCCACAGTCATTCCTTCTATCATTGTATACAGAAACTATAGTAAGTTCATGAATCGATTTAACAGTGCTTTGGACCGGACGAGCATGGTGGCGCAGCATTCGTTTCTCTACACACAATGGTAAAACAAATTGCTTGGAACGGAGACTGCTAAGTTGGCACGGAGACCACCAGCCAAAAAGTCTACATAATAATACTATAGTTTTTATATACAATGCTTCTATGAAAGAGTAAGGAAACCAGAAACCCATTCTTCAAAGTACCTATACTGGGGCCTAAAATTGAATTTGTGACATGTTCCGGGAGTTCCAGCGACTCATCTAGACTGAACTTTTTGGTTAGATTTGATAATCAATCGTCTAAATTTTGGGCTGAAATCTATTGATAAATGTGCGATAGTAATTTCATCGAATACAAAAACCAAAACACTTTCCAGACAGACAAACTGCTCTCTAAGCATTATTCTCACAAGTCATAAGATCCGTGGCGTAATAGTTAGCATGTCTGCCTGTTATCTGTAAGATTCGAGGTTCAAGTCCCAACGGAAAACAGAAAATGTTTTTCCAAGGTTATCAACTTTTGCGGAAAATGAGAATTCTTCCAATAGTAATTTCATTGCCATGAATGCGTTTTCTCGATTAGCCGTTCGGAGTTGGCAAACAATTTAAGGCTTCCTTTATTCCCTCAAAAACCAAGGTTGTAAGAAATGTTGTAGGTCACACGGTTTAACTAACTCTGTTATCCTTCACTCGATGCAGCATACAAGAGCTGTAATGGTAACAAGATACGTCTAAGCAAAAGATGGTGCCTCTAAATCAGTTGTCAGCACTGAGATTTTTGGTGCTAACAAAAACTGCTTCAAATACATAACCTAGAAGACCTTACTGGAACAAAACTTGATGTCACTTCTCTAGTCCAACCTGTTTAAAATGCTTAAAAAAATCAAAATTCTAAGTGAATATCAATATCGGAAAACCCTCAAAAGGCATATGATTCGGTCACATACCAAACCAAATTGCAGTCTATGCCTCGAAAGACAAAAGACATAACGTGTGTACACAGTTACACAAGTTTACGCCCTAGAGAGTGAATACTTGATTTCGAGATAATTTTACTGCACAAACTCAATAAATTCTACCCACAGAGGTAGATGGTCATTTTCAGGAACAAAATAACTGCTCCAAAACTTCCCATGAGTTCAGTCAATAGGTTCCAATTATAAACCACAATGTCGAGAGGTGCAGAAGCTCAACTCACCATACCATCTATCTGCCTTGCTGCGAAGACTTCATTAAATACTTAAAAAAGAACGAATTGTGCGAATTGGCTCAACGGTTCTCGAGATAATCGCTAAAGAACACATTTTGCTTTTTACCTTAATTTTCTTTGAATATATTGACCGATTTGTAGACAATTGGAAGCATGGATTTCCAAAGACATTAGACGGAAATCCATATTTCAACTCTTCATCATATGCAAGATAGATATAATTTGTGTGGTTCTATCTTGTGGGCTCTATTTGGACTCCTTAAGATTATGACTGTTTTCTTTGTTCATTCAGTTCTTCTATATTTCTGCTGATCGCCCGATGTGTTTTTGGGGCTTTTCCGATGATAATTATTCGGTCTGAAAATTTGGATCTCCTATTCAACTCTTTCCATTTCAAAACACAGCAGCGAATAAAAAAGTTTTTGATTGACCAAACTTACATTTCTCTTCTATCAGTTTCATTTTATTTTTCGAAAGGTTTTGTTTTATTCTGGTGGATCTGGGTTGCTGTAAAATTATACAAAATAGTATAAGTTGACTTTATGCTCATTTCATATTCATAATAGCATATACTATACTTATACAATCTCAAGTCTTTTTTAGTTTGGCCTATAGCCGTCTACATATCAGACTGACATTTTTCAATTTTAACAATTTATAGTTTCAAAAGCGCAAAAGTACATTTTTCATTAATTAGTAATTATAATAGAACAAAAGAAAAGCTTTTCGTCGATTATACGTCCTGAAAATTCTTATTTATTTTACAATTTCTATAACTATAATAATAACATATAACAGTCCTACCAAAATGTCAATTGTTAATGATCTCGATTTCAATAAGATTTTGTTTTCCAAAACATCTCATTCTGAACTCTTTCATGATTGGACTAATTGCAATATAGTGAAAGATTTTTAAATTGCACAAGCTAGGTACATAGTAGAGCCAAACCGGGACCGTGGGGAATGAAGTTGAAATTTACTAATTCACCAATCGATTTAAGGATGACGCTAATTTTCTATACGAAATTGAAGTTATGTAAGTAAGTATTGTCTCCGAGGCCGAAGACAAGATGGCTATAGAAACTTCTAAGAATTGATTAAAGGGCTTCTGCTACATTTTTTTTCTCACAAAATATGTCCAACATTTTCTAAAAGAACAATAATTTTTGTTCTCAGTATACTAAGTTGCTCATTATCTGTGACCATAAAAGCTAAAACACAATCACGCGTCGTCCGCGCGTCAACCTCATTTGACAGAAAAATCAAAAGTTCAACCATAGGAAATCTGTAGAGTCTCACACAATCACGCTTTGTCCTCAAACGCGTCGTGTGACAGACGTAAGCAAACGTAACGAGGCGACCAAAAGTTCAGCTATGTTGAACTTTTGCTCGCTTTCTGACATATCCCTCCATTTCAGTTTTGCAATAGGGAAGAGTAAAAAAATCGATGTAAGTAAAACATCGATTTACGAAACAAATTATCGATATGTCGGTATCGATGTTGGAATGTGTTTCAGCTGAAATTTATCGATAAAAATGCTAAACAAATATTTAAGTTCTCGTTGTTACAGCTGTATTAAATTTAATTTTTGTTGGATTATTCAATGTAGGTGTTGTTGAAGCATTTTAACTACTATGAATTTGCAATGATGTTTTGAAAAATCGACTTCTACTTTATGTTATATTTTTCTTATCGATGATTTCGATGAATTTTCGATACATGAGCGAGTATAAAGTCGATTATAGATTTTTGTGGCAAACAAATCAATCAAATTGTACTTCATATTTGTGCGTGAAGTGTACTTAAGCTGAATTTTAGAGTGTTTTAGCAGAACTTTGTCGATGTAACTATTATAAAGATATTTCAGCTATCGTTGTTAAACCTGTATTAAACTCGACTTTTGCCAGACGAAGGTGATGTTTAATCACTTAAACTACTATAATTCTGAAAAGATGTTCTTAAAAATCGAGATTTCGATTGATTTTCGATGCATGGCCGCATGGGTTAATATAAAGTCAATCAATATAGGCGATATTGAAGGATTTATATCATTTTATTTTTGTAAAGGTGCTCGACCAATAACTTAAGCGATAATTTCATACCGTATATTGCGATAACATTTTTGATATCTGTATGAATATATCGATTATGTTGAAAAAGTCGACGAGTTTTTCATTTTAAACAGCAAATGTTATCACAAACATGTGATAACACAGTATAGAAATGCAACTACGCACATTATACTTAGCTCAATTGATTACACTACACATTTTACTTAGCTCCTCATTCATCCCTTTATCAGAAGTAACTTACAAATTAGCAATCGATCTAGTTTTCCATGTATTTAATACAAAAGAAAAAATCGATTTTTGTTATCGATAGTTACTGATAACGACGATGGTCGTTCGATACTTCAATCGATATATATTCTTAATTTTGCACAAGCTTAGACGAATGAATGACAGTAGGGCGTTTTGAGGATTTCTCATGTAACGTGAAGCCTACGTGAGGTCGACGCGGCGCGACGCGCTTATGTGTTTTGGCTTTAAAATCTTCGCCAGATTTGCCCAATCTACTACCAGATGTCCTTTTATCTGGGTCGCGCTTTTCAGTACAATTTTAACTATTCTTTCGTTGTTTATTTGAAAAACTTTAAAAGTGTATCTGAAGTGTTTCCAATATCATCGGTGGCAGTCCTGTTTCCAGAATTAACATATACATTGTTTGAAATATTTCGTGGAAAATGAACAATTATTTTGATGAAGTAACATAGGAGCTTTTCAATTGCATCAAAAGAGCTGTATCTCCTAACCTGTGCTCCATATAATGAATTTCTGGCTTCCAAATTCTATGGCATCATTCTTAAAGCAACGCTCCCATACAGTCAGCTTTCGTTCAAAATTGCTTATTCATGCTAGGGTAAGGTAAGATGGAAGTGGCTGTCAGCCAATGAGTAATGCCTACGTACATTGCTTGACAGTGTGATTCATGCTAAGGTTCGACGTAAATTAAACACTAACAGCCATATTATTCACTTATTTCGAAACGAAAGTTTTGAACAAATCGGTATTAGCCGAGTTCACACTCTACAATTAGTTGGACAGAATTCGTTTGATGGAAGTTGGAAGAGGTGCTATTTCTTTACTTACTGAATTATGCTAATTCATTGCGTGATTACCGAATTGAACACTCATTGGATAGTAATCCATTGAATGATCTATTTTGTTTGAGTCGCTTTTCATCACTTTTTCAAAATTTGAACTAGTTTTTCTCCAGAGATCAATGCTACCGTTTTTTTCAAAACTAGTTTTGATTAACTTTTGCAAAACTTGAATCGAATCTAGTTTTACCTGAAACTAGTTTCATTTCTAGTTTTACGAATTCTCAATTATATGGCTGTAAAAAATTTATATTCACGAATAATTTCAACAGTTTCTGAACACCTTTGAAATCTTAGATTTTGAAAGTTTAACGCTAAGATACTGTTGTCACAATACTCCTTAATCTCACATTCATCATCAGCTGGCACCCTTCAACAGTCTCTGCAAAAGTAAATTTTGTCATCTGCGTACATAAGAGCTGGTAAGAGCTTCTCCGAATTTTCTAAATCTGTTATATCGCTGATAAATAATAATATAAACAGCAGCGCACTCAAGATGCAACCTTACTTGACACCCATTTCAGTGTGAAATTCTTCTGTTCCATCCCATACGTAAGCTGCGTTATGTGCGTACAAAGATCTTAGGATTTCTATTTTTCGTTGGATAGACCGAGAGTATGTAATTTAGAGGAGAGCTCATCACGAACAATATGGCAAATTTGTCACCTAATCTAGTTTATACACAGTTATAACCATGAATTTTGCGTTTCATTTTGTTTCCATTTAAAAGCATTTTTCTTGGACCATTTCCCACGAAAAACAGGGACTGACAACTTAAAGTCTCTTTCCAGTGAAATTGTTCCTAAAAGTAAGCAAATTGTGTCAAAAAAGATAAGTTTGAGGAGAATATGTTTAATCTCTATGTGGTGACAATCTGTCTTATACTCTTCGCTGTCAACAGAGCCACCCACTTTTCATTAAAAACCTTTCTAAAACTTTGTTCGCGTTCATTCAATGTCATATCTCGCACATGTCAAGGTATTCCCTACGAAAACGATGAGGTTCCCCTAATCACAGGCTCGATTTTAATTAGATTTTCCATTTCCCTTAACCACACAATCACACAAAACCGCGTTAACCTTTTCAAACCGATTTACTTTCCCCGCGCCATAGTCAGTTGGAAATTGTTTTCCACAATTTTCAGTCCACAACACTACGGTAGCTCATTTGAGAACACAAAGACAGAACCTCAAATTTCCTGCTCAAACGAACTTTACAATCATCGTACACCCAATCGGTTTACTTAATTTCCAAATAATAATAATTCACACCAATTAAACCCCTTTCATAAGTCCGTAATATTTTCCACTTAATTCTTCTTCATTTTTTATTTTTCTGCTGCAGTAAAAGAATGTGTTGATACCTTTTCCAGCAATATACCACCAGCAAACACACACAACTCTGCAATTAAGTTAAGTCGTTCTAATCCAATTTTTACTTTAAACAATTAAATTGCCCTAATTAGCATTTGCCATTTGCTTTGGTCCGATCAAAGGGAAAATATTAGCCGCAGTGTTTACTATACAACTTCATTCCATCTACACAAAAAAGCTCTTTAAACTTGCTTCAAACGATTTAAGGTTCATGATTTCAATCTCGAACACCTGAGCCTGAGAATTTCATTTCTCCTCCACACCACAGACGCTATTAACGTGTGCTTAAAAAGCCATCGGCAAACGAGGGGGATGAGAAAAGTATATCGTTCTTGTTTGGCATAGAGAACAACATAATAACCCAATTTAACTAGTAACGACTACTTGCTAATCCTTAACATTTCATGGAGAGTATTTCATAAATTTCCTTGAGTGAGAGTTCCCTGTAATCCAGGGATTTACTCTTGTGTCCACTGTCCAGTGGAAATCTTCTTCAAGAATTTCCCCACAAGGGGTTTTCTGTTTTTGGTTTGCTGCGAATCTTTTAAAATTTCCCAGTATTTTTTTAAAATGAATTTCCCCTAATGGACTTTTCTATTTTTGGTCTGCTGCGAGTCTTTTAAAATATCCCATTATTTTTTCAAAAGAATTTCCCTACATGGGCTTTTCTGTTTTTGGTCTGCTGCGAATCTTTTAAAATTTCCCAGTATTTTTTTTTCCCAACATAGACTCTTCTTTCTTTTGATCTGCTGAGAATCTTTTAAAATTTCCCAATATTTTCCGGGATTTCTTCAAATGGCACATGATACTGAAAATCTGGTCCTGTCACGCGCATTAAAATTGAAATAAAAAATCTACTTGCTTAGCCTACTTGCAGCGAAAGTGCTTTAAAATTTAATCACATGGTCTTGCATTGGCGAGGCGTCTCTATCGGGCTTCTGTTTATGTTGTCTTTTGCTCTTAACGCCATGTATGTGTTTATGCTACACAAGACTTGATCCGATACGATACGGGTCTCATATGAATATTGATGAAAACGTTTGGTACATTCTGTTGGCTGATAAGTAAAAGCACATGCACGATGTACGTATTCAAATTTTTATTAATTAATTTTGGGCTTGAGAACTTTGTGTGTTGAGATGTTCGACTGTTGATAGCTCACGATTGTATGTTCTATTATTTAAACGGTTGTCATTTGGGAAGTGTGCTTGATAGCCGTTGAGTAATTAAATGGTGACGTGTGTTCCAAATGATTTTGAAAACTAAATGCTTAAGCTTTTGACATGGAAAGTACTGCCTATGATAATTTAATTTCGGTTTGATTAACTAAGCTTTAAGCAAAGGAAAATCAAGAAGATAGAGGAGCAGGGCGTAGTGAAGATTTACGGTGGCTAAAATCATAGGGCTGTGGTCTGTGGATGGTTATTTGCATTACTAAACAATTTGATGGAGGTAGCTAGGGTGGGTTGGGATGGAGTGTTGATTGCAGATAGGGTTGTGATGGTGTGGTATGCATAATTAAAGCGATGATTGCAAAAGTGGAAGGGATTGATATGTTAACGCAATCAATTGAAAGCTGTCAACATCCCCGATTAATAAATGAAAAGCCTGTCATCAGCAATGTTCCGGCTTTTCTAAGAGTTTGAATTTCAATCCATCGAAGAGACCTTCGCCTTCTATCCTTTATTCATTTTGTCTCCAAATTTATGTAGGTTTCTCAAAAGTGTGAGACGAAATAAACACAAGTTTTTTTTCTGAAAATTGCGGCAAATTCAGTTGACCTTCTTTCCGGGTTCTGAAAGGTTGAAGTACTTTCGCTCAGCCGCTCAGTCCTTCAATATGCGTAATCTGAAATAGGACTCACATTTAACTTACATATTCCGAAAGAGGTTCATGGAAAAGGAACTTTGAATGTGTTAGTGTGATGAGGGTTTAATTTTTTTTTTTCATTACTTTCTGAAGACCTCATTTTACCTCATTTTTGAACGTTTGTATATTCAATTTTTTGGTATCATATCGCCTATAACTGAGCTTGCGAAGTATGTGCGTTGTTCTAATGAAACCATTCGCACCATTTGGCAATATTAAACATCTTTCGAAGAAGTGTGAAGTAGGTTAACTTTAACAGTCAGTGGCAAAGTGCATTAGAGACATACATACGTATTGATTTGATGCATAGAAAATATAACGAATGACAGTTGCACACTACTATTTCAGACAGTTCTTTATTAACCATAACAGCAATGAGTTCTTATAGAATATTGTGTTCAAACAAAATGCTATACTTTTTCAGTAGGAAGGTGTGAGATGGTCAATGTAGAGTCTAGAGCTTAATCATGAGGATAGGTCCTATGCGTGTGTTTTTGTGGAGGACCAAGCTGAAAGTTGGAAATCGACTTCGTAATTTTGTGCCTTCTTTCACAATGGCACACAGACAAATTCGAAAGTACACAACCGTCGCAATGAATGGTGTCGGAACGAAAATTGGCTCTTTCAGCTCGCGGAGTGCAATGTTATGTTAGTTTCCCTGAAATAAAGCGAATATTTGACCTAATGGCCAATGTGATTGTAATATCTCTATCTCTATAGCCTGGCCTAAATGAAATCGTTCCTTTTGGACCACCACAATTTTTCTTGTCTTCTGGGGCTTTAATTGTTTACTTACTTAGGTGCGCTTGTGCTTACAATTCTTGGGGATTTTAGACTTCATCTAAAATTTTTTGTTTACAATTCCATTTTTGGCGAGAACCTTCCAGTTTTCAGTCCAGTCTAAGTCTTAACCGACCCCTCTGAACGAGATCTTGCCCTTTCGTGTGTTCTCTGAAATGGTTCTTGGAAAGCCTATCAACCGGAACTCTTGGTGTCCATCCATTTTGCATGTTCCAGTAATTGCAGATTCTCGATCTTCTTTCTGGCTATGCTTATGTCCCGGTACAACTCATACAATTCGCTGTTGAATCTTCTTTTCCACCCATCGTCTTCACGAACGTGACCACCAGATCGTTGTAAAGTAGAACTGGGATGACTAGGGTCTCTTAACGTTACCTTATACGGGTTGTTCGCTACCTTGGATTTTGAGAGAAAGCTTATTTTTCAATTGGCTTCTTAATTTAATGTAACCTTTGTTTTACTAATTCGTTTGTTGATGTTCTCTGCCCTTGTGTAATGACAGTGTTTTGTTTTGGTTTTTATAAACATTAAAATTTACGCTTCTTTTTCAATGCTCGCTAGAGCATCACACTTGCTCTTATGTCAATATCGGCTGCTTAAGCGATTAATTGTACCTACAGATTTTGGAAAGATTATGCTTTTCGTTAAAAGCGGTAAATGTGAAAAAAATGTAATAATTAATGCCACTCTTGCTTTTAACAAAGAAATGAGTACAATTCTCTAAAGGCCTGCTATTTTCTTCAGGAAAGTAAATATCTGAAAAAACCAAACTTTAAACTCTCATCGTCCAGTAGCGAACCTACAAAATCTCCTGCGAGTGGGTAATTCAAAGGAAGCGGGTCAAAATTCTGGCTTCCTGCTTTTCAAAATTCTGCTTTTAAAACGAAAATTCTGCTTTTTTTCTTTCTGGTTGACAAAATTCTGCTTTCCGAAATTCTGCTTTTCAAAATTCTGCTTTTCAAAAAGAAAAAATTCTGCAAATTTTTTTAATAATGTTTTTTATTTACAAAAGAACAAGAACAAATTAAAAAAAAAAAAAACTAAAGCATGAAACAACATAATATGAAGCCAAACAAGACCAAAAAGAGCAATATTTTTTGCAATACGCATGAGATATCCAGTGTGACGTAATTCTCTTTCTTTTTTTATACTCTCCCCATGCTTCGCATGCTCAACTTCTGATTTGGCACTGTTAAGCTCCTTTCGAAGGTCTTCAATTGATTTATAGACACCTGTGTGGCTACGGCCCAATGTAACTTTCAGCTAACGACTATGACAAGCCTCTACATTGGTTTAATTTAGAATACTTACATCTCTAGTTTTATCATAGTCTTAACACCTAATTATGTAATTCTTTTGAGTAGGAGAGTGATAATGAGGAAACCAAAGAACTACTGCTCTACTTTCAAATTCTTTAGAGAGTAGGAGTTTGCAATTATTATCAATATATTCTGCCAATTATAAGAAAGAAAACAAAGGTTTGAAAAATGTTAAAAAGCGCGTTTATTCACATTTTCCAAACCTTCTTTTTCTTTATAATTAGCAGAATATTGATAAGCAGAAATTTGAAAAGCAGAATTTTGGAAAGCAGAATTTTGAAAAAAAAAAAATTTGACCCCGGCAGAGTTTTGACCCCAACCCTAATTCAAAGTTTTCTTCCGTAATTGACCTTAATATTGTTTCAGTTTCAGCAGTGATGCCCGTGGCGCAGTGGTTAGCATTTCTGCCTCTTAAGTGGGTGGTTTGAGGTTCGCATCCCAACACATCAAGGAAAAAAAAAAAAATTTACGGGTAATGCCTTTGGCGAGGGACTAGCAGTTTTTCTGATGGTAGTTTCGTACCATGAAAGGCTTTTTCTGGATTAACCGCTCCGAATTGGCCAAAAATCTGTAGGCCCCTTCCATTCCCTGACAGGGTATGATTGAGAGAAGTGTGCTAGGCTGGAGCTTCTCGCTTTCTTGCCCTATTTTATTTTCTTATTTATTCATAACCACGATACGCTATCTTTAAATAAAGTAATGTAGTTTTGGAGTGGAAATGATATGGTGATCGGGAATGTATTGATTTTTCATGGTAGAGCCTATAGATAAAGGTGATTGTGTTCCAGGTATTAATTATTATTTGTATTTCTAAGTTAAAGATCTAATGCGCTTGGCTTCTTTTTGCTTAAAGTAGATCTTAAGTAACCCGTTCTGATCTAGAAAAGCTTCTCGTATCGAAAAAGCCATGCGAACTAATTTACCCAATGTTGTATAAACTTCGTCAGGTTCTGTTTTCGAATCAATGAAGGATAAGTTAAAGTTTGCAGTGAAATTGTATGCACTTTTAAACTAAGTAAGATTTTTGGGTTACATACCTTCGAAAAAAGTGTTTTTTCCGTAAAGGATGATGGCCATTGATGACACACCACTGATTATGATCAAAAGTGAAAACTTTTCGGTGGCCCTGTTGTCGGCTTCTTGCCACTATTTTAAATCGAATAGAAGTCTATCAATAAGAACAAGAATTATGTAAGAACTGAAAGTTCTATTATCGCTTTCCATATTATGGTTTCCCTCAGCTGCTTTTTCCCATTGTTTCAAAAACTGCGTTTAATTCCATGGTCGTTTTTAAAATTCTTTTCAGTTTCCCGTTCAATTATGGAGAACAGTTTGTTAAGATCAGCGATGAGTATCAAATTTATCATAAAAATTTGAGCATTTACTTCAGTTATGCTTAAAAAAAAAAAAAACAAGAAAAAACTTATACCATCGATCGTTTTCAGTTTCTCTAAATGCAAAAGCATTCCCACTTCGCATATACAAGCTTTTCGGCCCCTTATTCCTTCCACCTATTAAGCCTATTGTTAAAAAAAAAAATTGTCGGCTACTGTCAAACGCCCGACAAAAAGACGGAGTATATTATAAAAACCAGGCTTTTCAGATGCTTTTTCGTTCCAAAGATCGTTTCAAGCATGTGCAACACAATGCTAGGGATAAAAATTTGGATTGTCCCATTATAGTGAAAAGAAAATTGGCAATGAATCCTTGTAAATTACGATCATTGTTGAGCCAACACCTATACCAATTTAGCTACCTCATTATCGTCATACTGTTTTTTGCTTATTTTGCAATGCCCTTCGCATGCTGGTATGTCTTTTGATCCTCATGACGGCATTTCAGATTTTCTTGATTAATTATATTATTATCCTACAAATGCTTTTATTTGCAGCAATGATTTTCACTAAGAGTTTTCACAGCGGATTCATAAGTTGTCCGTATTCCTATTCAAAGTACAATAATTTTTCAAATACATTTGATTTTCAAATCCACCGAGCTTTGATATATTTTCCTACCTATTTAGATTTACACTATACATAGAAACTATTGTAGGATTGTGTAGACTTTCGGACTGGTGGCGAACATATTGTCTCCGGTTCAACTTAGCACTCTCCGTTCCAAGCTATTAGTTTCGCCTTTGTGTGTATAAATGCTATTAATGCGGCACCGATGTCCTCCGGTCATTTCGATTGTTAAATCGCCTTTTTGACTTACTTAAGTTTCTATTTATACAATGCTATTTGTTAAAATCTATGTTTTATAGACTGCAATGTATTCACCTTTCATAATGTTCTACCTGTTAGATTGCTTTCCCAATCTCTAACAAATGTCCATCTTGCATCTTCCAAAAAGTCAAAGAGTGATTGGAAATTTTAAAATTGCCACATGAACCCCTAACCTTCTTCAAGTTGAGACAGGTATAACAACCCCATTCTATGCATTCAATAATAAAATTCCTCTTCGAACAAACTTTCTTATAACAAATTCACATTTTATTTCATTTGTTGTGAAATACCCAAAACAAACACAACTTCCCTTTCGAAATTCCCATTTTACAGATTTCCTAGTAAAATAATGCATCCCCTGTCAAATGAGCTTATGCGCAAAGCGAACAATTTCAACTTTTTCTCTCCTCATTAACCGTTTCGATTGAACAATTTCCCTCCAGATGTCGCTTGCATCAATAGTTACACAAGAAATAGAAAAAAACATTGGGATTTTAATTTTTGCCTAGAAAAAAGGATTACGTCAATCCTGCCAAATATAGGTTTCAGTAGCCGACTAACTTTTCAGATGAGCTGAAGTCCCCGTAGATTCGCACGGTTTTCAACAAATACATCTACCAACTGTATACACACACAACCAACACATTCACATCTAAAGTGTACATATAAAAAAAAAGTTACAACAAAAAAATATTCAAATTTTCAAAAAAGAATAAAGAGTTTCCAAAAGCAACAAAAATAAGTGTACCTAATAATAATTGTTGCTAATGGATAAATTCCCAAACAGTGACGGTGGCTAATAAGTGAACAGAATTCTTCCAGCTTCCAGCTGCAAGTTCCTTCTTTTTCCCCTTGAGTGAGTAAGTGAGTGTGAGGTTTGAATTTTTTTTTTTAAAGTGCGTTTCGGGAAGTGGTGTTTTTCACAAGAAAATTCCGAGAGAAGCGTTTGTAAAGGCAAACGACAGAAAAGGATTTCGCTCATTCCAAATGTTGGTGTACATGCAATATTCATATGTATCCAATGGCTAAATCGGTCACAAGATTTCCACGGAAAATTGTTTCGTAGACGGCAACGGCAACGACAACTACGACGACGTCGGTAGCATAGAATTGTCGCGTTTATTCGTTTTTGGGTCATAAAATGACACGATATCTTGGTGCCATGAGCAGCAGAGTCGGGTCAATGCGGTAGTTGGACGGCGTGCAACAATCCGCATAGCTCATAAATTTCCTCTCGGCTCCGTGAATAATTAAAAACTCTTTTTCTATATCTCCGACCAACCAACAACCGTATGAATCGACTATAACGTGATGAGTGATATCGCGAAATAATTATTTTGTTCTTGTCTGTTGTGCCTCAGTATTCAAAGGTGTTAAGCCATCATAATAGGTATCGCCAACGTACATCGTCCGTGCCAGCCCGGAAGAGCTTGTATTTGTTCGTTTTAATAATATTTTCCTTACCCAGTGAATGTGAGAGGCCCAGGCAAAGACCAACTAGACCAAGAAAATAATTTTTTGCCCGCTAGTCCTGTATGTTGCCTGCTTTATGCCAGTGAACGTAAAGCTCAATCACCCCGGAAAACGAATTAATATTTAAAAAGGGATTTCATCTTGCTTGCCATTTTTATTTCTCCTTGCTTCGTTTGCTCCACGACGCGACGGACGTGCAGTGCTAGTTGTTCTCCGAGCTCCCCGCCACATGCCGATGTCGATGGTGCTGGAACGCAGATGTACATTTATTCAGGACATTCAAAGCCTTTACCTGTGTAGTGATAGTTATTAAAGCCAACAACTCCACCCGAGATAGGAAAATAAAAATGCATCAACACCGTGGTGACGGTGGTCTGCGACGACGACGTTGTAGTGCTAATAGGAAAAGGATCATTCAGGATGCAAGGTGGCCCAGCAACAGTGGGTGTGGAAATAGCAACAGTGGCTTCACTATCTCGTCATTCCTCAGTAGCAGTACCATTAGTTACAGTACCACCTTCCTTTCGCAAACAAATTCTAATACCAAATAAAAATTAAAAGAAGGAGACGAAGAAAACATCGACACTATACATCATGCGCGAAGTTTTTTTCCACTCGGTCGTGTAGATAATAAATTTCCCTCAAAAGTAAATAAGAAAAAATTTATATATATTTCAAATAGATTTAAGGAAATTAAGAAACTTTCTCTTCCTTTAATCTGCCGCTGCTTCTATTAATCGCTTTTCCGAAATTTCCTCTTCAAGTGGAATCTAAGTGTATGTAATTGTTTCCAAAAAGTTCGTGTGTTTCATATGTGCAAAAAAGGAAAATGAAAAATATAGTGTTAATGTTAAATTTTTCGTCTAACGTATTAGTTTTAAGAAAATGTAAATAAAAAAGCAATTGTTATCTAAATTATAAAAACGCAAAACAAAAATTTCTTCAGAGTTTGTTCGCTGCTTATACGATCTTCCGCTTGTTAAAATTAATAAATTTTAAAACATAAAGTGATTTTAAGCTTGTTAAATAAAATTATAATCATCAGTTAAGTGAAATTAATTAAAAATAAATTTTTATTCAATAAAAAAAAAAATTAAATATTGTTCCAATGTAAGAATCGTTGTGTTTCAAATAATAGAGAAAATATAAATTCATAGTAATTAAATAAAATAAAATAAATTAAAATAGTATATAATTAAAAACAAATAGATAAGTGCATTGCATTGTTTAAGTTTTAAATAAATTACATACGAAATAAAAAAGTGTCTGCATCTGAAGACATCGAATGGATTACAGCCAGTGGATTAATTTCATTAGTGAATTTAATTGTAAGTTTCTTAAATCAATGTTTTTTATTAGTGTTTTTGTATTTGATAATTTTAAAACAATTATTATAATTGAATAAGGGTTTTTTTCTGAAAGTTTCTGTACATAAGTGTTATGAACGGTCTTTGGTGTTTTCTCACTGCCAAAAAAATATTTGTTTGCATATTTCTTACTGCAAGTGTCTTACAGATTAGCATAGTTGCATTTCGTCAGTTAAAATGCAGGTCTAACTTCCACAAAAATATTATTTTCTCAAAAGAACAAGAAAAGTCAGACCTACCTTAAAGCATTTTTTTATGTTGTTCTATTAATTTTGTAGTAAAGAAAAAAGTCTAAAATATTTTAAGAGGTGCTGTTTACCTGCGTTTATTGCGAATCTGCGAAACATGATCGAAATACTTACGAGGTCCTGCATTTTGATTGACAATTTGCAATTCGACAGTAGTTTTTTTTGCATCTCAGAGACTTAAATTGTACTGAGCTTAAAGCAAGCTCATTATGTACGCACGCTGAAGAGATGCTTCGCCTTCGCGATAGTAGAATCTAATGTATCAAAACAAGTCGGAATCATCAATGGACTCTGTTCTTAACTGACGTAAAAAAAAACAATCATTGCTTATTCGTATGAGTGAGGTAAATTGAAAATTTAAAAGTCGACCTTTAAGAGCTATATGTATGAATATGTGCTGAGTTACCTCAGTTCTAAATTATGAATACTGAGCACTCCGAGGAAGCACACTGAAGATGGGGACTTAAACAAAACTTGAAAAAAGAGTAACTCAAGGGTCATTAAACTCCTTCGCCTCTTTAAGCTTGTCCATGTGTTTATAAAAAAAGCTAGGAATATGCTCTGTTGATAATGAATTGATGTGTTCATAAACACATTTTAAATATTTTGAAGTAATAGACGATCTTCTGTAGGAGAAGATCATACTTTGGCACAGAGAATTTTTCTGTGGTATTCACAAGCCTGTGGTGCCCGTGGCTTAATGGTAATCATGTCCGCCTGTTACGCGGGAGGTTCGTATTTGGAATCCCAACAGAAAACACAAATGTTTTTTCAAGGGTATCACCTTTTGCGAGGAATTGGCAAGTCCGCCGAAAGTGAATTTATTGCTATGAATTGAACTTTCTCAATTAGCCGTTCGGAGTCACAATTTTCTTTATCGAGACTTAAAAATCAGAATATATTCACTGTATCTTGATATAACTTATAACTTTAAGATATGCCTGGCTAGGAAAAAATTTGTAAATCAAGCATTTATAAGTAGTTACAAATAATTTCAACGCATAATGTGCCTGCTTGCTCCCGGAATATTTAAATTTCTCATGGTTGTGTAACAAGTCGAGTTCTGAAGCAGAAATTATATATATTATATGATTTATTGTAACAATATAAAGCAAGGACCAATATGACCGCCTGGTGGCACACTATACAAGGCTATGAAAGTTTTTTGCGAGACGTTAGGAAATTTAACTCGATAAGGTCTATTTTTTAGTCAGGAACAAACCCAACAATAAAAGCTGGAAGCAATCTAAATACTTCTAGCTTATTTAACTTTCCACCTTAAGTACAAAAGGTTTTCACTTAAAAGCTTGGAAAATGGTAGTGCGTGCTCCAAGTGCTCCAAGTGCGTCAATTTGTATTTTAATGAAAACTGAAGCTTAACCTTTTTCTGTTCGTCTTTGGGAATGTTGAAGAGCTTAATGAATAAGCTTTCTCGAGTACGCGTATCTTAAGGTATGTCCACACCAAAGAAACATTTTTGAAGCATTTCAAAAGCATTCCAGAAATATTCCAAAAACATTTCTGAAATGTTTCAGCAATGTTTATAAAATGTTTCGGAAATGTGTTTATTAAGTTGTTTTGGTCTGGACGCTTCGTGAAACATTTATGAAATGTTTTTTTTTTCTCATCCTAAATGGATAACTTTCGTTGTTTTTCTGAAACATTTGTGAATGAAGAGAGTGGAAGTGCGAAGCGGTTTCCTTTTCTAATAGTAAAAATGTCGCGAAAAGTGCGGAATAACGAAATCTAGGGAAATTTCTATATCCACTTAAGTTCAGTTCTTCTAATAGTTTTACACCACCTGAATTATTTCTATTTTTAATTATGTTTCTTTGCCAGTGTGTTGGTTTTTTATTTAATTTTTTAATTTTTTTTATGATTATAAAACACGACGCTATAATTGCTACTTCTCAACATCCATATTCATATTCAAGCATTAAACTTAACTTAAAAATGAGAAACAAAAAACGTTTCAGAAACATTTCAGAAATGTTTCACCAAACGTCCACACCAAAAAAACATTTCTGAAATGTTTCTGAAATGTTTTTTTTATACAAATGGGAAATATTTTAGAAACGTTTTTGAAACAATGTTTTCTGAAACTTTCTGTGGTGTGGACACACCTTTAGAAACCTTTGCGAAAGATTCAGACACCTTTTCCCAAATTGCTGCCGACAATAGCTGTGAAATATAAATATTTAACTGAAATTAGATTATATTAGAAAAAGATTTATTTAAATTCCGTGTAACATTTATACCTTGTTCTTGATTATATTTTATTTCAACTAAATTTTGTAGCAGTTTTTAGGTCTTTTTTTTTCAAAAAATAATACATGTTTGTATGTATGTAGAACTACTCATTTTCAATTCCATTTCTTCATTCTTTATATTATTCATCCAATGATTACTAAATACTGGTATAGGAGTAAAACTTAATATCGCATATCTTACATCAGTTCTTACTTTGTGTATACGAGCCTATAAAGATTTGTCTTTCTGCTTCAATCAAATGCTTTTATTAATAGAGACCAATATCTTAAAATCTTAAAAATTAAACTGACTAGGTGGGGAGAGTTTTGATCAATAAAGTAAGGTGTTATATTACAGTCCAATTGAAGATAAATGTCATGAAACTGAAAGCCTTTTCCATCCGCAATGTGATTTTCACGTTCCTTAGCTTCTAGTTCTATCAACATATTTTTATGAACATTCCTGAAGGACACGACAGACAAATCAATGCCTATATGTAGCATGTGACCTAAATTGACCCAGTCTGTGACCTAAAACGTTTTCTGGGCAGTTGCCTCTTTAGCTAGCCTTCTTGGTAAGGGTATTCAAGTATTTTATTTATATAATCGAAATGAAGGGAAAGCGTTCAGAGAAATTGACAGAAACTCCAGTTTCTAAGTGTAGCATGTAGTTTGGGGTATTACTAGATAGGTTCAACATCTGTTTTATGAAGAATCTAAAAAGCTTTTCTACTTGTTCATATTTTTTTGGTCCCTAAATTTGGGATCCATATAACATAATGGATCTGGCAGCAGTGTCAAATATTTTGAGCTTTTTTTTTTCAAATTAGCGCACGCATCAAGGGGTTATGGGTACCTTTCCCTTATAATGTTATAGAACACAGTGCGAGCATTTAGGAAAAAATGGGCACGACTGGGTCGCACGAACTTGCGATTGTGTTCTTAGTACGATATCAAAATCTTAAGGCTGAGTGAAAGGCTTTGGTATTCGTTCTTCATAATATATTTTTTGGTACTGGGTTGCCAACTACACGCTAATTATGAAAATTGAATCAAATCACGCAAAATAATAAAAAAATTAAATTAAATATTCCAAAGGTTTCAAGCCAAAATCTAAAAACGCCATTTTTTTGCAATCGCTAATACATATGAATGATAAAAATTTTTAAAATCGTTGGACCAATTTTTCAAAAAACGGTTTTTTATTTTGCACTTTTTTTGAAAAACTGTTTTTTAAAAATCAAGTATGCAAAGATCTAGATCTTGATAGAAGTTATTTTGACAAAAAATTTGAAAAAAATCAAAGTTACAGTTTTGAAGTAATTTTTAAAAATCAAAATTTTTTTAAAAAATTTATAAAAATTTCTAAAACTATTTTTTTTTAAATATTGATATGCAGTCTTTCTTTAACAGTTTACGACTTCTTAAATCCGAAATTTCGTCAAGATCGTGTCGGCCATTGACGAGAAAGTCGGTTTTTGAAAAAAAACGGTACTATGGGAGGTACCGTTTTTAGGCTTTTTCCAAAAAATTTTTTTATATTATAAGAAAAACAATCTAAAATTAATCCTTCACACAAAATTTTATCGAAATCGTTGGATCAGTTTTCGAGAAAAATAATTATTATCATATCGGTTGTATGGCAGGTACCGTTATTTCAAGACCTAGAGACTCAATTCCAAAAACCCCTCTGTAGGTTGCTCCACAGACCCTAACTGCAAATTTTGAAGCAAATCAGTCTATTGGTTCAGGCTGTAGATCCATATACAGACAGACAGACACACAGACAGACCGACAGACAGACAGATAGACAGACAGAATTGCAGGAACCACTTTTTTCGTATTCTCTATCATCGTACTGTCATGTTTAATTGTTATCTCAAAATTTTTTTCCTGCACGATTGTAAGACTTGCCTTATAGTACCTATAATCGCAAGTAAAAAGAGAGGATTTAATAGGAAACCGAGACACCGATGCACATCGCTTTTGAACCTTTGTGAATCGTGATGCATAGAAAATACAGAGCCAGGTAAAGAATTCCACAATCGGGTGGTGCGACTAAAATAAGAATCTCTATACTTGACTGTAGTGTACGACCGAAGTTGGGCTTCTTCGCAAATAAACACGCTTTCTGAAGTCGCATGTGGAAGGAATATAAAATGAAGAGACAAAAAAGCTGACGCACATTGACATTCACCTGACGTTTGTTCGTTGAAACCCTGGAACTCCCATGTGGTCGCCAAAAGCGTATTTTGAAAAATCTTGACTCGCCCTAAATATCAAACTGAGTATTTTTTGAGCACTGGGTTTGGCCTAGATTTTTGCTTGGGAAAACGCTGGTTTTTTGACAACTCGTAGAGCTGGCAAGGAAACCTGGATCAACCCTTTGTAAAGTTCAACGAACGAACCTACGTTATTTGAGTCGATTCACAACAACTGCCATGAGTTGACGAAATCTGTGTACCGGGTATGAAAAATCCGATTTCAAATTTGAATTCGTGAAAATAAAATCGAATTGAATCGATAAAAAACTAGTGCAAAGTTGTCCATTTGTCAAAAATTTATTGAAACTCAAGGGTTTGTAGAATGTCAAACTGAGTGTTTTTTCGAGAACTGGGTTTGTTCTAGGTTTTCGCTTGGACGAGCTCAGGTAATGAACAGGTCTGTCAAATGGGATTTATTTTTAATCAAATGGCAGGGATGTCATTTAACGTTTTTTGAGGACTGAAAACGCAGCTTTTTTGACAGCTCATAGGGTTGTCACAGACACCTCGGTCAACCCATGGAAAAACTCAACGAACAAACCTACTATATAAGAGTCGATTGACGACAACTGCCATGAATGAAACGAAATCTGTATGAATACTAGACCGGTTCAAAAAAAGTGACTTTTTTCTTTTTCTCGATGCACATCGATTTTTACCTTCGAGTAGGTGTAAAAACAAGCCTGTTAAAATTTGAGCTCCAAAAATTAATATTTAGAGGTCGCTCATCGCAGATTTCCATTTCCCATACAAATTGTATGGGAAAAAAAAACATATAATTTTTGGAATTTTATATTTCGGTCTAGAAGCAAAGTGCCGAGATGAACGATACATATTCTTATAGAAAATTTGTTGTTCTACAAAAAAGGTTTCTTACCATTTTTCAACAAATTCACTCCTTCAAAAGTTATACAGGGTTAAAGTTTGAACAAATATTTTTATTTCTTGATATCAGACAAAATGTTAAAATGTATCACTTAAAATCATAAAATCATTCGCTTATGACATATATTTTTATAGAAAATTAATTGTTCTACAAAAAAGGTGTTTTATCATTTTCCGACTAATTCATTCCTTCAAAAGTTATTCAAGGTTAAAGTTTAATTTAGAGTAAATTTAAGTTTTTTTTCTTGATTTCTGAAAAAAATAATTTATTAATTAATTAT
Source organism: Melanostoma mellinum (assembly GCA_914767635.1). NCBI lineage: Eukaryota > Metazoa > Arthropoda > Insecta > Diptera > Syrphidae > Melanostoma > Melanostoma mellinum. The sequence continues at coordinate 172,360,478 of OU612059.1, read as the reverse complement.
TTAATTAACCTTGAATAACTTTTGAAGGAGTGAATTTGTCGAAAAATGATAAAACACCTTTTTTGTAGAAAAATTAATTTTTTATAAAAATATATGTCATAAGCGAATGATTTTATCATTTTAAGTGATACATTTTAACATTTTGTCTGATATCAAGAAATAAAAATATTTGTTCAAATTTTAACCCTGTATAACTTTTGAAGGAGTGAATTTGTTGAAAAATGGTAAGAAACCTTTTTTGTAGAACAACAAATTTTCTATAAGAATATGTATCGCTCATCTCGGCACTTTGCTTCTAGACCGAAATATAAAATTCCAAAAATTATATGTTTTTTTTCCCATACAATTTGTATGGGAAATGGAAATCTGCGATGAGCGACCTCTAAATATTAATTTTTGGAGCTCAAATTTTAACAGGCTTGTTTTTACACCTACTCGAAGGTAAAAATCAATGTGCATCGAGAAAAAGAAAAAAGTCACTTTTTTTGAACCGGTCTAATGAATACCCTGTATAAAAATTCGATTTCAAATTTGAATGCATGATAAGGAAATCGAATGGAAGAAAAGCGCTTTTCATCCTTCAATTTAAAAGCAATCTTTTGTGGTGATTTTCTTTAAGAAGGCATATAACAATCTTTTACCCAATCTTTTAAAATAAGTACATGCAAATGTGCATTGAACATTGTTAAAATATTCAATTCAACATTAATTTTTAACAGAAAAGAAGCGGTATGCTCTTATTGACAAAAAAGTGATGATACGCGAGGCTCTTACAGGATACAGATCAGGGCAACCACAAAAACTTTAAAAAGTTTCGTTTGTCTATTTCAAGTGATCAAACTTTTAAATAGAAAATTCAAGACTACGCTACTTAATCATTGCCATTTTTATATTATTTTTTTCCGATTTTTTGTCTAAAAACTTTTTCAATTAATGAAAATAACTGCTATTCAACAATTTAGAAAAATGCAAATTTTTGCTGTTTTTTTTTTAACCGTTGTTTCAAATCCTGCTTCTTATACTATATTATTTAAGAAAAAACTACATTTTTTAAAATTTGTTTTAGAAAGTGTGGCCTAAATTATATTTTAGTGCACAGAAAAAGCCAAGATCTTCCACGCACACATTTCTCTGTCCAATGATGATAGTGGTCAGTTTTAAATATAAAAGCCTTTACTTGGTCTTTTGTCCAAAGCTTGTAATAGTCAGTTTTAACCTCAAAAGTCTTTTCTTAGTCTTTGTTCATGAATCTCAAAAGTCTTTTCTTAGTGTTTGTTCATGAACTCTTGATTGATTATATAAAAAGCGAGTCGTAACTTTCGTCAGTATATTTTTTATGAATGCCGGAGCCAAATTCTTAATAAAATACGGCTTTTTCTCGGGTATGTGTCCTCAAACCCTAAGCAGATTATAAACAATAACCAAAACACAAAATACATGACTCGATTTTTAAAGGGAAAAAGTGTTTTTTAGTCTATTCATCTATTTTCAATTTGAGTTATAGAAGCGTCTTCCTTTTTGTGCGTAAGCTGATGTGCTTATAAAAAGTCTATCGATTTATCTGTCACCTGACACCACTTCTCATGCTTGACTTTGAAGAAATATTATTGCAAAACGTGTGAAAATATCCCGAATCGAACGTTCATTTGGTTTTTTGTTTTTTCACCCATTTCCTCTATTTCCTTTATCCTTATCTTTTGGCAGGTAGGTAGGTGCGTAGGTGGATAACAAAAGTTTCTATTCTATCCACCCTTGTCACATATAATTTTCACGCCTTTGAAAAAAAGTGTGACTTTTTAGATGATTGTAAGCAATTCTTTGTATTTTACTGCCATGAAATGGATACTTTTGTTCGAATTTTCAAAGAAGAAGGCAAAAGTATTAGATGAGTTGTCAACCAACGCCAGTACAAAGGATTCTAATCAAAAATTCAATTTAACGCTTTTGTGTGAGTTTTATTTTAAATTTGGTTTGAGGTTTCATTAAATTTTGTGGATAATGTTCTGAATTGTTATTCTTATATGATGACACTGTTAAGAATGACCGCATGTTGCAAAAAGAAAAGAAATTCATAAAAAGACCGACTAAAGCTGCTGGCAATACCTCATTAAAATGTAATTTATCCGTTGGCATTGTAATGATAATTCCGCAATTTACTGTAATGAAATATTTCCCGTGATTTTCACTTAATTTATTAATTTTAAGGCAGTTAAATACAATTCATATATGTTTTCAAAATTAAATGCTTTTTTATTTTACTTTGATTCGTTACAAAACCGGTTTTAATTTTCGATTAAGTGGTACCCTTGGAGTAATGTCTGTCTGTCTGTCTGTTGCGTCGGAAACTTGTCAATTAAATCTCAGAAAAATCAAAAAAACCAAACTATATTTCACCGGTCTCACCTTTCGCGGGTAATTGGAAAGTTTAAAAATCCCATTCTATAACTTAGACGTTCGAATTCTTCATAAAATTTTAGGTCCTTGAAATGTGTTAGACCTCAACGGTTTAATGCTTTGGTTCGACGCACTACGTTTTTAAAATATAGTTCTTCCAAATTTAAATGATAAAAAATCAACTCCCGGATTATATTGCTGTCGTAATGGTAAAAAAGATAAGCTTGATGTCCCAAAAGGATCACTGACCGCACACCACTTTTATTTTGTCTATCGCCCAAGTTAACCTCAGAGAGCGCCGATATTCGGTTTTGGATTAGGATTAGTCGCTGCTGTTTTTGATCGGTTATGCTATATTTACTGTATGGGCTAATTTTTGACATTAAGACTTTCATGGGTCTTGGTGCTTTTAATACGATCAGGAATTGTTACTTCTGATGACATACTGAGGATCTTCATATCAGCTACCGTTTTTTGTGCATTTTTCCCAACATTGTGAATCGAATGTGAGCGATGTACATACCACAGTGGTTCAAAGACGTCCCTTCAATTTCTTCATAAAATTTTGGTCACTTTTTCTTCAACAGAATCAATTCAATTATTCATTTTGAGTCAAACACAGAAACCCAAACGAAAAACTCTTTCTTGATTTTTTGAAAAATTAGAAAAAAGTGAGAGGTACTTAGTTCAGAAAACCCCTTGTTTGCTCAGGGAATGGTTTTCTGGAAAAAAAGTAGCTTTAATTTGGTTTCTCAAAAGCTAAAAATTATCTTCTCGCTCGGTTCTATGTATTTGAGTGAGAATTAAAAAGAACATTGATCGTTGCGGTAAAAAGTTATCCTTATTAAGGCAAAATTTTATAAAATTTTGATTTAAGGACAAAAACTTATCTTTTTTTCAAAATGTTCACTTTGAGGATTTATTGCTCAGAAATCATTTCCAAAATAATTTTTAACTAAATTGTTTATTAAAAGTCATAGTATTGACTCATCAAAACGTTAAAGTTGGTGGTAGCAAGCGGCTTGGTTGATTTTTAAGAATTCTTTTTAAAAACCAAGTAAATTTTTAATTTTGCTTTAGCAGCGTATGCAAACATCCTTTAAGGGGGGAGACAGCTTTAGGAACCTGAAAAACATGTTTTTTGTAATCTTTTTGAGAGGGAATAAAATAACCCAATCATTTTAAAAATTAGGAGAAATGTTTATTAGAGCTGTCCAATATTGAAAAAAAAAAATTTATTTTCGATGACTAACAAAATGGCGGCGTTATTGAAGTTTTCCGGACTCCTGTTTCCGGCGACATCAAAAACTGCTTCAGTTGTCACTCTTTTTCGGTTGATCTGAGGAAGATTTACCAAAGTTCATTCTTTTACTGACATACTAAGGTGAGGGATATACCTTAAATAAAATGAACATGTGCGAAATTCTAAATTTGGGAGCCTTTTTAATCCAAAATTTAATTTTTTTGGCAATTTTTTCGAAATATTTGACTTCCGGAAAATTGTTTATTTACACGCTTCCTTTCAAACTTTAGGTATATCCTTTATAATATAATAAAGATAATATTACTGAGAGTAATCACCCAAAATTTCTTCTAAATCGGTCGCTTACTGTTTGAGCTACAGCACAAATAGTTTCGGAAAAAGTAGTTTCGAGATAATTGCGTTGAAAGTTGTACCACGAGAAAATTGTTAATTGTAGTAACTTACGGATTATTCGGCGATTCCAGGCGCGTACAATAGACCTTTGACTTCTTTTCCGAAACAACTGGCTGACCATACAAAAGGTCAACAGTTGAGGGCATTGTGAAGCGAAGTTCGCTCCTCATCTTACAACCCGAGCTGCCTGACTCGTTACTCGTTGAGTTTTCCTTTGGTCATAACGTTTTTTGGATACCATACTTTCGAAATATGTTAAAAAGAAAAATTTAAAGTGATCTTCCCTTTTATGTGATTCAGATAGCAATTAGGTTTGATAGAAGCTGCCTCTGCCTGTAGGATTGCTTTTTCTTTTATTTTAACAAGATGAAAGGAATACTTATCTGTAAATTACACCACTCTTTAACTTACAGCATTAACGTGTATGTAGAACGAATTGTTATGATGACACCAATGATTTATATCCTTAAGGCAGCTTGCCAAAATAAGGCAAAATATATCTAACATTCTCAATCAACGCTGGCTTTAAAAACAAATAGATTCCAGAAAGCTATGGCAACTCGCGTAAGGCATATCGATTTTAAAAACTGATAAAGCTAAAGTCAATCCCAGGGGTTATAGGGCCATAGAACTATAAAGTAGTTTGAGTAAAATATACGAAAAAGTAGTAAAGAATTAGCTTAACAGTGTGATTGAAGAGAAGCACATTTTTCGCAATCAGCAGTACAGGCTTAGAAACCATCACAGTACTCGTAATCGTGCTGAAGGTGTTTTTACTGACATATGCTTTTAGTTCCTGTTCCTAAACGATGCACCATGAGTGTTTTCATATCGAAAGGATCACAGTTCCACAACTCTCCATCTAACCAGCTTCACACAAAGTTATTCAATACTCACAACCTGTAGAGGAACGCAGGTCCCCCAACGCCGAATAGGCTTTGTACACTTAGTTTTCGAAAAAACTTTCAGCTCTGTTTGGGACTTTCTAGTTTTTTATAAATACTAACTAGAGAACTCTGATCTAAATACAGGTCCATTGCACTACCAAAAATAACAACCTTCATTTGATATATCCTCCCAAATGTTCGTAGAATAACCAGAAGACACTGGCAAGATAATAAGCCTAGGTTACCAGCTATCACCATGTCTGCGTTGAGTGTCTGTAATCTGATTCGAGAAAATGAAGGACAATCACTAGGAAAGTGCTCCGCGGTGTCATAATCATCGTTCTCTGCACAGGCTCTATTCTATTGGGTATATTGCTAATATTTAACCCGCATTCATAACCAAACCATAGACAAAAAAGTGAAGAAAGTCACCCAAGATAAGCAATGTAATTATTCGTCTCATGGTAAAATGCTGGGACTTTAACGTTAAATATATGTTTTTTGTTTTTTTTTTTGATAATTGCATAGATTTTTATTTCAAATTCCCTCTCCAAGCAGACATGCACTTTGAAAGATATAGCCTTTTCATAGCACCTTTTTCGTAGTTCAGCTATCTTGCTGCCATTGAGTCACTGTTCGTAAGTACCGAATAAGAAGGGATCTTTCCATAGTTGCTGTAAAGTTCTTTAAAATTTTTTTAAACTTAATAATAAAAAATAATAATGCAGCATAATTTTTCGTGGTGGGGAAAACTATGTGTGCATATTCTATAATATCCTCGTACTTTGTAGAATCCTTATGTCTTACAACAAAAGATTGGGCTTTAACATTGGGTTAAGAGTTTAGGGTGGTTCCAATATGTGAAAAACGACCCACTTTAAAAAAAAATTAATAAAAATAAATAATTAAATAAAAAACTAAATATTTCATTCAAGCTTTTTGCAGTCTTAAAGATACTCATTTGATAAACAGATTCTTAAATTTTGTGGAAAAAATATTCAAAAGTGTGGCAAACACTCGGAAAAAGGTGTGTGCATAAAGTAACAAAAAATATTTGATTTAGTAAAGCCTATAAGCTAGAACTCAACTTGCCTTCGGTTCAGGCCTGGTCCACTCTAGAATCTGAGCTCGAAAAGGTTTGTTATCGAATCTTCACAAATTGTTCCAAAATCGATGGCTGGTGGGTTTGTGGAAAACGACGACATACGACTGCACGCCTCTTAAGGCTCATACGCATCCGTCTTCCAAGCGGAGGCGTATGCTCTCCAAATGGCTATAAGCTACGTTACAAACAATTGCTGGATGAGAAGAAGTATTTGTGTTTGCAGTGACAACCAAGCTGTATTTAAGACCCTTCCCAACCCTCTAACTACTTCGAAAGTGATCCAGGAATGCAAGAGCTCTCTGAATGCGGTCGAAAGACTAAATTCTTCGAGTCTCGTTTCTCAGACAGTTTTTTTCAGGAACTGAAACGTCAGTAGGTCTGCTTGGCCCTCAGTGAGGGCTGCAATCAACGATTGGATCTGTCAAGAGCATAACCATAGATGGCATGCCTCCACTGGATGCAGACAGACCAACGTATTTTTCAACGTTGATGCATGTGGACACACCGCTCAGCACTTCCTCTGTAAATTTCCTGCTTTTTCCGCATTTCGTCACTGGTTACAAATACTCGGCGCAGACATGGTGAGAGCTGGTAACTTAGGCTTCTCATCTTGGCAGTGTCTTCTGGTTATTCTACCAACCTCTGGAATGGACCGGTATTGAAGTCTGAGTCCTCCGGCTGGTATTTTAAATCCTCCAACAGAGAAAAAAGCTAGAACTTTAAAGAAAGAAAAAAAAAAAATGAAATGAAAACTGGATTTTTGGCAGACATTTTTACAAAAATTAAAATTTCGGTCAAACTATATTCTCATTTTTTCTGTTAAAAAAAGTTGTAATCGAAAAAAAATTAAGTTTTTTTATTCAAATACTTGTGAATTATATTTGATTGACGTTTTGAATTTTGAATTTCATCAATATCGGTTCAATAGTTCTCTAGAAATCATGTCCACAGATTTTAGAAACACTTGTTTAGAGCTTAGAACGCTAAGGCTAGCTGACCTCAAGTCTGTGACTTCTCAAGGCTGTGTCTCCATAATTAGTACCCGGGATCAAATTGAAAATTTAGGACAATATTTTGGGGAAACGGTAGAATTTGATTATACAATAAGTAGTCTTAGGAAGTCTTGAAACCAACCTAGCCTCTTAACAATCTTAATACTGATTCACACCCGATTTTTCTGTTCTTCGAACTGTGTCAATAACAACTATCAACTCAGCTTGATCAAATAGAATCAGTTGTCATCACAGTGCGGAATAAGATGGTCTAACAAATTTGGAACTTCCATTTCATACCCTGACATTTGTTTTTGTTTTTTTTTTGTTTTAATTTTTATCTTACATCTTGACCAACCACAGCATTCAAAATCATAAGTAAACGAACTACTCCCTAAAATGTCCTTCTTGAATTATGTTCTCTTCACTTCATCATCCAGAATCCTTCAGAATGTATCCTTCAGGGTCTCATTCACATTTTTCATACAGTTTTTTTTCAATCCCCCATATACAGACTTCTGTTTCCGGGAATCGTTTGTTTTTGTGTTTTAAGCTTTTAATCAAGTCAAAATAAATAAAAAATCGGAATTGTTTAAGAAAATCCGATATAATAACCCAAATGGTTATTATCTGCGGCTTATTTGATTTTAGCCTGTTGAACCTTTTGCTGATTCGGCTGTCCTGTGTTAATGGAAAATCCATGCCACTTAGCGCTGTTCAGTGTACACACAGTCTCATATGAAAGCAACCTCAGTTAATAATAAAACATTACCCCTAACCCCTCCCTGCCATGACAGTGCACAGTGCACACAAAATACAATCTCGGTTTACATTATTTTTAGCTCGGTAAGTATTCCATGGGAGTGGAGCTGCGGAACACTCCTCTCTCTAGTCGGCATAAATCGTCCTTGGTTGAGTTGAATGCTGAATTTTATTTTATTTTTCCATATGACTATACATATGGGTGTGTGTGTGCTCTGTGGTTAGACACGGAAGCAGTGGCAAAAGTATTTACATATCTTATGCAAAATAAAACTCATGAAGTTCCTCCATATGGGAAAAAATAAATCTAAACTTCTCTTCCCCTCTGTGTACACCGCAAATGCTCCGTCTTCACTCGAAACTTTTGCCCACATCATGTTATCATAGAGTTAAAAGGTCGGCAGTGGCCTGTATAAATTCATTCTGAATCCCTGACTATAAGAAGGCCTGGCTTCTGCGGGCGGCCACCAGATATGTGTTCACTCACTTGGTTATAAAAATAAATTTTCTTTTACATTTCCCAAAGATGAATGAATATTTAAAAGGATTTTTATTATCTCTATCTCTATTTGGCCAAGGCGGGTGTGTGGGTCAAGGAATATGAAATTGAAGTGTCAACAATGCTTCCGAGTCAACATTTTTGCTTGAGGCAATCATCACACCAACACCATACCAACACATCCACACCCGCATACATACATACATCAAACGAAAAAGAAAAGAAAGCAAACTTGGATCGCAGGAAATCCTTGCATCGGCATCGGTTTGGATAAAAAGCAGAAGTCAAGGAAGCAAACTGAAACCAGGAAACAAAATAAGCTCCTTGGATACAACTATAACTACCTCAGTTAATTCCCCGCTTCTACGCCATAAAGCCACTGAAATCGATTAAATGCCCGCATTGATTTCCTTGTTCGTCACTCTTGTAGCTGCTAACGTGCGGCCTCTTACATGTGATTTAGATATTAAACCCTTCTGTTGATTTATTAATCGATACCATTTGACACGGACAAGGACGTAGGATATAAACGAAATGGGCTAAATTCTAAGAAAGGAGTAGGCAGTAGCAGTATATACCTATGTGTTTATGTATATTCTATATTATTTGTTTTCCTTCTTTCGTGTGTTGCTATTGTGTTGCGATAGCTGGACGACAAGGCAAATGGAGCCTCTGGGATTGCCGAGCCGACAACATCTTTGTTTGGCAAAGGAATTATTTATTTAGCAAGTGTCACCTCACCTAGTGGCGGAATTGTGTTACGTAGCACATTTGTTGGTTTATTGTTGGCCGTTCATTGCCTTTTTGTCGGCAGAACCCCATTTGGCTACTTTGTGTCAAATACAAAAAGGCTAACTTCTATGGCGACTTAAAAAAATATTTTGCCACTTGGGTATTTACAGTGTTAGCTTAGTTTGCTTATGGTGGGCTGTCAAAGCCAACAGTTTATTTGAACACTTAAGAATGGTAATCATAAAGAACAGAATAGCATTAGCTGGGGAATATTTTATGTGTAAGTAAAGGGTTTTCAAAAGTTTGGCATACCGAAAAGAAATATTAGTCAGAACAAACAACATGCGTGCGGTGTCTACCCCGCAATCAAGAACGTAAATCGGATAGGGATTTCGGTTAAGACTTTTTTCGTCTTTTGTCGATTTATATTTATATATATTCTCCTTAAATAAGGATTGACGACCATTCTCTTCCTCAAGTCGAGAAACGATGAATACTTGGGGTATAATTTTTGGGCCATATCACGAACCGCCAGAGCATGGTGAAGAGGAGTCTAATGGGAAAGCACTCAATTTTGCATTTAGATAGGATAATAAAGAAGGTGGGTGAAGTGTAAATGGAAAATAATGTTAATGACGAAAAATCGATAGAATTCGATGGTAATGTTAGTCTGTGTTGGTGTTACTAGGCTAGGAGTATAGGATTAGGATTAGGAGCTGTAGGCACGAGATTTTTTCTGGCACTACCAGAATATGCATATAAATTTTTAGACTTCAAAATTGTCATTTGCAGTTTGGCCATGCAAAAAAGGTTTAGATGATTTTTGCATTTTAGTTTTTGTGTTTGTTTGTATTTTAAACTAAACGCAATGTTCATATTATTCTTTATCCTAATGAGCGAATAACAGAAGGTGGCTTAATGTGTTAAATATCTTTAGTCAATAGTTTTAACCAGCAGGTCAGAAAAGATCCATGAACATGGGGTTTGGTTATAGCTAAGTGCGCTGGGCACACAAAACACAACTAACGAATTGCGGATTGAAAGTGAGGACACCAGTTTTTTTTTGTTGGTCATGTGAATAGGAATCGTCAAGGGCGTTCGTAGTTAGATGAAATATGTATTTTAAGTTGCAAGCCATCTTAACTTCAACTGCTATAAAAAAAAAAGAAATGCCGTTTTAAAATGAAAAGTTATAAACATTCTCTTCTCTAAAAATGAGAAACTATCAGAAACAACTTGTTCAAAGAAATTAGGAATGCATGAGATATGGGTCCACAAACTAAAATTTTCATGTTCTCACCATTTTTAAGGATCGGTGCGGTCACGATGTAGGACTTTTTCAGAGGTTTGGGAATACGGTTGGGAATAATAGTTGAAGTATCACAATTTGATAAGCGGCTCAAGAAGGCAGGCCCTTAGCGGAATTGTCGGGATTCCATAAGGGCCAGAGGATAACTTTGGGAATAAGCCATTTGTGGTTTTAATCCATTCCTCACAAGCTATAAAAATAAATGATTCGATAGTGTTGCATAGTAGAGTTAGGGTAGTCCCGGGGCATACCGCAATTCTCTCAACCCTACCTTGTGAGCAATGGAGGGGACCTACAAATAGCAGTCCAATTGCTCTTGAATGACTTGACCCCGCAAAAGTCAATACCCGTGGGAAAAAAATATTTCTGGGATTCGAATCTATAAATTATACGACAGAAGCTTCACCTCACCAGTTTTGATTGTGAAAAATTCACTGAGCCACGGCTTTTTCCGAACTTGTTTATTTCCTTATTTTTATTTATTTATTATGAGAAAAATCAATATTTTTGGAATTTTTTTATGTGATGCGAACACCAGACTGCATGTGTCTATACTGGGAAATACTAGCAAAGATATAGAAAAGTTGCGTGTTTACACGTGCTTACACGGGAATCTTACGAATCATAGTTTTGAAAATTATTCCATTTAACTTACAAATGTCACCATTTTTCAAATTACTTGTTTTTTGGTTCCTGTGGCGTAATGGGAGTTTTGTGGGACGTTTGTGGTTCAAATACCAAAAAAATCATGCAAAAAAATGTTTTCAGTATAGGATTACCATTCGCGGGGAATTGGCAACATCTTCCATAATAATTTCACGACATGAAACATTCCCTCGCGATGTACGGCCCCGCGCTAAAAAATTAATCAAAAGCAGTTTAATTTAATCAAGAGCAGTTTTCTTAAAAACCGGGTTTTTTCAGTTTGGGGCCGTCCATAAAATACGTCACACTAAAATTAGGTTTGTTGACCACCTCCACTCCCCCATTGTTTCGCTGTGTCACACTTTCTGTGATCTTCCTATGAATATTACGTAACAAAAGCTTAGATCCTTCTCCCTTGCGCATGATAAATTTTAATTGGTAGTGCACTTGTAATCTTAAAATGTTTTCTTATTTTTATAATAAATTATCAAATATATGAGCTAGCGCTCATATTTAATAACACTACTAAATATATTGAGTTAGAATTTATTGTATGAAAAATATAATCATTTAAATATCTGTATATATATTTACTTATACGAAATGAATGACTTTTATCATGGCAAAGATTTAACAAAAACTCGTCGAGAGAAATACTATAGTATAATTTTTTGATGAACGGCAAACGTCACATTTTGTCGCATTCAGCGAGAACGTATTTTATGGACGGCCTCTTTTTGAAAATAAGAGAAATATTTGGAAAATTCGATTTTTTTTTTTAAAATAGGTAAAAATTCTAAAAATCTTAATTTTTCAAATGTCGATTTCTATAAGATAAAATTTTATAAAAATCGTGTCAGTCATTAACAAAAAAGTCAGTTTTGAAAAAAAGGTACTGTAGGGGGTAACGTTTTTAGAATTTTTCCGGAAAAAATGTTTACATCATAAAAAAGATCTTTAAATAATCTTTCACAATAAATTTTTCGAAATCTAGCCGTTTACGAGAAAAATAAGTATTATCATAACGGTTGTATTGCCCAAGATTTTGAAGAAAATCGTTTGAGCTGTTGGGACTGTAGATCCATATACGGGAAAACAGAAAGACAGATGTGCAGGTAGACAGATTAGCAGGAAACACTTTTTGCGTATTCTCTGTCATCGAAATATCATATTTAATTTTTATTTTGAAATTTGTTTTCAAGTTCCTATAGCTGAAAGTAAAAATAAGTAAAAATTAATAGATTAACAACTGGTTCAGGGATTTTGAAAAGTGTGCTGACGGAACTAAGAAGTGACGGTATGGTTTACATCATATTAGCGTTTGTCGAATTTATCAAAACTCGTCGAGAGAAGTTGACTTTTAAAACATATCAAAGCTAAATAAGCTGAAATAATCAATACCGAGCTTTTTTAACTCAGTAGGATTTGTTTTTGTGTTTGCTCATTACAGGATATCTGAGATCTGAGTTGCAACAAAACCCATCTTATACCACATAATCGGTTTTTTCTTTGAACCTCCGCCGTTGTAGCAGGTTTCTTTGACAAACCGAAGAGTTTTCAAAAAAAAAAACATTGGCATTCCGTTCTCAAAAAACTTTAAATCACGAAATAACCACATACCATATGTCATTTGAAGAAAAATACATGCCATGTATTTGGCGGTGCAGTGCAAAAAGCCCCGCGGCAGTAAGGTTCTTGAGCCTTATTGCCTAAAAAAATGGAAATAACACCCACGGGCTTTGTTTGAAGAGGCAATAAAACCCACCAAAGAAAAGAATTAAGGCCCATGTCTTTTGCTGCCATTTTGAAGTAGCATTTTTATGAGTTTGATGCTCATGGGATCTTAAAACTAGTTTTCCTTCTTAGGAAGGATTAAGAACATAGTGGATACACTAAATGTACACATATACTAGTTTCTTTTTTTTTTTTTGAAGGAAAAAACATTTTGAGGTACCAAAAAACTCCAAAATTTGGGCACTTATTTCAGCTTTCCGTGGATTCATAGCGCACGTTGTCTATCACTTCGTGACATAGGATGATGGAAACTCAGACCACTTTATTATCCGCATATAAATAACTAAATCTACTTTCTAAATATTTGTTTTGATCTAAGCTACTTTCTCCTGGTCTGTTCGTGTGAATTTTTTATGTTCAACCACAAGCCCGTACTACAGGAAGGGAAATTTCGTTCGCTTCGATTCGCTTTTTACTCACGGATAGAATAATGAAGCAGAAAAAATTTTCTCAAGGGAGTATGGACTATGGAGTTAATTCACATTGAAAACAAGTTAGAGTGCAAACGATGAGACTTCTTTCCATTACGAAATGATATTTGAGTTCGCAGAAAAAGGAAGTTATGCCCGTGGCTCTTACTGCCATTTCATCATGGAAATAAACCCAGTGGGCCTTACTTCCGAAACAAAGAGGAATTAAGACCCACGGGTCTTATTGCCGCGGGCCTTATTGCACTGCACCGTATTTGGCATGAACAAGTCTGCCGTATGTTGCCTTAACTGTTTTCAACAAAAAAAAGTAGGGCAACCTTAGGGTGGGTTCAGAAAAAATCCAGAGCTAAAAAAACACAGCTTGACCATTTAAGGCGGGTTGAAAGTGTTTCAAAAAACGCAAAACCAGAGCCTGAGGATACGGGCCTAATATATAACGTTTTGGGTGGGTCGTTCTATTCACTCTGTACTCCACTTTTGGATCCATTCTTACACTATTTCTACCGCAGATTTTCGTCGATCATGTTACTGTCGTCAAACTGCCCAAAATTATTGAAAAATTACTTTAAAACCGACCCTCGTTTTTGATGTTTTTCTGACAACTTTCACAATAGTATCTTGCTGGGTTATAAATGATACATTTCCACTGCGTATTGCACTGCATTTCGAAAAAAATTTAGAGCTATTGAGTTATGTAATCATAGGGCAGGCTCAATTCTTGTTCCTTCCTATCATCTCTAAGCAATGTTTTGTAAAATGGCCGTTGAGAATGGGATGGATAGCTTACAACGAGAATATTAAGTTATTAGAAATTGGAGTTCCTCAGGGTTCTGTTTTGGGGCCTATTATTTTTCAGGCACATATATCATTTCATTTTTTAGCTTGCTGTTTAAAGGCCTTCCATAACCAGTTACCGATGATATTGGCTTTACTTAAGGCACACTGATAATTATTATGTATTTGGATTTTGAATCTGAAATGAACCCTTACCTGTTAAGATTGCCTGTTTTCCGTTGAATCAAAAACTTTTATGTTTAATTTTTCAAAGTCTACTTGGTTGTAACGATGCATCGGATAACTTTAAGTTATATTTGTGATAGTTCTCAGGTCCTGTTTTGCCTAGTCTATACTGCCAATTTCTCCTTCTTATATGCACACGTTTTGTATATCAATTCGTTGGATAGTCCTGAGTTACAAAGCAACTTCTAATGATAAATTATTTCAAATACCTACTTACCTAAGCATGAGGCGTTTACCGTCTGCGTCTTTACTTTATCATTTAATTTTTTTCCACAAAACCGTTCTTAATTCCGAAAATGGAAAAGCCCTACCTCAGGTGTCATCTCATCACCTTAATAACCTCTTTATCTCTTTCAATCTCCTACTTGTCATAAAGTTGCTTATCACCCACATTACCTACATTACATAATACCAAGGCCACTTCCAAAAAGTCCTTAAGCCAACAAAAAGTGTAGGACTAAAAATAGAAATCATTCCATTTCTCATTTGGCTAAGTCTAGCAACAAACGCGCGCCGCCGACCATTAATTATGCCAAATCGCAGAGCATAACCCGGAAAACATTATTCACAACGAGAACTTCAAAAGGCGGCACTTTACTTTAACATGCATAATTCCTATAATATTACAAAGCTAACTCAGGACCTCAGTCAGTAGTTTCACATTACAGTCACGAATAGTTTATCATCCATCCAACACCAGCAAAATATGATATAAAAAGTATGAAAAAAAGGAACACCGCAAAGGTGTGTTCAACTAGATCCATAGATGATTATCTCCGTGACAAGGGACTGAACCAGGGATAAGCCGATTGACATTTCAAAGCATGCCAAAAAAACAGAATAAATTCTATTACACAAGAACACCAATTCTCCTCTAGATTCCTTGCGGCAAGAAACAGAAAAACAGAAAACCGTAATGAGACAGGAAGATTTAGCCTAAAGTCACCAAAATAGAGTCGGAAAAAGAGAAGAGGCATCAGATAGACACACTGAGGCGACACAGCAGCTAAATTTCTCTGCCATGAAAAGCGTGTGGAATCATAAAAAAGAATAAGTTTCCTCCTTGAACTCTAAACCCTGGCTCCAAATAGGTACAAACCATTTGCAGTCCGCTTCACAGGGTTGGCAATTGCTGCTTATGTGCGAGTGAGCTGGCCTATTCCTGGGCCATGAAGGGAAGACAAATTTGTATTCACCACTCATTCTTTTTATTCGTACGAATGTGTTTCTTTACGCTCGAATGAATCGTAGATACCATCAAAGGATGCGCAACGGCGGAATATACAATTCTGTTTCCTCCAAGAGTCCGTGCTCCGTGCCACGACACGTCAAAGAAAAAGTGCTCTGTATCCTCCGTTCCGTAGCGTATAGCCGTGGTGAGGATCTAAATCATTCATTTATTCGTGTGTGCCTTCATGGCTGGCGTTGGATCTGTGTGCCAGAAAAAATACCCAAACACACACGCACATACTGATAGTCAAAAAAGAAAAACAAAGCCCAATGGTTTGTTTTACACAAGGATTGCCAAGTTAACCTTGACGTCTTCCTGTGCGAAAGCCATCAACGACGACGACGTCTATAGCATACTCGTTACTCGACGCCAAGAAATGAAATGAAAATCAGAGCAAGAAATGAAGCACATAAAACTTCCTCCGCTTCGATTATTATCCTTTGGCTTTAATAATTTACAATAAGAAAGTCCAGTATAACCTCGTAGCTCGTATATGAACCTAAGTGTGTGCGGCGTGAGGTTGCACGTGCGTATTTTTGTTACGCGCATTTGAAATTTATGTTCAGCGAAATAAATACGTTCTCCAACGGGACGACGAGCCTGGCAGTAGTGTCAGGTGTGTTTCGTCTTTCGTGCAAGAACTGTTGCTCTTTTTCATCAAGCTTGACATATGGATTTAATCACAGCAATGGGAGTATCTTTAATACCCAACTGGGAGACCAAAACTCTGTCGACTCTTGATAAAATATTCAGAAAACAATGCAAGGTAAATGAGAAGTGGCTTGAATAATTAATGAGCAACGGGTTTAATTGCTTTTAGTTGGTATCTATAGACATTGAGTGTTGTATCTGTCGGGTGTGGAACAGACTCGTGACCTTCTTGAGTTGGCTAAGTCAAACTGTTCGGATCTAACTTTTTTCTTTAGTTCCTTTCTTTGTAAAAGAAGAACATGGAACAAGATTAAACGAATTAGGTAGCTAAAAAAAAAAATAATAGAGGGAAAAACAAACAAATGGTAAGTAGAGCTGATTTTGAATTAAGTATGAGGTTGAGAGAGGAATGATTAAGAGGATACTCCGGGAACTGGGTACGTAAAACAGCAGCTGGATTAGACTTATCTACGAAAAGATCTAATTTAGCATTGATGAGATTTAATTAACGAGACTGGTGCATAAATTATTTGACAGCCGCGTTATGAAAAAATATGTCTTGAGCTTTGTGTGTTAAGTGGCAATCGTTGATTTGAACGTCGACGGTGCCAAGACTTATCCGTCTGTTTTTATTTAAAATTACTTTACGTTCTTGGAAGTTCGACAACACTTTAGACACTGAAATGAACATTCTGTGTTTAGAGTATGAGTCTCCTGGGCTTTGGTAATCCTTATAATGGACTGGAATAAATTGTTTCAAGGATTACACATTTTTTCATAGGAAACAATAAAATTTATTCTATCCTTCACTTAGCAGTCATTGAATCTATTGATTTTTCATTACTTCATTTCATTTATTCCGTTTTTATTTTATTACATATGTATTTCATTTATTCCTTGACAAGGATATGATGCCATGATAATATTGTACGGTCACTGGTTTTTGATATGTGTGTAAAATTCTAAGAATATTTGGATCTAAACTGAAAGCTTCACACCCATGCCGTAGCTTAACATGTTGCATTGCTTGTCAAACATTTTATTTTGCATTAACCATTTGACCATTTTTGAGGCTTCTGTTTCAATTCTAGACGAGGCACTACTGACATCGCGTTTCTTTTTTTCCCATATCGTGTGTGTGTAACTGAGTAATTGTAATTAATGTTAAGAAATTCTGCCTCTGATTTTGGCTGTTTTGCTGGTTTTCACAATCCTTTTCAGTATGATGTTAAAGTAACCGCATTGTGTCACCTGTGAAGCAGCTTGCATTCATTTAGACTCTTAGCAAAATCGATTCGTCAGATTCGGTTTTCGGAGGTTTTGCCATGCAAGCTATATGCTTACTGATAGTGTATCCCAAGATGTTCCCCTTGGCTAGTTTTGCGAAAAAAGGTACTGAGGGTGCTTGATTTTTGCACCTTAGGGCTTTTCGCGTTCGGAATTGATTCGCCGAACGAAAGTTGGCGCTTAGACGTTACGTCTGCGCTGTTTCTTTCATTTATGGCAATGATTTTCAATGCCCAATCAAGTTTGGCGGATTGCGTTGAGCTTAAGTTTAGGTACGTCAACTAACACCTTCGCAATTCTCTCTGTGTTCCGCCTCATTTTGTGGTTGGGGAGGGTAGGGAGAATGGAATCCCCCTCGTTGTCAGCTCCACTGTTAAGGACAGTTTCACCTACAACTTGGTGGGTAGGCGTATTGGAAATCCTTACGTTGTTAGTTCAATTGGCACAGTTTCACCTACTTGGGGGATAGAGGGGTTGGCAACCCTTACGGTATCAGTTTCACTATTAGGTACAGTTTCACCTTCAACTTTGGGGGAAGGGGATTGGAAGGCCTTTCGTTGTCCGTTCCACTGTCACACACAGTTTCACCTACAACATAAGGGAGGGGAGGAGCGTTTAAAGATCTCGAACGAAGTCCTCCCCTGGCCTCTGATGGCCTCGGCACCCGTATCGTCTGGATTGGTCAACCTCAAGTCCTTTGACATTAGATGGGATGGGGTGAGAGGTTGGTGAAATGGAGTTTTTGATGATGGTGGCTCCTTTACCAACACATCGCATTTCGCATTAGAGCCGATAGTCTCGGCCCCTCTACTTGCTTTAATGGTCCGTCTCTGGGTTCCCTTCAATTTTGTGATTGGAAGTGTTACAGAGAGTCACTGCAACTCTTCTACTTGTATTGGCATCCTCCTCAGGAGGGGCGTTAGAGCCGGAGGGCTCTCCACATTTCTTGGTTGGCTTATGAGGACTTCCTTGAATTGCAGTCGGCTCCTCAGCCCTTCCGCTAATCGCTTTTTCTGTCTTCGTTAGTAAATTTTTCACTGGCCTCTTTCGAGGCGAAGCCATCGCTGGCAGTCGCGACACCTGCCAACTTTTGAACGTATATCGTCATTCGTTTTTTATTTCTTTTATTCCATTATTTTCAATTTCAAGTTTTCCAACATTGAGGTTTTCTTTGAGTTATGTTGGTTGGTCAGGTTCTTCAGCTGTATTGCTGGAGAAGATTACCTTAAGCACCTCCCCCCCCCCCCTACGACATAGGGGGTGTGGTTTTGCGTTAAATCAAAAACGATTTTCACGTCATGCCTAAGGCACAGCTCATATGTTTCTTCGAGGAGCTCGTAGAACAATCTTTGGAATTCTCGAATTTTTTTTTCTTTGGTGACATGGCGCATATGTACTCGATTTTAGAACTGATGTGAATGATCATCTTTATGCACTCATTAACTGAATTTTAGCTGTTAACCTTATCTCTGAGCCTACCTTTAACGACAAAACCGCGTTTTTTTTTTTTTTTTTTGTTTATAGCAGTCACCACAGAAAATGTCGCATTTGTTCATGTTTTTATGCCAGTGGACTATTCCATCGCATGTCTTAGATGGTGGTAAATAAGTCCAGGGCGTTCGCTAATTCTCCAGTTGCAGTTCCGGAGGTCTTTGTCCTATTTTCATTTGCCTGGGTCGTCAACGCTGAAATATATATGTTGCTGTTGGATGCTTGGGAGCCATTTACATTTTACGTTTTTGGGTACTGTAAACCCCGCGTACAACCCCTAGTTTAGAGAGCCAGGTCTTTTTGTGATCCGCTAAAGGGCCACCGCGAGCTTGAATGTAATTCTCAATTTCACATCCCTTGACCTCTACGTTCAAGAATCGGTAGCAAACAAGATGCGCAGACAACAATATCTGCACGGATTACATAACTCTATAGCTTGATTTTAATAAATCCTTCATAACTATCTTCTCCCATAGACGGGATTGGGAGAATGAAACACCAACGAAACGTCTACATCAATTTATACCGACGCGACGTGACGCCTTGAAAGTGGAAGTTGGATCTGATACAGTTCCTTCAAACTTCCAAATCACAGCAGTGTCTTCCAAGCCGAGAGCTTGGCAGTTACAAACGCTGCAAAATAGGTGTCCGTAGTGGCGCTATCACATGCTGTCTTCACTTTTTTCATTGATAGCCAAGCAACATTAGAAGCTATTTCTGCCACTCCAATCACATCCAAGCTGGTTTCTTGTTGTCTAGAATAGCTAAGGGTTCTAGGCACACAGCACAACGTTATAGACCCTGCTTGGTCCCCGTTCACAGTGTCATACCAGGCGATTAATAAGCGGACGAAGTAGTGAGAAATGGCTCAACACTTGACTCTTTTCTCATAGACAAATAAATCGGGTCCCACCCTGTGCAGTCAAAGTCCAATGAAAGATGGGAGTGCCTAGATTTCTGTGTGATCTCCAGGAAACTATAGCCGAAATACAATAGAAACAGATCTGAGAGTTTTTTATTCCAGAACATTCCATCAACCTAATGGAGGGGGGGGGGGGGAAGGATCCCAGTCCCCAGTGCTTACCGCGTATAGGTATAGTATACGTATACGTAATTGAAGTGTACTATAAGTTGCAAAATTTGGGTGCCGCCAAGTTGACACCAATCAGAGCCTTCCCGAATAGTACACGCCCAACCGTCAACTTTTAGTTCACTATTTTTTCATATGTGCACCGAATTTAAAAAAAATTTTATATCTGCAGGTGGGCGAAAACTCAATCGACAGATTTCATTATCAATCTAGATACAAGTGAAGCTGAAACAATTGTGTTAAAAATAACTTTACTTAACTTTTATAACAGCCACAAATACCAACAAACCTGTTTTTGTTTATA
This sequence comes from Melanostoma mellinum, assembly GCA_914767635.1. NCBI lineage: Eukaryota > Metazoa > Arthropoda > Insecta > Diptera > Syrphidae > Melanostoma > Melanostoma mellinum. The sequence continues at coordinate 172,340,197 of OU612059.1, read as the reverse complement.
GTTCAATTTATTTTTTCTTTCTCCTGTATTTACCTATCGAAAAAGCACTTCAACAAACCAAAAGCTATACCTTTACAGCCGCACACAGAAGTGTAACTATCGGAGATGAAAATCCTTATCCGATTCGAATTTTGCTGTTCACGACCTTGTTCATTCGAATTTTCCAAGCATATACGAAATGAAAGAAATTGAAAACCCTGCAAACGACGATTCACTGATTCGAAATTTGTTCCACTACTTGAATGACAACATGGATACGTTTTTCGGTTTAATGCATGACAACCGCAACCAAAACATCATGCCTTTACCCATCCATGACAGTTCACCCTTGTTTCTGCATGAATTATATTTCACTTTATTCGCTGCCAGCAAAACAAGCAAATAAAATCATTAACGTTATACTGAGTTCAAAATCAGATTATGCATATATATTTGTCGGTATGTTTATGTGTTTGTTTGCAGGAAGAACTCAAACTTTCATCAGCCATGAGAGTTTCTTGATTTGAGTTGTACTGTTGTGCTTGTGCGATCTATTTTCACGACCACAACCACATTCGTGCTTCAGAACATCACAATTTCGTTTCATCCTAATCCATTTAGTGTGATTATTATTTCACAATTTAACCCTGTTTTCTGTGGCGCTACATTGATATACCCTTGTACATTCGTTTGTATGTGTGGTGAACATAAAGTCGTATACGAGTATGTATCCAGCCCCTGCTAATTTAATTTTATTTCAAAAACAACTACTGCATTGCGATGTTATTCTGGAGGACTAATTAAAAACTATCACCCTGCGTGGAAGAGGACCTTTTCAACTGTCATGTGCACTACTGTAAAACGTATAGCTAAATAGAGCTACACAGTTAAACACAATGGCTCTGAAGGAGTATAACAATGAAATACAACAACCCGCTTTCGCCATCATACCATGTCAGCCTTCACCTGTTATCGTCTGAAAAAAAAAAACAACAACATTAATTGCATTAGTATTGACTTATACTCCACCTGTGGCTAAAGGACGAACGTTATAGTAGTGGGCAGTTTGTTTAAGCTCCAGCAAATAAGTCAAGAAAGGGAATTAACGATTAAGGATATTACCCTCGTACTCCTGCTATCAGGTCCGTATTTTTGTGTTTGTATAGGCTTTTTATCGGTAGTTTGGTTACACAGTGGTTTTAATGCTTAATTTAAAGACGATGAAAAAATTAAAACTCGTAAAATGAATAAATGAGTCCCAGGCTACGTGTTCGGGTTATGTGTTTTATATTGATAGTCGTATCCCTGTGGTGAAATTGTTAGAGCTTCCGGTTATAACACAGCAGATCAGGTTAAAATTCTCGGAAGACCCGAAATATCTTTAATCGTCTCTCCCAAAACTTGACAAGTTTTTCTGAGAATAAAATTGCAATGGAAAGGGTGCTTTTTAGCAGACATTTCCAATCGTCAAACATTTAGAGCTTGCTTCGCCCTCCATCTCCGATAAGAATTATTAAGAGAATATGTTGTGTATGACAAGGAAATTGTCTGTTTTCATATTTTTACACCTTGTTTTCATAAAAGTATGGCTTATAAGTATTTTCCTCTTAAAAGAATTTAGCCCAAATTTAAATCCGATTCTCTTTTACAAGCAATAAATTAACCTATTCTTTAAGGAACTGTGTTTTTTCGAATAAAGGAATTAATTTACTAAGCACAAGATGTACTGATTCGACTGTCCGCTAGCTATAGCTCTTTGTAAAACTGTCAAATTTTATTTTATGAACTTGTTTTATATTAATATCAAACCAAAATTTTAATTCTGAAGCACATATAAGAAGCTCACTTTTGAACTTTGTATAAGGTAAGTACATGTAATTATGATCGGGTTAAGATGATTTCAAGTATAATTAGAGCTTTAAAACAGAAATGGCGACATAGACTTTTAAAAACCTTGTAAATCTATGGCCAGGCAATAAGCAGAGCCCCTCAATACACGTGAACGAGTATACACATGTTACACGTGTGGTTGAATTATGCGTATATGAACACGTGTACTAAGTGCTACGCGTGCTCTTAGTATTGCAGGTGTATGAAGTATTTTTATTATTATATTATGTCGGAAGTTGTTAGCTTTATGTTCGATTGTTTGGCCCTATACGTTTATTTTTTTTTTTGCCGCTTTCAACTTGCCATACGGCGCGGCGAAGGGAAGATTCAAATTATAATTTTTGAAGAAACTATTCTTTCATTTTTTGTTTAAGTGTGTCATTTTTTGACTGAATTTGTTCTTTTTGCCCACACAGTTTTGGACACTTTCCTTTCATTTTCAACCCGAAAATATTTAAAAGGCAACCCGGTCAGTTACGCAAACAAACTGTTCTCGCAAAGCAAGATATGTTTACACGTGTAGGCGTGTATTTTTCAAGCATACGTGTAAATTGAATTACATTTGTAAGCAAGAACAAATGTAATTCAATTTACACGTATGCTTGAAAAATCCACGTCTCCACGTGTAAATATATTTCGCTTTGTGTGAACACCTGTAAGGAACAAACGTGTATTTGAATACACGTCCTATAATCTAAGGCTCAAGCAAAAAGATTTAGCCTTTTAGGTATGAATTGTTCAAAATTTTTGACTTTAGGTCTTAGATTACTATAGTTCTCAATAGTAAAAACACTACACTTCGACAGCCGGGGAATTCAAACGCTTAAAATGTAACTTATAAAGCCTAGTACGCTGCTGATGCGAAACGGAATTTTTCGTTGATCTCCACGAGCACGACGGAATCGTGATCGAACACTCAGCGGAAAATATTTATATTTGTGTAGAGTATAATCAGCTGTTTTGAAAAGTGACAGTCAAAGTCAAGTCAAAAGTGTTACCAGAAGCAATAAAACAAATTAATATTTTTAACATAAAATGTGTTAACAAAACTAACTAAGAACTACATATATCCAAAAACTTCACTTTCGAAAACTGTGCTTGAATATTTGTGGGTGAATCCGGTAATAGGTTGACTCGTGCCGCTAAGGTAAGCTCCAGACTATAAAGTGCATTAGCTGAAACTCAACGAATAAATATTTTTTGTCAACATTCAGGTATCGGAACAATTGACTGGTCAACAAGACAACAACCATTGTTTTCAAAGACTCGTTATACCGTACGTTCTTTCGGCATCAGACGTAATGATTTTTTCATCACTGTTCACTGCACAGTTCGTGGCACTAAGGCCGAAGAGACTTTGGAGCGTGGCCTTAAGTTCCGTGAATACGAGTTGAGGGACAACTTCTCATTCACAGGAAACCTCAGTTTCGGTATCCAGGTGGTTCCAACAAAAATACGACGGAAAAACTTGAACAGCACGAAGTAAATTTCCAAGTTTTCGACTGTTTTTTAAATAAAAAATAAGAAGTCTAAAAGTAAATAAACCTTTTTATTCAGTTTTCATTGATTCGGTCGATGTTTCGACTACAATGAGTTTTGGTGTGCTGAAAAAATAGTTGCTGGTTGGGTGTTCTTTGAAATATTCGCCACCTTGTTCTTCATAGTCGGTTTTTGTTTTAACAAACTTGTCCAGATTCTCGCTGCGGGCGATTTCTCTTGCTCCAAACCAGGCATTCAAACTTGCTAAATCAGCCATAAAAATTTTGTGCGGTGATTGGAAAAGCATCATCTCTAGTAATTCCTTAGTGATCCGCCCTTTGAGTCCTGGAAAATGATTTTCTTTAAAATTGTAATTTGGAAATTGCCTTCTTAGAAAGTGTACCTTGCAAATGAACGCATCCACCGGTCATAAATACATTCTGTGCTAAATAACGTAATCCAATCAATTCGGCAAGGCCAGATTCAGAGCTTCCTTTCATACTTGGTAAGAATAGCAATTGGGTTGCTCGTATTGATTCTACTCCAACGTGTAGCTAAACATTCAAAATTATAATTTTCAAAGTCCATGTTCACTATTCACACCCACTTCAAAACTACTTTATCTAATTAATTCAAACTTTGTTTAAATAAAATTCTTCTATTTTCCATTTAATAAAATTCTATTCAAATGGCACAATAAATACACAAACCAAAAAAAAAAAAAATAGAACTGTCAAAATTTCGCAAGCATTTATTGTCTCAGGAGATAAACGATGGACGAAAAAGTGTGGAGAATTACAAAAAATTGTAGTAAAAAATCTATTACAACTATCCACCTAGGAACCCTTTTCGCAGAGCAGCAGCGTACTGCACGACGGAAAGGTGAGCGAAATTTTTCGTTTACGATTCCGTCCTGTCATTTTTGTATGGGATTTTTCTTTTCTTTTCAGCAGCATACTAGGCTTAAGACTAAAACACTTTTATATAGAAACACTGCAATTGTTTTTTTTTTGCAATCTAAACTATCCTTCATGAGAAGCAATGAATCAATTTTTTTTATTTGCTGTACCAAATGCAAGGGTTTTCTGCGAGACTGCTCAAATTTTTATCAAATGCAGGACGTTTCGCAAAACCAGAACAGTTGGCAAGCCTAACAGAAGCTTACAATCGCTAAGAAAACAATTAAAATACTATCAAGCAATTTCAATTCCTTTCTAACATGTGTAAGTGTTGAAAAACACATGAAATAAATTTTGAAACAAAAAAAAAATTATAAAAAAAAGGATGATAATGCCCGCTGTCAGATTTGGCGAGCCTTAATAACCTCTGTCATTATTTCGAAAAAAATTAAAAAAGCATTTGATTTCATAAGATTAGATACTTTCTTTTATTTTTCACAAAAGTCCTACAAAATATTTTAAAATAAATAATTATTGAAATTTCCAAGCACAAAAAATAAACAAAACAAACGGCATTGAAGGTTACAGTGGCTGTTAGTTCGGCTAATACTTTTAGGACCGTTGGACCTTTTGTGATAACAAAATGCATTTAATGTATCCTTTTCCTAATGGAACCATTTCGAGCTTACAATGAAGCGGGAGAGACGCAGGGCGTCGATTTGAGTAAGGTCACTAGGGTTATCAAAGAAGTACGAACCTAGGTGTATCCTTTGTTTGTGAGCTAAAGCTGGGCATGAACAGAGAAGGTAGGAAATAGTTTCCTTCTCCTCCTCATCCATGCAGCTTCTGCAAAAGTCGTTGGAGGTGACTCCTAGCCTTGCTGCATGTCGTCCAATAAGACAGTGTCCTGTGATGACATCTATTGTCGCCCTTATGTGCTTTCTTTTGAGAGAGATCAAGCCATTCGACCGCTTAAGATCAAACTTGGGCCAGATCTGTTTTGTTGCATTACACGTTAAACTGCTTGACCATTGCTTTTGAGTTTGAGTAAAATTGACTAAAAATAATTATTGATACCGTAGTTCGAGGTTTGAGATCCCAGAAATATGCAAATGTTTTGCCACGAGGATAATCATTCGGAAATGGGAAGCCTTCTCTGCTCAAGTAATTATACTACGACAAAAGGAGCTTTATTGCTTAGCCGTTTCTAAACGCCAAAAATTTCCTCAGTCTGAGAGAATTCGCTATTCCCTAATCCCCACAGCACCGCGAATTGCTGTATTTTTTCTGTGGAACTTCCTTCCACTCAGGTGTCGTACGAAACCTCATTTCTTTTTGGGTAAGTTGCATACAGGAGTTTCTTTTAAGTGTACATTTCGGATTCAATCCCTCCATTTTCAGTGAGATTAGAAAATTAAATTATTTGTCAAAAAATCAAACAAAATAAGAATGTTTGTAAATAAATCTGCAATTTAGTTTAGTTAAGTTGAAATTTTGAATATTTCTCTTTTTCATTTCCTTCATTCCAAATTAAATCTAAAGTATTTCCATTCCCTTCAACATAACATATCAGTGGCTCACTCAATGATTTTTAGAGCTCTTAATATTCCAATGACCACATAAACAGAAGGTAAGGAAATTCAATTCAAAGATACATCCAAGATTTAACATTTGCACAAATATAAACAAATATAAAACTAATGAAGCAGAGAAATACTCAAATTTTTATATCAGTCCAGAAAATGTGCTAGAAACTCAGTTTTGAAATATGCCCTTCTTTTATGAAAGAAATTCCAACCACGCGCAAGCCATGCGTACGCTCCATGCTACTTGTACATTGGAGATGCTTTCTGGGAAGTAACAAGTCCTTTGCGTTCAGGGGTATCACTTTCTCTTTGTAGAATATTGATGGCTGCAGTTTTTGCTATCACACCTTTTTGAATGAAATGTTAAGTTTTAAAGAAAATTGTGATAAACCAATTTATTAAACAGCAGCCCATTGATTATTCGCTCTTATACAAGTGAGATAGTGAGAATTTCCAGGCATTGATTAGATGATTGAACCGAAAATACATGCCTGCAATGGCCAAAAATTTACACAAAAATTAAACAAATTCATGCATATTTAGAATCTAGATCTGGTCGTATTAATGAACAATTTCTTCACTGCCTTGCAACAAAAAAAGTTTGGCCGTGTGTAGACTCAAAACGCTCAAAGAGTTTGTTAGCCCTGAACCGCCTGTATCTAGGTTCTACCATAGGTGTTCTTACGGGACACGCCAAAAGACTTGGTTTGTACTCCAATGATTTCTGCAGAAGCTGCATGGACGAAGAGGAGGAAGAAACCGTTCAGCACATTCCTTGCTCATGCCCTGCTCTACTTCCTAGGAGGAAAACTCATCTCGGTGAATTCTTCTTCGACGATACTAGCTACTTAGCTTAGACCCTTAAAGTCTTTCAAAATACATTAAAAGTTCCGCGTGGTTCGACTATCAGGTGATTAACCGGCTAGTACCGAAATGGAAGATTAATGAGTAATCAACTCGTTAATCTCACATTGGGTTTTTAAGATTAGTTGGTGAATAACATGCTGATCTCTGTGGTATCACAATGGACCCTTGTGGTCTAAGTGTGTCAAGAAAAAAAAAAACTTCCATAAATACTCATTGGCTGAAAGCCACTTCCACCTAACCTAACTTTGCTGTTGGATTGTGTAAGATAATGAAAAAGTTTTTTTTTTTTAATATGTTCACGACTTTTATTTGTAGTCCATGAAGAATCACATTGACTTCAATTTGTTTATTCAAACAACACGACTTACTTAAATATGCTGTCCTGTTGCTGTCAAATAGCTTCCTAGACAACACCATTATTTCAACTTGATTAATAACTTGCGACTTGTGACGTCACATACACATATCTTCTTACCCACGGTCCTGACATCTTATCGACTGACTTTTCTTTTTTACCCACGTTGATGGACGAAAGCAAGTCACAAACCATTTGTTTCACCTTCTGGTTTGAAATTTCATGTACTATTCCATATCATTACACTAGCGCCACATGAAAAATTTCTCCTAAGAAATCAAACAACTTTCTTTCCTGTTCACAGATCTGAATAGACTTCTGTCCTCCCTTGAATTACCAATGTCATGTTTTCATAAACACTTTGGAGCCTTCAAAACTGATTCTACATCTACAAATTTTCCTAATTCAAGGCCATGCACACAGAGGCACATAAAATATTGGAAACACGAATATTATTCGAATATGGTAGTTGCTTGTTGCTTATATCCCCCTCGGATCAAATGCGGCCCTGAAAAAGAAAAGGGAAATGGTTGAATAGAAATGGTGATATAAAGTCAGTAAAGGCACACTTATCGATTAGTTTCACTTGAAAAAGCGCTCCTAGCTCTGAAAGGTAAACTCTATTAGGTATTGGTACCTACCACCAAAGCAATGTTATAGGCACTAGTCAGGGTTGGCGAGTTAGATGGAGGGATATCCTTTCTTCATTTTGTTCTTATGGTTCTTGGTCGTTTTTTTTCGTTTCGTTTCGTTTCCCGTCCGGAAGTAACTGAATCACCTTGCCTTTATTTTCTTTGAAGTTAAAGTTTTAACAACCGCCATTGACGACGACAGACGACAACGACGTTGTTGTTATTGTCCGTATACAGCCATGGTCAGGCTATGGTGGTAGACTTTCAATTGCTGGACATTAAAGTTTTTTTTTCAGCTTTATTAATTTTTAATGGGTCCGCATTCCAATTATGTTCACCCATTCGACCCACAATCGCGCTGCTAGCACCCATCCGTTATCGATTTCCTTCCGCGTTTTTTTCCGTATTTTTCCATTATTTGCCGCCATCACTCAGACCAGGGAAACCCGTGGTTAACTGATGCCGTTGGCGAGTGTTGCGTTTCGAGAACTAAACTTAGGTATGTGGTTGCGGTTGGAGCTTTTTTGTGCTCCATGTTTCTCTATTTGGAATCGGATTTTGAACACCTACACCGGCGGCGGAGTTTTTTTTTCCTTATGAGAAGAGCAAATGTTACGGAATATGAATGTGTGCGATTGAATTCGTTGGTATAAAAAATTTATGAAAGGCGAAAGTTTTTTTTCTCGTCTGACTATTTGGGTAATCGGTAGGACGATGAAATCAAGGTGATCGGACCTTCTTTCGTATTGAATGAGCTCCGGATGTTCGCTGGTTTCCTGTGGCAGAAGGTAAACATGGGAAGGGATTTCTGATTTTTAAATTATTCTTGCGTGTTCTGGGAAACCTCTGCTGGCTTTGTGAAGGCTCTGGTTCTGGCAACTATGCGTTTGGATCAAGGTTACTTGGAATTTATAATGTTTGTACAAATAACTTCATAAAGAATGTGGGTAAGAAGACTTGGTAAAATGAAAATTTAAGGATTCTGCAATCTTTTTATTTTTTCTTAAGATGGTAGAGGAATATAATTAAGTTCTAAGGTTTATCTTGCAAAGCTTCAATTTGGCAAATAGAAAATGGAAAAGGTAACAATAAAGTTCGAGAACAAATTGGCAGTAAATGTATCTTCAATTGTAAATTATAGATTTGATTAGAATTGGTAAAAGACTGCTTCAGATTATTGATCCACTTGAGGAGTATGTCGTGTTGTCTTCGGAAAACGTTCATAAGCCATGAAGCAAACTTTTTATCTGGTATTTCGCATTAGTGGGTATGGAAAGTCCTTTCCGCGGCCATTCTTTTTTCTTGGTTCCGAAACGAAACTTCCAGGTCTTGGATTGCTCAATGTCTGAGGCCAACCAAACGCAGATTTTGTTTGATTTGTCTAAATTATCTGTCAAACATGAGCTTTGAGCTTCTTTTTTTTTTACTTCGCGATGGTGACAAAACCAATTAGCAGGAAGTCAAGAACTGTATTCAAGAGCAGAAAACTCAAGACACTTCCTTTGTGTACACCTTCTGTGACTTGGAATGCTTTCGTGGCTCGAGATGGACTTCTTAGCTTCGTCATTGCTTCTTCAAACATATCCGCATGCTTTTAATCCTGTTACACTAAAGGTTCTTATTTAGAATCCTAACAGAAAACGAAAATGTTGTTCAGCGGGTATTGCCCTTCGCGAGGAATTGGCAAGTGCCCCGATAGTAAATTCATAGCCTTGAAAAGCGCTTTCTGGATTAGCCGTTCGGAATACTCAAAAAATTGTTGGTATACCTTCTATTCCCTCAAGGTTGTGAGAAAGCTCTAGGCCCCGGTGTTGCCCAATCTTTTTAACCACTCTATCTTTTTATTTATTTTAATAACATTAGTTTGAGTCAGCATATATTCTAATCCAAAAACTACTTTAGTCGTTATGAGTTTTCATCTATTACAAAGCAAATTTCTTTTCCCAAGCTAAGATTTTCTTTGACATTTTATACATCTATAAAATATAAAAATTAATATCTCCAGACTAAAAGAATTCATCAAAAGCCTTAAGCTGATACCAGATTAGACATTAATTTTTTTTAGTAGTTGCGTTCTTTTAAAGGGTCCGCCAAATAAATTTATATTTCAAAAACAGGGCGCAAAACATCTAGTGTAGCTTCAGCCACGTAGCGCCGTTCTGTTGAAATCAAATGTTGCCAATATCCTCCTCTTCAATTTTTAAACAAAAATTCGTTCAACATGGCCCGACAACGATTGCCATTAACTCTAACAGCCCTTCCTTGCTCATTTTCGAAGAATGCCTCTGTACCAAAATCCGCACTAAACAGTGACTTGTTTTGGGTGTATCGGCTTTTCAATGTATGCGTGCAGGTTTTATGTGCCCCAAATGCGACAATTTGCTTTTTTACTTGGTGGGTACAAGATCAAAAGTATTTTCATCTGAAAAGATGATTTTTTTTTGGCAAAACCGGCATCGGATTTTCAAAGTAATGTCGTAATATATCCCAGCGTTGTTCAAGCGAATACACAACCATATTCGTTCAGCGGAAGGATAAAACTACATAATTATCTGTTAAACATTAGCTTAGTGTTACCATTCACGAAATAAGCACTACTTAAAAAAGAAAAAAACCTTAGATGGCGGACCCTTTATAAGAACTTATCAAACCACGTTCAAAATTTATTTTTTTCACACGAATTAAAATCTTAGTTTTCATTGTCAAATTTTTAAGTAAAGAAAGTTTAAAATTTTTATTTAATACCTGGCTGAGCCATCCACCGCGCCGTCGCTCGGGTCTGTAGTTCTAATTTCTTATTCCGTTCCCGTAGGGAAGTGTGGATAAAATATAGTCTATGTTACTGAGGTCAAGTAGTTTCAAGGTTCCCGTTACAGTTCCTGTTTCTGTTGTTGCAGAAATAACGGAATGAAATAGAATCTAAGTCACCGAGGGAAAATATAGCATTCTAATGCTAAAAAAATTTTGAAATCTGTCCAGTAGTTTCAAAATTTCCGTTCCCAAACCCGTTCCTGCTGGGGAAATGGAGAGCAAACTTCTTTTCATATTAACTTACCTTTTAAACCTTGCCTGTACTTCCAGAAATAATTCAAATCCTAAATTTTCCAAATCAGTTCAGCCGTTCTCGAGTTTGAGCTAGGCTTACGAACATCAATCGTTATTTATATAAATAGAAGACTAAAGTTTTGATTGTAAGAAGATTTTGAGAATAATAAGCAGAAGCACAACAGTTCCAGAATCTGATAGTATCTGATGGCCAAATTATTACAACCGCTACTGATAGGTGAGAGCAAGAAGATGATGTTGTTACACGTTGCAAGCCTTTACCTCCACAGATGGTACCGATCTGACATGAAATCGATCTGCGATCAATTCTTTTCAAATGACACATCGTACACAATTAAGTGAAGATCTACATCAGGTGTTTGGAATCTTAATAAACATAAGATGTGCTTTTACAACATGAAAAGAAAAACGATTAAAGGAGCAGTCAGCTATTGAAAAGCGGCTGTCCAAAGTAAGCCCGTGCCAGCTTTAATTTGTTAGGGTTTAATGCAGGATCTCCATGTGTTTTTTCGTGTTGATTAAATAAAATGGACAAAAATTTTGTTTTTTGATGTTTTTCATGTATCATCCGTCATCTGAGGTGAAGTGTAAACACTTTTCGTTTGAATTTCTTTTAGATTTCAAGGGGACTATATTTTTTATTTTTTTTTAAAGTATATTCTCGTTCCACCGCTGGGTGTTTTCCTGGATAAGGTTTATAACACACTTAAGCCAAGAGTTCGACAGGCACCACCAGCCCTTTGGATGATCGAACACATACAAAAACAAGGCCGCCCACTGTGGGAAAACAGACGTCTTTTGTAGCCGCCTAATATAGGTACAGGCGCTACATGCTGTTACCGTTGGCCTTTTTAAATAGGCTCATCCGCCACCAGGCTACCATGCCGTTGACCACAATCTTCAGTTCTTCCGCCTTTAGGGAGTTTTTCTTCAACCCAAGGACAAGTCCGTGCCCTATCCAGCAATTGCTGGGTTGTCTACTTATACCGGCATCCATTCGGGCCCCTTGTGCGTTAGCGCTACCCGCTCTCTACCGCGAGGAGGTGCACATAGGGATTTTCTTTTCACTAAGCCTAGGACCACCGAAGTGGCGTTCCCTAGAGCTCTCCAGTGCTTTAGAGAGCAAAGAGATGAGACAAGGAGATGTCCTGTCACCAATTCTGTTTTTGTTAGCAATAGACAATGTAATGACTGCCACTGTGGGTACAAATGAAAGACACGGTTTCCAATGGGGTCTGTTTGACAAACTTAGCCACATAGATTATGCTGACGATATATGTCTCATGGCAAACAACACGGCTAATTTAAATCAAATATGTCATTCGCTGCAGCTAAATGGAGAAGAGGCTGGCTTAAGGATCAACGCAAATAAGACCAAAATAATGACCACGGGCCAAGGCACACAACAAGTTATTCTTAGGCAGGGAACCATAGAGAAGGTCACGCAGTTTAACTATCTGGGCAGTTTTATTGCACTTGATGGCGGAACGGACCTGGATGTTACCAATAGAATAAACAAAGCCCGCAGTGCATTTGGAATCCTTTCTTCTGTGTGGAACTCAAGCAAAATATCGCTACGCACCAAGTTGAAACTCTTCGAAACTAACGTGAAATCTGTGCTGTTATATGCTTCTGAAACATGGAAATGCTCTGTTTACATCTCGAGCAGGCTACAGGCATTCGACAACCGTTGTCTGCGCTACATTCTGAAGATCCGGTGGCCGCAAACCATTTCAAACGTTGAACTATGGTATAGGACCGGACAGATGAAATTGGATGCAGACATCACTCAACGAAAGTGGCGTTGGATAGGCCATACACTGAGGAAACCTAACGACAACATAGCGAAACAATCATTCGAATGGAATCCTCAGGGTGAGAGACGAGTTGGAAGATCAAAAACAACATGGAGGTCATCTGTTTTAAAAGAAGCTCAGTGTCAAGGTATTCAATCGTGGTCACAGCTAAGACACGTTGCGGCGAATCGGGACAGATGGAGGGATTTGGTTGCTGCCCTATGCTCCAGGAGGAGTTAAAGTGCTGCTACACTTGCAGCCGGACAACATATATATATATATATATATATATATATATATATATATATATATATACTTTTTTTTTACCGAAATCTAATACATCAATAAATTTATATATTAGATTTTTTTTACTTTTTTTTTAGAAAATAAAAATGAGCAACTACGTCAAAAAAATTCTCAAAGAGGTATTTCTCTCCAATAAGAGGAACGCCCGATTGGAAATATCCTATTTGTATCCTAAGGGTAGATGTAGTCTTGTTTTTTAACACTGTATTCAAATTAATGTTTCTGGAATAATTTGCTCCAAGAAAAACATATATCCCTTTGTTTTTATGTCAAGTTAGTTGAGCTGTCAGATCCGAAGCTTCATTTAATTCCATTCCGCCTTTAATTACATCTTAGCCGATGTGTGTCACTTTGTTTAAAACTAGAGTTTATTATGAATGATATCCTCCTCTTTCTTATCTATATTACCACTGCTGAAATCATTCAAGGCTATTCCAATCTTAGCGCCATTTTACCTATCACGCAACTGATGTAATTTTTGCTCAAAACCGGCAGTCAGCGTCGAACATCCTTATTATCTTAGATTAGATTTTTTTCAAGTGGCCCTTGCTCAGGACAGAGTAGTACGAGCATATTGATACTCCACAGTTTTAATGAAATAGAGAATAATGTTGAAATGATTTGATTCGCTTTTTCCTAGAATATCTCTGAAAGAATATATCTAGAATGGCTCTGGAACCTCACAAATATTGAGCTCTGATTTCTCCCAAATAAGTGAAGCAAAAATCTTGAAGGATCTGGAAGACTGAGTAAAATACTTTGTTTTAATTCGAAGAAATTAAAATCACTCTACCTTCCTACGCCATCATTTGTTTTTGATCCGCTTGTATATACGTAAAAAAATTCGGGTTCTCTGCTTCAAGCTATGATCCCTTACTGCTGTTTTGTGAGAAGTTGTCTACAATCTCGCAACAAAAGAACGATCTGGTGGTACACAACAAACAAAGACTTTCTGAGAAACTTACACCAAGAATTCCCTGGATTCAAACTCAGAAAAAACTTTTAGGATGCTCGTTTCATAGTATTATCTCAAATCCCCAGTAGCAGAACCCAGAATCTAAAATTGCACTACGTTGTCTGGTTGTGAATGGATAGTATACTTATTTTTCGCTGTCATAACTTTTCTCCTCATTTTTATCAATATCCAAAAAAATACTGCCTAGCCATCGTTACCATCGTTAATGCTTTCATGGAATGGCAACAAGTTTGGCTGCCAAAATTTATTCATAAAATGAACTTGGTGCAGGTGCATTTGTTGGGATTTTTCCCTTAAACTTCCCTCAAACTGAAGTGGTGGTGCATGGAAGTCGTTTTCGTTAAACGTTACGAAAAGCACTAAATGCCTTTATGAGGCATAACCATCTTCGAGAACATCATTCTCCTCTGCTTTTCTCTCCCTGTAAAACTACTTTAAACGAGAGAATCTTTGATGTGACCACTTGTGGAATGTTCTGCACTTTAGTGGTTCCTCAAACAATAACGAGCACTAACGTTTATCTGTGTTTTATGATGAGCTAAGTGTGCTTGAAGTGTAAAGTGCATTTTGAAACAACTTTCGTGCGTATGAATAGATTTGGTTAGCTACTTAGTTTGAAATTGATTTGCAAAATAACAGATGCGGAACATCAATTAACGCAAGTTGACACTCGGAAGTTCAAAATTTTCCTGCTGCCACTATTCATTTACGGAATGAAACACGCAATTTAAATCCTTTTTAAAAACCAGTCGTGTGTACGAATTTTAAACACCAGCGGCAATAGATAATTGCTTGAGTGCGAGTACATGTGACGAGGGTTGCATGCAACAAAATTCTATATAATTTGCCGGCAGCTTAATTTGAGAGACAGCAACATAAAAACAAAGAGGACAAAATAAAGTAACCTTAAATCAGTTAAAATGAAATTGTTACAATGAATTTTTTTCGGAAAATAAATCGAACATAAGTTAAGTTAAGTTAGGATGGCTTTCACAATTCGGGTCCAATTGAGATCTATCTATTGATACCACAAAGATCCAATAAAATAAATCAAAGGTTGCCTATGGTTTTTGTTGCCCTTGACTTGTGACAGGTAAGATTGATGTTAAAGACATAGCTACGTCACCTCAATCAGACAAAGATGTTGGAAAGTGAACCTATTGTGACGTTTACTGGGTTGGCAGTTCTAAGCTACGTTATTAAAAATTCATGACAGATTTAAGGTAAACAAATTGATGGATGGTTCAAGTGGAATTTCCGAAGTATTTTCTGATTTGATAAATTTGTAAAATGGTTTTGGTCACCGATGTGACATTGCATTTTCTTAATTTTTTAAGTTTTTCCTCAAAATACTCGTTTGGGGTTTGGCCTTCGGCAAAACATTAAGAAAAAACTGTATTTCACAGCAAAATCTCTGTTTGAAATATCTTGGACAATTTACCGTCAATCAGTAGACATTCGAAATTAAAAAGACTTAAACCTTGGATTACACTAGATCTCGTTAGAAGAATTGAGGAGAAGAATAAACTGCGCGTAAAATCCAAAAAACAACCACACAATATTGTATTAAGAAATAGGTATGAAAAGTTATACAATGAAGTTGAGAAAGTGGTACTTGTGTGCAAAGACAGATTTTATGTAAACAAATTAAACAGAGCTAAAGGTGACTTAAAAGAAGAATGGGCAGTTATAAATGAGCTTTTTAACTGTAAGAGACTTCATCTCTTACAATTATTTGATTAATACATAATATACTTACAAAGTGGCAACCCGTTTACGATATTATGCACTTGCCGTAAATGTCAGATAAAAGCTTTTAAATGTTTCATTCTAACTTCAAATCAATCACACATAATTATGTATGTATTCATTTCTGTGATTTCTCTTAAGTAACAGAATTATCGCACGATCCTTGGACAGTTTGTAAACGTAGCTTACTGCATTGTATTACAGTAATTAACAGATAAGAATTATGTTCTCTCTATTTTATAACGTTGTGATATCGAGTCAGTCTCAATAAAGCCTTTGTAAGAAGAAGTGGTCTTATGAATTTATTGGAATTTAAAGTAATTTTTGGATCTCTTGAAATTAATTAAAGTCTTACATAACAAAGATGTGTCCTCGTCGTCTCCGTCATGTTTAAATTTATACAATAAAGTTATTGTAGGTTCGGCAAATGTTGCCAATACTTTTAATAGCTTTTTTACGAACGTTGCGTCCAAAAATTTAAGAGATTCTGGTCTAATGCCAGATGTATCAATTAATAAATGTATCTACTTGGAAAGCGAGCATGTAGACAGGAGCTTTTTTATGATCCGATTTCATCCTTTGAACTTTTTCAGCAATTTATGGCATTAGACAATTCAAACTCGTCTACCAGCAACAGTTTATCAAATTACTTTTTCAAACAAATTGCTAATAATATTGCTTTCGTTCTGGCTCATATCTTCAGCGAAAGCATTTTCAATGGAGTCTTTCCTGACTGTCTAAAAATGGCAGAGGTCATTCCCATATTTAAGAAAGGTGATTGGAAAGAGTTGAATAATTATAGACCTATCTCTTTGCTATCCGTCTTTTCCAAAATCTTTGAAAAGCTGTTGAAAAAAAGAATCATTTGTTTTCTGGATTATTCCTTCTTCAGTGGAAGTCAATATTGCTTCAGGGCAAATAAATCTACAGAGGAGAGGATCTTCTGAGCTTTTGTTCTGAAATCTTTGATGGCCTTAATAAAAAGAAATTTACTGCTTCTCTGTTCGTTGATGCAACGAAGGCTTTCGATACTGTTAATCACAGTATTCTGCTATTGAAGTTAAAAATGGTAGGTTTCATGGATTTCATTCTTAAGTGGTTTGGTTCATATATTGAAAATTGAAAACAAAGAGTAAGAGCCGAAGGTGTTTTTAGTGAATTGCTTGACATAGACACTGGTGTGCCTCAAGGCTCTATCCTTGGGCCGCTTTTGTTTTTAATTTACATCAACTCTCTTTTTTCCAACCTCTAAACGGTAGTACTATTGGGTTTGCAGATGACACAGCTTGCGTTTACTCCGCTTCATTCTTGTTAGATTTAATAGCTGATATCAATCATGATTTGGAAATCTTAAGACACTGGTTTGTTACTAATAAACTTGTGCTCAGTGAAAAGAATAAAGTTATGACCTTCAACCATCATAATCTTCACTTACCAAAGCTTATATTTCAATGTAATAGCATATTTATAAGCTCGAGAACATGCCATTCAAGACTATGCAGTACGTCTTTCAATGAAAATTCACTTTGTTATTCAAGTTGTCGATGAATTCAAATATCTTGGCCTTTTAATTGATAGTAAAATGAATTGGTATTCACATACGAAATTTTTTAAAAATTATATGTTAAAATCTACTTATATGTTCTACCATCTAAGAAAATTTTGTACTGAAAACCTTTTAAATATATTTTATTATGGTCTTGCTCAATCCAAACTGCAGTATGGCATAGTTTGTTGGGGTGGCACATTTAACTGTAACATTCAACCTTTGCCCAAAAACCCAAAAACATATCTTTCGAATTATGTACAAAAAGAGAAGACGAGAGCATAGTTTTCCAATTTTATTCGCTTCAAATATACTTCCCGTAAAGCATCTTTACTTTTTCAAAGTCTAAAAATATTTTTTTCTAGGAGTAGTAATCTGTTGAATCAGGGCTCATCAATTTATAGCCTTAGGAGTAATGAAAGACGTCTGGCTAATTCCTAATTACAATACTCACAAGTTCCTAAACTTTTTCACTTCAGTAGCACCTAGGCTTTTTAACAAGTTACCTTCAAATATTCGAAATACCCAAAATTCTTTTTACTTTAACCGAGAAATCAAAAAGTGAAGTTAAATTTTTTTTTTTTAATTTTTTCTTCTAAATATCTAACAGGCATATTATGCACTCATTTCAAACCTAGTTTTTACGTAGATATACTTTTCAAGAGTTTTCGAAATTCAAGTTTTACGCATAACTGCATAACACATTACACATAAGACTCGAAATCGTAAAATACTTTTTGATAAACTATAGAAATTCATGAAATCTCCACCGCATGTAGTTCTTCACGATTGGAAAAATTGTGTCGCATTTTTGCTATGGAAAAACTCGATATGACCAGGAATTGAAGTCGCTTGTAAAGGATTTATTTCTTCAGTTTCTTTGCCAGGTAACTCAACTTAATTATGGAGCAAGGTTCACAGATTTTAATTTGTTGCGTAATTCGAGGCTCTCATTCAAAAGATTTTCGTATTGAGCATTTAAGCAATTTTGGAAAGAATTAGCTACTGCTGCCCTAAGGGTGTTTGAATCAGTCAACAAATTTGGTGTATCTGACGAAAACCAAAAACCGGAAACGGAAAGTCTTAAAGTATACACAAGTTCTAACTTTGAACCTGTCATTTGAAACGGAATTGTTTTCATCCTTGATCCTCGTTGTTTCCGTATTGGGGCGTTCTATTGCATTATTTTTCTTCAAATGCATCAACATGAATTTGAAGAGTCCTAGGAGGGCGGATATGTTTCGTGCTATTTCTTAATTAATAATGTTAATGTGTTACGTACTTACCGAATCGAACACTGATTGGATAGTAATCCATTGAATGTTCTTTTTTTTTGGCAGTCGCTTTTTATTTATGTCTCTTTTGACACAAAATACCGCTTTTACCATGGCCTAAACAAAGCAATGTAATTGTTTCGAAACTTTTTTCATTTCTAGTCCTACGAATTCTCAATTACATGGCCATCAAAGAATATTAGTGCCCTATTCAATCACTTTTGGATAATTTCAGTTACTTAAATGTTGCTAAACAGAATGTTTAACCTTTACATTAACCTCACTTTTAAATGATTTGTTATTGACTTCTTTATTTTTGCAAATCACTGTGTGAGCTTAGACGATATCCTTTTTTCCATTAAAATGAGACATTTGCTTGGAAAATTTGCTTATAGAAGTTCCTATAGGAGGTGTTTTCTATAGGTAAGAACTGACTTTTAATTCAAATCGATAAACAGGTGGAAGTTTATATCTTCAACCATTAAAAAATTAATTAAAGTGTTTTGTGTTAACATTTTAAACTTTCATTCCCAAAGAGCTAAGTTAGAAACTAAAAACCTATCAGCAGTTCACTCGGGCGTATACGTGATTAAAAAAACCTTTTAAGTTCTGATTAAAGGGTAAGCATTTTATAACACATACTTCAACATGCAGCAAAAAGCTCTAACAACCTTCGGCAAATTTGCTTTGCTCACATAAAATGGCTCATAATAATTTATTATACACTTAACTCACAAACACAATCTGCCAGAAAATAGTCCAAAGGCGGAACATCGTCCCTCCTTCTAAATGTTGAAATAAATCCTTTTTGTAAAGAAAATCCTTATTAAATCCATCCTCCTACTAGCAGACAAAAAAAAAAAAAAAACCAACAATCCATTGAAAACTGCAAGGATATAAATTTAAATAAAATGATGCTAACATCAAAGGATACACAAAAAAAGTGTAAGCCAGCCATTTTTTGGTATTATATCCTATCCATCGTGTTATCTCATTAATTCTTTTTCATTCTCTTTCTCAAGCTTAAATGAAAAACGATATATTGTTTGTATTTATGCTTTCAATTTGAGCCTTAATTGTGTTTTATATCCTGCGTTCAAGAATTTTGTAGACATGCTGCTTGTCTAGTTCGGCGATAGAGAGTCCATTATGTAGCACGCACGCACACATATCCGACATGAGTGATATTGTGCGTGTCTTCAGAAGTTCCAACAGTGGCAAACAAAGAATCATGTGTCTTATAATTGTGTACGACTCCAAGGATATCTAATTTTATTTTCCGTTATCTGACACTTGGCGGACTGACGCGCAGCGTGCGGGAAGAGTAGAGGCGGCACTGATGGATCCTTCTGTACATCAACATGAATCGATTAATCAAATGGTTTTTATTTTCATAAGTGCTATAGTTGTTTTCGTCCTCATCGTCATCGCAGCCGTGCGTCGCTCAGTGGGAAGAAGCGACAAGTCATGCATGGTTACATAAAGCCAAGGTAAAGTTGATCCCTTCTAGTATAATAAATTATATGGGAAAAGGGATTTTCCCTAATGACTTACATTTTGGGGACTAAAAAAAAAGGAAGAAAGAATAAGATAATGGATGGCAACCTCTATAACTATTCAAATTGTGCATTAGCATCCATCTCAAGACGTTCAAGGTGACAGTTTCTGCGAAGATGTCGTGTTTTGCAAATGCTGACGTTTAATTTTGGCGTGAAAAACACGTAGAGGTTTTTTTTGCATTTTCAAACCATCCGGAAGGAATGGTAATCGCCTTTAAGTAACCCGGAGGCTAAGTCAGCTCCTTGCAGATGAGACACCTTTCATACTATGCTATCAAAGGCTTCTAGTAGTGAATGATGAGGTTGCATTAGCCCCCTGGTGGCAATAAGTTGACCCAGTTACCAACTCTCCCCCTCTCTCTCTTATATTGGAATTCAATTGAGTTACAAAGCGAAAAATGGGAAGAATGAAATACAGGAGAATAAATTGCTGTGTGTACTTTATGGGGTATAAGGAGCACAGTGAGACTCTTTTGGACCGAATAGGGTTTTCTAGTGAGCGAGGGTTCACATGGATGACAAACACATTTATTGTGTTCTCTAGAATAAGCTCTCGCCGTATGCGACTCCATTGGCAGCCAGCGTGGATAACATAATTTTCCACTTTTATGGCTTGTGTCCCATAGTGTTCGGAGGGGGCGATGATATTCGCATTGTTTTATTCTCGCCATTATTTATGGCTTAAGAGGTCTTTTTTTATACTGCTCATTTTACGATTATTACATTGCCAAGTTGATCATCTGGTGGAGTTTAAGAGGATTTGTGTTTTTGGTTTTAATCAAATTTGTACTTTAAGACCCTGGAGCTGTTTACATCCGTCTTTCAATTTTGTTAAACATCATTGTGGAATTAAGCTGTTAATTCGTTTTTTTTATGCTGCCATATGAATTCAGATTTATGAGACACAAAGCAAACTGGTATTTTCAGTGGCTTATCCTAATGAAAAAGGAAACACTGCTGTTTTGCAGTTGACAAAGGCTTATCTCGATTAACGCCTTGAACGATGTTAACTACAGTTTTAGTGCTAAGTAGCCATTTTTATCTCAAATACAATAAAAAATACATTGGCAAAGACAATAAAGTAAGTTGATGGAGTAACGAATTTTAAGTACAAATTTCCGTGCAAATCTTGCTATCAAAAATGCCATTTTGCAGGAAATAGATCACGGTTGTGTCAGAGGGTGTTGTTCCTTGCCGAAGGATCACATGCCAGTGTTTTCCTTATCTCTACCTTGAACAAGGAAAGAGTGTTAAGAAGTGAGCGAAACAGATTACAGAAACTACCATTTTTACTTGCTGTTATAAGTACTATATGACAGGTTTTGCAATTGTTAAGACAGGGAACGCAAACGTTCAAAGTTGCGGCGCAAACGTCTGCAACAGCAATCGCGCAGAAAACAAATTTCGATACCACAATTATGATATTCCGATGATAGACAATACGAAAACAATGGGTCCTGCAACTCTGTCTGTCTGGCCGTCTGTCTGGTCGTATATGGAACTACAGCCTGAACTGGTTGACCCATTTTCAGCAGCCTAAAGAGGTGTTTTTGGAATTGGGTCTCTTGAAATAACGGCCATACAAACAATATGATAATACTTAATTTTCTCGAAAAATTAGTGAAGGATTAGTCTCAGGTTGTTTTTCTTATGACGTAAAAAATATTGTCAGAAAAAATGTAAAAACGACATCTCCCATAGCACCATTTTTTTAAAACCTACTTTCTCGTCAATGAAATTTTTTTAAATTTTATAAAAAAATTTGATTCTTTGAAATAACTTCAAAATAACTACTTTCAATATCTTAAGCTTTGCATACTTGACCTTTGAAAAACTCGTTTTTAAGAAAGTGGACATTAAGAAACCGGTTTTTTTAAACTGGTCCGAAGATTTTGGTTAAATTTTCAGCGTCACGTCATATATATCAGCAACTGCAAGAAATGGTGTTTTTAGATTTTCACTAAAACCTTATAGAATATTATTTTTTTTTTTCAATTTTCATAGTCCGTAGTTGGCAACCCTATATTACCAAGTATGTTATGAAGAGCGAATACTGAAACCTTAAGGTTTTCATTTAGTACTTAGCATACAATCTCAAGTTCCTCTGCGACGGTAGTCGTGCCCGTTTTTTGCTTTTGCAAATCAACTATTTCCGCTTTAGAAACCTGTAAAGCTTTAAAATCAGTCATTAGGCTGATAAAGAAATCGTTAATTTTTAGAGATAGTTTCTTTAGCAGTTAATTGAAATTTTGAAGTGGCTTATGGAAATTTTTAAGTGTGCCTTATATAACGCACTCGTCTAACAGTTTTTAGTCACCTTCAAAATAAAATTTCACCCTGGCGTAGTGCTATTAAGTAGTTTACAAGTACCACAGCTTGCAGCTCAGTCTTTGGACTTTATGCCTAGACGCATAATGTTACACTTTCCCTTCGAATTAATCTTTCCTTAGCATGGAAGAACACTGTACTTCTTGCAAGTAACTTCTAATACATTTAGTACACTGACGGTTCAAAAACTAACAACGGTGTATTTTCGGGGATTTTCGGTCCCAGCTTTAAATCATCTATATCCCTTGGTAGCTCAACAACTATCTTTCAAGCACAGTTAATAGCTATTGAATTATGTGTTAAGGAATGCATTAGAAGAAATCTCCGAAAATCACGCATCCTTGTTTGCTCTGACAGTCAGGCAGTCCTAAAGGAACTGACCTCAACTAAAATTGAGTCCAAACTAGTTTGGAACTTCCTGACATGTCTATCTCAATTAGCCACCACAGTAAGGTAATTCTTTCCAGGTAGCCTGGACGTGAAGGGAGCCTGGACAGGGCAACAAAAAAGCTGACTGACCCAATTCAAAGGCCCGGAACCCTCCTGCGGTCTCCCAATCAGAAGTATTGAACGCGAACTGGTTACTTGAGAGCGGCCCAACATGATCCACACCTGGAACAACTCTACTGGTCACCGCTAGTCAAAACTCGACTTATCTCAAAGATGAATGAAAGAAATTTTTGACATGCGCAAACGTGACTCAAAGTAACATACGGATTTCTTCACTGCTCACTTCTCACTCAAATATCACCTCAAAAACATGAGCATCAGCCAAGATGACACCTACCGTCTCTGCTTCAAAGACGTAGAAACAGCTGAACTCATTTTATGTGAATGCCTTGCCATAGCCAGATCAAGGCTTAAACTTTTTCAAAAAGGACTCACTAGTCCCCTTTTTCGCATATTCTTAGTTTCTTACACGACTTTAACTTCGAATAAACTATTTTACACTTTACTTGTCTAAACCTAAGGGAACAGCACAAAAGATATTTTAGGTCGACGTGCTGTACTCTATCTTCGCCGTATCTAGTTAAAAACAAAAACCAGAGCTTGATTCGAAACTTAATATAGGAGTCCTTACCGGTTTGTGAACAATTGTGATTTAGGCTTTAAACTTCTTTTTTCAAACTATAAAAGAATGGCAGTCAGACCAATGACAAGTCCATTGGACAACATATTGCAGCTCCTCTGCATTTTCTGGGCCAAACAACCTCAAGGGCGACGCCGATGTCCATATAAAAAATCCTGGAAGGTAAGGCCAGAAGTAGCTCTACAACGAGATCGTTAGTGGCTTGAGTGTCGTTGTATTTTTGGCCGTGGTTAGTAACTTTTTCATGTTTTATGTTTTTGATCGAGGTGATTTTAGGTTGGAAGAACAACTTACATCCCTGCTTCCTTAATACCAGGTTCTCCAATTGTGAATTTTACTTCATTTCTGTAACATTTTTTTCTATTGTCTGGCTTTTATTTTGTCTCCATTTTTTTCCCATGTTTTTCTTTCTGGGCCTTTTTTCTCCTTAAATGTAACTAATACGAATAAAGTCAAACGTTGGCACACGTTTATTTATGAGAGGAGACCACTTTAAGATCGTAAAAAACATGTTTTTTAGGATTTTTTAGGGGGAATAAAATAACCCAATCATTTTCAAAATTATGAAAAATGTTAGTGTATTGTCCAGTATTCAAAAAAAATTGTATCTATTCGATGATCAACAAAATGGCGCCGTTATTAAAGTTTTCTGGACGCCTGTTTCGGGCGGCATCGAAAACTGCTGCAGTTGTCACTCTTTTACTGACATATTAAGGAGAAGGATATACCTGAAAACGAATGAAAAAGTGAAAATTCTAAATTTTGGAGCCTTTTTACTCCAAAATTTTAATTTTCGGCATTATTTCGACGTATTTGACCCCCGAAAAATTATTTATTAACACGCTACCTTTCAAAATTTATGTATTTAAGTCGGGCGCTAACTTTTTGAGCAACAATACAAGCAGTTTTTGAAAAAGTAGTTTCGAAATTATTGCGTTTAAAGTTTCACCACGAGAAAATTATTAACTGGAGTAACTTACGGATTAATTGGCGATTCCAGGCGCATACAACAGACCTTCGACTTCCTTCCCCGTTCTCAGGCTATTAATGAGATAACTCTGCATCTATTCGATATTTTCAGTTTTCTTTCGGTCATAACATTCTTTGGATATCATAATTTCGAAATATGCAATAAAAAAATTGATTCTTTGAAAATTTTAAAGTGTTGTATCCCTCCTTAAGGATTTATGAGACAGCAGATCTGAATTAATCATTGAATTTATCCCAGAAGATGAGGAAAATTTCAAAATCAATAAAAATTTTTCCCTTTTTTATTGTAATATGAATCTACAGATTCACACACTTTTCTAATAAAAATATTTTTTTAATTACAAACATTTTTGCTCATGGAATTTTTTTTTATATTTTTCAGAAAAGACAAAGTCAAATCAAACTTAAATCAAAGACCCAAAAGAACCATCTCGTTCAATTCTTAGAAATGAGAACAAATAGCAAAGCGCATTTCTAAAAAAAGCAAAAAAATCAACAAACATTCCGGACGAAGAAATTATAGTCAAATCGAACTCAAACAGAGCAACAGAATGTAACCGCAATGCTGACTAAGAAGTTCTCAAACGGATCGCATTTGAATTGCTGAACAGAGAGTTCATACAACGAGTGAGGCTAATCCACAAAGGGAACGGGTAGATACTCATTCAAGATGACTGATGATCATACGCCCAGCGATGACAAAGGTAAGTCGTCCCAACAAATTTTCTCTTTCATAAAAAAAAATTCCATTATGCTTGCTTTTGCAATCTTGCTACAGCAAGGATTTTGCAATGCAATAAATTTTACTTATCTCATACAATACGATGAATTCGAATGAATGTGCAGTGGAAGACTTTGTGTTGCTTTTATCGAGTACACGTATACAAAATCGAACAGTCAATGACTTCAGGTGCATTCAAGCAGAATGTATTTACCGACATTGGTTATTGTATTTCATTTATTTTCCGTCCTTTTGCCATGCAGCAAAAGGACATTTTCCAACGATTTAAATTTATTTCTCTGCTTCGGGCAAGGGACTTTATTGAGGAGAAATACAAAAAGAACTCAAAACACAGGAATGTATTTATATTTGTGCATAATATAAATATAAAGTATTTTTATTCCATAGACAAAATTGGTTCTATCCCAAAACAAGTGACGATTCAAAAGAGAGTGCTAAGTTGCTTGTTGAAGTGGTAAGTTTTTTTGTGTCTCGCGTGAGTGGTTTGTAGTTGGTTCTTGAATTTTCACCAAATCGCGAATGATGTTTAAAAATTCTCTGACAGTGAATTGTTTCGTCGAATACGATTTTCATACGGTTTTGTGTGAGTTATATTTTGAAACTGAAAAATTTCTATAAGATCTGTCGTACGGCGCAACAGAGCGAGGAGCCCAGGGCCTAGCACATTTCTCACAACCATGTCTTGTGATGGAACTTAGGGGACCTTCCGAACAGCTAAGCGTGAAATCGCTTTTTATTTCAATGAATTAACTAACGGAGGACTTGCCAATTTTTTGCAAAAGGCGATACCCATGTAAAAACATTTTAGCCTTTGTTGGGATTTGAACCACGAACCTCTGGACTTGCTATCCATCACGCCACGGGAACCACATACAAAGATGGTGCTTATGGATAAAATTGCTTGGCTTTTTGCTTCTGATCTAAGATAACATTTGCAGGCAGTCACAAAACAGTTAATAAGGGACTTCAGATATTCGTTTGAAGTAGCACAGGAGAATTTAAATATGTATATAGAATCATATTCCCTAAAACTATATACCGTGCAACTATGAGGTCTCACTTTTTTAAGTCATAAACGACATAACTGTTTTATTTACCAGGAATGCTTTCTTCCAACCATATCATGTAGAATAGCTGGTGCACACACTTTTTCTGTTGATTTCCTTGCAAAGCTAGTCACTAATAGTAGGGGAGCCCTGGAAGGGATTTAGCGCGTTACTCGACCGCGTCAGAAAATCATATGGGAGAAACCTTGCACCCTGTAGTGTACTCCTACCATATATGAAACCTGTTGGGGCGTTCGTTGAGGGCAGCCCGTCAGATTAGTAAAAAAAGTCGATCGTCGGAAATACTCGAGCACTAATTACATCCAGAAGAGTATATATTTCAATAATCTGACAATTTGAGCAAGTAGGCGAGTCACAGAGATGTACAAAAATCGACATTTTGAAATACTCGAGCGCGATTAATTTTTTTTTTTTTATTTTGAATGTAATTTTGTCAGGATTACGGAAAACATATGATCTGACATTTTGCTTGGGGCGATTTAGGTAAAATCACCAATAAAAGGTATTATATATGATGGTTAATATCTAGGTTAATATTGATAATAGCAAGTTGGTCCAAAAGACCTTTTTTGTAGGAAACTAAATTCTCTACAAGTTTGTAATTTATAATTTTCCCGTAGCTTTTATTATTTACAAGATAACTGTGAAATAACTTGAATTTTATGGGAAAATCTGGTTTAGTGGCCCGTGCCACCTGGCCGGTATGAGTAACGACTTTGCCAAAATAAACACTTTTGTAGAGCGTTCAATTTTAAGAAAGACCCATTTTTGATTCAAGGGATCCCATGAAATGCCGCTGAGCTATAGAAATTTAAAAATAGAAAGTCAGAGCTTCCGCGTATTTCCAATGGGAAATCTTCTCACCTTTTGATCGAAGACTTAAAATTAATATTAAGAGCTCAAACTTTCAGGGGTTTTTTTTAGTATTTTCAATAAAATTTCAAATCAAAATTTGTACATACATATGTCTACATGTTTTTTTTATTGCATCCAGTAATAAAATAGAAACAACAAATAATTGTTGCTTTAAAATTGTCAGACTACGAGTACGCCCTCATATAATTGTCAGATTATCATTCTGGAGAACTAAGACATCAAGTTTATCACTCTGTATAAAAATCTGACGCGCTCGAGTATTTCAAGGTCACGTGTTTTTTTTACATTTTTGAAAATCAGCCATGACTTATGGCCCCACTCAAACTGTCAGATTATTGAAATATACACTTTTATGAGTACACTTTACATTCACTTTAAAAATCTGACACGCTCGAATAACTTCTTTTTTTCAACCTCTCTTTACGCCCATTTGCCCCCAGTTAATCGTCAGATTAATGTTTTTCGGTTATCAGACAAAGCGCGTATACTTTATGAATATCTGATGCGCTCAAGTATTTCAATTCGACTGTTTGTTTTTTTTTGCATTTTAAAAAACTCATACACGCTCATTGCTCCTCCAAAATGGAAAATGGCCATACACTTTTTTCGTTTTAGAACGTAAACTTCACAATCCATGGGGACTTACCATGACGCTTTAGTAACTGCAAATTTAGCATCCTGAGCTCCCCTACTATAAACCATCTCCATCTGCAGTCTTTCATGATGAACTCTGTTTTCTTCTTTTGATAGGATTTTTGATATCAACTTATGCACTGAGTACTGTTCCCACCGGAGATGGCATGGATTTTTAGACGAACCGAATCTTATTTCTTACGAATTTCTCAAATCTACGCTTTGCATGCTTCTTCCTTTTCTTTTTGAGAATATTGTAATGTACCTGCCATTTTTTTTATATAACGTTCAGGATGTCAGGTGAGAACAAATTCATAGCAAAATGCCGTTGGACTTTGTAGTCGCTGAGAAACTACCACGACACCACAAAACTTACAATGTTTTTATATCTATTTTGAATCAGTTAAAAGCTTCAGTTACACATTTCCAACTTTACACTTCCGTCCTTCACACACCCGTTTCTTTCCTTTCAGCAATGTAGAGTTTAAAAAGAAAGAATTAACGAACAAAATTATTTGCTGTTGGTTGTTCGTTTATCAGAATGTTCAAGAAACGTGTAGTATCTAAAAAAAAAAAAAAAAAAGTGTTTTGACTGTCGTACTAACTATGGTGTCCCTCAAGCCTCAATACCCTCTTTTTAAATATTAAAATAACCTGCTTGTCGTCATATTGAAACCATTTCTTTCATAACCTCAAACGAATTTTGCAGAGGCTGTATGGATCTGTTCATGCCCGCTTAAGCTCACAAGTCACCTATATTCGTGTTTCTTTAATGACCCTAGTGATCTTACTCACATTAACGCACTGCTTCTCTTCCGCTTCATTGTAAGCTCAAAATAGATCAATTAGGATGAGAATGGGCTCAACGGGCTTAAGTGTGTCACTCAAATCTTAAGGATCCATTATGCTCCCCGGATAACAGAGGATGAGGAGGTAGAGGAGAAGTGTGGCAGAGGATTGGGTTTGTGACTGAATTATTGTGGTTGGGAGCCCCCACTGAACCATTTAGAGTTGTGTATGAATGTAAGGATGTTGTTTAGTGGGAGGTTACAGATTTGACCCAAATTGTTGAAAAGTATTCTCCGAGGGCTTTTTCCTAGTGTGGGCTAAGATAGGACACTCACAGAGGAAGAGGAATGATCCGTCCTCTACCTCTTTGTCTTGGCATCTCCTATACATCCAATGTGTTGTGACCCATCAGAATGCCAATCAACAGAGAGAGTTGAGGCCTGCTGAGCTGGAGCAAAAATTCTGTTTTTTTCTTGGAAATATCTGGCTATAGGTTTCTAGAAACCCGGCATATTTCTAAAGATGACCACCTGTCATTGGCGGTTTTTATTAAATTTTGTTGGATTCTGTTTTTTTGTTCTTTTTTTGTTCTAATGGCTTGAGAACTGTGCTGTTCGTTTCACATTATAGTCTTTTTTAATCAATCAAATTTTAGTGACGCGTTTCGACTATACAGTCATTCTCGGATCACGATTTTGAGACTTCATTTAATCTTGTTTTGCTTCTAAACCTCAAAGCAACTGAGATTGATGACAAGGCATAGATCCTTTTTATTATCTGAACCGAAGCAGACTCTTAGCTGTTTCGAGGGGATCGCTTCAATTTTCAAATTCAATAAAAACATCCGAAGCCTCAAACTTTCTTCCTTACAAAAATACTAGAGTCCACATCAAAACACGTTGAAGGACTTTCACAACCGTTTTTGAGAGCTGCAGGCAAACATAAAAAAGTAATGAAAAAAACCAAAAAAAAATCACACAGCAGCAATGAGGAACTCTTAAATATTTTCGGAAAGTTAAGAGAACTCTAGGATCTCAAAGTCTCCGAAACTATTTACAACTTTCACGAAAACTCAAGACAAAACGCTCCGATAGCCAAAAGAAAACTCATGGGGCACAAGAGTACAGTCTTAATAAGCAAAAAGTATTTTCCCTTGGAAACTCTCGTCAAACGAACTCATAAAAGTTTCTTAAACTTTGACAAAAATATTTTTTTCCAGTGCTCTTGTGTCACGCATTTTCTTTAAAACTTTATTGTAAGTGGGACACATACCCCACCTACACCAGTGCGACTTAAAAAGGGTCCTTGTTTACTAGTTCGTAGGTATCCATGGTGAAGGTTGCGGAAATTCTCTTATTTATTTTTACGTAGAATTTCGCAAGCATTTTCCTGCACAAAAGAACTGGTCTTTTCGACGAAGCCACATGCAGTTGTTTCTTCAACTATACCACGAGGCCATATATTTACTCCACTGCATCACCGCAAAAATTGACCTCAGAGCAAAAATAAACAAGAGTTGAGTGAAGTTTTGTCTGCAATTCTTGAATTGTGTTCTTTGTCTACTACATAGAAACTTTCTCTCTTTTCCTAATGTTGGTTTTTTCTTCTTTTTCGGTTTTGTGGTTATTTCAAATGATGCTGTATGCCTTGTGCTCCATTAATGGCAGAAGTGAAACTTACATATTTGCAAAGGGATTAGTTTTGTTAGGTTTTCTATGTAGGACAATCGAGCAGAAGATTTGCTGCAACGCTATGTGCATATTTATTAATGCAACGAGCTGAATGCAATTGTCCATGGCTGATCCTGTGATGCTGAATAAATATGTTAGTCACGTTTGCATTGGCAGGAAGTTTATCAATTGCTTGAAGTGCATAATAAATAGCCACAAATGGCAAAATATATTCCGGAAATAAGTTTCCATTTCTATTCTTATATGGGCGTACATAAATAATTTTTTTTTCCACAGTGTTTTTAGATAAAGTAGACCTCTTGAACAAGAAAGAGTAGATGGATACGTTTATTTTGATATGCTGATTGGCGATATAAGTTTTTCCATGGATTGAAACAGAGCAAAAGAAAGCAAACAGTGTGGGCGTCATCGTCATGGAGTTGAATATTTTAGCCATAGGATAAGTAGACCATCAGGAGAGGGATTGATGTATAAAACGTGTGCTGTTCCGAAAGCGAATATGACGACTCATATTTACAGTATACACTATGCAGGCCCACACTTGTGGGCGAGGAGAAATAGTTGCAACCACTTTCGGGCTGTAGTTTTAAACTATTTTCTCTTCTCGCGATGAACCTCATCAAAAGATGATATGATCTCTCAATTAGGTGGGTCAAAAATGACAAAAGAAAAACGATTATTATTAAAGGCATGTGGAAACATAAAACAAACAAGCTCATAAGACGTGAAACAAAAGATGGAGAAATTCATTGGTAGGTCGTGAATACTTCTAGAAAAGAATGTTCACTGAACATATTTTAAGATATTCACTTTCTTCAAAATTCTGTTGCCAAAACTCTGTTTTAAGTAGCTATGTAACTTAAAATATTGCAAATAATAAAACGATCGTTTTGCTCGAAGATGTCCATACTGAGGGTCATTTAAGAGTCGTCTTTGTTTTTCAATTAGATGTTGAATTTCTTTCTTCTTTTGGTGGGAACCAGAGTGACAAAGGCATCTGCTGAAAAGGAAATTTATTCAACTTTGACGCTAAGCAATGTGCGGATGATAATTTCCAACTACAGAGTTGCCACTGTTTGTTGTTTTAAGGGGTTAGGCCACCCTAGAGGCTGAGAAATAGGCTTTTTGGGGACTTTTTTCCAGATGTACTACAAAATAAATCTAGATAACAGAAACGTGATTTTATTATCCATATCAGTGACTGCTTACAATAGTTTTTTTTGAAGCGATTTACTACAAAATGGCGGCTGTGTAGCGTTTTTGCGACGACGTCTTTTTTTCGGAGTCCACGGACGGACCAACAGCTCCTGTAATTTTTTAAATAATAATAAGCAAATGAATTTTTTCGATTACATATACTAACTGCTAAAGAAGAACGTAGGATTTTTGGGATATATTGATTTTTGGCCACACGGCGCTCTTCTAAAGTGAAAAGTGAAAAACTTGCCTAGAACATTATGATATAATTGTTGATAACAAATTAGCTACACAATATAAAAATCCTAAGTACTTCCATAGACAATTTATATTTCAAGACATTTTTAAAATTTCAAGTTAATCGGTTAAAAATTGCTTGAGTTACGAGTCCGGCCAATTTGAAAAATACAGTATGGAGATAAACGCGTTTAAAGTTTTGAATAGGAGAAAGTCATGAATAATTTAACAATACCTTTTATCTGCGATGCCTTAAAGAGACGTTCGACAAGTCTAACTCATCTTGACTCTTGACTAGTCAGGAAATAGATATTTTCAATAGCAACTACCGTATTCATGCTCTACTCTCCTGACGTACCTTCCCCCTTGCACTCACAAAAGTAGCTGGCTGCGAACCAGACGGCATTGTACTAAAATTCAAAAATCGAGTACCTAAAGGTTTTTCCCGGCCTTAATCTTCTGGGATATCATTTTTTTTGAGGTCCTAGGGAACCATTTAGAATTTTAAAAAAATCGATTTTTCGAAAATTCTAGGGTGACCTAACCTCTTAACGAAGAACGACACTTTTCTTTATTTTCACGACAAATTTATTACAAATTTACGACAGTCAATCCAATTAGCGACGATGAAAACACCTCTGATGAAAATTCCTCTGTCAAACAACCCGGGCAGTGCTGTAATTATTTTGTTCGATTTTTTAAATGAAATTTTCAGGGGCTGTAGATGGGGGTTTTGAAAGCTCAAAAATAAAAGTTTAAAAGTTAAACTTGTTCAGGTTAGTGAGATGTGACCATTGTTGAAGTGTAACCATATGGTCACGCTAGCACAGCTAGGGTCCGTGTATTTTTCTTTTTTTTAAATTTAGATTTCTTAGAAGAGTAAAACTACAAAATAAAACTGTAAGGCTTAGAAACAGAAAAGTTATTCTTTTTTATTAGAAAATTAAAAAAAAAATTATGATCGAGTGTGGTACCCTATGAAACATTTGACACAAAGGCCAACATTGCATTTTACGCAGCATGTGCTCATAACACTTTTGCAGTTGTCTCCTGCACAGCGTCTTCTTTTCTCCAGTGGACTTACAAAATGATCAGTTCTATCGAAACGAATACTCTGCGTTAAACCATCTTCCTTCCTCTTTCTTTTTGGGCCTGGTTGGACTGGAGGCTCCCCATATTGCGTACAGTAGTAAACCGCAATTGATCTTTTGAACTCCAATTGCGATAACGATTTAGTTCCTCTTTGTACCTGCCAGGCATTATTTACTGCCACATCGATTAGCCATGTGAAAATAGAGCTCCACCATTTTTTTCCACGGTAAGAGATGCGGTGGTTATTTACATTTTGATCTTCAACCCCGCACATGTATTTGTTGTATTCGGCTATAGCACATGGTCGAGCAATATTTACTTTCTTTCCAGCTTCTCTCGAATAGCGAGATGCGGTTGTTGTTGGAAGAACCCCATAGCAGGTTGAGGCAATGCAAACAATAGAGTTGTCAACCCATTTTGTAAGCCTTATGCCCGTTTCTTTCATTTTTTTGGATTTGTGTGAACCACGAGGCATTTTCTTCATTTTGTTTTTGTGTTCTAGAGGGCAACTTGATGGTATTCGATTTTCCCTTATAGTTCCTGTCGCATTGTACCCTCTTGCTTTCAAATACGTTAGGAATGGGAAACCGGTAAATAAGTTGTCGAAATAAAGTGCAAACGGAAGACTTCGTATGTCTTCAGGAAAATCATCTATCATTGATAAAAGGGGTGCCGAACACTTACCAAAACGTTCTTCGTACTTCGTATTAGATCGAGGGTTCTTGCCTTGATAAATCTCGAAATTGACCAAATATCCCGACGGAGTACATAGAGACCAAATTTTATAACCAAATCGTATTGGCTTCCCTTTTATAAATTGTTTGCATCCATGTCGTCCATAATAGGCAATCATGCTCTCATCGAAAGATAAATGTTGAGTGGGGTGGAAATTTTTGATCATATTCGTCTTGAGGTGATCCGTTATGGGTCGCAGCTTCCAAAGTTTGTCTTTATTTCCTTCCGGTGCACATAAGTTTGGTTCGAAGTGGAGACAACGCAGGATTTCCTCAAATCTTGTTCGGTGCATTGAACTTGAAAACCAAGTCATTTCGAAGATCATCAAAACCACTCCAGTATCCTTTATAGCTAGGAATCGAGTTGTATCCAGTCACCATCAGAATGCCAAGAAAAGTGCGTAATTCACGAACTGAGAATTTTTGAACTGGCTTGCCATCTTTTTTTACAGCGTATCTTGCCGAACAATCGCTGATGTGCTCCAATAATTCGTCATCAAAAAAACGCTCAAAGAGTTCGTGAGGCTGACAATCGCGGCAGTCATTATAGTTTGCCTCAGGAAACATCGGGATTCCAGCACTAGACCTATCGTTCGTCCACGTAAACTTTGTTGCTTTGTTAGATAAACGTAGAGTAACATCTGAGGAAGTGGGCGTGAGCTTTCTCAAACGATTTTCAAAAGGTTCAATGTAATGGCTTCCACTTTCTTCGTTGGCTGAATTTGACGCCTCTTTTCTCTGCTCTTGAGTAATTTCAGCAGGCTTATCAATAGAACCACTATTTTCAGACTCTTCCAAGAGACTTGCAAGAACGCCCTCAATTTCATGTACCATAACGGAATCCTGGAGTGGGAAAGCGTCAATGCGCTGCCCATTTTTCATAACCAATTCACAGCCAGCTCTCAATTGGTTGCCGTTTAGATCATCGATTGTCCCACCTTCATTTTCAGGAGCATCATCCTCACCACTTATATTGCCTTCTTCATCAGGTGGTTTAATAAAAATACCTTCAATCATATCATCAAAAGAATTTTCATCGTCAACCATTTGCTCGACGTAGTCCATAACATCTTTCAACGATAATTTGCTAAGAAAAAGTTGTAAGAATAAAAACAAAACCTTTTAAAAAACGCATTATTTCAATAGCAAGATAACCGTACACTTATTTTTTTTATGAAACGAAGACGTACCCTGGCAGTGCCAGCGTGACTGTACGGTTACACCTTCAATAAAACCTTGAAAACTATAACAAAAACTAGCTTTTTCGAAAAAAAAAATAACTGAATTACTAAAGAATATGTTCTTGGTTTTCGATTGACATATTTATGAAAATTCTAGCTATCAAAATAGGTTACAAAACGTAAAACTCACTTTTGTTTATCTCCCATATTGCACTTTTTTTTAGTCTGAAAAAAAAATCTTCACTTCAAACAACTCACTTATTTGAACTACATAAAGCAAATGACAGAGATGAAAAAGAAAATAGCAGGTACAAGTGTGAAGTATACAAATCCGCCTACTTTGATCATTTTTGTCATTTGAAAATTTAAATAAACGATTTTTTTCCAAGTACATTGAGTGTGACCGTATGGTGACGCTAGCACAACCCGGGTTTTAAACAGGCGCGGATTCAAGGGGGGGGGGGGGTCACAGGGGTCATGACTTCCCCAAAACAGCCCGCATTTCAAAAAATAGAGCTAAACCAATCGAAACTGAAACTGAAAATAAAAAAAAATAACCGAACAAAATCTAATTTTTGTAAACTTGAAAAACGAAAACTTACCAAGCGACCAAGAGCATCAGTATGAAGCACATCCGGATACCCAGGGACCGCATTGCCTTGTTTCAGTCTTTGAAATTTTTTCGATGAAGCATTCCAAGTATAATAACGTGGAATCTCCGAGTAAAGCAAAGTTCGTGCAAACGGATCGCTTTGGCAGATCGCACAGAAATTGGTCAATGTAGTTGCTGGAGGTGTTTCAGTACGTTGCATAGCATTCGAAGCCGAGAAATATACTCGCTAACCATTCTCCAGATGCACTGCCAAATGCACTTCACTTTATTAAATAAGCAATGGCTTTATTTAACAGACTATATTTTATTTTTTTAATATTGATTTCACACAAAAATCCAGTTTATTTGCAGCCCCGAATCTAGGGGGGGGGGGGGGGCAGACCGGGGCACTTGCCCCGGGCGGCAAGTTTAGGGGGCGGCAAAAACAAGTTCGAAATTCCGAGAAGTGGACAATTTGTCTACCTTTCGGTTTCAAAGCAGCATCGGTTGCTGCGACCGAGAATAGGACAACTTTTCTTCTTTTCGGTTTCAAAACAGCCACTGTGGTTGCGAGCGAAGGGAAGCACAGTCAAAAGTCAAAGTGGACAGGTCGCATTTTACTATCATTATAAGTCTTTGTACTTTCTTGTCGATCATCTAGTTGTGCTCATCTCATCACACAATGTCCTCAGCCTAATCAAGGTAACTTCTTGAACTTGATCTCTCTGCTCGCCAAACATAGTTCAACTCTTAAGTTTCAATTAAAACACTTAAAAAAGGGACAAGTATCATATTTATGAAAGACAATTCAAAATGAAATAATTGACATAATGGCAGTTAGAAATAGCATTTTAAATGAAATCAAAGAAGCTAAATACTACACGATAATGTTCGACTGCACTCCAGATGTATCCCATACAGAACAAATGAGCTAGGTTATTCGATATGTAAAAAGAACTTTCGATGTGTGTGAAATAAAAGAAAATTTCATTGATTTCATAGAAGTTGCTGGAAAGACAGGATAGGACATTTGTCAACAGATTCTAGACAAATTGGCTGTAAATGATTTAGATATTGGACAATGTCATGGTCAATCTTATGACAATGGGTCCAATATGGCCGGCATCCATAAAGGAGTACAAGCCAGGATTGCAGAAAGAAATGAACTGGCCCAGTTCGTACCGTGCTTGGCTCACTCCTTAAATCTTGTAGGTGCTCATTCTGCCTCATTATGCCAGGAAGCTATTAACCTATTTGGACTGGTTCAAAAAGTATATTTCTTTTTTGTTGGCTCCACTACTAGGTGGGACATTGTGAAAAAAAATGTTAAGGCAAATTTAAAAGGGAGTAGTCAGACGAGATGGTCGGCGAAACATGTTTTTTGTGAATGCTCTATTGAATAATTTGCCAGAAATAGCGGAAGCCTTAGAAGAAGTTAAGCAAATTTCTCATGCTCCAGAAACTAAGTACGAGGCAGGTAATATCTTAACAGCTATAAAGAATTTTAAATTTATTTTCAATTTAACTATTTGGCCGAATATTCTCCGCGAAATCAATCGA
Source organism: Melanostoma mellinum (assembly GCA_914767635.1). NCBI lineage: Eukaryota > Metazoa > Arthropoda > Insecta > Diptera > Syrphidae > Melanostoma > Melanostoma mellinum. Next base: position 172,303,439 of record OU612059.1, on the reverse strand, counting down.
GTGAATATTGAGATTCAGAAAGAAGATATAATCCTTGCACTAATTTCGCTCTAATGGATGGTCTGCTCAAAACTTTACAAAAAATGAGACAAAATCCAATGGAGTATTGGATAAATGAGGCTGAAAAAAGTGGTGTTGACCCTATCTTGCAAAACAAACGAATTCCGAAACATAAAAAACATTTCGATATATATATACAAACACTCAAACCTGTTCAACTCTTTTCTAAAGAAATAATGATGGTATTTGATCGAATCATATCAGAAATTAAAAAGAGGTTCGATTGTGCTACCATACTGAATATGAACTTCGCTTTTCTTAATGGTTATAATATTTTGAAAATGTCAATTGTAGAACTGCAAAAATATGGAGCGGATCTGGCTAAAAAATATGAGCGAGATGTGAGCACCGTTGAATTCTGTCTGCAACTTTACGTTTTTAAAGAGCAAGCTCTGTGCATTTACATTTTGCAAGCTGGTGACATTGAAAAAGCTAGCGGTTTCTATCTCTTGCAACAGATCTATGCGCATGATTTACAGGATGCTTTTCCAAATATTTGTGTTACCTTGCGAATTTGCTCTACGCTTCCCACTACATCCGCAAGCTGTGAGCGAAGTCTTAGCAAACTAAAACTAATTAAAAATTATTTGCGATCATCTATGAGCCAGGAACGTTTATCCAGTCTAGCAATCTTATCGATAGAAAATCAAATCGCACACGAATTAAATTATGATAAGGTCATAGATTTATTTGCTGAACAAAAAGCTCGAAGAGTAAAATTGTAATTGCAAATGATAAATATAATAGTAAATTTGATTTTGTCTTTATTATAAACCTTTTTATTTTAAGTAATATCCTGTACTGTGTATAAAATATATATTCTACATATCTGTAAATAAATAGGATTAAAACAGAAAAAAGAGCGGTTTAAGCGTTTTTTCTGAAAGGCTTGTGTCCAGTTGTCAGTCAATTAGTGAAGAACTGATAGTTGAAATAATAAGGATTATAAAGGTAAAAGCAAATATAAATTGGTTGGGCGGCATTTTTCACTATTTGCCCCGCCTTTAAAAAATTGAAGATCCGGGGCGGTTTATTTGTCAATATAAGTCAACTTTTTTTTAAAAAAGAACAGTGTTTTGTATATAACGAGAGCTAACGCATTGCATTGATGTCGTTTCCATAAGAATATAGGGATAAAAAGTATCCTATGTCCGTCTTCTGGTCCTAAGCTCCCTCCCCAACAATTTTCAGTCAAATCGGTTCAGCCGTTCTGGAGTTATGGATAGTGTAACTAACACGACTTTCTTTTATATATATATATATAATATATAAGATATATATAGATTTATAATTTAATATAAACAACAGTTTATTTTTGTTATATTTGATTTTTTTTTATCCCGTGACCCCCCCCCCCAGAAAAAAATTCTAGATCCGCGCCTGGTTTTAAACGATGATCAAGAATACCGTCCTCCCGACCTAGAAGAAAAAGGGATGTCATTATGCAAAGATCACTTCTGTTAGGCAGGTTGCCCCATTCAGCTTAGACGATGATCAAGAATGTTATCCTCCTCTTAATCAAATAAGACTGCATTTGCAGATGGCCTTGATGACGAACTTTTCAAGGGAGCTGGAGACCAGTTAGAAAGGAGCATGCACCAGCTGATCTGCATGATCTACTTTCTTCCGACCAAGCATGCCTGATGAATGGAACCTCAGTATTGTATGTCCGATCCTAAGGAAGGGAGACCCTCACAATTGCGCCAATTATTATTAACGTCGCTTATAAGATCTTGTCTGCTGTAATATGTGAACGTCTGAAACCCCACGTCAACAACTCGATTGGTCCTTATCAATGTGGTTTTAGACCATAGAAGTCCACAATAGACCAAATTTTCACATTACGGCAGATTTTAGAAAACCCCGGGAATATACATAATATCGATTAACACCGTCTATTTATCGATTTCAAGGCCGCGTATGACAGTATTTACAGAGACGAGCTGTACAGAGCCATGTCTAGTTTCGGCATCCCTGCAAAACTCGTACGACTATGCAGGATTACTTTGGACAATTCACGCTGCTCCGTCAAGGTCGGTAAAGAACTCACCGAGACCTCTGATGTCGCAAGAGGCTTTCGACAAGGCGACAAACTGTCATGCGATTTCTTCAACATCATACTTGAACAGATTGTAAGAAACTTAAACGTCAAAACCAGAGGAACAATCTTACAAAAAGTCTGTACAATTACTGGCCAACGCAGACGATATTGACGTGATGGGAAGAGGCAATCGCAGTGTGATAGCTGCTTAAGCTAGCATTGAAACAGAAGCGGAAAAAATTGGTTTGGTCGTTAATGAGGGCAAAATAAAGCAGAAATGCTATCCATCACATAGCACATCGTATATAGCACATCGACGAATTGGACAAAACGTCACAATAGACAGACATAGCTTCGAGGTAGTATACAGGACTTCGTCTACTTAGGATCCGCTATAGACACGGATAACATCATAAGCTCGGAGGTCAAACGGAGCATAAGTCTTGTCCACCGTTGCTTCCTTGGGCTAAAAAAGCAATTGAGAAACAAAACCCTTTCCAGAAAAACCATGGTAACCCTGGTTACCATGGTGATCGTCCCAGTCCTGCTTTACGGCGCGGAAGCATAGACCTTATCGAAAGCGGATGAGGAAAACCTTGGTCGTTTCGAAAGAAAAATACTCTGGATGATCTTTCGGTCCCGTATGCAAAGATAATGTGTAGAGAAGAAGATACAACAACGAGTTGTATGAGCTGTACCGCGACATGGGCATAGCCAGAGAGTACGAGGCTACAATGGTCATGTAGAGCGGGTGGACCCAAACGCTTCGGCTCGGCGGGATATCGAAAGCACATTGCAGGGAAATCGATAAAGGAAATCGTCTTAGGCGGCGCAATCAAGTGGAAGAAGACCTCAACTGACTTTCAGTACAAAACTGGAGATAGCTCGCCCGAAATTGAAATTGTTGGTGCAAGATTTTGGATGAGGTTCAGGCTTCAGGCTCACCCCGAACTGTAATGCCCACCGCCTTAGTAAGTAAGTAAGTATACGGGGTATTATTCTCTAACTTAGCATTTTGTTAGTTCTAAAACAAAAACAAAACGGCGAAATAGATCACAAAAACAAATAAATTAAGCAACAAATTAAGTGCATTCAGTGGTCGAAGTTATTGTAAAGAGTGAATTAGCGCCTAAACATTTATACAAATTTTTTTAAATGAATACTAGGAAAATAATCTTTTTCAACTAAAAACTAAAACACCTATTTTGCCATTATGTACTGTTCAACAGTTTAGACTTGAGCCTAACTTCGAAGTTCGAACTTACAGTAAGGTAGGGAGATTCACATTAAAACCACGCAGCCCGAATGTAGAGTGCTTTACCTAGCTCCGTCTTTCGCTGCATTTGGATCTTTACAGAGATAAAAAAGCAAGTGCATCGTTGTCTCCCACACAATCCTATTTTCTGTATTTTATCGCATTATTAGGATACTCATATCCCTTTGCTGTCCGCTCAAATTGTTAAGAAAAAATACTGTAAATGCCTCATTGGCTTTGGTAAGAGACATTTTCGGCGAACGCACTGAACTTTCATTCCCCGGTTTTAACAATTCCTCACAGTTTTCTTTAGGAATATGTAAAAAAAAAAATATGTAAGTTTGCTGTCCAAGAACAGTCTTGCAAGTAAGACACAACATTTTTGCGAAAAGTTGTGGAAAATATGTTAAACGAAGTAGAGATTCGGCAATAGTTTTAGAACATCATTTTTGAAAGTTATTAAATAAAACCTCCCTATTATATGTTATTGTTCATATTATTATATGAAATTCCTATCATGAACTATATTCTAAAGCATAAGATATTGGGATTCTGTGCTTTCAATTGTCTGTTTAACAGTCCAAAACTTTCAACTGCTTCCAGAAGAACAGATTTTTTCTTTTATTCACAATCTCCTCATAAAAATTTAATATATGTAATTCGAAGACGTACATATCTCATTTATAGCGATCATCCCCAATTGTTATGTACAAGCACATTCTTCGAGCTCATTATGCCTCATAAGGTCACCAATATCCTGTATATCATTAACAAGCCAAACAACAAAAGTATTTTTTTACACTCTGCTGTAATCGATTTGGATCCTAAGAATTCTTATTTGTTATCCAAAACATTTCAATAAAGCAAGAAATCATATATTCACTGAATATTAACAAATTATTCCAACATTTTTGGAGAAAAGGTTCTTATCAGAGTTCGATATCAAAACTGACCCAAAGCATATTAAAACTTTTTTGTAACCAAATGTTCCGAAAGGACTTCTACGAATTTGTCATTAAAAATAAAGGGTTGATATTATAACCCGTATGAAGACGTACATATGTACGGGTATGTGGAGGAGACTCATGCGTGAGGGATTAAGATGTCAGGGCTAATGTTTTATGTTAAACTCTTTGTAAAGAAATAGGTTTTGTTATTTGAACTTTACGCACTAAGCCCTTTTTATTTTATTATTATTGTAATATTCTTATGTAATATAAGTTTTGTAGCCCAGCACCATCCTTCTCTCTTGATGTATTAGTGGCTTGATAGATGTGACTTTGGACGCACGTGCCATTGATGTGAGACTTTTATCTTGTGTCCTTCATATAATAACTATAATGTCGGAGTATAAGGATTATTATCGTACTTCAATGATTTCTATGTTGTTTGGCTCCCGTTCATTAGAAGATAATAGGGGGTTACTTCATTAAGTTTGCTAAGGTTCTATTGTTTGACTAGATGAGCAAAGTAAGTTTTTTTTTTTTTTTTGTATTTTGTTATCCTATTCTGCTAAGAGATTAATTCTGGTTTGGGTCAAAGTGTATTAGCATTTGCTTTCTTTAAGGAAGTTTCACTCAAGGATACAGTGATTTCCTTATTTTGATTCAATTTATATTTAATCAACATAATCGTTAAGTTTAAACAACTCACACAGTGTGCTTACAAGCTGTTCACAAAAAGGGTATCTGAAAAAAAAAAAACACTTTTACTCTCGAAAAGACGAGAGAAAAATCGTAAGGATGCTTTGTTTAAGTACGATGGGTGGAAAACCGTGCGTTTTGACTGATGGGCTCTTTTTTGATAATGAAGTGGGGACAGGTGGCAAATGGACAATAAAAACTTCTTTCTATTTATGGAAGTACCATGCTGGCCGACTTTACGGCTTTCTTCATTGTGAAATTTTACAACCCAAAAGGATTTTCATTTTAATTATGTACCTCAGCATGTGTAGGTAGACTTTTTGAAGTTAGAAGATTATGATAAAATATATACAAGAACAATGTGCCATCTCCATCTTCATCTTAATAATTTTGGAAAAGATTCTTGATTTACTCGTTTTGAGAGAATCGTTGCGTCAAACTATTACTTGGAAGATCGGCGCGGCGTTCAAATCCCAGTATGATATCATGATTCATGGTGCAATTTTGTGATTATCATCTCTTGCCCAGAGTAAAACTATCATCAAAAGTCCTTTACAGCCCCTAATTTCTTCTCTAATTCTTAACTGTCACAATTCACCACAGGAAGGGTAGATGAAAATATGCTAGAACCTGGTCTCCTTCTTACTCTGGATACACACCACTATTTATTTTTCCTTATACGTGGCAATATCTTTGAAAAGAGCTACTAGATGATTTGCTGTGTTTGACCAATTCAAGGTCCAGTGATCCTTGTAAGCTCTCAAATTGATAATGTAGAAAAGAGTGGGAAAGGTTGTTAGTCCAAATTGGATGAGAGCAAGTGGAGTAAGATGAACGTTGGCTAGATTTTCAAACCCTTCTTAAGAATGTCGCAAAAGAATAGTTTTGTTTGTTTTTTGGAAGATTTCAATAGACATGTACGTCGGTAAGACAACGGAGGACTTGCATGGTTTGGGAAACGGTACTACCAACGCTGTTGTTCAAGATATTCTAAGTATTTTTATTGGCAAAAAAACGGTAACATGTATCATCTTTTCACTAACAAAAGTACACCGAAAGAAAAAACTTTGGTTGATTTAAACATGTTTCATTGTTAATCAACAATTCATCTAAATTTGTGAAATTAACCAAGTTTCGTGATGAATTCAAATAAGAACGCATGTTCAAATCAAGTATGCTGCCGTGATCAATTTTTTTTCAGGTAAGTATCATAAAAATGTTTAAATTAAGTATGTTCGTAGTTGATTTGAATATGTTCTAATTTTTAACTAACAACGTGATTGTTGATTTCATATTTGATCAACAACAAACGTACTTAACTAACAATTAGTTCTGAAATGTACAAAAAATGTACAAAAACCATCACGTTTGTGATTGAAATACCAAATTCACTGTTGAACTATCACCAATATGTTTGATCAACAATGTTCATACTTCTTTAATCAATAAAGAATAGTTAAAGTATCAGTAACATTTTGAATTTCAATATTTTTCATACCTAAACCCACAGAAAACGTGAAGTCGCATAACTTCAATTCAATATGATAAGTTTCGTGACCATTTTATCTTAAGGGGTAATTAATTATTCTTTATAGTTGATCAAGTATGTTCGTGAGAATTCAGCCACGTTTTTATTTGCTCAACAGTTTTAATGTAAAATTTCTATGATAAATGCCTGAATTGAAGTTTGACCTATACATTTGATAGGTCAAACTTCAATTCAAGCATTTATCATAGAAATTTTACATTAAAACTGTTGAGCAAATAAAAACGTGGCTGAATTCTCACGAACATACTTGATCAACAATGTTCATATTTTACCAACAATTCAGAATTGTTGACGAAACACAAACGTTGTTAAAGTATCATGGACATGTATGATTCTAGTATCACAACCGTTGTTGGTTAACAATGAAATTGAAAATGACGTTGTTGATTTGAGCAATAAAAATTGTAGCATTTAAATAAATAAAATGACAATGCCAGCTTGTTTAATTTAAGTATGTTCCTGCTTGACGCAAAAACAAACAAGTTTCCTGTTTGATTTTACCAAGGTTTTTCTTTCGGTGTAATGGAAACGAAACCTAAATTGACCATCATTTGGTAACCTAATTAATGAAGACTAAGGTGAAAGACTGTTGCCCTGCTGTTCTACATACTGCTAACAGAATTTGTTAAAGAGGCGATGGAGGAAACAAGGATTTCCAAGAGAATCAAGTAGTATAATTTAGACATCGGAAAAGGGGAACAGTTCGTTTTGAATATGCACAGACATTTATGTAACACAATCAACACAGTCCAAAAGAATACAAAGAAAAAGAGACTGCAAACAGGCCATGACAATATGAACGATGAAGAAAGTAGCTTTTAAAGCTTGGCCAAAGTGTTAAGTGAAGTGATTGAGTTGAAAAGGCTCGCCTAGAAAACGAATACAGAAATTGGAAGAAAGAAATCAAGAAGATAAGCCAGGGAGATCATGTATCCGAAGACTGAAAGAAATATCTGCCTCAGCTGCTTATGCATATTAAGCTATTCAAGGAACACAACAAAACAATTTCGTTGAGAAGTAACCATCTTCAAAAAGCCGCTCGAAGGAGTAGAAATACTGAGCAGATTCGTTCGAAAAAGTTCAATAACAATGCAACTTGTTGATGACGCAAAATTCAGCTCAGACTGAGACAGTATTGTGATGGCTTACTAAACGTACAGTTTCCTCTTGTGCTCTTTCCAGAAACTGAACCTAATTCAAACGAACATATTTCAACTTGTGGTCACAGTTGAAGAAGCCAACTGCGAAAAATGATAAGGATATATCTGATAACTAAAGAGTGCTGGTAGAAAATAAGTCAATCAAATAAATCCATTTCTTCACAAGGCATGGTTCTGAGAAATGCGCTAGGCCCATCAAGGGCTCCTCGCTCTGTTGCGCTTTTAAATAAGTCAACAGACTCCTTACAAGATTTGTTTAATTTCGAAAATTCGATCGACAACCATGAGATCTGATATGGTTGACCCCTCCTACAAAGAAAGGTATCGGAGGCTTATGTGCGTATAGTCAAAACTAAGAACTTTGAAGTCATCAGACAACGGTCGTCTCAGTTGATATTCGGTGAACAACGTCATAGTTTCGGCAAGTAATTTGCGATATTTGAAAACCTTTACTATCGACTTGAAGTACAATTTAAGCATTTATGAATGGAACTAGACTTCGTTCATATGGCCACCGCGAGCAGGTCTGTAGCGGTCGATTCGTTGTAGCCAATTTTCGATGACTCAGACACACATTGGGGGCGAAATGACCTGTATTTCTCATTCTATGTATGCTCTCCTTGGCATAAGCCAATAATAATTAACATAGCCCAAAAAAAATATTGTCTACAGGCGTTAAATCGCGCACACGAGGTGGCCGATCGACTGTCCCATTTCCTTGGATTACACGATCATCAAACGAACTCTTCAATAAATCCATTTTAACGTTCACTCTGCAGCTTGAGACGCCATCCTGTTGAAAACCCATTTAGTTCAAGTCCTTATCCTCGAACTGGAGCCAAAAATAACAGTCGGTAATCATGGCGCATTAACGCCGGCAATTCAAAGTAGAAGGTGATGACCTTAATCGTTGACGCAAAAATATGGCCCAAAAACGACGCCGGCATGCAAACCGCACCAAACACTTTTTTTTTTTTTTTTTTCTTTTTTTTTTTGTAAACTAAGCAAATGTTAATTTTAAGAAGACCAATGACGCATGTTTCGCTTATTGACGAACCCATTGAACCTATCACTAAAGTTGTTTTTCTGAGTAAATTCATCATCTTTGTATTTCTTCATCAGAGTCCAATCGGGGATTGGACGTCGCGTCGCTTCTCTTCAAGTGATCCGTTTGCTTCAGTTCTAGAGCCATAATCTAGTCTGAGCGATGGCCAATTCTTGAAAACGCTGTGGAATTGACTGATTTGGATCGTTGACGCCTGAACGGCAGTGACATTTTCGACTAGGTAGCCCGTTGTGTGACTGTAACGTGGAGGCTACATGGCTCGAAAGAAAGAAAATCAATTTAACAGGAATCGTCTGCCAAGAGGATTTTGGAAGTCTTTCGAAAGTAAATATAAGCTGCCATTAAAAACGCTCTTTAACTTTGCCGTATGTCATCCATTGTCACGAAGTCGAAGTCCTTAACTTTAACTCGGGTTCCAGAACATCGTGACATAACCGGTACTGAAAATCAAAAATGGCAGACAAACTTGCCAAAATCGGGTCAGCATTCGAATCCAGAAAAACGCACCAAGCCACTTAAGCAGGAAAAAATCCTAAGAAACATGGCAGGTTTTCAGGAACCGAAGGCCAGATATTTCTAAGAAAAAAAAAACACAGAATTTCTGCTAAGGCTTAGCAGGAATCGACTCTCTCTCACTAATCGATTCTCACGGGCCACAGCTACATGGTAAGAATGGGCTTTAGCACATCCAACTTGTGTAGAGGATGCCAGGAGGAAGAGGCAGAGGAAGGATCATTACACTTCCTCTGTGAGTGCCCACACTGGATAAATTGCCCTCAGAGATTAATTCTTCGACGAACTTGGTGACATCTGTGACCTCGCAGTGAGAGTATCAGTGGCGTGGCGTCCATATAACACGATTCCTATCGTCTTACCTTTCAAAATTTGTCCCTTGTTCATAGAAAAAACCAGCAACATAAGTCTACAACTAAGCAGTCAACAGCCAATCTTTTCACATACACACAAATGTTCTTCAAGCACTTTTAAAATTGAGAGATACACACAATACACAAAGCACACAAAGCATTGAAAATCGCCGCGCAGAACTTATTTTATGTTTGTCCCTGTCTTTCCTACGATATACTTCCACCCCGGTGTACCGCGGTGCTACCCTTTTCAATACACGTTCTCTTATTGAAGAAAGTAAGACGATAATTTTCGTCTTACTGCATTGTCTGCTTGGAAAAAATAATACAGTATTCGCCTTCGTGTAATGTACGGCGAATTCGGTTTTGTTTTACTGTTTTGTTTTGTTGTACTGATCATTGTTTTGGATTATTTGCAAGTTTAAAATGAATTTTAAGTAACGTGCATTTGTAAAAAGTGTGAAAAAAATCTAAAAATTGTGAACAGTTAACGTCGAAGAGAACTGTTTTGATTTAATTATTTGAATGGCTTTGCTAAATGTTGAGTGTTGTTTATCCGATTACCTTTTAGAACAGGAAAACCAATGAAATGAAGTTCATATTTTTTTTAATACTAGTTACGTTACTTAAAATTTTATTTTATTTTCTTGCATTTCCACATTTTGATGCTTTAAGCTCATTGTGAATTTTAACCTAAATGACTTAAGGTATAGAAAAATTGGCTTCGATTAATCCACGTTTGGAATTTAAGGTACCTTCTTTATTCCTTATTAATTTGTGTATTGTCATTTTTCTCGACTTACCATTTGAAAATATCCACGCCACGCCACTGGAGAGTATCCATAAATTTATCCAGGGCTCCAAACGGTTCAGTGGGAATTCCCAATCACAATAACTCAGCCAAAAAACTAATTATGTGCTACATCCCACCCCCTCTTATCCTAACCTCCTCACCCTCTGTTATTCCGGAAGCACAATGGATCATTGATAGCCGAGTGAGGTTTTGCCGCTTGCTAGCAATTCGGATTCATCATAAATTGTAAATCCTTGAAATGCATTTGGTCCCGAGGTTTCTATAGGTTTGTTGCGCCACCCTATTTATTAATTTAATTTCATTTGGGATTCGATCCCGAAACTCTCACATTGTGAGCATTAATGCTGCCCATTACCCTACGCACTTTTTTCGAATGTTGCTTAAATGTACTAGCTTATGTTATTTTTTCTTTCTAGCTTCTAGCTTCCTGAGGTGGCATTGTACTCAGTTGAGTTGAGATAAGAGCTGATCTGCATTTCAAAAATCATGTTTAGTTCCTGAAAAATAAAAGGTCGAGTTATAATCAAATCTCTTTTTAAATACTTTTAAGAAAGAGCTTTTAATTCAAGGGACTTAGAAAATAAATACTTTTCTTATGCAAAATGAGCTGTCCATGTAGGAGCATTTCGGTATTTCTAAACAAATGCGGGAAATCAGTAAACCACACTCATTTACCTAAAACAATGTACCACATCATTCCCAGATATGTCATTTCTACTCTACTAACACTTAATGTCCTTAATCTACTCTTTACTAAAACGCTTAATACATTTCTTTTTATTGGAAAAAGGACACCTACGTAAAGTGATTGTATTGGGGATCAGTTAAAGTAAATATCAACGTTATTTTTCTATGAAATTGTATCACTAACCAAACATAAAGATTTATCAACCGTATATTGGAAATCACAGCTCTTATTGATTTCACAAATATCAAAACTCACAATCGCTTCAGTCGCTTTCTTTTCATTCACCCTGCAGGAGGTCTTTTTATTTATCGAAACGAAACTTAACACTACACCAACAAAACCAAACAGTTGGTATAAAAGTAATCATCTCACAGTCCCTTAAGGCTGCTTCATTTAACCCTCCCCCACCCATCGTGTTTTCCCCATCTGTAATAAAAGCGTAATAATAATTCATTATATTACAATTCCCATCTGACTTAACTGCTGTTGCTACACATAATTATTTTTCTGATCCACACACAGGATGACCCAGTAACACATTATTTGCTTGGCTGGAGTGTTTGTACTGCGATAGCGAATATCCTTCTGCCACCCATTAATCCCAGTAACGCGCGTTCGTACAACCATGCAACTCTTAAGTTAATACCAAGGACAAACACATATTCTGAATGTTTCTTTGGCTCCATTGTTTATTCTAACTCGTATTATATTTCATCCACGCGGATGAAGCTTACTCTAGTGCTACCTATTCCATGTTGTTGTTGCAGGTACTCTTTTGAGTGTGTGTACTTGTGCGCTTGTGTGCACATGATAGCAACATATAGGCCTGGTTTTCATGCACAGGTTTTCTAAGGTTGGCAAACATTGTAATGATTATTTAAGGCCATGTGATACTATGACTGCACACTTGGCTTTATTGGTGGCGAAAAGGCTGCAGTTCATGCCAATTTAACAGTTAAAAAAGGATTCCTATTTTCTTGCTTCCACGTATAACATACACCGCTATACTCTGTGCGCGTTTCTCGGTGCTCTCTGGTAGATATCCATGTTACATGGTTGACATTGAAATTGCAGAGTGGTGAAATTTCAGACAGTCGAACTAGATTCCGGTGTATAAGGAACACACAAGCAAGACAGCTACTAAAAGCTCAATAATAAAACGACCAAGGATCAACTAGGCACTGATATTCGGCGCGGATGTTAGGGTGGGTCTTAGGGTGGCTTAGTTGGCTGATGAGGGTTAAATCTGTTTATATTCGAAGGATAATGGCATTATTATTTTACAAAAGAGAGATATAGGAACGTGAAATAAAATATTTTCTTTCTTTTTCTTTTACCGTTGTAGTAGCTAGTATAGGACTATAGGTAGCACCACCTTAAACATTGTAAGTATAATTTTTCTTCGTTTTCTGATTCCCTGGGGGATTAAAACATGAAAAATTAATTTCTAATTTTCCGAGACTGTACGTTTGTAAATGAAGTCTGAATGTAGATACGGCACGAAGTTAAGACGGAAGTGTGGGAAATGTTTTTCTTTTTCGTTTTTCTTGTAGAAGTTGAGAAAGTTTTACCTTCGCTGTGTACATAAGTAGATTTACTTAATAATTTTTTCAGTAGAATTTTCATTTCGTTCGGTAGCTGCTACGTCGGATTCGCCGTCGTCCTAATGATGTATGATGAAATTGAAAAAGCTTTTTTCTTCATTATCATGCATTGCACGCAAAGAATAGGTAAATGTATACTAAGAGGAAAACCGTTTTACACCTGGGTAAATAAAACCCCTAATATGACAGGATGCAAAAGGTGTATGATAATAAGTTGTAATTGTTACAGAGTTTCACTACATAGGCCCAAAGACATCATTCTTATCTTTATTCCTTCGTAGTTTCACTACATGGAGCCAACCATCATTTATCTTTTTTTATTTTCCTTCATATTGTGAAGGTAAGGTAAGGATTTTTATATTCGCTAGTGTAATACAAATAGAACTGAATATATTGCAAATCAAATTTGTGAGGATTTAAACATTTTTTCGAAAATGAAAAAATAAATTGTAAATAAATTGATCGGCCTTTTTTTTCTAGTGAGTCTAGAAATTTGGAAAAAAAACTTTTTACATATCTATTTTCATAGTTTAAAGTAAATAAAATAAATAGGATGGTGCAACAGATCGAGAAGCCCCAGGCTCAAGCGCATTCCTCACAACTTTGCCTTGCGAGGCAATTGACAATACCTACAATTTTCTGCCGTTTCCATACGGCTAATCGAGATAGTTTTCATGGCAATGAATTTACTAACGGATGATTTGCCAACTCCTATTGAAAGGCGATAAACATTTTTGCCTTTGCTGGGATTCAAACCACGAACCTCTGAGTTAGCGGGCAGACATGCTTACCAGTACACCTAGGGTACCATACCATTCGTATGTAGTTTAAACCCTCAAAATATTTCTTAAAAGGATTTTTCTAAGTTCGAATTATTTTCGAAGATACAGCAAATTTTGTTATTATCTGCGTTGTTCTACTGGAATTGTTTCCTAAACTTCTAACATGTTTTTCTCGAAACTATACTTTTTTTGAAGTGGTTGACATCATATCTCATGTTTTACCTTACCGATTCCTTTAAAATTGGGAGTATTTTTTTATTTAATTTTAATTAATTATTTTTTTTTATTTTAATTTTAAATAAAAAAGAATAAATATTTCGGATAGTTTAAATACGAGGAGTGATGTTGTGTGTGATGACGATAAAGTGTCTTCTGAAGAAATTCAATTGGCTACTTATAAAATTACCCTTTTTACATTTTTTTTTTTTTTTTTTTTTTTTTTTTCAATCTAATGTTCGGAAACCTTATGAAGATGAAATATGCCAAGAACAGAAAGAGCTTCAAATCATGATATTCGACGGCCCAGTAAATATGGGTTTTCTTTTAAGACTGAAACTCTGAACTGTCAATTTTTTTTTTTGCCTGTGGCGTAATAGTTTGCATGTCTGCTGGTTACGTTGAAAGCTCGAGATTCGAAGCCCAACAGAAAACAACAAATGTTTTCATATCACTGTTAGTAATATCAGTGTCATGAAAAGTGTTTTCTCAATGAGCCATTCGGCATCGGCATTACATATACATATATATTAATAATGTATGGTTGTGAGAAATGCGCTTGGCGCCGCCACAGGAAGTCCTTCCTCTGTGGCAACCTCCAATTTCTTGACGAAGATGTCGGAATTTATTTTACTTATCTATCCTACACTCTTAAGATCAGCTACGTTTTGATGAACCTGATCGGTAGCAATTTAAGCTGAATTGCTTTATTATAAACCTTCACAGAAGCCGATATTTCATCTGAGCTTTTTTTAACAAAGCTTAAACGATTGCATAAGCCTGAAATTGAACCTTATTGCACAACAAAGTGTAGCTGTGATGTAGCAAAAAAATGAACGAACTCTTAAAAACAAATCTGACTTATCTCATTGCAGTGGCGTAGATGGGGGGGGGGGTCAGGGGGATATACCCCCCATTGGAATCGATAATTGTTCAACATAACCAGTCATGAACCAAAAAAATTAAAGAAACACAATGTGAAATGTATTAGCTACTTCCAACGTGAATTAAGTCTTATTAGTACTACTTACAGAATTGTACATTCTATACTGTCATTCTACAGGGAAAATACAAAGTCAATTTCATCTGAAAGAAACTATTATTTCGGCAAAGGAGGTGGTGCATACTTGGGCCCAGGGCGTAAACCAATGAGACTAGTACCAAATGAAAGCTTACGTTCAGCCCAATCAGCCTGCCAAACATTTTTGAATTCGGTCTTGGTGACTTTGAGATAATTAGACTTGAGCGCCGGAAATGGGAAAAATCTGACATTTCTGCAAATAATTACGTATATCTCGAAAAGCATAGCACGTAGGACAATGATTTTGGTATCATATGAAAGATCATAAAAATATCTTTCATTTCATTCAAAATACAGTTTTCAAAATGCCTTATATTTCGAAAAAAACAAAGTTGTTTCAAAAGAAACATTTTCGTTGACGTTTGCCAGCCAATATCTCGAAAAAATCAGTGAACATTCTCACGATTCATCACAAAAGCGTTTCGGGTTTCGGCACGTTTTAGGTATTGGGAGGAGAAAGAGGATATATCTGTTATTGACTAGTTTTGCTGTGTTAGCAAAACTGGTGGGAACCTGTTATGGAATTTGGAATGCCGTTAGGCGAAGGGAAGTGTCTGGGGTAACGGGTTTACAGGTTTGGGGTGACGTCTGGGACGTAACTATACATAAAGCATATCACGATCATTATGCACAATTCTTAAAAAAAATTAAACAAACAATATGTTCCACAGCAAATGCATTTTTTCATTTAATTTTTCGCAGTTCCTACTTTGTTTTTACTAAACATAAAAACAAAATACATTTATCTAATATCCTGAATAAAGGTAGTGTATCACCTATTTCAACGTCAACTCCCGAAAAAACTTTCTCCTATTTAAAGAGAGTATAAACAACACAAAGAAGAATGAGGAATGACCAACGAAGTGAGATCCTTAAAAATATGTATGTTTTTTTGTAATAACAGTGTGATAAGCTTTGGATGTTTACTTATTTGCAAGATTGTTTGAATGGTTTGACTGCTTTAGCTAATCATCGCAAAATATTTATAGCAGCAGACGAGGTTATAAGTGTTCTATATAAAAAGGACAGAAATAAATAGGATTTTATATTTTTTATATATAATAAATTCTATTATTATTTCACCTATTACATCAATATTTATTCTAGTTCACATTCAAATGAATTCAATGAAGTTTTATATATATTTTTTTTTAATAATTAAGGCTTTAAAAAATGAGCGAACTAGGCTTATTCCTCCCCCCATAGCCAAAAGCTATCCACGCCACTGCTCATCGTAAAATGTCTAAAAAGCATAGTCTATGTCTGATAGGGAAAACCCAGTGAGCCCTCTATTTGCAGTGTGTTTGCTGTCAATTGAAAGATTCAACTAGCTCTTATTAATGTTTTCTACTTCTGCAACGAAATATTAAACACGACCATGCATACTTCCGAAAAACGCCACCCAATCAATCAGTTTCTTCAGGCAGAAGGAAAGTTATTTACCTTCGGAACATTTATGTTTGTTTCTTAAATTAATTCACTTTGAGGAAATAAATAATAAGCTCAGTTTTATTCAGTATCAACCCCTGGGTCCGATGCCCAGCACAATCCATCATCAAAGCAAAAACTTCACTTTTATTTTATTGCTCCTACATCGACTCCTAAAAGTTCTTATTAAGGCATCCAAAATAATCCCTAATAACCTCAATCATTTTCTCCCCCGTGAATAGACTCTCTCTCTCTCTCTTCCTTGCTGCCACTCACGCACCATCTAAATCAAACAATCCATTTAGGACGAACCCTTTGTGGAAATTACCCACCTAATCTCAAAGGGTCACCTTCCGCACGGGCAAGGAACTGACTTTTAAATTCGTCAAAAAATCAAAAACAGAATAACACCACACAAAAAAATAAAAAATAAAATAAAAAGTCCTCTCTTTTACTTCAAGTCAGAAACACTCCAATCCAAAGTTGCCCGTTATCGTCCGTGGACGTTTATTTTTTTTCCAAACAGCATCAATGATCTAGTTTTTTTTTTTTCATTTTGCCTTTTCTCTTTTATCTGGAACATCTAAAACATAATTGCTGACCCGAAAAATACCCAAGAAGAAGAAAAATTATTTACTCATCTTGATTAATGGCCATGAAATCTACTTTTGCAGCACAAGCACACGGCGGCGCTCACCCTTTTTGGGAAACGGAGGCACCGGCTCCCTAGGGTTGTTCAACAGCTACAGAGTGTTAAATCTGCTTTCTTTTGAGTTTGGGCATATTTCCAGCTTCTGGCATTGGCCATATGTGGAGAGGGGGGATTAAAAGGTCGAACTGGATTTCCTCGTCTCAGTCGAAAACAATGAAAATCACTTTGTGGAGGATTTCTTTTTTTTTCTGTTAAGCTTAAACAGTTGACAAGCAATTTTTTCGTTTGCTTTTTGTTTTGTTTCGGCACGACGACGACGATGACGGATTAAAGGAACTCTATTCCAAACCTTATCAAACCAGCCACTGCTACATATACTTTTACGTGAAAAGTGCAAATTAAAAAGTTGCCACTAAAATTGCGCCCAGGGGAGCTGATGACGGGTTGGCGGCGGACATGACCACGGTGACTGTCGACTATAAACCACCCAAAAGGATATTTTTCTGGCACTTTATTTCAGGCCTCTGATTTCATGTTTTGGTTCTGGTTTTTTTGTTTACGAAAATTCCCTGTTGTCATAATAAAAGCAAAAATAATGAGAGCTGAGAGTTGTTCGCCTCTTAAGGACCCTTAGCTTAGTATGTCAATGTATACCTGCAATGGGAAATTCACAACATATACTACGTATGGGCAGTGTTATGACGTGACGAAGACAATTATAAACCGCGAATTTACATTCCAGGACTGCTTCTCTAACCAGGACACAATGTGCTGTTATATGGCATATGGTAATACCACAGCAGGTGCTGTGTGTTCACAAAGCCGACTTCGTTTTGTGAGCCAGTTTCTGCGCATAGCCATCAGCTATCAGAGAGCCAAATCTCGTTACAGCTGCGGAAAATCAACCCTCTGTGGCTTGCCGGAACCCCTTGGCAAAATGAATAATCGCTGTTTTTCGTTTCATATGTGGTTGCCTGACATGCACCTACGTGTTTGTGTGTGTGTGGGATTGAGTTTTCCATTTTTTTTTTTTTTTTTTTTTTTTCATTTCAAACACTCATAACATTTTGAAGTAGTTGTTTGCCACTTGAAACTACAACTACTACAACATCCAGAGGGTTCTTCCTAATGCCAAAGTGCTTACTTACTACAAATCTAATGTGGAAGTAGTACATCCAAGCGAGGACTTGGGGTAATTCCACTTTAAATGTCGGACCAATCGTGATATCAGGATATGAAATACTTTTTCATTTCATTTTTTTTATATTTCTGCTGTGACACGTTCTTCGCGTATAGCAGAGCATTGACAGTAACTATTCGTTTGGCAGCCAACAAAAGTAATTTCTGTAAATTGTTTCAGCGCGCACACCAGCTCAAATGAGGAGGAAATTAGCCTGTGTAGAGGAAGTATTTTAAGAAAATTTAAACGACGACAAGTAGAGTCTGAAAGGACATTTCTCAAGTATGTACGTGATGTTTTCACTTTATGAGCTGATTATTCCTCTCTTTTTTTTTGTTGGTGGATTTTCTTTTTCCATACTTCGTACACAAAGTCACCGCTGAAAACAACAAAACTCTTAGGGGGTATCATTAAAAAGAAATCAATTGTCGAGCAGAATGGTGGTTTTTTTATGTTCCTTTTTTCCTAAAGGTGAAATAGGTCTACTAAGTGGAAGTCGAAAGTCAACTTTTCTTAATATTATTGTACGAACAGAGGAGAATAAGGTATAATGAGGTTTTTTTTGGTAAGTTGTTTCTAATCGATTTTTATAATGTTATTGGTATCAGGGGGCGTATGTGGAACATTTTTTTTTGTTGTTTTGTTGATAGATTGAGAGTGTTTTTTGTCGCTTGTGATTAAATCATGAGTAATCATTGTTGACACTGCTTGCATTGCATAAGAGTTTTGCAAAAAGAAATTACTTTTGTAATTCGATCAAAGATAGTGATGATGATGATGATGATGATGATGATGTTCAACACATGTTTTTAGAAAATGATACCAGAGTTTCTTATAATTAATGTGACTTTCATTCTACATTACGCTTAAAGGGGGAAGTTTAAGTTAAAGTCTCAAATCGGTCGCTTTTTAAAACATCAATGGTGAAATATAAATTTTATTGTCTCTAAACTTTCACAAAAATTTACTGCACCTATTAAAGTACTTTTTTGTCTCCAAAATTGTGGTTCAGGATAATTTTTTAACTGCTGTCTGCGACACAATATGGCAATTATTTGCTCCTATCGCTCATCAACCACTGCTTAAAAATTAAAGTGTTTTTTTTTTGACATATTAGCTGAAAGGATAAACCTATAAATTGAAAAGAGAAATATTTATGAAATTCAATAAATAATAACATGAAGCATATGAAATGATTGGTATTTCCTTCCGACAAAAGTATAAAGAAAAGCCTCACCGAATTTCACACAAATCGGTCAGTAACGTTTTGAGTTGCAACTCGAGCAGTTTTTAAAAGTTGGTTTTCTCAATAACCAAATTAACTGAAATGTGAAATAAGGAATAAAGTTTATCTAAAAAAGACAATAGTTAGTGACTTATTTGCTTGTAAATAATTTTTTTTTAGAAAATTAAGACAACTTCTTTTACAAAATTGACCCTCCCGCCTAAAAAGAGGGATATAAGTCCCTCTCCATCACATACGATATTCTTCTCGTCTTGAGCTAACTTATCCTTCCTGAGTTTCTGTCGCATCTTATGCATAACACTCTGAATACCTACATGCTAACAATTATTGTATATGACAGTATTTTCGGTTATGGGACTAAAAAATTATTTTAGGTTATTACCTTGCGCTCTGACTACCTATTTTGCTACTTTACAGGACGAACTCCAGCCCGTTCAAATATATTAGCCATAACTTTGTTAACATTCGATTTTTTTTTTTTTTTTTTTCATCTCGTCAGTACACTCTTTTACCATATGATTGAAGAAAAATCGATTTTTTGAAAATTTCAACTGAGGGTTACTTCTATAATCTATAAACTTGTCAAACCCAGGATCCCTTGGTCTTTTTCGGTCCCGAAAGTTTCGGGATCAAAATTGAAAAACCTTAAGAAACCAGTAAAACAAATCAAAAAATTTGGCCTTCCTTTTTAATTGTATATTACTCTTTTTGTTATCTTTTCGTGAAACTATTTTTCGAACACCTACTTATCATCTGGTAACAGTGGCGTTATGGTGAGCATGCCTTTAATCCAAAGGTTCGTGGTTAGAATCCCAACGGAGGCAAAAATGTTTTTCCATGGTTATCGCCTTTCCGAGGAATTGGCAAGCCCTCCGTTAGTAGATTCATTGCCACTATGACAAAATCAGTTAGAAGTTTTTTAAGAAAGTAAAAAAACTACAAAAATTCATTGCTAGCTTTGCATAAATGTCTTAAAAACATTAGAAGGCATCAACAAAGAGTTTATATTTTTGTCATCAAAACACAACAAAATTATACGTTGATTCAATAACAATCAGCCATCACAAATAACTATTTTGACAATAAATCGCTGTCTGGAATGTTAGGTCAAGACTAGTCTCGGTATCGGCATGTGTAAATCTCGAAATTCCAGGATTGAAAAACTCTTTCGGGATTGCAATCCCTAATTTTTTATCATGACGTTGGTATATTATATGCCTATAATCTCTGGTACTTATATTTTTTCTACTCCAAACATTTTCTGTTGGTTCTTGTAGTATGGTTAAGTCGATCGAAGGCTTAGACTTATGTTATTTGGAAAATACAAATTTACTTTAACAACACCTAATCTTCCATTCCAAATTCATTTTAAGGGATCATCTCAGTGTGATATTTTCAAAATAATTTTTCAAATTGAAATTCGAATCATTTTCGTCACTACAGCATTTCTTAGAGAATGGAAACGGAGCCGGAGCGTCACATCTGCCGCGTTCGTCCGGTCGTTCAATCGTACCTTTGCGTGACCTTCTATCGGTCTTCAGTTCTTTAAATTCGGTGAAGGTATTTAGAACTGGTTCGTTGGGAAGGCAAGCATTTCAGTTTATTTTCGGCATTCACTATGGATGTTTTAGCACGTTTTTCTCGGAATGGTGGTTTTTAAAACGGTGTCCAAAAATGTTCACGCTATCGATTTCAAAGTGTTACAGGATATTCTTCTTGTCATTCTTTATTGTATGAAAGCTTTTTTTTAAACTTAGTACATTTTTCTCGAAAAACTAACGAAACAAGGGCCAAATTCACTACTTCTTGTTCAAATCGCCACCATTTTGTCAAAAATTATTATAAAAAAGCCTCCATAGGACGATAGCGGGTTTCCTAAAGATTAATAATCCTTTTTAAATTTTTGTTTTAGATCGAATTTGAGACCGGAAAAGTGGACATCATTAGAAATTTTTTCTTTAACAACATTTTCGATAATTAATAACAATAACGAAAAAACTAAAAAATAACCGCAACAAAAATTATTTTGTATTCTTCATCGTTGCTTTAATTTATTTAAAAAAAAACTCAGACCGATTAGGATATCGTAACCATGAAAAAAAACCGCGAATATCAGTAATTTTTCCGGTGGTCACACTGAGATGATCCCTCAACTGAAGACTACTTGCTGTATAGAGAAACAAAAATTTTATACTTTTTCAATATATTTGGCAATTTTTCATTATGCCTTTGTTTGCAAAATTCAAAAGCAACATTTGAGCAGCTTCCTCAGTGTGTGTCCATCGGTTGACTACAAGTCAAATTCCTAGGAACATGAATTACTCTGAATATTACCATCTTGAGATTTTGTTTTTTATCAGTTTTGATTTCGTCTAGTCATACGAGACTATTTTTCGGATTAATTTAAATCTCTTACCATAAAAATTATTTAGTCAAATTTTTTTTTTTTTTTTTTTCGTTAAACTGAGAAATCTTTTACTAACCTTGTAATGTGGCATTGAAATTCGGTGTGAACCTGGGCCTCAACCAACATCTTTGATTTCGAAGTCGAGCTGGGGTGTTTATATCCGTACTGTTGATGCGTACTCTTCTAGCCCATGTTGCGATACAGCTGCTATACAGCTGCTTATTGTACCTTCACATGACGAAAAATTATTAGGAGTATTTTTCCTTCGAAACGTCTCCTTATCATCCGCTTTCGATAAGGTCCATTCTTCCGTATGGCGGGGCTGGTATGATCAAGGTCTTATAAGGAACTATCTTTTTTTTCTGGATCGCTTCTCTCAGAAACCCACAGAAATAGCGGTAAGAAAGAGTTATTCTCTCATTGAATTCATTCATTTAAAGGGTTTTCTTGATTGGCCTTTCAGAATTGGCAAAAAATTGTAGGCCTCCTCTATTCCCTCACTATTCCTTCTGACTATTTCTTTTTAAAAATTTCTCTGCTTTAAAATTAAAAACGATTTTAATTTGTTGTGATATCGATTACTTACAATTATTTTCCTTTAGTTTCATAGTCAAAACATCTTGTGTCGGTTCTTATGAATAATACTTAAAGGCTATGGCTTAATGACTCCGTCACGCGTTCGACTTCAGCGGCCACAACTGACAACTCGATTAGAACACATGTATTCTTATGGGGAATGGCCCATAAGCATCGCGCGTGACATTCCTGGCTGCGTTGAAGTCAAAACATTTTTAATATTAACGCACTTAACGACTTTGAAACTTGCTTATAGCCCTGTTCACACTGTACAATTAGTTGGACAGACTTGGGCTTGAACGACCAATGCTCGATAGTGTGAACCCTTCAGACGACCGCTTGTCCAACTTGTTGGATGGTTTTCAAAAATTTTTGAAAATCTAGAAGTTGGGTGGAGTGAAATAGTGGGTATGTGACATAAAATTGGACGACAAGCTTGATAAGATCAGACCATCCAACTTTCATCAAACGAAGTCTGCCCAACTAATTGTACAGTGTGAACTTGGCTATTCGTATTTTTGTTTTGTTGATAGACACACATGTTCACACACATGGTGCTCTGTGTAACAAAAGCGCATTACCGCAACGGATTCATTGGGCCATCCAAAATTTTCACATATTTCAAAGTTGAAGTTGAAATTGAAGCGTGATGGAGTCATTGGGCCATAGACTTAAATCACAAGTCAAAACAAACTACTCGATGAAATAGAAAGAAACAAGTGTTTTTAATGACAAGTGCTTGAGAAGAAATATTAGCAGCGCAATGGAGAATATACATGTTTCCATTGCGCCAAGTCCTCTAAGGGTTCAACTTATTGTATAGTTGCTTGGCCATCTATTGCAATATGCGTGTTATTCTCGAGGATTCCCACTCTATTGCACCACCCTTTTTATGTATCCAATAAAATTTACCAAAGGCTTGTATTTATCCCGAATATAAAAAGGGCTTAAAATAAATACATATTTAAAAAAAATATCCATATGAATGCGAAGTGAACTCATAATTCACTGAACCATGTCAATTGATACAACTTTACTGCGAGTTTTGTTGAGTACTTTCCATTCCTATTGTATTTGATTAATCAATTTAATAAGGTGTCATAAGATTCTTTATTGTGGTACCCGTGGCGCAATGGTTAGCATGTCCACCTGCTAACCCAGAGGTTCGAGGTTCGAATCCCAGCAGAGGCAAAATGCAAAAATGTTTTTCCACGGGTATCGCCTTTCGCGAGGAACTGGCAAGTCCTCCGTTAGTAAATTCATTGCCATGAAAAGCGCATTCTCAATTAGCCGTTCGGAACCGGCGAAAAATTGTAGGTCCCCTCCATTCCCTCAAAAGGCATGGTTGTGAGAAATGCGCTAGGCCCAGGGGCTCCTCGCTCTGTTGCGCCACCCTATTTTTTTTTTTTTTTAAGATTCTTTATTATGTTGCAAATTTCAATGCCTAAATCATTCTTTAATACGGAAGTCTCGCAACAGTCCTCCCAACAGTCCACACAAACATTACTCCTCCCAAGACAATTAAATATCTAAATTGTCCAATTAGTTCTGTCCAAACTCCAAACGTCCTCACCGCACTCTAACAATAAATTGATTTAAATTGAATTCTGTTAAATTTTCCGACAAGCAGCATCCAGGGAGAAAGAAAACTAAACTTCGAAATTCGAACCCATTGCAGTGAGGTTCTATTTAATTCGGCATTTGTATGTGGGAGATGAATGCAACCAGTTTTATATTGCAATTTGTGGCAAGTTGTTTGATGTTCCCGGGCCAACTTTACTCACAGATGAAATATTTATTATTGGCACTTTGCCAACCCCACGCCATGCCAGTGTGAATGGAGGCGAAGAAGAAGTGGGGGTGTGGGTGCGAGCGCGTTGAAATATTGCTACTTGGTGATAAATTGTATTCGGTTTTCCACATGGAATGCTCATTAGGGTAAATTTTACCACTGCAAATGTAATCAATTAAAGCCAACAGTTCATGTAATCCTAGAACAGGAGGAGAAAGAAGTTAAATTTCTGTGTGGCACAGTGCTCGAGGAATGCTAATGACCCTTATTAAGTTGTTTTGGCCTGAGTTTTTTTTTTTTTCAATATAAGTCTACCATAATGTTTTCAATAATTCACTTTCTTTTCGACTACCAATGGCATGAGCATAAGATCCTTGTAGAAAAAGCTTTTTCCAGCTGAAGATTGTAATTCGTGTTTATTTATTAACGACCATTATTAACCAAATGTTAGCAGATGTTGTTAAACGAAGGGTTGCACGAGAATGCCTTGAGTTATTTTATTGAAATGCCCTTCGTCTTATATTTTGTATTCTTTTATAATTATATACAATAGCAAAAGATTATCGTATAAAAATTACTAAAATTACTCTTGAAAAGCACAGCACGTTGATACCATTCTCCTTTTGACTTCCAAAGTGATGAAGGAAACAAATAGTTTTTCCATGCTCAAGTTGTGGTGGGTCAATGGAATTAGTTTCTCTCATTTTTTCTTCGTAGAACTTTAGTAAGGATGAGGCTGGAGCTTTGAAGACTTTTGTAAACGGTTCCCTTAGCATTTGTTAATTTAAGTTTCGAAAGTTTGTTCATAGAGATTTTAAAATTCCATATCCTCAATTTAGATAAGCGCACCCTCAACTATAGTTTCATAGTTGAATTAATTTACATAACAGTAATATCAGTATGCTGTTCTAGGCATTTTTATTAATAAAAACAAAGCTTCAAAATTTTGCAAATTCCACAATCCAAAACTTTAAATTAAAAACATTCCAGTGCTTTGATTTAATCTCATTTTGTTTCGAAATAAATGTTTTAGTCACTTTCAACAAGCTCATTTGTATTCAAAGTGCACAACTCTCTATGTACACCACATTTAAATGTCCATTTGCTTGCCGAAAACGCAAAACAAACAAGATTATTCTCTATTCAAACAACGAAACTTAAACCATCAGCCCACCGTCGGACGACCTTCTTTTGTCGTTTTCGTATATACCTAGTCACTGTGTTGTAAAACTCAAGGAATGGTGCTTCCTTCGAAAAACAAGCAACACACAAGTTCCACTTAATTAAGAGTGTGTTCACAGTGCAAACTTTGAGGACTGACGGCACCTAGAGCGTTTATCCTTTCTTTAATACTACCGACATGTCCTGTTTGTGTTCTTTGGTTTTTATTTTATTTTTATTCGCATGTCCTTTCACCACAAGGATTTATTTCGACAAATTTTCAAATGCCATCCATAGGACAGACAGGCATGCCTAGCAACAAATTTTGGAAATCTCAAGATAAATATTCAAGATTCAAGTGTAAGTTTGAGGGTTGTTTGTGTTTTGTATGACAAGTCGAGTACAGGTGTATTAAATGACCTAAAGGAAGAAGAAATAAAAGTTTTGGTAGGTAAAGAACACGAGGTTGAGGATGAAAACTTAACGATTCTTAGAAAAACTTTTATTAAATTACCTCAATTGAAGTTACAAGAAAATGTGTATGAATGGGAAATGAGGTCGTTTTAAGATTTTCACAGAGTTTTGTCAGAATAAAGCATAAAATATGAAGACTTACAAAATTTTAATTTTGTTTCTGATTATGTTTTCTTAAAAAGATGACAATGAAGATATAGAACACATCATCCTCTTTTTTCTGTTGAAGCCAGTATTTGAAAGTTCGACAAGGCATAAAACTTATTTTTGGACAGGTAAATGCAAAAAGCTACTCGAATATTTGTCTGTTTTGTCCCATTGTCTTTTCTTAAAAAATAACCCAAAAAAAATAGAATAGAAAAAATAGAATTCCATAGGGTGGGTATTTCCAAATATTTGGTACCTATAATCGATATGGCTGAGAGAAGAATTCATTAATTTATATCCCTCAAAAAGCCTTGAATATTTAGAACACCACGCTCTTCTCAAACCCGATCCAAAACATCATTAACTAATAAAAGAAAAGATTTTGTAAAATCAAAACACCAACAGCATCTTACTCGGATCTCAAGGATCAATTTGTGCTCCATCGGGGATAAGAGGGTGAGGGACACTTATAGAGTCAAGGCCTGCTAAGCTGGAGTAGAAATTCATTTTTTCCTTCGAAATATCTTGCCATAGTCTTTGTCATTTTTCTTGCCCAGGTTTCTAAGCATGACCACCTGACTTACTGACACCAGCTTCTAAAAAGTTTCGTTTCATTATGTTTCTTTCTTTGATGGCCGGATTTTGGCCGAATTATACTCCATTTCAATAAAAAAAAATGTCGCAGTGTTATGGCACCCAAATTTAAAATACGTTATTCGTTGAACTGAGCAGTTTTGGAGGGTTTGGTGACAAGAGATGAGAAAGCTTTAATGGCCGCCTGGCTGTCTATGAAGATTTCAATATTTTTCATGATCAGTTTTTGCGTAGCTAGATGTTTTGCGAGTCCGCAGACTGCAAATAAAGTGCTTTTCAACAGGGACTCAACAACTTGGAAATTAATTCGTGAACGCAACTTTTCACTAATCATTGAACTGACATTGTCAATTGATTCAGGAAACTCAACATTTTTATTGTGGTAAAAAACCTGAGCAATCGAGTACCCAACGTCTGCATATTATAAAAACTTTCTTCAGATTTTTAAAAGCTTTAACTTTAATTTCAAGTCGTAATTCTCATCCTAGTAGACGGGCTATAATAAGTTCAATGCAAAATTGGAGTTTACATATTCGTTTTGTGATGTTGCCGTGCCAGTGAGGCAACGTGCTCGTTGGCCAAAGTGTCAAAAATATCAGTGCCCTTGAATCATCTAAATAAGTCAGTTACAAAACATCCTATTAGATCAGACAAATCGACCGCTTCAAACGTGCCCGCGGTGGCCATATGAACGAAGTGGAGTTCCGTTTGTAAACGTTTAGATTGTATTACATCCCGATAGTAAATTGTTTGGAATATCTCAAATGATTTGACTTTTTTTATAAAAGTAGTCAGGTCCTTATATTAAAACCTGATGCTCCTGCAAAGTTCGGGGTGCTTTTTTTTATCTATTTATGGAAGGATAATCTGAGTGAAACCTGACCCTATCCCCTCGTCTGTTTTGTAACCATCTGTGAAAACGCAGAAATGGTTTGCTTTTAGTACCTCGTTTTCCTCCTACCATTCCTTTGTCGTCGGTATGTTTGCATATGTTTTACAGGGTTGAAATTAGTATGCGGAGCGGTGTAGTTGGTTGTGATGTCTATATGATTCGTAATGGCTCTGCGGCTTGACAGGCCAGTTTTCCAATCAATGCATTATTTGAGTCCAGTTCGCTGACTGAAGCAGACGTAGTTTGAGACATCTTAAAGATCAATTCGAAAGCTCCTCGTTTTGGTAAAATGCATCCTGTTTTTTTTAATTGTTTTCACATACCTGTTGTTATGATGATTGCTGTCCACACACAGGAAAAAGTTTGATCTCCTTCCGAGTATATAGCATTTCCGTCATCCCTTTTTTACATAAAGTTTTAATTTCATGAAGAAACCTTTTACAAAACAAATTCATCTGCATATACTTACCAGTCTGGATAAATACCACAATTGAGTATTTTCTTTCCACAGATGTTCTACGATGCGCTATTGTTCAATGTGTCTATAAATCTGTGTATAGATTTTCCGATTGCTTTCAATGTTGTGAATCAGAAAGTACCAATTTTTAAAGGTAGACAAATTTTTAATTTTTCTAGCTCAGTAACTAAGCTGATACTTCATTTTCATTCCTTTCGGAAAGACGTCAACCTGGTATTGTTTGGAATAGAGTTTTAAATCTTTTGAACGGTGCCCCTAAGGAGTGAACTTTTGGCTCGTTACTTTTCTCTTACCCAAGTTGAAAATAATGTATGGTTGATAGGATCGATTGAAAATGGTGCTGTATTACAATTAACACCGATTTTAGTCAAAATACGTCTTGTTCAGAAAAAAAATTGTCTATCATTGAACTCTACCAAGTCTAAATATCAAAATATTTACAAACATGACCTCAATTTGAGATATTTTCTATGCTAGCTAAGAACAAAATCAGTTACTTATTCGCGCACGTGAATTTTAACCGATTATATTTTCTAGCTGCATAATGAATGATTATTTCGCGAGGTCCTCGTTTTCTCGAATAGTCGTTTAGAACCGGCAGAAAATTGTAGGTCTCCTCCCCGCACAAGACATGGTTGTGAGAAATACACTAGGCCCCGGTGTTGACCGCTCTCTCGCGCATACCTATTTTACCTATGTTTGTGTAATGAATTATCAAAAAACAAAATGATTTTAACTTTGCATTTCAAGGCAACCCTAATAGGTTTTCAACTCAAAATACTGCGATAAGCTGATTTCAGATAGATCAATTCAAATGCATTTACCTTTTTCATTAAAAATTGCCGAGTACGTTCGTTTTAAACGAACCAACACAACAGCCTTCATTACGAAGATGTTTTTAGGCATTTATATTTGACATTCGTAGCCCGAAATTGCTACGACGGGTCCTGTGGTAGGGATGATTGAAATTTCTTTCGTTGCATGTATTAAATCACTTAAATTGAAGTAGTCCATTTTCCTTAAAAAAAATAAGTTGACATCACTGTGAGTTTCCCATATTTATTTTCGGAACTGCAGCATTACCATTGATCTGGTTGCGCAGTGAGTAGGACTTCCACATGGGAGATCAGGGTTTTGCTTCAAGTGAGACCAAATATGCTTTTTTACGGCTAAGGAATCTCGCGAGGAATTGACAAGCTCTTCGAGAGAAATGCTGCCATTAAAATTGTTTTCTCGTACAGCCTCACTTCCCTAAATAATAAACACAAAAACTTCCCAAGCCTGTTAAACAAAAAAATATCTTTAAATTAAATACCATCAGCTCGGATCAAAGTGTTTAAATTTAAAAGAAATAAACAAGCTTCGACGTCCTTCGCAATGCTCTATCAACTTAAAACTATTTTTAGAAGCTCTATAAATCTACCTGCTTAATCTCCCGTACCTTCGTGAAGAAAAAAGCACACAGTTACTATCCTCACACGAAAAACAATCATAATCCTTGTTTCAAAAAGATCAACTTTAATCGTAAAGTTAGTTCTTTTGGTGTTTGCTTCAACGAAACACTCCTGCAGCCAGTCTTCAATATTGGTCCTTCCGAATAAAATATTTACTGGGAAAGGTCATGCCAAATTCTCCCCCATCCCCGCTCGCACTCAGTAACCAAATGGGGATAGCATTCTAAGTTTATTTACTCTAAGGTACCATCCCCGTAGTGTATGTAGGTACTTAAAAAGAGATACAATATGGATGAAACATTCTCGTATACACCTACCAACATTGTGTATATATCCACTGTAAGGGATAACACTCGATACCCGAAACAGTGAGCACAAAGTTATTATATTCTCTATTTTTGCAGTATAACCACCCAGCAGCAGCTGATCCTGGCTGGAGCACAAAAGGTGGTACAAAAGTTAGGTCAGTTGAAAGCTTCCTCCCAAATCTTTTCAGATTTCAAACTAGGGTCGTGAGTAAACACATTTTGCTGCAATGGCAGTGTATTAAAGTATGTGTATATCTGCCGGTCACAGCAATGTTTCGAACACAATTCCGCAGCTAATCGGATCAAAAAGTCAATATTTGTCCAGTTTTTCTCCTGTTCCTATTTTGGATCCTTTGTGCTTTGATAAAAGTTGGATGACTCATCGTTTGGGGCTTTTTATGAGCGATTTTAAAATCCACCTACTTCCAGGGTCACCCTTTCGTTTGTTGAGGAAGTACTTACCTGAAGAAAAAAAAAAGTTTTTGTTTCATTTATGTGTGCTGTGTGTAGCATCCTATGCTTCCAACTTTTTGGAACATTTAGGAAACTATGAACAAACAATTTGGCAGAGTCTACAGGAGAGAGTTTGTATGTGTTTTTGAGTATCTGTATCACTGCTGCAAATTGAGTTTATGTTTAGTCAGAGATAACGACAGAGGAAAACTCTACAGGATAAAGGTCAAAAGCTAAACGCATAACAACCTAAACTATGATGATGGTGGCTGTTCTCGATTCTAATAAAGGAAAATGGAACAATGCTCGCACATTTAAACAGTAACATCCTCTCTCTCTCTCTCTCTCTCCGTCCGAAAAAAGAAGAAAATATTTACACAGACAAAAGGCACTCAACACGAAGGTTCTTGTCTGAGGTGACAGAGGGTAAGACCCAACACATCCATTGAGTGCTGGTTTTATGTTTAGATGCTTTATCCTACTTTATGCTCAATGAAAATTTACACCTCCTATAGATAAATTGCGAGGGATAGCACACGAAACACTGTTTTTGTAGTTATCTTTAACATTCAACAGTGATTCCGAAGACAGCAGGGCCAGTGCACAAGTCCTGTTTGGCATTCTCCTTGTTGGTAATGAACATTAAGGGTTTATGAAACCAAGAGATGGAAATGTCTCAACAACAGGAGAGTTTGGGGGCCATGGCCAGTTCAAGCATCAACCAGCATTTGGGATATCATTTGAAATTTATCCGAAATTTGAGGTAACGAAAACTTACGGTGATAATGGGTGGCACTTTGGGTTTCGGTTTGATATAAACGATTATTTAGATTGAACTTTAGTTAAGAGTTCCTTCTATACACATCCATATATTGCAAAGTTTTCAGAGTTTGTGTCTTGTTGGAGCTGAAGTAAAGGTATACAAACACCTCTACTTTAGCTCTCAGACAAGAAACACAATGAAAGGGTTGACAAACTTTGTTAATGTTCAGGTGTTTACCTTTGGTTAAATCATGTTAATGCCTAATGGGATGGACAAATAACTGGGACGACAACGCTTAACTTATGGGATGTGATGGTAAAGGAAAGCCAAAGTGTTTGACCTTCTTTAATGGAAACAATTCTTGACATGTGTCCATATATGCCAATTACTTAAATTATGTTGGAAATGTTTGTCAGGTTTGGTCAGAGAAAAAATTGTGTGTCCATTTTTAAACTAATGTTTTGATTGGGAGTCAGATTTGAATTGGATTGAAAACAAAGATTGTGATGAAGCAAAAGCATACCCCATACTAATTTATGTATATAAAATGATCTGCAAAACTGCCTTTAAAGCTTTGCCTTATCTCATCGTTTTTGTTCATGCTTTGATTTAAGTATACCAGACTCTGTGAGAAAAAGCATAAACAATTATATTTTTAATGAAATAAATTAACCTTTTTAGATTTACTTTACTTTAGGTGGCGTTTTTAGTCAAGGATGGACCACGGCCTCACGCAGCTCCAGCTTGTCCGGTGAAACTGTCTCCAGTAATCCAGTTATACGTTTTTTTAAGAAGTTTTATACTATTGCAGTCCTTCTTATGCAGGCCATTTTTCTCTACTGTTTGTTTTTAGGTGTGGAATTGAATCAACTTATGAAGAAATACGCGATCGATGTGTCCAAAGCATTTCAGCCTCTGAATTCCCATATTGTGGCCAGTTAATTTTTGCTTCACAGTCCATTGACACAGACTGGATCTAATCATTTCATTTCATTCATCTGCAAAAAATGCACTGGAGTTTGGTATACTATCTCGGTTTTTTTTTTTTTTTTTTTTTTTTTTTTTTAATTTGCTAACTTAAAAGATGCCGTTTTCACTTAACCCTGTTCGATTGATCTTTGGACTGATGTCTTTTAGACTGTCGAGTTTTCGAATACTTCCAACTCATATCCGCCATTGTGTTGACTTCTTTCGAGTCATTCATAGAATCTCTTCATAGTGAGTTCTCCCAACTATGTCGATATCATCAACAAAAAAAGTATTTGAATAAGTTTTATAGTAAGTTTCAATGCTACAAAACTGATTTTGACAACATTGCAATATTAAAAATAAATAAAAAAAACAATCGAATTTTCCATTTTAAAATTTTAAACACCGTGAAGCTGTCGATAGAAAGCTTGAGTAAGAAGAGCTTTTTAAAACGAACTTAGATCAAAATTTTTGAAGCTGTTTGCGTATCAGTACGACGCGACGGTAAGTAGACAGAACAGGAAACTGTCTTCAGGGGACGCAACCTGACAAAGTTGGTAAGTAAACACATCATCTCGTCCCAGCTCACCCCTCACCTTAAGCGAGTCGTTAAAATTATTGACTAACAAGCTTCGATAGGGTGTTCAACACGGACGTGATGATAAATCCTGTGAAACATGATCCAATAGTATAAGTAATCTGTCCTCCTAAGTTATACGAGTGAGATTTTATAAAGTAAAAATGACAGATTTTTTTGGCCATAACGCTTCAATAAAAAGATAGTCAGATCTCAGACTGCGCTCCAAAAATTTAATTAATAGTGTTAAATTGAATCACAGATCAGTTTTCAATCTCGGAAGCTGATAAATACAGGTTGGGCAAAGATTGTCTCTTCGGCAGACAAAGACGTTGTTGTCTGACCTAATATGCCTAATCGAACGGTACAGCCTATAGCTTTTATTAGAAATATTGGTACAAGTGCAGTAGACAATCTACCAATTCTATCAATTTCTATCACCTTGCAAATTTTCATAGTGCCGTTGAAAGTAATTCTATTTTAGTAGAAAAGCAAATACTCTTGGTAGCTTCTTACATATTTATAAGTTTATAAGTTCAATCTAGCACGATCGATTTCAGCTTCTCGAAGGAAAAGGAGCTAACATCAACTTTAGCAAACTGACTTAATTTGTTGTAATAAGTCCGAAAGACTTCAATTTTCACTAATGCAAAATTTCACAGAAAATAGAATGTGTACGTTTACGTTGTTTTCGTCTCCATTCCCTCCTTCTCATGAAAACAAAACAAAACTGGAGCAAAAACTAGTTGCTGGGCCAACGCAGTACCAGGAGATCAGAATATCAGCAGGCCATGCCTTTCTATTTTTCTATGGTACTAGCAATTGCGCGCCTTGTGTTCTGTTGCCTTCTTTGCTTTCACCTCCTTGTCCTTTGAAAAACAAAAACAAGGTGAATTGAAGTTCCTAGAGATGGGCGGCTCACTTAGACAAATAATAACGTGCGTTGTAATGTGTGACTCAAGTGAGGTGTATATATGTTTATATTTTCAATTGGACATTTGAATAAGTTCCACGAATTAAATTTTATTTCAAAGCTCCCAAGCTAAGGACATGGCTTATTAGTTTTTAAAATTGAAGAGTTTTTATTTTCCGTTGATTTACCAAAAACAGGAGTAAGGTTATAGAGTCATAAGCGACTGAGTGGCATTTTCTGACTTTCTGACTAAATTACACACTATCAGTCGACTACCTACTGATCTTTTAAATTAAATTCCGTTAATTTCAATCAATGAAAATGTACGGAATAAAATTTTGCTCGCTAACGGGAGTAGTATTGCCTAACGCAAATATTTCCTTATCACTCAATAGCGTGTGCGTTAATTTGGCCAATTTTTTTCTGTTAACTTTCAAAATAAAATAAATTGTAGTGTGGCCCCTTCGAAAGTTAAGTAGTTCCTTACACTGAGTGTCAAAATGAACTCCAAAAAGAATTTGTATTTAGGAGAAAACTGCAAAAATGAGCAGAAGAAATAAATTTTCTAAAAAAAAGCCCAACACTAAGAGTGACTTCGTTCCAGTCTAATTTCCACTTAAGTCTCAATATTCAAATCGTTACTTATTTTTCAGCAGGTCACAACGTTCAGACTTGCGATGTTGATGTAAAGTTGAACTAGTAACAAACATATCTAAAGAAACATATTATCTAAAATTTAACTTAAAATCTAGTCACACATAATTTTTAACATTTTTTGATATTAATTTTTTTAATTCTTTATCGACCACCTCAAGCAAGTGACACATCTTTACTACAAATTTTTTTCGCTCAAGTAAGCCAAGCGACACATCTCTAGCAAAGGTGGTCAAACTGGTTTTTGTTTTCTGCGAATGAGGAGATGAAAGCAAACAAGACAAAAGAATATTTGGCGCTCAGTTGCTGTGGCAAAATAAATGTAGGAAGGTATACCTGCCGGTATGCTGCTCGCCTGGTATCGCGCTGTGCCAAAAACCAGTTTGTTGTATTTTTCTTTTCTTTTTATGAAAAGAGGAACTGAACACCAACACCAAACCTTATTATACCAACGTACACATGTCATTATGATATGTATGTATGTGAAGACTTGTAAGAAAAGTATTATTGATCCCCTGTTAAAATTCTGTTTGCCACTTGCCAGTTGGAAAGTTGACCTGGTACTAGTTGCTTGTGTTAAGTTCTTGTTCCGAAAATTTATTGTTCGTAGTTTGCTTTCAAAATAAGTGACTTTTTTTAATTGCAACAACAAATAAATTATTAAGATTTTGTTTAAACAGAGTGAACTTTTCTAAAGGAAGCTATTAACTTGCTAGATTTCTTTATAATTTTGAATCCAAAAGGTGGATTTAGGTTTGAGAATGCATTTTCCATACATTTTCAAACTCTAGTCTAAGTTTAAAGCAACAAAGGAGGAAGTTAGACGAATTTAAAACTCTATGAAGGCGATGTAGAAATCAGTGATCATTCGAGAAAATAAAGGCATAACTTTGATTTCAGACTGCTCGAAATCAAAGTCAGTTCTCATTCCTCTTTAGTTGAACTTCGTAAATGACCACCAGGTAGGTAATGCTTCTAGAAGACAAGGAGTCTAATCGTTTCAAAAAATTTCATTTATTTGTATTTTCTATTCCATAGCTAACAGCCCGATGTGAATCCAACTCTTTAAAAGTTTCTGAGTAAACTTTGACAGTTTACAAAACTGTTTTCGAACAGAATTCAAAGAAACACTTGCGACCTAATTCAGGAGTTAACATGGACATCGATTCGGTGGCGTTGGATCTCATTGTGCTTAAGAATGAAGAAATTCAAATGTGTTCCAACTTTTGTAGTGATTAGTCAAACAGCGCTGCAGCACCATTTTTCCATTTCACAAGGGGCGCACTGATTTTTTTTTTTTAATTTAAGAACCAGTGTATATAAAATCAAAAGTTTACTCGAGGGCTAACTGGCATCAACTTTGAGCAGAGACTGTAAACTTCTAAATTTACAAAGAATGCTGATGTAAGACTAAAAAGATGCTTTTTTTCCAAACGTATAAAAAAACGACAAATTATTTTTTTTGTAGTTTCCATAGATTTGAATTCGGTATGATGAAATATGTTCTTTCTCTCTCTTTCACTCTATGTATAATTGATAGGAACCTGCCGAGCAAATTCTTTAATAGTTGCCAAAAAGAAAGCAACAGAAATGAGATTTTTTATAAATTAAAGAAACTTCTATTTCACTTGTTTTATTTTTTATTAAACTCCTTTTTTAATTCTGCCAACAAAGAACAACAAAATTGTGGCACAAAATACAAGCTGAGTAGATTTTGCAAAGCCTGAGCACCTCTTCGGTAGCCCAAATGTGCACATGCTGTTTTCATCAAAGAGAATAAAACTATTGCTAAAACCGGTTGCTGGGCCACCGCAATGATCAGAATATTAGCAAATATATGCGCCTTCCTAATGACTGGCAAAAGCAACTGAGCGTCGAATATTCTTTTGTTTTCTTTTGGTCCACAGTCCGCTGAAAATAATATCACACACAAGTCTTTATCTCTCTTTCTTTGTCAAAAACAAGTACCAGGCGATCAGAATATCAGCAGGCATACCTTTCTACATTTCTTTGGCATAAGCAATTGAGCGCCAAATATTCTTTTGTTGTGTTTGCTTTATCTCCGTATTCGCAGAAAAACAAGAACCAGTTTTGCCGAAATATCTAGAGATGTGTCACTCACTTGAGCGAAAAATAATGTCCCAGCGTGTCACATGTTTGAGGTTGATAAAATAAGTAGCTCCCTTTTTTGCACTTTTCAAAACCAATCTTAATATAATAGAGTGTGAAAGATTGGAAAGCGTATTTTTAATGAAGAAAAATGCAAAACGAAACCAATAAAAATTCATTTCGCAGACAAAGTCAACTCAAAATCGTCAGTATTTGAGAAAATGTAAAAAATGCTGGAAAAGTTGAAACTAGTTTACAAACCAGTTTTACTTTAGACTTCAAATGAGTAAGTTACATATATCTTTCGTGTGTGTGTCTTATTTTGTCTTTGGAATGGACGTATACATATTTTGTAATCTGTTTTCTTGTTATGTGACTAAGTTCATCGTCAACCTCCTCAAATAAGTCACTCATCTCTAGCACAGCATTTTTCGCTCAAGTGAGCGACACATCTCTAGCGGGAGGGGCCAAACTTGATCTTGTTTTTCTGCGAATACGGAGATGAAGCAAACACAACAAAAGAATATTTGGCGCTCAATTTCTTATACGAAAGAAATGTAGGAAGGTATGCCTGCTGATATTCTGATCGCCTGGTACTGTGCTGGGGCAAAACCAGTTTTTAGCACCATCTTCTCATGCTTTTGATGAAGAAGAAAGAGGGGTATGGAACACCAACTTGAACGCAAGTAGCACCAACACAGACATCACACATTGTTATACATTATTTGCGTAGACTTGCTAGAATAAAACAAGAGCCCTGCTGGAATTTCTGCTTGCCTGGTGAAAAATTGAACTGGTAGCGATTTTTCCGTAGTTTCTTCGATTTCTGATCGATTATAAGTGTTGCATACCACTGAGGCGTTTTTTAATTACTAGTGATTTAAATGGTTGTACTTGGAAACAAAATATTTTTCTATTGATGTCGATTTTTTTTCTTCAATTTCTCTCTAAATTACTTTCTGAATTAGTAAAAAAATGTCATCTTCAACATCGTCTTCACAAAAGTACCTTAGCTTTTTAAAATCCTTAACTAACAGGAGACTAGTCGCCTTAAAAAGGAAGATGGAGATGTCGAAAGAGCCTTATGTGATCAATTGAAAATACGTATTTTTTTGAGAAAAGCAAATGTGAAATGAGAACCTGACTCCGTTTTTAAAGTTACAAATAACTTATGTATGTACAATGTACATAATGTAAATAATTTCATTAGACTTTTCTTTCTTTCGATCAAGAGCAAGAATTCTAAACATCGATTAATTTCTAGAAGAAGCTGAATAGTTCTTAGTTTTGTATCCCTTTTCATACAGCTTACAGCTTTTCACTTTTTTTTTAAATCCTTACCAGATGCTCCTGGAGTATAGATTTTTCTCAATTTCAAGGATTTCCTTTAAACATTTAGCTTACCATATGAATTCGTGTCTGTAGCTTAGCTTTCCTGCGAAATTTTGCTTTATTTGCGAGAGTCCAAGAATCAACAATTTTTGAAAGCTTACAAATATTTTTAATCTTAAGGTCATTTGGAGCCGACGTTGGACGTTGTTCTCTATCCTTTTGTCCACCAAATGTGTGGCATCGTTATCTGCAAACGTAGCTTCGATGGTGTTTAACTTACAAATCCTACAAAATTGTACGTAAAAACCTTTTTACGACTTCAAAGACCCTGTTTAATCAAATTTTGAGAATTAATTTTTTGTCTTATTCGAAGAAACTTTTTATCTTAGATATCCTATCGAAATAACAATAATCCTTCAGCCGTTATTCGAATGTGAAGTGCTTATGCCAAACAACATACTGAAAAGCTGGTGTCATGTTAATGATGTTCCATGAAAATATGTTTATGTTAAGTTTATGCAATTTTGTTTAACAAGTTAAAAATTTGAATAAAGTAAATGTGTTTATCAGTTTTTTTATTATCTGAAAAATTATAATAAATTAAAAATACAAAAAACAAGTAACACTAAAACAAAAATCAAAACTTAAATCGAGGAAGCACATCTTTCCGTGTCCAAACCGTATATACATCCAAAAATATTATATCAACTTACTTATCTATCTATCTATATATGCGGCCTTGCAGTTAACCCCCTGAAAACAGAGCTGGTACTCTTTACAAATAGAAGAAAAATACCTACTTTTGAGGTACCTAGACTAAACAAGATCCCCCTTAAGATCTCTGATCAAGCCAGATACCTGGGAGTGATCTTAGACAAAAAACTAAATTGGGGTCCCAATATACAAGAAAGATACAATAAATCTATCATAGCACTGTATTCGTGCAACAGGATTTTTGACAAAAAATGGGGACCAAATCCCAAAATCATCCTGTGGATGTATACTGCCATTGTAAGACCTATCCTTTCTTATGGCAACTTGGTCTGGTGGAAATCGCTGGAAAAATCCACGCATTTAAAAACCCTAACCAAAGTACAAAGATCAGCCTGTATTTGCGTAACTGGTGCAATGAGAACTACACCAACCGCGAGCTTGGAAGTAATCCTCAATCTCACACCTCTTGATCTCTATGTTCAAGAAGCGGCAGCAAACAGTGCACTTAGACTAAACCAGTGTAATGTCTGGAAAACTAGCCAAACAGGACACGCACAGATCTTATCGCGATACGCAGAAAACAACATCTGCACGGATTACATAACTCCATATATGGACTTTATAAAATCCTTCACAACTAGCTTCCCCAATAGACAGGATTGGGAGAATGAAACACCTTACTTGAACGAGACGTCTATATCAATCTATACCGACGGTTCAAAAATGGAAGCTGGAACAGGGGCAGGTTTCTTCTCAGAAGGCCTAAAACTTGCCAGTTCATTTAGACTTCCAAATCACAGCAGCGTCTTCCAAGCCGAGATCTTGGCAGTTACAAACGCTGCTAAACAGGTGTCCATGATGGCGCTATCACATGCTGATATCACTTTTTTCATTGATAGCCAAGCAGCAATAAAAGCGATTTCTGCCACTCTTGTCAAATCGAAGCTTGTCTCTTGCTGTCGCGAAGAGCTAAAGGTTCTTGGCACGCAGCATAACGTTAGACTCTGCTGGGTCCCCGGTCATAGTGGTATACCGGGAAACGAAAAAGCGGACGAACTAGCGAGAAAAGGATCAACACTTGACCCTTCTCTCATTGATAAATCGATCAGGATTCCACCCTGTGAAATGAAACAGATCATTGGTAACAAAATAAAGCAAAAATCCAATGAAAGATGGGAATGCCTAGACTCCTGTGTTACTTCCAGGAAACTATGGCCGAAATATGATAAGAAAGAATCTGGAAAGCTGCTATCATTGAATAGACCTTCACTGCGAATGCTTGTCAGTATCATAACTGGACATAACCTACTAGGTTATCACAAAAAGAAAATGGGTCTTTGCACCGATGACCTATGCAGAGGATGCAATGACGAAGACGAGCACGAAGACACAAGTCACTTCCTTTGTCAATGCCCAGCACTCTGTCATACTAGGAAAAAATTTCTAGGAAATTACTTTTTAAATGAACTAGAAGAATTATCAGACGCCCCAAAAAGCAGCCTGTTAAACTTCACCAAGGCCACAAAATGGTTAAATACCGAACAGACATAAAATCATAGGTTTCTAGGACGTTACAATACGTCAGGGTATCACAACGGATCTACATTGATCTAAGTGTGACGGAAATAAGACCAACCGTCAGCCCATTTTACCTAACCTAACCTACTTATCTATCGTGAATATTGATTAATCAGTTTTACTTACGTGTTAAATTATTCATCAAAACAAAACCGATTCAATTAAACAAAATCATTTTTATTTATTATTGAAATAGTTTTCTGCAAAAATTTGGGTTTCCTTATTCAAAACAAATCAATAATGTAAATTTTTTTTCTGCCGCAAACAATTTTTGGCATCTCTTTTATACGAACAATATAAAAATAAAGTAAGTGGTGAGTGTAAAATTAAAAAAACCCAGATTAACTAGGCACAAGCCAAAACCTCTCTGGTCTAGTTTTCCGTAGAACAAAAATCACTTGAAATTCATGCCTCGAGACCAGAATACGACCTAAAAGCTTAGCTATTTGTTGCTTGGAAATAATCGCCCATTAAATATTTCAATATTTTATTCAAATGCACAGTCACAAAAAAAAAATAAAAATAAAAAAACTATAAAATCTTTTATAAAAAAAAAATTGCACGACATACACCATTTTAAGTTATGACTTTTGACACATTTTTTTTAGGCTTTTTGGTGAAACTTAATATTCTTTTTTTGAATATGCTACTTAAACAATTATTTTTTTCTTTTATTTATTAAGTACGTTTATTAAAACTGAAACGTCTGTGTTAAACATAATAATTCTTATTTTGTTATTGAAAATCTAATTTCGACTCGAGCTATTTGATGCTGGAACCTGTGTCCAGTTTGTTTTTGGTTACTGTGAAGAAGAAAACGACCAGCAAAACCGGAAAAGGCAAAGTGGTTCTGATTACAATGGTGTGTATGGCGAAAACATCCTTTGTTGAACGATTTTTGTTTGCAGCGGTTCGTGGTTCGTGGTTGTGTCCAATTTTATTGGTATTTGTTTGCAGCGGATCTTTCTTGTGAAATAAATATATTAGTAAAAAAAAAAAGCAAGCCTTAACAAAATACATTTTAGGGAGTTAAATTCCAAATTTGATGAGAAATAACTTCACTTTAAACAAATGATCGTAGTATCTTCTTAGTGGGAACTGAACTCCCCAGTGGACTTCGCTTCCTTTGGGGTTCTCAAAAGAGAACTGAAAGGGCATCTTGAAATTTGAACT
Source organism: Melanostoma mellinum (assembly GCA_914767635.1). Taxonomy (NCBI): domain Eukaryota; kingdom Metazoa; phylum Arthropoda; class Insecta; order Diptera; family Syrphidae; genus Melanostoma; species Melanostoma mellinum. The sequence goes on along the minus strand of OU612059.1, from coordinate 172,262,590 downwards.
GATATAATTTACTTTTAGCAAAAACAAGACAAAAAAGCTAGCTTATTTCAAAAAATTTCTCTTTAATCATATCTTCCGTCGAAATTTTAATTTTAAAAAAGAATGCACACCCTTTTCTTTTGACATTTTTTTGTTTTTGATTCGGTTTATTTACTCTAAAAAATAAAACGAAAGCGAAACGAAAATAAATATACATCACGTGAAGTTGTAGCTATTCCTTTTTTCAAAATTATACCTACATCTTTTTGGAAGACTTTTCTTGAAACTAGAAAGGTTTGTAAGTTCACACTACACTTCCTCTATGAGTGTCCTAGCATGACCCACACTAAGAAAAAAGCCCTCGGAGAATACTTCTTCGAACAACTGGGTGACATTTTTAACTTCCCATTGAACAGCATTCCGAAATTTACTCAGGGGTTCACTAACCCAGCCACCAAGTTAACCTTCTACCTCTCCAATCTTCCCACTCCCTCATCCTCTGTTTTCGGGGAGCACAATGGATCTTTGAGATCCCCCGTTCAACCTGACCTAACCTTGCAAGTTCAAAGTAACTAACGTGCACTTATGACCCACCAAAATAAGTTAAAACTGAATTGCCTATCGATTTTTGACCCAGCGCAAGTTCTAACACACTCATGGATTTATCACACGCTCATCAAATAATCAAAGAAAATTGGTTTTCAACCGATGATGACATCCGTCTCTGAATCCAATTCCTTGGCTATTTCCTTTCAACCATGGATCTATGTTCTGAAGGCTCACTGTAAATGGCAACAATATTAATTATTTCTTTCAGTTTAAATGCCAGTAGCAGTATTAATCCCAACTTCAATATATTATAATCGGCGGCATTTGCTGCTAATCATAGACAATCAAAATAAAAACCTAAGCTGATTCAGAAAGTTTCGCAACCTTAGCTCAGTGCAGTAGGTATTTTGACCACTACCAGCATCTATGTTTTAAGATACAAGACCATCCCGAAAACGTTCGTGCGTTGGCAACAACCTCGAGTGGAAATGTATCTCACCATCACTTTTATTGTAGGTTACATACTCAATGCCAAATGCTCCTTTTTTGACAAAGGCACACAAATGCTATGCTTATTTCTAAAGAGTCACTTTAAAACATTAATACAACACAGCGTAACAATATTGCCCATCTTCTGACTAAAGAATGAATGATTTCTCTTTATTATCTCCTTGAAATTTTTCATCACCTCAGCATACTAAATAGGCGAAAGATGAAATTTCTGTGCCACAACAAGCACACTCACACACAAACAAGCACACTCACACACAATTGAATAAAAGTCTTTGGTTTGAAATTACGTAGATCTTTCAAATGACTATCTTCTTGGAAAAGGAAATTAACTTCTCTGTACTTCTCTCCAAAAATTTAACCAAAAAAGAGAATCGATTCATCAAATCTGCATGAATAATTCGAACAAAATTTCTTTCTCTTGGCTATACGAAGGTACTCGAATTTCCATACCAAATTGAATAATATTAATCACATCGATCCCCGAAAACATGTTGACAAAGCACAAATCTTTTACTGGCTCTGCAAATTAAATTTCGAATTTCCATTCACACGAAAGCAATATTTTCCGAAGCGAAGTGAAACATCTTGTGTAAAGCCCACATATATCCAATCCAAAGTATGCCAAATTCTATTCAGGAACAACATTTCTAATAATTTATTCATCAAACGACGAGTCCTAGATGAGATGAAGTTGTGAGAAGGGAAAGACATGTATACATACCCGCTATACCATACAGACACCGATGTTGTTTGTTTTAAGAAAATAGGTCAACAAGCGTATAGGCCCGGCCGCAAGAATGATGCTACAAGCTACACATCACCCGCACCCATAGCTTCATACATTAAAAATGCCGTTCTCTGCGAGCCTCGTCCGTTTTTCTCTTTAAAAATATTGACAAATCTGAAGTGCTTTCACTATGAAGCATCCACATCCTTCATTCAAAACATTGCAAGGAGTCTAAATTTCTGTTTTGGAGTGAAACCTTTCATCACAAACATATCTACATACCATCCTCATGCGCACACATCCTTCATTTGATTTGTTTAAGTTTCGTAATAAAAAGATGTCCTTAATTAGATTTGAATCTTTGCAGTGTGCAGCTCAGCAAACACAGGAAAAAGAAAAAGGAAGCGGTATTTCGACACTTATGTTCCGCGAGGGTTTTATTAAACTTCTTTTTATAATATTTGTTTCATTTTCTCGTACACACCAAAGTAAAGAGCTGTTGACACACCTGCTTTAATGAGGGTTGGGCACATGCCTTTGTAAAATCCAAGTATACCTTCGGCGCGCAGGGTCAGCTTTATACAGCTAAATATTCCATCATAGGTGACTGTTTTGCCGAAGGTTTTCCGATGCTCGTGGAATCCTTGCACCTGCAGTCGTCTCTTAATCAAATCTAAAGGATACACAACCATTTTTGAAAAAGCTCCTGTGATTCCACCGGATAGGAGAATGATCCATGTGGGGAGATGTCCGTGATCTTCGATTTTCATGAAGTTGGCAGCCACATCATTGAAAATTCCATAAAACGCAAAGTTTGCTCCGACCAGAGGTCCTATTTGAATCAATGACGTCCCGAGACCTCGATATAGTCCTCGAAATCCTTCGGTGCGAATGATATGTGGAATGGCTGCTGTGGCATTTCGATACCCACTGCCAGTATCTTGGCTTACCAATCTTGTGCGGACGACATCAAACGGCATTGATATTACTGTTGCGATAGCTCCTGATGTAGCACCACTTATGAAACGATTGACATTATGATGATCTTTCAATAATGGAGTTTGACTAAATTGTAGTTCTAACTGTTCGTAGCTCCAAAACTGTGAAACACCATAGACAATACTTAGAAGTTGACCGGCATTGTGACCTTTCCAGAATGCAGTGAGGCCTTCTTCTTTGAAAATCAGACGACAGGCTTGTGCAAATGATTTATATTTCGAGGTTTCTTGTCCTCTGTGATGGACAGGCTCGATTTGAAGTTGGAAACGTATTTTTAAGACTTCAAAGGGTTGCACTATGAAACGGGTCACAGCTGCGGAGGTTGCACCACCAGCGATTTGTTTCAGCTGAGATTCGAAATCGTAAGATTTGACGGTGCTTTTGCTGCGGTCGTGTTTTAATGTGGGCTCTGGAGACATCTTCTGCCTGCAATGAAAACCAAAGAAGTTTTTGTTGATATTGTTTGGATAAAACAAATTCATATTTTTTTTTTTAATTCAATCATTTTAATCTTTTTTTCTTTGACAATTTACAATTTTGATGGATGTGATCTTCGAGATAACACCGCACCTAGATTCACTGTAAAGCGTTTGATGTTACTTGTTCATCATTAAACGCACTCTTACTAAAGCGTTTTAATCAATCTTTAAAACTAAAGTGAGTAGATAATTACACTATTGAATTTGATTAATTTAACAAAATGTTTATGTGTGTTTATGATTTCTTCGATATGGTTCTTGATGAAGATCGAACTGTAGGTACTACGCCGCACAGTGGCCCGAATTGACTGTTTGCAAAAATTATATCTCTCAAACGAATAAATAACGACTTAATTTTTGTTTTTTAACTTATTGAAAATTTCCAAGTCTAAAAAGTGTGTAAATTTGAAAAAAAAATATATTTACAGGGTGTTTCAGAATAAGCTTTTGAAATAAAAAGTTTTAGTTAATGTGGTTAACATAATCGGTATACTATGTTAAAAAGGTTAAATGTCAGTTTATGAAGTAATTTGAGTATGATTTAAGTAAAACAGTGGGAAAAAACGAAAACAGAAAGAATTAATTTTATATGTGAAAAATTTTTTTCATAATTGGTTGTTGTATTTTTTTTTATAAAATCCTAGTTATAAGTATTTGTAAAGTATTTTATTGAAATATTATTAAGGATCCATTCCAGCAAAACAAAGAAATGACATTTTTCATGACTTTTTCTTGCGCTTGAAAAAAAACTCAGACTAACTTTTCAAATCAAATCTCTCTAGCTCAGTGTTATGCAACTTTACGCAGCTGAGTTTTTGGTTGTAAGTGAAGAGATATATAAGGATTCATCAACCGTTCATTTCGACTGACAACTTATAAAAACTTTTTTGTTACTCAATGTAAAGTTGAAAAAGTGCACAAAAAGTGGTGTTTGGAAAATAATAATAATAATTAAGTATTTAAAAAAATTTATAACTTTTTCTTTTTTTTTCTGATCATAGCAACAAACACATACATATATCTAAAAAAAACAAAACAAGGTTTAACTAACCCTATTTTCCTAGAATTTACTCTCAAAGTTAAAAAAAAATTTTTTTTTATGTTTTTTTCTCAACTTAAATATTTGTCAACTTTGACAAGCTCTACAAAGCAAACCGATCGTTCAAATGAAATGAAAGTGTAAAAGTTTTGCATTATAGACCCACCCGAAAAATGAATTTTGCAAGCACTTTTGTCTAAACGGGCCACTGTGCGCCGGCCGTCCCCAATTAACACTCCATGAATAAATTTAAGAAATTGAATATGCTATTGAATAACATTAGTTTAAGACATCAAATAACACATGGCTAATTACACTGTTGAGAGTGCCTGCAAACTTGTTATTCGGTTTTACAGAAATGAACGAGTAATGCGCTTGTATGAAATCAATTGTATTACAAGTACTTGAAGCATTTTGTTACAGGTCCCAGCAGTTCTTCGTATATCTCCTCAAGCGCTACCAAATTTAATGACTTGCAGTATAATGCAAATGTGGTACCCTTGGTTATCTAATCTTCTTGTCCAATGGGAGTTTCAAGGTTTGAATCCCAACAGACACAACAATTTTCAGTGGTATCACCTCTAACGAGGGATTGTCTTCCGACGGCAACGGTAAATTCATTGCCATGAAAAACGCTTTTCTGATTAGCCGTTTAAAATCGGCAGAAAATCGAAGGTCCCTCCATTCCCTCACAAAGGCAATGGTTGTGAGAAATACGCTGGGGTCTGGAGATCCTCGCTCCATGGTGACACTCTAATTTTTTATTTACATATTGCGCAAATGATTTAACATTTGCTTATCAAAATGCAACTTTTCAAAAGATCAGAAGAAAAACTGGAAAACTACCGTCTCGAAACTAGAAACCTTTAATATGTGCTGGACCGCCTTTTCCTGTGTACAATTTCAAACTTAACTTTTATGTAGTTATCTCCTCTTTGGAAGACTGAAAGAACATAAAAACTTATCCTTCTATGCAATTTATGGTCTGGTGTAAAACTGAAACTAGCACAGACTTCGGCATTTTCAGCGACCCATCCAGAACAAAGTTTTCAAAAAGACTTGGTAATCGTCTATATTTTAGGTCGCAGTTTATGCTAACAATAATAAATTCATCGAAAACAAAAAACAAAACAGTCTTCATCTTCGCAGATAGTTAAGATAATCTTAAAGCACTGAGTACACCAATCATATGATCCGCACTAGTCGAGAGACTGGAGACAATTGTGTTAGTCTCCGAATTGGCAAAGGAAAAACTCTTTTATTTTCCACAGCAGCGCTTCTAAACCATTTGTCGGCCGTGAACGTTCTGTGTTGAAAAAACCACTTCAAATGCACCGCTGCGTATATCCAACACGAAAAATCCAACAAGCATAACTCCTAAGGCCAAACCTGTTGAAACTTTTTAAGCCAGAATATAAAAAAAAAAATTATATTAAACTTCAACAGAAAAATCTTGAACCGGACTACTAACTGGCCACTGTTCGCTAAAAATCATATATGCCTCCAAAGTGAGGATCTCTGCATATCATAACAGAATGTTCAGCACTTCTCCGTCTAACAAGGCAAATACTTGATTGCGAGATCATTCTTCAGGACAAACTCAAACTTATTCACACATAGAAAATCATTATCTTCTTGGCCAACTCAATGGCAGAATAACTGCTCTGAAACTTCCCACGCATTGCCACGATAGTTCTCAATTAGGCCCAGAAACAAGCTCAACCTACCATATAACGTAATATTTTTTAGTCTAACGTAGCAGTCATTTTTTTAATAACTTTCAATGAGCACTCTGAAGAATGGAGGATTTTTAAGTTTTAGCAAAACAAGCAGCCTATACCATGAAAGTGGTGACAAAAAGCAGACAGGTCAGGTCATTCTAATGTTCGTAAGCTTTAAACTAGTCGATCGTCTCATAAGATAACCCAAAACTCATGACAATTGAACGTTAGGCGTTTTGTGAAGTTGGCTCTTCAAATCACTTCTGTGAATGTCCGCTGTTCAATTTAATGTGGTCCTACAATTGCTGCCCCATCCACCGTACTCTTCGATTTGGCCCTCTGGTACTACTTTTTTCCAAGCATGGAAGAGTCACTCACTGGAAATAGATTTTTGTCGAATGAGGAGGTCATCGCCGGCACAGAGGCCTACTTCACAGCTCTTGAAAAAACGTATTTTTCCAATGGGTTGAAAAAGTTGGAGCTTCGTCCGGCCATGTGTATCGAACTTTTAGAAGATTATGTGGAAAAACAAATTACCACTTCAAAACTTGTCGTTGATTTTTTGCATGCGAAGTACTTGTTGAATGACCCTCGTAAAATTGAATAAAGCATTGAGTTACACTTTGAAGTACACAGTGAAGTAGTAAAATTATTGTAAACATACGAGTATACACCAACTCCCCTCTTCTGACTGACTTTCCCATATAGGTAAATTCAGTTTGTAAAGTAGTGGAAATTATGGCTATCACCTGAAAAAATTATCTGTAAGTGAAAGGTTCAGTTGTACCTTTGTTGCATGGAACAGTGTTGGAAAAGCACTCTTAAATAAATATATCCTTGATTCTCAAATTCACCTGATGTCTCAAACATAAGATTAGCTTCAGTCTTGAGTTTTAAGTAGTTAACAACCTAAGCCTTGAGACTACCAATTTGAAATAAGATGTACTCAACCTTCTAGACTTCATTGCTGAATGAAATTCCATTATTCTTATTTACAAGTTTACAAATACATTCTGTATATGTTTCCTATTTGTTTCGCATGTTCTCAAATTCAAGATCCATTTTAAAATTCTGTTTAAAATTTCAATTTATTGTGCGTCCTTCATCTGAAATTATTTTATCTTTCAAGATTCTATATACGTGCTTTTAAACACTTTGCCAACATTTTTCAACCCGTTGATATGACATACAAAACCTTCTAAGGCAGGAGGTACAAAACACATTTTATTGTTTTCCTTATTTTTCTTCTTGGTTAGAGACTTAAAAGCTTTTGCGTATTATTTTTCTTGCCAAAGTAAGTGCTTACAGGTTTAACTTTACAATTTCCATTGAAGTGGCAATCGTATCCAAGAAGCGTTTTACATGGAGAAGATGTCTGTATTGAGGTATTCCAATTAAAAATTCCAGCTCAATCTATCAGATTTCTTCTTCAGGCTACAGGCAGACAATAATTGGGATTAAAATTGTGTGTAATAGAAAACCAATAAACTCAAAATTGAATTATGTTCTTTGTTGATTTATTTTTCAAACGATTATGTTCTCGTTTAAAGCACGCAATATAATAGGTTTTATATAACGACCGCCATTTGTGTCAACTACAGATGATTAAGCCTTCCTTCCTTGTCCTGAACCTTATCATCCTTACATAGTAATAAACAAAGTAACTTTTGCTGTATGCTTAGATTTTAATTCGTTTTTTGATAGAGTGATCGAAGGGTAGGTAAGGTTTATTTGTATATATCATTCCCATATTCTCAAAAAAAAAAATTTATGTTTGTTTTGAGAAATCTCCAAAACTTCTAAGCCAATTTGAATGAAATTTGGAACGAAAATAGTATAGAACCTCGGTAATGACAGAGGCTACATTTCCTTTCTTCATTCCTTCAGGAATAGGAACGAGAACATTGCCTAGCACCTGAAAAAAATTATGCCAATTCCAAAAATTCTTTCACCGTTAGTGGTTCTTTGCCCCTGAATAACAAAGACTACATTATTTCAAAATTTCATTCTCACTGCAGTGGAAATTGAGAAACTACTTTACTTAATTTACTCATTTGAATCACAGTAGAGTCCGAGCTGAGCCGAGTGGTTCAGCTTATAACGAAAAAAAGTTTATATTTATTAGAAACTGATTCTTACACCAGCTGCTACTTTCATTAGGGCAAATTACAAAGAGATTCAAAATATGACTTCGTACCACTTTAACGTGCGAGGTTTTTTTTTTTAGCAAGTGTAAATGTTACGTTTACATTTACATTAATATTTACAGAAACCTTCTATCCAAATAAATAAAAAAATTAGGTGAGGGTTGCAGCTATTGGGTAAGAAGGATCATATAGCTGATATATACCACTGGAGAACCGCTTTCAGAAACTAAATAAAAATGGGCACAAATGGGTCACACGAACTTGTATTCTAAGTACAGTATCGAAATCTTGAGGCTGAGTACATACATGGTTTACGTATTCGCTCTTCATAGCATATTTGGTGTTACTGGGTTGCTAGCTACGCACAACGCACTAATTATATCAAAAAAAAAAAAATTCAAAAAAAAATTTAATAAAATCACTTCAGAAATTTAAAAAAATGTAATTATTATATTCTTGAGGTTTCTAGCAAAAATCTTAAAATGCCACTTTTTATCAGCTTCTAATAAACATGAACACTTAAAATTGATTCAAATTCGTAAGAGCAGTTTCGTAAGACCCGTATTTTTGTTTTTCACTTTTTTTTAAATGAGTTCTTCAAAAATCAAGTATGCAAGTTTAGAGACCTTGCGAGAAGATGTTTCGACAAAAAATTTTCGACAAAAGTTTCGAAAAGAAATCAAAGTAACCGTTTCGAAAATATTTAAATAAATAAAAAACTTTTTAAGAAATTAATAAAAATTTCAGAATGTTAAATTTTTCAAATGTTGGATAAACAATCTATCACAAAATCGTGTTTTTTTAAACGGTTGTACCGTTCTTAAACTATTTCCAGAAAAATTTTTACACCATAAAAATTAAAACACATAAAATTAATCAAAATCGTTGGAGCCGTTTTCAAAAAAAAAAAGTACATATTATCATGTAATGTATGTAGGTTGTATCTTGTATGGCCGTTATTGAAGACCTAGAGACTCAATTCCAAAGCGGAAGAAAATTGTGAATTTGGCAGCCATCGAAAGACGATTTTTAGACCTCTATTTTTAAATTGCGGCCATTTTGTCAATTTCCTATTTTTCACTCCAATTATAGAAGGATGTATGGGAAAAAAGGTCTACTTTAATGCCATTTTTTTATTTTCTTGTTACAGGTACCAGAAACGACGTCTTCTAATTTCAAGGAGTTCAAGATATGCTCCATATCTCTCATGGATTTCAATATTTTACCCCGAAATTTCTTGACAATTTACATGAATATATGTTTAATGAGCTCCTAAGATTACAGATATAATAATATAATATATATATATAATATAATATATATATAAGAATATTTGAAGCTATTGTTTTTTTTCACGGCTTCAAAAAATCACCTTAATTTGAGATCGAGAAACTCGTCGAGACCTTTAAACCTACCTAAACTTAAAGCAGAAATATTAGCTTCCTGGCTAAAACAGTGGAATTTGCTCAAGGGAGATGCTAATAAGCTGTTAAAAAAAAGCGTTATTAAGTATGTTTTTTGTATTTAGATATTTAAATTTATTGACTGCTGTAAATGCTCACAAGTTTATTCAAAATCTCAAGCTTTTGGCAACAATACACCACACAGAGGACAAACCAAACAATCATCAAATGAACATCAAATGAAACAACAAACTTGCATTTAGGCCTCAACTCTATAATACGGATCATCCCATCATAATTCCTTTTACTCGTATTATAAACAAGTCATGATTTCAATTGCATCGTTGAATCCAGATACATACTTTTGCAAAAAATGTGTTTGTTGAAAGAAACCAAATGATTATCATTTTTCTTCAAACGAAATCAACAAAAATAACAATTAATCAAATCTCAATGAAATCAAAAGCAGCCAGAAAAATGTTTAAATGTAATGTGAAGGTGTATGCATACACAATTAATTAATTTAAGCATCATTACCTAAATGAGAAAATCCAATTATTGCTAATTATTATAAATTCGAATTGATATTGTTTTTGCGGTATGCCTACATTTTTTTCTTCTTCTCCTTTTCATTCAATAGCATGAATAGTAATTAATCAATTCAATTTTAAATTGGCATATTATTTTTAAAAAAAGAAAAAAAAAATCCCCCTGACTCGGCAACCAGATCCGATTATTTTCAACAATAATAACATGAAACGAATACCATTGAATCAGAGAAAAAATCTTTTTTGTATTTAAAAACATGAATGGAAATCCTTCGTCGACCTGAAAAGAATAAAGAAAACGAAGAAAGAATTATCTTGGCTATCCTTGTGATTTCCCATTAGCACAATTTGTGGCATATTAGTGAATTATTAAGCTCAAAGGAGCGTTTATCCGCCATCTTATTCACAACACAGCAATCAATAATAAATGGAAGCGATATCTTTAGCCAAATTGTGTTTGTGTGTTGAAAGCGTTATGCTATTGTGATATTCTTTAGAAAATCATTTCTGCTCTCTAGATAACGGCAAAGGCGAGGACGACACGGAAACGTCCTTCTTTTGCATGCTATGACGATGCTAAGTCGTTAAATTTGCCTCATTTCGGTTCGAGAAAAACAAGAATTAACCCCCGGGAATCGATAATGGAACGACTGATAAATCAGAGAATTCGTTTTAAAAAAACCAGAAGATATTTTTGCAGAGGGGTGAAATGGAATATTATTTTTTATCTTTCAGGGATAAGTATGCGATTTGAAAATTGGTAGGTACTAATAAGAAAAAATGGCATATTTGAATAGATTAGAGAGCAGCAGTAAACTGCCAACGCCTAATGACAATCATGATTCGGATTTACGCTTAAGAAGTATCATTTGTGGATCAGAAGGTGCGGGTATGTGGCCATTAAGGGATTTAGGCATTTACGGGACCGTCAGTGGGTCAAATGTTTAGCTGTGATTATCTCTAAAAAGAATTTGATATCCTTCGGGATTTCTCTTCTCTGCGCCATAGCTCTACCAACTTACATTTTCCAATTATTTCCCGAATTTTCTTCAATTTTTCTTAAGTATGAAGAACCAGTAGGTAGGTTCGTTTGAAGAAAGAGAGAGGGAGAAAGAGAGAGAGAATTCAAATTCAAATAAATCTTATCTTGAATTTAACCCACATCATCTACAGTAGCTATAGCTACATGCTGGGTCGTATTTTTGCAATATGGTGTGCCTCAAACGGAAATAAATTTATTTAAGAAAATAAATCAACAAAGTAATTTATTTTTCGAGCTTATTGGTTTCTTATTACATACGATTAAGTCGCAATTAAGGTGCTCTGCTCGTGGTTTGAAGAAGAAAGTTGCTAGGGTGATGTGGGTAGGGGTAGGGGTCTTATAACTGTTGTACTTCAATGCAATCATCTTCTCTATGTGAAGCATTTCCTGGATACGATTACCGTTCTAATGGAAACGCCAAAGCTAAGCTTTTAAGTAATTTGTACACCGAAAAAAAAAACGTTGGTTGAATCAACAATCTTTCATTGTTGGCCAACGAATCCCAAAAAATAGTGATATCAACCAAGCTTTGTGGTGATATCAACAAAGGCGTCATTGTTGATTCAACGAATGGAGGATTGTTGGCAAAAAATACCCAAAACTTGAAAAAACTGATCACGAACGTTTGTTGATTTCACCAAGGTGCTTTGTTGATTGCATTGTTGATCAATCACAAACGTGGTAAAACGTGATCAATAAAAAATGATCACGTTCGTGATCCAACAATCAAGGTTTCTTGGTGAAATCAACTAATAAACGTTGTAAAAGCTTTGTTGTATACGAATGGTTCATCTAAAGTACATAACAAATATATAATAAGATAAAAAAAAATTAAAACTGATCACGTTCGTGATCAACCAACCAAGTTTTCATGGTGAAATCAACCAATAAACGTTGTAAAAGCTTTGTTGTATACGAATGGTTCATCTAAAGTACATAACAAATATATAATAAGATAAAAAAAAATTAAAACTGATCACGTTCGTGATCAACCAACCAAGTTTTCATGGTGAAATCAACCAATAAACGTTGTAAAAGCTATGTTATAAACGAATGGTTCATCTTAAGCACAAAACAAATATTAAATAGATAAAAAAAAAATAAAAAAACTGATCACGTTCGTGATCAACCAACCAAGTTTTCATGGTGAAATCAACCAATAAACGTTGTAAAAGCTATGTTATAAACGAATGGTTCATCTTAAGCACAAAACAAATTTTAAATATATAAAAAAAATAAAAAAACTGATCACGTTCGTGATCAACCAACCAAGTTTTCATGGTGAAATCAACCAATAAACGTTGTAAAAGCTATGTTATAAACGAATGGTTCATCTTAAGCACAAAACAAATATTAAATAGATAAAAAAAATAAAACTGATCACGTTCGTGATCAACCAACCAAGTTTTCATGGTGAAATCAACCAATAAACGTTGTAAAAGCTATGTTATAAACGAATGGTTCATCTTAAGCACAAAACAAATATTAAATAGATAAATAAAATAAAACTGATCACGTTCGTGATCAACCAACCAAGTTTTCATGGTGAAATCAACCAATAAACGTTGTAAAAGCTATGTTATAAACGAATGGTTCATCTTAAGCACAAAACAAATATTAAATAGATAAAAAAAAAATAAAACTGATCACGTTCGTGATCAACCAACCAAGTTTTCATGGTGAAATCAACCAATAAACGTTGTAAAAGCTATGTTATAAACGAATGGTTCATCTTAAGCACAAAACAAATATTAAATAGATAAAAAAAATAAAACTGATCACGTTCGTGATCAACCAACCAAGTTTTCATGGTGAAATCAACCAATAAACGTTGTAAAAGCTATGTTATTATAAACGAATGGTTCATCTTAAGCACAAAACAAATATTAAATAGATAAAAAAAAAATAAAACTGATCACGTTCGTGATCAACCAACCAAGTTTTCATGGTGAAATCAACCAATAAACGTTGTAAAAGCTATGTTATAAACGAATGGTTCATCTTAAGCACAAAACAAATATTAAATAGATAAAAAAAAAATAAAACTGATCACGTTCGTGATCAACCAACCAAGTTTTCATGGTGAAATCAACCAATAAACGTTGTAAAAGCTATGTTATAAACGAATGGTTCATCTTAAGCACAAAACAAATATTAAATAGATAAAAAAAATAAAACTGATCACGTTCGTGATCAACCAACCAAGTTTTCATGGTGAAATCAACCAATAAACGTTGTAAAAGCTATGTTATAAACGAATGGTTCATCTTAAGCACAAAACAAATATTAAATAGATAAAAAAAAAAATAAAACTGATCACGTTCGTGATCAACCAACCAAGTTTTCATGGTGAAATCAACCAATAAACGTTGTAAAAGCTATGTTATAAACGAATGGTTCATCTTAAGCACAAAACAAATATTAATTAGATAAAAAAAAATAAAACTGATCACGTTCGTGATCAACCAACCAAGTTTTCATGGTGAAATCAACCAATAAACGTTGTAAAAGCTATGTTATAAACGAATGGTTCATCTTAAGCACAAATCAAATTTTAAATAGATAAAAAAAAAATAAAAAAACTGATCACGTTCGTGATCAACCAACCAAGTTTTCATGGTGAAATCAACCAATAAACGTTGTAAAAGCTATTTTATAAACGAATGGTTCATCTTAAGCACAAAACAAATATTAAATAGATAAAAAAAATAAAACTGATCACGTTCGTGATCAACCAACCAAGTTTTCATGGTGAAATCAACCAATAAACGTTGTAAAAGCTATGTTATAAACGAATGGTTCATCTCAAGCACAAAACAAATATTAAATAGATAAAAAAAAAATAAAACTGATCACGTTCGTGATCAACCAACCAAGTTTTCATGGTGAAATCAACCAATAAACGTTGTAAAAGCTATGTTATAAACGAATGGTTCATCTTAAGCACAAAACAAATATTAAATAGATAAAAAAAATAAAACTGATCACGTTCGTGATCAACCAACCAAGTTTTCATGGTGAAATCAACCAATAAACGTTGTAAAAGCTATGTTATAAACGAATGGTTCATCTTAAGCACAAAACAAATATTAAATAGATAAAAAAAAAATAAAACTGATCACGTTCGTGATCAACCAACCAAGTTTTCATGGTGAAATCAACCAATAAACGTTGTAAAAGCTATGTTATAAACGAATGGTTCATCTTAAGCACAAAACAAATATTAATTAGATAAAAAAAAATAAAACTGATCACGTTCGTGATCAACCAACCAAGTTTTCATGGTGAAATCAACCAATAAACGTTGTAAAAGCTATGTTATAAACGAATGGTTCATCTTAAGCACAAAACAAATATTAAATAGATAAAAAAAAAAAAAACTGATCACGTTCGTGATCAACCAACCAAGTTTTCACGGTGAAATCAACCAATAAACGTTGTAAAAGCTATGTTATGCATCCCCAGAACAAACAACTTTTTTTTGTGTAGCTGTGACATTTTTTGGGGTTATCCTGAAAACCTGACGTGATTGGGCAAAATGGACTTCGGATTCGGTTTCAGCGATCCGAAAAACATATTATAACTTAGTCGCACCACCAGGTCACACTTTTTTTTGTGTGGCTGTGTAATTGAAACTTATCGCGTTTTGCCAGTAGAAAGGTACAAAACAATATCAAATATTGTACTTCAATAATAATGTGTGTATGTAGTTAAATTTAGTTACAATACTATCATTATGAACGACACATTTATAAATCCAAAATAATATTTATCATATCCTTTTTTTTCCTATTCTTCGAAAAAGAATAAATTTTTGATTTAATGAAGTTTAAACGCGGCCTTAAACTCAGTCAATGCATTCAGTGATCACGAACGTGGTTTTTTCTTGGTTGGCCAACCCACGTTCGTTGTTGAAACCGACGCGACACGCCATATTTAAATTATAACGCGGTATACCTACACGAAATGTTTGCAATGTGAAAATGAAATACACATACACATACAATGGAAAATTAGCTCATCCTCGCCATATTTTTTGCCGGCAACAAGAAAATTTAAGGCCCCGTAACAACTTGTCCATAAATAGATTTCACAGATTTCTTGTGCTGAAGAAAACTTATACTAATTCTTTTCCCACGTTATGTGGAAAAACATGTTTATATGATTTATTTTTTAAATTAGCTTAGCTAAATTTTACATAGTTTCGTAGAAAAAAGTCAAAATTCCTCGTTTCGAGGTAACTGTGAACACTTTCTGAGGTTATCTTGAAAACCTGACGTGATCGAGTGAAACGGACTTCGGAATCGTTTTCAGTGACCGAAAAAACATATTATTAACATAGTTGCATCCCCAGAACAAACAACTTTTTTTTGTGTAGCTTTGACATTTTTTGGGGTTATCCTGAAAACCTGACGTGATTGGGCAAAATGGACTTCGGATTCGGTTTCAGCGATCCGAAAAACATATTATAACTTAGTCGCACCACCAGGTCACACTTTTTTTTGTGTGGCTGTGTAATTGAAACTTATCGCGTTTTGCCAGTAGAAAGGTACAAAACAATATCAAATATTGTACTTCAATAATAATGTGTGTATGTAGTTAAATTTAGTTACAATACTATCATTATGAACGACACATTTATAAATCCAAAATAATATTTATCATATCCTTTTTTTTCCTATTCTTCGAAAAAGAATAAATTTTTGATTTAATGAAGTTTAAACGCGGCCTTAAACTCAGTCAATGCATTCAGTGATCACGAACGTGGTTTTTTCTTGGTTGGCCAACCCACGTTCGTTGTTGAAACCGACGCGACACGCCATATTTAAATTATAACGCGGTATACCTACACGAAATGTTTGCAATGTGAAAATGAAATACACATACACATACAATGGAAAATTAGCTCATCCTCGCCATATTTTTTGCCGGCAACAAGAAAATTTAAGGCCCCGTAACAACTTGTCCATAAATAGATTTCACAGATTTCTTGTGCTGAAGAAAACTTATACTAATTCTTTTCCCACGTTATGTGGAAAAACATGTTTATATGATTTATTTTTTAAATTAGCTTAGCTAAATTTTACATAGTTTCGTAGAAAAAAGTCAAAATTCCTCGTTTCGAGGTAACTGTGAACACTTTCTGAGGTTATCTTGAAAACCTGACGTGATCGAGTGAAACGGACTTCGGAATCGTTTTCAGTGACCGAAAAAACATATTATTAACATAGTTGCATCCCCAGAACAAACAACTTTTTTTTGTGTAGCTTTGACATTTTTTGGGGTTATCCTGAAAACCTGACGTGATTGGGCAAAATGGACTTCGGATTCGGTTTCAGCGATCCGAAAAACATATTATAACTTAGTCGCACCACCAGGTCACACTTTTTTTTTGTGTGGCTGTGTAATTGAAACTTATCGCGTTTTGCCAGTAGAAAGGTACAAAACAATATCAAATATTGTACTTCAATAATAATGTGTGTATGTAGTTAAATTTAGTTACAATACTATCATTATGAACGACACATTTATAAATCCAAAATAATATTTATCATATCCTTTTTTTTTCCTATTCTTCGAAAAAGAATAAATTTTTGATTTAATGAAGTTTAAACGCGGCCTTAAACTCAGTCAATGCATTCAGTGATCACGAACGTGGTTTTTTCTTGGTTGGCCAACCCACGTTCGTTGTTGAAACCGACGCGACGCGCCAAATGAAACATGTAAATGTATGCGATTTCATTTCATGTTAGATTAGTCTTTAGTATAGTTCGTCTTCGTTTCGTGCCGTGCAGTGCAGTGTCAAGAAAAAGTTTTTAATTGTGGCCTTAAAAAGGCAATTTAATTGCATTAAATAATTAATAACATTATATTTCAAGTAAGTACCATCAATTAACTAGTATGTTTAAGAAAAAAGAACAAGTGCTATGTCAATCTTTTTGATTTCTTGGCAAAAAAAAAATCACATTTTTGTTCGCAAAAAATGATGCTTTTGCAAACAATATAAAATTTTTCATCAAAAGATGGACATTGCATTATGTCGTTCTTGTTATTATATAGGAATTCTGAGATTCAGTTTATGAACTTTTTTTGATTTCTTGGCAAAAGAAAAATTACATTTTCTATGCAAAAAGTGATGCCTTTGCAAAAAATATAAATTCATCATCAAAAGATGGAGACTTTCCCATACCGAATTCTGAATTTGAAGATGAAAATGGTCTCAATCGATAGATACGCGTTAATAAAGCACAAATAAACAGTTTTTTTTTTTGTCGGAAATTAATATTTTTATTTTTTGAGGACATTTTGAGTTTTGAATATATACCCAGTAGTGTTTCCTCACTATTTAACAGCTAAAACAAAGAAAATAAAAAAAACATAGAATCCGGTATAGGAAAGTCGCCCCTTTGTTACTTTCATTACTGCAATCTACTTATCTATTCAATTTTTTTGATTGCAGATAAATTTTCACCTGTAAAGGACAGAAACAAAAAAATTTCGCGGGTAAGTCATTCAGATGTTCTAGTTCAAAATCCTTCATATTATTATTAATATCAAATCTTTTGCTTCGAAAATATGGAGTAAATAATTTTTTGTTTTCGTCGAAAAATTGTGGTCTATAGTTGTGATCAGCGCTGCCACCTGCCACCCTTCGAACAATTGAGCGCAGTATATTCGACAAAAAAGCGCAGCAGATTGAAATAAAGCGCAGTAGATTTTAAAATATGCAATACCAATAGATACAAAAAGCCAACAAAAAATTGCGTGTGTATTTACTAAGAATTAAGTTTTCCTTCGGCTATTTTGGTCACTTTAATCGTTGCAATGAACAAAAGGCTGTTACATTAGCTTTTCCCGACGTTTCGGCAGGGTTTGCTGCCTTCCTCAAGGGAACTTTATTGCACATGAAATATAAAACACATAGTACAATATTATGGACAACAAGAATAAGAAAAATTTACAATTTAACAATTAAATTTTTTAAAAATTTACAAAAACAACTCCTAACTAAGAAGTTAAGTCTGTAACTAAAAGAAAGAGAAAGAGAAAAGTTTTATGAGGCAACAAGCGAGCAGTATACAGATGATATACTCTGTGTGTTTTGCTTGCGATTCATATTGTTTTGATTTTAAAATTGAAAGCATTATATTTCAAGTAAGTACCATCAGTAAACCAGTATGTTTAAAAATAAAGAACAAGCGCTATGTCAATTTTTTTGATTTGTTGGCAAAAAAAAAATCACATTTTCTATGCAAAAAATAATGCCTTTGCAAAAAATATAAAAATCTTCATCAAAAGATGGACATTGGATCATGTCGTTCTTGTTTTTATATAGGCATTCTGAGATTCACAAAGTTAGTGATGTTCTAGTTCTAAATCCTTCATTTTGATAATTTTTGATAATTTGAGGACTATAGAATTATAATCTTTTGCTTCGAAAATATGGAGTTAGTAATCGAATAGTCGAAATCCGGAGAATGACCCTTCTCTATTGAATGGGCCGCCAATGCGGTTTTAGCTGGGTTACTGATATTGATGTCAGATTTGGACAATCTTTGGTGCAAGAATTGTTTGGTGGTTCCGATGTAACAAAGGTTACATGGTTCGTCAGGTTTACGTTTGCAGTTTATTTTATAAGTAACGTCAGTGCGATTATCTTTGTCCATTTTGATCTTTAGTTTGGTGAAAAGGTGTCTAATGGCACTTTCCATTGGTTTCACTTTTGGAAGCACTCATTTTAAAAACCAATGGAAAACCCAAAATAATTTCTGTTCAGTTTAACGTAATTGCCTTTGTGTGAGTGAAACACCTATGGCTCTTAAAAAATAATCCTTGAAGAAAATTTTCTTTTTGACATTTGAGTAACATGTGTTAGTGCTTCTTGAGTCGATTCTCATTTCAAATCGAGAAGCGGCTGTCACTCCTCAGAATCATGAGAAGCGATCTTTTTGCACCAATGGAACGGTTTGAGAATGCTTCTGAACGCTCCTGGACGGTTCTTTTCGTCCAATGGAAAGTGCCATAAGTGTCTGGTTAGATTTGAAAGCCAATCGGACATCATTGATGTTCTTGGTGACAACTTGCTTAAAACTCTCAGCCAGTTTTGGAACATAAACAATGCTTTTGAAGAATCCTTTTTGAAACCAATCACACAACAATTGAGTGTCCATACGGTGAACTGTAGTTTTTAATGGAATCCGTAAGGACGTCTGATTAACTTCCGGTCCAAACAAGCCAAACACATAATCTTTGACACAGCACCCATTTAAATTATCAAAGTTTTCACGTTGAGTGACGAAATATACTTTTTTTTCAAAATTCTAAAATGAGGAGTAGATTGGTTTTGCTGCGCAGTATATTTTCGTTTGGGCCAAAACGCAGTAGATCTACTGCTATAGTAGTAGGGTGGCAGCGCTGTAAATGTGATTCAGTCTTAGGTTCAAAAAATTTTCATTTGCATAAAAAAACATGACGGAAAATAATATTAAAGTTCTCTTCTAGTGTATTTGGTTGCATTGGTACAAACGCAATGGAGATTTTTACACAATTTGCTGATGATGAATTCTCTGAGGAACTAGATCATGAAACTGAAAAAAATCAACTTGAACCCACTTATACTACGCTTCATAATAAATTTAATAATGGTGAAATCCCAAAATCTAATTTCGATGAAGATGAAGATAGTAATGATATTGATGGCGCCAGTAAAGAAGTAGTAGAAGAAATATTAGATTGTGAACTATTTAATTTGCTCTCTTCTTGGGGATTTGTTGATTTATATGATCATTTTATAAATCTTAAGCTAAGCGTTGACATCTTAAAGTATATATCCAATGAAGACCTAAAAGAAGTTTTTGCAGATAAATCACTTGGAATAAGAGTTGAATTTAAACATAAACTTCATACGTGGCGAAGAGAAAATGTAATATACTTAATGAAACTTTAATTAACTCGACGTTTAATTGATTTCTTTTAGAACATTGAAACCGATTTCGATCCATCGATAGAAATATTAAATAGTATTAAGATTTTAGTAGAAGAGGAAGTAAGAAAACGCCTAGCAGCAAACAGTTGTTCCGATTTGCATAGCGAGTCTTCAGCAATTTCATTGTCACCAGCTCCTTCATCCATTGCTTCAATTTCAAATCCTTCATCACCCAGTATTGGCTTTGGGAATTTCGTAAATTAATTTAGTTATAGCCTCTTTTCACTACAGCCAATTGAGATAATTTCGCAAATTATATCATTTCGAATGTAAAATCGTATAGGAAATTAAGTTAATTTGAAATTAGAACTCATCTAATTTGCGAAATCATCTCTCTTGGGTCTTGGATCACTTTTAAGTTTAAACGTGTAATAATTTTTTTTGAATCATCATTTAGGATATCGATAAATAATAATAATATAATAATGTAATAATTTTTTTTTAATCATCATTTAGGATATCGATAAAATACTAAATTCGTTCCCATCGGGAAACTTCGTCATCAAGGAGTTCAAAAAGTATAAGAAAATTGGTGATTCCTCTCGAACTATTTTAATAGATTGCTTGACAAATTGGCTTTTAGCAAAAAAAGAATCAATAACTCGCCGAGATTTTCAATTTATTTCCACACAAATACATGATCGATTTGACGAAGACCCCGTAAGTTTATATTTCTGAATATACCTTAAAAAAAAAAATATATATATATAAACGAAAGCTGTGTTCAAATGTAGCCCTTATCAAGTGGAAAATACTGTAATTGTTGAAGTACATGGGAATATAGTAATAAATAGAACTAAAACAATGTATTTTTGATTTACTTTATATTAATGAAGTGAATTTAAGAATCTTTTGTTGATTTTTGTTTTCATTGGCAGGCTATTCTGGTTAATTTTCAATTAAATGCAAATAAAAAAAAATTAGTTCATCTTTTCCCAACGTTTCGTCGTTATTCGCGACTTCTTCAGAGGTTTCTTAATAGATATTTTTTTTTAGTTTGAGTTTACATAATTTTATAGCATTTTTTGTTTTGGAATTGTATTAACAGTAAGCAGTAGGTATATATATAAATACATAATTTAATAAATTAACATTAAAAAAAGAGATTAATAGATTAAAAAGACAAACAAAAAATTATCACAGTGTAGTTGAAATCAGGTAGTTATTTATTGTTAATGCGTAGCTTACTAGGCTACGCATTTCCAATTGAATAAGTACCAGATGAAACAAAATTTTTTTTATTTGCATTTAATTTAAAACCAAAATAGCCTGGCTATTAAAAAATAAATCTATACAAATATACGTTTGAAAATTTGGTCGCTAACAAAATTCATATACATACACATTTTTGCCTTAATTCGGACAAAGAACATATACTTTACAAAACCCAACAGCGGGTCAAAAGGAAATCCTTCTGGAAGATTATACTGTCGATACTATAACATAAAGCGTCGTTATAGGAAAATTGGTTTTTATACACAGGAAAAGGAAGCACAATCTATTTCTGGTTCAATGCTTGCAAATCCTTTTCCAGACGAAGAAGACATTGAGTTTTTAAATAGTATGTTTCTTTTAGTTTGAGTTTCAATAGTTTGATTTTAATTTAGTTCTCTTTCAATTATGATTTTTTGCTAAAGATGACTTTTTGGCGGATGTGAAATGGCTTCAAATTTATAAAGAGCCTTGGGAAGAAATCAAATCTAAATGGCGTAAAACTCATAAGACAAGACAACTCGATATTTCTAAACAAAGTTTCCCCGATGTTTTATTAAATTGGCCTCTATTGAAGCACTCAGCAGGAATGACATTGGTAAATTATATAAATTACGTGTAGGTTTATAAAAGTTCATCACTGCTTTTTTCCGGTTTGGATATACAAGGCAGTTGATAGCAGCAGATAGAGTTTTTTTGCCTCCATTCTGTTTGATGTGTGCAGTGATGAGTTTCTGAATTAACCTTATTAACCTTTTGAATCCTCTACCTAAAATATCCTTTTTTGGACCAACAAATCTACACTTTATTTAAAGTATAGTTGTTGTCATCAAATTGCAATAAAATCAATCAAAAGAATAACAATTTTTAACACTCTTGATTGAAAAATTATATTTTTAAATTTGAGAGTATTTCAAAACATTATGAAAACGCACTTTATTGTTGCTCTTGTTTTTTTTTGTTTTGGTTTTACAAAAGAAAAATAATATATTTTATTACTATTTTTTTTCTAATTTAAGATCGATATTGACTTCCAAATAATATATCCTGGAAAAGAAAACTACCTAATTGATAAATGGGACACATTCAAAACCACTATCCTTCCTATTTTCAATGTGAAAATAAAGGATAAAAACTGCCTAGACCTACTCTACAACCTAAATAACAAAAACTTTACAAAAGGTTGGTAAACATATCTGTAATCTGTAAATGAAATATGTTAAATAAAGTAAAATATTAAATTAATAATTATTTTAAAGAGATTTTTTAATTAATAAAATAAAATAAAAGTATTTAAATTTTTTAATTTTATACATAAATAATTATTTTCAGATCCAGAAGACATTCTCATCATTTCTCTGCTCCACGCTATACTTCTCCCACTACGACACCCAACAACTTCCTCACAAGCGAAGAAAAAATTCTTAAAACCAACGATAAAGGATTCCCAGCAGGCCCTTATTATCGAGGTACATGATGCAAACAACTTCAATCCAACGATTGACCAATTTGCAACGAAGGTGAGAGCACTTGGTCAAAATTTGCAACCACTTATAATTTGTTGCCATTTTGACAACTCCTATGTAGTTTATTTTAATGAAATTAAATATAAATTTAATGATATATTGCCTGCATTAGAAAGCTGTTTCAAAATATTTTTTGTTCTTAATTTAAAATATCCTATGCCTTGTAAATCTGTTTGGATTTTCATCCAAAAATATTTTTATGAAATTGACACTTCTGAAAGAGCTTCAGCAGATGTTCTAGTTCTCATTGAATCCTTAAAACAATAAAACTTTATATTGGCATTATCAATAAATTTGATCGTCCGCCTATTTCCTTGCTTTCAAGCCCAATTATTTTGATGATTCGTAATTTACTTTAATGAAATTAATTATGAATTTAATGATATATTGCCTTCTTAATCTAAAATATCCTACGCCTTGTAAACCTGTTTGGATTTTCATCCAAAAATATTTTTATGAAATTGATCCTTCTGAAAGAGCTTCAGCAGATGTTCTAGTTCTCATTGAATCCTTAAAAACACAATAAAACTTTATTGACGTTATTAATAAATTGGATCATCGTTATTAATAAATTGATCGACACCCAACAACTTCCTTACAAGCGAAGAAAAAATTCTTAAAACCAACAATAAAGGATTCGCAGCAGGCCCTTATTATCGAGGTACATGATGCAAACAGCTTCAATCCAACGATTGACCAATTTGCAACGAAGGTGAGAGCACTTGGTCAAAATTTGCAACCACTTATAATTCGTTGCCATTTTGACAACTCCTATGTATTTTATTTTAATGAAGTTAAATATAAATTTAATGATATATTGGCTGCATTAGAAAGCTGTTTCAAAATATTTTTTGTTCTTAATTTAAAATATCCTATGCCTTGTAAACCTGTTTGGATTTTCATCCAAAAATATTTTTATGAAATTGACACTTCTGAAAGAGCTTCAGCAGATGTTCTAGTTCTCATTGAATCCTTAAAAAAACAATAATGTATAAATGCCATCTATGCTTAACATCTTTTGTAGATGTTAAAACACTTGTTATCCATTATAAACAAAAACATTATTTTAAAGCAACAAATGATTATCAATGCTTTAACTGTAGTCAAATCTATAATTTGAAAAGTTTTAAAAGACATTTTGAAAGATCTTGTAAGGGCTTAAATATCAGTTCACCTTCTTCTACACCTGTAGAAAATATATTTTCTGTTGAAGAAAATATTCAAAATAGTAACCTTGAAAATGAAAAAACACTACCTGAACAAAATAATATTTTTGAAAATATTGAAGCTTCTGCAACAAGATTTCTTTGTAACTTGTACGGAAATTCTAATTTATATCGTAAAATTGTTGAAGATATAGTTGCAGATTTAACAGAAGAATTTTTTTCAGTAATATTCAAAAAATTAAACCAAGAGTTTTTTGAACATATTAATTCTGATATGAAAGATAAATTTAAACAGATTCTCACTTTTCTACAGAACCCTTTTCAAAAAGTCAAAACTTTTTACAAATTTATTCAAACGTCAAAAAATAAAAATTTTTATCATGAACCTTCAAGCTATGTTATAAATAAAGAAG
Source organism: Melanostoma mellinum (assembly GCA_914767635.1). Lineage (NCBI taxonomy): Eukaryota > Metazoa > Arthropoda > Insecta > Diptera > Syrphidae > Melanostoma > Melanostoma mellinum. Next base: position 172,238,141 of record OU612059.1, on the reverse strand, counting down.
TTTGCGTTAAGAGTGGAACGACCCCTACTTTAGATAGTGTTGAATCTGATGGTATTATACTACCGTTGAAATTTCAGTTTAAGAAGTTCTTTGAATTACCTGAAATCTATAAGGCTACTATACAAAATATGAAATATCTTACTACTAACAACATTACTCATTTGATAACAACTGACATTTGGAAAGAAAGAATAGGTAAATTCCCAGAAGAAAAACGTTCCAAAGTAATCCCTTTTAACTTGTATTTCGATGATTTTGAATCAAATAACCCTCTAGGTTCTCACGGTGGAACTCATTCCATTGGAGCCGTATACTATAATTTTCCAAGTCTTCCGCAGCAAATTAATTCTGAATTAAACAACATTTTTGTTGCAATGTTGTTTTATTCCAAATATAAGTGCTTTGGGGAAAATTCGATTTTCTATCACCTTGTCGAAGAAATAAAAATTCTGGAAGAAAATGGAGTTACAATTACATTGAAATCTGGAGAGACAGATCATTTTTACTTTGTATTAGGATTAATAACAGGAGATAACCTAGGCTTAAATACAATTCTTGGTTACTCCAAAAGCTTTAATTCACAATATTACTGTCGTATTTGCACTTGTTCAAAAACTCAAAACTATGTAACTTGTTCCGATAAGAGTAGCTATCACAGGACAATTATTGGATACCAAAATGATTTAGCGAAGTTTTCAAAACCAACTGAGAGAATGATAAATACTGGAATCAGGGAAGAATCAGTTTTCAATAATATTCCATCATTTCATGTAGTACATAATGTTACAGTAGATATTATGCATGATTTATTTGAGGGTGTGTGCCACTACGATTTATGCAAGATTATCAATCAATTTATATTGGTTGACAAATTTTTTTCCCTAGACGTTTTGAATAACAGAACGCAACTTTTCAAATACAGTAAATCTGAAATTGGTAATATCGCCCCAATTATCAAACCCGAACACATCCAAAGGCAAAAGTTAAACATGTCAGCAAAAGAAATGTGGACGTTTTCCCGATTTTTACCAATTATTATTGGTGATCTTGTCCCAGAAAAAAATAATCACTGGGAATTATTAACTCTTCTCAACAAAATCCTGGATATTGTCTTAAAATCTGATTTTAAGGAAGTTGACCTCAATAATTTGCAAACTTTAATTTCCAAGCATCACTCGACATACATCAAACTATTCAATGAAAATTTAAAACCTAAATTTCATTTTATGATTCACTATCCTTATGTTATGCGTATGCTCGGTCCTCTTAAACATTTTTGGTCATTTAGATTTGAATCAAAACATAAAGAGCTTAAAAACTATTGTAATAGCATAACTTCTCGAAGAAATCTTCCATTGTCCTTGGGTATTAAAAGCTCATTGATGTTTTCTAAAAGAATAACTTGCATCTCAGAAATTTCTCCTGAAATTTCAAATATTTCAAAAAGTGACGGGACTTTAATAAAAGAAAGTTTTTTTTATTCTAAACTACGAAATATTTCTTCTTATAAAATTCATTTTGATGACGCACTTTGTTATAATTCACTAACGTACCAAAAACTTTGCTATAAGATTAATGACTACATTGGCTTTTCTGAAAATATTTTTAGAATTGAATGTCTAGTTTTGTTGAAAACTATTCCATACGTAATTTGTGAGAAAATAATAGTTTCCAATTACATTGATCATTTTAATTCTTATGAAGTCCTTAAAAGCACTCATGATTACTTTATTTACATTATTAATACATTTGATGGTCCGCCTGTTTCCTTACTTTCAAACCCCAATGGTAAAAATTATATATTTTTAAAATTTTTTTGAAAGAAGTTTTAAAATAATTCTCAAATTTGTCTTACATGTAGGCATTTAGCAAATAATTGCAATCACTCTTATCTCTCTCACTCTTAAAACTTTTGTTCAAAAAATTACTTGTACATTAAAAATAATTGGGTTTCAAACAATTAAAAATGCGTTTCCGAAAAAAATTCTCCAATGTTCTTGGGAAATAAAAGCTCATTGTTGTTTTCTTAAGAAAGTTACATTTTCATTTCAAAAATTTTTCCTGAATTTTTAAATATGTATATCAAAAAGTGATTAATAATTCTTTCTATTCCATTGCACTTATGTATATCCACTGTCTACGATTCAAAAACCAATAGTTTTTTTCGAAATCCTCTAAAAATTACACTTTACACTCACGCCTTTTTTAATTTTTTTTTAAATTTCTATTTGATTGAGCCCCGGTATATTTGGGATTGATTCAGAACTATTATAAAAGCATAACTCGAAGCTATCTTTCTTTGTCCATAAGCCTAAGGTCAAATAACGAAAGAAAATGTTCAATAAATAATCTAATTTGCAAAAAAAGGAAATATTGATTATTATAAGTTTGATTAGTCTTTAAAAATAATCTAGTAACAATATTTATGTTATTTTTGTTGAAAATAATTATTGATGCTAACATTAAATAAAATTAGAACCATTGAAATAATGTAATGTAAAGTACAGTGTAACATAACAAATTCATAAAAAATGTACATTTAAAATTTATTATTGTTGCTATGAAAAAAGTATTAATTTTTATTATTTATTGATATATATTTAATTAGGTACTTAAATAAAAAACTGAAAATAAATAAAATAATCTTTTTATTAATCTTTTTGGAATTTTCAGGATTGAAGGTAATTTGACTACGAACGTGATCAAAATCGCGTATTCCACGAACGTGATTTATTGATCACGCTCTATTTATCACGTTCGTAGTAAAATGACTACGTTCGTGGTAAAAGCTTGTTCAGTAAATCACGTTCGTGGTAAAAGCTTGGCTGGTTTCGTTGTAAAAGCTTGGTCAATTGATCACATTCGTGGTAATTGCTTGGTCAATAAATCACGTTCGTGGTAAGTGCTTGGTTGGTTTCGTTGTAAAAGCTTGGTCAATTGATCACATTCGTGGTAAATGCTTGGTCAATAAATCACGTTCGTGGTAAGTGCTTGGTTGGTTTCGTTGTAAAAGCTTGGTCAATTGATCACATTCGTGGTAAATGCTTGGTCAATAAATCACGTTCGTGGTAAGTGCTTGGTTGGTTTCGTTGTAAAAGCTTGGTCAATTGATCACATTCGTGGTAAATGCTTGGTCAATAAATCACGTTCGTGGTAAGTGCTTGGTTGGTTTCGTTGTAAAAGCTTGGTCAATTGATCACATTCGTGGTAAATGCTTGGTCAATAAATCACGTTCGTGGTAAGTGCTTGGTTGGTTTCGTTGTAAAAGCTTGGTCAATTGATCACATTCGTGGTAAATGCTTGGTCAATAAATCACGTTCGTGGTAAGTGCTTGGTTGGTTTCGTTGTAAAAGCTTGGTCAATTGATCACATTCGTGGTAAATGCTTGGTCAATAAATCACGTTCGTGGTAAGTGCTTGGTTGGTTTCGTTGTAAAAGCTTGGTCAATTGATCACATTCGTGGTAAATGCTTGGTCAATAAATCACGTTCGTGGTAAGTGCTTGGTTGGTTTCGTTGTAAAAGCTTGGTCAATTGATCACATTCGTGGTAAATGCTTGGTCAATAAATCACGTTCGTGGTAAGTGCTTGGTTGGTTTCGTTGTAAAAGCTTGGTCAATTGATCACATTCGTGGTAAATGCTTGGTCAATAAATCACGTTCGTGGTAAGTGCTTGGTTGGTTTCGTTGTAAAAGCTTGGTCAATTGATCACATTCGTGGTAAATGCTTGGTCAATAAATCACGTTCGTGGTAAGTGCTTGGTTGGTTTCGTTGTAAAAGCTTGGTCAATTGATCACGTTCGTGGTAAATGCTTGGTCAATAAATCACATTCGTGGTAAATGCTTGGTTGCTTTCGTTGTAAAAGCTTGGTCAATTGATCACATTCGTGGTAAATGCTTGGTCATAAAATCACGTTCGTGGTAAATGCTTGGTTGCTTTCGTTGTAAAAGCTTGGTCAATTGATCACGTTCGTGGTAAATACTTGGTCAATAAATCACGTTCGTGGTAAATGCTTGGTTGGTTTCGTTAAAAAAGCTTGGTCAATTGATCACATTCGTGGTAAATGCTTGGTTGGTTTCGTTGTAAAAGCTTGGTCAATTGATCACGTTCGTGGTAAGTGCTTGGTTGATTTCGTTGTAAAAGCTTGGCATATTGATCACGTTCGTGATCAGTTTTAATAATTTTCGTAGAACATAATCCTTATGTAATACATAGTAAATAAATTTAGTACACAAACCATGAATATTGGTTGGCCAACAATGTAAGTTGGTTGACCAACAATGAAATCAACAATGTTTGTGATCAGTTTTTGATAAATAATTTTATCATAAAGTGATCACGCAGGCTTTGTTGAAACAACAATGCCCATTGATTGACGCAAAATCAACCAAGGATATTAGTTGATATCACCAAGGTTTTTTTTTCGGTGTACAAAAAAAAAGTAGCTAGAGGCTGTTTAGTCTCCAAGCAGGACGGATAATAAAGAAAGCAATAAAATGTATGTTGTACCTTTACCCTTTGAAGAATTTATGTGTAGCTACGGGTAGAGGATTTCAAGTTAATAAAGCACGTTAAGGAATTTCGCAAAGAAAAACTTTTCTTCTGAAGAAATTTAAATCTTAAACAAATTTCAAAGATGAATCGAACTGCTTAGATGTAAAACAGAAAAAGGGAAAAGTATCCATCGGGTAGATTTTGTCATGAAAAATAAGACTTATTTGAACATTTTGAGGATAAGTCGGCAGAGAAAGAAAACTTTTTAAAATGTAGGTATGAGGTGCATAAGAACAGAACAGCATGTTTTGGCACTCTCTGGCCCCAACCCACAACATACGCCAACAATTAAAAATTTTGATGAGCCCACTTAAGATTTGCACTTCAAGTTGAGTTTGAAGTCCTCCTTTAACTGATTTCAATACTTAGACTATGTCTTCTTCATTCTTTCGCTGCAGGCTTTTTAGGTCCGAGCCAAAGCTATGGTGTCCAGATGCTCTCCATTGCCCAGCCGTCGTATAGTCACACAACTGTTATAGCTATGCTCATGTCGCGGTACGACTAACACAGTTTGTTTTTGAATCTTCTTCTGCACTGCATTGTCTTCACGAAAGTCACCAGTGAAATATTTTTCTTTCAGAATGACCAAAGGACTCCTCATTCGGTGTAGATAAGGTCAATGCTTTATCACCATAAAGCTTGTATACTGGAGTGATAAGGATCTTATGAAAGGAATATTGGTTTATCTGAACAGCAATAGCAGTTTGATATCGAAACAGATATTATTTTTCGGGTTTATATCGAATCCTAAGAAGACAGAGGTATGTAGTCCAAGACTACCTCTGAGTTTTGTCTATCGATTATGACGCTTTGTCCTATTTGTCGATGTTCTCTGCTTTTGTTTGACAGCTTTTATTTTATAACAATAAAATAATTTACTTTTTGTATTTAACTGTGTCGTCTCTAATGTTGATTTTTGAATTTTGCACAATCTTTTTAATTAGGTATGCTATTGAAAGTCTTTCGACTTAAATCGACATCAAAAGTCTCGGTGCATTACTTACCGATATGAGGAAGCAGCATGAGCACCGCAAAGTCTTACAAGTTTTATAAAACATATTGATAAGGAGCTATCAATATATCAAACATTTAAATACAGGATCGAGAAGCTTACAATTGGCACATGCTCCTTTCCAACTGATCCCCAACTGACTTGAAAAACACGACGTCAAGGCCATCAGTTTAATCAAACTCAAGCTTACAACTGGCAAGATAATCTTCAATGAGGTCCGGATGATCGCATTCATCGTTTTAGTTGAATTATCATTCTGCCTTCACCGCCGGCTTTGAAGCAGAAGTGATCTTTCCAAATTTTAAGTAGCGGCTGTGATTCTACCATTATTGATCTTCCGGCTCTGCCAGTGATTGAACCTTTCGTACATTTCAAGGGGGAAATCACAGTAAAGTTTGCTTAAAATAATATACCAAATGATGGAATACGGCAAAAATATCCGAGGGCCCAAATTTTTCATTCTGCGGTAACGCCTCTCAGGTATCATATGGTTTCTTTTCTTAGTGCTTAAAATTTTAAACGTGTTTTTCTCGAAACCAATTGAGCTCGCCGAAGACATTGCTCGAGAAAATCTTTACCAATAGCCTTGATATATTGACAGTAGTTTTGAAATATCTTTCTCTACGGAGCTACGTAGGAATTTTTATTTTATATGGCTGTTTTTTTTATCGACGATTTAGTGTCGTTTTTCTTATAAATATTTTACTTTATTTTCAATCTTGCACCATTTTGTAAAAAATCAAAAAAAATTCTACGTAGCTCGCTGTTGTTATAAGAAAACTAAAAAAATTTTGCGTTTTTCTTCCAAGTCAAAAATTAAGGAGTCTGCGTAGCCGGCCATCGACACGCTTTCAAAAATAGGCGCCCAATTATGGCTTTTTTTCGAAGTTGGCCACCAAGATCAGGTGATATGATACCGTTAGACTTTTCCGTGTTCACGCAAATAAAAATCGTGATCTAGAGGCATAAATAATCGACACAACTCAAGTTATGCATCAGGTACCGACAAAAGTGGTTCAAAATTATTACTTGAATGCTTGTGTTTCATTTAGATTCACTTCTGCAATCAATTTAACTGTCGATTTTCGTCAATTTCAGTACAAGGCGATGGAAGTCGACACTAAATTAGTATGATTAAGTGGCACATGCTAATTTTCAACGTAAAAAGTTCTAGGCTATAGTTCTTCATAAGACCAAAAAAACGTTAAATACAAAAAAATTAAAAACTGGAAGATTCCGATAGTATTTTGAGAATTTTGACATTTTTGATATGAAATTTTTTTTAATACATCTCAAGCAAAAAAACCATTTCGAATCAGTGTTTTATAAAAAAAAAAAAATGTAACTTAAATTTTATCGAAATTTGTTTCTTTCGCGAGCTTTATTCAAAATACTTATAAGGGTGGATTATCATAATTATGTTTGAATAGGTCCTTCTAATTTGATCTCCGCGGGTTTTTATTTAATCAATTTATACACTGACCGATGTTTTTCTTAAGACATAATTAATTGCCTGTTAGGGGCTGTCTTTTCGGCCCAGCTCCTAAATCACTTTCCGGCTCGTCATAAAACTCACCAAGGATGTTCTTTACAAATCTAGCTGACCAGCTTGCCGTAGATCGGGTCTAACTTATTTAAAACGTTGTTTCTAAAAAATGTTCATTGTTGTCAAGAACACCTACTAGACAAAGCTGTCACTGGGTCCCTGTATCTAAAAAAGTATTACTGTATTAGATGTTTGTTCCTAAAACAGAAAGAGGTACTCTAAGAACTCACAATTCAATATAAAGTATCAACATTTTTTTAATTATGTATAATTGTTCGGTAGCTCTTGTTATTTACGAGATAACTGCGAGTTTTAGGGAAAAATCAAGTTAAGTGGCAGGTACTACCTCGCCGGCGTGAGTTACGAATTTGCCGTAATGGGCACTTTTGTAGAGAGTTCAATTTTGAGAAAAAACCATCTTCGGTAAAAGCAATTGTATGAAATGCCGCTGAGCTAAAGAAATCTAAAAATAAAAAGTCAGAGTTTCCATGTATATATTCCCAATGAGAAACTTTCACTTCGATCACTTGAAATTTATATTAAGGGATCAAACTTTCAAGGAATCTTGTTTTTAGTATTTCCAAAAAAATTTCACTATAAAGAAAATTAAAAAAAAAAATCGCCCTTATTAGTGGAGGGCCGTAAGCTTTTTACCTAGGAATCCAGGGCCAGTCCATGGATTTTCATGAAATTTTCGGAAATGTGTTTTGAATGGCGTATTGAAAAATATTTCAAAAAAAAAATTTCACCGCTCTCAATTTTTAAATTATTTTTAAAATTAATTATTTACTATTAGAATTATATTTTATTTATTTATGGTGTTTTAGATACGGTTTTCCAAAGGTTAAGGATTGATAGGTTTGTTCAAGACAAAAAAAAAATTGTATGAGAGGGGGGTCTATATCTTTCCGTGTAGGCGCGAGATGCAATTTTATATGAAATTTACTCCATTTTTTGAAAGGTATTGCTTTGTTCTTTAGGAAAAATTTTAATTTGAGTCCACTTAATGAAAAGTTTTGGAGAGATTAAGCCTCAAAGTCAAAATTTTGAAAAAAGAAAATATTTTTTTGTTAATAAATTTTTTTTTTCATAATTTTGACCTACAAAGCGCCATTTTTTCTTTCCATGTTCAATGCTTTCATTAATATTTACTTAGAGCAAAAAACCGAACAAAAAAATTTTTCTTGGTTTAAGAGAAATTAAAAAAAAAACGAAAGGTACTTTTTCCAGAAAACAAAATGTCATTAATTTCCCGCTAATGGAACTTTTTTGATGGAAAAGAAAAATGAAATGTGTCTTAAATAGCATATAAAAAAACGTTAAAAAAAATTTTTGTATGATCATAATTTTAATATAAATTATAAATAATTATTAAAATTCTAGAGTTATCTTCTAATTATATTAGTTTTAAGTTAAGTTTTAAGATTAAGACCTATAAATTGGTCTTGAAGGACAGCACATATACTGATTTGTGCTCTAGATGCTATTTCTGGTCAAACGTTGTGATGAATCCAAAAAAAATATGGTTTTTTTGCCAAATAAATACTCGCGAACTTTTCTACGTGCATTCAGTATGCAAACAAACATATATCAATAAAGGATGCATCAATTCATAAAAAAAAGAACTACACATCAGCATGCTCCCCACCTAAAAAAAAAAACTTCGACCCGTAATTTAACTGATTTAAGTCTCTTTGAATGGTTGAAAATTCAAAATTTGGCAAAAAACCACATTTTTTCGGTTTCACCTACTCGTTTGACAGGAAACAGCATTCAGAGCACAAATCAGTATATGTGCTGTCCTTTGAGACCAAAGTTCAAGTTTGTAATAGGTCTTCCTTCTGAAATTTGACTTAAAACTAATATAATTAAAAGATAACTCTAAAACTTTAATAATTATCTATAGTTTATATTAAAATTAAGATCACATGAATTTTTTTTTTACTTTTTTTTATATGCTATTTCAAACACATTTCATATTGCACTTCCGGGAATAAAGTTCAACTAGCGGGAAATTAACGACATTTTGTTTTCTGGAAAAAGTACAATTGGTTTTTTTTTAGTTTCTCTTAAACCAAGAAAATTTTTGCTGTCCGGTTTTTTGCTTTTGAGTAAAAATAAATAATAGCATTGAATATGAAAAAAAATGGCCTTTAATTGGGCAAAATTATGTAAAAAAAAATTAATTAAGGAAAAAATAATTTGTTTTTTCAAAATTTTGACTTTGAGGCTTGATCTCTCAAAAAATATTCATTTAGTGAACTCAAATTAAAGTTTTTATTAAAGAACAAAGCAAAAGCTTTCAAAAACACAAGACTATGAGAAAGTAAGTGGCTTAGTTGATTTTTAATAATTTATTAAAAATTGAGTAAATTGCATTTAAAATTGCCAATCGCGTTTACACGGAGGGATATAGACCCCCTTCCTATACAATTTGTCTTGGCAAACCTACCCATCGTGAGCCTTTGGAAAACCGTATCTAAAACACAATAAATAAATAAAAGAAAGTTCTAAAAGTTTATAATTAATTCTAAAAATAATTAAAAAATTGAGAACGATGAAATTTTTTTTTTTTTAACTTTTTTCTATACGCCATTCAAAACATATTTCCGAAAATTTCATGAAAATCCATGGACTGGCCCTGAATTCCTAGGTTTTGCCTTTTTTATGTCAAACGGTCTTCCACTATTAGTTATGTATGTACATAAATCTTTTCAATATAAATGCGAACGAGTACTTATATTGCCGATTCGGAGTCGACAAGAAAAAAAAAGAAAACCAAGTCGAAGACAGTTCCGAGCTCTGTCGCCCATCGTCTGTCGTCTATCGTTTGTCTTAACGTCTGTCTGATGGTGTCTATTGTGACCTTTAGGCTAAAAATTTGCTTCATCCGTAAATAATTTTTTTAATGAAAGCTAATTCTCATTTGGTGTATTTTTTATTATGTGAGATTGTTTAGCAGCATACACTTTTGTGTCGAGAAGTTTAATAAGTTAAATATTGGTATTATCTTTTGAATTTGTCATGGGAATCTATTTTTGGTTCTACAGAGATTTTTGATGCAATTTTTTTTTTTTAAAGACGTTTGATAACGATAAGAAACTTCGTTCTTAACTAAATGGTAAAACTGTGTTGAAGAAGAAGAGTTAAATCGTATTTTTTTGCCATATATTCTCACGGTAACGTGAACGGCAAACTACAAACTTTAAGGCAATCTTGAGCTTAGCTCAACGGATATTCCTGAAAATTTTTGGTTTCTTATCAAATTTGTGTACACACACAACGCCTTAAATAAATTTGACCCGAGCAACGAGTGGCTCAGCAAGTCTCAATCTCAAGTCATAATTTCATTACTTGGTATTGGTAATCGGTTTCGAAACATGTCGAAAAGCGGACCAAAATTTCAAACTCCCCAAACTCTTTGAACAGTCAATACTTTTTACTTGACACATGTCAAGGACACGTATATAGGAACAACATACTCAAATATTAGAACAATCGAAAACATCTCTTTTTTTTACTTGTCCGCTTTAGGTGGAATGCTCTCTTAATTAATAATAAACAATGACAAAAAATAATTTCAATTTCAATTTTTTTTTTTTTTTCAGATATTTGACCCAGACCCCTCTTTACCACTGGGCCCACTGGGCCCAAGCCCAGGGCCCCGCAGTCACCAGGGGCCCCCAAATTGCTGAAACAACACTCAAACTCTATTGGTCTATTTTCAAGAAAAAACAAATTTCAATACATTTTTTGTTTTCTGAACAAAATTATATTCGAATTCAACAAAAAAAGACACACTCAAGATACACTCCCTTGTGTTCGTTTCAGAACACTTTTAAAAATCTAGTCAGTATAAACATCCATACGTGTATCTTACGATTGAAGTTAACTGGTGTTGTGAGGATGGGAAAACTTCTTGTGTATTCTTCTGTGTTTTGCGATGTGATGGTCCGAAAGGGTTACTATTAATAGTTTTTGCTTGATTTTCACTAATTGAGAGTTTTTTTTTTTTGTTGTCTATTGTTAATGTAGGCGTTGCGTTTGCGTGAAGAGTTTCCCTACTCATTATAAGAGTATATTCTGGGATGAACGGCACTCAATTTTTTAAAATTTCAAAGATGGAGATGGAAAAGTTGCAAAAAGTTTTTCTCAAACAAGATGATCAGCGAAAGTTGATGCAATAAACGCCTTATATAATGATCATCAAGAAATTGAAGAGGCTTTGATGCATATCGCTAACGATTTAAGACAGGCACGAAAGGCCAGACAGGAAGCTCTTAGTCTTTGCAAAAGCAATGTTTAATTTGTTGAGTGAAATCGATGAATTTATAATTGGGCTTAAGGACAATTTTGATAACTTTGATTCATCATCCAGACAAAAAAAGTGGATTCCGAATATAAGAACCTTTCTGAAAAGACTAGGTGACTAGGACTTTTTTGACGGCTCTGAACCCTCATTAATTTTGACTGGGAAAGAAAGGTTCGAAATTGAAACGTTTCTTTTCATTGTTGACACTCTTAGCGTTGATTTGAAACAGTGAATAGGTTCATATACGAATATTGGCCAAAGTTTTGACTTTTTTTTCGATTAAAAAACCTGAATTCAGAAGTTTGAAAAGAAAACTGCAAATCTTTTGCTAAATCTTACACAGAAGATGTAAACGCAGATGAACTACATGTTGAATGCATGAATTGAAAAGAATACTGGAAAACTATTCGACACGAAAATGAAAAAAACTAGAAATATTCTAGAACTTTGTTATTTCTTAAAAACAAATACAGTTTAAGATGAACTTCCAAGTGCTGAAATTGCACTTAGAATTTTCTTAACTATGATGGTGACCAACTGCAGTGGTGAACGTTCCTTCTCTAAGTTAAAATGAATAAAAATCGAACTCAGAGCTACAATGGTTCAGGAAAGATTGACAAGTTTGTCGTTGATGTCAATCGAAAGCGACATCCTCAGAGGTATCGATTTTGTAGAAATAATCAATGATTTTACTAATCATAAATGAAGAAAAAAACTCCTTCAATAAACATTCCTCTTTCCATGTTTTTGCATATCAATATTTTGTTCCTTAAACTACATTCCTTAAACTATATCTGAATTTAATTTTCTGTTATTTAAATTTTGTTTATTTTTGAATTCTTATATGAAAAATTTATTATTTTGTTTTAATATTTACATTATTTATGTTCATGTTAACGTTTATGTTAAATCTTAAACATGCTTCAATAATTATTTACTTTTACAATGATTTATAATGATTGATGAAATATCGATTCAAAGTCATGTTTTTTTTCTGTTTACCTGTACTACACAACATAACATTTTTAAAGAATCACACAGGGGCCCCATTTTCAAAAAGTGCCCAGGGCCCCCAAAAGGGTAAAGACGGCCTTGATTTGACCCATAGACTAAACTCGAATTAAAAAAAAACCCTCAAAGTCTTAACAGCGGATTTCTACTTTGTTTCAATTTGCATACAGTTCGCAAGTATTATGAAAACTAAAATTGCAAATGCAAAACTTGGAAACAAAAGAATCGATTGTGTTCGTAGAACAAACAAACCCGACAACCAATTACTTTCGAAAATGTTAGCGAAAAATTAATCGAAAAATCTTTATTTGAAAGCTCATGCATGCATCACTCACTCTCATTCACCATGTCAAAATATTTTGGTTCGCAAAATTCCATTGTGTGCTGCCGAACAAAAGCTTACTCCACACTGTCCAGCAAATGAAAATTGCTCTCGTCACTGTCAATGATGTTCCATTTAATTTTCAAATTTACAAATTGATGACGACATCCATTGACATTTTCATTTAAAATATTTTATTTCTATGGTCTTGTCCGGTTTAAAATTTGAACTCTTTCATTTATTATTTATTCATGACTGACCAAATAAAAATGTTTATGGCATGCCTTGCCCTCCCAAGAGAAGCATTTAATATTTCATCTCGCACTCACACCAGGAAACCAATTTATATAATTGATCAATTATCGAAAGTGAATACATAATAAAAATTGTTTGATTCCCCAGAACGGTGCATTTACATATGTATAACATCACATCCACATCCTGCTGTACTTTTTTTTTCTTTCCTCTTAACCAAAAAAAAAAGAAGCCAATTGAAATAGCGAATAAAAAACCAGGAAACGAAAACAAGGATATATGTACATAAATAGACGTTATGCTTTGACTTTTGAAAAAATAAAAGTAACATTTTTATTGCTAAACGAATGCAGGATTTACTTTTGTATCCACCACCAACACACAGAATGAGCCCAAAGGGAACAAGGTCAATCTGGTTCAGTTTACTTATTTTCATTCCGAGTCCCTTGTGCAGCTTACTCCAAAGTTATTTCGCTGCTGCTATCTTCTCAAAGAACTTTATAAATAAAATAAGAAAGAAAACATATTTATACGCCATTTTGAAATGAAATCTCTCAGAGGTATTGACGTTTGCCTTTTTATTTCTGTATTTGCAGTTGCCAAACAGCAAGTTGTTGCCTACACTCAGAAGTCTCAGATTAAACATGAAAATCGCCATATACAATTGGTACGCGAATATGGATTCCATCCGAGGACGAAGGCTTCCGTCGAAGATGGGGATGTCCTGCCGAGGAAATTCGAACCGTTTCCGGAGAACATGTACGGAAAACCCCTTGAGGAAATCGATAATTTTATCTATGAAGAGGTAAGTGAATGTTCCGGCCTAGTGAGGCAGTTGTTGTTTTTTTCTCCTTTTCATTTTTCTTCATCAAATGGAATGGGGCGTAAGCATATTACAATTCTCCTGACAGGTTCTACATTTTTCTCTTTGAAAATGAAATTGAAATATCTTCTTGTCTCAATGTTTGTGGAGTTGAAAAATAGGCATTCGAGGAATTTTTTTTCTTTCAAATTGAGCCAACAAGGCTGGTCATATAAAGTAAGCCTTCTTAAGAAGATCGAATGGAATGGAAGAAGGAAAAAAAATTATAAAATTTTCTCTTCATATTTATCACCATGAGAAACGGGCAGCCGCTGGCTATGAGCAAGCCACTACCACACTGGAGGCATCTTTAATTTGCGAGTACCCAGCTAAAGCTTCGCATCAATTTAAATTTAAAGCAGGTCCAGGTCGACCCATAAGATGAATAGGATTTGTGTGTGGGAATGGGAAGGTGTAGTGATTTTGAATTAAATTAAATTTGCTATTCTCTTTTTGCGGCGTAAATGAGAATGATTGGTCTTTCTTTAAACTAATTTGTTTAGTTCATCCCTTCGTAGTGGGTTGATAAAGCAACCGCGGTTAAATTCAAAGAAAATTGCCAACATTGTTTTGATTGGGGGTAATTACTGACATCTGGGGTAGGATATAATAAGAGATTTGTGTTTGTGATTCAAGTGCGGGACAGGTGATGGGAATTGATTGGGTTGACAGTCCCAATCTACTGAAGTGTCTCGTAGTATAATTTTGGAAATAGGCTGTCGACAGGAGATTTATGGTGCTTTGAAGGGTTGGAATGGCCACAATTGATTTACACAAATCCTTGAACTTTGCCGTTTGATTTGATTTGGGCACAATATTGATGTCAATGATAAGAGATAAAATACACGTGTCAACTTTTTATTGAACAGCACAAAGGCAACACAAGAAAGGTGCGGGATATCGGCCCTTGGTCTGTGGCACTTCATATTTATCATATAAAATGTTTTATTTTAGCTGTGACATTTATAAATTGACATTTTTTTAACCAACAAACGTGTTGAAACACAAATTTGTACTTTCAAGCATTTTCAATGGTTTTGTTCTAATGTTTTTTTTTTGTCAAGGGCAATGAAAAGCAGTTAAGTTCCAGCATTGCATTTGGAATGGATGAAATACTCTTACTAGCTTCAATATCTTGCAGCCCGGCTAGCTTTTTGTCTTTGGCATTTCTATAAGGATTCCACACGTCATTTTTAATATCGAGTAGGCCCATAGAGATAATTGAGGCTTGCTCAGCTAAGACGTATAAGTTTTGTATTTTACTTACTGAAAGGTTGGTCCATCGATTTTTCGAAAACATATTTATTCCTTTTTATAATGACCGCCTTTTCGTCGTAGCGATTTTGAAAGTTTTCGTGAATCCCTATCTACTCTCTTTAGGGGTAAAAAGCATTGAAGGTTATATATTTGAATGGGTTTGCGAGTGATAAAAAGATTGTGGCGAGTTGATTCGTTATATCATTCATTATCGTGTATGTCACCGTGTGCTAGAAGTGAGACTGGATTAGGTGTGTTGAGCAGGAACACTGCAAAATCAAATATCTTTTATGTCCCTCGGGCTGTTTATAAAAATATAAATATTTTCGGTTTTTTGAACCATTTTTATAATTTCGAGATTTGAGTTTATATGGCCCGGCTTTCTTTTCAGCATTGAGTTGCAGGGTCACTAGGTTAAAATCTGTGTGTTGGAAATGTGTAGGTAGGTAGGTATAAGGTATCTTTCTAGGATAAAAGTGATCCATTGTCCAATTTATTACAGTCCTTGAGTCCTAATCCTAAAGCACTTCTGGTTTCTTTTAGAAAGGGAGCGAGTGTATGTAGTTACCAAAGGAATGTTTCTAAGAGTGCGGTTGGTGGAGTTCTCAAATAGGTATAGTTCTACTAAAGCAACAAGCAAAAGTAACAAGAATTCTTGTCATGGTTATTGAATTGATTGTTTTCTTTAACTATTACTGCTTCTGCTTGGTTATGTGAGACACAATTTTGAGCGTGCACGTGTTCAACGGGAAAAGCCTTTAAATTTTTCTTCATCAACTATTGAAAGCGTTGTACTAGCTTAAAAACAACGGGTTTTTATTTTTCACTTTTTTAATAGCAATTTTTTTAGAAGTCAAGTATGCAAAAACCAAGATCTTACCAGAAATTGTTTTCACACAAAATTTTATTAAAAAAATGAAAGATGTGGATTTTAAGTTACATATGTATTTTGAAAAATCAAAATAAAAAAAAAAAAAATTAAATTTCTCAAATATTGATATGCAATATTCTTAAACATTCTAGAACTTCTAAATTACAGAGAAAGTCCGAAAGGTACCGTTTTTAGACTTTATCCAAAAAAATTTTCTTACATCATAAGAAAGACAATCTAAAATTTATTCTCCACACAAAATGTTATCGAGATCGTTGAAGCCGTTTTCGAGAAAAATAAGTATTATCATGCTGGTTGTATGGCAGGTACCGTTATTTCAAGACCTAGAGACTCAAAAACTCTTCTGTATACCCTTCTGCAAATTTTGAAGAAAATCGGTATATCGGTTCAGGGTACAGATCCATATACCGACAGGCAGACAGACACACAGACAGATAGAATTGCAGGACCCACTCTTTCGTTTTCTCTATCATCGTTAAGTCATGTTCAATTGTTATCTCAAAATATTTTTCCTTGACGATTGTAAAACTTGCCTTATAGTACGTCTATTATCGCAAGTAAAAATGAAGAAGAATTGAAAAAGACGAATGAGAAGAAGAGAAAGGAATCAAATCCCACAGCTGGCTGTATGATATTCTTCCTGTTTGGATTTGAATAGTTTGACTTTAACAAAGGACCTGTAATATGTATGTACAATATGTTTCCGAATCTAATACGAAACTTAAGAATTTATTTTTTTAGCCCGAGGCTAGAAATATCAGAAGCGAAAAAATGAGAACTTGAAGTCTTAGGCCGCGTTTCCATTTGCAAGTTAACTCGCGGAAGTCTTGCAGACGTTTATTCCAGTAGCGTTTACAGTGCTATATGAATTCTTGTAATTTCTTCTACAATAAATGTCTTCCAAAAAGCTCGCATATCATACTGTCGCAATTTATTGCAGAAGTATCTGCACTGGAGAGTCATTAATGTCGCAAGAAATTTGGTAATTTATTTGAAATTGTGAAGGCATGGCGAGAATACGTCAACGTTTAGGAGCTACAATTACAATTTTATGGATGAAAAAAGAAAAAGTTATCAACTTGGGTGCGCGATTGGATTTTAAGAAGACGGGAAGCTGGTGCTTTCTGTAATTTACGAACTAAACACAGAAGACGCTCAACAATATTTCAATCTTATTTGAAGTTTTGTTATTTAAAGTGGGCGCTATTTTAAAAAAGCAGGACACTCGATTCCGTGATTCAATATCAACGAAGGATAGAGACTCCTCTTGACACTGAGATTTTTAACGTTCGTAAACAATCCATAAATATGAATTACATTGTAACGTTCAATCACGAGACAATTCACATACTCTCTTTCGACCAACCAGCCCCGAGCGCGATATATACGAAAGTGTTTCGGTAAGCTGCAAGAACTATCGCGAGTCAATGGAAACCTGTTTCAACCTGCAATTCATTGCACTCGCAAATACTCGCAAGAAGTTATGCAAGAACTGTCGCGAGCAAACTTGCTTCGCAGTTTCCACTTGTTTCACTGTCGGACAGACTGTCAGACATTTCTTGCAGAAGTTTCTTGTAAATGGAAACGCAGCCTTCCAGTAGCTTCTCTTGATTGTTCTGTGGATTTCCAGCTTTTAGTCCCAGAACCATTTTTTAACGAGTATTGCCTTGTGCGAGGAACTGGCAAGTCCAACAAAGAAAGGTCCGCAACGACAACTAAAGTGGACATCCTCTTTTCAAACTCGATTTTAGGGACCACACAGAAAATTTACCAGAACGAAAAAAAATTATTTGAAACACAAATTTAAACTTTAAACAAAGCTATAGAATATCATTGAATTTTTCCACCTTCAAACCCCCCCTTTATAAAAATCACCCTACGTGCGTCGTTGATTTTAAATCCTTTTTATATTTTGAGTCATTATTGCCACTGTTATATAAACGAAGGGAAATAGAACTCTCCTTAACAAACAATCTCGTCTCATCTGATCCATCTGATGTAATTCACCATGCATAGAAAATGGCATGCCAACAACCAACCCATGGAAGGATGTTTGCCCAAATTAGTAACGATTCGCTATTCATCATGAATTATTTAAAAATTATTACCAACCAATATTTTTGCTGACATTTAAGAGTTTGAGCAAAAGAAAAATATGCTCCCTAAGCATAAACCATTTACTTAAATGAACCTTCAAAGAACGTGCCTTGGAATATTCATTTCCTCCCAAAACCATTGCTGTGTCAGATTATTTATGATTGAATTCTTTCTGCACAAAACAAACTGATTTTATGATAGAAAAATAATACCTTGTCTCTGATGTAACATTTTGTTTGTTTCTTTTGCGTAGACAGTTTAATGAGAATATTTCACTCTCATACATTTCAACTTCACTATGTGTACTATGGCTTTGCACGAGGAAGCAATTTTCTTATCAAATTACAAAGGTACTAGTCGTAGGTGGTTTTCGTTATGGATTGGATGCCTTATTAACTTCATCGAACAGTCATGTCGTTACATGTATTTTTATGTACATATATGCAGTGTATGAAGAAAAAAATATGTACCAGCAAACCATGAAAGAAATATTGGAATTGACTGAATTGTACATGTGCTGAGATCTATATCAAAAATTGGGGCACGTGTAGAGAATTATATATGAGTGGGTTTCCTTGACAAAAAAAAGGAAAAAAAATCTCATACTTATTTCCTAAAAATATACCAAGTTGATTCGATTTATTGCCATGCCTAGACTAAATTATTTTTTGAAAACTACCCTACCCATAATTGAGGTAGGCTATAAGAAGCTTTATATTTAAGGAGTCTATAAAATATGATCAAATGAAGTTACAATAAAACAGGCATGTTATTCGATTCGTGCATACAAAACTATGCTCTCCGAGATGATGCTAAGCTTTAATTCTAAATGACCATGGTCGTTATTTTTGTTATCTTCTAGTTTGTATTGATTTGTTACCAATAACATCAGGGTAAGTTATGCGTTTCTATAAAAGCCAATCCTTTTTTTAATCCAAACATCAATAAATCACTGATATATGAACACATACACATATTTTTTGAATAAATAAAAGCCCTCGGCATCATTTGCTTCGGACCAACTCATAATTCATTTTAATAGCTTTCTATATTGCTTCGTTCAACTATTTTCCATTTACACAGTTTTTTGTATGTGTTTTTTTTTTCATGTTTAAGAATAGCTTGAGTATGGAATTTTTACTCAAGTTAAGTTGTCGTTTAAAATGTTGAGAACATTGTTTATTATGAGAACACAATGCCCTGGGCTTATCCTAATCATTTGTTTTGGAACTTTCCGCATAGTTGTTGAGTTCTTGTGGTTGGTAGATGCGAAAGATTAACTCATTGTGAAAACGTACAACGTTCACATTTGTATCAAATGCCATGTGAAAATGTTTTCAACTTGAAAAACAATTACGAAAGTTAAATTTGAGGAAGTTTGTTGACAAATATGAGCTCGTTCGTGTGAAATGTGACATTGTAATAGCACAACTCTAAACATGGATCCTTAGAACTATTTCTATTGTACCCGAGGACTCAGGTTTTTTCTATCAATTCATCTACGAGGTGACAGTCACTATAAAGGGTTGTTTTTAATATGCGGTCAAAATTTTCAGATTGCGACTTCTGAACGATTTCGACGTTTCGAATTGAGAAAGATTTCGAAACGAATTCAGTACAAGTTTACTATAGTTCAACCTATTTCGTGTAATCATATAAATTAGTTTAAGAAATTCAGTGTCTTATAACATAACACAAAGATGTTGGACATTTAGTGTCTTAAACGGAAATGACAACGTCGACTGACACAATCGATTTTGGTAAGAAATTTGAAAAAAATTACTTAAGTACACACTCTACACTCTCAAAGATATATAACCTCACCTTCAAACCAAATTAGCTGATTTTTCTACCTAGAAAACCGTATTTGAAGTGAATAATCTAGTGTTCCTCTTGGCAGGCGACTATGGCCGCTTGTTTTTAAATTAAGGGTAAATAACCACGATAGTTGAACAGACTTTATCTCACTCAATATTGATGACGATATTGCTTCTTTTTAAATCATTTCTTAGTCAACCCTTTCTCAGATGGGCATTACAGTTCGGGGTGAACCTGGGTTCAACCAATATTTTTCGTAAGAAATTTAATGTTTGGGCCAGTTCTTTCCAGTTTTGCATTCTAAGTCGTTTCACGAGTTCTTATACTTCATTGTGCCACCTAAGACAAATGACAAATGGCAAAACTTCGAAAAAATTCCAATAAAGCTGAATTTTGGTGGAGACGGTTTTATACGCATTTCGTAGGGTCTCTCCGTCAATCCTCTAAAAAACAAGTTTTTTTGCATGACCTCATGGCATGGCCTAACCCAACTAAAGCTCCCAAAAACAGAAATTTTTCTTTTTTGACAAGTTGTTTATTTGTTTTGTTTTGAAATATTTAACCGTTAAAAAGCTTTTTGGAGTTTTTCTAATGTTGCCAACAGGTGTCACGCAGTAATATGTGTGTATTTTAAAAGCTTTTGCTTTATTTAGTTTTTTTACTTTTTTCACTTTGTGTTTCGATGTAGTTCAGGCTTTTTTCAAGAAACTTTTTACTTTGTGTTTCGACGTAGTTCAGGCTTAAGTGTAACATCGTCAAACAAAGTCAAACATTTTAGAGTTATACTTTATAACAAGCCTCTTTGGGCCAAAAGTGTCGTGTCGAAAACTGCTAAGTTACTGTCAATCTTCTAACAATATAAGAGAGCCTTTGGCAAGTGGTCCGTTGGTCTTATGCGGTTATGATAAAACCAATCATCTTCTATGCGTCAATAGTTTGGTAGACCAAACTCTAACGTAATTTTGTTATAACCTTGTTGGCCAAATTTCGAAAAAGCTTTGAGTAACTCGCAAACAGTATATTTTTTTACTCAAACTTAAGTGATCTTCCGTCTAATACGATGATTCGAAGGCTCAAACTTCGTCAAAAATAATCGGTTAACATTCTGTCTCTTCAGGACTGGATTACATTAGAATCTAAACCAGGAAAAGAATTTTATGTTCACGGATGGTTCTCAAACCGATGATGTATCTGGCCATGGTCCCCATTCGACATTCGACTGGATGTGTCATTAGGCACACACAAGTCCAAGCGGAGACATACGCTACCCAGATGGCTATAATTGGGGAAAGTATTTGTGTCTACAGTGCTAAGTTGTGATTAAATCTTTACTAAGACCTGTAACTACTTCAAAAGTGATTCAGGAATACAAGATGTCTCTGAATGCGGCCGTAAGTTTAAATTCTTTGAGCCTCGTTGGGGTTCCATGTCATCATAGCATAACTGGATATGAGATCAACGTTGAATTCGCGAGGCAAGGATCTCATCAGACCGATTTTCCATGACCTGAACCAGCGCTTGGTTTGCCGTGGTCCTCAGTGAAAGTGAGGACCACGATTGTCACCACAACCATGCCTTGTGAAGGAATAGAGTGGACCTACAATTTTCTGCCGGTTTCGAACGGCTAAGCTAGAAAGCGCTTTTCATAGCAATCAATTTACTATCGGACGACTTGCTAATTTCGTATTCCTGTGGAAAAAACATTTTCGCTTCTGTTGGGTTTCAAAACACGAACTTCTGGGTTAACAGGCAGACATGCCAACCATCACGCCACGGGTAACATAAAATACGTATGCTTCGCAACGTTAAAAAAGAAAACTGCAACAGTTTTGCTATCCCGTAGTAGAAAAGACTATTAATACTTGTTCGCGTTGCCACAGGGCACTTTATTTTTGCCAATAAAAATGTTTTCGGCTTAAGTTAAGTGCTACCACATTCTGTGAATCCTGTAAAGCAGATGACGACACCGCGGAGCGCACCCTCTGTGGATGTCCTGCATTTTCTCGAATCAGGTTACAGCCACTCGGCGCTGATATGCTGAGGGCTTTTAATTCACATAGGCTCCTTATCATGGCAGTGTCTTTTGGATTTTGTGCGAACATCTGGAAAGCTTTAACAAAAAGAAGTTTGCTATGTGGTAGTAAGCAATGAACCGATATATATTCCCAAAAATTTTAACTGGAAGATCTTTTCAAGGTAGTACGTAAAAGAATGAGCGTAGCGCGCAATATCTTCATCACTTAACTCTTTGCGTTCAGTAAAGTTTGGTGGCTTTCGCAGTAAAAATGGCTTCAACTTCTTTCCAGTGCTCACACAGTGGACCATTTCCTCTGCGAGTGTCCTTCAATTTTGTCAAATCAGAACAGACACTTGTCGCCACACATGGTGAAAGCTAACAATTTATAGCCCAAGAGGCTACCTACGTGTTGGTATCACTTAGCTCATTCTCTAAATGCTTGCAACATTTCTCAATTAATAGAGATTCTCAACACAAAGACAACAAATCTGGAATGATTATCAGAGTCTGTGTGGACAAGACGTCTAAAAGGAGCTCCTTACTGCAGAACCGACAGTTCAATGAAGATTGAAATAGCTTCAACAAAAAAATATTGCTGCTTTGAAGTGCTTTGAAGTGATATTAGGTCTGATTATTACCATTTTCAAGAGAGCCGCTGGGAATGCAAAGGTTGTTTCACAAGGTTTTTCTTCTAATAGAATCGGTACAGTACGAGGATGAGCAAAACTTAAACTGCAATGCAAAACGGATATCGATTATTTTAAAAAATGAAAGGATTCGAGGCATCATAGCTTAAGAAATAGGCAAGGCTTACAAATCGTGGCAAAGATTTCCAACGCCCACCACCAACAAAAAATTAAGAATCGTTTCTTTGAATGTCTAGTTTTTATGCCCATTATACGTTGTGTCACAGTGTGCCAAGCCAAACTTCTACTTGGCACTTTTAACAAAAAACGTTACAAAGACGTCATAAAACTTAATAGGAACAACGTAAGAATGCTAGCCGGGTTTTTAACCGTTCACTGCAGACTAAGAAAACACCTAAAAGTACTAGTCATAGAGAGCGACGACCAATGCAGATATTGCAACGAACAGGAAGAGTCTCCTGACCACCTCTTAGGTGACTGCGAAGTTCTAATACACAAAAGAAAGAAGTACCTAGGATCCTTCTTTGTAGAGGAGAGGGAGCTAAAACTCCTAAGCGTAACCCAGATACTAAGTTTCATCAGAGGGACTAATCTGGATGAAGTACTTTAATTAAGGAATACCACTTAAAAAGTAGGGGGTACAATAGATCTAAACAGGTCAAGGTACAATACAAAAACCCAATTATTCATTCATTCATTCACAGTGTGCTGTCACAAAAATTTCAACAGCCAGTAGCAAAACCTCCAAGCAATGAAGTTCAACGTAAAATTCTCAACATAATAACAGCCTGGCCTTGGGTTTGGGAAGATTTTCTGTCAAACTCACAGCTCTGCAAGTGCAACGATGACATTTGATTGCTGTAGCTAAAAGACTGCTTGTAAGTTTGCCACCAAGTGGCTGCGCCACGAAAATAACAATCACGAGTGAAAATATAAACGGTCTTTTATTAACCGCGCTGATGTCAATCACATTCATTCATTCATTTTCCTTCCAAAATGTGATGGAAAATATAAGAAATAATTTTAAAGACTTGTCAGAAGGAAACTGAACTTTTACTCATGGATGTCGGGTTGCAAGTCATACTTTTCAACAACATTTCCCATTGACACTAATGTAAGGAGTTGGAAGAAGTGCTCACAATTTTTGGGTTTCTGGAGAGGAATTTCAATTAAAGAGCCGTGTTTTTTACTCTTTCAATAGAATTCAATAGAAAGAACTTTGTTCACGTTTTCAAATTTAAAAGTTTGAATCTGTGTGCAAACATTGATTTTTCATCTAAGAAACAACTTGACAAACTCAAACACAAACACCAATCAAGACGAAAACGTTTCACATTAATGATCCCAAAAAATAAACACAGCCCTTACTTAAAAGAGTCCCATAAAAACACCCATCCTCTTCTTCAAAAAAAGAACAAATGCTTCAACTGGATCTGCAATAACCTCAGACATTTTTCAACCACCCCACTCCCATTCACTCATCACTGCCATTTCATAATAAATGTTAACAAAATGTGCCAGTAAATTCTCTCAAACACAAATCGAATCAAAGGAATTACCGATAAGAAAATCACAAAGCAAAACAAAAAAAAATAATAACACAAATTACACTCCTTTGGAGGATTCCCCTCTGAAGGATACGATTTACATTCCCCCGATTCGCGTTCTTTATGTCACAGCTTGGTTTGAATGCTTCTTTCTTTCACTATCTCATAATTTATCGCTGAACTTTTTATAACATCAAGGACGCGAGTCGCGAAGCTTTTGCCTTGGAATGTTTTATGTTTTACTTCATCCATCCGCGACATAACAAACCAGCGTTTTCACTAAAAGAATTATGTTAATTACTCGAACTGTATAAAACCCCTATGACATTACCGTAGCCAAGTCTGTGTAATTAGAAGTAAATTACTCGCAAGAGTTCTTGTTTCACTAGCACTCTCTTGCCATCAGTTTCGAACACACCTTTTGTGAACGTGATGCGCCATAAAGAAG